>CM061181.1:5414185-6664185 GCA_030763345.1 Mythimna separata | reverse complement strand
ATATTATAATCTTGTGATAGAATAAACTTTACTCAAAACGAAAAGGAAATGAGTCAAGAGAAATTACGAAAGTTGTTTTTAAACCCGAGTTGGTGACTTTTGCTGAAAAGCTTAAGTCTTTTGCTTCTGATAGAATTTTAATTACTTCCGTTGAATTAGTCTTATATTTCATAATTTAATTTAAAATATCTGAATTTTGAAGAAATTTTCTATACCTTGCAAATCACACCCATAAATAGTTTTAATCACCCAATGGTAAGCGATGATGTGGCCGACGATGAAGCACGCTTACCTAGAAGTAATTATTCACTCTTGACTTAAAAATTCCTAGGCTATAGTTATCTATAGTTTCTTCGTCCATCTCACCTTCATTACCTCTCTAACTGCCAATTTCTTCACCAAACGTAACAACCAAAGTAACAGCCAAAGTAACGTCATAAAGTGGATAATAACCAAAGTAACGTCATAAAGTGGATAACGTCAATAGCAACTGTCGTCTTGTAAATGTTTTCACTTGGATGAAAACATTTACAAGACGACAGTTGCTATTAACCACAGTAATGTTCAAGGAAAAGTTATTACTTTAGTTTTAGCTTTTTTGAAGAAATTGGCCCTAAGGCGATCTCTGGCCAAGTTCGCCTCGCAATCCGATAGTTCGATCGACCTTGTTCGATTGATCATGTTGTCCTCCCTCAAGCATCCTGTGAGTGACAATCTTCGCTTACCTGTCCAGGTGCATTCGTACGTGCATGGAAAGAAGTATTCTAATGACTTTTAAAAGAATGCTCATTGAAGAACGCACAGCATAACGTTGATTACCTACTTATTAAACAACAAAAGTCACTTAAAATTGTCAATGGGCAATGGGGCCCAACAGAATAAGTGTTAAACTATTTGAAATTGTCAATACACTCTGAATATAAATTTTATCCTTAATATCTATAATAATTATCCTTAATAATTATAACCTTAATATCTTAGTCATCATAATAATTATGATATCGTAAAAAAAAACATTTTGAATCAAAATACAAACGACTTCAAAATAAAAAAACACAAAACACCGCAATTTATTTTCGTTAAAAATAACGAAGAAACAAAACTAGAAACAATTTTTTAATTGCTAAACATGACGGGGCCAGGAACTTCCTCGATAAGAATCTATGAACCAAGTTGAAATTTAGTTCTGCGGACCGTCAGCATTGATATTCGAACAAGTTTTATCTTGCAGAACTTCGCTCTTTTTATTATCAACGTCTATTTTTTTCATCGCTTTTGCGAAGACTCGGTAAATGAAAATGTCTTCAAGATTTTTGCCGACGCGAATCTTGTTAAAATGAGATCCGCATATAATTTTGATTTTTATAGGTAGCCATTTGATTGGTGGCTAAAATTCAGGGAAAAATCAGAAGTGCTACGTGTCGTGTCGTGCTTATTAAAAGTAAAGTGTGACAAGATTTTTGACGAGTCTTACTTCGCAGCAGTGTAATCTAGCCTGAAGAAAATACACCATATATTCATGAAATTTTAATATTTTGAGTTTGCCCCTACATCAAGTTATTTAACCCTGTTGGACTAAAAATTGTGGTCGTTTTAGTCGAGTCATCATCATTTCAGCAAGACGTCCACAGTTGGACATACACCTCCCCCTAATGTCGAAACAACGAACAGTCCTGTGCCTGTTTCCCGTGTGTGTCTCTGTTTCATCGTATTTTTTCGACTCTCATCAGGTCATCGATCCATCTTGTTGAGAAAGCCTCCCTTTCTGATGCAGCGTCTTTTGGTCCGCCATCACCACTCTAGAACCTTTCGACTTTTGTCGAGTATTTTATGCAAGGCTTATCTTAAAACTAATCAGTTGTTGATATGTGTGTGCGTGTATGTTTTTTACTCCTTCATGCTATAACAACTGTACAGATTTGGTTAAAATATGGCACACGGATAGATTATGCCCTAGAATTAAATAGGTCATATAGAACATATATCTCGAGAATTAGTATCCTATGTTCTCTTGGATTAATTTTCTACTTTCACGTAAGCAAAACCGCTGGCAGAAGCTACTTATAAATATATAAGAAGAATTTGAACTCAGAGACTTGTGAACGTTAATAGGATCCTTCATCATTTAAAATTTTCATAACGCTCCTAAAAAATCCGACGTATTTGATAATTCACAGATAGCAATAAATTCTGATCAAGTCCCAAAATGTAGCAATAAAATGCTACGTGGTGAGAAGTTTATTGCTCCAAACGGAAATTTAATTAGGCAGTTTCTGTCTTCAAGACTAGGGTGAAAATTTTAGTGGCCAATATTTTTCAATTAAGAATCATTCTAGGTCGTAACGATTGTATTAAAACTGGCTTTTAATAGCCGAGGCTTCGTTGGCAGGGAAATCACTAAGGTTTGAAAGTTCCTTTTCACTGAGATGTTGATGAAGATGCATTATAAGCGTTAATGTGTATGCAGTGTGCCTAGCGCGTGTTGGTTGTACGTTAACGCGATCGACACGTTTATGACGTACGGCGATGCTTCCACTGTCTAAACAGTTAGGTATACATCTGCCGGTTTAATCAGTGAATAAAAAGTGTGTCAATCCAGTGTATTGTATTGAAGTAACAATTAAACTTACGTACCGGTTAGTAATGTTACCTATCAGGAACGTTCATAACTTCACATATCTATTGGAAAAATATTTGCGGTAACATATTTTTTTTTAATTGTAAAAGTGACTTTTATCAATCAACTTGCAGCATTGCTACCAAAGTGCCTAGCCAATCAGTAATGCTCTATGTCGTTCTTCTGAAAAAAAAACCTCATTGTATACAGGTAGCATTTTGGCCAGTATTGATCGGATGGCTAGACGATCCGACACGCCCGGGGACCATACTTCTTCAATTATTCAGCTGCCTACTTCCACGGCAAAACTCGTTTGTTACATCTTGAGTGTATTGCTATTCCTCTTTTATGGTTTGAGGAAATCATCCGTCCTTGTCGTGTAGCGGAGTCCGAAGACCGAAGCGTCTCCGCGGGAATGTTAATAAAAATGTATTTTCCTTCCCAAATTCGGACTGTTTTATTGCTGTAGCGACATGAGTTAGGATGTGGGGGAGGAATTTGAATTTTTAGAGGTAATGTGAATTTGGTCCTTTGCTATAGGTAGGTAAGTACATATAGAACGTAAACAAATAGACTGATAAATAAATGCTTTTTATTATTCAGCATAAGAAGTTACTCTAGGATCTTAAAATTATTAGGGTGTAACAATGGGAAGTCTTGTCGCTAAAAGCGATTTTTACAGACAATTTTTGGATAGATTTCACAAAAAAGGAGAAAAGATATGCACAAAGTTCATGGTTCGTAATGGCGTATATTTCAATAATTACAATTAACTTTTTTGCTACGCAAAAACCTGATCTATTTGACGTGACGTCCAGAATTACATTTTTGGCTGGATTGTTGATGATATGATCATATTTCAATAGATGTTACACAGACTATTCTCAAAAGTATGACAGATTTTTCCAAAGCTGTAAAGTAAGCACGTTATCTCTCTTTATTAACAACTTGAGAAAAAGCCATATTTCTGCATCGCTCTTTCATTCTGAATGTCCAAAATTTCCGCACTCCGAAGTTAACAAAGTAACCCTTCACTAAAAGCCCTTATACAGGGTAAATTTTGTAAACGTCACAGCACTTTCAAGGGCCGGTAAACGTTTAGCAATAACGTAAGCGGTTACACCAGCAATAGCGATAGGTGACTGTATGGACAAGTCTATAACCGTTACAACCGCGCCGTATACGTAGCAACTTTTGTAGCAATACCTATTTAATTTCAATTGTTAATTTTAATTTCAAATGTTACCTACACAGACTATTCTCGAAACTATGATTTTTTTTCTAAGCTGTCTATTTAAGCTCGTTATCATTATTTACTCACAAATAGAGAAAGATCCATAATTCTGCATCGCTTTTTCAATTTAAATGTCCAAAATTTCCCCACTCCGAAGTTAACAAAGTAACCCTTCACTAAAAGCCCTTAAACAGGGTAAATTTTGTAAACATCACAGCGCTTTCAAGGGCCGGTAAACGTTTAGCAATAACGTAAGCGGTTACACTAGCAATAGCGATAGGTAACTATATGGACAAGTCAATAACCGTTACACTAGCGACCCGCTCTGCATAATACGGCTAATAGCAGTGCTTACCGTGTAATATACAGTGTTGCGTATGGCAATTGGCTCGTAGCTACTTTTGTAGCAATAGCTGTTTAACTAGTATGTATTTTGTTGATAGAAGCGTCTTTGGATAACTGATACCGAGTCTAATTAAATGATATTCATGAAAATTGTGCGTGTGGAGTTACACTAATATTAATAATTATTATTATTATTAATAATTATTATTATTAATATTAGAACATATATAATTAGTATACATAATTATTAAATAACAAAACCAAGTACAAAAAACGGACACATTATAAACAACGAGGTTGCTCTTGTCACACCAAAACACTTATAAAATACCTCAGCATTGGAGGTCGCTGTTCAATAAGAACCACGCGCGACTCCAAGAACTAACAGCAACATTGACGAAGATCGCAATGGCTATTGCCTGCCAGGGCTGCAAGTTTGTTTAAAAGAGTCACCGCGGCCCTGAAACGCAAAGTGTACCTGAAGGAATAGAAGTTGATTTTAGTCAGTAAAAATCGAATACTCCTCACTTCGATCGGAGATACGAGTAGATGAACTATTTGATGATTCCTAACCTCAAAATAAAACCCTAAACCACCGAGAAAAAAGGTTTGACAAATAGTATGGTCCAACGTGGAAGTTATCATCATAGATTAATTAAAAAGACAACCTGACTGACTGACATATTCACGCACATTTAAAACTACTACGGGATTAACAGTGGGATTAGCAAAAGAGAGGATTTTCCAAAATTCAACCCCTAAGGAGATATAACGGGGCCGCGGGGGTCCAAAGATAGTATGGAGAAACCTACTTCACGTGGGTAAAGCAAAAGTTAATCCCGCGATAAGATAATTGTAAAATACAGCTGAAAATTAAATCTCCGAAGTATTGAACCCTAAACGCTGTCACGTACACTTAAACGCAGGTTATTGATATTTTCAACCAGGTTATCGGAATTCATTAAATTATTTTCCTACACAAAGTACTGGAAACCCTTAGATTAGATGATAAGCCTATCGAGCTACTAGTTCACAGAACTTTTGACATGATCGATATGATACGAGTAGCTATTTAAGTGGTCTATTTTCCCGGTAATTTTCTAAAATCACTCTATTAATTTTGTACTGTAGGAACACCAGATTACACCGTTTACTTGGAATTGTCGTAGTATTTTAGCTCTTGTTAAGTTTCATAAACTGTGTGACGATGGTACAAAATTTTCTATGATTTTGTCGGAGAGACAGCCTTAATTGATATTTAATAAATTGTTGAAATATTATATTTATATCTGCTGTGATTGCAGTATCTTGTAGTAGTTTAAAAGTAAATAAAGGAATAGATAAGCATAAAACAGACACGAAATTTCTATACAATAGGAAACCTGATTTTGACCTGAAGGATGTTTGCTGTATAAAACCCACCCGTGTCGCTTCAGATGGTGTTTGTTACACGTAGGGGAGGCTATGTGCAGCACTGAAAATCTTTCGGTTGAAATTATGATGATGATATCCCACTGCAGGGCAGAGGAACTTCTCTACTTTTTACCTTTGTTAAAAATAAGGCTGAATTCGAACGAAACGCATACTCACTACGAGTATGCGTTTCGTTCGAATTCAGCCTTATATTGCCCAGCAATTGTAAATGTTAAGTTCAAAGTGTTGTCTTATTGCAGATCCAAGATCCATTTTTCCGTACTTTTTGTTACTGCGAGGTCAGTGTGAGCCAATTATTTTTATGGAAACAATCGAGCTGGTCCCGCCATCTTCGCCAACATACTTGTGAAAAAATTACCCAGAAAAAAAACATGCGAAAAGTAGTTTGAGAATGAACGGATCCGTTTTTTGACGATCAGGTCTTGTCCATAATAAAATGTGCTCACATTTAAGACTACAATGACCCCATAATAAATTCCTAGTTACAGCTATTAATAATGTTTATACTTATACACCCTGTGGTACTTCCAAATCGCTCTTTAAATCTGGAACATCAAATCATGCCCATTTCACGAGCAAAATATTCCAACAATAAAAAAGCGCCATAAAAAATACAGCGCCGGCACCACCTAAAGAAATTTAAAGGACATAATACTATAGCATTTCCATCACAAGGCAGCACTTTCCATACAAAATGCGCCCTTTCCAAACCGAAGTTAATGTAGCGCATCGGCGCTGCAAAGTGGTGTATGACATTTTTCAATCGCTTAATGGTGCAGCATTATTGGCTCATGAGGCTGTCCATAGCGGAATAATATTGTAGGGTGACTTTGGATTCCGGGAAAATATGAATCGTCTTGAAAATTAATTTTAAAACTTTTCTTTAATGGGAATAATAAGGGCAGGAAGAAGATGAAGAAGAGTTATGAAATTTCGTTTCTTGGTAACTATTTTTCTTTTTGAGGTAGGAAGCCATCAAATGAGTTTTCCTCCTTTGGATGGAGCAACAAGAAGTGACAGATTTTTACTGATTAAATTCCACTTAATTATGTTTCTTTAGTTGCCAATACTGTTCCAAGGCCGCGGTAACTCTATTATAAAATCCCGCAACCCTGGCAGATATCGGCCGTAGCAGGCCTCGTCCTTTCTGCAAATATATCTTTGAAGTGTGCGTGAAATCCAGACCTGGCGAGCTACATATTGCTCGCCGTCTACAAGCAAAATTTCCTCTCGCTTCATACCATTGGTCTTTACCAGACGACGAGTTATCCACTGCATTCGCAAGCCCACGCTTATGGTGACCGGGAAGTAACTACCCTGCAATTCCCGACGCCCGGAGTACCTCCTGCTGCTTCGGCTGGGGTGTGAGGATGTTCTTACCCTCCCGATTTCTACCACCTCAGTCGCTCGCATTACGCCTTTAAGAAGTAGTCTACCTTGGTATACCATCTCCTTCTGGGCCTACCACGTTGTTAATCCTTGTTATTGAGAGTTAGCAGTAGCTGCCTTCGCCTAATTCTGTTGTGACATGTGGCAGACGTGCCGTACACAACTTTATTTTATTTTGCGAGCGATTTCCCTACGTCAGCATTTGTATTTTGAAACGAAGTGTACTAAATAATAAACTAAAATGAAATACTTACCTAAATTAATTAAATATTATTCGATCATCATTACTCAAATAATAATATGTTTAATCATAACATTAATTTATCTAATCATCGCTAATCGACTCGGGCACGGCTCAGTAATCAGATATTACAGTTTATCAGTGCGTGCGTATGTAATCCGTAAGCCAAACTAGCTTAATTAAGATTACATCATACGTCGCCATTGTCATTATATGTACCTACAACTACATGTTATAATATACTTACGCACTACTTATCCGTACTAACATAAACTTGTAGCGGAATCTCATCTCTACATCCATCCGCACGCAGAATTTCTGCAAGAAAACGCAATCTTTGCATCCGAATCGCACTAGAACATTCCGCAAAAAAGATCGAAGCAAAGGACAGCCCAGCAATTCGTAGTCTACTGGGGCCATGGTTTGTGCGAAAAAGAACCCCGCGATCTTGGAACGAAGGCTAAGAAGGACCGGAGGCATGGGAGTAGGTTTTAGTCAGTAAAAGTTGACATGCCCTCCAGCTCCGCTCCAAAGCGGGAGAAGTCTTTGGATGATTTCCCTCTGCAGGAGACGTCCCGGGCGCCGAAACTCAGAGGGCATTTTTCGGCTATTGCAAGCGCGGGCTTGAGGGCGAAAAGTAATGGGTAGCTCGCACTCTGCCCGTTTCATAAGGACCAAGCTCAAGTCGAAGGCCTGTAGTGCTCTACGTGTGCCACAAAAAAATAATAGCAAAACTGAATGGGTGTTCTAATAGTGGCCTTTTGCGTTTTGGATTTTAGTCAGTAAAAATCATCCTTCTCACTCCAGAGTAAGAGTAATCCTAGAGTAGAAGGAGTGTTTTGAAGACAAAATAAAACTGCTACTGAAAATTTTCATTTAAGAAAACTTAAAAAGAACTTACCTACCTAACCCAACTTAACGCTTACGAATGATGCAGTTTTCAATACTAACTCGAAAAAAACTCTATACAGATTGAAAATAAATTGTCCTGTTTTACTTTCCATAAAACATGGTATCCGCCATAATGTCCGCTGCACAATGCACTGACAAACAGTTAGCGCGATCGTTTGCAAACCATTTACAACAGTAACACAAAACAAAATGGCGAATTATACAGTATACAGCTAAAATTATACAATATACAGCTAAAATTAACACTAAATTACCAATTTATCGTTACACTAGCCCATTTTCATTTCTATTATTTATGCTGGCCAAAATAATTTGAACACAAATGCAAGCTTTGATCAACGCCGGGGCGAAACTCCGCTGCCACGACAAGTCGCGGAATGGCGGACAGAGTTCCGGCGGGATCTCAGGGTGGCATGGCGACTGCGACTGTCGCAACCCAGTGCTGGGCATGCCGTCATTGCGGCGGTAAGTCCCCTCTTTGAGGAGTGGTTGGAAAGAGGTCACGGCGTCCTCTCGTTCCGTATGACGCAGGTCCTCACCGGACACGGTAAGTTCGGGAGGTTCCTGCATCGGATCAAGGAGGAAAGGACACCCGGGTGTCGCCACTGTGTGGACCGCCCGGAGGACACGGTGGAGCACACGGTAGAGGTGTGCCCCGCTTGGGCGGAGCACCGCCGTGTCCTTGTGGAGGCTATCGGCGGCGGTGACCTCTCGCGCCGGGCCCTGGTAGAGGCCATGGTCCGGAGCGAGGAGGGGTGGCAGGCAGTCGCCTCCTTCTGCGAAGCAGTAATGTTAGCGAAGGAGGCTGCCGACCGCGTGAGGCAACGGAACTCACGCCGCCGCCGCCGAGATCCCGATCCCGATTTCCGACCACCGTAGGCGCGGGCTCGCGGATAGCGAGCGCTGGGTAGCTCGCCGTCCGGCAGTCTGGTAATAATCTGGACCGAGCCTAGTCGTCGACGGCGCGTTCTGTTCCACGCGCGCCTCAAGGAGATGTCAGCAAACTGTAGGGGCCCGGCAGGGCCGAAGCCTCTAGGGAACACGGTATCCGAAAGGTTGTCACCGTGTCCCCCAGATCGATGGTAACGAAGGAACGGGGTAGGGGTTTAGTCAGTAAGAGTCTGACACGCCCTCCCGCTCCGCCCAAGAGTGGGAGAAGTCATTCTGATGATTCCCCTACCGGAAAAAAAAAAAAAAAAAAAAAAAAGCTTTGATATTTACCTCATTATTTTGTAAATAAATGTTTAGTTGGCGAGCTCAAGTCGAAGGCCTGTAGTGCTCTACGTGTGCCACAAAAAAATAATAGCAAAACTGAATGGGTGTTCTAATAGTGGCCTTTTGCGTTTTGGATTTTAGTCAGTAAAAATCATCCTTCTCACTCCAGAGTAAGAGTAATCCTAGAGTAGAAGGAGTGTTTTGAAGACAAAATAAAACTGCTACTGAAAATTTTCATTTAAGAAAACTTAAAAAGAACTTACCTACCTAACCCAACTTAACGCTTACGAATGATGCAGTTTTCAATACTAACTCGAAAAAAACTCTATACAGATTGAAAATAAATTGTCCTGTTTTACTTTCCATAAAACATGGTATCCGCCATAATGTCCGCTGCACAATGCACTGACAAACAGTTAGCGCGATCGTTTGCAAACCATTTACAACAGTAACACAAAACAAAATGGCGAATTATACAGTATACAGCTAAAATTATACAATATACAGCTAAAATTAACACTAAATTACCAATTTATCGTTACACTAGCCCATTTTCATTTCTATTATTTATGCTGGCCAAAATAATTTGAACACAAATGCAAGCTTTGATAATTACCTCATTATTTTGTAAATAAATGTTTAGTTGGCGAGCTAATGATAATTTTTGACTTGTTTGTATATGTAGGTACAGGTGTATGCTAAATAGTCAATACATTATTTAGACAGAGCTTTTAATTGTGTTTGTATTGTTTAGACAAACAATGCATAGAATTCGACGGGTTATTGCAAACTCGTCACTTTTTAGATTGCGACGGCGAATGGAAATGAAATGAAAATGTGTCAGTTTACAATAATCCAACTAAACAGTCTGTACCGTGTGTTCAAACGATATTTTACCTAAATGTATACCAAGATTTTTATGTAGTGTGAATTATACAATAGACGTAGAACTTCCTCTGTTCATAGATAATACATACATATTAGACTCAATGGCTCTTTAAATACCTACTTTTGTTTTTAGGTGGGAAATCTTCCCATGACTTCCCGCTCTGGACGGAGCTGGAGGGCGTGTCAGACTTTTACTGGCATAAAACTCTCTACTTTACCTTTGTTCCAGGGCCTAGGGGTTTTCTTTCGCACACTTCATGGCCCCAGTAGGTCGAAACTAGCTGACATCTCTTTAAAGCGCGCTTGAAACAGTATGCACCGTCGACGACTCAGATGGCTCGGTCCGGATGGTTACCGGACGCGGGACTGTACGGCGAGCGGTAGGCTGGGGTGCGAGCGCCATTCCCACATGCATATGGCCGTTAGCATTACTGCTTTGCAGCGGGAGGCAACCGGCTGCCACTTCTCGCTCTGGACCATGGCCTGTACCAGAGCCTGGCGCGAGAGGACCCTACTACCCACCATCACCCCCACGAGGACACGGCGGTGCACCGCCCAAGCGGGTTACACCTCTACCGTCTCTTTAACTACTTAGATATGTATAATAACTATGAGCCGTAGCTTAACCTTATGAGTTTATACCTAGCCTTTTTTACTATATACCTAACATATAGGCTCCCCAACTTGATATTAATGCGTGCAAACTCTTTAGCTTTATAATATTAAAAAGGATATTTAAAAGTATATAAATAAATAATAATAATATTATAGTACAGGTACTGTCTTAATCAGTCCATAATTTACTCGTATCTCGTATTAGATAAAAAACAAAATGAAACTCCTAGAACAATTCATAAATACTTACAAAACACGTCTGTATAAATAACAATTAACATTTATTACAAAGATATCAAAAACATGTTATAAACGACACCTATTGAGAAACGGAACACAACCATAACAGTCAGCTTATCGTCGAAAATTCCGCAGCTATTAGCCATATCTGGTTCGGCGATTGTCCAATTGCGCAAGTTTGTCGATTAAAACGCGAGCAAAAGTTGGACATTTAGTACAAAACTGGCACCAGCAGAAGCCATCTTCGATAAAAACTTCTCAATTCAACGATTGGGGACTGATTTTGTTATTGTAATATAGTAAAACTTAACACTCGTTATTAAATCTGGCAACTAGTCACTCCAGTGCTTGGGTCTGCAGCTAACGCGAAGCAGATCATACTTGCGAACCTGACCCTCGCTTCATCACTAGTGGCGCGATCTGGGAAGTCATCAAACATAATGTATGGAACGAAGTTAATTCCACCTTCCGCTACTGGTCTCATTGGCGCCACGGCCGCTTCTTGTGCTTTCCTATCCAAATCGTCTCCAGGATGCGCTACACAGTAATCGACGTCAATCAGATTGAGACCAACGGCTTGAGCGCAGAGGTAGGTTCCTTGCACTTGTGATGGGAAGGGGCTGGTGAACTCACAAGTCATGTAGTGGACCTGGGCAGCTTGATTGTCCTTCAACTTGTTCAGAACGCATCGGTGTAGTCGATTTGCCCAGCAGTCATTAAATGGGCAGAAAAATACGCCATCGATCCAGGTAGTTCTTCCCCAGGATACGAACTCAATGTCCAGAAAGTTTCCGTACAAACGATATGCTTCCGCTAAATGATTGCCGATGAACGCCACTGCATCAGAACATCCTGCCGACGTGCCTATCGTCACCTTTATCTTTCCATTAACGACTTGCACTCCTTGTGCTTCAACTTGTGTTAAAACTAGCAAAAGGCACGCGCTGATGAAAACCGAATATATCGCGGCCATGACGACTTTCGTGCTCCGCGTGTTTGAAAAAACTGAAATATTTGGAGCAATGCCGTTACCCACGCATATCGTGAAATGATCTTTTTAATGTGACCTTTTTAACTAATCTAAGCAGGCGATAAAGCTGATAAGCAAGACTTATGTCCAAGTATCGAAATAATTCGATTTGACGAAGAGTAGGTACGTAATTGTACGAAACACGAAAGAAACCCCTAAAACATTTGTTTGATAATAAAGTTTGCCTAATAAAAACAACTGTAAAACAATTTTCTTCTCGCCCTCTCCCCTCAGAAAGTATTTCAAGGTAATCTCTTAAGATTACAACACAAAAAACTCAAACTCTTTAAGCCTCCATATTTTCTTTATGCGAAAAATATGTTTTTGTGGCAGCAAGTGGCCCGCCTAGAATAATAAACAGAATAAACTTATTAACTTTCGTAAGAAGAAATATGTACATGCAGCCTTATTGGGGATCCAAAGGAAAGGTACGGAGCAAAATGCCTCCCCTAATTTATTCTAGTTATGTTTTTGAAAAAATGTCGGCTTACTTATGACTTAATTACTTTCTGGGTATATTTTAGAAGATTTCAAAATATGCGATAAGCATCCACTCATTTAAGGCGGGCGCGACGTTAGAATTATCCATACAAACGTAATACCAAAATCATTTGCAACTTAAGCATATTTACACCATAATATGATGTTATTCGGATTCAGACAATAATTATCTAGGTTCCTACATCGTCTTTTTGTTGAAAAACTTACCCCAAACGAAATTTAAGCGAATTTAAATTTGCACATTTTCACAGCGAAAATGTCATGTTTTTATTTGGTTTTTTCTATATTATAAACAACAATATTTCAAAATATCTTTTCGTAGGAACGCAGATATTATTATCAAGTTATAAATACTCGAAACAATAATGGAAATACATTAATTTTTCATTCATCATTTTTGGTATTACGGAACCTCTCCCAAATTTCCAATAGTTTGTATTGCTATCACAGCAAGCAACTGTCAGTGTGCGGATGATGACTTTAAGATTTTATAAGCGATGGCGATGCTAATAATTATCATATCAGCTGAAAGATTTCCACTGCTGGACCTGGACATATGCCTCCCCCAATTGTCTGGTCCTGTGAGTCTCACGACTATGGGACTCCTATGATCATCTTCGCTCGCATTCCTGCATTTCTTGCTTCGCAGATGGAGGTGAGCACGGGCTTAGCTGCTAATTGTACGCTTAGAAAAGATACACATACACATACACACCTTAGTCCACCACATCAACCCAGTGCGGATTGGTGGATGTCACATACATAATTTTTTTTTTATTCTAAGGCTTACCATTTTCTTGACAATGTTTTCTTCATAATTTTGAGAGCGGTGGCGGTGGTGATGAAATAATTTATATTTAAACATTGGACTCGCACACATAGAGTGCGTCTAATGAAAGTGCTACCTGGAGTTTTTTTTAAAATTTAATTGGCAACATTATTCAGCCGCAATTGTAGGAAATAAAAAAATTGTGAAGTGTCAAGACATGATTCTCCTACTAGTTAGTAATACCACATACAAAATTTTTGGATTCAACTTTTTCTCAGGTCGCGCTTTCATTAGACGGACTATACCTACCATACATTACATACATCTGTACCACCACGAGACGTAAAACCTGTGCCGCTACCACTAAGCTACTACTCGTTTATACTCGTTAATAATTACCAAGACAGACACCAGTATCTAAACAAAATAAATTAAACGAAAAAAAAATAGAACCTCCTTAAGACCGCAAAAAACCGGAACTAAGACACCTTAATCTTAATTCATTGCACAGAGACCAGGTATTCAATTACAGTTAACATGTTTAAAAATGTACGTCCCCCTAGAAGGGTACCAACCGCAGTATTAATGAAATTGACTTCCCCCGGGATCGAACCGGGGGCCCTTGGAACGTGTTCCCTGTTCCCCCCTATACTAGACGTCGCTATGTACCGGGACAGAGACAAAGGTATCGATGCCGTATCAAGTTAACGAGTTGCTGTCAAATTCCAAGTTCCTAAACTTGATATTGATGATGCTTTGCAAATAAGAGGGGTAACCGACAATTGAGAAACTGTCGCAATGATTGAAGATAGAAGAATGTGTTGTGATGATCGCTTTAATGAAGACGGGGTAGATGCAGTTGAATCCGTTGATGTTTTTTTTTGATAAAAAGAAACATCAACGGAAAGAAACATATACTAGAAATTCCACCAAATTAAAATAGATGGGTAGTGGTGGTGAGCAGCTCCATATTAAATGCGGCAATAAGTAATTTTCAAACTTAAAGAAGGTTTTTTTCTGAAAATAGCCGAAATACACAAACAAAATTCCAAATTAACAAATTACTTTATGGCGTACTCATCAGTCGGCACAGAAGCACATTCACAGCTATAAGTTGATATACGGCTTATGAAAAACTTTCCCCGGCACTCTCACACAATCTGATTTAAACTTTTTACGAGCGACCACGCAATCTCATCAGCTGTGTCACACACAGGGGAAATGTGTAACACCCACGAATTTCGCTAATTTTAATTAATTCAAACTGCACAGTGAAAGTCAACTCTTAAACACCCTCCCCGACCATAAAGCTGAATCCTGTCTACAAACGACTGTTAGAACTTAACGAGTTCATACATCCCCGTCTACGGTTACAATGGGGCTCGTAAAATTAATACCTTACCTCTGAATCGTCGGGTTGCCTCTCTGGATGGTAATTCCCCCTTAAATATTTTAGTTTTCTGTGCACCCTCCACCCGCAACAAGATTCAATTTCACGCCCTAAAAAGGGGTCCGCTTTGGGCGATTCTCGGCTTCTCAAATGTCAAGAGACACGAAAGCACCCAACTAAACAAGAACTCTATCAATTACTGGATACCAGTTTTCAAATTTTGTGTTTGTTTGTACTGCAAAAGGCATAGGAGATCACGTTATGATGGTGGGAACATCGAGGAGAAACTCTTCGAGTATTATCCGGTTGCATACGAAATGGAAATGGTGGAACTCAATTGAATCAATCTTGCGTCAAATTGGCGAAGATTTGAAGGGAAGTTCACATTTTAAGTTCGTTTTCTGTTTGAGATATACAGTTTACGTCTGTACCTGTCCTTTTCCTTTGTTGAGAAATCATCAAAATTGGTACATTTACTTACTTTTGATTTGCAACGTTCCTTACTTGTGTATTTGAAGTATGTTTTCAAAGGCGTACTAATTGTGATCGAGAACTCGAATCACGTAACGTTCGATATGACCCCTTAAATCACATATAACGCTATCAAACCGCATGATTAATTTGATTAGCTACGTGTCTAGCCTTAATGATATCTAGTGTGGCTACATTATTCACCAAGACGTACAAAATTAATCAGTTAACTGGTTTATAGTTGGATGAATTGATTTTCATTAGAGTAATGTGAGCTGTGAGCTAGTTTTGATGGACGACTTGATTGTATTCATTTGTAGTTGTTTCTTACATCTGGACCAGTTTATATTAAAAAAACTTCCGATAGACCAATAGTATCCCGTAGTTGTACTACAAACAGACAAAAACGCGTGAAGGTATCGCGTTGAAATTAAAATCGTAAACTCAAGTCTCCGGTCCCATGAAGCTGTGTAAAAATAAAACTTTGAAGTTAAGAAAAAAAAAATACGGAGATTTAAACTTGTACGTGGTTTACTTATACTTATTATGACAATTATAACTCTTTTAACTTTTGGAATCATTATATCTCAAAAACGGTGGCACATAGGAATAAAAAGTATTTAGACATATTTATAGATAATCATCTGATCTATCATTTTTGTCTGGGCTAAATTTATGTAAAGCTTATTACCGTTTTGCTGCAAATCGGAAAGCTGTCGCTGGAAAGCCAGCGAAAAGCTGGTTCATGTGACCTTTAAACCCGATTTTTTTCCAGGTGTCGGATCAATGAGGACTTTTTAGGTTTCAATTATTATTATGATGATATGTTAAACAATCATACCAATTTTCAGCTGGGTGCGAATTATTGTAACCTTGAATGTCTAAATTGACTGGGCTAGGAAGTCCGACTTCTTTATCTAATTATCAATTTTGAAGTTATACAACATTATCGTTGATACCTATAATATTTTTTTTTTCATATAAATTGAATAAAGATAATAAATAGATATTGCCCATTGTATTCCTTTAAAAGCGATGCATTCGCAATTCCCTCTTTCATTGCTTCTTTTCAATTCAGCAGCTTTTTGTCTAACTCACCTGTCCTCCTTCTAATCTTCCCCAGCAATGATAGTAACCTTAAATTTACCTCCCCTAAGTTATTCCACTTCATGTTTATAGCTAACTTTAACCTAAGACTGTACCTAAGATGGCTAGAAGCCATAAATACTCCAGCATTTCGCGCACAGAATACGTAAAGCACAGGTCTACGTGATCTATATTCCTTGGGTATTAGTTACTTGTGCTATATAATCTTGCTTCGGTATCAGTAACTGGTACTGGTATTTAGTACTTGGTTCTATGGTTTATTTACGCTATTGGGATTATTTGATCTGGAATATTGAGGATACTAGTTACTAGTATATTCTTGTGCTTTACCATATCCAACTGATATTATTTCATGTGAAAGACTACATGTTTGTTAATTGATCACGTATCAATAGTTGAATGGATTTAGCTGTTTGGCACGTGTATATTGTATACTAGCTTCTGCCAGTGGCTTCGCCCGAATGTAGAGTTAGTTTAGTCTTAGCGTGATGATATATAGTCTATAGCTTTCCTCGATAAATGGGCTATCTAACACTGAAAGAATTTTTCAAATCGGACCAGTAGTTCCTGAGATTAGCGCGTTCTAACAAACAAACTCTTCAGCTTTATAATATTAATATAGATGTGGCTACCTAAAGATATTTTTTTTATCTCGGTAGTAGGTACGTTACCGTATCTTATTTTCACAACACAACACAATCACGTGAATGCAAGCAAAAAATAGTACTTTATCAATAAGCATATAAACGTGAATCAGCATTGAAATTAATCTCCCTCTGCTGAACATAACAAAATTTGTGACCATAACGCACAGTCCTGTTCATCTCGCATCCATCGAATTTTGTTCGCAAAATGCGAACCTTATCAGGTCATTGCATCGGTCAATCATAATACCATTACAAGACTAGTAAGGGCTTACACATAAAAATAGAACTACATAGGTATATGAATTGATATTGTTCTTGTTTATGAATTAAAAAATAACAAGTATTCATAGGTAACCAATTCGAGCTGTCGGCATGAAAGAAGGCGCAATATGCAGGGTTGGCATGTGCCAACCCTGCATAAACATTGCTTTTATGCACGAAACATTGTTTTTATTCATATATAGCATGTGCTATATATGAATAAAAACAATGTTTCGTGTGACTAGAGGGCTGACTCGATCTTCGTAAAGAATTAACGTTGCCATTCAATGTGGCAGCCAGTCTTCTAAGCTGTTATTGGCGTCCCCAGATGACAGCAATGTGGGAAACCATCTAAAGAGTTTACCTTCGATTTGAAAAGAAGAAGCAATGTGGAAGATTACTTCGATACATAAGTGTATTTTGATTTTACGGATGACTACTTCTACACATAATATTATGGATACTTTTTTCAAATATTTATAAGTTATAAATATTCATGGTTAGATAATATATTTTATTGTTAAAAATTTAAACATTGTCAAATATTAAATATATTTTTGTAAATAGCCTATGGGGCAACGAAGTCTCCCATTATAGGCTTTATCATGCAGGGCTGCTATCAAAAACTAATACATATTTACTAGTTGTTAAATATATAAAACAATTTTATTATAACTTTCGCGACAAAACATTATCTACCTAACGCATTCAGTCTCGTTTTAATAACACTAATTAAGTCATAATTAGTCTAGTAATGCTCTCAGACAAGCCACCCCTCTCCGAAGGTAATTTTCATAGTTCAGTTCTAATTACAACTGATGCTACTAAAACATTTTCTGCTAATAAGCTCACCCCTATGATGCTAAACGTGCCCGAGGCAGACAAACTGATTTGAAATTTAGTAATCACAATTTAGCACTGAAAGACTGGTGAGGGTCGCGAGAATCCAATGGATGCGAGATGCACAGAACCTATGTCCAGCAGCGGACGTCTTTGGGCTGGAATGAAGATGTAATGATACTGAAGTAACTGGAAGTCACTATTTTATCTTTTTTAGGCAGAATAGGACTGTCACAGAAGAACTATAAGAAAGTAAACTTAAAAACCGGCCAAGAGCGTGTCGGGACATGCCCAGTGTAGGGTTCCGTAGTTTTCCGTCCGTCAAAATAGGTGTCCCCTACTTTTCAAAAACTGTTCGTCCCATCAAGTTCAAAATAATTTTTTACTTTTGAAGCGATTATTTCCGAAATTATTGATATTATCAAAAAAATATTTTAGTAAACCCCTATTCATTTTTGAATACCTATCCAAAAATATACAACACGTTAGGGTTAAAATTAAAAAAACTCTTTTTACTTTACATGTAGGGGGGCTACCCTAATAAAACATTTTTTTCCAATTTTTATTTTTGCACTTTGTCGGCGTGATTGACATACATATTGGTACCAAATTTCAGCTTTCTAGAGCTAACGATCACAGAGATTAAGCGAGGACGGACGGACAGACATGGCGAAACTATAAGGGTTCCGTTTTTGCCAATTGGCTACGGAACCCTAAAAAAACGGAAGAAAAAAGAGAAGGAAGTAAAAATATTAAATTAAATAAATGGCGGCTTCTTCGTCTTCTAAACCGAAATTCTATCTATTAGTTAAAAACTATTCAAGAGTTTTTGAGATCATTCAGACAGACGCCATGAGGAACTTTGTTTTATAAATTGGATATACCTACAAATGTCAACCTTACCCATTTAAATACCTGGCCGGCTAGACATAAGCCAGTAACCATAAAACAACACAGTTAAAAAAAAAGAAAAAACACATAAATAAAACAAAAAGGAAACAATTATTAAAGACATGTAAAAAGACAATCAGGGGCATAAAGTTTAGTGAGCGTGCAGTATTTACGAGGCAGCCCTATTGTGCTAAAACACAGACTATTAGCATACAAAGAGGGCCCATGCGTCGCCCTGCAGTTGTCGCTGCAACGAACCCGCTTTGTATTTGGACAGCCCTAATAAAATTATTTAAATTGCTCTATTAATTTCTTTGGGACTGTTTATTTTTCGTGTGTTGCTGTGTGTTCTAATTAAGAGTCCCGCGAGAATTTAATTGGACTTTAAAGGTAGGTTTTTAACACATACTTCAGTCGGTGTTGTTTTTTATGTATTTTATAAATAGACAGCGGCTTCGCTTGCGTGAAAGTAGGTTCTCTACATTAACGTTTGAATCCCCAACCGGTCCTATGAGACCGCGCTGTTATTGTTTTACTATTGTGTCTCGTTTCGCGGGTGTCTGAGTAATTAACTTTGGATCCTCGTTTCATAAATTTACCTTAAATTTCGAAAAATCCTCTCTTAGTGCTCATCATCGTCATAATCATTTCAGCCGAAAAACGTTCACTGCTGGATATAGGCCTCTCCAGTGTTGCCACAATGAACGGTTCTGTGCGTCTCGCATCCATTGTGTTTCCTCAACCCTTATCAGGTCATCGGACTCTTAATGTTCACCTACGTCATAAAAGGAAACCTTGTGCAAAATTTCACTTTCCTAGTCTCAGTAGCTGTGCGTTGAACTTTGATATGTCAGTCAATATGTCACTCAAATCTGCATGGTTCTTTCTTTAAAAGGCCATCTCAGACACCAATCTGCATAGTTCGCATATGATTTGACCAATACATTTTGTATGGATATTTTATTTTTTTTAAAAGAGACTGTGACCCCTGAGTTTGTTTCGGTGTTTCTTCTCAGGGTAGTCAGTTAGGAAACACCGGCCTCATCTAGATTAATAATTATGACAAAAAAAAAATTGACGTGTAAAAGTGTTTCGTGAAACCTATTTGCAAAATAAATATCATTTTATCAATAGAAACTTTTATACATAATAAATTTTGATGCAAAACTTTCCACTAGCCACAAAGGCTTGACTTCTCTACAACTAACTATTACAAACAAACAAAAGGCGAACCAATAACACCTTCAGCAATTAACCCTAAAAACGTCACTAGAAATAATCCCGCACCTTTCCCTCGAAGAATTTAGTGGCGGACAAGTTTAAGCTTCGGGTAGAACGCACGAACTATCTCGAACCTCGCGTGATCCTAGCAGGGAAGCCATAATGGCCACCCGACTATTAGGCACACGGCCAGCCCAACTTAAGGCCGACTCACTTGAGCCAGTTTAATCTGGGATTGAAGCAGACTTGGGAACTTATTCTCGGGATGCTTAAGTATCGTAACATATGGCAGGATAATAACGTGATAATTTTAGGGTTTGAGGATTCTGGTTGGTTGATATGGGTAAGTTTGTTGAGTGAAGTTAAAGATATAGATACAGTTAAGAAGTTTATTGTTTTCGTTGATTATGAATTGCTGTCGATGTACAATTCAATGTATCATAGCATACATACAGAAATCTTTATCAATTTACAGCTGTTGGTTCTCCTACGGGGAATATTTCAAAATTTTCGGCACCCAAGCTTTTCCCGATTCGGCACCTATGCGTATTTTTGACAGGTAGTAACCATACAGAATATCAGTCCAAAATACCTATTGGAGCCGAAAATCTGGGTGCCGAAATGAGAATACTCCTCCTATGGTTAAGTAAATGAATAAAATAAAATAAAAATATTTTTTTCTTGGACAATAAGTACTTTGCTGTAGAACCCTTCAGCTCTAGGGCAAAGTATTGCCATAGAACTCAAAAAGAAACTGAAAAAACATGGGCAGGTTTAGTCAGTAAAAGTCTTACGGCCCTCAGGGACATTCATTAACGTTAATCATTACTTAACTTCTAAACGATCTATTAAGAAATTGTCACATTGACAGTTTTACACAGTTTTTCAGTGAAGGTTTGACAATACTTAACTTTAATGGACATTAGGGACGCTAATGAACCATTAGCTGGACTCTGAGTATGACCGTTACACTTTCTCTCGCTACACCTAGAGCAGAAGAAACCAGCCTTAAAAAAATACTTTGCACAATATCGAAAATTGTATTTGTTTCCTAGACAATTTTTTTACTCAGAAATTGGTCCATATTTCGCCCACAAGAGGAAACTACTTCCCAAAGAACAACAATGAACTGGGAAAAGGCAGAATTGTTTGATTGTTCACGTGACGACAGAACGTATATAGGTAGACTTTTCCTATACCACGTTTAAAGTACACAATAAGATTTTATACAAGAATATGGTAACATGTATTATTGTAACGTGTATAATATTGAGTTTCTTTTACCGTAAAGAAACCTCTGCCACGTGTAAGTTGTTTTGAAGCGAAGAAATGAAATCTTTACGAAATGTTTCTCTGAGTGTTTCTCAAATGTTTTAAACACGTGCATAATAAGGTGAAAATATAATAAGGTGATACTCACCTTATTATATTTTGTTTTAGATTATGATTATAAATAAGTGCTCCTAACTGATGGTAAGCAATAAAACAATCGTTGAAGGTGAAGCACACTAGTTTTTTAGGAGCCTATTCACTCTAGCCTTGACGACACCTATGACTCGGACGGGAAGACCACATCTAGTCGTCACATCAGAACAAACTGATTATACTACATTTCATACTGGATCAGTCGACGTATTAATTATAACATCAACTAAGTCGGTAGTGGGATTGACTGTATAGGATGCATCGTTTGGACTATCACAAAAGCATTCGCTAATTTCGATTGTAGGTACATGGCAAAACCTTTATTCAGGAGTTTTGTCAAAAATTATGCAAGTTTGTCGTCTAAAAACGTACTAATATGTCTGTAGAATATATGAATTTCATAAATATTGCCGTCTACTTTTGAACCTAATTAGACTTCTTCTAGAACGTCTAGTGTCTGTTCGTTATTCAGTATTTATAATTACACGAACAGACCAAGAGTGGAGATATGAACTTAGCTGGGATTTGCCTGCAATGACTAAAGAAAAATGTGTATGGAAAAGGGAGTGGGAGGTTTTTGCCCAGTAATGGGACATAGCGTATTTTTACCATTGCAACTACAAGGTTATTGACGTTGTGCTATACTAAATTACTCTGTCTACTGATAGGGACATAGACACCAAACATAAATCTCAGTTCAATTACAACTGTAACATGAAACTAACACACTAGTAAATTCACTTCATACACGACTGTACTTGTACGTAAATCTGAGATTAAGCGCTAGTCTACCGATTAGCTGGGCCAAGCCTGGCCGGTATCGGCCCATTGCCTCTAAGCTGTGCCAACGAGCCTATAATCCTGGGATTGTAAATATTATAACTGAACTAGTGCCGATAATTGGGTTTTAGAGATACACAAAGTCAGGCTGCTTGGGTTTTATCAGTGAAGTTTTGGAGTTAAGTGATTAACTCAACTTTAGAATGGATATAGTTTTGATTGACGTGTGACTGGTGATTTCATGATGGAAAGAAAACAAAGAGGGTTACTGTCATATGATGTTTGACACACTCTGGGTAGTTGGGGGAACACGTGGTATTCCCAAAGGTTGACACCGAGTCCCCCCCAGATCGAAGGCAACGAAGGAACGGGGTAGGGGTTTAGTCAGTAAGAGTCTGACACGCCCTTCCGCTCCGCCCAAGAGCGAGAGAAGTCATTCTGATAATTCCCCTAAGAGAAAAAAAAACTCTGGGTAGTTGACGTTACTAATGCTTGGTGTGAGATGATTACTCCTAGGATTATTTGGTGTCTGACGACTACTTCTACATAGGATACGTTCCGTTACTTTCTAGGACCCGACTTTCAGCACAACCATTTCTTAATGATTTTTGGCTTACGACTCTCTTGATTAACTAATGAAATTAACTTGCACGTACTTTCTTTTTATCTACTTTTTTAAGAATATGTGCTGGCTTTTAATTAGCTATTTGTTAATGTTAAACTCTTCCTATTAATGATTTTTTGGGCTGGTAACTTTTCTTTTGTGTGGTGTCTCTTATGGGCCTCCTCAGAAGGCTTAAAGTCGGCCAAAAAGCAATGGAAAGTGCCATGCTCGGAGTTTCCTTGCGCGATCACATCAGAAATGAAGATATCCGCAAGAGAACTAAGGTTACTGATTTAGCCCGAAGAATCGCCAAACTTAAGTGGCACTGGGCAGGGCACATTGCTCGTGGAACAGGTGGTAGAAGACGCAGCGTTGGAAGGCCTCCCACAAGTTGGACCGACGACCTGGCGAGGGTCGCGAGAATCCGATGGATGCCAGACGGACAGGACCGGTCGCTGTGGCGACGCTTGGGGGAAGCCTTTTTCCAGCAGTGGACGTCTTTCGGCTGAGATGATGATGATGATGAACTTTTCTGTAAAATAAAATAAAGAAAATAATCATTATTATTATCTTTACCACAGAAAAATGCAGTACGAATTTATTTATTTTTATTTTCAAGGAAATTGTTCATACTTTCACTGGCTGAAAGAATAAAGAATTCCTAGAATACTTTGGCAAGTTGTAAACAGAATCCATTCAACACAAAGCACTCAGATTTCCACACGAGTTACCCAACACTTCATCACTCGCCTAACGTCTTTTGACAACTTCACAGAAAACATCAAAACACAAACTTTGTACAATTTCAAACATTTAACGACTTCCAAGTGACAACACACTGACATTGAATCCACCAATGAGGAAGCTACATGCCTCCCCCCCCCCTCCCTCGGTACAAAAGTCTTTATGGCAAACATAATAATAACAATTTCGTGCTCGTCTCAACATACTCAAATTAATTGAATTATGTTGACATTGGTAACAACTCGACATAATTACTTGTGCATTAAATACGCATTGCTTCTGTCTATTTGTGATAAGAGTAGCTAGTTGATGGAGTATTAAAGTAGATCTTAAATATAAATTATTTATGCCATTATTAACGTTTGAATCCCCAACCGGTCCTATGAGACCGCGCTGTTATTGTTTTACTATTGTGTCTCGTTTCGCGGGTATCTGAGTAATTAAGATACTAATAATATTAAGAGTGGAACTCATCACAGTCATTACTTATCTTATTTACTGCTGACTTAAATATCAAAAACTTTCGTGAGTTATAGCTCATCAGATAATTCAGACGCCAGCACTAACAAAACGTTTCTACTTAGCTATTCGAAAAATCACAGTATTTTCTAAACGGTTTGTGCACCTATATAATAATCATCATCTGCCTGGTCCACCACCGTGCACCTATATAATAATATGTGGGATATTTACCACCATGTAACTACAGTGTCTTGCCGTACTTCTTATACGAGTAGTCTGACATTGGTGAAATTACAAAATCGAGCAACATTAACGCCAACTTATCACTCCATTTCCTCTCTACTCTGTCCTCATCATATCATTCCTTATTCATTAACAGAGCACGGGAAGAGGCGAACCAATTAAAGTGATCAAATATGAGGGGTTCCATGTTTGCACATAGATGGGTATGGCGTCTCCCACATAGGGCACAGTGATGATGTGCTGGCACACAGATGTTAATACCCGATAAATATGCATTGTTTAATCGTCGGGAAATGTGTGGCATACGTATTTGTAATACAGTTGCGAGTAACCTATATTAAAAGGTTTATTAGGGTAGATTGAAAGCTAACTACGGAATCTTTTGGAAGAATTACCGTGTGTCTCACAAAAAGGCAATTAAAAGAATGTTGGTTTTTGTCAGTAAAGTCTGACATTCTTCACCACTACCCAGAGTAGAAGAAGTCATTTGATGATTTCGCACGTAAAAATAAAAAGAAATAACCAAACAAAAGGATAGGTGATAAGTGATACGAATAGAGAACTATGGCCCAAAAAAAATAAATGCGCCAACCCGGAACAAACAACTGAGAATTACAATCTCAATAACATTCATCATCATCATCATCTACCTTTTTTTTTTTTTGTTGTCGGGGGGAAACCTTCAAAAGGCGCCTGGTCTTTTGGGGAAAAAAGACCAGGGAGTGTGGGATTCTTACCTCACTAAAACCACCCCGGTGATCACCATCTGCACATAGAGAGGGCCCCGTGTCCTCTTAAAAGACCACCCCGGCACCCCCTCTGTACAACGCCTGTAAGGGCACATCCTTGAGAAGACCTTGAAGGGTCTCCCCTGTTCCTTGTTGTGCACGGCAGCACGTGATCACTGTGCCACCGTCCTTCCCGAAGTCACTCACTGGGCGGACAGAGTCCCCTCTCTGAGAGCCCGTGACCTCGGTGTCCCGCCTACCTTAAGTATTGTAAGCGGGGTTTCGGCGTTTTAGGCGTCGGGGCGATTGGCTCTCCGACGCCTCCTTCTGCGAGTGGGATCAGTCCTCTCGCGATCCCGCTCGGCGGCCTCCTTCTGTACCATCACGGCCTCACAGAAGGACGCCACTTCCCTCCAGTTTTCTGTCTCTACCAGCATAGCTCTCACTACTGCTGGCAAAGACAGATCTCGCCCGATTTTAGCTACTAAAACCTGCCGCTCAGAGGCCCACGCAGGGCACTCTTCGAGCGTGTGCTGTGCAGAGTCAAGCTCACCTCCGCAATGGTGGCAATTCGCCGTAGCCTCCCGCCCAATCCTATTCAGGTACTCACCGAAGCAACCGTGCCCGGTCAGTACCTGAGTTAGTCTATAGGAGATGCGCTCTCCTCTTTTCAGCCAGGCTTCGAAGTATGGCAGTACGGCTTCGACAACGCGCTTACGCGAGTATTTCGGCTGCTGAAGCCGTTCGCGCCACTTCTCGAGCACGTGTCGCCGTTCCTGCCGCCTCAGCCTCACTATTGCGATCCCTGGCACGCTATTACCACTTTGGCGTATGAGCCTTTTCCCAACTATGTTGGGGTCGGCTTCCAGTCAAGCCGGTTTCAGATGAATATCAGTATTTTACGAGGAGCGGCTGCCTACCAGACCTTCACAACCTATTAACTGGGGTAACGAGGTAGTTCATGGCAATACTGGAGTCAGATTTACTGGCTTCTGACTAACCGTATATCTGACGTTATATCTCAATAACGTTCAACGAACAATATTCATTGTAATGCAGATATTTTACTAAAGGAATTACTCTTGTATCGTGGGTGCGTTTACAAACATTATTTTATTTCATATACAAGACACCAAGACCCAAGTTAATTCATAGGCAGAATGATAGGTTTTATAAAGAGGGGTGTATAAGAGTGAGCATTATTTTCGATACAGATGGTAACAAAAAACCCCTTAACAAATTAAAAAAAAACGTAGAAAGAATAACCCTAACCAGTAAGGATTACACTGAAAGAGTATCCAGGAAAAGCGTGTAAAAAGAATAAAAGAGGGAAAGTATAAAATAAAGCATGAAGAAACCCTATTCAGAGGAGCTCAGATTTCTAAATGAACAAGTATGTTGAATGAGGAATTTAATTAAAAATCAGATTCCATTGAACATAAGTTCCGCCTTGAAATATTGTTCGTGTTCTTCAGTGGATTAATGTCGGCTGCGGATTATTATTTTTTGGTTCCGTATCGATATTTTCTCGTGAGCTGCTTAGTGGTATTCGCTTACAGACATACGTTTCGAGTCGATCATACGCTTTCTAATTACGGGACTTATTTTTTTAAGTGAAATATCATTAAATGACAAACCTTTTGTTGATGTAGAGAAGAATAGTGGTAAGTACAGTAAAAGAAAAAAAGATGGATATGAAAAAAAAAACAATACGATTGTTCATAGCGTGGAAAGTCTTCAAATGTCTTCTCTCACTCTGGGGGAGCGGCAGGAAGTTTTTTTTTTTTTTTAAATTGTATAAGCAGGTGCTTGACTGCGATCCCACCTGATGGTAAGCAGTGATGCAATCTTAGATGGTGAGGCGCACTAGTTTATTAAGAGCCTGTTCACTCTAGCCTTGAAGACACCCAAATTATAATTGGACAGGAAGACCGCAGCAGGCAAACTATTCCAGTCCTTCGATGTACGCGGTATAAACGACGAAGCGAAGCGCTTAGTCTGGACCGTAGAGGTTTCAACAACAAAAGGATGGACATTCGCCGTACGAACGACGGGTAAGTGTTAGATTTTTACTGACTAGAACCCACATTCGTTCACTTGCCTTTTTGCGAGGGCTACAGTAACTCATTCGAAAAATCTGCTGTCAATCTTACCAACATCTCTTTGAGGCACAGGTCGAATACGACGCCTTTTGACCCGAACTTGCTCCTTACTGGATGGCTGGACGGCGAGGTTCCCTTTGTTCACCGTCTGTAAACCAGTTGTGCTCGTATTACGATGGTGCTCATTCTCCTACTGTTATGTTATTGATATGTGTTTTAGTGATAAGTAGGGGAGAGGTGGCATGAAAGGGACGCGTATTGAAAGGGACAAATCGAATTACTCGTAAAATAAGAAACGTCTCGAAACGAGAATATTTTTGTTCTGTGGCAATCCCGAAGCCCAACCATTCGTACCTAATGTGCCACTCCTATCATTTCAAACATGGCGATGGCGAGCAAGTGTTCGTAATCGTACACAAAAGTAAATTTTCGTTATTCTTTAGAAATGCTTTGCAGAATGTTGTAAATGGATAAACATTGTTTTACCAGTGTTTTCAATCGACTTAGTTATCTACAGATACGAGGACAAAAGGTCAGTAAACTTGTGTTCATTGGTAAGGTTTTAAGGTTATTTTTATTATTTTTGAGTCATATTTATGAAAGGGACACGAAAAATGGTTATGAATGGGACGTCCCTTTCATAACTGTCTCTTTCATAAATAGTACATTAATTAACTAATTTCTACACAATCTCTGTAACACCTAGAATCTGACTAACGAATAACCAGTTTTAAGCTTTTCTTATTATCATGTTGTGCAATAAAAAGTATTGTATCTATTTGTCTATCTTTTTTGTTGATTATATAGTAATATTTTTGTTATTATTATTTTAGCAGTTTAAATTCACCAAGAACACTTGTAGAAGCACACAAAATGGAAAAAAAACTGTGAATAAAACTGTATATGAGCATTATAATTGTCTTAGTCTCTCTTATATATCTTAGTTGATGATTAAATGTAACCAAGAAACCAAATAAGTAGTGACGATTGAATGAAACTCGTACAAAAAAGATATAAACACCTAAATTGCTTAAAAAAAAAACAAATAATAAAACGGTTCTTTACTGATTTATTTCAGTTTCAGTTTTTCTCCAAATTATTGATTAAAAATGATTGGTTATTTTATTTTTTTGCTAGTTGTATTACTAGTGAAAATTTCATGATTAGTACCTAAGTCGATTTATGTTAGGATAGCCAGATAACTAAATTTTAAGATTGTTGATTGTTTGTTACTTAAAAAAATAGATTTTTAAACATTACCAAACTAGTATTAATGTATTATAAAGTGATTTTACATGGATATTATGTACTGTCCCTTTCATAAATGAATCCGTCCCTTTCAATACAGCAAATTTATGAAAGGGACAAAATCTACTTTTTTTTTAATCGTTAAAAAGAGTATCTAAGAATAAAGATATGTTCATTATTTAATTACATTTCATTAGAAGATGAATGTAGGTTTCTCATACAGGTTCAACCTATTGAAAATATTATATAGAGCATTCTCTAGAGCCTCTAGAACAAAAATGTCCCTTTCATGCCACCTCTCCCCTAATCTTTTGTAATTTGTTGTGTGTATATTCAGAGAAGAATCCGGCATGTCCTAGAACCAAAACTTCAAGACCAATCCGCACTGGGTCCGCGTAGTGGATTACGGTATTTTCCCTCTCCTAAGCTAAAGACTCAGCCTATAACTCTCTAGAACTCTACTAGAGAGTAGGCTGAGTCCCAACAGCCAGAACATTACAACATTACATGCGAGAACATTCCGTTCATCTGCCTAGCCTTTTCCCAACTATATTGGGGTCGGCTTCCAGTCGAGCCGGATTTAGCAGAATACCAGTATTTTATCAGGAACCGCTGCCTACCAGACTCCACAATCCATTAACTGGGGTAACACGGTACTTCATGGCAAAACTGGAGTCAGATTTACTGGCTTCTGACTATCCGTAACGACTGCCAAAGATCTACAAATGACAGCCGGGATCTACGGCTTGACGTGCCTTCCGAGGCACGGAGGAAACTCGTTATATTAAGATGGCCACCCATCCAAACATCCACCTAGGCAAGCGTTGTTTAAGATCGAACCCGTGCGGCTGTTAGTATCTAACCACGAACTCCTCCGTTTATGCTTTATATTCAGGACGAATAAACATCTTTCTTTCAATATTTTTCTATTTTCACATCTCAAATAGCCAGTATAACGCAATAAAGTCAGAAGTTCTATTAAAATGACTACAATGTCCCGATCGCCAGTTTAGACTCGCAGTCTCAGGTCTTCGCAACAAAGTTAACATAAGCGGATCATCGTCGAGACTAAGCGGTGTACTCTATAGCGCATTCAGTTACGGCACTTGGTTATTAAATCAAACTGTTCATGCTAGATAAAGATAACAGAATCCAGTGAATGAGTGTTGTGACAGGGAAAAGAGTAGATACAAATACAAAAAAAAAATAATGCCTGTATTAGGAGACTCCGCTCTTCCAAAGTAAAATACAATGAACTAATAAATAACTTACATATAAAGTATGCATTTGTGTTTGCGTGTGTGTGTGTCTGTTAGCGTGTGTGTGTGTGTGTGTGTGTGTGAGTATGAATATGTAGGTATTAGATAGAGATACGCCTAGCTATTAAGCAAGGCGTATCCATCCAACTGTTATAATTTTCAAAATTATACAATGTAAAGAACAATGTTCAAAACGTCCCCACCCTTGTAGCACTACAAAACCTATATCAATCGAACGGCCTTGACCGTCTCATCATTTTATTGTATGACGGCGAAGCTGAAATATGCATCCGAAAAAAGTTATATCGACATGAAGTAGCCGAAATCAGTCAGTTCCTATCTACCACAATTATCCCTTGTAGCACTATATAACCTATATCAATCGAACGGCCTTGATCGTCTCATGATTTTATTGTGTGACGGCGAAGCTGAAATATGCGTCCGAAAAAAGTTATATCGACATGAAGTAGCCGAAATCAGTCACAATTATGTTCCCATCTACTACAATTATTATCCCTTGTGGCACTATAAAACCTATATTAAACGAACGGCCTTGACCGTCTCATCATTTTGTTGCATGACGGCGAAGCTGAAATATGCGTCCGAAAAAAGTAATACCGACATAAATAAGCCGAAATCAGTCACAATTATGTTCGTTTCTACTACAATTATTATTATAAGTTGGCAAGTTTTTGAATTTAAATAAGTTCATAGTCAAAAAAAACTATAGGTGAGCAAGATAGCTGGTAATCATAAGGGCCGCATGCGCAGAGCATCGCGCAATATTGTAATTATAGCAGAACTTCTTATAGTTCATATAGAGTATACAAGTTCCTTGGAGTAGCATCAGGAAAAAAGTACTGTACGACACTTAGTAAAGAACTTCCTCACGTCTTCACTGTCTTCCGAGTGGCTGGAGCGCTTCCCAATACCTTCAGGGAGCCTTTTCAAGATAATGCATACGCCACCGACTTCTTAGAACGAATTAGTCACAGCATCCATACCAGTAGTGACTACTACCACACCTCAAAGAGGGGACTTACTACCGCAATGACAACGTGGTCAGCACTGGGTTGCGACAGTCGCAGTCGCCATGCCACCCTGAGGTCCCGCGGGAACTCCGCCATACCTCGACTTGCATCTCCACGCGCAAATCATGCCTGCGTACAAGGACTGTTGCCTCCAAATCCCACGGTGGCAGGCCAGCAAGGAGGTTCACTGCTTCGCGGGAGTTGGGCGGTGGTATCCCCGAACCATTCGGATGACCATGACCCTCTAGCATTAAGCTTGGCCGCTGGTCGCTTACCGAACGATCCCCGCGTGGAGCCTCTGGTACGCGTCTGGACTTCTTAGGTTAGGTAGGCGCCGCTTCAGGGCAGCCCCAGGCCTTTCCAATTTGGGAGCCAGACGTTGGAAGTGCTCGGTCAACCCGGTGGTGGCGCGGTCCGAGGGCCATGAAAGCACATGGCCTCGGACTTGTGCATTGCCACCTCGAGTCACAATTGCTGGATCCTGCCTACGACTGTCGCATCCCCGCGTGTCGCTGTCCTGAACATTAGGGGAATGCAGGAACTGGATATCGCAAGATAATTAAAAGGTGATGTGAAGTGAGATGACATGTGTCGTACAGTACTTTTTACGTGATGCTACTCCAAGGAACTTGTATACTCTATATGAACTATAAGAAGTTCTGCTATACTTAATTACAATATTGCGCGATGCTCTGCGCATGCGGCCCTTATGATTACTAGCTTACTACTTATCTTGCTCACCTATAGTTTTTTTTTACTATGAACATATTTAAATTGAAAAACTTGCCAACTTATAATTATAATTGTAGTAGAAGCGAACATAATTATGACTGATTTCGGCTACTTCATGTCGGTATAACTTTTTACGGACACATATTTCAGCTTCGCCGTCATACAATAAAATGATAAGACGGTTAAGGCCGTCCGATTGATATAGGTTTTATAGTGCTACAATGGAAAAATGTAATAGATGGGAACATAATTTGTAACTGATTTCGGCTACTTCATATCGATACAACTTTTTTCGGATGCATATTTCAGCTTCGCCGTCATACAATAATATGATGAGACGGTCAAGGCCGTTCGATTGATATAGGTTTTATAGTGCTACAAGGGTGGGGACGGTGCCCGAACATTTTGAACATTGTTCTTTTCTATCTAACTATTACTCTTATCAGGGAAAGGTTTCCGCAATTTCCCCCTTTTTAAGTTGGGAAATCATAGTCGAAATCATATGACTTCCCCCACTCTGGGCCGAGAGGGTAGGCGTGTCAAATTTCTACTGACTAAAACTCACTCTTGTTTATTCTTTGCCTTCATTCCAGGATCCCTGAGATCTCTTTCGTTCAAGCCCTGGGTTGATCGATAGAGTAGGCTTCGACCCTACAGTTTGCTAACACTGTCTCTTTACTGTCTCTAAGAGGACTTTTGTGTAGCTATAATTATATATGTTATATGAAAACTATACGGCTTTACAATTTTCCAGAATATTTTTTTAATGATTATGTAGATTTATATTTTGTCGAGATACGAATCGCAATATCAGATATAAGTGTACTAAATAACAAAATAATCTTAAAATGCTAAATAAGCTATCATAATGAATGGTACAGACTATGTTATCTCTACAACAATTTCTGATAAAATAAATGGCTGAATAATCAGATAACATTTAAATGCGGTTTGGATTTGTGTGATTTTTGCGTACTTAAATAAATGTTTCATTAGTTCATGAATCCCCGACCGGTCCTATGAGACCGCGCTGTTATTGTTTTACTATTGTGTCTCGTTTTGCGGGTATGTGATAGGTTAAAATAGAACAGCTCATAAGAGCATTGGTAATTGTCCCGATTTTCCCGGCTCAGAGGTAATTGTCCAGATTTTCAAGTTGTAGATTGCGGGTTTAAACCCAGCCAGTTTCATTACTTTGAGAAATTTACATATTTCATCACCGTTGTTCTCGAAGCGATGAAGGAAACCGGCATGTCCAGAACTGAAAATTAGAAGATATGTGACATCCACCAATCCGCACTAAGGCCGCGTGGTGGATTTCGGTCCATTCCTTATCTTCAAGAGGAGCGCCTGAGTTCCAACAGTTGGAACATTACAAAGGCTGATAATTCTATAAAAATAACAGCTCTATAAATGCCTGGAGTCTCTTAACCCATTTGAGGCCAAATGAAAGTGAACAATGTTACTAAAGAAAAAACATTATTTACATAATATTTGGAATAGAAACAAACATAAAACAACGAAAAAAAAAATTAAAAGGATTTTTTTCAGGAATTACAGGTGTGTTCCCAAATTGGCACAATGGCCACTTATGATAGAAATTTGGTAAAGTAAGGGTTTTCAAAGCAGAATGTTATCTTGCACTGTTTACAATCCCAGCGGCTTCTATTATGGTAGATAACACAGCAAACCTGTTTAGGAAGTAGTTCACTTACGCCAAAGACACAAACGGAACATTCAATGCCGATAGATTTTGTACATCACTTGATTTATTGGACTGCCGCGTATTATTTGTTCGGGTTCGAGTTTGTTTGGCAGCCAATGGTTCATTATCGTCCACGGAGGACGAGGTGGACTATACGGTGGAGGTATGCCCTGATTGGGCGGAGCAGCGTTGTGCCCAATCAGCGGCAGCAACCTCTCGCGCCGAGCCCTAGTTTAGGTTATAGTCCGGAGTGAGTCGGAATGGCAGGCCATCGCCTCCTTCTGCGAAGCAGTAATGCTAGCGAAGGAGGCCGCAAGTGTAAGAGAATGAACATTCTCACGCACTAGCCGCCGAGATTCCGATCCCGACTACCAACCACGGAAGACGCGGACTTGCGGATGCCAAGCAATGAGTAGCTTGCTATCCGGTCATCCGGTAATCTACCGAGCTGAGCCTAATTCTTCGACAGCGTCAAGTTCACACGCTTCTCAAAGAGATGCCAACAAACCATAGCGACCGAGCAGGGCCGATGCCCGATAGCTAGGACCACGAGGAATTTCTTGAAAGGAAACCCGTAGTCCTAGAACGAAAAGAAAAATTGAAAGACATAGGTGTGGTTTTAGTCAGTAAAAGTCTGCCCTCCCGCTCTACCCAGAGTGGGAGAAGTCATTGGATGATCTACATCGTAAAAAAAATAGTTCTCAGAATCCGAAAGAGTGCCCTGTAACATCATTTGGCAAGTAAGTTGCAATAATGTCGTCATCAAAACCCTACTTTTCATGTGTTTCAACACTTGATTTTGCTAGAATTATAGCCAACTCTTACTCCGAACCATGGTCACTATCTTTGAGTACAGTATTTAGGGCTTCCTCTATACCACGGTACTGGTTACTGACCGTATAACGTCATTTGTTGTTCATTTTGATAATCTGCTAATAGTGCTACTTGTGGCCATTGTACCCAAATTGGTACACCAATATTTTACATGTAATAATGACTTATTTATATATTTTTAGGAACCGGAAATCTGTTTATTCACTTAGTCATTTATTGTTTATAAAGATAAATAACCATTTATATGGAAATCTGTATTGCATATAATAATAAAAATTACAAACAGACATATACCTCCACACGTCATTTTATAATGAGTTTTTAATTAATTTTATCCAAAAACGGTGCACTTATAGGAAATAGGTCAAAATAATATTTATTCAGGATACTTTTGGCTATTTTTAGGGTTCCGTACCTCAAAAGGAAAAAACGGAACCCTTATAGGATCACTTTGTTGTCCGTCTGTCTGTCCGTCCGTCTGTCAAGACCCTTTTTCTCAGGAACGCGTGGAGGTATGAAGCTGAAAATTATATCAATTACTCAGGTCTACTGTCCCTTGAAGCTGTGAAAAAATCAAACTTCTAAGCCAACGCAATCAAAAGATACAGCCGTTTATGCCGCAAATTTTCGACACTTGCAAGGGAATCAAAACCTACAGGGTACTTCCCGTGAACTCAGAATCTTGAAATTTGGTACGAAGCAACGTCTTATAGCATAGATAAAGGAAAAATTACGAAAACCATAAATTTTTAGTTACATCACATAATATATTTTTTTTTAATAATTTTAAACTTACTACCCATTTCTTCATAAACGCGTAAAGGTATTAAATTGAAATTCATACCAAATACTCAGGTCTATAATACCTTTAAGCTGTAACAAAATCAAACTTCTATGTCAACGCAATCAAAAGAAACAGCAATTATACAGCTGCATATTTTGAAACTCGCAAGTACTCGCAAGGGAATCAAAACCTAAAGGGTACTTCCAGTCGACCTAGAATCTTGAAATTTGGCATGAAGCAACGTTTTATAGCACTCATATAGGGAAAAGTCTGAAAACTGAAAATTTGTTGTTACGTCACAAGAATTATTTTTTTGAAAAATCTTCAACGCTCGATTCGAGAATAGAACTTTATTCATAGGTAAGTTAGAGGTATTGAGTTGAAATTAACACCATATAATTGGGTCCGTGGTCCCTTGAAGCTGTGCAAAAATCAATTTTCAATTCAATTGGTAAAGTGACGGGAAAAAAGATTCGTCCGTTTATACTGCAAAAAACGTACATTTCGAGACTGTCGAATTGTTCGATTGAACTGTTTTTATAGGTAAGTTACTACGGAACCCTCAGTGCGCGAGTCCGACTCGCACTTGCCCGGTTTTTTTTACGTAAAAGATATACTGACCAACTTCAATAGTTTGTTTGCCTACCCTCATTAACTAACTGTACCCAAATTGGCACGGTGGTCAAGAATGGGTTAATGAGACGTCCTCAGCTTTGGGAGTGGCAGGACGATTTTCGGCCACAAGCAATGAAAAGCTCGCTAAACAACCGTCCGTTCAGTAAGGACCAAGCCCGGGTCGACAACACGTTGTGTTCTACATGCATTTCAAAGAGATGTCAGCAAGATGGACGGGGCCAGTTAGGATAGATGCCTGCCAGAGCTACCGATTATTCGAACGAATTATCGTGGCCCTTCCAAAAGGTTAAGTGAAGGAACACTGGGTTTTAGACGATAAAAGTCTGGGACGCCCTCTTGCTCTCGCGCGAGCGGGAGAAGTCGCTTGATAATTTTCCACGTACTTATAAAAAAGTCACAAAGTGAATAATCTAAAAAAAAACCACTTTCATTTATTGCACCTACCACTACTCTTCTCTAAATGGCCCAAAGGTTCACTGGTGGAAAATGCCTATTTTTAGGTTGGAAATCTACAGAATGACTTGTCCCGCTTTTAGGCGGCGTAGTAGAACGTGTCAAACCTTTACTGATTGACCCAGTCCTTTGTTGCTTCTTTGCCTTCGTTCCAGGGCCCCGAGTTGGTAGAAAATGCCTAAGGATTTAAATTCACCTCTGTATCTACTTTTTTGTGCATAAAGTATTAAATAAACGTATGTCTGTAAACGAACACCACTAAGTAGCTCACGAGAAAATATCGATACGGAACCAAAATATAATAATCCGCAGCCGACATTAATCCACTGAAGAACACGAACAATATTTCAAGGCGGAACTTATGTTCAATGGAATCTGATTTTTAATTAAATTCCTCATTCAACATACTTGTTCATTTAGAAATCTGAGCTCCTCTGAATAGGGTTTCTTCATGCTTTATTTTATACTTCCTCTTTTATTCTTTTTACACTCTTTTCTTGGATACTCTTTCAATGTAATCCTTACTGGTTAGAGTTATTCTTTGTCAGTTTTTTTTTAATTTATTTGAGGGGGTTTTTGTTACCATTTGTATCGAAAATAATGCTCACTCTTATACATGCCTCTTTATAAAACCTATCGTCCTGCCTATGAATTGTTCCGGATCTTGGTGTCTTGTGTATGAAATAAATGTTTGTAAACGCATCCACGATATTAAATACACCAAATTAAGTTACAATCATAATTTAACCTATCACATACCCGCAAAACGAGACACAATAGTAAAACAATAACAGCGCGGTCTCATAGGACCGGTCGGGGATTCATGAATTAAGCACTGTTTTACTTCATGCACACACACAACTTGATGCACAAGTTGTTTTTTGTTGAAACTTAGTGCAATTCAAGTAGTTTTTTTAATGAGTTATCAGAATGATTGGCAAATAATATGAGAAGATTGACGCACTACACAGATAGCGCATCCGTGTTGGTATTTACATGCAAAAACATTAAAGACGAAATCAAGATTTATCAAGGACCGATTTATCAAAATTTGGCTGATTATGTTTTTTCTAATTAAAATAAAAAATACTTATTTAAAAAATTACTGAAGTCAATGCAGTATCCGATTCTGAACAGACCTACCTATTACCTACTTTCAGGTTTTTTTTTTTTAGAAATTGTTAATATTTAGTAAACTATTTTAGTAATATACATAGGAAACTTACTAAACCTAACTACGTTCATGTATACAAAAACAGAATACACTCAGGCGTCGAAGTACTTCCCCCATTACTACTTTGAATGCAAAGAAAAGTCAAGCCTCTGGTCACGCAAAGTAACAGATTGATCAACAATCTGTTACTAATACCTGTCCTTGAAAAGGAGACGCGTAGGTAGGACTTTGTAAGTTCAATTTTTGATATTAATGCCCGTTTTCACCAACAGCCCCTAAACAGTCACCTAAGTAAGGATCCCTTAACTAAAGGGTCCCTTCAAATCATCCCATAGCTAATATTCTGTTTCACCATCCTAAAGGTTACCTAATTAAAAACTCTTATTAGTTACCTCAAACACTCTGCGATAAAACTGTTTAAAGTTAAACACTTTGTTTTGTTAATCCTTTGTCCCTACTTTTTAGGGTTCTGTACCCAAGGATAAAACGGGACTTTATTACTAAGAATCCGCTGTCAGTCCGTCTGCCTATCGGTCCGTCGGTCACCAGGCTGTATTTCATGAACCATAGCTAGCCAGATGACATTTTAATATAATAAAATAAATATTTAACTGGAACTACAACAAACTTCATCGATAAAACCTCTATTTGAATTATCACTTATTTATTTATTGTGCAGACCTAATACAATGTTTTCTTTTTAACCCAAAGGTTGACTAGTAGAGAATGCCCTGATGCATTAAGTCCGCATGTACCACCATTGTACCTACATGAAGTTTAAATAAATAAATAATAAACAAACTTAATTTTTTTTTTACCATTTCTTTGCCACGGAGGGTACGGAATACCCTGTCCGCGAATCCAACTCGAACTTAGCCGGTTTTCATCTACAATGTTTGAAAAGTTTTACTCGATTTATAAGGGTGACCTTAAAGACAAAGTGTCCAATAGTTTTGTAACTTTGCGGCCTTTCTATCTCGTCGCGCTTTGTTCAGCGGCAAAAGAAAAACCAAGTCCGCATTCCCGTTACGCACGCTGTTCCTATTACAAAATTTAATAGTAGGTACCGCTGCTGGCGCGCCGCAGAGCCACAAAAAAAATCAGGTACAGAAGGTAATCTCATGTATGTACTTCACTTTTCATACCTACACTCGGCTAGGGTAGGCTTCGACCGCTCAGTCCGAGCACAATCCAAACGCGTACGGTCCGAGACATCGCGTCCATGAGCGGTGTCTATGTGTGCGTTGCTCGAGCGCGCTTTGTATGCATATTACCTTCTGCACCTATCTCTTTAGCGGCAGAGCTAACAAATGCGCACGGGTTTTCCATTCGCAATATGATTTCATACAGATGGATACCCACAATGACTGAGTAGCAATTAGATTGAGCAAACACATGAAACCACTCGTGTGGAACAATATGAGAAAGGGTGCACAGCCTAACAAACAAAAGCTTTATTGAAGCTTATGGCTGTATTGTAACCAGTGATATTGTGAATCGAATTCCAGCGCAATTAGCAACCTTATTGCTTGTAATTAGAGGTCAAAGTGGCAATGAACAGACGATTACACGCACTGTTGTGCTGAATCGAAAAATAATAAGTTGATCGTTTCTGTTTTCATTGGGCTGTGAGCAGAATGTGCGCGATTATTGTGTCGGTAATTATTTTGCATACACAAGATAAAAGGTTCTGTTATTGTTTTGACGTGAGTTCAATAATAACTTATTAAGGCCACGTTTATGTGGATGTGGGCGTACACAGAATTAATAATGACTTCATTTACCAACAAGGAAAAGAAAAACAAATAAGTATAAAGGTCAGACCTGTTGTAATAATTAAATCAAAGGAGTCCTGACATGGTAGAGCCTCAGAAGCTCTACCATGAGATTACACAGTCAACACTCGCTAGCGTCTCCGTAAATTAAACTTTGTTTTTTAATCAGTGACGATAATTTGACAATTTGAAAGTTGCACCTTTTTACCATTTCATTAATAGTGAGGTATCGCAACCGGTTTTCACCGAAAAACCGAAAACTATTCGTAAAAATTTAAGAATTATCATTTTAAATTTATACGACAAATTATGGTCATATATTGGAAATAAAATATATATTTGATATATTTTTGAGTCATTGAGGTTATACTACTACTTACTACTACGTACTTATCTATCTATACTTATACCATAAAGAGGAAAGATTTGTAATTTTATTTGTATTACATAAACTCAAAAACCAATGAAGTAATTAAAAAAAAAACTGAGAATTCTACTTCATCATTGAGTGACTTAGGTATATATTTTCTACTTTCACTCAAGTGAAACCGCTAGCAGAAGATAGCGTAACATAAAACTACCATAAAGACAAATCAATAATGCGCCAAATCTAAACACAATAAAATTATAAACTTCCTCCGCCTTCCAAGCCAAGCTGACCATAAAATCAAAAAAGAAATTGCACCAACAATTACACAATTCTATTCCCAAAGCGTTGCAACTAACATTCGAGACAACCGACTCACAATTACAGTCTAACAAAATCCAGATCCTATTAGGAGCAGAAAAGGGTACAATTTGTATCTCGCCCGCATCTTGGCTGCAGATGAAGCCTCCACAATGAAAGCAACTGTTAACGTATAAAGGCTGCGACAGCGGGTAGAATGGAAGTCTCTGAAATGTAGAATTATGGTTGGCACCGCGCTGTACTTGTACGAATTACTTTGAGCATATTTTCGACTGCCTTTTTACCTGGCTGCAAGAAGGTGTGATAAGCTATATTTGGCTCGTTTGCTGATTTGACTAGATAGTAGACAGATAATCAGATTGCTTACTTGTATGCCAGTAGCTTGAATCGCGTTAGCTGTCTTCACGATGGTAGAGCTGCCCAGTTCTTGACGAAATGTCATATGATTACTGTGAAGAATATTTTTGACGGTCTTTTTTACAAGTGTAAGCTCTAGGGATCGTTTGCACTATGTGAGTTGCTGACTAGACAGTAGACAGATGATTCGGTTTGCTTTGTATGCCAGTAGCTAGACTCGCCTTAGCTGTCTTCACGAGATAGGGGAACTCAAGAAATGTGAGGATTTGCACATCAGAAAAGAGAAGAAAAAAACGTCGAACAATACGCGCCTTCGAGGACATGGGCTTGGACCGGACAGTTACCGGACGTCCACAACTTTGCTAGCATTACTGCTTCGTAGGAGGAGGCGATGGCTTGCTAATCCTCCTCGCTCCAGACCATGACCTGTCCCGGCGCGAGAGGTAGTAGCCAACGATCGCCCCCACCAGGATACGGAGGTGCTCCGCACAAGCGAGGCTCACCTCCACCACATAGTCTACAGTGTCCTCCGGACGATCATCACAATGGTGACACCCGGGTGTTTCTTCCGCACGAATCCGGCGCAGGAACCTTCCGATAATATCATGAACGGTGGAGACTTGTATCATGCGGAAGGTGAGAACACCGTGTTGCCACTCCAGTCACTCCTCAAAGACGGGACTTACCGCCATAACAGTGATAACACTTGGGACCTGGTTAACATGTCACATGCCCGGGGAGGGCATGTGTCATTTTACGGGACTATAAACAATTCATAACCAATGTTTTTACAAAGAGTAAAGTTAACCTACACTTTGCTGCAATCGGAAAATAACAAAACAATGACGGATTTCTCTTGTTTTAGAACTAATTAGCCACTCATTAAATGTTCTGAACCAAACAAAAGTGTTGCTTCCAAAAACATTTATTTCAACTAACCAATATATTTCGCAAGTCCGTACGTCCCTCCGGCCATAGCCAGCCGTGCACAAGGAAGACAAAACCAGCTTTTGTTGCGTCCGTCCGCCGTAATACGTTCTATGACAAATTGGAATTTCAACTTGTAGGGGCAGCAGTCCCATTCTTGAAAGGCTCGATAATTAGTCTGAAGGACTATTTCTATCGTCTTCGTCTTTGAAATGCTCTGTTGTGTTCTGGGCGCCTGGTACAACGTATTGATTGATTTTGCTTGCAGTCGGGCTATTGTTTGGGGAGAGTGCTGTTTTAAACGGTCTTTTAATTGTTTATGTAGCTGTGACAGGTTTTGAGTGAGGTGAATTGAGCAGACAATTAGGAAATTTACTGTTTCTTGATATTGAAACTTTATGTGAAGGCTCTACCACGACGGATAATATAGTGATGATTTTTCTTAAACTTTGAGCGGAGCGAAAGGGAGTGTCAGAATTTTACTGGTTTTAATACCCACCTGATTCCTTATCTTTATATAGCAAATTATCAAATACCTCCCATTCTTGAAAGGCTCGATAATTAGTCTGAAGGAGTATTTCTATCGTCTTCGTCTTTGAAATGCTCTGTTGTGTTCTGGGCGCCTGGTACAACGTATTGATTGATTTTGCTTGCAGTTGGGCTATTGTTTAAGGAGAGTGCTGTTTTAAACGGTTTAGTAACTGCTTATGTAGCTGTTTCATGTTTTGAGTGAAGTTAATTGAGCAGACAATTATGAAATTTACTGTTTCTTGATAGTGAAGTTTTATCTAATACCTTGCCGCAATCGGTAGTCTAGTGATGATTTTATCTTAAACTCTGAGCGGAGCGAAAAAGAGTGTCAGAATTTTACTGGTATTAATAATACCCACCTCGTTTCTTTTCTTTATATAGCAAATTATCAAAATACCTCCCATTCTTGAAAGGCTTGATAATAATTAGTCTGAAGGACTATTGCTATCGTCTTCGTCTTTGAAATGCTCTGTTGTGTTCTGAGCGCCTGGTACAACGTATTGATTGATTTTGCTTGCAGTTGGGCTATTATTTAAGGAGAATTCTGTTTTAAACGGTTTAGGAACTGTTTATGTAGCTGTGTCAGGTTTTGAGTGAGATTATTTGGGCAGACATTTAGGAAATTTACTGTTTCTTCATAGTGAAGATTTATGCAAAGACAACGATAGATAGATAGTGTAGTGATGAACTTTTCTTCCACTCTGAGTGCAGTGTAAGAGAATGTCAGAATTTTACCTGTGTTCGTTTTTTTGATATACGAAATTTCAACTGTTTAGCTATCATGGTTTATGAGACACAGCCTAGTGACAGAAGGACGGGCAGACTGACGGACGGACAGCGGAACATTAGTAATAGGGTCCCGTTTTACCCTTTGTACCTGGAGTCCTAAAAATGAGTTGAAATATAAAATTGAAATAAAAAACCATTCAATTTTAATAATGCCATTCATTAAACTAGAATTATGACATGAAATTAAATTAGGACACCAAATTGAATTCAGACATTAAATCAAGACAGTGATTAATATTTTGGTTAGTTTGTGATATATACTCGCAGTACCTACATAAGTAACTCTATCAATTTACGCTATAAATGCGAGAAGGTACCTTATAAATGACAACGATACAACATTGGATTAGTATGAAGTTCAAATATTTTGAAGACAGTTCAGAAACTACTAAAGCTGGGCGCAGGTGTATTTCTAGACTCCTTTCAACTTAAGTGCTTCGGTTCATAACATTTAAGGCAGTACTTAATTCCTTTTATATCCGAACTAAAGTTCTAAGACCTGAAAGTGCTACGATAAACTGAAGTCGAAATATAATGGATGAATTAGATAAATTTAGGAAAATGTCGCAATGGTCTATTTTTAAAAAGTGTAAATAATATCTAATTATATATTTTCCATTCGCAATAAGATTTGACTTTTAAGCAAACCATTTTTTAAGTTTCTTTTTTTTTGTATTGGCGGCATGATAATTGGCGACTGCTGTAAAATAGTGGTTACTGTTACTACTTTTTTATTTTAATGCCATTCCCATACTTACGGAATAGAAATAAAAAAGTTGTAAGTTCTTTAAGTGTATCTAAATAAAAGTTATAACTGCTTCGTCCATACGCATCTTAAGACATAACTTAGCAGTTTTGTTAAATAGAATGTAAAAAAGTACTTATTACATATTCATTTTGATCTTGATAGTAATCCGACGCGCGTCTTTATAGTCTTTTGATGATTCTTTTTTTTTATTTACATAATTTGATTTTATTGTTTTATTGTACCTAAAATTATTGTTTTGAGATTATTTTAAATATTTTAATCACCATAATACATTATAATAGAATTAGCAAAGTGTTTATTTCATCGAAAAAAATATTATTATTAAGGTAAGGTACTTGTACGTTTTCAATATTGTTTGTTCCCCGAATATTTAACACACCCACACTAAACACGGGTTTCTGATAAACTTAAGGCACGAAGGTACGTACAAAATTAATTTAAATTCGAATCCCAGTTAATTAAAACATATTTCAAGCAGAACAAGTCATGTAATAAGCTGTAATATCGTGATTGTTCTCGAATGTACTCATCAATGTACTTGTTGTTGAGTTTACTGAGAAATGAGGATTTGTAATCACGTAATGAGGTCAGATTAAGGCTCCCACAGATACGTGGGATGCGACAATGTTACAACGATGTTACGACTGTTTTAATAAGTCTGTTTTTGGGTTCCGTACCTCAAAAGGATAAAACGGAACCCTTATAAGATCACTTTGTTGTCCGTCTGTCTGTCTGTCAAGACCCTTTATTTCGGGAAAGCGTGAAGGTATCAAGTTGAAATTAAAACTATATACTCAAGTCCGCGGTCCTTTGAAACTGTGCAAAAATCAAACTTGTAAGTTGACGGGTAAAAAAGATACGCCCGTTTATGTTACAAAAAACGTACATTTCGACACTATCAACGGAATCAAAATTCATAGGGTTCTTTCCGTTGAGCTAGAATCTTGAAATTTGGCACGAAGCAAGGTATTATAGCACAAATATAGAGAAAAATCTGGAAAGTGAAAATTTTTAGTTAGGTCACAAGATTTTTTTTTTTTTTAATCTTCCAGACTCGATTCGAGAATTGAACTATTTTCATAGGTAAGTTTGTACGGAACCCTCAGGGCGCGAGTCCGACTCGCACTTGCCCAGTTTCTTTAATCTCTGAGACTGAAATGACATAACGTGGGTCGATTATACTTGTCACAACACAAAAGAACTGGCATAATTACTATTGTAAGTTTGACAATAATTTGCCTGTGTCAATTTAGTCTCAGGGTAAAAAAAAAATATTTTAGTTTTCACAGAAATTGATCTAATTGTGAATCAATTGATACCTGCGAAAACTGGCAACATCGCGCCGATTCTGTCTTTGGAAGCCTTTAAGACTTATAAATAGTAGAAAAAGTAATAGTACAATAATCCCTAGGGATTATAATCCCAAGATAATCCTCTGTACCTACAACAGTATAAAAATACCAATAAATAAAATAATAAAGCCCAACAATAATAATAATTCCTAAAATAATAGGTACACAGATAGATTATCTCGAGGACTTGGTCTACCCATGTACATTTCCTGGAAATGTGTATCCGATAGTGAAGAACCTTATGCAGATTAAACTGTACCACGTATTTCCATTAAATTTCTATTTTACACGAATATAAAAAAAAATTCGTCTATCAACCGGACAGTAATCTTAATCTGTTCTGATTCTGACCATAATTATTTATTTTAAAACTCGTATTAATGTTTACCTCTCTTATTTATAATGTCTCAGTTCTAAGCTCCGTAAAGAGGTACTGAAAAGAGAGTACCTACAATACCTAGAATTCAGAAAATCAAGAAGGAGATAATTGTATTGTGTAGACCACTTAAATTTTCAATGCCATCTTAATCTGCGACTAGAATACTAAAATCTTCAGTGTAATCTTATATTTCGCTCAATCAATACGTATGGTCAAATAAGAAGTCTGATCCCCCTATACCTACATGCTATCCTAAACTTATCTGACAATATTCTTTCTTTTAAAATTCGAATTACTGTATCTCTTTTATCTATAATGTACCAGTACTAAACCATCTAATGCACTAGGATTTAGAAAGTTGATAGGTAGGTAGAATCATTCAAAAAGAATATGATTCGAACCTAGACAAATAAAATCTTCAATGCAATCTTTAAACGGCAATATAATCAATATATGGGTAAGGGTATGTTCAAATTAGAAGTCTGATCTCCCTATACCTACAGGTACTGGTAATAATACTCTAGACTGGACGGTATAATCCCTAATAAGCAGCGCTCGAGTGTACCACCCTAATGCACCCTGTATGTCTGTAATGCACACATTTGTATGACTACCACAGGGCAGCCCTTATCCTTCTTATATCGGAATCCGTTTCGTTGCGATTTTGAGCGTGTCCCTTGTTTTTTGAGGTACGATATTTTTGTTCCCAAGTTAACAAAGACAATATCTATTGTAGGTATATATAAAAGCAAACTCCAACCCTTCAACGCACAACCCCTGGACCTAGGAACGCTAAAATTTTGCACAGAGGTATATAAAAAATAAGAAATATTTTTTTTATATTACAAAGAGCCTAAGAAGAAGAAAAGGGGCCAAATTTGGTACCAAGAAATTAAAGCAGTAGAGAGAGTAAAGCAATTGGTAGAAGCTAATGGTCTTATAACTTCTATGTGGAGGGAAAATAAACCTGTTTACAGTAATCACTCAGATGAAAATTGTCATGAGACAAAACTCATAATAAATTCCCAGATCTACGCCAATCCTGCAGGCAGTGTCAATACATTAGTATCACTTATAAAAAAAATAGTATTACAAATTAATACCACTGTGGACCTGCCCTGCTGCCTGTTATGTACAACCAACTGCACTTCTTGGAAGGTACCAACGGCAAACGAGGACGATAAATTGACTAGTACAGGTTTCTAAATACTGGTCAGACCAAATTAATTTGAGCTTGTCGTTACGAAAACAAGACTGGAATTGATAACGTCAACATTGTTTATGTAGATAAACAAAGTTAAATAAAAACTAAACAAATAATAAAAAACTAACTAATAAACTGAACAAAACGGTAACAAGCATAAAATGAAACTGAATTACAATTCTCTGATAATAAGGAAACCTTTCCATTTAAAGACGTTCTAGACCCAAAGAGAGACCGTTTTTAATTTAGATCCGGAAATAATTATGTATACTTACTCACATGACTACTAAAATATCAAACATTTTTTGGGAAAGGAATCATAAGATGCTTTCTGACATAAGAAGGCGAAACAGACTTTTACTGATTAAAACCATTCAGAGTTTTTCAGCTGCCCTGTGCGTAAAGTATGCCTTTCAGAATAAGTCAGATATTCAAAGTAAATGTTTTAGAATAACGTGATCGCTAAGAGGCATCACAAAATTTAAAGAACATCACAGAAAGTCGAGTCAAAGATTCAAAATTTACTTTTGAATTGTCAAAAAGTCAGTTAACATAAAAATTATGCTTATTTTAGATTCCAAAGATTAGATTATTTATAAACAATCATTTACAATCATGTTATAAATTACAAATATCTCGGATACACTGCAAATCCTGTCGACTAAGAAATTTTTCACCAGGTCTTTAACTGAAACCAACCCAGGACGCAAACAAAACAGTTTAAACATTTTAACCCGAAGAGGCAGATTTTTGGCTTCACTTTGTAATAATAGTAAATCTACTATTCTTTTGACGCGCAACAATACCTGCTAAAGTCGTCGTCGCGTCGCCGAGTCGCGAAGCCACATTCGCGCACAACTTCGCGCCAGCTCAAGGGAAAAAGAAGAACAAGAAATGCATCAGTGAAAACAGACGCTAAGCGCATCTCGATAAGTGCTGAGGCCAGCATCAGTTTCCGTTACACTCAGACCAAATCTAATTTACTCTTCAAAGTTTTACTAGTCTAGACTTGACGCACGATAACACAACTCTTGGTGTTTAGTTTCCATTTGCGAGGAGCCTTGATAATTGTTCTGGCAGTCTCGGGCTGTGCGTGCCTTAATATTTGTGTAGGCAAGTTATAGTATAATTTGTTATTTTGTAGTTGGGAAAATATTACATTATTATTACAGAGTTAAGCAAACTTTATAGACATGACGCACGGGTCAGCTAAGCAGGTCACTCTGATATGCCCTTTAGTAAGACATGCACAAGAACGGACGACGTTAACAGTGAAACGTGAATGACAGATAGGAAGCATGATTGCGTGAAAGAGTTGAAATGGTAAAGATGTGAGAGAAAAACGAGGGAGACGATATAAACTGTATAGGACGTAATTAATAAAGTAAAATAATGATTAAAGTTTACTGAAGAAATCCCACACACCATCGCTTACTATCAGGATGTTCATTTTAGTAAGAAGGATCTTGGGTTGTAAGGTAACTGCAGGTTTCTGTGACGTCATATGTAGTAGATGTCGCTACACCTATAACCTTCCCCAGATACATCGCACCACAATTCTATATCTAAGTCAATGTCTTAGCTTACCTTCTGTTCACGTCATACAAGAAAAGCCTTCCTCTACAACGTACCAACACACATCGCAAGTACAACCACGTAACCAAACGCATGCACAGATCAATATTCAAAGTGTATACAACTTATTTATACCGCCCCCGAACTCGCAGCACGCCTCCAACATGCCTCCGTCGACTTCCCGTCAAAATAACCAACGTTTACACTATCATTTACGTGTTGTGCCATTGTTTTATTATGCACGCGTCAGGTTAGGGGGAAATAAACTAGAGTTTACCTTTGTGTTTTTGTTTTGGGAAGGTTCTTAAGGTTCTGTCTTGCAAGGTGATTAAGGAAGGACCTGCGGGTCATGATCTTAAAGCAAGGATTGGGGATGTCTACTAGTTCTATTGTTTTGAGTTATCTAGACAAAAGCATTGCTTTTCGTAACTTCTGTTCAAATCACATAGAATGAAATTGCAATTTGCGGCATTCAAGAAAGAACGTCTTCAAAATGTACAGCGTAGATACGAATACATTTTTTGTAATGTTATAAACTAGTGTGCTTGACTGCGATCCCGCCTGATGGTAAGCAGTAAGCAAGAGCCTATGCACTTTAGTCTTGAAAAAACCTAATCGGACGGGAATACCTCTGCACACAAATTTGCGCAGAAGTATTCCCGTCCGAAACAGAAGTTCTCGGTGAAATAGATCACTTAAATTCGAAGATTTTATCTGATTGTAAACTCAACTCAATAACGTTTCTTATTAATCTTTTCTGTATGTTGCTGTGGAAGTTCCTCGACTTCAACTCAGATTTATTTCAGTAATTAGTCACGATATGACTCTTCCAGTTGTGAGTGAAGCAAAAGGGAGTGACAATCCTGTTCCTATATTTTATACTACTAAATTCCTCCTTAAAACTTCCGCAAACTTTTATAAATAGTCCACAAAATACTCGACGACAATTTTGTTTGGCATAAACATTTTCAAGGATCGATGCATCTGCGACATGCAATATTGATTTGCGAGACGAAGGCAGTAAATAGCGAATGCTATGGAAGTGGACTCCTTTGGGGACAGGGGATCTATTCTCGGAGCTTTCATTACTTTTGTGTCACTATTCGATAATATTGTTTTGAGTTTATGTGTGTAAGGATGTACAAGTATGTATACAAGTTGATTTAGTTTTCTAAGTTGATTCCCACTAATTGCCTCTGTAAAATTTTTTTGTAAGTTTTTTTTGTATCTAACAAAAGGGATAAAGGAATCTATAAATAATTTAATAATAAAACTGTCATGATAATTTATTATTTTTTTAGCATACTTAATTTAAGATTATCTCTCTAATTATCGTAGTGTATGGCGAAGGTAATCACTCACTGGACACCTAAGGGATGCTTACGACATCGAAGAGACGATTATATTTGATGGGCGAACTTGGCCAGAGATCGTCTAAGATAGAGAGGTTTGGAAGGAGAAGTGGTAGGGAGACCTTTGCCAAGCAATAAGACACAATGAAAGCTCAAAAAAATAAAGAATAACTTTAAGATTTAAACACTGCTCTCCAAATTAGGACCACATCATTGCCAAAACACTGAATACCGCTAACAAACTACACAAAAAATCACCCTCAAAACTTATCGCACGCTGCCGAAATTCTTCACTCTAAAAGGGGAAGTTTCGACTAAGCTATCACACACTCCCGACTATTTCGCCAACACTAGCTCGCTACAAGGATTTGCAAGCTCTTTTTACCGATCCACTAAGAATAGAACCTAGTATAGTGTACGAGTTTCAGAAGTTTAAGTGAAAATAACCAGCTGACGATACTCCTTGGGATATTTGTCGGATATTGTTTTCTGAACGAAACATTTCGTTTGATAGTTTATGAAGCTGCCTTTAAGTGGAGGTTTCTTTTTTAGTGATGCTGTTGAGCGGTATTGGTTTTGTCTGTTTTAGAATTTGCTTTAAACTTTTGACTTTTGCTTTATATAAAAAAAATCAAAGAGTCTATTGTGATGTATTTTTATTTTGGAGGTTAGTAAGTATTATTTCTAATGTTTAGTTTCTGGACCTATATTAATTTTAAGCTCTCGTTTATGAAAAACTCACCATTTGGTAAGCGATGATGATTGGGTTCATCAACATGAAGCACACTTGCCTAGACGAAATACATTCGCTATTGATTCCAAGACCCTCAGGCTTTAGCTGTATACGCTAAAAAAGAAAAAAAACTACAAGTTCAAAACAGTCTTCCCTGTGTATTGCAGTACTTCCCAAATTACACTGCATTACCGAATACTCGCTCTGTATACTACAATAATTTTCTACAGGTTCTCCAATCTCTCATTCTATTCACATAGAACAAAACTCTCAAAACTGCAAAAGTCACTTACCGCCTCGCATAACGACAGCAACCGCTAATTTATAACCAGTATATAAAGTTCGCATCGCAACACGCACCTTCCCATATCTACTAGGACCCACCTTCACGTTTCTACAAACAAAATGGCTGCCATTCATCAGCAAGAATTAACTTATCACGTTGACATACGGCACTGCCCTCAGAATTGGACATAATCTGCATTAATTAATTAAGACCTTGTTTGTACCGCAGTATGGAAAAATAAAAAGGTTCCTTTTTTATTTTTTTCTTCTTTATGTCTTTATAGTCGGTACTGAGATTATTTTATGCCATTTAGTTGAGTGCTATGTGGAAATAGAAATGTGGTTTTACTAGTTTATAATTACGTTCTTGCTGTGACCTGTAGTTAACGTGTGCTTTTTTTATATTAGCAAATCTTTTACGTCGTCCTACTGAACTAGTTATTTGACTTGCATATTTTAATGATTTTTGAATAGCCAAATAAGACAAGTGAAATAATAAAGATATTTTAATCATTTTTGAGTAGCCAAATAAGACAAGTGAAATAATAAAGGCAGACAGCAAACCAATAATCTTCTTGCAGGATCGATTATTTATATGCGACCTTAATAGTGGACGTTTTAAGTCAAACATGATAATGTATCACGACCACTGATTCATTTTAGACAAACGTTTAGAATTGCCTAGTCTCTGGCTGATAGCAGTTCCAATTCCCAAAATACTAACCAAAACTACAATCGATAAAGGCCCAAAAATCCTCCAAAACTCAATAAAAGCTAAAGTAATTTAAACTTAAATCAAACATCGGTAACACAAGTCGACGAGGTTGGACATCGTCAGAGCAACTACCGTCGCGGAATACTGATGACCCCCCGTAGTTGTATGCATTATGTATCCGCCTAAGCCCGCCCAAATGAATGCAACAGCCAAGAAAAACAACACACATGAAACACCCAGTCCCCGTACTGGAAGAGAATGTGGATGCGGAAAAAAATGGCAGTTTATACGCAGGCTTATCGCCGCTTAATCTGTGATGGCCATGTGAATCTTTCATCTTACTACAACCAGCATTGTAGCTGCATGTGGTCTTCAAAGATAACGTTAAGATAATAAAATAAAAATGTCTTTACCCTAATGAAAATAAAATTAATACACAAGTTGGCTCACGTTTTATTTACTTTAAGTATATTTAACTTGTGTTTTTTGTAAATAATTAAGTACTTATAGATAGTTGTTAGTTACGGACCCCTATCAGGTCTTCATCTGAAGTGCCTCTTCCAAGAATTTCCACCTCTCACGGTCTTGAGATATCCGTTTCCACTGTGGTCAAGCTATTTTCCTGATATCATATTCCCTGCGCGTGTATGGTCTACCTTTATGCTTGTGCTTGGTAGTTCCTACCACGGTGTTCCTCTTTATGTACATCGGTTATCCCTGCCAGCCTAAGTTAATGATTCCATGTCATCGATAGATTAGCTGCGGGATTATTAAAAAAAATTGTAGATTCTAAAGGTGTGGTTTTCTGTAAACAAAGACTATGGTCAATACTGTGAGCGTCTACTTCTTTTTCTTCCTGCCCTTATCCCATCAACACGTGAGCGTTCTACATATTGCAAAAATAATTATTTATGAACAAATCAACATAACTACAAACTACTCATTGCAAACGTTTGACAGAGTGACCTAAAACGTCAAGGGGAAACGGAAAACACAGGTGAGTGTTAGTCAGTAAAAGTCTGGCAAGCCCACTCGTTCTCCTTAGAGCCAGTCAATTCAATGGATAATTTCCTATCTTAAAAAAAAAAAGGATTCATGAGAGACTTCGGTTCAACATCAATGTGGTCATGACAGATCTAAAATAAAGCTTAGTTCATAAATAGACGTAACATTTACACGCTACTTAAAGGTCAATAAACGGCTACCTCTAACTTCTGTATAGCGACTTCAGCACACAACCACGGCTACATAACAGTTCACGCGTCAAAACATTCCAGACACGCACTGTTACCGCATCTAGTCGCAGCTAACTCCTCACACATTGTCCCCTACCTCCGCCTGTCGACGTGTATCTGAGGCTAAACGACGGAAATAAAAATCCTATAAATATTGAACAACCATATTTTTCTCACTTTGTCGCGAGAACCCGCCGTGTCGTCCGTTTGTCGCCTTATATGGCCGTTGTAGACCGTGCTTAGAGTGTTTACACATGCCACGACTAGTCGCTCAATGTTGTGCGATGTTCTTTATTATATTCTGGAACAATCCGTTTGAAAATAAAACTGGAATGTAAAGCCAAAAAAAGCTTTGTTAAAAGTCTTTAGCGTTTTATGACATGATACATCAAATATAAAGTAAGTACCTTCATATCTAGACATATGATTGCAGCAATAAAACGTAGAGACATAAGACAATATGGCTTTATTCCAAACCTATTGGGTAGGTACTTAATAAACTTTTCAAATATTCAATTGAAATTGGTCATAAAGTCTTTACGACATTCTCTTCAGTGAAGTGCATCGGAAACTTTTCAAATATGAAATTTTATTTGAAATTTTATCGTTGACTGAAAACGCAGCGATTTGTTTCAGTGTGTTCGGTTCTTTAGTTATATTTAGCGTATGCACTGCGCACAATGTGGCTCCGAATTCGATTTTTTAGGGTTCCGCAGGGAACTGACTGCGTTTGGTTTTATAGACGATCATTTTCGGAGGATCAGTAGAAAATTGGTTGCCATTGTGCACCGGATTTCACAATCGAATGGGAACATATTTCACAATATATCTGATCCTGTAGTGTTGGGGTCGTAGTATTGATATATGTGTAATTGCTAGGATGTTTTGATCTAAACTAACCGTATTGTACAACTACAGGGTTAGGTTCGTGGTACAAAGGTTGTGACTTAAAAAAACCGATATCATTAAAAAAATATGGCAGCTGAAATCTGAACTTCAACCCTATAAAAATGACAAAACTTTACAAAATATTATTTACAGTTACAAATATCTCCACCAGCTCAAATAACTTTTATTAATCTATCTGCCCAAGCTTTTCCCAACTATGCTAGGCTCGGCTTCTAGTCTAATCGTATGCCCATTTAACACAACCCAGTAATTGGATAACACGGAAAACCTTGGGAAGACTGGTGTCAGATAATTCCTGGTCTCCGTAACGACTGTCAAAGAGCTACAAATAACAGATGAGACCAATAGCTTAACGTGCTTTACGAATTATGTAGAGGTATGTAGGAATCTCGATATGTATGTCAACCATCCACATACGGATCTCGGCAAATGTTGCTTAACCTTGGAGATAAACCAATGCAACTGATAGCATAAGGACTTTGATGCTTTTAAAAATGTTAAAACAAAATATTATATCCTCTAGTTTTTTTTGAGGTGGGATTCATCCAATGTCTTCTTCCGCTGTAAGGTCTTAACCCTACAGCGCCAAAACCCTAACCCTGTAGGGCCGAAGTCTCTGGGAAACACGGAAATTCCGAAAGGTGAGCCCGTGTCCCCCACCCCCAGATCGAAGGCAACGAAGGAACGGGGGGGGGGGCGTTAAGTTAGTAAGAGTTGACGAGCCTTCCCGCTCCGCCCAAGAGTGGGAGGTCAATCTGATGATTCCCCGGACTTGAAAAAAGAAACCCTACACAAGGTGTGTCAGACTTTTTCGACTAAAACCCACTTACACTCTTTCAGAAATCCCCCACAACAAACACTCCAGCTTGCAACTCATTAAACTTAAGGAAGTTTATTCATATACAGGTCTACATATATCATATGTACCGTACAAAGTTATCCGAAGAATAATAAATAGTCTGGCACAAATAGTGCACACCGGTGGTCGTAAATGATAAACTCGTCCTGTGGATTATACAGTAAATTGGAAGTTAGATTGTACATCAGGGTGGCCAGCTGTTGCAGGGAAGCAGGATAAAAAGTTTTCAAGTTTATTGGACCACAGATTTTGGAGGTAGCTGTATTTTTCGGCGGTTGGAAATGTTTTAAAATTTGTTTTTGAGGACAATATTTTTTTCTGTATCTTTTTTATCTTGATTTTTTGTGAACGTTCTTGAGAAGGGTATTCCAGTTTTCCTACTAGGTAATGTAATGTACTTAACAACGTATTTATCTGTATACTATTAGAAAGAGGAATGAATAAACTTAAAAAAATCATCAGGACCGACTTTATACATTATTTCACTAGTAAAATACTACTTTATCACATAGGTTTTTATTTTCTACTATCACGTAGGCGAAACCGCTGTTAAGCTAGTTTTTTTTAATTAAAATATTATAAAGTGTTTTTAATAAATTAATTATTTCTTTAACTAACCATCTTTGTCAAAATTGTAGGTGTATACAATGTACGATTTTAAAAATCTTTTTTACAAAACAAATACAACCGCCTTCAATGTAAAAAAAAATTGAAAAGTGCATCATAACTTCAATTTTGGAACTCGGTATTTCTATATAAAATTTGTCTCCTTTAATTAATTAATTAACACCACAAAGTGGCAGAAAACAAAAATACTTGACCTCTGTGTTTGTTTGATTAATATAAATGCTTATTTACTTATAACCCGATTTGCAAAATAAAAATCATTTATCACTCATATAAGGCTAGAGTGAATAGGCTCTTAATAAACTAGTGCGCCTCACCATCTACGATTGCATCACTGCTTACCATCAGGTGGGATCGCACTCAAGCACTAGTTTATATAGCTTAAAAAAACATATTTCATTCACAAAGTCCTACCAAATAAGACCAAGACACATATCCTTAATCTTACACCTCAGATGGTCACCGTAACCACGGCGGTAGTCCAGTAAACATTACGACTTAATCTCGGCTAAATTGCCAGTTATCTGCTCAGAGGCAGGCTTGCATAATTGCAACTTTTTACTTCCAATAGCTGGTTTAATTAGGAGACATTTGCCGTATAAATAAGATAAGTGTGACGTAATCGCGGGATGTTACGATTAATTACTTAATTATAGTAGGGTTTGGGCAAACAGCCTTCTAAACAAGAAGGTTGAGTGGATGATTGAAATGGTTTGAAAGAGTGAATACGTGGACAGGAATGGTGATTGTTCAGCGTTTTATATTTAGGATGTCTGTCAATTGATAAACTCATAATTGTTTTGTTTGACATTGAAAATGAATGGAAAGAAAGAAAAAAAGAAAAAGGAAGACAACAAGAAAAACAGAAAGAAAGAAAATATGTTTATTTTGCTACTTTTTAGTCCAATTAAATATTATTATTTATTAATATTAATATTTAATATTATTAAATTCCAAAAGTCAAGATAGCGAAAAAATCAAAGAAAACTCGAATTAAAAAAAAAATGAATTAGAAATGTCAATAATACAGTAGTTAATAGTAAGTTTCAAAAACAAATTCATTAAAAATGACAAAAACAATTAATACAATGATTGTCAAAATCATCATTAAATTCCAATAGCTGGTTTAATTAGGAGACATTTGCCGTATAAATAAGATAAGTGTGACATAATCGCGGGATGTTACGATTAATTACTTAATTATAGTAGGGTTTGGGCTGTGAGTAGACGATTGAAATGGTTTGGGAGAATGAATATGTGGATAGGAATGGTGATTGTTCAGGGCGACATATTTGCGATGTCTGGCAATTGATGAAGTTATTTTATTTGACTTCCAAAAACCAAATAGAGAGAAAATATAGAAGAAGACGAAAAGAAAAGAAAGAGAGAAAAGACAGAAAAGAAAGAAAGAAGACGAAAGTATTTTTATTTTATGTTGTTAATAAACGCAGAATAAATTTAAAAAGATCACAACTTATGTCGTCCTCGCGCGCGCGCACTCCCGAGCGGTCGCTGCGAAATAAAGTTATAACAATGTCCGAGAGCTGTGTAAATACTCTCAAGTGCGTAAATTGTAACATAGTAATATGTGAGGTGCTAGCGTTTATTCGGAATAAACTTGATGTGATGGATAATGAAAGCTTAATACGAATATGCGTATCGGCGTTCTCTGAGGAAGACATTGACAGTGCAAAAAAGTTATTGTTTTCATCTCTAAAAACAAAACATAAGCTTGTATCAAGACGTAAACAGAAAAAAGAAAAGGATCTCGAAGATATGCTAACGGTATTAAAAACATCTGAGCCTGATCAATTACCGGTTTTTGTAGCTTACAACTTAGAAAAATTACCACCCGTTTGTTTTGACCACATCGATGTAACGAAGTTATTAAAGGACTTAGTGTTTTTGCGTGAAGAAATAAAGCAGATAAAAGTAAATTATGTGACGAAAGAAGACTTAGAAAGTAAACAAAAGAAGGATAGAATGTCCGTTAATAGTCCTTTGTCATATATGAATTCGAACATTAATATGCGTAGAGGAGGGTATCTGTTGGACAGCGGACCGTTCGGCCTATCGCATGTTTCTGAGTCATCACCGCCGCCAGCGGCGCCGCCGTGTGAAACAAGTACCGAGCCGCTGCCGCCGATACCGCCTCCATGCCCCCGCGCCACCACTGTGGAAACAGGTACCGGCATGAATGACAGCGTGCCGGACATAAACATTTCCTTGCAATATCGTTCTCTCTGTAACTCGAACGGTGTTGCGCACGACTCTGTCGCATTGGCTCCAGTAAACTCAACTTTATTGGGTAGGAATGTTACGAGTATTAATGATTTTTCGAGTAAACAACTGACTATGGCTGAAGTATTAAGCAAGGGTGAATGGAAAGAAATGGAACATAACGGACAGTGGACAGTAGTTCAAAATAAAAAGTTAAGGAACCGATTCACTGGTAGGATAGGCAAGTCTCAGTCTGCTATAATGGGGAACTTTAAAGCGGCGGAATCATTTGTCCCGCTTTTTGTTTCGAACGTTGATAAACAAACTAGTGAAGCCGATATTTGTGATTATATTAAAACTAAGACTCAGGTAACCGTAAAGCTGGAGAAAATTAATATGAAAACAGAAAGGACGTATAATGCGTTTAAGATATTTGTCTCCAAAAATAAATTAGACACCTTTTTAGATGACAGCCTTTGGCCTGAAGGAATACGCTTTAGACGATTTGTGTTTTTTAAAAAGAATAAGGACTCCGATAAGACTCAGCTCCCGTCTACAAACAAAACTGCAATAAATAATGGCTCTTAACGATAAAAATAAAATAACGTTATCTACTTTTAATTGTAAAGGTGTGTACAGGTCAGTGGAGTGTGTGAGAAACCTATGCAAGAGTGCCGATATCATTGCACTCCAAGAGACCTGGATTTGGCCACACGATGTGGGATTTCTGGGAAACATAGACGACAACTTCGCGTACAACGGCAAGTCAGCTATTGACACGTCCGTTAAAGTGATCACAGGAAGACCATACGGTGGAGTGGCGCTGCTGTGGAAAAAATCTGTGTTTCCATCTGTATCGACAGTGAAGTGTTTCAGTGATCGATTAGTAGCGATAAAGGTTGAATACGACAGCCGTCCTATGTTGATATTTTCAGTGTATATGCCCTACGATAACGGTAAGAGTGACAATTTGACTTTGTTTACACAAACTTTCAGTGAGATTGTAGCTATAATTGAAAGTAGTGGTATTGAGTGTGTTATTATACTGGGGGATTTTAATGCCAACCCTGGCTCGCGCTTTTTTGATGAACTTGCTTCAGTTTGTGATGACCAGACATGGTCTTGCGCGGACTATGAGCTCCTGCCGAAAGATACACATACGTTTGTTTGTCAAGCAAGCGGCTCGCGTCGTTGGTTAGATCATTGTTTGATAACAAGTGCAGCCAAAAACTTAATTACTAAGGCAGCAGTCTCATATGGTGTTTACCAGTCTGATCATTACCCTATTTTGTTTGAGTGTAACTTAACTAAAATTAATCAGAAATTACCAGCTCAGAATTCTTTTAGTAATAAAATGCGCTGGGGTGAAAGAAACAGTGATCAAATTAATAATTATTATAAGTATTGCAATGATAAACTAAAACTGATAGATTTTCCCGACCAATGTATCGCGTGTTCTCATAAAATGTGTAATATTAAGGATCATAACTTATTAATAAATAATTTGTATTTGGAAATTGTATCTACTCTCCAAGAGGGTGCACAGTATACATATGTTGGCAGTAATCGCATTAAGAGACATAAATATGTTACAGGCTGGAACAAATATGTCAGCGACGCTCATAGGGAGGCTCGTTCGTATTACCAAACGTGGCTATTACATGGTGCACCCACACAGGGGTCTATGTATGAGAAAATGCGCGAAAGTCGAAAAATGTTTAAAACTAAATTAAAATTTATTCAAAATAATCAGCAACAAATTAAATTAGATATTTTGGCCAAAAGTCATTCGAAGAAAGAGTTTTCTAAATTCTGGAAATCCACTAACAAATTAAATACCAAGCCGAGTCTCCCTGCAAGTGTAGCGGGTCTAAGTGAACCAAAAGATATTGCCAACCTTTTTCAAAGACATTTTAAGGTAAAGTCTCTCTTGCAAATTGACCGGCGGGTGTTCGATGATGAGGAGACATTGTCGGGGTCTGGTGAGCTTGCCATAATATTCACAGCTAAACAGGTGGCTACTGTTATTAAGAAAATGACAAGAGGTAAATCGCCTGGCCACGATGGCCTAAGCGTCGAGCACCTGAGGCATGCGGGGCCACACCTGTATAGGGTTCTTGCTCTTCTTTTTAATTTATGTCTCAGTCACCGTTATTTGCCGCAGGACCTTATGCGTACAGTGGTGGTTCCGATCATTAAAGACAGGACAGGGGACGCCTCTGACGTGTCTAATTACAGGCCTATTTCGTTGGCCACGATAGTCGCCAAGGTCTTGGACAGTTTGCTTGATCAACAGTTGGCTAAGCACGTCGAACTCCATGACGCGCAATTTGGCTTTAAATCTGGTTTATCCACGGAAAGCGCCATTCTGTGCCTCAAGCAAACTGTTCAATATTATACTTCCCGAAAAACACCTGTTTTTGCTTGTTTTTTGGATCTGTCAAAGGCGTTCGACCTAGTTTCGTATGAGGTACTATGGGATAAGTTGCGGAGTGATACAACACTACCGAATGAAGTAACATCCTTGTTTCGTTACTGGTACTACCACCAGAGGAATAGTGTCAGATGGGCGGAGGCTCAATCGGATGTGTATGAGCTGGAGTGCGGGGTGAGGCAGGGGGGGTTAAGCTCACCACGCCTCTTCAACTTGTACATAAACCGGCTAGTCGGTGAGCTTAGCAGCACCAGAGTTGGATGTCACATTGATGAAGTTTGTTTGAACAATATTAGTTATGCGGATGACATGGTGCTGCTGAGCCCATCGATCGGCGCTTTGAGGAAACTGGTGGCTATCTGTGAGTCCTATGCAGTGTCCCATGGGCTCAGGTACAATGTTAAAAAAACCGAACTTATTATGTTTAAGGCGAGTGCCATAAACTATTCTGATGTCCCCGGTGTCTCGCTCTGTGGCACTCCTTTAGCATGGGTGACTAAATTCAAGTACTTGGGTCATTGGGTCACTGATGATCTTAAGGACAATATGGATATAGAGAGGGAGCGCAGGTCGTTGGCTGTTCGATGCAACATGCTGGTTCGAAGATTTGCACGCTGTACAAATCAAGTTAAAGTCACTCTTTTCAAAGCTTTCTGTCAATCATTTTACACGTGCAGTCTTTGGACCCGCTTTACGCAGAGGACATACAGCGATCTGCGTGTCCAATATAATAATGCGTTTAGGATACTGTTGGGGCTATCGTGGCGTTGTAGTGCATCCACTATGTTTGCGGAGGCGCGCACAGACGATTTTTACGCCATTATAAGAAAAAGGACCGCCTCCATAGCCGGCCGGCTACGCACCGCCACCAATAGTCTCCTGAACGTGTTCTCAGATAGGTGGGACTCCCCTCTGCTGCGCCACTGGGTGAGGATCCATACCAATTGATGTTTTAATTTAGTATCTGCTCTTTATTACTAACACTAGTCATTAAGTTATTTTGTTGTTACTAACACTATGGACTTACGTCTGAAATAAAGAATTTGAATTTTTTTTTTTTTTTATCTGGAATCGCAGTCTAGCACTAGTTTATACAAATAAAAAAAAACTCTGACTAAAACAAATAAAAACCAGTTTCCCAAAACTTGTATTTGATCGCACGTAGATAATAATAAACCTCCCGCCCGAATTTCGATCACGGCGGTCAATCTCAACGAAGATTAGCCAGGTATGCAGGAGATATTATAGTGCACGAGCGTGTCAAAAACAAAGGTGCATCCTCGGTTCCTTTACTCTGGCAGTTTGATGGGGCGAAGCCGACACAATCGAGGAAATATCAGGCAGGCCCAACGGCTTGTCGTCCAAGGTACGGTAGTTTCACACCATCAATTTCAAAACTGAGGGCTGCTACAAAGTAATTCCTTAAAGGAAATTATATAAACACTTTTCCCTCACATGGAAATCGATTACAAAATCCTCCCCAGATGAATAGTCACTTTTACGATGCAAAACCCACAAGCAGAACTGATTGTACGTAAAAATTGCATCAAAATATAAAAGAAACAAAAGCCTGTTTCTCCAAAACATACGTTGAATTAGACTTCTTCAGTAAAACACTCAAAGGCAATAAAAATATGTATGAAAAAAAGGAAGGCACCTAATACTACTGATGGCATTCATTTTAAAATATACTTCGCGTTCCGCCAAAGCGGGGAAAGCGATGTCTAATCAAGCGAACGACAGCATGGAGAAGGCTTTTTACGCTAATGGAGAAACTCCCGCGATATGATAACACTCTAGAAAATTTTGCAGCAATTCAAAAATCTACTCGAGCGACGTCGAGCGTAAAATGGGTTTTTCTGTTTCCACATTATGTTAAATGTGTCAACGGGAAGAAGTTAGAAAAGTTGTGTGGAAAATGATTTCGTGGTAACGTTTTGTTTCGTTTCTTTTCTTTTATTTGTTCGGGAATTAAACGTCTCCTGTCAGATTAGGCGAAATTCTTGGAATCAAATGTTGACAAAATGGAGTATTGGTTACAAAATACGCTTTTTACTGTATAAATTACACGTCAACCAGAAAATGTAACTTTTTAAATCTTGTACTTTTAATTGAGTTGTGAGTTTCCACAACAGTAACACCCATTACTTTTTTTCAAATTTTGTATTGTTTTTAGAAGTTGAAGTCCAGAAATTCTCAAACAAGCAAGGAATCATTAAAATGACTTGGACTGTGAAATTAAGGTGCCATAGATATGTAGCAAAACCTATGGCACCATATATAAACTAAACTCCGAAATCCTGCACCGCTCCATTAGAGTTCGCCGCGCGATTAAAACTCATCAACAGTCCGAAATCTCTCGGTCAGTTACCCAAACCAGACATAACACCCGTCTGGTCGGAGGATCCTCCTTATTTAACGAAAAAAACGTTTTTTTTTATAATGTGATAGGAACACTGTGGAGGTATCGTAGGTGGAATAGTGGTGTTCAGCTAAATCCGGCTTGACTGGAAGCCGACCCCAATATAGTTGAGAAAAGGCTAGGCAGATGGTGATATAGGAACACTGTCTACAGGTTTCTCACATTCTCCGTAAACTCCATACTCGAATATCAATCAATATTATATTAGGGAAATATCGGAAAAATCAAACTTTGGAATTTCTTGACAATTTGTCGAAGACAAACTATTATCTCCAACCAATTAGAACCATGAAGACTTCTGACGATAAGTGTATATAGCACACGACGCACCAAACACATGGTATATTGAATTAAATATTTTACAGTTGATCCCGTACTAAACGCAAAATTTAGCCTCCTAAACCAACCAATGAATGAAAAAATTAAGTTAAAAATGACGTTATTTTAAAAATTATTAAAAGCATAACCACAGAATGCATCTCTCATATTGAAGAAAAAGAATCCGTCACGTAAAGGGATGTCATTAGTGCTATAGGATTATTTTCATTAAATGCATAGTTGTCCCCGGGCATTCGTACGTGGGCAGAATGGGGCATGTTGTGACTTGCTTCTTCGTTTGCTGTTTTAATTGGTATGTCTCGATGGTTCTTATCGATTAAATTGTTTTGTACTGCCATGGGGTTTCGGGAAGTTAAACAATTACCTGGAGTGCTTATGGTGTGAGATATATTAACTTATTTATTTTCCTCTTTACTAGCTACCCGTCCCAGTTGTGCACGGGTTTTTGGAATCTTCCAAATTCTCAGCTTTTTTCTTTTATAAAATGCATATATTATATCTACATCTAAACCTTTCTCTTATTCACAACTGCATAAAAATTTGTTTAGTACCTAATATTTGAGTTTTCGCATACAGACACACAGACGTGGTAGGAGATTTTGTTTTGTAATATGTAAGGACAAGGATTGTATATTTCATTAAACATTAAAGAAAAACAAGTGTACAATCAAAGGATGGTCTTGTAACACGGAATAATCTCTTACAAACCACCTTTATGTGATTTTTTCAAACATTTATCGTCACTATCGAATAATTTGGTTGTTTTTATAAAATTATAGTTTCCATCATTTTATATAAACAATCCACTCAGGAGAAGTTGAACAAGCTCAACGTGCTTGAAACTATTCAACCAAATTGAGCTCTTTGAAAGCATTTGAAAAATGATAAAGTGATGCTTTAGGCATCTTTGCTATCTTCATGTACTTACTTCTCACCAGTTAATCAGTGTTCATATAAAAAAAATACTGTCAATTTCAATGAAACTCTAGATCTGACAAAAAAGCAAACAAAAAATATTATAAGAAAAAGGACATAACACAACATGAAAACATCAACTTACAAGACAACCACTAATATGACAAAGTAACACAACACACAAAAAGATTGGTCGGAATTTCACCGCAATATATTCTACTGAAATTAGGTGGGATGGTCTTCGGCGGTGACACGACCCCCTGACATGGGTCAGGCTCGTTAAATTTATCCGGTAACAACCCAGGTACGCTGCAAAAATGTGGATACTGGGATTTATTTACGGGAATGCTGCACTTGGAAATGATGTGTGGGGATATGAGTATGATAGGGCAAGTTAGTTTGCATAGATTATTATATATTATAAAAGTAGGCCACAACTATTCAGCAGAGTTTAAGTTTAATATTGTTTCCAATAGGTACGTTATCTCTAAGTACTATACGAAGATTTTTAAAACACGAGATGACCAATATTTAAATTACAGCTGAGAACTACTAAATACTGCATTATTTGACAAAATTAATCAACGGAAATATGTAAATCAAACATGTAAAATCTGTGTACTGAATATTTTGACCAGTTAAATATTAGGCGACTCTTCTTCTTAGTCGTGCACTCTTGACAGAGTGGTCGTGGTCATGTTTCGGTCGAGTCCTGGGCCACCGCCTCTCTCGCGATACGACGCCATGCAGCTCTGTTTTTGGCGGCATGGGAGTTTTGGTATATGCTGCAGTGTGTAACCGACTTGATCAGGTCAATCCACCGTGTTGGAGAGCGTCCACGTGATCTTTTGCCCTCAACTTTCCCTTGCACCACCAATCGTTCCATTGAGTCCTCGTTACGGGTGATATGCCCGAAGAACTTGAGGATTCGTATTTGCACAGCCGACGATAATCTCTCTTTGACATTGAGTTCTTTTAGGATCGAAATATTGGTTCGGTGCGCGGTCCATGGTATTCTAAGCAAGCGTCTCCAGCACCACATTTCCAAAGCGTCAATCTTGCGACGGTCTCGCATTCTCAGCGTCCACGTCTCAGCTCCATATAGAAAAATTGGAAAGACTAAGCACTTCATTAATCGAACCTTTGTGTTTCTGGTTATTCTGCGGTCTTTCCAAATTTTTGTGAGGTTTTCAACTGTGGATCTCGTCATGGCGCAGCGTCTCCGAATTTCATCTTCGCAGCCTCCGTCGTTTGTGATTGTGGAGCCCAAGTATATATAACTTTTAACCACCTCACATCCCGCTATATCTTTGACGCCTGGTTGGTTACTGTCGGCACGGTCCACAATCATCATTTTCGTCTTGTCGCGGTTGATTGCGAGTCCAAAATCCAACGCTGTAGTTTCCAGACGGCCGAGAAGGGTCTCAATTTCGTCTCTACTTAACGCTAGGAGGGTAGTGTCATCTGCATACCTAAGGTTTGATATCTTGCGGCCTCCCACAGATATTCCCTTGTCCCAGTCTTCGAGAACGATCCGCATGATGTACTCTGTGTAGATGTTAAATAACAGAGGAGACAATATACAGCCCTTTCTGACACCAGCCTGTGTTTTAAAATGTTCAGAGTCAATACCGTCAACTCGGACTGCGGCTGTGCCATCTTCATACAGACGTCTAATGAGGTGACTAAGGTGTTGTGGGACACCCATTTCCGCCAGGACTAGCCAGAGTTTCCGCCACTTGACGGTATCGAAAGCTTTCCTGAAGTCAACGAAGCACACATAGAGGGCGATGTTAAACTCTCTAGCTTTCTCCACGATTTGTCGCATTATGAGTAGCTGCTCTCTTGTGCCTCGGCCCTTCACGAAACCAGCTTGCTCGGGGGCGATTTCTCGGGACAGGTAAGCTTGGAGCCTCGTGTTAATGATATGGAGCATAATTTTACTAGCGTGGGAAATGAGGGAGATTAGTCTGTAGTTACTGCTCTTCTTTGTTGATCCTTTTTTATGGAGTGGAATAAATATAGAGTGCGACCAATCACTCGGCCAGACTCCAGTGATCCAAATACGTTGACATATAGTGTGCAGTATGTCTACCCCGATTTCTCCCATGGCTTTTAATATTTCGCTCGGGATCTCGTCGAAACCTACAGCCTTATTCCGCTTAAGGTGTTTAATGGCTGCGCGCACTTCGTCTTTCAGTGGCAGTGGCTCTTGCTCTAGCGCTTCGTTACGGGTCGTTGTGGTGTCGTTTGTCGCATCAGCGAAAAGACCCTTGCAGTAGTCTTTCCAGACGTTAACAATCTCCTTAATCTCTGTGATGGTGTTTCCTGATACATTCTCAATGGCCCAAGTATTTGGTTTAAATTGACGGGTTATGAGTCTGATTTTATTATGTAAGTCTTTCGTTTCGAACTTTTGAGAATGTCGTTCAACCTCTTCACATATCGAGTGCAGAGCTGTATTGCGGTCTCGACGGCAAGCGGCTTGTATCATAGACGTCATTGCATTGAGCTCCTGTATCTTTGCACCTTTAGCTTTCAGGACTCTCCGCTCCTTGATCAAGTTCCAAGTATCAGTTGACATCCAGTGTTGCCTCTTTTCAGATCTATTGTTGGGTTGAGATTCACGTACAGCATCTTTTATAAGTTGTACGGTAGATTTCCAAAGGTAGTCGACGTTTCCTTCTGTGCTACAGTTTTCGTGCCAGCAGTGATCTTTTTCTTGGAGCGATTGGACAAAGGAGTCCCTATCAATGACCTCCATACGTCTGGACCCTTTCTTAGCTACAGGCCTGCGCAACCTGATCCGCATATTACACACAAGTAGCTGATGGTCGGACATGATGTCAGCTCCCGGCAATGTGTGTGTGTTAGTTATTGAGCTCCTCCATCTTGCTCTGATCAGTATGTAATCGATCTGATTTCGGTATGCTCCATTTGGCGAGGTCCAGATATACAGCCTTTTTGGGTGGTGTTTGAAGACTGTATTCATTACAGTAAAGTTATTGTCTGCCGCAAATTGAATCAGACGCTCTCCTCTACTGTTTCTGCAGCCAAGACCGTACTGACCCACGATGTTTCGCAAGCCTGTATCATGAGCTGTAGTTCCCACTTTTGCGTTAAAGTCACCGATAATCATCAGGATCTCTCTTTTTGGGATGTTCTCGATACACTCCTCAAGCTTACGATAAAAGTCCTCGATGTCTTCCTCTGTAGCTGCACCGGTGGGAGCATACACCTGGATGATTAGGCGACTAGTTAGTATTAAACAGCAAATTTCATGATTTCAGGTTTGGTGCCATAGCAAAAGTTGTTTGTTACCATGAATACAATCATGTGTTTAAGTATCGGTCACTAATTATTACCAATCATCCTATTTAGCAGGGGTGGCCAACTTGATTCGACCCACGATCTACCGTTTACTGATAAGTCTTTGCAAGTTCTACCAATTACATAATAAAATCAATTTGACAAATAGCCAGTGAGCTCATAAATTTGAGCAACCGGCCTCAATTAAGTTCGATTTTATTTTGACGAACAAGAAGTTACGGGGCGACAATAAGGTACGAGAATGGTGCGGCAGATAATAGCTAGCTTTCTGCCACATCGCGACATAGTCATCTTGGCCTAAAAGTAAACATCGACTGGACTAATACCCGAGATCAACAGGTCGATCACGATCGACTGGTTAGCCACCCCTGCTATAAAGAAGAAGTAAAAAAATAAAGGCGTCCCGAATCGGCATAGCTACCGATCAAATTTATCCTAACCCATAGCGTATATTATTATTTAATTTGATCGTAAGAAAGCAAAAAATACTAGTCACAGGATAACGACCGCTGTCGCCATGCCAAAATGAAATAATAAAGTTCAAGTTATCGAATTTTCTTACAAGATACTTGTCCTACTAAGAAATAATAATATTCAAATTTTGAGAACATAATCATCACTATCATCATCACTACATACATAGTATAAAACAAAGTCACTTCCCCTGTCTGTCTGTTCGTCCCTATGTACGCTTAGATCTTTAAAACTACGCAACGGATTTTGAAGCGAAGAGATTGAGGAAGGGATTTTTTTAATAGATAAAGTGATTTTAGTGGTATTTTTATATGTATAACAGATGCCTAATATATAGTACCCGTGCGAAGCCGAGGCGGGTCGCTTGTTCTCATATTATAAGAATAAGAATTTTCATACTATATATTCCAGTATATTATGAAACACAGTACGAGTCAAGTCCAGCGCTTTTGTATTTCTTTCTCCCTTTGAAGCAGTTCACTTTGTGACCATCGAAGTCGTATAAATCTATTAAAAGAACAGAAAGGAGTTCCCTTTAATTTCTTTGTAGTATGAAGCTCATGGATTTGAAATGTGTTTTAATAAAAGTTGTTGGAATTTTTCATTCATGAGCAAAAATACATCGTAAGGAAATTCTTTTCAATGGGAAGGATTAGTACCTATCTTATTTCGAACCGACAAAATTTAACATTTACTCGCCCTATTCATAAATAAATTAAACATCTACCTACATTCGAAAATAACCTTTCTTGAGTTTGAATATAAATTTAGAATATAATTCCCATTCCGAAATAACAAATTCATAGATTCGTTATTCGGTAAATAACATCAAAAGTGTGCCAATTAGCTCTATTTGTAGGCATTAAAAATAGAAATTGTTTACATTTGGATGGAATTTTTGCCAACGATTTTCGGCAAGTAATTCACTGCGGAAAATTGTAATACAAAAATAGCCTTATCATTTTCCCACTGATAGGAATGAGGCTTCCTCTCGCGGTGAGAGAATGGACCGTAATCCACCACACGAGCCCATTACGGTTAATAATTATTCGAAGTACTATAAAAGGTTCCGAAAACGGCTCAGCGCTTTCCATGTCCACTAAAGTCACGATAAATTTTATTTAACCTTTACCATTTTAATGGCGTTCAAAATCTTTCATATTCCATTCGTTCGAAAATTGAAATTCAAAATTTAAAAATAAAAGGTGTTATATTTTTTTTACTGTGTCGTTTGGTCACGGCAGAGGCATGTCATTCGTGCCGTGGATAATGACGTGACATTTTAACACTGGCTACTAATTGCGTGTCAGACCTTTAATAACATGGATTTCGAACGCCATCGCCGCGGATTTCTGTGCGCCTGGTAATCGTAGGCTGATCGCTAACATTTATTAACCATTTATTTTACTGTTGACTGGTAAAGATGCCTAGTTGCATTAAATCCGACCTAGGTACAACTACTGTATAAACGAATAAATAAATTTTATTTGTTGTTTTTTTTTGTGTAAACAAAATTTATAAATTGAAATAACCAAGGTTTAATGAAAACCGAACTTAAATGGCAGTGGGGTACACAGCCCGCAGAAAAGATGGTCAAATGGACCGAGAGGTTCTAGAGTGGCGACCACATAACTGAATACGCAGCGTCCAATGACCTGATGGGTTACGGGAATCCCATGAATGCTACGCACACAGGATCAGTCCTTGTCACTTGAGGAGGCCTAGGTCTAAGAGTGTTCGTCTTTCGGCTGAAATAATGATACCTAATGAGTAGAGAAAACACTTGTAGATAAATGGTCCTATTAATACTATAACATAAAAATAACAACCTAACTAAAATTAGATTCACAAACTTACTCGTATCAGCTTTTAACAGTCAGAGTTTATAAAATTATCCGTACTAAACTCACAAACGCTTCGGCAGGCACGGCTTCACGAAATCTGAATAAGGTAACACAATATTTGTTTTAAACCCATCCTCCCGTAATCTGTGAGAGCGTTTACATTACAACTTCCAACGAAAATTAAACACCACACTAGTACAGACAGACGAACAACAATGCAATTTAATTTCCCACTTCAAATAAGTCTATGCAGAGTTACCATTTGTCTCTCTCTACATCCCTGAATAGGTATTATTCGATTAGACGGTCTAACTTCTCAGTACAAATAAATCCGATTGCATTATTCGCTTTGGGGCGAGTATTGCAAGGGAATCGGGGTTTAATCCGGACTAAATTGCTTACCGTCTGCTTGGGCTCGACCGATTATCTCTAGGATGAGTCTTTAACACCCCGACGAATATTTAACTTGCTTGTTTCCATTGTTGGGTCTGTATTTAATAATAATTGTGCGATGTTTGTAAGGAAAGTAAGGGGGTAACTGTTGATTATAAGATTAAAATTGATCAAATACTTTGTACACTAATTGCGATTTCTGTCATGGCCAATATCTACACTCTATCAGAAATCATCATTCTTAAAATATTTTTTATGAAAAACATATTTATTCAACAATCGATGGAGCATGATTGCCTAGTTATAACCTCATCATCATCATCTCAGCCAAAAGACGTCGACTGCTGGACATAGGCCTCCCCCAAGCGTCGCCACAGCGACCGGTCCTGTGCGTCTCGCATCCATCGGATTCCCGCGACCCTCGCCTCGCCAGTTATAACCTATTCACTCTTAACTTTAGACCTCCAGGTTGTTGCTATGTGCATATGAGAGAGATTAAACTAAACTATAATTATTATTATGTTTAATCTAAAACAAGACAAAAAAACATAGAAACGCTTAACTAATCAAAACTAACTAAAAACAATTTAAGGTATGGCGTTGAGAAATTCATCCGCATCGCTGTCAAATTCTGTCCAAGGTCAAAGCCAACCCTTGGGTTTCACGAAGTGTCAATACGACATTTAGAGTGGTCTTTATACAATTTGCGAGCACTCGGTTCCCACGATATGACAGTTTCAACCCCAAACGAGGTCGAAAAGATATCTACATTCTTAATTTTTTTTTTCGGTAGGGGAATCATCAGAATGACTTCTCCCACTCTTGGGCGGAGCGGGAGGGCGTGTCAGACTCTTACTGACTAAACCCCTACCCCGTTCCTTCGTTGCCATCGATCTGGGGGACACGGTGACAACCTTTCGGATACCGTGTTCCCCAGAGGCTTCGGCCCTACCGGGCCCCTACAGTTTGCTGACATCTCCTTGAGGCGCGCGTGGAACAGAACGCGCCGTCGACGACTAGGCTCGGTCCAGATTATTACCAGACTGCCGGACGGCGAGCTACCCAGTGCTCCCAGTGTCCGCGAGCCCGCGCCTACGGTGGTCGGAAATCGGGATCGGGATCTCGGCGGCGGCGGCGTGAGTTCCGTTGCCTCACGCGGTCGGCAGCCTCCTTCGCTAACATTACTGCTTCGCAGAAGGAGGCGACTGCCTGCCACCCCTCCTCGCTCCGGACCATGGCCTGTACCAGGGCCAGCCCACGCTTACGGTGGCCTCGGTGTTGTAACGTTTTTCCAGCCACACCTCAAAGAGGGGACTTACCACCATAATTATGGCGTGCCCAATCTTCTCGTACCTACTTTGTTTAAAATAATATCTTGAAGCTCCGGCTATTTTCGAGTTCACGAAACCATACCATTAAAAAAAAGAAAAACGTATCTGAATTTTTCTTCTGTACGCATTTTTAATATCAATTGCTTAGCTACTAATTCATCGTTGTAACACAAAGAGGATTTCCGTTTTGTTTGTTAATTTTCCGCGCGGGCGCACATGCCTACTTAAACGTTGAGATTGGAGCCCCACGAGCAGAGGCTTTGCGGAGGCGAAGCCAAATAAAAAGTCGTTTAGTGGTTGTATTCCAGGCTTTTATTGTGTTTTTTTTTATGAATTACCTGATTTTGGAATAGTAAATTGATTGTGCAATTATCTTCTGTAGAATAGCCACAGAGATTTTTTTTAGGTAGGAAATCATGAAATCATATCTCATACTTTGAATTGAACGAGAGTATCACCTGTATTCTTTGCATTCCAAGGCCATGGTAACTTTTTAGAATATTCCAGCAGCTCTAGCGGGCATCGGCCCTATGGACCTCTTTACCTTTACTCATACTCATCGACCGCAAGTGGCAGAAAAAATTGAAGGAACACAGCTGGGATTTAGTCAGTAAAATTTTGACACTCCCTTTCGCTCCACCAATGAAGATTTTCTAAAATGACATTCACCAGGTGGTTCACTGAGTCGTCAGGTTCAGGCACCTATCAAGATCTGTTCGATCGTTCGTTCGTTGTTGTTGATCGGTTCTGGCTTGTTAATGGCATTAGTTAGGCATCATCGTCAAAGTCATGTATACGTTATCAAAAGTAGAAGACTTTCATCGATGTCCCCACTTTAGGGACTTAAATATTCTGACAGTACCGTCGCTGTATATCTATGAGGTTCTGATGTTTGTGAAAACGAACATACACTTGTTTAGTCATGTAGAAAGTCAACGTCGCTCAGATAAATTAAAAACAATAGTCCCCAAAACTGCTTTTGCTTATAAAAGTATTTATGCAGTGGCACCTAAATTGTACAATAAATTACCTTGTCATATTAGAAATAGTAAGAATAATTGTGAATTCAGAAGTAAGCTTTTTAAGCTACTAAATGACAAGGTATATTATTCTGTGAAGGAGTATCTGGATGACAAATTTTAATGACAATTTATTTTTATTTATTTTTTATTTCTGGCATTGTGTACTTATTTTTTATTTTATTTAATTCATCCTATTTTCATGACATTTTACATATTTTAATGAGACAATTTTACAATTTGACATGCATGTTACTTATCTTTGACAAGTCTTTGACATTGTTAATTCTTTTTATATACATGGATAAGTTCTACTAGACACTAACTCCATAAGACTGATTTTGTATGCCTATCGGCGGGACATGGTTTGTACAATTAAACTATTGAAAAACACCTGTAATTTATACCTATGTTCACAAAATAAATAAATCTGAATCTGTGAACGATGATGAGCATGCAGATTTAAAGCATCTGTCTTTCGACAAAAATGCCATGACGCATTGATAATTTCACTCAACCTTCTTGCTTCTAAAATGTCTAAGTCATCTTTATTCACACCAATGTGCAGAAAGGCAGTGTAATTTTCAACGATAAAGATATTTTTCTCACCTTTCCACCCCTTTTCCTCGTTCACACGCTTTCAAGTTCCAAACATTACAAGATGCTCCCGGGTGTCATATAACGTCACTTTACGTCACATTCGATAACAAAGGGAAAATTCTTGAAACGATAAGTTTATCTCTGACCTTTATCCGCTTTTGTCTTTGTTTTGTTTATGGGGACGTGTTGAGGTATGACGTCACGTGAATGTAGGGCTGCGGGATCGTTAGAAATAGTCATCGCGGCCCTGAAAATTCGAAGGGCTACTGAAATACAGTAAAAGTCTGCCAGTCCCACTTGCTCTACCTAAAGCGGGAGAAGTTTTTTTGATGTTTTGATGCTTATGCTCAAGGAAATGTACAACTTCCTACCTTATTTTAAATTAATAAAACTAAAAATTTTACTTTCCGTACAAATTTATTATCAGCTGATCAAAATTAATATGGTAGGCTGGTGTATAAGTATCGTGCTTACCACATATTCTTACTACATAGTTTTGTATAAATATGTCATTGCAGAACAGTATTATACTTGAACCTGTGGTCTTATTTCAGCTACTTCTAAGGCCATTCATCTTTTACCTTCTAGCGCTCGATTATATTAACATAGGTTCGATTGTGTTTCGGATTGACTATGACTTTCTCAAAGAACATTTCAGTTTTATGTGTTTTACACATTTAAAATATTACCGCATATTTTCATTTCACACTGCAAAATATACGTTTGCTCTTTTTAAAGGAACGATTCCGCGAAATATTTGTCAAAAGCTATTAATGCCGTGAAAGCTACAAAGTATACACGTTCCTTTTTGGTAGCCGAATTAACAAATTCCAGTTAAATTTAAAACAATACCAAAATAATATTGAAATCCATTATACGACTATTGATGTTACTCTCTTTCAATATCTTTTTCATCTATCATCCGATCCTATTGTTCATTTCAAATTAATCATTTCAAAAATTCTTTGTATTGTAATCCTATTGAATTCTTTTAGTCGACTTATGTCTGGTAGACTGGAAAATGACCTCCAAATCTTTTCTGTTTTCATTATTTTTCGTCAGTTCTTTAGCTTTGAATGTTGATTGATTTCAACCACAATAATTAATAGTTTCTTTACTTTTACTTCAATAACTTTTACAATTTTTTGACGAATACTTTTCTTATTCTTGAATAAGTTTTACAATTTGTTGGAGAATACATTTTTCTGCAGTGTTGACTCTTTTACTATGATCATGGCATATCATCCTTTCTTCGTCAATTTGAAATAGCTATGCACTTGTACCAAATTCAAATATAATATACCACATATTATAGTTGCCTTTTAGTACAGGTGCCTCGATTGTAATTTACTCTAGTTTCGTTAATGTACTGCATGCTATTTTATTAGTCTATCGACTACCACTAAGGTGATCCTGTTACTCTACATATTAACGCGTTCAAAATCGTATCAGCCCTACAATTTAAAGTACTACAAAACCCGGGAATGCTCTGGAAATATCTAAGATAATGTATTTACATCCAATAAATTTAAAGTACCTGCCAGTTTTACTAATATTTATCTGTTAGTTGTAAGACCTGTTACCTAATGTTAGTGTATATTAAGGGACTTCTAAAACAGGTCAACTATCCGTCTTTTCCTCTTTCACAAAATCCTTTATAACTTCGCTGCCATTTCGAAATTAATATCGTTGATCTCGCAAAAAAGCTCGAAAGTCAGTCACTAAGTAAATTTCCTTTGCATCTTTTTATTCGTATCTTTAGTTATCGGGGAAGTATTGCTTTTTAATGTAATTTCCGAAACGGAACGCCACGTTGCCGGTAGCCTCCTACGGGAATCGACTAATGGATTTTGTTCATACTTCCCTCGGAACTCAATCTTTCAGTTAGACTTCACATTTTAAGTAGTTTTCATTTTTTACCAGCTCTTCTTTTTGTTTTCTTTCGTTTTTTATAATCTCGTTATTTTTTGCTCTCCGATTTTCCTTATTTTTTTTATTATTACAAGACGATAAGCTTTTACATCTTTTTTCTAACGGTAAGCATAAGATAACTTGGGATGATAAATAGTTTCACAATTATATAGTTTAATTTAACTACTGTTATTACGATTGTAAGTATATGTATACAATCATAATTAATAATATTAATCTATACTAATATTATAAAGAGGAAAGATTTTTTTGTTTGTTTGTTTGTTTGTTTGTACCGAATAGGCTCCGAAACTACTGGACCGATTTCAACCGTTTTTTCACCAATAGAAAGCTAAATTGTCAGGAAGTAACATAGGCTATAATTTATGTTAAAAAAAATTAGAGATCCATAAGAAAATTGCAATAATGAATCCCAGAGTAGCAAAATTTTGCCTATGAAATTCATTATTTGGCGTGCGCTGAGAAAACTATTGATGATACATAAAAATTATGTACTACATGATTAAAGTACTCATTATCACCTACATAAAAGTCCGCGATGGAATATATCTAACTACCATAGTTAAGTCACAATAGCAGCTTTTGTGTTCTAAAATTTAATTAAATCGCCTGTAGAAACAAAAGTTGGTTACATTCGTATCGTAGTATTAATTCTTATTCAAATAAATAGTTTTATAATCAAGGGCATTTATGTAGCAGTAAAATACTTTTTAATTCATTCGAATCGGACATTTAATTTCGAAGTTATAACAAGTATAAAAATGCAATACGCGAACCGTTCCACGCGTGGGCGTTGCCGAGGTGCGGGAGATTTGCCAATATCATTTAAGAGGCTTCAGTTCCCGGTTAAAGTATCATTTGCTATAACAATTATTAAGTCCCAGGGACAAACATTTTCACTGGTCGGCATCGACTTAAGAAAAGAGTGATTCTCTCATGGGCAACTATACGTTAGCCTGTCTCGCGTGGGATCTCCGGAAAATCAATATATTTTGCTTCAGACGAATAGCACGTCTAATATAGTTTACAGAGAAGCCTTGCAATGATTCTTTATAGGTATTTACATTAAATTTTTATTTTCTTTCTTTTTTACCCTTTTTACCCACAACTGTCACCTAAAAAGGTAACATCTATGTACCTACCCATCAAGTTTCATCGCAATCGGTCAACAGCTATTACTTTTTATCCCGATATTTCCACGGAATCGAAACTTACGCGGGTGAAACCGCGGGGCGCAGCTAGTTAACATATAAACTACGTTGTTACAAATAATTATAATATTTCTTTTTAACTTTTTATCGGAAAGTACTTCATCTTTTATTCCTCAAATCGTATTCGGCTGAAATCATGATATGAAACCTAATTACATTCCTCATTTCCCAAATAAGTAAGTATACAATAATAAACCACTCGTACGTTTCATTTTCGAGCGATTCTTATTATTGCGAGGACTTTAAACCGGAACCTAATTTGATCTCACAATTTTCTTCCCGTCGGGCGCTTGGGGCTCAGTGTCAACGTTTCATTTGGATTACAAATTACCAACAAACATCTTCATTCTTTGAGACCTCTGTTACAAAAGTACTAAGGTTTATTTTCCTTTGTTAGGTGTTTTATTTTATTGTTGCGGTAAGTCCGGGTGCAGTGCAGCGGTCATTCTGTTACAGCCGGGACCAACTTGAACATCTTCCAAGATTTTGTGTTATCATTATTAAAGGAAAATGACTATTGTTATGGCAGCTTTTCTGTTTTTTTTGTTATTAAATATTGGTATTTTTGATAACTATTACGTAGATAGTAGTATCTAAGCATGTGTATATAAATGAGTTATGGAAGCTTCATCTAAAACCGATTGAGTTAGAAGTTTCTTGCGATATGGTGTATGATATACACGTACTGTAGTACATGCATGTCGCAACATTCAAATATCTATATCCTGTCAATAATATTAATCATCATCATTTCAGCCAAAAAGAAGACTACTGCTGGCCATAGACCTTCACTAAGTGTCGCCACAATGACTGGTCTTGTGCATCGCATCCATCGACATCAGTCCACTTAGTAGAAAGCCTTCCAACGCTGCGTCTTCCGGTACGTGGTCGCCACTCTAGAACCTTTCGGCCCCATTGATAATTGGTTCAAGTTTACGGACATAGCCCGAAGAATCGCCAAACTTAATTAGCAGTGGGCAGGAGCAGGACACATTGTTTGCAGAACAGATGGTGATATAAACCGCGTAATTATGTACTTTAATCAACTGCCTAAGATAGAAATAAAATTAACCTTTACTTATCCGCCGATCAGACTTCCAAATTCGAACACGCACAATCGATAAACAATCTCGATTCTCGAGAGATCGTTTTGAAATATTGATGACAGCTTACACCAACAACTAGTTCGAACAGAATCAAAGACGCGAAAAAATCTTAAAGGGGAAGTAAAAGGAATGGTTTTAAGACATTATCCCTTTGGGAACAAAGAAGACGTGAGCATGTTTGTTTCTCAATTTTACGCTTTGCTGGGTACACCGAAAAGAATCCACCGAAATGAATTCTCGTTTCTCCTGAACTCATGTTTCTAGTGAGTTTAATTGAAACAATGTTTAGTTATCTTTTTTGTGTTGCGTTCCTTTGTCGTGTGTTACGTGATCATTATTTGTTTCATTTCGATTGGGTTTCTTGGTTACTTATTGTTTTCTTTTGGATTTATTTTGTCTAGTCATATAAATAGTGGTATCCTGATTTATACAGATAGTTTTTATTTCATTAATTTAACATAATATTATGTTATTTTACCGAGTTTCAAAAACTGACGACGTAATGTCATGGGGAGCCATGTTTTTATTTTAGAAGAATATAAAACATTTATTTGAGACTCGCACAAGACAAATAACGAACTGAAATAAATAAAAATGTTAACTAATCTGATCATTTGAAAAGAAATAACACTTTTGCGAGGTCAAATATGATCTTAACTCGGCATGTGCTGCAATACTTAAAAATAAATAACTGAGCGCATATAATAATTATCTTTGTGTAATCACATGTTAAAGATTTACAAAAACTAACAACATAACGTTCATAACAGTTCCCTACAAAGACCTATGTACCTACAGTTTGCCTATTCCAGATTATTCCATCTACCAAAACAGCGACAACATCCTCCACTAGTTTGTCATCTACACACGAAGACAAGCTTTCAAACTTTCATTAACTTACACATCACTATAAAAATATTCCCGGAGCGCATCGGTGTCTCAAGAAAAGCCTTCCACACTGATTACCATATAGAGTGACATTTACACCGCGTCGACTCTCAAAGACACGTCGCTTTGTGGCCGACTGCTTTGAAGCACACATTGATTTTATTCCGCAGAAGGATTGGATTAGTTAGCGAATTAATTGTTAGTAGACGTACATTTGTTTACTATGGAAGCAATGAATTGGTAGGTAGTTAATTCTTTAGGTTGAAAAGGAGTACATGAGTGATGCGTAATCTATAGGAATCTGCTATGTTGTATCGGTTTAGGTAATTAACTAAATGTAAGTAAACAATCTTGGCATGTCTTTTTATATCAAAGTTGTCTAAAAATTGTATGTAAAAATCTTTGCCACTAGGTATTTACCTAAATCGATGTTAGCTAATAAACTAAATTTACCTATATTATATACGACCTCTTTAATATAAAAAGACATACCAAGACTGTTTACCTTTAGGTAACCATCTAAACCGATAGACCATAGCAATGCATGTTTCTCATACTGGTGGAACATACATTTGTGTTACCTATTTGATTATTCGAAGGCATTATGAATGTATGTTTAGGTAATTAGAGTGACATTTACACCGCGTCGACTCTCAAAGACACGTCGCTTTGTGGCCGACGGCTTTGAAGCACACATTGATTTTATTCCGCAGAAGGATTGGATTAGTTAGCGAATTAATTGTTAGATGTGCATTTGTTTACTATAGGTACTTAGTCAATTCTGCGGTTTGTTAAGGAGTACAGGTAGATACAGTACATGTGTGATGCGTAATCTATAGGAGCCTTACTTAGCGATAAGTTTTTCCATATCAGGCCGAATATACATTTATGTTACCTATTTGATTATTCGAAGGCATTATGAATGTATGTTTAGGTAATTAGAGAAACATCTACACCGCGTCGACTCTCAAAGACACGTCGCTTTGTGGCCGACGGCTTTGAAGCACACATTGATTTTATTCCACAGAAGGATTGGATTAGTTAGCGAATTAATTGTTGGTATATGTGCATTTGTTTACTATGGAATCGAAGCAATAAATAGGTAGGTAGTTATTTTTCTTCAGTTTGAAAAGGAGTAGGTACATATTTGATGAGTAATCATCAATGGGAAGCCTTGAATCTACATTTCTGTTGCTTATTTAATTTTTCTACGTCATTATAGATATATATTTAGGTAATTAGAGTAACATTTACACCGCGTCGACTCTCAAAGACACGTCGCTTTGTGGCCGACTGCTTTGAAGCACACATTGATTTTATTCCGCAGAAGGATTGGATTAGTTAGCGAATTAATTGTTAGTAGATGTGCATTTGTTTACTATAGAATTGAAGCGGTGGATAGGTAGGTAGGTTTCATTATGGAGGTATATTTAGGTAATTACTGATATATTTACACCGCGTCGACTCTCAAAGACACGTCGCTTTGTGGCTGACGGCTTTGAAGCACACATTGATTTTATTCTGCAGAAGGATTGGATTAGTTAGCGAATTAATTGTTAGTAGATGTGCATTTGTTTACTACGGAATCAATGAATAGGTACATAGCTAATTTTTCGATTTGAAAAGGATTACACGTAGATATAGTACATTATGTGATACGGAATCTATGGGAGCCTTACTTAGCAATGCGTGTTTTAAATTCTGGTAGAACATACATACACAAATTTTGTGTTACCTATTTGATTATTCCAAGTCATTATGGATGTATATTGCGGTAGGTGGCTAAATAATAACAGCCGCACAGGTCGATCGTCAAGGTTAAGCAACGCTTGCCTAGGTTGGTCTGTGGATGGGTGACCATCTTAACATAACGAGTTTCCTCCGTGCCTCGGAAAGCACGTTAAGCCGTTGGTCCCGGCTGTCATTTGGAGATCTTTGGCAGTCGTTACGGATAGTCAGAAGCCAGTAAATCTGACTCCAGTCTTGCCATGAAGTACCGTGTTACCCCAGGTAATGGGTTGTGGAGGTCTGGTAGGCAGCCGCTCCTCGTAAAATACTGGTATTCAGCTAAATCCGGCTTGACTAGAAGCCGACCCCAATATAGTTGGGAAAAGGCTAGGCAGATGATGATTGAGGTAGGTAATTAGAGTGACATTTACACCGCGTCGACTCTCAAAGACACGTCGCTTGGTGGCCGACTGCTATTATATTGGAAGTATATTTACTAGTATTTTCTCTAAAAAAACTAGTATCATTTATCATAAAGTACACTACAGCATAAAGCCACAAAGACTCAAAACATTTCTTGATCGCAAATTAAAAGTTAAATATCGATAAAATTACTCACAAGAAAAAGCCGTCCCTAAGTTCAAATCAAAGGGGCTATTACTGCTTGTTAGCTGAATTGTAAGAAGAATTATTAATGAAATGAATCCAAGGTAAAACCCAGCTTACCATTCAAACCAATATTATAGTATAAATGCGAAAGAAATTCTGCCTGTCTGATCTTATTACCTTTTCGCATCTAAACGGGTTTGTATGAAACTTGCTAACGTAGAGTAGGATAGACCATAAATGGTCTGTTTTTTTTTATACTGGAAAAGGGTATCATGTACCCTTTTCTAGTATATACTAGAAAAGGGTATTATGTATCCAGAATATTGTCCTATGGAATAATGGAAAAATATATTGGGGGTGATTGGGGTCCGTTTACATCCTAAGGACCCAAGCCAACCTCACCTGCTAGCGGTGCACCCTGCTGTTCAACGGACGAGGCTCTGGCGATCCTGGTTTCCCTCTCGTAGGGTTGTGGGGGTCAGACGGCTGGTCGCCCCACATAAAACCAACATCAGTCATATAATTATGGATAGTAAGTTGCGAATGGGTACTCGGGCTAGGGCGTCGCCGCATAACGACGCGCAGGCACATCGCCCTAAACCTGCGACAAGTGGGCTAGGGCTACCGTGTCAAGTACGGGCACGGCTAAAGATGTCAGTACCCAAAAGGAAGTTCCGCTTTGCCACCTGGAACATTGGCTCTCTAAGTGGACGTTGCAGAGAACTCGCGGACGTACTTGCGAAGCGTCGGGTCCAGTGCGCCTTCCTTCAGGAGACGCGCTGGAAGGGGAATAAGTCCCGTGACATCGGGCAGGGGTACCGGCTAGTGTACGCCGGATCACCATCGGGCAGGAACGGTGTGGCCGTAGTGCTGTCTAAGGACGTTCAGGATGGACTCCTTGAAGTAAACCGATACAGCGACCGGTTGATGCGAGTTAGGGTGCTGATCGAAGGGTCGGTAACGAACCTAGTCAGCGCCTATGCTCCTCAAACTGGTTGCTGTGAGTCTGAAAAGGAGGCCTTCTGGGATGAGTTCGAGGACGTATTGCGCGCTATTCCGAATTCCGAAGATGTTTTGGTTGGGGGGACCTCAACGGTCACGTAGGTCAGTTTGCTGGAGAGTACGGACGTGTTCACGGTGGTTTTGGTTATGGTCAAGTAAATGCAGAGGGAGTTAGTATACTCAGGACCTGCGCTGTGTCTGACCTAGCCATCGCGAACACATTCTTTCAGAAGAAGCCCCAGCATCTTGTTACGTATCGTAGTGGTTCCTACTCAACCCAAATAGATTACCTGCTGGTGCGACGGTGCCATATTGGCAAGGTTACCAACTGCAAAGTCATCCCAGGGGAGAGCTTAACGGCTCAACACCGCCTCCTTGTCCTGGACTTGGCAGTTGTACCGAAGAAGAAAGTGGTCGAGAAACGCAAACCCGGCACTAAGTGGTGGTTGCTTAATGGTCCTAAGCAGTCGGATTTCATTGCGGAGGTCGAGCATCTCGAGATCAGTGCTCCGCATGAATCCACTCAAGAGATATGGAGTAGGATTCATTCTGCAATCACCGCTGCGGGTAAGCGCGTCCTTGGCACTTCTCGTGGTGGTAGAACCATAGACAAGGAGACGTGGTGGTGGGATGACGGGGTTCAGGGGGCGACCCGGAAGAAGAAGGCCTTATTTAAAAAGTGGCAGGGGTCCAACTCTCCGGAGGACAGGGAGGCATATGGAGCGGCTAAGCGCGCCTGCAAAAAAGCTGTAGCCAGAGCCCGCAGCAAAAGTTTGTCGCCCTTGTACGACAAGCTGGAAACTGCGGAGGGGCAGAAGCTTATTTTTAAGCTGGCGCGTGCCCGGGAAAAAGCTACACGGGACATTAGCAAATGTCTCTGTGTAAGGGACGCCGAGGGTAAGCTGCTCTACGATGCCCCCTCTGTTAAGGAGAGATGGTGTACATACTTTGCGGAGCTGTCAAACAAACAGCATCCCCATAACCTTCCTCCCGAACCGCCTCCTAACCTTGGACTTATTTCCCCTATTTCCCCCGACGAAACCCGCATTGCTCTTCGCTACATGAAGAACCGGAAATCGGTCGGGCCTGACAACGTGCCAATTGAAGTGTGGAAGGCGATGGGCTCACGTGGTGTGGACCTTCTGACGGATCTATTTAACCGCATCCTGATCACCAAGGAAATGCCGAACCAGTGGCGATCTAGCCTGATCATTCCAATCTACAAAGGCAAAGGTAGCGTACAGGATTGTAGTAACTACCGCGGTATCAAGATCATGTGCCACACCATGAAGCTCTTCGAGCGCATAATTGACACAAGGCTCCGTACCGAGTGTGCTGTCTCTGAGTGTGCTGTCTCTGAGTGTCAATACGGCTTCCGGGCGGGTAACAGCACCATGGACGCAGTGTTCGCCTTGCGGACTTTGACTGAGGCGTACAGGGAGAGAAGGAGAGCTCTGCATATGGCCTTTTTAGACCTGCAGAAGGCCTTCGACTGTATTCCTCGGCAGTCCATCTGGTGGGCACTTCGCTTCAAGGGTGTGCCCGAGGCCTATATTGACATTATCAGAGACATGTACCGCGATTCCGTGTCCTCTGTCCAGACCGCGGTTGGCGAATCCAACGTCTTTCCAATATCTGTTGGCGTTCACCAAGGCTCGGCTCGTAGCCCGTTCTTGTTTAACGTTGTGCTCGATGTAGTTACGGCATACATCCAAGACCAGCCTCCGTGGCTAATGATGTATGCCGATGACATAGCCCTCGTTAACCAGAACAAAGCCCAACTTGAGCGCAAAGTCAACGTTTGGAAGGACACGCTGGAAAACGGTGGTCTGAGACTGAATGTGGCGAAGACTGAGTACATGTCCTATGGCAGCACGGATTCGAATACCATCCGGATAGGTTCGGACCTGATTACAAGGTCCGATAAGTTCAGGTACCTTGGATCCGTGCTGCACGAGTCTGGCAACGTAGACGACGATGTCCAAGCACGCATAGGCGTGGCTTGGGCGAAGTGGCGCGAGGTTACGGGCGTTGTATGCGACCGCAAAATGCCTCCGAAGCTCAAGGGGCAGATATATAAATGCATCATACGGCCTGTCCTTCTTTACGGCGGCGAGTGTTGGCCAGCACTGGGCAGACACACCCAGGAGCTTTGCGTCACGGAGATGAAGATGCTGAGGTGGATGAGCGGCGTAACGCGATCCGATCGCATACGCAATTCATACATCCGAGGTAGTCTTGGTGTCCGTGACGTGGGGGAAAAACTGCAAGAGTGTCGTCTGCGATGGTATGGCCACATCATGCGCCGCCCTAGGGAGTACGTTGGTCGGAGATGCATGGATATGGCTGTCCTTGGAGCTAGGTCCCGTGGTCGCCCCCGCAAGCGCTGGCTGGACGTCGTCAAGTCTGACATGAGAGCCAATGGCCTTGCTGGGAAGGATGTTTTCGACCGGGCAAAGTGGAGCAGACTTAGTCGGAAGGCGGAGCCTGGCAATGGCCGGGATTAAACGCCAGGTAGAAGAAGAAGAAGAAGAATATTGTCCTATGGAATATTTTTTTTTATTTTCACCAGGCCATTAACAGAAACTGGTGCACATAGGGTGACCAAATCCTGGAAAATTTATTGGTATACTATCATCATCTACCTAACCTTTTCCCAACTATATTGGGGTCGGCTTCCAGTCAAGCCGGATTTAGCTGAATACCAGTATTTTACGAGGAACGGCTGCCTACCAGACCTCCACAACCCATTAACTGGGGTAACACAGTACTTCATGGCAAGACTGGAGTCAGATTTACTGGCTTCTGACTATTCGTATACTATATATCCCGGAAATATGTTCCCTTGGAATATTTTTGTATTTTAGCAGGGAGAAGTCGCGGTCAGAAACTAGTACCTAGTTATGCATAGCCATCCCTTACCACGAATTGTTAGTGTAAACTAACATCACGCCATGCCACCCAGCTGTTCCAGGTAGCCTCAGATCTCAAGTGTCTAATGGCCAATTCCTATAAAATTAATGTTTGCCAAAACAGTTAAGGAAATGATATCGACAGATCGCTGTTGCTGGCCCACTGTGAGGTCCAGCCACAGACACACACATGTATACCAATTAATTAGTATATAAGCCCTTGTAAAGTAGTTCATTGTGTTCATTGTCATCTTAAAGCTCATGCTGAGCATACGTGTATTTAAAATAAATATTTTTTAATACAAATCTTGCGCGTTCATATTTGACTGGCGCAGCCGGGTCGGATTAGTAAAGTCGCGTACAAGTGTTTCGTTAATAGACACAAAAATCGGTCGTAACGTCATCCTAGTCGCATAGACTTCTAGTCTGTAAAGAACCTAACAAACAAATTCGTCGAAGAAGCGCACGCTCAGCAGCAGCAGCACAAGAACCGGCATGGGATCGAGCAAACTATGAGTAGACCCTTATTTCGCATTCTGTTCCATTCCCTGTCTCTATTCCCTACGATTTATTGGACTAGACATCGCCGATAATCGTAACCAGTTTAGTTTTGGACTAAAATTGCCAAATCTAGACATAGTTTAGTTTTAACAAATTGGACTCACATCGCCATTTGTTATCTTGTGTAAATTACTCAACTTTAGTAATTTCACATATTTCTAGTATTTTAAGTCGCGTAGTTTGGACTAAAATCGCCAAACACGTTAATTGTTTGCTTTATATTGATTTAATATTATATTTTCATAAAAAAAATGAATATTCAACTTATTCCAAAGGAAATCCAAAGCATCATCCCTAGATTTGATGGTGACGATAAGTTGTTAAATCTTTTTATTTCTAAGTGTGAATATGTTATAAGAAGTTTCAGAGGGGAGAACAACCCAGCACAACAGACGTACATCTTCCATTGCATAACAAGTAGGCTAGTAGGCAAAGCCGCCGTGTTAATTAGCGAACGTGAAAACGTTACTACTTGGGAAGGATTAAAAGAACTATTCGTACAACATTTCGGTGATCCTAGATCAGAAGCTTGTATAAGCATCGAACTAGAAAACCTAAAAATAAAACAAGGCGAATCTTACATAGACTTTTGCCATCGCATTCAAAACGTCTGAAGCTCGCTTATCTCAAAAGTTAATCTATTAACCGATGAAGGTATTAAAGCAGCGAAATACATCATATATAACAACACAGCATTAAACGTTTTCTTGTACAATTTGCCAGAAGATTTGATCAAGTTCGTTAGACTAAATAAATGTAATACATTAGAATCAGCATTGAGTGTAGTTACGGAGGAAGTTAATTTCCAAACGCGGTACAACTCTCGCAATAAAAATAAGATGAACCCAAATAATAACGCTAGTTCAAGCCAACCAAAACCTAATTCAACGGCACCAATACAGTTTAAATTCGGTATACCAGGTAATCATAACCAAGGCTTTAAGCCACAGCAAGGATTTAGACCTAATTTCATTCCTAATTCTAATCAGGGTAACCAACGATTTGGTATTCAACTACAGGCACCTAAACCACAGTCACAAAACGCTAATCAAAAACCTCAGATAACTCATCAACCACAGCAACTTCCAAGAGTAGTTAACAACTACAAGCAATCGGGCTTCTTCAAAGCCAATCCAAATCAACAATTTCGCTTTGGCATTATTGGCCAACCGCCTAGACAAAACGCTGATGTATCAATGAGAACGGTACGGAATAACATGCTAGACGAACAGCCTAACCTAGACCAACCAACCGAAGTAACATTCGAAGACCTTGTCTTTGAGCCAGTATTTTTCTATGACGACGGTAACTGCGTAGAGTTAGTAGAAAACGATACCCAATCGAACACCGAAAATACCGTGAAAAATGACACAGATAACGGAAATTTTCAGATAGAAGCCTCTGTTCCGAACAAAGAGAAGTAATACAGCTAAACTATAATGGCCTTAGGCTACCTCACATCTATCTACCAGAATTAGACGCATTCTTTTTAATAGACACGGGAAGCTCGCGATCGTTCATTGACGAAGAACTCGCCGACCAATACTTCCAATATTATAAAGACGTAGAACCATTCGAAGTAATTAGTACTCACGGACGCAGCACGCACAACGAAGTTGCATGCGTTCCCCTAACAAGCTCATTTAACACAGATTTATACCACAAGTTTTATATATATACTGTTGACCCACAATACAATGGACTCATAGGTTCAGACTTACTAAAGAAATTAGAAGCTACTATAGACATGAAAAATCAGGTTTTAATAACAAGCACTACACAAATCCCTATCTTATATAATCCATCTTATCAAATTAAAATACCACCTAGATCAGAAACACGCGTAAAAGTACCAACGATGTTAAACAACGGTAATGCAATTCTAAATCACGTCGAATTCTGCCCAGGAGTTCGCATGCCTGACGCTTTAGTTAACTGCATAGACTCGTTAGCTCAAACAGTCATTCAGAACACCACCGATTCTGAAATGACTATAACATTCAAGAAACCATTCGCTGTATATAACGTAGAGCAAGATTTACCAGATAGTTGCCAAGTAAATAACTTAAACAGTTATTCAAATATAGACAAGTTATTAGACGAAAATCTAAATAAATTACGTCTAGACCACCTAAATAGAGAAGAAAAACATCTTATTTCAAACTTATGTGCAGAATATAAAGACATATTTCATTGTGAACACGTCCCATTATCTTTTACTAATCAAGTTAAACATAGGATTCGTACTAAGAACGAAGACCCAATATACATACGCCCATACAGACACCCCGTTAGCCAAAATAAGGAAATCCAGAAACAAGTCGATAAGCTGTTAGAAAATAACGTCATAACCGAATCACACTCACCTTGGAGTGCCCCAGTACACCTTGTCCCTAAAAAAATGGACGCCTCAGGTGAACAAAAGTATAGAATGGTGATAGATTACAGAAGACTTAACGAAATTACAATAGATGATAAATACCCATTACCTAATATAACAGACTTATTCGATAGATTAGGCAAAGCTACTTATTTTAGCACCATAGACTTAGCAAGTGGTTATCACCAATTGGAGGTCGAAAAAGAGGACCAACCAAAGACAGCTTTTACAACTCAGTCAGGTCATTACGAGTTCACTCGAATGCCCTTTGGTCTAAAGACAGCCCCAGCTACATTCCAACGAGCTATGGATAACGTACTCCGCGGTCTACAAGGAATACATTGTCTAGTATATTTAGACGATATAATCGTTTACTCAACTAGTCTCCAAGAACACATCGACAAATTAAGAAAAATATTCGATAGACTCAGAGAAACCAATCTTAAAGTTACGCTAGATAAATGCGAATTTCTTAAGAAAGAAGTGTTATACCTAGGACATACTATAACAAAAGACGGTCTTAAACCAAACAATGATAAAATCAAAGCGGTTTTAAATTTTCCACTGCCTAAAACACCGACGGAAATTAAAAGTTTCCTTGGTTTAGTAGGATATTATCGTAAATTCATTAAAGACTTTTCTAAGATAACGCAACCTTTAACTAACTGTCTTAAAAAGAAAAACAAAGTAACCATAACAAAAGAATACATAAATGCATTTGAAAAATGTAAAGAGCTATTAACTAACGCACCGTTATTACAATTCCCAGACTTTGATAAACCTTTTCTCTTAACGACAGACGCATCTAACTTTGCACTAGGAGCAGTCCTATCACAAGGTCCTATAGGTAGCGATAAACCAATAGCTTTCGCGAGTAGAACTTTAAACGATGCCGAAACGCGCTATAGTGCCATAGAAAAGGAACTATTAGCAGTTGTTTGGGCATGCAAACACTTCAGACCTTACTTATATGGTAAGAAATTCACTATATTAAGTGATCATAGACCATTAGTATGGCTGAATTCAATTAAAGAACCAGGAAGTAGACTTACCAGATGGAGACTTAGACTTTCCGAATATGATTACGAAATAAAATACAAACCGGGTAAACAAAATAGTAACGCAGACGCATTATCCAGAATTAAAGTAAACGCCTTAGACGACGTTTCAATGATAGTTAATACTGATAGTTCCAAAACCATTGTCATCTCATCAGATGAAGGTGACAATATTACAATTTCATCTAGTGACTCTAAGGATAGACCTAGATCACCCTATAGTATACCATCAATAGGAAGCGAAACTGTCACAGCATCAGAACGAGACTCTCCTTCATTAATAACCGTCCATTCCGAAGAAAATACCGATTCCTCTGACATTCCTATATTAAAAGAAGCAATAGATACCAAACCAAACCAGATTCTAGTTTACACTTGGAATAGAAATGAATATAGCGTCAAAGACTTATCCCTTGATAGACAAAAAGTTTATGAAGTACACTTACCAATAGATAACCCCGACTTAATTAAAGATTATTTAAAAGCTTACATCCGCCCAAAGGTTAAATATTACATCTATTTTGAAGACCCACGTCACCGCCAACAGTTTTCAAACGTTATAACAACTCTGTTTAAAAAAGATGCAGTCAGCATCTACGAGTGCACCGAAAGAGTCGTTTACGTCGAAGACGAAAACGAACAGCGAGAAATAGTTTTAAAATATCACGTCGGAAAAACATGCCATCGTGGTATCAAAGAAACAGTTGCTCATCTAAAACGAACATATTATTGGAATAATTTAGAACAAACCGTAGCCAGTATAATTAACTCTTGCGAACTATGTAAACGGATGAAATATGACAGAAAACTATTAAAACCCGAATTGCAATTAACGCAAACTCAAAACAAACCGTTTCAGGAAATTTTTATAGATATTTTTTCAATAGAAGGAACTTATTTCCTCACTATTATAGACGCCTTTAGCAAACTAGGACAAGCATTCGATGTGCCAAACAGGTCCACACCCGAAGTTATTAGAGCATTAATAAAATACTTCTCTATATATGGAGTACCATCAAAAATCAGTGCCGACCCAGGATCGGAATTCAATAATAACCTTTTAAAGGAAATGTTAGACTTTTACAAAATAGAATTACACATAGGAACGCCACATAATCCGAATTCTATGGGATTAGTGGAAAGATTCCATTCAACCATAATCGAAATATATAGATTAGCAAAGTATGAAAGAAAAATAACTGACGCCGCATCTGTCATGACTTATGCTATCATGGCTTATAATCAATCCATACATTCCACTACTGGTTTAACTCCATTTGAAGTAGTTTTCGGTCATACCGATGCCTCAAGTGTTTTCACTGTAGACTTTAACAAAAACTACACCCAACAGCTAGTTAGCGACCACGTTAAGCGTACCAAATACTTATATAAGTACTTAACAGATAAAATATTACATACTAAAGAAAAAATCAAGGAAAAACGGGGAGGAGAAAAACAATTTGACATCAAGATAGGCGATAAAATTTATATGAAAGGTGTTAATACCAGACGTAGTAAAGATAAGCCTAGATACCAAAAAGCAACAGTAACAGACAAAATTAATAGGAATACCGTTAAAGTTACGGATAAAGCCCGTAAAACTAAGAAAATACCCGTTAAAGACATTAAGCGTCCTTCACAGGTTCGCCCTGGTGATCGCGATGCAAGCGGCCCTGAACCTGGCCCTTCAACTTCAAAGGATTGAAGATAATCCGGGAATCTTGCCCGTCAAAGAAGGACAAGCTTCACTAAGCCTCTATAATTGGCATATAGTTAAGATTTTAGACTTAGGTTTAGTTCATAAAAACTTAGATTATAATATAGACAAGTATTACGAAATCCTTAGTTATATAAAAGATAAATTAGATATTTACATTTTAGATGGTAACCTTGTTGATGCTGAGTTGCAAACCCAATACATAATGAACATAACCATAGAACGATATAACCAGTTAATTCCAAGCATAAGAATAAAAAGAGGACTTATCGATCCTGCTGGATCTATAATTAAAGCTCTTACCGGAAACTTAGATAATGATGATGCAATTAGGTACGATAGACTGATCAGCAGTTTGCAATCACAACAAAATGTAGCAATTAATAAAATTACTTTAATTTCTGAAATAGTTGATACATTTGTTAACATTACCAACTCAACTAGAAACAACTTTATAGTGCTAGAAAAAACTATTGAGGAAATAGAAGAAATTTTAAATAATACACAGTTCCAAACTAGTAAGAACTTAGTTCTAAACACATATAACTTATTAATTCATAACTTTCAAATATTATTGACCCGCTTAGATGAAGTGGAGACAGCAGTAGCATTTAGTAGAGTTAATGTATTACATCAGTCTATATTAAATACAACCGAATTATTTAACATACTTACAGATATTGAGAAAACAGATAGGTTAGCATTCCCTGTGACTATAGAAAACTTAGTTAATATAGAACATTGTATTGATATCAAAGCTTATGTAAAAGGCAAACAAATAACTTTTATAATGTCAGTTCCAATAGTTGAAACAGATATCTATAATTATTATACCTTACACCCTTTCCCCATGTATAATTCCCACCTTGACCTATCATTCCTTATAACTCCTAAACATTCCCATATCCTTGCGAAGGGGTCGAAAATAGTGTCGCTCTCTCAGCCTTGCAGGGAAATAGACGAAGGAAACTTCCTTTGTTACGACAGCAACGTGTCTCCGGAAGAAGAAAGCAAATGCATCATAGATCTGATGACGTTTTCTACGAAGATAACATCGTGCCAGCCTCTTCCTGTCAATGCATCCACTATTAAAGTGAAATCCATACAACCAGACTCTTGGATAATTTTCGCAGGTTTTCCCACATTCTTAACAGAATACTGCGGGAACGACATGAGCCAGCACGACATCATGGGCACCTACATCATAACCCTAAACAACGCCTGTGAAGTAAAACTTGGCACAACAACGCTAAGAAAACATCGTCTTCAGACAGGAGAAGTGGTCTTCCGCAGCTCGCCATCTATACACCTACCCAGCATCGTCACACCAAAGGACATCGTGCAACGCAAAACTATCAGCCTAGACGACATCAACTTAGAAAATCTACAGTTTCTATCACACGCCTTAAAAGACAACAGTGAAGTGAATAACAGTGAAAACCATTTTGTGAATGTGCACAGTGTTAGCATAGGAACCATCGTAATTTACCTCATTCTACTTATTATTTTAATTGTAGTTCTGTATCGTTATAAACATGTATTAGCTTATAAGTCTAATCAAAATCATCAACCTGGTGATGCACCTTCGGATGATGATTTTGCACTTACGGAGGGAGGAGTTATGCATAGCCATCCCTTACCACGAATTGTTAGTGTAAACTAACATCACGCCATGCCACCCAGCTGTTCCAGGTAGCCTCAGATCTCAAGTGTCTAATGGCCAATTCCTATAAAATTAATGTTTGCCAAAACAGTTAAGGAAATGATATCGACAGATCGCTGTTGCTGGCCCACTGTGAGGTCCAGCCACAGACACACACATGTATACCAATTAATTAGTATATAAGCCCTTGTAAAGTAGTTCATTGTGTTCATTGTCATCTTAAAGCTCATGCTGAGCATACGTGTATTTAAAATAAATATTTTTTAATACAAATCTTGCGCGTTCATATTTGACTACCTACAGATTTGTATAAAATTAGGCTCATGGAGAGACCATAACGTAAACAAAGTATCGTACACTTTTTATCCCGAAAATAATTTTCCCTTGTGATAATTTTCGTCTTTGACCAGAATGAATGGCAGAAAATGGTATGGATTTGTAAAATGGTATAAATTTGGTACACGAGCAGACCATATCCTTGAAAAGCGCATCATATACTTTTTATGCCCAGAACATGTATGCTTGGCATAGTTTTTGAGTTTTACAAAGGTGAAGCCGTTAGCAGGAACTAGTACAGCTATGTATATTTCTAAGCAATACGCATTTGCAAGTTTATAATTAGTTATTTCCTCAATGGGCCCGAAGCGATCGCTTTATACAGTGGCTGTTGCAATTAATTTCGTTCATGGTTGCACTTTCAGCTAAACACGCACTACCAAGTCTAATATGTTTGTACAAAGTACTTGGTAATTAGTTGCGAATAACGGGCTTTAGATAGTTATGGGGTTAACCCATTGGCTTTGGGGTTTCATTCAGTTTTTTTTTGGAGAAGAACTTTATTACACAATTCGAAATAGACAAAAAAAAATATTAATAGATTAAAAAAACTGCTTTAAATAAATGCGTAGGTCAGTCAAAAATTTCCAATAAAAAAATAGTATTTCAAAACTATAGAATTCGTAAAAATCGAACCATCAATAAAATAATACTGAAATACAAAAATATTGCTCGTATTGGAATCAAAAATAATATAAAAATATTGCTCATATTGCCATCAAATATTTAATAACTTCTGAAGTTTTACTGGCAACTTTAAAAACTCGAGGTAAAACTAACAATTTAAGAAATCACGTATTTACAGTTTCGTCCAAAAGAATTGCAAAGAAAAATATAAACGGGTGACCTTTCAGTACATTCTTAGAACTTGAAATAAATTCGATTCTAAAAGATTAGAAATGTCAGATAGTCGATTAAATAAATCTCTGGAGACTGAGTTAAATCGGGAACCTGGATAATATTATCTTGAAGTAAGAACTCATTACAAAATCGTTAAAAAATACAAACTGAAATGAACTAGACCCATATTTTAATTTCATGTAACACCGGAGTACTAGATATTGTATGGTAGTGCTCAAGTTACACGCGTTAGCGGGCTTAAAGAGATGATTAGCCAACGAGGTCACTAACCTCATGCCCGGCGTTCAACAGAAACCTCCCGAGAGTCGGTTTCAGGACGATACCCGGCCCCCGAAAGTTGCAGAAGGCGAGCAAGGGGTAGCTCGTCGTACGGTAAAAACCAAGCCTAAGTCTATGGATTATTAAGATCAGAAAGAGTTTAGTTCAGCAATTTTCAGATCGGCTACTGCAGTTTTGTCTTATTGAGTACCGTGTGAATAGTAAATAATATGTTGTAATTATAGTTTTCTTCCAAATCGCATAGACACGGCATACTCTACGAAACTACTTAATTGTAGTTTTCTGGATCATAGACTTAACTTTTTTCTGTGTTTAGAAGATAGTATCCATTTTTTTAACTTGGCAGAAGGATGATCTTAACTCCTACTGATTAAACTGGCTTGTACTAGTAACAAATCAGAAAAAGAGCACAGGTTTAACCTAGAAACCTGAAGAAGCTTTTCAATTCTAATTTTGAGTATAAATCGCAATCGTCATCATTGCTTTCAAAGAACTATAGTCCAGATATTCCCTGAAGATGGTATTTTAAATTATTTATAAATGGAGAAGAAGAGAATCGAGAGGAAGAGGGAGACCAAAGAAAAGATGGATGGATTGTGTGGGGACTGATACATATGAAAGAAAAAGAAATTAATGCTATCATGACGGGTGACCTGTCACAATGGAAAAAAAAACATGTTGCGCCGACCCCAAGTAATATGGAATAAGGGCAGGAAGAAGAAGAAGATGAATAGAGCATAACAGGCTATGGTACCTCCCGCCGCAGCCCCTGACATGCACAATACAAGCAGTGGCAAGCTGCAAGCCACTACGCAACTTCATAATTACCTATTTCCCATTTCGCCTCGGGCCCGCCGGCTTTACTGTGAGCCTTAATTAACTGCACTATGTTGTAATATTCCAAGCTTCAGTTATATTCCAAGGAATATAACAAAACAAACTCCAGCTAGTATAGCTGTTCTCAAGCTCCAAGTTTTGGTAAAGGAAATAAATTAGGCGAAAAATTATGAAATTAACTCAAAAGTCTGTGGAGTTTGTTCTGCCAGTGGGTTTTCTGTTCTTGATTGGTGTGTAAGGCAATGAGCTGTAAGTAATAATATAGCAATGGTATAGTAAAAACAATCATGTTGATATTTTTTGAAAAAGAAGTAAATGAGGCGATAAAACCATTATTGCATTATCAGAATTTCAATTTTTGACTTTTAGTGTAACCGATAATTTGGTCAATGGTGAAGTACACTTGCCAAGAAGTAACATATTATTCACTCTTAACTCAAAAATGATCTACAAATATTGTGGTTTCTATGACAATACTTTTTTTAAAGAATAGTTTTGCTATGTAGAATTGAAAATTTTGACAAGCTACTATTAAGAAGTACTGGTTCGAATTGAAAAAACTTTTTAGTATTGAATACCCCATTAATCAAGTACGGCTATAAACTACAGATACATATAGAACAGCGCAGTTTGGCCAAAGACGCGATTAAAAACGTGGGGGGCAGTTATTTTGTGATATGCCAAAGTTCTTTTTTATATTTTTTTTGTTATATTTTTCTTTAGACAGCTGGTTCCCACTGACGATAAAAAAATTCAAAGTGGTGCCCGGAAAAAAAAAACACAGGAACCACTGATGCGCAAATGTTTCATTACGATTCTTTATTAAGTTTGAGTAAATAGTCAAAGTTTTTGGAACTAAGTCATCAATATTGCTCACGTGTAAGTACTACTTTGTATTCGCTTCGATGTAAAGTGCGTAGTAAGAGGAAAGTACTCAGTTTTCAGTCCCTAATGTGGAAGTAGTTCTAGTGGCAAGTTTTTACTTAAACTGAGCTAACAGGAAGAATCTTACTCCCAACTCAGTTACTAGTTTTATGTCTTTGGTGAAAGACGAGATGTGATTTGTTGATAAATGTCTAAAAATCAGAAGAGTTATTTGAAATTCTAGACCTTACACTTCAAAATAGCGCTTCAGAATACCATAAAAAAATAATTTTATACCAAACCCAACGTCGAGTGTTTTTAATTTATATACGTAGATTTTAAATTATAATAAAATACTAAAACATGAAAATCTATAAACACTTAACCAATAAAAATACACAGCTAATTAAAACTATATACAACTAGGAGTCTTCTAGCTAAAATTAGGCGTCAAAAAATTCCTCCGCATCGCTGTAACATAACTCATACACAAACTTTTTATCTGCTAAACAACTTTTAGATAAATCGTAAGAACTTAAAAACTTAAAGGTACAAGTACCTCGTCTACTTGTTATACTTTCATGGTTTAACTGGATACCTGATTCTGATGAAAGGTACGCAAATCAAGCCTACTGCGTACCAAATTTCATCAGACTCAGGTATGAGGATTTAGGCTACTTTTTATCTGTCTTCAGCTTCGTGTCTACCTACATGTCCTAAATGAATGATGGATTACGGCCCATTCCCTCCCACAAAAACGAGGCCTGAGTCGGTCCAAACATCACCTAAAAAACCAGTGGCCTATAAATAGGCTCTTGGAAGACCTATTTATAGTACAAAACAGTTGAACGTTAGCCCTCAGTACACAAACTCGACTTATAAAACAAGGCATTCTTGTTAACAAGTTAAAACAGTGGAGGCCAAAACTTTAATTCGGGGCACGATATTTGCAAACACCCCTTTCTCCCCGCTAACCCGTCCCTACCGCCCAACTGTCAACTGCAAAGGCTTTCGTGTAAGGAAATTTAAGGTCGGTCACGCGGACCGGCGACGCCAGTCTAGGGTTTCCAACGGATCTATATTAGACACTGGATTTGCTTGCAGTGTTTGTAAGGAGGGAGTTTGAGGAGACTGTTCGTTTCTGTTTGTGTTTTGGTGTTCTAATGGGTAGTTGCGAGTGAAGACAGTGTTTAAGACGCTTTTATTGTCGAGGATAGAAATCTTCCAATTACTCTGTTGAGTGGAGCGAGAGGACAAGTCGAAATTTTGTTGATTAAAACTCGCCTATCAGACGACCCATTAACCCTCACTGGTGTTCTTCGATTGCCCTTTATGTTCCAAGACCTCGGTAACTTTTTCAGTATTGCCGTAGCGGCCCTACTAAAAATACAAAATGTTTTGCACGGTGATTTGAACAAGTAGTAAACAATACAACCCCATTCTAAAAGGGACCTAGGGATCTTTAAATCAAGACGCTTGCTTAGAAGTAACCTAATCACAAGTTACTTCTAGGCAAGCGTGCTCGATGTCGGCCACATCATCGCTTACCATCAGCTAAGATAGTGGTCAAACGCGAGCCTATAAACAAAAGCCAGCCAGCCATAAAGAAAAAAAACCTACAACTGCTTCTCTTACTCGAAAACCAAAATTAATTTTCTCAAAACACGCTCTTTGCATTTCAAAATCTATTCAAACAAAACATACTTCATTTTCAATGCACAACATAGCCTCAAGTAATATCCCACTTATGACATTTCCATTAAAACTGCAAATCTTTAATACTGTAGGTAGGACAAACACGCTACGTTCACGTCAAACTGTCTCGACTTTGAGATCCAGGTTTTAAATTAGTGCTGACTACTCGGAAAACAAGGAGGAAACCAACCTTAATCTGTTTAGGTCACGCTATAGCAACGTAACGCGAAATGTAACGTTAGGGAGTTCCAGCGTTTGAATTACTGGATTTGCAGCCAGACGAGCGCCGTTTGGACGCGGTTTCCGTTTTGATGGCAAAAAGCGAATCAGACTTGACACGTGGGTTTGTTATTAGCATATAACACGCGCAAACACCCTTCCTGTTGAGTTTTCGTGATTGTATTTGTTAAGTAGAGTCTTATTAATTACAAGAGAAAATGTTGAGGATCCAAATGTGAAAATAAATATAAAAAGAGACGCGAAATGATTTAATACTTACTTATATTAAAAAGCTAATGATGAAACATTATTTTTCCACAAGACTAAATCTAAGATAGCTATTTACCGACGCAGGTTTTTATTAAAATTAATGAGCTGTTTTTCTGAAAGAAAAGGTATTTTATTTAAGAATCATTTTCTTTTTCATGAGCCACATTATGTACCTAACTAACAGATAATACTAAAATTGTTTTTTTTTTACCTTGAATTAAAGACTGGTCGACTGCTTGTAATTACTAGCAGTTGAGGTCAACAAATAATTTCAGAGTCATTCAGGAGGGCGAGCCAGACTTTAACTGACTAAACTCCACCCCACTCCTTCGATCTGGGGTCATAAGTTTCCCTTTCGGAATCGAATCTATGGCCCCAGATGTCTATTGTGTCTCTAATAATTACCTACCTCTAACAATTATTACCTAAATCTTTTGACTTTTTAGACGTATAAAGTGTCTAAAACGTCAACCGACTTAGGTTATTATTAGGGTACAATAAAATCTGATTCATGCAATACTGTCTGAATAACAGACTTTAAGTACCAGATAATACTAAAATTGTTTTTTTTAACATTTATTGCAAATTGATCCTAATTATCAGCAGTTGAGGTCAACGCCCGTAATAGAATATATGAATTCCAAAGAATGAACCGCTACAGGATAGGTAAACTCACGCCAATTAATTATACAGCACAATGCTACAATGGCCACGGATACCCAGAAGTGACGCGCACGCTTCACGGATATTTGTAGGCTTGAGGATTGTTCTCTATGCTTGGATTTGATAGAACATGAATGGTCTAAAACTCTCTATCATTTTGGAAGAATTTACATTTTCTTTGACATATTAAAATTAAGATAAATATCGGTTTTGTTTTTGAAATAGATTTTTTTAAGAAATCTAAAAAAAAATGAATATAATAGAATAAACTTCATTGTAAACCAAAAAGTAATAGTACAGTTTGCTTAATGACTTAAGAATTTATTAAACCTAAAAATTAAAGAAAAACTACACAAGGTTGAAAAAGTGCATAACACAGCATATGTTGTGATATTTAAAAATAGTAAATTATATCAAAAATATAAACTCTAAATAAAATCAGTTCATAAATTAATAAACGCGAATTAGTTTAAATATTTCATAACGACCAAACAAAAATAAAACAACTTAAATAAATGGTACTCGTTTACAAAATTTATTTACCAACACAAATTCTCAATCAACAAATAAACCCCATTTCCCAAATTAATTCATAACTGATGACTATCCAACACTTCCGATCCCGTCCCCGAACTGGTCTCAGTTATTGTCGCCGGAGTGGCGAGTACAATCGAGTAGTTAATTACGGCCCCCGTAGGAAGGGCCACCTATCGGAGGGTATAGCCAATTATAAAGTTTGAACCTCCACAACCATTTCATATAGACCTTCAACAACCCCAGACGGTAGAGTAAGAAGTTCCAAACAAGAAAAATCCGACGGGCCACGTTATACCGGCAAAATATTCTCCCTCTGTTTGCGTTTAGGTGAAAACCAGATCTAAAAGTTTGTCCTAAACAGTGTTTCGTGTTTGCATTTTGTCGCGGGGTGCGAAAAGTGTAGTTTCGTAATTTGTGAGAATTTGAGCGTACAGTTCGCGAGTGGAAGTCAGTTGGTAACATGTTTTTGTTATGATAATAATTTCGGTTGGCAACGGAATGAGGTCCCGTATTACGGTGAATATGGGAATATTTTGAGGTAGAACTTTAGATTTAGGTTTTGTGTTTCGTAGATTTTCGGGGACGTTTTCATGCATGATAAGATTTGTTAGTTTATCTGCTGTATTCGTAACTCAACAGCAGATTAACTTTGCGGGATTGTTCGTAAGTTACCGAACTACAAAGTGTAACTGAAGAAACAGTTTTTTAGGGCGTGCGTCTACAACTACAAAAGTCTAAAACTCTCTATCACTCTACCCAAAGCGCAATCTTTTGATAATTTCCAACTGAAAAGAAAATACCTACCTACAGTTAGAGTCAAAATTTACCACTAAATTTATCCTGCTAAACACAATGTACTCGCACCGTTGAATAGAAACTAACTCAGAAAAATCACGATATAACTAGTACAGATATTAAACATAATAATCCCCACATAAAATCAAATTCATACATAAACAAACCACAGATTAAGACAGTTCTGTAACTACATTATCATCTGAAACCAAAACCAAACAGCCTAATCATAAGCTTCGTTACAAGAAAATAACCCGCGAGGTACATCTGAAGACACCCCAATTAATACGCCACCTCGTTAATCAAGTACTATTAAAGACTTCGGACCGATAATTACATTTACCTCCCTAGGTGGCGACAAAATAAACCGATTATACAAGTACATGTAAACATCTTTTGACGTATACCTCAAAATTGGTGGCGTATGCTTGTTTACCTTTTATGACAAGAATTAGAACTCATTATAGCGAACTTTGATATTGATGTTTGAGCAGCTCATGGGTGGAAGTAGTGATAGGGTCAACCCTACCGCTACTCTACCTTAGCGTATGGCGTTTATTCACGTGGGTGTTAAGGCTATGTCGATTTATGATATGGATAGTGTTGACAGCGTAACGAGGTAGTGGTGATGGTCATCATTAATTGGGTAACCTTTTGATGTGCGTTTAATATCCGTGGCGTATTTAGAACTAGCTTTTATGATTTGTTGGCGTATGTGTTGCTATACCTACGTTAACTAATAGATCGAAAAAATTATCTAGATTAAAACGTATTTTTTTTAATTACATAAACTAGTGCTTGACTGCGATCCCACTTGTTAGTAATCAGTGATACTTTAATACAACACAATTGACGATATTTATTGCATGTAGGTTCTTGCACATTTTGCTCTATAAAGGTTTACGCTTTGTTTGTGCTATTACCGTCATGTTTCTGCCTAACTTCTTGACAATTCTTTATTCTTGAACTTAAAAAAACCCAATGCTACGTCATAGAAGAAGATTTCAAATGTAAACAACGAAATTGGAAGCCATGCAAAATTAAATAAAAGTAATTACACCACACCGTACGTGATATGCTCGTGATATAGTGAGCGAGTGAACTCCGAAAACGCATTATTTTAATTAAACTTGTGTAAGACGGAATTAGTTGTGAGACGCTGTTTCATTACAGCTTGTGTGCTTATGTTTTGCCGACGGAGCAAGCAAAGACTGTGTCGTGAAACTGAATTTAATGTTGAAGTAGGTATATAGGTAGGTATAAATGTGAAGTTAAGGTGCCTTAATACATAGATCAATACCGAGAGCAGTCGGGGTAAATATATCTTACCATACAACATAATAATCTAAAATTGAGTATTTCATCATCATTATCATTTCAGCCTAAAGACAGAGTACTGTGTAAGATTCGTGCGGTTTACTTATCCATGTTTTGGGTAATAATAAAAAAACTAAGGATTTTATTATACATCATCTCAGCTGAAAGACGTCCACTGCTGGACATAGGCCTTCCCCAAGCGTCGCCACAAGGACCGGTCTTGTACGTCTCGCATCCATCGGATTTCTGCGAGCCTCACCAGGTGCTCGTTTTACCTTGTGGGAGGCCTTCCAACGCTGCGTCTTTCGGTACATGGTTGTCACTCCAGAACTTTTCGTCCCCATCGACCATCTGTTCCGCGAACGATGTATCCTACCACTTAAGTTTAGCGTTATTTTTGCAATGTCGGTAACCTAACCAAGGCAAGGATACCGACATAACCCGAAGAAACGCCGATGACGCTATTGCGATGTTTCCTTTTGGATGACTTTAAGTCTGATGGGGCCCATTGTGAGCGACCACGTTTTGGAACCATTATGTCATCACTTGCTAGTCACACACTGGTCATAGACTTTTGACTTCAACTGTGTGTGTTGTCCCACGAATAATAATAATTGATTATTTGCTTGAAGTAAACCACCTATTAGTGATAAAAATGAAATATTGTTAACTAAAGACATAGTTTCACTAAGCAAAGTTCAGGTAGTATCCATCAAAACAATGACACAACTAGTCTTGACTCGGGAAACCCTGGTATTATGAAATACTCTTCGATCAAAGAAGGTGCGCTGTTTGTGAGCAAACTTTATTAATATCGTCGTTATTAGTTTTAGCAATATTGGTTAATATGAAGCGCTTGAGTGTGAATTGAAAATTATGTTTAATATCTAGCGGGACGTGGTTTATGTTATATGTAACCAGCATTAAATTACATTTTTTATTTTTTGATAAAGAGACTTCCAAAAACTTCTTCTATAAGGTATTCATCCAATGACTTCTTCTGCACCAGGGTCAGGAGGATGTGTCCACGTTTGCTGACGAAAACCACACCCATGTTCCTTCTATCGACCGCAGGTTTCCCTTATAGATGTCAATCCATAATCTCAGTCAGTTTCGGCCCTACGATAACCATAGTGTAGGCCCTTACATGGCCGAAACCTACCGGTAACCCTTAAATTCATGAATCCCCGACCGGTCCTATGAGACCGCGCTGTTATTGTTTTACTATTGTGTCTCGTTTTGCGGGTATGTGATAGGTTAAGGCGCGCGTGGAACACTACGTGCCGTCGAAGATTCGGCTCTGTTTGGCTTGGTTACCAGACAGCCATAACATAGGTATAGGTCTGCTTCAGATTACCATACCAAAAAAACATCAATACCTTAGGGGCAATTTAAAAAGAAATAAAAACGTCATAGTAGGTAGTCCTTCTTTTATTAGAAAACCGTAGGCCATACAGTTAATGAATGTTTAGGAGTTTAATTCTTCAGCTTTTATTTAAAAAAAACCACACTCATTCTTTTTCTGAGACTTTCAAGCTATGGTAAAACAAACAGTATCCTGTTTTGTTTGCCCAGATCACAGTAAGAAACACAATACAAGTATCACTAGCAAAGAAAACCTGTCTCGGTTTTTACTTTCCACTTGACCGCATACCTAAAAGGGTACCTAACAAAACAAACAAAGCAGACTAACATAAAACTGAACACATACAATATTTCTGTCTGTGAGTAGAAACAAAACACGCGCTGCAGTGTAGAAATAAATTCAAAATGGCCGCCACAGCTTACAGTTGATGTAATGTTGGTTCAAATCAATTCATTGCTGGTTCCCTCTGATGTATTGCGATTCAGTTCACGTCGTTTGGTAGTGAAAGTAACAATAGTGGACAATGGTGGGGACGACATTTTTAATTTTTGTTTTGTGTTTACTTAAATTATTATTTATTTAAAATCTGGTTTTCAGTAAACAAGTGATTTATATTCTTGCTTATTTAATTATTACTAACATTATATTCTTTTACTTTTATCTTCATTAACAGCGCAAGGATAATGTGGCTCCGACCTTCTCTTTAATCTAGTTGCTTTCATTGAAGATCCGTACTGTCTGCACAATGTTTCTATCCACAAACTGTTGGTCTGGCAATTGTACTCCAAGGCCGTTTATATAGCAAGACAGACAAGTGGCAAAATGAGCATCTTCCGACCAGACGGATGGTGTGCCTGGTCAAGGCAACCGCTTGGTGGTTGATTTCAGACTATCGTAAATTTTGGTTCCACGATGCTGGATAGTTCCCTTGTGCCGACATAGATGTCATTACAGGTATGAGGCAGAATGATTGACCTTAAGACGTTACTCAAAAGTATTATTATACTTCAAGTAATTCTTGAATTCGCTTTTTCTCTCTCTTATTGCACCTACCACTATTTTTCTCTGCATCACCCAAAGGTTGACTGGTAGAAAAGGCCTAAGCCATTAAGTCCGCCTCTGTACTTCTATGTGCATAAAGCATTTAATAAATAAATAAAGAACAGTTAAAATACAAACGATAATTTTCTCGCCTCACTATGAATCAATTTGACAGAAGTGCAATCGCGATCCGATGGACCGATCATCTCCCGGGAAATACCGATATGGTTGAGCTAACTTCGGGGGAACATTCTTTTCTTTTATTATTAGACTGAGAGTGCATTTTTTTACCTTTACTAGAAGGAACGTTAATTTGGTATTTAGAACGTGAGTGGTGTAGTGAAGTAACTTTTTCCTGAGTAACTTTATCGATGAAACATTAATGTTTGAATCCACAACCGGTCCTATGAGACCGCGCTGTTATTGTTTTACTATTGTGTCTCGTTTCGCGGGTATGTGATAGATTAATTAAGCTCATTTAGAGTTTCGTAAAACGCTTATGATTATATTTTGTTACAGAAGAATAAAGAAAAATCCGAAAAAAGATAGGAGGATTTTTAAGAACTGAAATCAGGACTATCAACGTGATCCATCCTCAAGACTCAACTACCACCGCAGGAGAAGCCGAGAGCGTTGAGAAATACGGCAATACGGCGCGAACAATGGGTAGCTCGCCGTCCGGCCGTCTTACTAGAACAAAACTTGAGACCACGACACGTTTTATGCCAAACGCGCCTGAAAGAGATGTTAGTACAACAGAAGGGCCTCCCAGTAGGGCCGATGTCGGTGAAAGCACCGGAAATGTTGTAAGAAGTTACTCTGACCCTAAACTGCAAAGGGCAAATAAAAGAACACAGGTAGGTTTTAGTCAGTAAAAGTCTGACACGCCCTCTCACTCTACCAAAAACACGAAAAGTTATTTTAGGAATACCCACCTAAAAATAAAAGACGGTCAAGGTCTTTCAGGTTAGCCAGTTTCTAACAATAATTAATGAAGTATCTTACGTAGGCCAACTCTAATAGTTCACAAATATTAAGTTAGTTACTCTAATTGTCCCTAATTTGATTCGATTGAACCCTATCGATAATAACGGTATAATTCGATGAAGCAAATTCCGTAAAGGATCGATTGGCCGAGGTCTCGGATTGTTACAAACTATTTCGATTATTAGTAATGGAAAGCCAATCGAAAGGGCTTCATTTTGGAAGGGAATTAAGAGAAATTAATATTAGAGATTTTATGGGCGTCTGTATTAAGGTTATTAACTGAACGGGGATTGATGAAGTCAATTCTGCGGCTAAAGGTATCACAAACGAGTACAAGATTTGAAAAAAAAATTAGCAAGATGGTCCCTCTTTAAGGCAAACGTGATTTAAGTAAGAGTGTAAAATCACTCATTAATTCTGGTTTTTCTATAAAATAGAAAGGCAATCTTTCTGCTAGTTTTTGTTTTTATGTGTGTTTGTTGAAACTAAAGAATGAGAAATATGGCCCAAATTTTTTTTTATGTTACCGTAATACTTTTTTTTGTGAGAAAACCCCACATAACTCTTCCCGCCCTAGTCGAAACAAGAGGGAGAGTCAGACTTTTATTGAAAAAACCCTGTGGCTCTTCAATTACCCTTAGAGTTCGAAGGTCATAATAAATATTCCGAAAAACCCGCAAGGTCTAATTGATCTTCGTCTATTGAGCTGACATTTCTTTGAGACGCGCAAGAAACGCGACGTGCCGTCGACCCGATCCTGGTCCTGAACATCTAAAAACCTTTGAACAGCAAAAAAAATCTTAAAGAAAGCAACACTAAAAAAGCTCAGGCAGCCAAGGAAAAGAACTATTTGCACAACCACAAAAAAGAACTACAAAAAAGAAGTCACTATTCTAAACACGAATTAATCGGTTAAGGCAAGGAAAGCTTCAGACTTTCCTTTACAAGGCAGTACTCACTCATTATAAAGAGTCAAAGGAATTAAAAAGCCACCAGTCTTTCTACGAACTGGCGTAAGTTAAGGCGTGAATATGCACTCTCTTTATTTCCCCATCATCGTGGCGAGAGCCTTTCAAACGAGCGAATGAAAGCTGTATAAATGCCTTTTTTCATATCAATTCTATAGATCGGGGAAGGAAAATGTTTGCATTCAGCTTCTTGGCGGTTAGAAGATTGGTTAGTAGGTTAAAATGGTTATGAATATGCAGGTAACTAGTTTGTTTATAGGATTTGTTATGACATCGCTTAAGATATATTAAGAGTGCATTCATTTTTTTGATGATTTCACACTTAAAAAAAATAAGTGCATGAACTAACTTTAACAAGACAGCCGTCAAATTTCTTAAGCTCTAGGATTGTTCGAAAGAGTGACCGTTCATTAGTTTATTTGATGAATTGATTTCGATTAATTGAATTGATGAATGACAAAAAAACTTCAATGTGCTAAGCAGTCATTAAATAACTCCTTCTCTATGTGGAGTAAAAGGGAGTTAGAGAATTTTACGCACTACAACCCACTTGCATTACTGCAGTTACCCTTTCCGTTCCGGGCTACGGTAACCCTTTAAAACCATCCCGCTGCTCGCAAAACCTTGTGAAGTAAAACAGGACAAAGGCAAGGTTCTTTAACCTGTCTTCAAAAATGTAAACAGCTGAGATATCTACCTTTCTCAACTCTCTTAGAATCTCCGAATTAAGAGTTCTTTTCAGGAGTCTACCTCCACGATAATGGGTCCTTACAAAGGCTTTGAAACTAAATATCTCGTAAACACGGAGTTTAGGAGTAAATTTTGTGGTAAACCTCTTTAGTTAGTCTTGCCCATTATTACGGTAATAGGTAGGGGTGAGTAAGGCTATCGGTGTTTTGAACGCGTCAATTAGTAATAGTATATGAAGCAAGTTGAAGGAAACTGTGTATCAAGTAAATTGTAGTGTTATTGGTTGGTGTATTAGGACAAAAATCTGGATTTTCGTTTACATTGATTATAATATAAATATAATCATTGACAAGCACTAACATATTTTTTTAATGGAGTAAGCTACCATTCAAAAAAATATGTTATATGTTGCTAAGAAATCACTGTTAGAAAAACTAAACAAGATCGAATAAAAAAAAATATTCTTGAAACCTGGTAATTTTAATGCAGTCTTACAAATCTGGTTAAAAGATTGCTTTATTATCTTGTACAACGGAAAACATTAAACAGAAACAAAGAAAGCTAAATATAAATTGGAATTTACCTATTTATTATTATAAAATTTATATTATTATCTTAAACCCACACTTTCCTCATTTATTTCCACACATCTCTTACTCGTACATAAATTCTTGGGTAATTTCGGACCCACTTTTCTCCGCGCTCTGACGCTCCTTAACCTTTAATAAATCTTATCATTACCTGTTTCATTATTTAACATGACAAACCCTGTAATTAAACACCTCACTTTTACGCTCATATAAAATAACAAGAACCTGTGTAATTTTGTCAACATACAAACTCTTACTCAAAAAGGTTCCAATTCAAGTCGAATTCTTACTGCTACGACAGTTAAATGCAAACTTGGATTTTTTTTTACATTGTTAACCTTGCTGTTGACCACTATCGCATCTGATGCGACGAATGAGCACATTTGCCTAGAAGTAACCATTCACTCTTGACTTAAAAACCCTCAACTTGTGCTATCAGGAAACTCAGAGTTTCCCATTTCATACCCATGCTATCGCCGTGCACAAGCCCGCGCCTGCGGTGGCCGCACTATCGAGGCATCTCCGGTCAGAGAAGCCTATCTCCACTTCACGCTTTCCACTAACCCTTTCTTAAGGATATTAGCTGAAAATCTAAATAGACACATGCCCGACTCTTTTTATGCTATATACACATTGACTTTAGAAGATTGCTTTAAGAAATTAGTCTCATTTGCATTATAACAAACTTCTGAAAATTATTAATAGATTATTTTTACACCCTCCCGCTCTAGAGCATAGAACGGAAGAAGTTATTAGATGATTTCCTACCTGAAAAAAAGGTGTGAAAGCCTCTAACAAATGATAACAGAACATTAACTTAGTACTAAAGTAATACGTTATTAGTTGGGAATCGAGTTAGGCACATGTTTACATCACCCCTGGCGAAACCCGTTACGTAGTACAGACAAGAATGTGAGAAGATTGTTACAAGAAACACTTCACTTCAGTATTAAAATGGATATAATTGTACCAAGATATCAATACCAGCAAAACAATTAACATGAGAGGCATTTTTACTGTTTGGTTAAAAGACCTTTACGTTAAATTTTTGTTACCAAAATTGGTGAAATTGAATTTTATGATGAAAACTAGTCCATTGTTGGGTTTTTAAGTTTTACTTCTCTTTACGTAAGTATTTTTTTCTTCTTTCTACTTCTACTATAGTTTCTGAAGTTTAGATGTTTGGAACTTTATGGTTTTCTAATCAATTACTAAACGATTTCATGGATTTGCATGATACTTGGCACACAGGGATACTATGACCTGATGTGATCATACTTTTAATCCAGATATAATTTTACTGCATGAAAAGAATGAAAAGAATTTTCACATGGGCAAAGGCTAGGCAACAAGCTAGCTATAATTAAAGTAGCTGGCTATAATTCCTACTATACTATTACTATTAATACTAGTTCCTCGAAATACTGCGAAAACAAGAATATTAGAGGCAAAGGAAATAATATTTACTCACTAACATCGCCTTACAAACTACTAGGCCTTCATAAAAGCTAAGAAGTTCCCACTTAATCAAAACGCTACGCTAAAGGCAACATTATCTCAAGTGTTTTCATAAATTAAGTAAAACACGGGCCTGTCCTAGTTTCGCAGCTCGTAGCTCGTGCTACGCCGTAGACCCGCTACGAGGTGCTACGAAGCCTTAAGGCGTTGTTATACTGTTACTAAATTAGTGGGGACGCGGCATCTTGACCTATTTCAAGGCTTGACACGTTGCCACTTGTTAGCTCCAACACTAACGACCTTAGGGCTTAGATACACGATAGATTCGAAAAATACAACATCGATAGGAAATTTCAAGTTTCATCGTAGCTGTTTTATTTATATAAAACAAAAAGACTAAAAAGAAAATAAAAAATACGAATTGAAAATCACAAAAGCTGCTTATTTCAAAAGAAATTTCTTCCAGGAGACCTGCAACAAAAGAGTTAGATGACAGATCTAGACACAATGTGTAGGTAAAAATAGATTAAAATATAGTAACTAAACTATAATATCACTAATCATACATAACATACATAATACAAGTCTATCAGAAACAAAATAATGATGTACCTTAGTTTTAAGATTAAAAACTAATCAGATTCCACAATTCAGTTTCATAGTACTTTTTACAACTTTCGATAAGTAAGTCACAAATTGTAGCAACTACAAGCACCGCGTGCGCTCAGCCTAAAACCTATTACATACATATACACGTGAGCTAAATAAATAGACGCCATATTTAATTTGGTGCCGGCTCGGGCACGTCATCTAATGAGATGACGCCGTAAGCTAAGGATTATGACAGAGATGCCTCCAGAAATTCAGTGGAGGCATTTTATATGAGAGCTCTTTTGTGCCCGTAATGGTTAGATTTATGAAGAAAAGGAAGTGAAACTTTAACGTGTATATTAGTTTGAGGGTGAACATTTTTGTTTAATGGGCTAATTTACGCTTTATTAATATAAGGCGCAGTTTAAAAACTGAAAAAAAAATTAGGAGACAATTTCGTTAGTGATTTTTGACTCAAATCAACAATAAAACAAGTATTGTAAAAAAAAATGTTGTTAGGCTCGCGCTTAACTGCTATCTCACCCGATGGAATGCGACCATGTACAGGCTGTTGCACTTACTTACGCAGTGGCACGCATATCGAAACTGGTAATTCTGTTTGTTTGAAGAGGTTTATGAGAGTTATTCTGAATGACTAAACTAAAACTATTTTACCAGATATTATAACACCAATATACATAACTGACTTAAATTAATTATTACAGCTATTATTAAATGATGGCTCATAGAAGGAAAAATAATATACATAGAAACAAAAAAATACCAAAAAACCTACATGTACATTCAATTGAAATGAAACGCCCCGTCCAACTATACAAAACATTCAATTGCCATGACTGACCAGCACGTACAAGTCATACAAGGTCTAATTGTTGGTTATACGGCGTTCGTGGCCAACCCCCAGTTCAGCTCGAAACGAGGCCTTAATTAAAACAATGTCCAACAATTAGAGTGCACGGAATCGTGTGTCTACCGCGGTAACTATGAATAAAGTTTAGTTAAATATGGACGATATTTTTTGGGTGTTATGGTCTGTTTTGCAATTGTTTGACCCTAGTCTTGTAAAGGGCATCTAAACAAGGCGAATTATAATTATCAGCGGTAACCAAGAATTTGTTTTTTTTTTCATATTTTTATTTTATCAAACTCGCTTAGTCTCAAAAGTAAAAAAAAATAATATAGTATTTAATCAATCCGAAATATATTGGTATTTTGATATCCTTTTTCAGCGGCGTTCGAAATACAAAATGCTGTCACAATTAATAAATAATCTCATTCATATAATCTCTGACCTAGCTCGAGCTCCAAAGAAGATTTTTAATTCTTTCTGTAAAGAATTTGAGTTGAGAATCGGTTTTAAATGTGCCAAACAGATCAAAGATAATTGAAAAATTATAGATTTTTTACACGTAGAGTTTTTTTCGTCAATTTTTAAATTGATTTTCTAGTTTACTAAATGAGGATTTTTACGAATAAAGTAATGATATTATATCAATTGACTTGAACATGAAGGCTGCCTTAAGTGAGATGCTGGCTTAAATGGAATTGCCTGCTGGCTGGGTCACATCAGCCACATGCACTGGTTTTTTGGCAAGTCTCTAGTCAATGGGTGCCAGAAGACAGATGCCGTCACCGAGCCCGGCCTAGAAAGAGGTGGTGAGACGACCTGAACGCGTACCTTGAGGACTTGTACGAGGTGACGAGGGGAAAAAATACTGGATGCGTTTAGATTAGGTTGCCCGGCATTTTGTTGAATTTATTTGGCGCATCCTTAATGCATACAATGTGATTATTTTTAAATAAGTATCCACATATTTTTTCTCTCTAGGTTTACAATATGCAATGGGGCCCATATGGGCTTTTTTTTATGGTAGGGGAATCATCAGAATGACTTCCCCCGCTCTTGGGCGGAGCGGGAGTGTCAGACTTTTACTGACTAAACCCCTACCCCGTTCCTTCGTTGCCTTCGTTCTGGGGGGGACTCGGTGTCAACCTTTAGGAATACCACGTGTTCCCCCCGGGCCCATATGGGCTAATAAATAAAAAAAGCAAAGAAAAATATCGATCTAATTATTTCTTTTGGTGAATTTTCAAGGAACTTTTTAATTAGTTAACAAATTAGAATTTATCCTTTTTGTATTGTTAGCCTTCCTGTATTGTTACCTCTTTTTATGAAAGCCACGGTGGGACGTAAGTAGGTAGTTGGCAACCCAAGTTGGACAGCACCCTTCGTCTAGAGAAGGCGGAACATTCTGCAAACAAAGGGTTTCCTTGTTTATTAAACCGCAGTATGTTGTTATTAGATACAAAGTGGAAGAGGGTGGGCGGTATAGAGACTGTCTTTCAAACTTCGCCTTGTTTTGTATACTAATATTGTAAAGAGGTAAAGTTTGTTTGTATGTAGGAGGAGGCCACGAGTTATCTGATTCGGATGTAGTGATCTAATTAAAAAAATCTTGGTATAAAAGCTATTTTTTTTTTCGTATGTTATATTACTGATTAATTATTGCACGGCATGTCCTAGAACCAAGAATTCAAAAACATGTGACATCCACCAATCCGCAATGGGCCCGCGCGGCGGATTACGGCCCATTCCCTTTCCTAGAGAGGAAGCCTGAGTCCCGTAGTGGTTTATAAGGCCGATAATGCTAATGCTCAGTTTGACTGGCCTGTTGGTCTAGTGGTTATTGACCCTGACTGCTATGCCAGAGGTCGTGGGTTCGATTCCCACCCAGGACAAATGTTTGTGTGATGAGCACGATCATTTGTTCTGTGTCTGGGTGTAATTTATCTATAATATGTATGTATTTAGAAATATATAAGTATGTTTATCAGTTGTCTAGTACCCATAACACAAGCTCCGTTTAGCTTGGGACTAGATGATGTTGTGTGAAAGTTGTGGAATAAAAAAAAAAAAAAAAAAAGTTATTGCACTGACGTTTTTTTTTAAAAAAAAATGATTTAGTTTAGTTAATATTTTTTTATTTATAAACTATTAAGTACAGTGAATTTTTAAAGTAGGTTTAAAGTAGCCAAATCCGAACATATAAAGAATAGCAAAACATATTGTAAGAAGTCTAAATTCTCGATTTTGATGACAATTAATGCCGCAACATTGGATTTTTTAACAAATTACAATTCTTAGCCCACACACGCTGTATTACTGTACCGTACGACAGTGTCGCTAATCAGGATAAAACCATGGGAGGTTAATTAGAGAGGGAGTGGCCATTCCTCGTTATTATAACAAGAAACGATAAAAGCACATAGTTATTACCTATTCCCCACGCACAAATGAGTTATATTGTCGCAGCTACATTGTTGCTGCACATTACTTCTGCGTTTCAACGCTTATGCACTTTATTGCGATATAATAAGCGAACCATTAAACTTGGACCTTTTTATTTCGTAACTTAGCAGTGAGGACGTGTGGTCCATTCCAGAGAATAGATTGCGTCATTTTTTAAAAAGAATTTCGAAAACAAAAAAGTTCGAAAGCAAAAGAAGACATGATGCCCCGATCCCAAATAAATTTATATAAGGATAAGATAATGATAATTCAAGCCATCATTATAATTTCAGCCGAAAAACAGCCACTGTTGTTTAATCTGTACGCATCACCACACCCTGTTCAGTCCTGTGCTCCTCGCATCCATCGATTTATCATCTCCAAACGGAACTCCTGCCAACGCTGTGATGATTTTGCAAAATACGAGTATGCTCGTATATATAACAGCATTTCCGACCCATCGACCATCTGTTCTGCGAGCCAAGCAGCCTGCCTACTGCAACTTAAATTTGGTGATTCTTCGGGCTATATCGGTTACCTTCTCCTGTAGATATCAGAGTAATTTAAACAGACTTATTCAACTCGATAACAAAAATCCACTAAAAAAAATCTACCCCTTTTTAAAAACTAGGTCGAACCGTCCACAAAAAATATCAAAATAGATAGTGAACAAAAGCTAATTCAGGGAATATTCCTAAAACTCTTCACAAACAACTGGCGACGACGCTTCAAATAATCTAATTTCCAGACGAAACAAAAACAGAACAAATTGAATTTCGCGCTTTTTTTGTTTTCAGAGAAGGCTTTAATCGTGTTTGTTTATTTTTACGAGTAATTAGTAGCACAGAGGGAATTTTACTGGCGCTAAACCAGTTAAGACAGAAGGTCGGTTCCAAACAACGAGCGAAAAGCTCGCACACATCGCAGATCGTTGTACGTAGGTTGTGCACGCGCCTGTTTATAATATAATATATTCCACAACTTTTTCACACAACGTTACCTAGTCCCAAGTTAAGCAGAGCTTGTGTTATGGGTACTAGACGACGGATAAACATACTTATATATTTCTAAATATATACATATTATAGATAAATCACATTCTGTGTCTGGCAGAACAAATGATCGTGCTCATCACGCAAACATTTGTCCTGGATGGGAATCGAACCCACGACCTCCGGCATAGCAATCAGGGCCACTAACCACTACACCAACAGGCCAGTCAAAGTTTTAAAGGTTCCATTCGAACTCGGAACTCGAAACGGCTGCAGGCTGCAGATACAGGCAGCACACGCGGTGGCTGCACGAAGCCAGCTGCGGCTGCACGACTGTTTTTTATTAAAATTTGTATTATTGTGTATTGTAGATTTCAGTAGGCTCAACAGCCCGTTCGGGATGTTATCACAGAAATCCATTCTAACATTGCATAGCATCAGCTTTATAATGTTCCCACAGCTGGAACTCAGGCCTTCTCTAAAGAAGACAGAATAGGCCGTAATCCAACCACGCAGGCTCAGTGCGAGTTGGTGAATGTCACATGTTTTCAAATTTTTGGTTCTTGGACATGCCGGTTTCCTTACGATGATGATGAAAGCAGCCTGGCTAGATTTCGATCCGCGACCTACAACTCGTAAGTTGGAGCTTACCACTGGGCCACCCCGCTCTCAATATCTAAAGAAAAAAATCCATGCTACTGCATAGAAAATCAGTCGTGCAGCCGCCCCATCTGCCGCCTGAGTTAATACTCATTGTTTAAACCTCGCCTTTCTGTACGTAAATATTTTGTGGTCGCTAGTTGCTCGAAGTTTCGGGACGGCTGGCGTTAGGCGGACCGTGCAATATGGATTTTTTGCGCTATGGGAAAGCCATGTTTTTTGAGTTGCCTTTTTTATCATCAGTTAATTAGTAATGGTGTTAATTATACATACCAATATTATTAACATGAAATTTTGTATGTATGGATGTTTTTTACTCTCGCCTAAAAACATAGAAAACACAGACACATAAGAAATGGGTTGTAATCCACTAAAAGGAGCCAGTAAAAAAAAATCCACATGTCATACACCCAGATGTCATAAGTCTTAAAGGGTTTCTAATGCCACCGGTTTCATCACGGTGTTTTCCTTCACCGTTTTGGGAACCAGTGTTGATGAAATAAATTACACAAAGTAATGCGCCTGGCTGGGTTTAAAGCCATCACCTACAAACCATAAGTAGGGGCCATTAAAACTGGGCCATCACCAGTACTCATCACTGGGCTTTCAATAGCGATTTTCTTCTTCTTCTCAGGCGAACACTCCTGGCGTAGTAGTCGTGGTCATGGATAGTCTGGTAGGTTGGTTGCGGCTTTAAATGGGTTGTCTGGTAGGCAGCCGCTCCTCGTAAAATACTGGTATTCAGCTAAATCCGGCTTGACTGGAAGCTGACCCCAATATAGTTTGGAAAAGGCTAGGTAGATGTTGGTTGCGACTTTTGCCTTTTAGACTTCTACATCTACTATTCATGGCACATAGTGTACATAACCATTTTGTGAATCACCAATTACAGTTTTCAGTAAGTTGTTATCATCTAGCACAGTGTGTTTACATTACATTTCGGCACCGTATTCGGTTTTGAGACAACACTGGGCGTCCTAATTTAACACAGAGGCATATTAATATTGTTTAACAAACTCATCAATCTTGATAACAAGAACTTTAATTAAGTGAGTAATAAATATCGGTTAATTAGATATGATGTATGGGTAAACAAACATACCTACCCAAATTTATTCATAATGCTACTCGAGTATTTATAGGAAGTGTATAAAGTAAAAAGTTACGTTGAGGAGCTCGTGGCTAAATAATAACAGCCGCACAGGTCGATCTCCAAAGCTAAGCAACGCTTGCCAAGGTTGGTCTGTGGATGGGTGACCATCTTAACATAACAAGTTTCCTCCGTGCCTCGGAAAGCACGTTAAGCCGTTGGTCCCGGCTGTCATTTGTAGATATTTGGCAGTCGTTACGGATAGTCAGAAGCCAGTAAATCTAACTCCAGTCTTGCTTGAAGTACCGTGTTATCCCAGTTAATGGGTTGTAAAGGTCTGGTAGGCAGCCGCTCCTCGTAAAATACTGGTATTTAGCTAACCCGGCTTGACTGGAAACCGACCCCAATATAGTTAGGAAAACGCTAGGCAGATGATAAAGTTACGTTCAACCTATTTATCACAGACTTCCAAAACATGAGTAGGTTTTCATGCTGAATATTTTTACTTTTTTAAGTGGAATAATTCCTAGAAGATGAAACGGGCCCACTATCCTTGCCTTATACGCGTTGGATGTCACTTGTCTTCAAAGTTTTCGGTCTAAAGACATGCCAGATATCTCACTATATTTTTTTTCACCATTTTAAAAGTAATGATGATAACATAAAAAAAAGAAAAAAGGTTACTTTAAAAAAAAGATGGAGCCGCGACCACTGGGTCACCACTGCTCACTGCTTTGCTTTTACTGTAACCCCATAGATATTACGCAAGAAATGAAAACATTTGGCGAAGCTTTACACTACTGGCAGCACATGTAGTTTAAATAAATAAAACACTACCAACACCTATGAATCAGTTCCAAAACACTTCTCGATCACGAAAACACAAAACTAATATAAATTTAATTGCGCACTCCCTAACCACGACCACATAAACTAGTATCAAACGTTACATTGTAAATATAATTTGCCAACTTGTAATAAACTAGTGGTAAATAATATTAACGTGTTCAATAAAGTTGGTCTTATCAGGAATAGTTGCCAATAGCAGCACAATAATTACACAAACTCTAATGTATCTCTTATTAAACTTTGGCTTACAACGAAATATTAGCTTGAAGGTTTGAATAGATGGAGATCAGTGTCGTTATATTGGAAGACTAGCTGTCCCCTGCGGTTTCACCCGCATTTTTCGTTACTGCTCCGCTCCCGTGGGTCGTACCGTGATGGTATATAGCCTATAGCATTCCTCGATAAATGGGCTATCTAACACTGAAAGAATTTCTCAAATCGGACCAGTACTTCCAGAGATTACCCCCTACATACAAACTTACAAACTTACAAACATACAAACTTACAAATTTTACCTCTTTATAATATTAGTATAGATGTTTTAATTTGTTTGACTATGGAGCACTCTCTCCTAGTGAGCAAATAATATGCCCATTGCCTTTTTACATTCTAGCATGGACTTTTTGTTAGTACCCTAGACTGATTAAATAAATGATATGATACATGGCGCATAAGATACTTGGTTCATCTTAACATAATCAGCTGTATTATGTTCCCATTGTTAGGACTCAGGGCTCCTTTCTAGAGAGGAAAAGGGCCGCTATTAATGCACCACACTGGCCCAGTGTGGGTTGGTGGATATCACTCTCTTCTAATTTTTAGTTCTATTACGTGCCGGTTTCCTCACGATATTTTCCATCACCGTTTTGAGTCCAGTGGTGATGAAATAAATTACACAATAAAATGCGCCTGGGTGGGTTTGAACTTACGGTTGGGGCCACTACTGCTCTTACACCACTCACTTGGTTTATCTTGTCAGCATCATCTCAGCCAAAGGACATCCACTACTCGACATAGGCCTTCCCCAAGCTTCGCCACAACGACCTGCCCTATCATATTATCGATACCAGAAATATGAATTAACGTAAGGGATATTTACTAAAACTGTAAAACTGTCCCTTACGGCTATGGAAGTATGGTCCTTTTTACCCATAACATGTCCCTTACTTTAATTCACATTTCTGGTATCGTTATTGCTAAGAATATAATTCACAATAATTTAGCATTATTGTTCTAGGATCAGTCCTCTCTAGAACAGTTCTCCAAAAGTCGTGGTTGTCTGTCGGATCCAGGCAGACAGCGTTCAGTCTGAGACCGCGATTCGTCTGCAGCTGTAACCGCAGCTAGCTTTCACACAGACAGAACTACTATCTTGTATTGTAGCTGGCTATATGACCGCCTTTAGAGTTTTAGAAATTAAAACCAGATTATACACTTAATCTTTAACTTAACTTTTTATTTCAATACCGTGCACCGTGTTAAGCCCCGAGAATTTGAAGAGAAATTGATTAAGGCTAATCTTATAAAACGTGAATGACTAATTTGGTAAAACACAATTTACTGAGCATTCACTTGACATCCAGAAATATATTATTGATTGTATTGTGTTTATGCAATAAAGATTTTGACTTTGACTTTGAATAACTTCCTTTCTCAGGGCTCACAATCTTCGGCAAGAAGTGTTAAATTCTTACTCACTGGTCTAACTGGTTAAAACTGAACGACGTTCCTTGGGTTACCCTTTGCGGTCCAGAGGCAGGATGATTCTTTCATTCTATCTCACAGCCCTTGCCGATGATTACGGTCTCAACAATTCCCATAAAATCAGAATAAGCCGGAAACTCTATGCTGCATCAGACCAGCTCAATGAGGAAGTATTACCCTTTCTTTGCAGCCTGTTGTACCTTCGTCTCAATCCGTAAATTACAAAATAAGTTTTGCTTCTGCAGTATTATATAAAAAGCCCAGCATCAACTCTGTCTCAAAATAAAACGAAACCAACCGCAAACTCGCAATCATGAACACACATCCAAACTTTAGCTTCTAAAATACATATTATTTGCGGGATATCCATGCTTAACAATGTACACAAACTTGGCCCATCTACAACTGACCGCAAACACTGTCAGTTGCACTCGGACCAACCGTCGTTTGTCGCCGCAAAAATGTCCACTCTATTCTATATTCGGCTAAATAGGAAGCAGATTTTTGTAAGAAATATACGGACACACTTTACATTAGCGTATTTGGTTTTAGAAATATCGAAAAGCTCACTAAAATAGAAGATATACACAACGTCAACATTTGCCAAAAAAACAGGTTACGCGCTAAATCATCAAGAATTAAAATGTAAAAATAATAAGTTACCTACAACTTGTTTAAAACTGAAAATATAGTAACAATATTCCAAAAAAGGCTAAAACTATACCTAATCCAAAAATGTTTCTACTCAGGAAAATAATATTTTGAGTGTAGTTTAAAATAATGGCTTTCTCTCATAAACAAGAGTATCCGTCCTATACAAACAAAAAATTTTTGTCTATTCTATATGTATCTTCAAATAAAACTTTATTTTTAATTTATACTACCTGAAAAGGATAACATTAATATTGCTGAAGCATAGTACTAAAACCACTTTATTTATTTTTATACACATAATATAAATTACATTTAATCCAAAGCATTCAAAAACATAAAATATGGTAGGTATGGTTAGAGCTCCAGCGACAGCGACCTGCGATGAGAGCCATATCGAGGAGTACCGCCTTCTGTATCAGGCCCTTGATTCATTAATCCAAATCATTATTATTGACCTTAAATTTTGAGAAAAAATTGCGTTGCATGCTAATTTAAGTTGATAAGGGCATGTAAATGATAGTATAATTGGCATGCTATCGTCGGCCACATCGTCGCTTACCATCCGGTGTCAATAGTGTCCATAGTGGTCAAACTCGATCATATGTATAATAAAAATAAAATCTTGTTAAAGTCATAAGTCTTGTCCTAATATAACATAACGCCAATATTGTACACGAAGTTTGCAAGGTTTTGTTGCAAACTTGGCTTTAGTTATGGTCAAAACGAATACTCCTAAGAGTCAGTTAGTGAGATAGTAGCGAGTATATTCGCCGGAAGCTATGTTAATCATCATGTTCCAACTGTTCTCCCACATTACTTGATACATTATATCTTTTGTTCTTCCGTTCTCCCTTATTGTTTTTTTGATGGTATGAGGGGTAATTAGAGGGGTGCGTATCCCTTCAGTTGCCTCTTGCGTTTCAGGGCCACAGTGACACTTTCAAAGAATCCTGCAGCAAATTCACCTCTGTCTCTATTTTTATCCTTTACTAAATACTTATCTTTTCTTTATCTACTTATACATCCTAGTTATTATCTTCTTTAAATTCTATTTGAGCAGTATTCGTAAATCCGAAAAATTAGCAGGAATGTCTTCTTTTACTTATTAATCTTTTATCAAAAAAATCACAATGTTAGCCACTTACACTGGCACTCAGAGACAGGTAATGATTCATTAGAGTCCCTTAATGTCCATTAAAGTTAAGATCACTTAACTTCTAAACGGTTCATTAAGAAATGGTCACGTTGACAGTTTTACACAGTTTTACAATGAAAAACTGGCAATGTGACAATTTCTCAATAGACCGTTAAGAAAGTAAGTGAAGGTTTGTCAATGCTTAACTTTAATGGACATTAAGGGACGCTAATGAATTATTGCATTAGCTGTCTCTGAGTGCCAGTGTAGTGTTAGTAGTACCATATTCTATTTATAGGTACTATTTTAAGTATTCAGGCCAGAAGATAACTAAGTTTCTTACTCGGTCATCCTCCCCACAAAATGCCGCTGCCGTAGAACGCTGTTGCTTGTGAGATTTAAGTTAGTGTTTATTACACTAATGTTTTGTGTGTGTTACTTACATCTTTTGTTACTATTTTGGTGTACAATAAAGTTTATTTTATCCTATTCAGGTCTGGTCCGCCGAAGATGCTAGCTTCTTCCAAACGATCTCATGGAAGTCATGTGCTCAATTCTGCCTAAACTACAGATCCGGGGCTGCAGATCCGAGTCTCAGCAGCATACTAAAAATGGAATGGGATATTTAGCGATCTTTTGGTGTAGTGTATCCATAGATTTTCCGTGAACAAACCCTGATAATAAGTTTTGAAAAGTCATTTTGACCTGGTCAGCACAGCGCCGGAGTATCCACTAGCCGATATTTTCCTTGATGATATGCATTGCACTCTGTCTTAATATCTGCATTATCCTTAAGATCGTTCGCGTTAGTAAGTAGATGTTTGAATTGGTTTTCAACTCTTCGTATTTTTTGCTAGGTCAAGTTCTCTCTGAAAGATTTCAAGGTGACCTTACAAAGACGTCGAACGAATACGTAAGATGTACCTAATACCTGGGTAAAAAAATGTTAGCAAAGTCTGCGGTATCTAATAAATATATGGTAAGTTGTCCCACATTGAACCAGGTAAATTTCAAAGTCTCATAGTGGGCTGGATGTTCCATCAATGACTTTAATTTTTTGTGTATAGTTAGCATATTTATTTAGCTTCAATTTTGTAAAACATTAATTTCTCATATTCCTTTTAGTTTCGGTGTAAAACAGATTTTTATGAAAAATGATTTTTGGTTAAATGTGTACCACAGGTGGTACACATTTAACCAGGGTATCGTCCACATTGAGACACCTTATTTACGATGTCTTCTAGTTCAATTTATAAGGCAAATACTTTGTAATAATAATAATAATAAACAGTAATAATAAAAATCAGCCTTATATCAAATTTATAAAAATAACTTTAAATCATATGCAATTAAACCGAGAGTCTTAGTTTTATACATCACAAAACCTTTTCAGTCAAATTCTTATCATATTTTAGTAATAAAAACAAAAGTAACAGTTTTTCATTATAAAAACAAAAGTACCTTCCATAATATAACAAATTAAAATTAAATTAAAATAATTGTAAAAAACACTCCTTTAACGACTGGGGTGTACACAGTAAACCGTGGTTCAATGTGTACCACCCTCAGGTGGTTCAAAAAAAATTTTACCGGCAAATCAATCTCTTAAAATCACGAATTATAGCTCTTTTAATTGCTAAATAACCGTAGAAAACAGTGTACATATAAATAAATTGATATTATTTAAACCAAAAAAGCTAAAAAAAAATGAAATTGGCAAAAAATATTTACTTTTTGAGTCAGTTTGCTTTCGAATACTCCTCACACAACCACTTTGCACGCGATCGCCACGCAAACTAGTGGGCAGGAATGGAACGTAAATACCTCTCTTTCACTCATATTAGTGCGGTTTGGCAATGTCGCATTTTCGAGATTCGGCGGTGGTTCAATGTAGCTGCCTGGTTCAATGTGAGACACCCGACCCTAACTAAATTAGTGCCAACTTTTCATCGATAAAAACGTAACTTTGGTTTGGAAATGACTAGTAAAATGTTTAGAATTCTGGCAGAATAATGTATTAGACATATGAATATGTTCGAAGCTGTCAAACAATGTTAGTAACAGATATCTACATGTTAGTGTCAGAACATGCGTTAAGGCTTCATACGCAAACTTAATTGATTAATTAAATTATACTGCATCGTCGGCGCCTGATAATGTTTATAACTTGTCAATGTCAAATGTCTAAAGCACCGTCTAAAGTTACCCCGCAATAAAGCAATAAACAAAATTTGTTGGCACAAAATAATCGTTCCATTAGGTAGGTAGTCTATTGTTCTAGTCTAGTTAATGGATTGTGAAGGTCTGGTAGGCAGCCGCTCCTCGTAAAATACTGGTATTCAGCTAAACCCGGCTTGACTGGAAGCCGACCCCAATATAGTTGGGAAAAGGCTAGGTAGATGATTATGAAGTAGTCTATTTTTTATGGATTTTGAACCAATATCTTATATATCTATAGCAATCTGTAGGTACTTACATCATTATCATCATCATCATTATTTGAGCCGAATGACTTCCATTATTAGACATGGGCCTCCTCCAAAATTCGCCATATCGACCGGTCCTGGACGTTTTACATGCATCGGATTCTCGCAAAGGATCGCGAGGGCACCATCCTCCTGATCCCTACAGCATCACAGGTCTTATCATAGACTTCTATACATCTTTATCCTTTAAGGGCATTCATGGATCTGGTTGTTTAATTGACCTGTCGCCATTTCATCTCTCTTGAGTTGATCTGGTGCATTTCGTCTCGGTCTACCTCACCATATCTCTGAACAAGCGACCCTAAAGTGAAGAACATAGAGAAACCTTAGCCAAAACATGAAAAAAATCAAAATATACATAAGGTAATAATATGAAAATATGGACAGGACCGATCGGTGTGGCGACGCTCGGGGGAGGCCTATGTCCAGCAGTGGACGTCTTTCGGCTGAGATGATGATAATGAAAATATGGATTATGGTTCACCTACAGCTTCTGTTCATCAATAAGCCACAATTCAACATCCAATAATCTATCCTACAAAAGGACATTTCCATTTCCAGTATCGTCACATGTAATTCCAGTGTGTGTTGCAAAAACTCTAATCTGTGGGAGCGACATGGCCGCCGTGACGTCACTGCTCCAGCGTCTGTGACCGCAATATCCTATCCGATGCAGCTCCGCTATACAAATTAAACCGACGTTACGGAATCACGTATGGTGACGTCATTTGCTGTGTGTTGCTCGTGGTTTTTAGTTTGACGGGTGTTTAGATGATTTAAGTTGGGCGAAATTTGGAATCTGATTGGAATATAAGGTTGATTTCAAAAGAATCAACGGTTGTGTACTTTATACAGCGTACCCTAATGTCCTTTCTTTGGTATTGTTCATGAAGTCTTTAAGCTCCTTAATAATCCTTAGTTGAGCTATACTAATACGGACAAAAACTTGCACTGACTGGACAGATCAACTCCAATCTTTCGGTTCTTTCCTTAAAAGACCATCTTAAACTCACATATGCATGGTTCTCATATGATTTAACCGGGTCTCCCTTGTTTTACCAAAAAGAAATTGCCAAATTATCACTTCCCAAACAATTTTTCGCATAATTTCATTTGCCAAATTATTACTTAGCAAATAAACTCTTCACAGGTAAGTATTACGCAAACCTAATGTTTGGCAAGTTAACGTTTAAGCAATAATTTGCTTAAAAACTAGTTCTTTTACCAATTTTTATGTAGTCAAATATTTCAGTTGGTATAATATATTTTACCCAAAATAAAATTAGCCAAATATTTGGTATCTTCAGTTTTCAGTTTCTGGTTTTACATATAAAAATATGCTCCTGGCGTTATTTGGTCACTACTCTAACCTAACCTAACCTACAGTTCTGGTAGCAGTTCCGGTTTTCATTCGTTGTTTGTCACAGTCTTTATTTATTTTTCATAACAATTAATTTGACAAAATGTTTGTTGTCTTAAGATTTTTTGCCGTAATAAATCATTTGATTAAAAACCAAATGCCTTAATGACATTATTCTAGGTAATATTCTGCCAAAGTAAAAATTTGACAAAATGAAAATTTTCGAACTAAAATTATTCCAAATATTGCATTGGGAAAATAAAAGGTTTCGAAAATTGCTTTGGGTAATGAAAATTTGGCAAATTCTTTTCGGCAAAACGGCAGACTCCCGATTTAACCATTACATGTTTATTGTATGGACTTTAAAAGAAACTAACTCTTGGCCTTGTTTCGGAATTTCTTGCCAGGGTAGTCAGCTAGGAAACACCGACCTCATCTATGGTCTGTTTTTTAAACCCGAAGACTAAAATGACATTTCAACACAAAAGAACTGGCGACATTCCTATAGTAAATTTGACATTACTTGTGTCAATTTAGTCTCCGGGTTTATAGAACAGGCGATACATAGTTTAAATGGTCAAAAAATAGATGTCTAAAAAGTTTTTACAAACCTATTTGCAAAATTAATATCATTTATCATTGAAACCTTATTTCTCAAAGAGGTATTCTAAAAATAAACAACAAGCTTTGTTAAATTGAAACGAGATAATTAGTACCTAGCTCCAAAACTTTAAACAACACAATCAAAAACTTTGCAAATTAATCATTTTTAGTTCAACCGTAAAGTCTTGAAACGTGACTTTTAACTTTGAACTTATTATTTTTTTAATGAATGCATAAATATTCTTAATCTTTGTAAATTTATTTAGTTTCCATCCCGCTAGTTATCAAAAGGCTGTCTTGAAATACGAAAAGAAACTCTTTACATTTTCAAACGGTACTTAGGGTGTCTACACATCGGCGAACGCGTCGATCGCGTATTTAGATTCCGTTAAATTAGGCGAGCCACTCACGGTATTCACGCCTTTCAAGAATCGTTCAACATTCAGCGAGCGTCCATGTGTACGCAACTTAACAGTCTATTCACTCGGAAGTAATCGCTAACTGCTTCATTTTGCATATTAACACTCAAACGCATTGTTGTGTGTATGGGATAGACAATAACGTTGAAGTGACTATGGATATATGATGAATTTTCACATAAGACGTCTGCGTTTCTGCAGCCACTTGTGTGAAGCTTCTTAACAAGGCACAAAGAACGGGGAATGTTTTCAAAGACACAGCTTCTAATTAAACTTACTCGTAAGAATGTTTTTTATACTTGATGTCTTTGTTTCCTTTTACAATCTTTTCTCATAATTTGCATGCCACTTCTAAGTGCTGTAGAAGTTCTGTAGCGTTATATCGCGACCCTATTTCAAGAAAAAATGCTTGACTTTACTGTTCAAGTTTCTTGTTATAAATTTTGCGCTATAACCGTTTTTTTTCTAGTTCTTAGAAACTGGAAAAAGCATCTGTTCTAGTGGTGTAACCTTTTAGTTTTAAGGGTTCCGTACTTCAGTCAGCAAAAACGGAACTTATGGGAACACTTTGTAGTCCGTCTGTCAGGTCAAGACCCTTTTTCTAAGAAACTCGTAGAGGTATTACGTTCAAAGTAGTATGAAATACTGAGGTCTGCTACCGCCTAGGGCAGTGAAAAAATCTAACTTCTAAGTCAAAGGAATGTAAAGTTAAGGCCGTTTGTACTCTAACTACTTCATGTTGAACTAGAATTCTGAAATTTGGTAAGAAGCAAGATCTAAGAGAAGATAAATAGGTACAGGAAAAGTCCGAAAACCATTTCATAGTTGGGTACATCACAAAAAAAATACTTTTTAGATTCGGAAAAATCTTTTCATGTTTTTTTTAGAGTCGATTTAGAAATCGAATTACATTTTCGGGTAAGATTGCATAGAGCCCTTGGTACGCGAGCCTGACTCGCATTCGACCGTTTTTTAAATGTTTTTTTGGAATAAAATAAAAATTCAACCTGCCGTTGGATCTTTTATTCACAGAATAAATTGAGAAGCTTTTACAACAGATGTCGAAACTTCATTTGATCTCAAAAATGGCAAACATCTACTTATTTTCAAATGTCACGGATCACTTACCGTGATATTTCAATATTTCACCCACGCTCTCTTCAACATAAACCAAGCAAAGTTAAAACGCAGTTCTTCTCAAGAATAACTCATCTTGTATTTCATACAGTTCCTAGAATTACTTGAAGTATTCACCTGAGTATTTACTCAAGAAATATGACTGGAAGAACGAGTCATAACCTCAGGAATGCGCGGGTATAACCTAATTTCCCTGGAGCGAATGTGTCGAGGCATCACTTTGCGTTCCTCTGTCTAATTGATCGTATTTCAGGCGACACCCTCGAGGGTTTTGCGTCAGTAACTCTAATTATTATGTGTTTTACCCAGAACCCCGTGAGCTGAAGGCAAATAACTTTGACAGCTCTGTTTTATGTTAGGATGGAGTTACACTGTGCTGGGTAATAGGAAAAGTGTTTTTCGATCCTTGATCCCGGCTATCTTGGAAATAAAGGCAGTAAAATAAATACAACAAATTGCAATGTTTGTAAGAGATTTTTCTGTGAAAGAAGACCTCCTATTGTCCACTTATTGTTATAAATGTTTGTCAAGAGTTAATTACGCTAACCGTACACCCTTGTTTTATTTAGGAAATCATTCAATGACTTCTCCTACTCTGAGGAGTGAGAGGGCGTGTCTGAATTTTACTGACTAAAATCACACCTGTGTCTATCAGCCGCCCTTTAAACTTTCATTACACTACACCTTATGGTGTACAATAAAGTAAAAAATATATATATTATTATTATATAATGTGGGTAGGAATGTTACTGTATTCTCTCTTGTTTTATTTGATTCTGTTGCTAGTGAAGTATTCAATGTAATTAAGCGGTTCGCCAGCACACAGATAAGCCCTAAGAGGCTTTCGTGTAGGGCAAAATCGTTATTCATAATTGTAAAGTTTCTTGGATAAAAATAAATAAATAAAATAAATAAATAAATATTTATCAAAGTTCACTCTAAAACATTATTTCAAAATGGCATATTGCTATGCGTTCTAAAATAAAATGAACAGTTCTTAAAACGAATTTCAGGAAACTATAACGAGAACGGAACCTTACTTCACAAACTTTTGTCTAGAGGAAAACAGAGAGAGCCTGTTACGTCCCAAAATAAATTTCACAAAGAAAAGTCAAATATAAATTCTTCCCCTTCTTCACCTTTTGTTGCGAGGACGACATTTTGTTATTTTGTAACATACTTATTGCGCCTACAATTTTGTTTAGAGCAGTAAATCCATTAAAAGTGAAACAAAATAACATCGCAAAAGTTGGTAAAGAAAGGTAATAAGACAGTTCGCGTCTCTGAACAGCCAAGAACCATTCCAGAAGTTTTTCGCATTCGTCCTTCCTTCATTTTATATTCTTAATGGACTCACCTGCGGGTTTACGTAATATTGTAGAAATTACGAGCTCCCGCTTCCTTTTATTTTAACGTTATTATCGTATATAAGGCGTGAAAGGATTTCACTTTAATATTTAGTTGCCTGCAAGTGTTTTAGATGCGGTTTTAAGTAGCTTGAACATAAGTAAAGAGAAGAAAAGTTTAATACAGCTCATTGGTAAAAAGGCACCTCTCTGGTAATTTTTCGCTGAGAGCAATGATAGCCCAGTGGTAACAGCCCTGACTTATGAGTCACGCGTACAAACCCAGCCAGACACATTACTTTGTGTAATTTATTTCATCACCTCTGCCCTCAAATTGGTAAAAAAAGGAATCGTGAGGAAACCGTCGAAATGTCCTAGAACCAAAAATTCTAAGAAATGTGACATCCACCAATCCGTACTTGGCCCGCGTGTTGAATTATAGCCCATACATCCTCTCCTTTAGGGAGGCCCTGAGACCAGGGCCTGTAAGCAATGGAAATATTACAGGCCTTATTATGCTATGCTTTATGCTTAATCCTGCGCTACTTTCAAACAAAAACAAACAACCTTTGAAATCCAGAAGTCTGAAACAACGAATGTTGAGCATCTTCATTATCCCAAAACCATTAAGCACGCCAACAACCGCATTACAAAAAACAATAAAACGAAAGCTAACGACCGTCTCAAAACCTAAGTCCCTACATCAAAACGAAGCTCATCACAAAAGGCGACCTAAAATCTTTCACAAAAGCAATAACCAGATATCTCAGGCAACATATCGTTTATTCTTTAGCTAAAACCATCCTGCGGGCTGGCTGTGGGAATTTTCATGAGCACTTAGATGTAACGAGCTCCGTAAATAAGACTCCAGTTTGGTAATAAGAGTATGTTTGCAGGAGTAACGCTGTTTTAGTTGAGTACCTATTTTATTGTTCGCGGCCACAGGATTTTTAAAGGGTGTTCCTTGTAATTTATGCGAGCCTAGTACTTTTTGGCGAGGAGCGTGGTAATTTAATTAGACGTTGAGGCGAATGCGTGTTTTGAAAGAGTAATTAACTTTTCAGGCTGCTTTGACTACAGAATAAGAACTATACAGTCTGTACTTTAATCCCGGCGACAAAACTGACAAACTCAAAACTTCAAACTTTCAAATAATATTGCCAGTTCTTGTAGGTAGTGTTGCACCTACGGTACCGGTTTGCCGAATCGTAACTTTTTATATTTATTAATCGATTAGAAAAAAAATCAGAAGCTATCAATTTTGTTCCCGTACACGATAAAACCTATTCGGGTTATATTCGTTTTATAGTTTACTACTTTCCTTACAAAACGACAGAACTTTAAAAAAATAAAAATAATTATAACTTAATAATTATAACCTTTTTGATATATTGATCCTTCAAAAGCCAACTCATGGCCCCAGAAGTTTCGACCCTGCTGGGCCCCTACGATTTTGATGACATCTCGCTACTTCGAGATACCGGAAAGGCAAAATTCAAGATTAGCTAAATTCAAAAATCTTCCTTTTGTAGAGTCAATGGTAAAGCCGGAGTTGCTTGAAATCGTCCGAATGCATAAAAAAGCCTACGATAAGTATGTCGTCGACGAGATGGCTGCTGAACAGAGTGTCACTATTTTGCGACTACCCCCTTACCACTGCGAGCTAAACCCGATTGAGTTGGTCTGGGCTCAAGTAAAGGGGTATGTCGCTAAAAATAATAAAACATTCAAATTGAATGAAGTACGAAGCCTTTTTGAAGAAGGGCTTTGTCAAGTGACCCCGCAGCGGTGGAAAAACTGTGTGGTTCATGTCATGAAAATTGAAGAAGAAATGTGTCATCTGGGCCATATAGTCGACGACATTACTGATCGATTCATTATTCAAATCGGAGACGAGTCTGATGATTCAGAGACATCATCGGAATCTGATAGCGAGTGACTAAGACTTTTCTTTTTGTTATGTGTGATATGGAGCATTATCTTTGGCAAGAACTGCATTCGGTTTTAATTTTGGGAAAATATTTTGACGTGACAACGTCTTAAATTAGGTTGCGGCTGGGAGTCACTTATGAAAAAGTGTAACGCTCGGTAACGTTACGATGAGTCACCGAACGAGAGAGGCCCGCCGAATGCCTTGCGTCTCTCTCCCACTCAACTATGATCGGTCTGCCGCGCGCGCAGCACTAGAGAATTTTAGTAAACAAAATATATTTCTATAGTTAAAATTTGTGCAATTCTTATTTTCATTCAATTCCTTGTTCCTATTGTGCAATTTAATTATATTCATATCAATAAATATTCTACCGAGAAAAAGACGTTGTCACGTAAAATCTTCGCCCGTAAAAACGACTTTACAGGCAACCATTTTTTTTAACCAATCTTCATATCAATTAGAATTCTGAGTTTGTTTCGGTGTTTCTTCTCAGGGTAGTCAGTTAGGAAACACCGGCCTCATCTAGTAAAAAAAAGAAGTCCAACAACAAATTGACGTGTAAAAGTGTTTGTGAAAACCTATTTGCAAAATAAATATAATTTATCATTTATTGAATATTTCACATAAAAATATACGTTATTACTTTTGTATTTTTCATTTCAAATAACTATCTACTATTCAGGATAAATTATTATAAAAAACGATACTACTTGATTTTATTAACGACAATTTACGGTAGAGGTACATCACTATTTAAAAATTGCAAAAAAGTGACAACATTCGTTATGTCATTTTTGTCGCGCTGATTAAAATACAGACTGTAGGTACTTTTACTTGAAACATGTTATATTTTAGAGACAACCGATGTCAAATATTTGCCGTCATGTATTTTTTTTAATAATAGAAGGTATTTTCAACTGTTCAAATGTTCCTAAAAATACTGTGATCTTTCTGTTTTTCTAGTCCTTTCTTTTCTTCTCCTTCTATTACCTGATATCTATATTTTTTGTACCTTAGCTTCTAACGTTTTATAGACCTAATACTAAGATAAAATCCTACATCGTGAAATCAGAGTTCTCCATGAGAATGCAAATAAAAACAAGAACAAAAAAAATTACAACTGTCCGAGAAAAAGTATTGAGCAGTTACCCAGACCTCAGGACCAGGTGATCCTTCCATTTCAATGTAGGTTTGCGAGGATTTACGCCCTATTCCGTATTTATCTATAGTAATACAAATAACCCTATGGTTTAGGTAACAAGATTCGACAAATTGACATCGACATTACCTAAAAATTATTAAGTTAAACCTGACACCATCATTGAAACACCAACCTTAGACCTCATCAAGTTACCAAGACTTAAGGCACGTTGTTGACTGCATGAACTTACTCCAAAATCCAAAGATAAACTGGAAACTGCACATTGACCTTATCTATTGTGTGTAACAGGCCGTTTACGAGACAAAGTTCCGAGTTTAGATTAAGCGTAACAGAGTCGTAACGAGGAACAACAGACGCAATTATACAACAACTCACTCAAGACTCCTTTGGACTAAGACTACAGTGTATGAATTAGACCAGCTTTAGAAGAATATGTTTTTTTTTAAATAATTATGTTCTTTTTTCATATATCGCTAGTCCTCAAATTACTTCTTCCGTTCTAAGGTGGAAGGAGAGGGCTTGTCAGACTTTTCCTGATTAAAATCCACCTGCGTAGGACGTACCGTACCCAGCCAGTGCGTGCTAGGGCAGCGAGCAGCAAAACTGAAGATCAGTAGGTTGGGTGTCCTATTAGATTCCTTCAGTTTTGCTGACATCTCTTTGAGGCGCGCGTGGAATACTGGACAACCGTATGGCAAGCTTCTTTTTGCTCGAAGTCTGTCAAAAATTATTTGATTTAGCAAGTAAAAAATTACATGCAGTCTGCATGCTCTCTACTGCGCAAATCTAAAACACAAACCATTTATTTTAACAATCCGTCAATATCAATTGCGCATTGAATGCCAACATTTGCAGTTAGGCCTACTGTCCACGGACACGTAGCTTCATAGACGCGTATTCTTCATTATACGTTTGGTATACGCTCGGAGGAGCTCGTGGCTAGATAATAACAGCCGCACAGGTCGATCTTCAAGGTTAAGCAACGCTTGCCTAGGTTGGTCTGTGGATGGGTGACCATCTTAACATAACGAGTTTCCTCCGTGCCTCGGAAAGCACGTTAAGCCGTTGGTCCCGGCTGTCATTTGGAGATCTTTGGCAGTCGTTACCGATAGTCAGAAGCCAGTAAATCTGACTCCAGTCTTGCCATGAAGTATCGTGTTACCCCAGTTAATGGGTTGTGGAGGTCTGGTAGGCAGCCGCTCCTCGTAAAATACTGGTATTCAGCTAAATCCGGCTTGACTGGAAGCCGACCCCAATATAGTTGGGAAAAGGCTAGGCAGATGATGATGATGACGTTTGGTATACGCTGTACACCTGCTTATGTCACCGAAGCGGCAACGTCGTACCGTCGTGTCGTTTTATAATGACGAATTGTCGTCTATGAAGCTAAGCTACGCATCTGTGGGCAGTAGGCTTTTCTTGAAAGAAAGTGATGACCTGTTACCATTCATACTCAAAGGACTCTTCCTAAAAACTCCTCAATTAAACAGGATCGTTAAATGAAAGGAACAAAAACAATACTTAATTAAGTTTCGAATTGAAGAAACTTTTAAGTGGAATTCAATGGGACTTGTTTCGTTTTAAACGCAGTTTCATTGGACTCCTAGTTTCTTGTTGTATGTAAATCATGCTTCGTACCTATTTGTGAAGGGAGGACATCTGACGCCCGGCCGTCGCGAATATTCTGTGACGTAAATTTCTTACAGGCAAAAATGTTTCACTAAATCTTCTGTGAATTATTGTTTGTTGTTATTTTAGGGATAAACATTGTAAAATAGAAGAATCATCTAATGTCTCTAGTTTGTTAATTGACGATCCAAATATCTGCTACTCTGTATAGTATACTCATACAGTATACATAGCCCCCCCATATCAAATTAGCTGTCCCTAAGTTTGTTTGACTTAACATAAACTATCTGTACTTATATGAATCCATATTTTTTTAATATTATATAATACAGCTAAAAAAATTGTTTGTTTGAACACGCTAAGCTCAAGAACAACTCGATAATACATAAGGCTGCATAATTACATCATCCTAAGACCATAAGGAGTGGAGAAGTAACCAAACCTCAAGGACCTTATCCCAAATATTCACATAATGACTACAATGAAGATTACATTAATAAACTCCCCTCCTCCATCCCAAAGTACCCCCAAAACTCTAAACACAACCTAAAACTGGTTGTTTCTATTTTTTCCCTAAAAATATGGCGTCGCGTTTTAAGATATTAAACTTGTTCGCATAATATATGCGCCCCCTTGCGCCTATTTCCATTGGGAGGAGGCTATTTGTATTCACAAGGGAAGAACAGTGAATGCATTCGCCCGCTGCAAGCCGGAGATTCGTGACGAATTTTTCATATGAAATTTCATATACGAAAATATTTACACATATTATTTTTGTTTTGAGCTTGGAATACGTCGCGTAAATACTTGTATGAATGTTACATTTCTGCAAGTTTGTGTTATCTAATATGAATGTCTGTTGAAAGGGGAAAAGGCGTGTTTGCTAATATGAAAGTAAGAAGTTGGAATTTATGTCTCATAATATGTTCTGTTCTGTCTAGAGCTATATGTAATCTACAACTACCATAGGATCATATTATATACGAGTGTATCGAGTTTCTAATTAAGTTCTTGATTGAACTCTATGCTATAGAACTCCATAAACCGCTCCTAGTTTACACTGTTGATGAAATATGTTTTGAATAGTTTTATTTATATGTTTATTTCAGATAATACAACTTTATCTGGTCCTATAAATTTTACTGACAACTCTTTATAGGGCGCATGATCCTAATTTTTCTCTTTTATCATAATACAATTCATCTTACAAGACCATTTTCTCCAGTTTTATTAAGACAGAGACGCAAATCTCAAATGCACAAACAAACACTAACCTGAAACCACTATCACAGACAGTAGGCCACACAAATATTGGTTCCAATCACTCGGCCACTGCGCCAACAGAAGGTACTGTCAACATTGTCAACATAAGTCTTTACCAGATTTGTGTCCTACATCAATCTATGTTTTATTACTATTATCCAAGTGTTCTTAGTGTAATGGTTTGGTTCTTTTTGAAACACATAAAAAAATTAAAGGTTTTTCTTTTTTATATCCCGTTTTCATTGACCCTGAAACACTAAATCTTTGATCATGTTCATGAAGTTCTTCTCACACATTTCGAGTTATTACATACACGTCACTGATTGGACAAATGGGGCTCAGACATACGTCACCATCCCACAAACATGTTGTTTCTTTTTAGTCATAACGTCATCATTTACACAAACCATCCAAAGTTTTTCTCCAGTCATAACACAATCTTTCGCACAAACTGTTCAAAATTTCTCTCCAAACCTTTCACATAAACTAACCATCGTTTCTTCAGTCTTTCCACTTAATGGCAAACCTTGCAAATTTAAAACGGCTAACTGTCTTTCTGTGTTAGAAGAGAGAGAAAGAAAACACAGTATATTTCTCACAAACTACCTGCCACTCGTGTTTAATACAACCTTATTTTGACTTCCTAAGAGTTCAAAGACATTTCTATAGGCAAGCACTCAACCTGATGACCCTTACACATTATACAAATGTACAAGAATAATTAAATGGCATCAGGACTTAGAACTTCCCCATTTTTTCTGCACCCCAAACCGCCAATAATGCGAGCACGGTCCATTGCGTCTGACTTACCGTGGAAGAGAAACTTATTCTGGAGCTTGCAGCTATCTCGGTGCAAAATCGCATTTATGCTTTAAGTTGGAATGAAAATTATTTTATACGGTCCATAGGATAGTTTGGTGTTTTGAAAATATGCTGGTAAGTTACTACTTTATGTTATAGTTAACTGCTTCACATATTTTTTATGTATACTTCGTATGAGTTACTGTAATCTGAAGACGAGATGGCTTTTAGAGGCATAAAAGTAAAATACCTAGTATATACTCATGTACAACTTTTACCGTCAACTATTTAGTATTCTTGATTTTTAACTCGAATTAGTGTTGAGATCGTTTAATGTACAATGTGCCATCTCCGTGTAAAATATGTTCTACACCACCTAACCTTTTTAGATAGATGATCTTACGCCCGTTTTCAATAACCTACCGCAGTTCATAGATAGATAGCTATCCCCAATAAACAGTAACATTCTATCTATCCATCCACAACTTTGTTAGGAAATGCTATCCGTCGGTAGGTCATAGGAAAGCAAGTAAGGGCAAAATAGATTTTTTTATCTTTAGTAGCTGCAACTGTAAATGTAGTGTGTGAGTAGTTGAAAACGGGCGTCTCTACAAAGCACAGTATTTTTTTACTTACGAGTATGTATAGTATCCTAATTTTTTACGATCTGGAGTTCCATATTTTGCTCACGATCGTCTTCTTTCAACCTTTCTGCATTACGTATATTATTTTCCCAAATTCTTTCCTCAAACATTTCGCCATCATGTCCGAACCCGTGAAGATCTCTCCCTCATTTTACGTTCCTCTCTGTTTCAAATGTACCCAATGTACCCATGCTTTCACCTCTTTATGGTGTCGGCGTTTTATTACCCTATGCGTATGGAGTTTGGGTAATAACTAAGAAAATAATAATAAAATGCTCGGTTTGTTTACCGAATTCTGTTATAAACTGGATCAGATTCGGATCATGAATCTAATATTTTTTTATGGGGAGGATGAAATTGTAGTTAACTTTGCCTTATATTTCTGAGTAATTCCGGGATTCTATGTTTTTACTTTATTTTGATGAATATGTCAAAGCAAACACTGCAACGATGCCTTTGAACGCTCATGTATACTTTTTCGTAATTAGCATTCGAAGGCAATTTCTGTCCGTCGTGTATCTACTAACTAACTCCCGAGTAGAAACCAGTTTTCTAGAAAGTTGGAAAAGCGTTTCCCTTCTTTGACTAAATTTTTGTGCCACTGTTCAGCAAAAACAAGAGTTTACTTATTATTATTATCTGGCTTTTGGTTGACCTGACAGAAAGCGACACTGTGGTCGACAATGGAGCAAGCTTGCCTAGAAGTAACCTACTCTTGACTTAAAAATCCCCTGGTCATGCCTTTCAGGAAGAAAAGACTCTGGCAGGTAATTCCACTCAGCTGTTCGCACAATGAAAGTGTTTCCAAATCTTTAAACGGCGTAGCCTGACCATCACTAACTAAAACACACTCTTGTTCTTTCTTTAACTTCGTTCCAGGGCACCGAAGTTCTCTTTCGTTCAATCTGGGGACCCAGTAGGTTCTACCCGGCTGGGCTAGCCCTACACTTTGCTGACATTTCTTTGAGGCGCACGTAAAACAGTACGCGCCATTGACGACATGGGCTTATTCTGGACTGTTAAAGAAATATTATTAGAAATCCGACCAAATTTTTACCAATAATCTCATAAAAATGTAAATAGCAACCCATCATCATTCACCAGTAACATAATCCCATACAAGGCCTCGTTAACTCCAGAATACGTTTCCCGTGCTAATGAGTTTTAGCCCTTTCAATCAGCCCCTCATGTAAAAAAGATCAACCCTTGTAAACGCACTTCGCTGATTAATTACTGACTTGCTTTATCCAGTTGGATGTAGGGTACTGGTGGAACTGACCCTCATTCGACTCATCGTCTGTTTTATTGGGTGAATGTAATAAAATGCTGGTTGGAATATTAAAAAAATAACTCACTGTATTTCCTTTTTATTTAACTGTGTCACTAATGAGAGTAGAGTCTACTCAGGACAGAGAAAACAACATCCTGAAACTTATTTAGAAGCTACCATTGCTAAGATGAAATCAATATTATAAATATTGTCAATTTTTTAAAGTATATTTTTATTGAGTCGTGTAGTGGACTTATGATATTTACGTCGTAGATACAAACCCAGACAGGCACTTTACTTATGTAATTTATTTCATCACCACAGCTCCCAAAACTGTGAAGGAAAACATTATGAAGAAACTGGCATGTCTTAGAACCAAAAAATCGGAGATATGGGACGTCCACCAATCCGCACGGCGCGGTGCCGGCGGATTACAGCCAATTTCCTCTTCTAGAGTAGAGGCATTGGTCCCATTAGTCGAAATATTATTAGGCTAATTATGTCTTAATTAGGAGAACATGCAGTTAAACTTATCACCAAATTATAGACAACTAGCGCGCTTGGGTAGGTAGGCACCTATCTATAAATTTCTATCCATAAATAACTAATCCTGGTCTAAGAAATAGTAAGAAAACATATCTTGTTTGTCTAATAACGAATCCTATTTCAAAACACGCCTTAACATTTTTCTATACTAACATACAAACAAATATTGATATCACTAGCAAACATGATACATTAAAAGAAAATCAAAGAAAAACAATTCGCTTTGGCGCCGCTGAGCAAACTTTGGTGCGTTCCCTAATCTCCTACTTATTGGGGTTAAACCGATGAAGTCATCAATTTGAATGAAACCTACTCCGGCCCGCCCTCTTCCCTTCGGCTAATCAAAGAGTGCAGAGGTTAATACCGGGAGTACTTTGCTTTTTTTTTACATTATCCCTTTGACAAACTGGGTTTGAGGGTTTTTTTGGCAGTATTTTTTGTACTGGTTGCCTTAATGATTTGCAAATTGATTTTTAGTGAATGTTGTTGTGTGTTTGCATCTCAATCTCCACAACTGGACAATATTAGCTTTATTGTACCTACATAGTATAAATTGACTAACTCTGGCGAATCTTGCTCAGAAGGTTGACTTGATACATTTGTTACCAAATACTGCCAAAACATTAGAATTTTGTGTTTCATCCCTACTAATGGAAAACAGAGTGACTGTATTCTGTATCAAAATCAAAGTACCTACTTTCGAAACTTTACACTGCCTAAATGCTCAAACGGTGCAAATAAAAAAGGATTTATTTTTTTGCGAAAACATTAGCCAATCCAAAATTACTTCTTTAATTTGCCATCTAGGATTGAGAGTATTGTGAAATTGTAACGAAAAAAAAAACCAGTTTAATATGGAAAAAATAAACAGTTTTGGTAGGTACAGAATATGTCTGAGGTTTTTATGTTTAGCAGCTTTAGTTTAGAAACCACACACTAAACACACCTATTATTATGTTCTTTACTTATAAGCTTAAGGAACTAACAGTATGAACGTTCACCATCTTCGCATAACATGAGTCCATTGTTTAATTCGCCATTCTAAATATTATCCATAGGTTTACCTTAATGTAGTGAAACTTTGTCACCACCCTTTGTGGTCAGGAGTACATTAACCTCCTTTTCCAAATCTACAGTAAAGTAAATTGAAAGTTCCCGAATAACAAAACCATAAACTTAGTTCTACAATTAAACTTCACATGTTTGCCAAACAGTCAAATTCTAAGTTCAAAACGTGACACAGAATAAATAATACATATTTATCACACGTGGAGCACGCACGCGCACTCTGTTGTCAAAGTTATCCGCACTCATTGATATACTGTATTTATTTCCACACTATAAGCGACATTGTCTATCCACTTCGCACTTGTGATTTCCCCCGGGTAGCCTTGTTTAATAATTCAAGTCGTCCCATGTTCGGACCTTACCTTAGCCTTAGTTACAACGAAGCCGAATAATTAATTTACAAGTGGCAGAACAACTTCGGGCTTGACCCACTTGGGCAGTGACGTGCTGCGGTCCGATTGTTTGCTTAAATTCTAATACATATTACTCTTCTTGGTTATATAAAACTAGCTTCTGCCAGCGGCTTTGTCCGCGTGAAAATCGAAAGAAAAACGCTTCGTTTGCGGGAAATGACACAATCTTAGGACTCGTCTTTGGAACCTCGGTTCATCCCTTTATGAAGTGATTTTTGGAAAATCTTCTCTCAGTGCTCGCCTACGTCTTAAATGGAAACCTTGTGCAAAAATTCACGCTCCCAGTCCCTGCAGTTTCTGTTATGTAAGTTCAGTCAGTTTCTCTTTTTAGATAACATAATTTTGACTAGATTTTTTATGAGAAATCATCTGGTGATTTCTTCCGGTCTTGGATCAAGAGGGCGAATCAGACTTTTACTTTAGTTCTAGGACTACGGACCAAGGTCACTCTTTTAAATGTTCCTGGAAATTTTAGCATAGCGTTAGTAGTATACCTACGTGTAATATAATACTGAAAACAAATCGAATTCGAAATAACTGCGTTTCTATAGTAATAAATAAAGAAAGCCTTGTAAGAGCCAAAGAGACTTAGAAAAGTCTAGGCCAGCAGCTTTACAGATATCAGATTTGTTTATGCATTACTAACTCCTCCCACCTTACACGTGTCATAACAACAAAACACAACAAAAAATTCTTCAAAAAAAAAAAAGAAAAATACATTTTCAATAACAATAATATCGGCACTTGTGGACCCTCATATTATAATAATTCAAATAAATTTAACAAGGTCCCTTTCGCAGCGTGTTTCATACATCAATAACCCAAAGCATTACGTACAAATGTAACGAATATGTCATGAGATAGGGTTACCATCCATAAGAAATGCGTCGGGACAGGTGCGCCCCCGAACGGACCTTTTAGATTGGACTCGGAATAAGAATTGATCGAATTGGTGTCACATCAGTGTAGAGTAGAAATAAAGAATGGAAATATTGTTACCTGTGCTGTAGGTGGCAATGTAGATGCTGTAGGTAAGTTTTCGGGTATACAGTAGGTCGTCGTACCTACATACCCATTGGCAGAATGTTTTAAAAGCTAACGTGGATAGAAAAGGAAAGAAGGATGGTGGTAAATGTTAATTAAATAAACTTAGAAATAACCTTTTGCAAATCAAGTATAGAATAATGCAGTTCTTTTTATAGCAATGGAGGAAGGAAGGTAACGATTGCCCTTTATTTTCGCAATAAAAAAGAGACACTGAAAATTAGATGTTATACATTTTTAAACTTGTCAAACGCGTGTTTTCGTATGACGTAAAAATTTTATATTGACCAAATTTCCTTTTTTTTAACAGTTCTCACACTCGCTTTCGTTAAAACGGCCCATATACATTCTGTACTTTTTAATTTCAGGTCTCAGAATATTGCAAACTCATGGCCAATCTCCAAGTACACGTGTCATCCCCGAATGAGACCTCAGGTGCAATATTGCACAGTCGTGCCGTGCGTTCCATGACGACAAAGAAATACGCGCCATGTTTAAATTTAGACCCGCTCCAGAATGTCACCTTTATTGCATCTTCCACGAATATGAGTTTTATTTAAAGTATAGAGACGGATTCTTTACGATTTTTTGGTTATTTATAGCTTCCAATGCGTGTGCAGGTATTGGTTTCGTTATTTTCCCCTACGCTGTGCATAAATCTTTCCAAAACGTCGGAAAAATACTCTGAAAATGTTGAAACAATTCCGCTATATTACTGAAACAAATTATTACGTCTTTTATTCGAATACCTTTTGCATTACAATAGGAAAAACACGAGGCCTCTTTTGGTGGAAAATAATAGCAAGGCATACTAAGTTTCATCGACTTACAGCTTCATGTAAAGTTCATTCACCCCACAGACAAGTCTATTCCACCCTTGGGCCGCCATTAAACCGATGTGTTGTAAACAATAGCAATATAACACACCCTTACTATACAATAATGAAGTTCTAACTTTTGACATCTTACTTCATGCCTTTCATACATTCATAAGCTATCCTCCGAACGATTGGTTAACCCTTTCGTAGCTCACGACGCGTTACTAGTAAAACTTGAACTGTCAAAAGTTCCACAAAGTTCAACGGTCCGTGTTTCAATAGAAATCATTCGGGACCCCGGTCGCTCACAGGCCATTGATTTTCACGATAAATGTCGAACTAAGAATAGTTTTTGTAACAACAGATGTTCTTCTAATCCACACGGTTTGGATTATTCCTTTGTTTCTACCAATGTTAAATTATACGTGAAATTAAAGAAAGCTAGCGGCAAAATAAATATTTTATTTATTTTGTGCAGCAGACCTGAATAGTGTTTTCACTGTTCGCTTCTTTGTAGACCGTTATATTCATACACTTGGTAAGCTGTGCACCATTTGGATTACCCACCATGGCCGATGCTTATCAAGGAACAGAATAGAATAAACTTGATTGTACACCAAAATAGTAACAAAACTACTTGGCCGCGAGACTGTTCGAAAGAGTTACCGGGGCCCTGGAACACAAAGGGCAACTAAGGAACACAGATGGGTTTTAGTCAGCAAAAGTCTGACACTTCCTCTCACTACACCTGCAGCGGGCTCCACCTATATCATCAAATAACCCTAACTAACCTTTTATTTGATGACATCCCACCAAAAAACAAAAACGATTCACCATGCTAATCGCCTGAAGCATTTCTATAACGGGGACCATTTTCAAAACAATTCGTACTCCAACGTAGAAAAAAATTAGCTAGCCTTCAATGAAAATCACTACAAAGCTACCTAAGCTTATCGGGCAGTTCAAAGACCCATAATAGGCCATTAACCGGCCCGTACAAAAAACACGCCGTAAATAAGCAGACCACAGCCATATGTCTTGTTCCCCCTAGTAAATTTCATTGCGAGCGATACCCCGTATTTAGTGCTAACCCATCGGCCCTATACGACTCCCATTATGGGATTGATGAACCCATAATAGTAGGGATTTATCTGTCTCATTGTATCCGGGATGGAGTAAGGGTTTGCCAGTATATATGGTACGTAGATGCTTGGTGTTTGTAAAGGTATCAGCTACCAATAAAAACTTTAGGTCAGTGTACATTTTCATAATAACTTCAGCTTCTTAGGGCAAAATATGAGTAATATCTTTATAAAACACTTCCTACTGCCAGCGGCTTCGCTCGCGTGACAGTAAACACATAAGAGTATATATAATAACGAATTTTTATACCTATCAAATTTACACAAAAAAGCAATATTAAAGATAGTAAAGAGTTACAAACTGTGACTAGTACGTACTTGTTTGAAGCTACATTTGCTCTAATCAATGGCGTCGCGTTTCAATTATTTGAATTTTCCGCAGTTATTTTGCACTTTTTAAAAATGTCTTTCTTGTGCAATCAAAATAATTTTCTAAATTAATGTAGGAGAATTAATCATGAAGTAATTAATTGTATTAAAAAAAAAAGTACTATTTGATCCTTATTGGAATCACATGTTTGTAACACTCACGTGTGAGGGTTTCTTATTTTTATTCTATTTTTTTGGTCAATTAGGTGCCAGTATTAACATGTTTTACACAGAATTCGTTACAAATAAGCCATATTACAATTATTGTTTTTGGTCCTGCACAATAGTAAGCTATTTATGTACTTTAAAAAATTACACACTAATTTGGGGAATCGCAAGGTGTGCGTTACTTAAAAATATCACAATACAACTTCATAAACGAGTAAACTTTCGTGACAAAAAAAAGGAAACCTAAAAATCCCCACTAATCCGGGTCCCCAATAAAACAGACAATGTATAAAGAAACTCAATTCGTTATATTTGATTTTATACAGGGATCAGTTGGTAAGCCTTTGAATAAATTTCCTGTATGTCAGGGCCGTGGGCCCATCTATAAATCTCGTAAATTATATTCATAGACTGACAAACCAAATTCTGATGCTATCGACCATACATTGTAACTTTATGTACCTTCGACCTTGAATGCTAGATACGCGAAGATACTACCTTGATCTGATAAGCTAAATTATTCGTCGTTTCTTCAAAAAATATTCACTTCCCTTATACTAACAAAGAAAGCCCTTGGACTAGCAGCTAAGGCCATACTTTAGACCTGTCACAGTCGGAAAATCTTTGTCATATATTCTGATGTCGTCTTTGTTTTTCAATGTTTTTTAGGCTTGCTGCTGTCATGAAAAATAGTTTACTAAGGTACAAACAATTTGCGAAATAAATTATCTATAACTGCGACAGACAGACATGTACTGTTTTTTTAGGTAATATATAGCTGAAGGCTTAACTTATGTTATCTAATATTCAATATCGTTTTGACGGTGATGTAATGTCTAGAATGAGTTATAGCTGACTGAAGCCAGTTAGTTGTGTAATATGAGTGACTAGCTTGTGCCAGCGACTCTGTACTAACTTTTGATCCCCATTTCATTCCTTTAGGGGTTGAATTTTCGAAAACCCGCTCTTAGCGCTCGTCGACGTTGTAAAAGGACATCTTGTCCAAAATTTCACATTCCTAGTCTTAGTAGGTTCGGCTGTGGGCTGATATGTCAGTCAGTTAGTTTCTCCTTTTATACACGAGTAAACACGTGAATCATTTTTGATTTCATAAACAGATTCCTTATTATTGCAGTCCACCTTCATAGAGTGATTCTGACATGCTTGATGACCTCTGAGCAAGGCTCAGAAAGGGGTGATGAAATAAACTGGATGCGTACCGCATAGAACGGAGTTCTTGGAAGGTCTCGAGGGAGAATTTTACGCAGCAATAAGACTTTTCCAGAGCAGTGTCTATCTGATGACTGAAAAATACGAAATGTATGAATGAATAAGGAATATGCGTAAAAAAAATGCAAACACAATATAAGTAACAATTTTAAATCAATATATCAGTCTCTTTCGTCAAAACGCCGTTTTTTATGGCGGTCGTACAGTCGTATGGCGGTCGTATGATCGTATGGAAGACCGACATACTACCATGCGTTTGAATTTTCCCAAAAAAGGCTACGTCATACTTATCTCTCCTATTAGCAGCTTTGAAGCTTTATAACTTCAATGTTGAAGAAGATATTTTTAAAATTCTTATAAATGAGTTTATTAAAGCTAAAAATTGTTCAATTTTATATATATTTTCTAATCTCCAATGATAAAAACATTTGATAGAGCAGAAATAAAATCTAAAAACACTTTTTAATTTCATATAATCGAAGCCACATTAAGCAGATTACCGATTTTAAACCGATTCAGATAAATGATTGCTACGAATTATTTAGTGGTTGCCAAATTAACGGATCGAGTGTCTATTGACAATTTGTTGGTGTTTTGTTTGCTATCATACAACAATACATTACTTATTTACTAAACAGATAAACAGTTTTAACACATTTGTAATATAATCCACACTTAGTTCCCTAAATTTTTATATTTAACAATGAGTAACATCATCATTTTAACACATTGTATATCATTATCATTTGGGCCTAAAGACGTCGCTAAAATTATTTTATCATAGAAACATGCTGTCTACCATAAAATACAATCTTAAATCCTCATAGAATTGGATTATAGAAGAGACATTACCTAACAATATATTGCTAGGTAGTGTCTCTTCTAAAATTCTCTTTCTGAAGTGCTTAGTAAACTAACAAAAGAAACTGCAGCACAATCTGTATTAAAACGGAGGTATATCCTTCATCATATATGTATCCAATACCAACTTCTAATAAAAGCATAACCGAAATTGTAAACCGAGAATATAGACATACATGTATAGCCTCAGTGGGAATTAGTGTTCGAACCTCAAACTTCATACAATGACCTCGAAACACAAATACCACAATAACTATGTAGAATACTAGATCGTATCCATTTTAAGTGACCCACTTCATAATGAGATATGTTAGTTCCTAGAGTAGGGATTGCAAACCTATGGCACCTCAATTATTGCCGTGCCACAATGAAAAACATGTTTAATATTATTTTACCCAAGCCCGTTCCATCATCGCACATCCAAGCAGTGAAATTCCCTGCCGGAGTCTGGTTTCCTACATTACTACTACAAGGTACTTAAGTCAAGAGTGAATAGGTTACTTCTAGGCATGCGTGCTTCATCATCGACCATAATTATCATCGCTTACCATCAGGTTAGATAGCTCTTCACTCTAACCTTAAAGACACCCAAATTACAACAGGACGGGAAGACCTCAGCAGGCAAATTGAGTATTGTTACTAGCAAATAGGTTTTTATTTTCATTAAACTACATACATCAAGATATTTTGTCGGCTCGTCGTCGTGACCAAATTTTTTTTATGAATATATTTTAATGGCACTTCCTCTAATAAAGGTTTGCTATCCCTGTAAAGTATAACTAGTACACCAGTAAGTCCAGTTACCGTTTGACACAAGTGCGAGTTCCCCCTCATTGTTTGAGGATTTCTAAGCCCCCTTTGAGGGGGTCCTTTAGAATAGGTGCCTGGCAACTGTTGAAGGGTTGATGGACTCAGCCGTATGTGTGACGGAGTTGTGCGTTTGCCTTGCTTTTGATTGTCAATCATTTATTATGTAGTGCGAAATGATTATCCAAAGAGCTGAAGATTTAGTGAAAATGGACTGCAGCATTTTTCAATTTAACTAACATATTAATTAATAGTGGGTACCAAAAAGGAACAACTATTGAGTTGACGGCAAAAAAATGCACGAAAAAACTTAAATTTCAGAGATGTGATATAAAAGGAGGATCATGATGTATGGCTAGAAAGCAATAATACTTTACAAATACCTAATGTACCTAACCAAAATTTTACAAATATGTACTTAACCACAATACGAAATATGCATACATTTTTTATTAGCTAAACACGTTTTAGTCCTGGTAAACAAATATAAAAAATATGTTCGTCAACAACAAAGTTATAAAACTTCAAAGCTTCTGATAACAAAAAAGTCCTACACGGTCTTCTCTTACTTTACAGAAGCCGCCATCTTGTTCTATTTTCAAATTCATATAGCCTAGCATAACAACCACTTGATTTCTATATTTATACGCTCTGACTCCATAGAGCGACAAGGGTTATTTGATGATTTCCCAGCTGAAAAAAATGCTATTAGAAAGGCAAGTATAGGGTTTGCCCAAAAATAATACATACAAAACTCTCTGCTCCAAAAGAAACCCTCGAAAAGAAAATCCCAATATTTATGTCAGGTGCACTAAAACAATTGACAGTTGACTGGTTATCCACCTCAAACTTTTTGATTCACCTTCACAAAATCCATATTAAAACCAGCCAGACACATTCGAAAGTACTCACAAAACTTTCATCCTGTCTCTCCAATAGTTGGACACTGACGACAAATAGAAGAAAAGTCAAACATTGGCTACAAACGTTGGTAAACAAGATGTACTGAAAGTCGGGGCACGTGACGAGAACTTGTTATTGGAGGGTAGTTAGCGAGTGACGGATACGGGTGGATCGCTGTTGTGTAGACTTGGGACGCCCTGATGTACACACGAGTTGAAAAAGTAGTTTGTTTTTAAGGTACTGTAGTATCTTTGAGAATTATTGTCAGCTTGAGGGCAAAATTCTAAAAGAAGATAGATTAGTAATTATAATAATTAATATTTTATAAACTGTTTTAGAAATATTTTATTTGGTTGCCTACCTAGTAAACTTAAGTGGCAAAGGGCAGGGCACATTGCTTGTAGAACAGACGGTCGATGGGGACGGAAGGTTCTAGAGTGGCGGTCACGTACCGGAAGACACAGCGTTGGAAGATCTCCCACAAGGTGGACCGACGACCTGGCGAGGGCCTCGGGAATCCGATGGATGCGAGACGCACAGGATCGGTCGCTGTGGCAACGCTTGGGGGAGGCCTATGTCCAGCAGTGGACGTCTTTCGGCTGAGATGATGATGATGAGATAAAACATATAAAAAAATATAATTTGTAGTTTTCGAAAGTCAATTCACAGGAGCTACATAGTCTAATCATGAGAAGTCATATTTTGGCAATGTAGAAGATGAGTCTTATAACCTCTGTGAGGTTATGAGACTCATCTGCCAATTCTTGGAAACACGAAAATTACGAAACGTGTCTTCCAATTTCCAGTAGCCTACTAGAATATTTTATCAGGCATCGCTTATATTAAAATGGTATGAAAAAAACACTACCATTTTAATATAGCACTACGACCTTTATCTATTGTTACCGTCAAAGTATAACTTAGTTACCCAAAATTCGATAACAAAAAACGTACCTTTCTAAAAACAAGATCATTTCAATACGTTGATAGAAAACTCAATTTACCCCTGATCAAAAGCGGAGAGACAAACAACGAGTGAAATATCTCTTTCAAAAGTATCAGTTACTTCAGTAACTACATTTTGGTCGGAAAATAAAATTATAGAGTACCTTTTCGACGAAGGAGAGCGTAACACACTCGGATCGCGATCCGCATACTAAATGTAAGGAAGCACCCGCGTGAAAGGCTCCCGTATCGATTCCCTGAAATTTCTACCCTAAACACACTTGCTTCGATAAAATATAAATAGGATATCCAGAATTGGAGCTCCTCTTAAAATAATTTGGGCTTCTTCTAAATCAAGAAGGCTTCAAAAAATAAACAATTTAGATCTCATCTGAAAGTCAGACTTGAAAATGGTCATGAATTCTGTATCACTGTGCTATCGAACCGAGTTTGGACCGAGTTTCGAACAAATGCTTTCACTCCTGAGGAACTGGGCGACAAGGAACGCTTGTCTACTTGGTTCGCAATCGTGTTTTTAAATACTTTGGCCATCTTTGTTGCTGTGGAAGTGACTCCATCGAGCGCCTTGTTATACAAGGAAAAGTTGACGGAACAAAGACGCATGGCAGATCACCGACGCGAAGGACTGACCAAATCAAAACGGCTATTAAGTAGTGGCCCAATGAACGAGTGCGCCCGGATGACTGTCAGCAGGCAAAAGTGGTGGTGGCAAAACAAACGCGAGCCTATCAATTAATAAAAAAAAAATCCTAAGAGTAAGCTTCTAAACAAAGCTATATTTAACCTAAGCCCACATAAGGAAACCTAATCAATCGAAACCTATAAGATTGTATCCTCACTAACCTGAAAAAAAGTTGATCAGCTGCGGCTCATCCCACGGTGCAAGAGTCATTCCAGGAAAATGGGTTAGTAGATATTATCCTTATGAGCCAACAAACATATCGAGTTAACGATAAGAGGTCTTACTTCCTGCAGTAAAAGAGGAAAAATAAAAAGAGTTACTTAGTATTTAGTTACCCATGAAGGTAAGTAGTAAAACAGTAACTAGTCGTAAAATAAAACTAGTGACTCTTAAGTGTAATTATCATCGTAATTGTTTCTCTAGTAGGTACCTACTACTACTACTTAAACTTATGGTATATTTTGATACAAGTGGGCAAGAGCCGTAATTGAAACCGAGGAAGAATAAACGCCTGAGATGCGCGACGAAATAAACAAACTGAAACGACAATTGCCGTAGGTAGGTATGTACATCAGAGAGCATTTTTCAACACAGTTGAAAGTAATAAATAAAATATTTTTTTATATGGTGTTTTTATGATGAATTCTAGAACAATATAAAAAAATAAATAATAAATTATATACCTATTAAATAAATATAATAAATTGTGGCAAGAGCTAACCGCTGCACTTTTTCACACCAGTGGAAAATATACATGCTCGCTTCGCAAGAGCTAAAAGTGGTATAGGATTAATAGCAAGTTTTTGAGTAAATGTCTTCTTCTTCCTGCGCTTATCCCATATCACGTCTTTTACTTCCATTCTGTCCTATCAATCGTCACGCTATCTAGTGATAGCGTGGCGTTTCAAATACACTTGGGAGTTAGTACTCCCAAGTGTATTTGAAACGCGCTACAGTCGCGTTGCTAACGCGCTACTGCAACGCGACTGTAGCGCTGCAAACGCGCGACCGTGCTAAACGACAACGGGGAGAGGACGGAGGGATGGTGGCGCGTGAATATAAATATTAGATTTGGTAATAAAATAATTTGTTAGAAATTGCTCCAGGATTTATTTTCCATGTGCTTTTTATAATGAATTCTATAATAATATATTATACATATTTAAAATGAATTCTATATTAAAAAAAAGCAAGGGTTGTACTTTTTCATGCTAATGTAAATGCGGGTTTATGAGTAAGTGTCTCGTTCTTCTTCCTGTCTTTGTCCTATATTACTTGGGGTCGGCGCCACACGTTTTTTTCTTCAATTATGTCGTGTCACCCGTTACGCCATCACCAACTTTATTGAAAAATATTTTCTCCTATCCCAAAATGACAGCTCAGCCAAAGTTTCAAGCAAACACTACATTTCAATGCATGAACCCATCAGACAACTCCCGACGAATACATAACACATTTTCCAGTCGTTCTAAATTACGTAAGCCTCCATGCAGCCTCCATCCGACCCAAGCTTCTATTACGCACAAACAAAAAACTGTCGCAGTAGCAACATTCACGAGCTATGAGGGAAAAATAAGGGCCATCGTCTACGGCAACTTTTTATTGCGCTGCTGACGCGCGTTTCGTAAACATGCGTCAGCAGCGCTACTAACGCGCTACAGTCGCATTTGAAACTCGCTACAGCCGCTTAGCTAACGATGCGACTATAGCGCTGCTAAAGCGCGACCGTTTCAGACGATCGCAGGATCGGGGAGAGGACGGAAGGAAGGTGTGAATGAAAAACAATCTACATACAAAATCTTGTGCTACTCTATCGCGTTTGCAACGCGACTATAGCGCATTACTAGCGCCGCTGACGCGCGTTTGTATCGTGACTGATAATGTTGGCGTGGGTTTTTTTTTTTTATGGTAGGGGAATCATCAGAATGACTTCCCCCGCTCTTGGGCGGAGCGGGAGGGCGTGTCAGACTCTTACTGACTACCCCGTTCCTTCGTTGCCTTCGTTCTGGGGGGGACTCGGTGTCAACCTTTAGGAATACCACATGTTCCCCCCAGAGGCTTCGGCTCTACCGGGCCCCTACAGTTTGCTGACATTTCTTTGAGGCGCGCGTGGAACAGAACGCGCCGTTGACGACTGGGCTCGGTCCAGATTATTTCCAGACTGCCGGACGGCGAGCCACCCAGTGCTCGCCGTCCGCGAACCCGCGCCTACGGTATGTTGGCGTGGGTGGGGGCAAGCCACTAGCCACTTCTTCTTCTTCTTCTTCTACTAGGCGTTAGTCCCGGCTTTTGCCAGGGTCCGCCTTCCGGCTTAGCTTGCTCCACTTTGCCCGGTCTTCTACATCCCTGACAGTAAGGCCATTGGCTCTCATGTCGGACTTGACGACGTCCAGCCAGCGCTTGCGAGGGCGACCACGAGACCTACCGCCAAGGACAGCCATATTCATGCATCTCCGGCCAACGTACTCCATAGGGCGACGCATGATGTGGCCATACCATCGCAGACGACACTCCTGCAGTTTTTCCCCCACGTCACGGACACCAAGACTACCTCGGATGAACGAGTTGCGTATGCGATCGGATCGCGTTACGCCGCTCATCCACCTCAGCATCTTCATCTCCGTGACGCGAAGCTCCTGGGTGTGTCTGCCTAGTGCTGGCCAACACTCGCCGCCGTACAGGAGGACAGGACGTATGATGCATTTATATATCTGTCCCTTAAGCTTCGGAGGCATTTTGCGGTCGCATACAACACCCGTTACCTCTCGCCATTTTGCCCAAGCCGCGCCTATACGTGCTTGGACATCGTCGTCCACGTTGCCAGACTCGTGTAGCACAGATCCAAGGTACCTGAACGTATCGGAGCTTGTGATCCGGTCCGAACCTATTCGGATGGTATTTGAATCCGCGCCGCCACAGGACATGTACTCAGTCTTCGCCACATTTAGTCTCAGACCGCCGTTTTCCAGCGTGTCCTTCCAAATGTTGACCCTCCGCTCAAGTTGGGCTCTGTTCTGGCTAACGAGGGCGATGTCATCGGCATACATCATTAGCCATGGAGGCTGATCTTGGATGTATGCCGTAACTACATCGAGCACAACGTTAAACAAGAACGGGCTAAGAGCCGATCCTTGGTGAACGCCAACAGATATTGGAAAGACTTTGGATTCGCCAACCGCGGTCTGGACAGAGGACACGGAATCGCGATACATGTCTCTGATAATGTCAACATAGGCCTCGGGCACACCCTTGAAGCGAAGTGCCCACCAGATGGACTGTCGAGGAATACAGTCGAAGGCCTTCTGCAGGTCTAAAAAGGCCATATGCAGAGCTCTCCTTCTCTCTCTGTAAGCCTCAGTTAGAGTCCGTAAGGCGAACACTGCGTCCATGGTGCTGTTACCCGCCCGAAAGCCATATTGACACCCAGAGACAGTACACTCGCTACGGAGCCGTGTGTCAATGATCCGCTCGAAGAGCTTCATGGTGTGGCACATGATCTTAATACCGCGGTAGTTACTACAATCCTGTACGCTACCTTTGCCTTTATAAATAGGGATAATGAGGCTTGATCGCCACTGGTTCGGCATTTCCTTGGTGGTCAGGATGCGGTTGAATAGATCCGTCAGAAGGTCCACACCATGTGAGCCCATGGCCTTCCACACTTCGATTGGCACATTGTCAGGCCCGACCGATTTCCGGTTCTTCATGTGGCGAAGAGCAATGCGAGTTTCGTCGGGGGAAATAGGGGAAATAAGACCAAGGTTAGGAGGCGGTTCGGGAGGAAGGTTATGGGGATGCTGTTTGTTAGACAGCTCCTAGAAGTATGTGCACCATCTCTCCTTAACAGAGGGGGCATCATAGAGCAGCTTACCCTGGGCGTCCCTTACACAGAGGCATTTGCTAATGTCCCGTGTAGCTTTTTCCCGGGCGCGCGCCAGCTTAAAAATAAGCTTTTGCCCCTCCGCAGTTTCCAGCTTGTCGTACAAGGGCGCCAAACTTTTGCTGCGGGCTCTGGCTACTGCTTTTTTGCAAGCGCGCTTAGCCGCTCCATATGCCTCCCTGTCCTCCGGAGAGTTGGACCCCTGCCACTTTTTAAATAAACTCTTCTTCTTCCGGGTCGCCTCCTGCACCCCGTCATCCCACCACCATGTCTCCCTGTCCATGGTGCGACCACCACGAGAAGTGCCAAGGACGCGCTTACCCGCGGCGGTGATTACTGAATGAATCCTACTCCATATATCTTGAGCGGACTCATGCGGAGAACTGATCTCGAGGTGCTCGACCTCCGCGATGAACTCCGACAGTCTAGGACCATTAAGCAACCACCACTTGGTGCGGGGATTGCGTTTCTGAGTCACTTTTTTCCTTGGTACGATCGCCAGGTCCATGACAAGGAGGCGGTGTTGAGCCGTTAAGCTTTCGCCTGGGATAACCTTACAGTTGGTAACCTTGCCAATGTTGCACCGTCGCACCAGCAGGTAATCAATTTGGGTTGAGTGTGAACCACCACGGTACGTAATAAGATGCTGGGGTTTCTTCTGAAAGAACGTATTCACGATGGCTAGGTCCGACACAGCGCAGGTCCTGAGTATGCTGACTCCCTCTGCATTTAGTTGGCCATAGCCAAAACCACCGTGAACACGTCCGTACTCTCCAGCGCGCTGACCTACGTGACCGTTGAGATCCCCCCCAACCAAAATATCTTCAGAATTCGGAATAGCGCGCAATACGTCCTCGAACTCATCCCAGAAGGCCTCCTTTTCAGACTCACAGCAGCCAGTTTGAGGAGCATAGGCGCTGACTAGGTTCGTTACCGACCCTTCGATCAGCACCTTAACTCGCATCAACCGGTCGCTGTATCGGTCTACTTCAAGAAGTCCATCCTGAAGGTCCTTAGACAGTACTACGGCTACTCCGTTCCTGCCCGATGGTGATCCGGTGTACATTAGCCGGTACCCCTGCCCGATGTCACGGGACTTATTCCCCTTCCAGCGCGTTTCCTGAAGGAAGGCGCACTGGACCCGACGTTTCGCAAGTACGTCCGCGAGTTCTCTGCAACGTCCAGTTAGAGAGCCAATGTTCCAGGTGGCAAAGCGGAGCTTCTTTTTGGGTACTAACTTCTTTAGCCGTGCCCGTACTTGACACGGTAGCCCTAGCCCACTTATCGCAGGTTTAAGGCGATGTGCCTGCGCGTCGTTGTTCGGCGACGCCCTAGCCCAAGTACCCTCTCTTTTCCTTGCCCAATCCATTTTTATCCGACTGAGGTTGGTTTTACATGGGGCGACCAGCCGTCTGACCCCCACAACCCTACGAGAGGGAAACCAGGATCGCCAGAGCCTCGTCCGTTGAACAGCAGGGTGCACCGCTAGCAGGTGAGGTTGGCTTGGGTCCTTAGGATGTAAACGGACCCCAATCACGCCACTAGCCACTGTATGGATGCAAACGCGCGGTAGCCGCGCTACAGCATCGCTTCACAAAGTCGCCGTGGACGAGACCCCTAAAAGAGCAAAGTGAAGTCCCATGTCCATGGTACGTGCAGTACCTGAATACAAACGACAAATAACAAAATTGCTGCGGTCGACACACTTGGGCCTCTAAGGCTAGGCTCCGAAGGGGTCAACCCTTTGAAAAGCTTGAAATATACCCGACAATTTCTCGTGACTTAATTTGATGGTTTCGGAAACTTAGAGAAGAAAGCGCCATTCATTGTTAAGACGTCAGGATTTTCTTGGAATACCAATTATGTGACTGACAAAGGCTCGGCTGATCAAAGTAAGTACAATAACTTAACAAGCTTTCGTTACTGATCACTTAGATACAGGTACTGTTAACAATATTGAATTGTTATCGTTTCAGTTAAATAATCGTTAGAAATTGGTAATCCAGTGAGTCTTCTACTTATTATCGTGTATTGCGTTTGAGACGTTTTAGATGCTGAGGATATTGTGTTCTAACACGATATCCTCATATGCTGTTCGAGCGTGAAGAAGTAACAAATATAAACACACACACTCTTACAAAGTTTCGCCTTAACCTATCACATACCCACAAAACGAGACACAATAGTAAAACAATAACAGCGCGGTCTCATAGGACCGGTCGGGGATTAATGAATTAAAGACGGGTGGAGTTTAGCCAGTAAAAGTCTGACACTCTCACCAAAAAATTAAAAAGTATTTTGCTGCTTTTTGATAACTGGACATATCGACAGAAGTCATATCAAAAATGGCAAATGGAGTCAAATTGTTTCCATAGGATAACAAATTTGATAATAAATATGTTGCTAAGGAAATGTATGCCAAATTAAAATTGGACTTATTTGAATGTCTGTCTGTGTTTTTTTTTGTACATATTCAGTATTAAACAACATACATAATTAAAGTTAGACCTTTTTTCTGAAAACTGGATCGCAATCGGACTTAAAATGTAGCAGCCATAGTGTTCTCTGCCATTAGATTTGAAAGACTTCTTACTTTCTTTTTTTCTTCTATTTGGCTTTGCACGGATAACCAATGTTATGTTTATAACTTCGAAGTGGTTTTTTTTCTATTTACGGTTTTGGATAAAGTTACTTATTGAATCGAATAATAAAATAAAAAATAATCAAGTAACCAATTGTATCAAAATGTCTGTGAAAAAAATAGATTACGATGGATCAGCTTTCAGTACCGTCGACTGTACAATTTCCCAACAATTCTTATAAGTCGTCGATCCAACGTTTTCCTCTAATTCCCAGTCACAGACACAACAACAAAAGGAAAATAAGCGACGAAAAATTACAAAGCAAAAACGTTTTAAGAGTTAAGCCTCGCTCCTGATTGAGTGGGATAAGGTTGAAGGAAAAGAGCAAAGGTAAATCCCTACTGACCAAACAGCACTTAAGTATGTCCACTTAACGTCGAGAGTACGAATGAAAGCGGCCTGAACCCAATACGACCGGCCAAAGTAAATAGATGAAATTTCTTTTCACTTGACTAAAGCTAAGTGAATGCGGACTGTGTTAATAAAATAATAGTACCGCCTTATCGGGCATTTCGTCTAATGCCCGCCTATATCTGCAGACTATGCCTGCCCAAAGAAACAAACTCCGACAAACGACTTTTCTAAATGGCACCAGACTTTACTTATCCCCAACTTTGGACTTTCAAACTGTGAATTAAATCCAATTGTTTAAGTTGGACGTTTTTTACCTAATTTGTACCTCGTGTAAAGTAAAAAAAAACAGTAAGCTTCGTTCGTCGAGCTCTAGTTACCAACATTTGCAAATTAGCTCCGATGACTCTAAAACGTTAAGACGCAGAATAAAAAGACTGTTATCGGGAAATTACACCAAAAAGTTCTCGTAATACTGCACGCAATTATAGACGTTCTGTTCTCTAAAATACGACCTGAAATCGCGTCATCAGATTAATTAACAGTTACATGAACCTTACAGCATTCTGTGGTTTCCTTTTCCTTTAATTACAGTTTGATTAGAATCATGAATCTTATACGTTTGACCTCCGAATAAATAAGTACCTGCGTAAGGATGCTGTCCTTTTTTTCTTAATTAAGGTCGCCTAACTGAATTTACGTAAAGTAAGCGGTACTCTACCTTGTGGGAGGCCTTCCAAGCTGGACTGATGACCTGGGCTTCAAGTCTGCTATTAGAATTGTATCTGAATTGTCGATCATTGGCTTCATAATTGTAGATTTTGGCAAGTTTGGTATTGTTAACTAGTGGAAGACGCAGCGTTGGAAGGCGTCCCACATGGTAGTCCGACGACCTGGCGAGGGTCGCGGGAATCCGATGGATGTAAGACGCACAGGACCGGTCGTTGTAGCGACGCTTGGGGGAGGCCTATGTCCAACAGTTAATGTCTTTCGACTAAAATGATGATGATGCTGAAGCAGAACTCTGAAGGTAGACTACATGAATTTAGTTTAATAGGTCATAGGAGCTATCACCTAAATTTGTTCGGTAAAAACGATATTTTATTCCACGATATATAAAACTGAAACGTTTGCATATACATCTCACTTTAAAAGGCTTTTGAATTTTTATTTTGGAACGTGTTCGTGTTTATAACGTCTTTCAGCATTTTAGATATACTCGTATGTGTATATACGGTCGTGTCATAAATATCTTATCTTGGACATAGTATTAAACTTGGCCCAGAAAACCCGATATTCATATTATATTTAAGACGAAGTTTGAAAGTGGCGTCAGTGACTGAAAAGTTGATAGGAAATCGTTTGTCTTGCTATAATAATAGTCATGTGAAGAGGAGGGATGAAACATAATTATGTTACTAAAATAATTCTGAATTATTTCTGGTAGATGGATGGAAAGGGAAGCCAAAGCATAGATGGATGGTTTGTGTGAGGAGTGATCTGAAAGTAAAAGGAGTTAGAGATAAGATGACGGGTGACATGGCAGAATGGAGGAAAAAAACGTTTTGCGCCGACCCAAGTAATATGAGACAAGGGCGCAGTGCCCTTAGGTTAGGTAGAAGAAGAAGAAGATAAAAGTTTCGTCACCGATCAACGACATCGCACGCCCTTTTTGAGGAGTGGTTGGAGAGATCCTCACCTTCCGTATGATACAGGTCCTCACCTGACTTACTTGACTTAAAATCCTATGTCCCCTAGCTGGGGCAGAGGGCGTCGACAGTAGACACCCATCGCGACCGGTCTTGCGCCTTTCGCTTGACCTCGCTCCACGTCAGTCCGATGGCCTTTGCTTCAGCTAACACGGTTCGTCGCCAGGTCTGTCGAGGACGGCCACGCTTCCTTTTTCCTTGGGGATTCCAATCCAGCGCCTGTTTAGGTATATGATCGGGATCCCTCCTAAGCGTGTGACCAATCCAACCCCACTTGCGACGTTTGATCTGGTGGTCGATCGAGCTTTCGTGACATTTTTCCAACAGTTCCACGTTAGAGATGGTCTCGGGCCAGTAAATCCCGAGGATACGACGGAGACATCGGTTCACGAAAACCTGAATTTGGCGTGAGATCTCTTTTGTCACCTTCCACGTTTCGCACCCGTAAAGCAGCACGGATTTGACGTTGGACCTGAAGATTTTTAATTTAACCCTTCGGGTCAATTTCCGCGATTGCCAAACCGGCCTCAGCTGTGCGAAGGTACCACGCGCTTTGGCTATTCGTGAGGCGACGTCTTCCTCAGTCCCACCAGTTTCCGCCTCGACACTTCCGAGGTACGTGAATCTCTGAACGCGTTCCACCGCCTCGGTGCCGATCAGCAACGGTACAGAATTGATCACTCCTGAACGCATTTCTTGGGTCTTCCGTGTATTGATTTTAAGACCAGTTTTCGCTGCCTCCTCACGAAGGTCGTTTAATTACAGGTCCTCACCAGACATGGTAAATTCGGGAAGTTCCTGCACCGAATTCAGGCGGAAGTAACGCCATGTTGTCACCATTGTACATACCACCCGGATGGAGACAATGGAGCATACGGTAGACGTGTGCTCCTCTTGGGCGAAACACCACCATTTTCTCGTGTAAGTGGTGATACGGTAAACCTACCTCCTTTAAAGGGACAGAGAGGAGAAAACCTTTGCTGCAGCATTATGCAAAAGAGTCAGAGCGGCTCTCGAACACAAAAGGCAACAGCAACAACTCTGAAACTCCATTCCGCATCACAAAGAGCTGGAGAAGTTATTTCAAGATTTACAACTGCAAGAAAAAAAACCATTACCGTTTAACGTTAACCAGCGAAAGCTTTAAACTTCCCTCTAAGGACAAAACAGTACTCCACAAGAGACTTTCTAAACAATAACGCAATATATCAACGAACTAATAGTTGAGTATCTTCATATCCCCCCAGAGATACAACAACTCTCAATCCGAGATAAAATCGAGACTGCTACAGTCGATTGCCCGTCACGTCCCAACTTAACCTGGCGAGTTAGGGCGTTTGTTTAATCAGCCTCTATTTACAGTAACCGTGGTAAAAGCTGGCTTGTTCGCCAACTAAATCTTTGGGGAACAACGGACGAGTGAGAGAAGTTTTTAAAAATGGAACAGATGACATTGAATGTGATGTGTTTTTGTTACTGGCAAATGAGAGAATTCAAAAATGGAACATAAAGTTGGAGAAGAGATGTCAAAATGAATGTGATGTGTTTTTGTTTCCATAATTATTATTCTGTTCTGTTACTTCAGGTCATGAAGTTGCTGGCTAACGAGAAAATTCAAAAATAGAACAGAAAACGTAGATAAGAGATGTCAAAATGAATGTGATGTTCTTTTGGTTTATATTATTGTCGTCTGTTTTTTAAACCCTGAGACTAAAATGACATTGCAACACAAAAGAACTGGCGTCATTCCTATAGTAAATTTGACATTACTTGTGTCAGTTTAGTCTCCGGGTATAAAAAACAGACGATAGTGTCATCTTTTGGCTTCGCACGGTTTGTGCACTTAGTCAGTGTCAAGTTTAGACAATATTTGTTTTTTTTTTAACCGATACAATCTTTTCATTTTCCTTTATATTAGAATGTAACTGATTCTAAGGTTTTTGCAATAAGGATTTGGCACCAAAATTGTAAGTTTGCTGCCAAATACTGCAAACTAGATAGCATTCTCAAGCTTCGCTGGAGTAGTCTATTCTGCGCTTAGGTACAATAAAATTCTCAGTACCATTTTACTGAGATCACGCCTGTATCAAATGATCACATATTGTCCAGTTGTGTAGACACTTGAGATACAAAAGTACACCAATTTTATCACAATGTTAACAAAAAATCAATTTGAGAAAAATTAAATCAGCCACTGCTTTTAACTCAAACAGAAAATGTTTTAGAAACAATAAAAAATGTGAGGTTTGTAAAACGGAACAGACAATGTGAATAGGATTTATTATTTTTGTTTGTTTAAGTTTTCGATGGTCCAGTCAGTGGTCGCAAAAGCTAAAGTCCGTTTTTTAGGGTTCCGTACCTCAAAAGGAAAAAACGGAACCCTTATATTAACTTGTATTTTATTAACTTGTAAGTTGACGGGAAAAAAAGATACGCCCGTTTATGTTCCAAAAAACGTACATTTCGACACTGTCAAAGGAATCAAAACTCATAGGGTGCTTCCCGTTGACCTAGAATCTTGAAATTTGGCACGAAGCAAGGTATTATAGCACTAATATCGGGAAAAGTCTGAAAACTGAAAATTTTTAGTTACGTCACAAGAAAAAAAAATTGAAAAGTCTTCAAGACTCGATTCGAGAATTAAACTGTTTTTATAGGTAGGTTGGTACGAAACCCTCAGTGCGCGAGTCCGACTCGCACTTGCCCGGTTTTAATCTCTGAGACTAAAATGACATTACATGTGTTGTCACAGTTGTCACAAAACAAAAGAACTGGCATCATTATTATTGTAAGTTTAACATTTGCCTGTGTCAATTTAGTCTCAGGGATCAAAAAACAGACTACTCAAATTCAATATTCAAAGTTTTTGTTTCACATAGGCCTACATGGGCACGAATAAACGTCAGAAGCTAGCGCACTGCGACTACTAAGTATAACGGCCTTTTTTAGGTGGAATATCATCAAATAACTCTATTATTAATAAAAAATCTAAAATGATTCATGACAGGACAGGTTTTAGTCTACAATACTTTGTTATTCACTCTATTATGTGTTAGTTCCTTTATAAATATGGTCATATATCTGAGATTATATCTAGCGGCACAGTGTTAGATGGCTTTTGTTTTCATCATTAACTTTGTAAGTCATTGGGTCGTGTAATTCAAATAAACTGGTGGTAATTTGACAAACAGAAATACATTTCCCCAGTGACACGCTCGTGGCTGTCTAGTTCATGCATAATTTTCCATGAAGTTTTTGCAGCGTTTGGTAATAAATTTGCTTTATCGTTGCAATATCGCCGACTGATGAAGTTTTGTCGGAGTATAGTTTTAAACCCATCATCATCATTTCAGCCAAATGACGTCTATTGGCCTCTCCCAAGTGTCGCCATAGCAATCAGTTCTATGCCTCTCGCATCCATGGGTTTCCTGCGACGATGCGCCTTGTAGAAGCCATGTTCAAATGCCATGTTTTTTTTTGGTACGCGGTCATGACTACAGTTTAACCTATCACATACCCGCAAAACGAGACACAATAGTAAAACAATAACAGCGCGGTCTCATAGGACCGGTCGGGGATTCATGAACAAAGCCACATAAAGTGGTACACATATCTAAGTTGTACGTAGAACCGCGTCGCGTGGCGTAGGTCTAATGTAGCTCTATAAGCCTAGTTGCCATGTAAAATAATAATATAATAATAATATTCCACAACTTCCTATCGTCTGATAAATATAATTTTGTAATTTTATACATATAAACTACACTCGAGAGCAAAAAAATCGCACATGATGACTTGTTATGTTAAAACAGTTTTTGTCATGAATGTGAATAGATTTTAAAAGAAATGCATACACAAGTTGAAAGAGCATTTCTTTATCTTTCTAATGATATGAAATACAGTGTAAAAAAATACCCTTGAAAAGTTTCAGAGCACAATATCCAACATAAGGGTAAAATTACCAAATTTCACTTATGAAAGAATGATAGTCAAACTTAAAATTCTTGGTTAACCAGTTAATTAATAGAGTGTATTCCCTCTTTTAGCCTTAATTACAGCTGTTAATCGATTTTTCATGGACCGTATTAATTTTACCAAGAAATTGTATGGTATAACCTTCTACTCCTCGTTAATGATAAATTGACGCTCTTGGAGTCGCGAAAAACCGGTTTTTTTGCTCTAACTCTTCTTTTAAGATCATTCCGGACATGTTCAATTGGAATAAAATCAGAACTACGCACTGGCCTCACTATCACGATGATTCCAAAGTTTTCCATGTAGTGTCCAACTGGTCTAGCGACATGCGATCTGGTGTTGTCGAGCATCAAGAAAAAAAAAATTACCATAAGTTACACCAGCGGCTTTACAGACTCTTCGAGCATTTTTTTGACGTATCGTGAAGCCATCAACCCTCTCGATATCGGGCAGGTATTTGCTTCAGTGTATTAATACAAGTCAGTTTTACTGTACAATTTTATGCCACCCCAAAACACCTCCATAAGCAACATGATTGCTTATGCGGCAGTGTTAAAATTAGCCTGATGACCTTCTATGGATCCTAAAGCGTCCATCATGGTCATGTAAGTCATTCTGCAGTTATCAGAAAACACTACAGTTTGCCATTAGTCATACACGTAATTTAAGTGTAACGTGGCAAATTGTTACCGGGCTTGTTGGGGAGCTGTGGTCTGTTTGACACCATTTGCTGGATGATGTGCAGTCAGAACTGCTTCATCCAGTCCTTTTCTAAATGTTCACTGATTTATACTGACATTGCGAACTTCTTAAAGCTTTTGTATGACTTCAATCGCATTGGATAGCCGATTTCTCAAAGTACTTGTTACAACAAAGCGATCATCACGCCCTGATCCTACGCGCCACCGGTCAGGTCCTGGTCGCCGAATGTGCCCACTGGTCTCTTGAAACCGTTGGTATAACCGAAGATCAGGGAAGCGGCTAAAATTTAGCTGTCAAGCCACTTCTTTTGGTTTATGGCATGTTTTGGGCAAGGTAATAACTTGAACAGCTTCTGCGTGCGTGATACCCATATTTTTCTGGTAAATCCGTCTGCTTCCAGTAGGGACATTATCACGTTGACGGATACTGAAAAAAAGTCTAAAAAAATACCCCTTTTGTAGCTTTGAATCAAGGTGCAAGTTGAGAAATGCAAATTAGTGAATTTGGGAAATTGGTTGTACGGTTGGTTTTGTGAATTACGTGAAGGTCTGTGATCTTAATATTGTGTTTTTGTAAAGCTAACCTTACATCCTTTAATTTTGTTTAATATTTTATACTCCATTGCTTTAGATTTAAGGAAATATCAGTATTAAACCAAATCACAAGCCATGTGCGATTTTTTTGCTCTCAAGTGTATGTATATTTACGAAATTAATTAACGAAATTTTTGTAATAGATACGTTATTATTATAATTTCTTTATTTACTTTTTAAATGCATATTAAATATATTTTTAAATATTTCTTACAAAAACAATAACAAAAAACATTTAAAAATACAAAAAATAGATGACCACCGATGGCGAAACCAGGGTCCAAGCTATAATAATTATTGTTAGTTGACAATACTTTCATTGTCCACTTTTTTTTTATTTTCGCAAACATTCACTTATGAAATTATTATAGTTATTTAAAATAACATCAAACACTTACACTTAATTCATGAATCCCCGACCGGTCTCATTGGACCGCGCTGTTATTGTTTTACTATTGTGTCTCATTTTGCGGGTATTGATAGGTTAATCTTTGGAAAGTATATTTTTATGATATGGGTTGGTAATCAGTAATAATGTTCACAATAATCAAGTAGCTGTGGGTATAAATCAAAAATAAAGTAAAACCATACCACCAACCAATTCACCTATTCAAGTAATATTATGTCTACAGCTCAACTCGTAAACAAAATAAAACTGGTTTACTACTCGATATACAGACACACATATTTGTATATGTGTTTGCTACGAATCAGATAAACAAATTCGCTTCATTCATTAGATGGTAATTTAGCACTGATAATTATTAAGTGCTTGCTTGCCGTTAAAGGTGTATCGAGTTCGATCCTTGCCATGCTAGTCAAAACATTTTTTTCTACTTTATTGTAGTATAATGATAACGAAGTTTAATAAAACTAAAACTTAGAATATTTGCTTTAGCGTTTGAATCCCCAACCGGTCCTATGAGACCGCGCTGTTATTGTTATACTAGATCGTGTCTCGTTTCGCGGGTATCTGAGTAATTAAAAACTAAGTGTATGAATATTATCATCTACCCACTTTATTAGTTATTTACTAAGAAATGAGTCGGATAATAAGTTAACCTGGCATAACGCTTTTGCCTATCACGATCGTGTGTTCTACTTACTCCGAAACCAAAAAATAATTAATCGTTGTGGAAAGTGATACTTTTTACAAGTAATAATTAACATGTCTTATTTGTTTACACTTTTGAGGGCTGAGATAGTAGTATTATATAAACAAAATGTATCCATAAGTGAAATTTCAAGGAGACTAATGCTACCGGTAAGTAACAAATCCAAACTTAACATAATGCAAAATAATTTAACATTGTTGATATTTGTTAGGTTTTAACGTAATTTTGTGATTGTTCACAGAGCAAAACTGTGCAGTTTTGGGTGCATAGACATGCAGCTGAAGGGACAAGCGATGCCATACGTCCGGGTCCAAAAGCAATTATATACTTATACGAATGCCAACCCACTGCATCGAAATATTGTTGCTACGTATAGCGCTGACGGCTTTGCTACAACAAGAAACACTGCGATTATGCACGACGTGTCTATGACAATTGTTCGACGCCACTTACGAGCAGCAAAAATTAAATTTTACTGATGGCGTTGCATAAGGAAGAAAGGATGCGGTTTGCAAGAAAATTTATAGATTTTGATTGGTGCAATAACATAGTTATATTTAGTGATGAAAAGTGTTTTAAGTCAGATAAGGATGGGCGTAAAATATTATGCAGAAAAGATGGAGAACGTTACCATCACAAAAATATTCTCCCATGCAGGTCTAGTGGTCGCATTACGTTAGGTTATTGGGGCTGGATGTCATCGATGGGTCCCGGTGAGTTATTGGAGGTAGGAGGTCGCAATACCAGTCAAGGTTACTTGGACATCAAGAGTTACGATACCTATCATAGTTCATTTTTTAAAACATGTTGATTGATAACTTTGATAAGTAAAAAAAAAGACTAAGAAGTAAGCTGTAGGTAATTATACTGTTGTTGTATTATGTGACATGATGTTATTGTTATTGAGATCAAGAGTTGCGATATCTATCATAATTCATTCTTGATAACATGTTGATTTATGTCACTAATAAAAAACTTAAAAATCAGTGACGTCCATCCTTGTCTGACTTAGAATATTTTCACTTTATATATTGTATTAAGGATAATCATGAACAGATTCGTTAATTGTGACCATTCCGTTTAATCCATGTAATTAATAAGCTGTAATAAACATAGTTGGATCATTATCGCAGTTTTATTTGTCACAATATTTTCAAAATATTTTAATTATTATGAGAGTAACTATAACATTACTATTAAAAAAAGGGTCAAATAGAAAATAAAAACAAGCAAACTTTCTGTTACACCAGACGATTGGAATCGAACTGGGGACCTTTTACTCGTCAGTCACGTATCATACGCATTGCGCCATGGCGCCGATAACAGCAGTAGTCAATTTTTGCTGTACTTTCATAGTTGTGTACGGCTTGCTTTTTTGCAAGAGTGTGAGTGTAGAAACGACGAGTTACTTTGTAGCACACAACGATAATACCTGTTGTGTTTCACGCGGTAGCGTTCACGCACACATTTATGACCTGCTACCCAATCTCCGCCGCCGCGTGTACCTTTAAACTTAAATTTGTAGATCACGAAACCAGTGAAACTTAGAAATAAAACTAGCAGCACCTTCTTAGGGTTCCGTACCTTAGTCTAAAAACGGAATCCCTACAAAACCATTCCATCTCTCTGTCCATCTGTTAAGAACCTTTTTCTCAGAGACGCTAAGCTGAAGCAAATCTGCTACACCTTACAGTCGTGAAAAATAAAACAGTCCTACTGAGGCCATGTGTTGAATTCTGAAAGGGAAATCCGGGGTCCTGGAACGCCAGGCCAACAAACACACAGGTGTAATTTGGGTCAATAAAAGTCTGACACGCTTTCCCGCTCCCCCTTGGAGCAAGAGAATTTATTGAAAGATTTACATGTCCGTAAGGATTGAGGAGCCACATCAGATTTTTTAAATTTGATCTCACCATTATTTAGCAGCAGTGTAGATTATTTTGCAGCACGAATTCTAGATTTAGCAGCAAAATATATCACTAGTTATTTTAATGCAAAGGTGGCTCCTCAATCTAAACGTCTGGATTGAGGAGCCACCTGAAAACTCGTTAACTAATGGATGCACATTTATGAAAATTTAGCAGCATTTAGCAGCTATTTAGCACATAACCGTCTAAAAATTTCGCTTCTGTAGCACTAAAATTAAAGAAAATACAATACTTTTAATATGGCTCCTCAATCTAAACGTCTGGATTGAGGAGCCACCTGAAAAACTCGTTAAGTAATGGATGCACATTTATGAAAATTTTGCAGCATTTAGCAGCTATTTAGCACATAACCGTCTAAAAATTTCGCTTCTGTAGCACTAAAATGAAAGAAAATGCAATACTTTTAATATGGCTCCTCAATCCTGACGTTCTAATTATATATGTTTGACTGTAGCCACCTGAAATCTCAACGAAATCTAAAGCCAGATATACTAACATTTAGCAGAAATTTCTGCTAAATATACCAGTACATTTCAGCAATGTACATACTTTAGATTCTGAAAAAACCATCATTAACTATTTTCTTGTAAATTCAGTGTGTAGGGTGACCACATTTTGGGGTACCTACAAATTAATATTTCACTTACGTACGTGCAAACACACAATAATATTTATTTAGTAAAGGTTGACAGGATATAATGGAACAATAAAATGTTTTAGACCTACCCCAATAAACATGAGACAAGATCTGGAAGATGATGATGATGATAGCTTAAAAATACTTAAATGTTTCACCTGACACCTTATTTAAATACCTATCTATATTAATGATTTACTGCGAAGTTTCGAGAAATTGAAATAAAACACGTAAATGAGTTTTTTTACGTCTCGATAACTTTATTAGAAAATAAGTTAATAAAAGATTTAACCATTAGTACTTAAACAGTCTTATGGTTGTATTCTTCAATGTAGGCCTAGGCGAAGTAAAAGTATTACCTATGCGCTATAAACGTGTGAGAGTAAGGGCCTGTTTCACAATGTCCGAGTAGGCACTACACACTGAATAAATTCAAAAATGGAACAGAATTTGTATGAAATCTGACACAAAACCAAAGTCAATCCGCCAAAAGCGACTGATCAAATCTGACACAAAACCAAAGTCAATCCGCCAAAAGCGACTGAATAATGTTGCCAATTAAATTGAAAAAAAAAAAACTCCGGGTCGCGCTTTCATTAGTCGCACTCTATCAAACTGCACTTAATTCTCAGTCACTGCACGTAATTTAATTATTATTATCCCCACAATTTAATTATGATGACAGAAATATGATAATTAACTTTATAATATAAGAAATCCAAGTTAATTATTTATTTCGTACATTAAGGATTGAGAACAAAATCATGTCGCATATATGGACCAAAATGCTAAACGTAAACATTCACCTATAAAAAAAAAAGTTATAAAATAACAACATTAACTTCTGTTACTCAATTATAAATCCTATGGCACAATTATAAACTTTAATATCGTTTGCGTTATATTTGTATTTAAGACCTTCTATATTTAGACAGTAAGTAGAATCAGTCAATTTAAAAATGACATTCGAAATTCAAACCTCATTTTTAAATGTATTCAAAATTATTTATTCCAAAATTAAATCTAATTGTAGGTAATAAGGTTTAAAATAAAATGTCAACAATGGTGTTTTTTTTTTTGTTAGCCTGTTCTGTCGCACTCATGTTTCAGGGTACCAACTTTGTGTTAGTTTGTTTATAGTTTTTTACTAGACTGATGTAATTTATAAAACTTAGAACAGAGTTTTAATTATTATTTATTATCGAAAGTACTTTCTTTTTTGTTCAAGTTGCAAATATTAACTTACCGGCTTAAATAATTTAAGGAGTTTTAATATTTTAATGGTTTTCTTTAAATTTGTTTATCGCCATATAAATAAAACGTACCCCCAAAATGTGGTCACCCTACACACTGAATTTACAAGAAAATAGTTAATGATGGTTTTTTCAGAATCTAAAGTATGTACATTGCTGAAATGTACTGGTATATTTAGCAGAAATTTCTGCTAAATGTTAGTATATCTGGCTTTAGATTTCGTTGAGATTTCAGGTGGCTACAGTCAAACATATATAATTAGAACGTCAGGATTGAGGAGCCATATTAAAAGTATTGTATTTTCTTTCATTTTAGTGCTACAGAAGCGAAATTTTTAGACGGTTATGTGCTAAATAGCTGCTAAATGCTGCAAAATTTTCATAAATGTGCATCCATTACTTAACGAGTTTTTCAGGTGGCTCCTCAATCCAGACGTTTAGATTGAGGAGCCATATTAAAAGTATTGTATTTTCTTTAATTTTAGTGCTACAGAAGCGAAATTTTTAGACGGTTATGTGCTAAATAGCTGCTAAATGCTGCTAAATTTTCATAAATGTGCATCCATTAGTTAACGAGTTTTCAGGTGGCTCCTCAATCCAGACGTTTAGATTGAGGAGCCACCTTTGCATTAAAATAACTAGTGATATATTTTGCTGCTAAATCTAGAATTCGTGCTGCAAAATAATCTACACTGCTGCTAAATAATGGTGAGATCAGATTTAAAAAATCTGATGTGGCTCCTCAATCCTTACGGACATAAGATTTACTACCTTAAAAAAACGGAAGCTTTTTCAAACATTGCAGCAGCTTAAAATTACTACGGCAACTAAATAGTTAATCATTAGTACTCGTGCTTATATCTTTATTGATGACATTCGTAAATATACGCAATTTTTTTAATAGTTTGTTTTAGACAATCTAATGTAAATTGCAGCATTAAACACAAATTCACATAAACTAAATCAATACTTACATAATTATTTAGTTTGCATAATTTTGTGTTCACTAATGTTATTTGTACCGTAAATACTAAATAATTTAGTTTATTCTACAAATTATATAAACATAGTGTGTCCATACACTATGTTTGTATGACTTGAGACCAAAGCTGGGCCATTACATTTAATTATACAATTAATTAAATTTGGGTAATGTTGTTACTTCATTAAGAACATTACGTTGTAATAATTACCATTAGTGGGTGATAATTGCGGATGTCGGGGGCTTTGGCCGAAGAAACGCTTTTGCACGGTAATAAGATTAGGAGATAACAGTACGGTGTAAGATTCGTGTGGTTAACTTATTCATGTTTTGGGTAATAGTGAAATATCTAAGTATATTATTATACATCATCTCAGCCGACAGACGTCCACTGCTGGACATAGGCCTCCCCCAAGCGTCGCCACGACTGGTCCTGTGCGTCTCGCATCCATGGGATTCCAGATAGGTGTCATCTGTATGTTAGTTTACAAGTTTGTAAACGCAACCACGATTCCGATTACAGTTACGTTTAACGTTTTTTAAAGAAGAAGAAGAATGAGTTCAGTTACATTTATACAATGTGGGGATGACAATACGATCATAAATGAAAACACTGACAATACTCATCATTACGAATAACTTTTAGTATGGGACCAACCCTGAAATCGTGAAAAAACATTCAGCTGTCCAGTACATTTTGTCGACTTATGCAAACATAAATGTACGGGACAACTGATTTTTTGACTGATTTCATTTATGATCGTATTGTCATCCCCACATTGTATATCAGTTAAGTTATTGTCACGTCTGCCATATCTACTTACCAAACTCAAAATGACATTGCAAGCTTCTTTTCATATATTATCTCCACACTGAAACTCATACAAAGCAAGAAAAGGATACAAATTCCGGCACAGCTTCTAAACCCAATTCAAATCTCGAATATAAAATAAAATACATACAAGATTCAATTTAAAAATTCGCCGCCGTGTTTCAGTACGTACATAGTAACGGAAATAAAGCCTGAACCGTGTCCAAAGCGGAACAGTGGCAGACACATGTCGGTGTTTAGTGCTGGGACGTGTCAACCTGTGTCCTCGTGTTAAATCAGGTGGCCATAGTAGAGGCGAGAGGGTGTTAGGCTGTAAATAGACTGACTGACGGTGCTAAGAATACCTATGAAATAATAATAATAATATTCTTCAACTTTCACACAACGCCATTTAGTCCCAAGCTAAGCAGAGTTTGTGTTATGGGTACTAGACTACTGATAAACATACTTAGATACTTCTAAATCCATACATATTATAGATAAATTACACCCAGACACAGAACAAATGATCGATTTGTCCTGGGTGGGAATCGAACCCACGACCTCCGGCATAGCAGTCAGGGTCACTAACCACTAGACCAACAGGCCAGTCAAAGTCAGAAATAATTCGTTCGTTGGTGAGCGTGCTGCCGTGCACAATGAGGCTCAGGGGAGACCGTAGTATCTCCTTAGGGACGTGCCTTAACGGGCGTTGTACAAAGGGGGTTCCGGAGTGGTCTTTCCAGAGGTAACTGCGCCCCTTCTGTGTGCTGATGGTGGTCACCGGCGTGGTTTTAGTGAAGTAACAGTCCCACACTCTTTGGACTTATCCCCAAAGTCAAAACAAAAAAACAAGCCCACAACCCGCCTACTTTGTCATAATTATACGTAACAATTGTTGAGCAGTGTTCATACCCTATACTGGAACAGCAAGTTAGGCTTTAAATTATTGTACGACCCTTACGCTGGATCTTTCGCACTGAAAGTGCTAATCGACCGCACGGTAAATCATTCAAGAAGGTGTCAAGCGAACGTTTTGGAACGCACCTATTTAGTTTCACTTCTAAGTACTTCTTAAGCTTTACCACCACAAGGTTGCCTTGGAACATTGTGAACTGATGACCTAGTGAGGGTCACGGAATTCCGATAGATGCGAAACGCACAGGACCGGTCGTTATGGCGACACTTGAGGGAGACGTACACTGCTGGACGCATGTCCAGCAGTGTACTTCGACGTCGGTGACGTCTTTCAGCTGTAAGGATGAATGATGATGATGATGTCATGTGTCTTGAGTAGATATAGTTACTGACAGTGTAAAAACCACAGCAGGCGGCATTTTCAACAAGTCTATTCTGCACATCATCTGTCAAAACTCCCAATAAGTTGGAGGAGACCAAGACCAAAAAAAACTTACAAGCATATGGTAAACCAGAATTAAAATAAACTTAGACAGTTCGAACATTTCATTCAATCCCTTTCGCAAAACTTATTCTAATCCAAATCAAAACCGCTAACGCTCGGGCCCGAAACTTATTGTTCGCAATTGTCAGCACAATCTCATATAAATATAAAACTTTCACATTCACTGTTGTACGATTTCATATTCATACAATCGTATAAATTGTAAGTCTAGTCAACCAAATAATACAAAAGCAAAACGTACTTTAGCCACTGAATATAGCTCTTGTTTATTTGTGTTTTAGTATTCTTGCGAACAAGGCACTTATGTTACACTAGTTTGTGTCAGCGACTCCACCCTCGTGGATGTAGAAAATTATCCCTAAGGAACATAATATTTCCAGGATAAACATTTGTTTTAGAGGAAAATAAAAAAACCAAAACAAGCTTCATCAAAATCCGGTCAGCCATTTGAGTATAAAAGAGTAATAAACGTACACACACAGACATACCTCCAATTCCTTATCGGACGGATGGCTGGGAATTGCCCAGTGACTCCCGGACGTGCCGGGTCACCAGCGACTGTTAAGTATGTTCTCTACCTGACGATTTCCACTACCTCGTTGACTCGCATTAGAACTTCACAGAAAGAGGTGGCTGCTTCCTTCCCCTCTCACTTTATACCATGGCCTAGACGCGAGAGGTCACCACCGCCGATCGCTTCCACAACGACGCAGCGATACTCCCAAAAGCCACATGCATCAATCAGCCAATATACATCATCTCAGCCCAAAAGATGCAGACTACATGGTGGACCGTGTCCTTCGGTCTATCCACAAATCCATAACACCTAAGGTTTTTTCCAGCCGAATCCATAACAGGAACCTCCCGATACAAACGTTTCTGATGAGAATATGCGTCAGAGTGAAAGTTAGAACGCCGAAGTGCCTCACTTCAAATAGGGTATTTATCGCCGTGATTGTGGCGTGCCCGATAACTTTTCAACCTAAGACATTTGCTAGAAAACTTTTCATGCTTCAAAACAATATGCAAAGCTAAAAGTTTTCAGTTCTCATAATCTCCAACGTCATTTAGTTAACGTCAATGAAAAGTCGTGTTAAAAATTCAAAATTCTTTTTGAAGACATTTAATTTAAAGTTGCAAAGTCTTTAGCCTGCAGACATACCTAAATAGTTGGAAGAATTTTCAGTTCGTTTTATTCGTTGGTAGACGTTAATCGATATCTTGGAGAAGTTAAGGGTGTTTCATTTAACCTGACTTCAGCGACTAGTGAGCGATTAGCTGCCTCGGTCAGTGTCCGTCCGAAGCAACCATGTTTATTTTCGAGGAATTTTAAAATAAAATTGCATTAGCTCCTGCTAAGTGGTTTCGCGAAACAAAATTGACGTGAGTTTAATTTGAACGCGAACTCCAGTGAACTTGCTAACATAGTTGCGTGTGCTTGCGTTTTTGTGTTATTTTAACTATTTTCTATTTAGCGTTTTCGTTTTGCATATTTCTTAGTATTCTAGATAAAAGGAAAAACTTTTGGTTGGCAAAAGACCCTGGAACGCAAAGGCTAACTGAAGAAAAGCTTTTATTCAGTAAACGTGTAACACGGCATTTTGCCAACGGCAAAGATAACTGCAGTCAGTGACGCGTCGGCGGCAGCCGTTGACATTCCAACAAAGGAAGATCAGCTTCGTGTGTGTCAAGCTATCACTATGGGTCAACGGCTGCTGTTGACGCATCGACGTGTTGAACGGCTACCGTTTCTTTGGCTGCAATTAGGTACTTCTGCCGTTGGAAATATGCCGCTTGTGTGTATGAGCGATAGTAGAGTGAGTGATAAAACAATTTAAATAAACTCCCAATTTACAATACATACCTACTTATATAAGCATTGCCTACTTACAAAAAATTGGCGTACTATACTTATGAAGTTACATCACACATGTAGTACACAAGTTAATTATTCAGACAGAATTACAAGCAGACAGATTGTTGAAACTCCAAAGAAACACACTGTGTACATACAGACTTAATTCCCGTGTACGCAGCCGAAATAAACGTAGGAATTCACTGTTACGAGTATACCCGTACGTACCGCTTCAATATTTCGTTCATACGCGTACATACACTGTGGATACTTATGTAATTATTTCCTAAATATTTAGACGGCGGCGAACCTTCCCCATAAACTTGGGTAAGTTATGGCTACCCCGGCTCGTAACGAGAACGCCGTGCCAACCATATTGCGTACGCCCCAGTGTATTTTTTAAACCTTCATGCTTCGCCCTAATAACCGAAGTCACTTTAATACCGAAGCGGATTTATGTTTGCCTAGTACTTGGGATTTTTTCCAGTGGTTTTTGTATGACGTTTGTGGAAAAGTTTTCGCGTTTTGTGGCTGAAATATGAGTGCAGTCTGCATATTTTGAGGAAGTTTAGAAATTAGAAACTTCTAAGAATTTCATTAATTATTAGTGCCTTTTTTAAAGTATAGACCCATAACTAATACAGAGGGAAACAATACCTATCGCTCTTAATAAAGTAGCGCGCCCTCACTGTCAAAAGTGTCTCAATGATTGCATCACTGCTTACCATCAGGTAGGATCGCAGCCAAGCATTAGTTTATCTACTCGTATATCTATATTAATATTGTATAGCTGAAGAGTTTGTTTGTTTGAACGCGCTAAACTCAGGAACTACTGCTCCGATTTGAAATCTTCTTTCAGTAATAGATAACCCATTTATCGAGGAAGGCTATAGGCTATATAATCACGCTAAGACCAATAGGGGCGGACGAAGTCGCGGGCAGCCGAAGTCGCTAACAGAAGCAAGTGTTACATAAAAAAAAACCAACTACTGATTTTTATTTTTGATTTTTATACTGGTTTCAATTTTTTTTTAATTAATCCTAAGTTTTTCTTATGAAGTGGGGAATCATTAAACGTGCGGTGCGGGCATGTCTGTATTTTTACTGTCTAAAACCCAACTTCATTTACTTTCAACATGCCAGGAACACGGTAACTCTTTCAAACGTTCCCGCAATATAGTCTGGTTTGCAATTTTTTCATAAAGCTGCTAAGAATAGCTCAGCTAAGCAGTAAGCAAGTAAACTAGACTAACAAATTGGTCACGAACTCGCTGCAAACTTCTAACTACCCTGCTTGCCGTACCTACATCAGTTTTCATTTCCGCGTAACTTTTCAATTCAAGTAAAACTTACAGGACTTTTTCATTACAGCTAATATAGCAAAATAGGTATAATCTAGGAACTCGTGGCTAAAGTTAATACCAAGAAACGATCTCCTAGGTTAAGCAACGCCTGCCAAGTCCCAAGTATCAGTTTGTGGATGGACCATCATATTATAGGTAACCTACCTATAATACTTATAATACCTACCAAGATTGGTGAGCATGTTAAGCTTGTAGTTCCAGCCGTCATTTGTAGATCTTAAAAAGTCGTGCCAAGGGATATCATGTTACCCAATTACTGGGTTGTGGAGTTCAGCTAAGCCCAATTAGACTACTGAAGCTTAGTTCGGAAAAGGCTAAGCAGACGGACAGATGTTATACTCTAGATCAGATGTTCCCAGACTTTTTTTCATAGAACACTTACAAAATGCAACTGGTTGACCTCTATAGAAAGCAAATAAATTTTCGTGCCCGCTTACAAATTATGGACCCCCATTTTTGTCACACTTACGTAGAGCCCCGTCGAGTTTTCTATGGACCCCTAATGCTCCTCCACCAGGACCACTTCGATCTGAAACTAAGGCTCTACCTAGATTTACATAGTAATCTATGGACCTCTTGTGGTCCTAGACCAATTTAAGAACTGAGACTCTAGCATTAGCATTATCGGCCTTATAATGTTCCCACTGCTGCTGGGACTCAAGCCTCCTCTCTAGGAGAGGAAATAGACCATAATCCACCGCGCGGGCCCAGTGCAGATTGGCGGATGTCACATGTCTTCGAATGTTTGAGACTCTAGATCTACAATATAATAGATATTGTAGATCTAGAGCCTGTGTCGAGACTGTGTCTAATACTTTCAATAATCATCTCTGATATTGAATGTAGTATGAAATCTCATGTCTTCATATCTGTAAGGCCAAGGTTTCAGTTAAGCCATGTAGATACGTACGTATATGTTACGCGCCTATCAACAGTTTTACTTAGCTCTGCAGAGCTTACGTAAACCTGTTAGGTATTCAGTTTCATATCATCAATGTGCAAATGGATACCACACAAAATCCACAGGCCTATATCCACATCATAACTTCGAATATAAGCTGTTATCATTAAACTTTATATCTATATATATGAAAGGAGGAACTTACTGACTGACTTATCAACGCACAGCTGAAATTACTTGGCCTAAAAATGAAATATTGAACGAGGCTTCCTTGTAGGTATGATGTAAGCGAGCACTAAAATGGGGATTTGAAAAATTTAAGTATGTAAAATTTTAGTCCTTGTCCATATTCTTGTAACGTAGCATGAACAATGACCGAAGTAAATAAAAAAGTGTTTTCATTTCGTTTTTTACCCTCTATAAAACAATTTATGGGGTTTTAGAGGTTAATTGAGAGAATTTATCCTTAAAAACTTGAAACTTGATTTCTAATCAAGAAAACTAATAAATACTGTCATCATTTGCTGTTCAAAACTACTTTCAAAATACAGTTTAACGGTATCAAAGTTTTTTTATAAAAACATTCTCCCAAACAAAGCCACCGACAAAATGCTAGTCACAAATATTACGATACTATAAAGCCGTTCATAAATTAGCCAATTTAGTTGGCGCAAATATTCCCTACGTGTTGTAGACCTTTGAAGGTCGGTAAGGCATGCAATATTTCGCTGGTCGACAATACCACCTCGTAAAACGATCTCCGTTATGCATGGTCACACGTACCCGTGGCCACCAGCCCATTTCACATGTTTACTTTAACATGCAACTGCCGGAATTTCAACTTCGGCCAACATTACGCCAAAGTGTTGGTTTGTGTGCGAACATAACTTGTTATTTACTACCCGATACCTAGGGCTCGTTGCTTTAGTTTTAGAACATGATTGGATGTAGTTAAGACTAGTATGAAAATCGGGGTATTTGAGAACGGGTTTTAAGTGAATCGTGGAGTATTTCGCCGTTGACGATCCTCCAGTAGTTGTTGTAAGTTGTAAAGGATTAACACCATACCACTAAGTAACACTTTAAAGTATTGTTACGCCGTGAAACTTGAGTACGCTATATCCTCGACGAAACCAAGAGTAGCATCAAATAATTAAAACGCATTGCTGTGCGAAGCTTCGAGAATAGGAGTACATACTCAGGCCTGGCAAATTCCAGAAAAGTCCGACATACGCTATTATTATTAGATAACATTCAGTAGGTAGTTATGTGGGTGGATAAGGGAATTTGTACCTTCCGGTATTAGCAATAGAGTCGAAATTCGCATGTAAGGTGGTAGATAAGTACCTACTTACGAGAGTAATAATAATGATTTATGGCCTCCCGATGCCACTCTTTTGTTCTGGAATGTCCTTGAAACGTCGGTGTCGAGAGGTTTCGATGGCTTCGCATATAAATACGGGGCCCCGGCTAGAAGCGGGTCAGTTTTGATTTCGTCAGCGATACAGAGCGAACTACCTAAGTGTGTGAAGTGATACCTAGCGACCTAAGCGATACTAAACGGAACTCTGAGTGTTTATAGTGATTGGTTATTTGTTGATTGGACTAATTTGTCATTGTTTTGTGGTGAATAAAGTTCTCTGCTAGTAAACCGGCATTTAATTACTCACGTTCGTAACAACTGGTGTCAGAAGTGAGATGCCATTACTACAGAGGGACGACGAACAGGGACCACGAACAAGGAGGCAAGTGGAGATGGATGCTGCACGTCAACGTCTGGAAGCGGAAGATCGTGCTGGTATGGGAGCAACGGCAGCTGCTGAGGCGCCAACAGGGCCATCTTCGGAAATGAACCTCGCCGCAGTGTTGGCCGCCATGCAAGCTAGTATGGAGGCTAACCAGCGTAAGCTCCAGGATCTAATCGCGGCTAACCAGGAAGAAGCCCGCCGCGAACAGGAAGCTGCCCGCCGCGAACAAGAGGCTAACCAGCGTAAGCTCCAGGATCTAATCGCGGCTAACCAGGAAGAAGCCCGCCGCGAACAGGAAGCTGCCCGCCGCGAACAGGAAGCTGCCCGCCGCGAACAGGAAGCTGCCCGCCGCGAACAGGAGGAAGCCCGCCGGGATCAAGAGGCTAAGCAGAACCTGATCCTCGAAAAAATCGATCACGGCCTCGTCACGTTGGGCGGGAAAGTGAAAAATCTCACCTTAGAGGTCAAGGAGGTTTCCGCCCGAGCTGATAGCCTCGAAACCAGAATTGTCAAGCTCGAAGCACGCGAACCCGTTGCTGTTCAAGCATCAGCCGCAAAATTTGATATGCCGCGTTTTGATGGCACGTCGTCCTGGACGGCTTTTAAGTACCAATTCCAAACACTGGTCAAGACGAACCGCTGGGATGATGACCAGTCTTTCGCGGCGTTAACTTTGGCCCTACGAGGGGACGCTCTGCTGGTCCTAGAGAACCTTCCTTCAGACGGCAGGACGTTGGAGCGTCTAATGGAGGGACTAGACACTCGCTATGGTGACAAGCACCTCGAACATGTTTTCCGCGCGCAACTTCGCGAGAGAACGCAGAGGTCGAACGAGAGCCTTCAGCAGTGGGGAGTAGAGGTTGAACGGCTGGTCCGGCGGGCATACATGTCGATGACACCGGAGACGGTGGAAGTAAATCTGGTGCAAGCATTCATCGACGGTCTACGGGATACTGAAGTCAGGGCTACGGTGCGACTCGGACACCACCAAACTCTGAAGAGTGCGATGGCCCACGCTTTGGAAGTGGAAGCCGTACGACAAGACTCACGTACGCACAGAGTTCGGGAAGTGGTGGTCTCACCTTCAGTGCAACCACGTCACCGAGAAGTGGCTTCATCGGCAAAGTCCCGCTATATTCCGACGTGTTATGGATGTGGAGAAAAAGGGCACATTCGTACCGATTGCCCCAAGAGGAAGAGGGGAAGTGTGGACTCCGGAACTCAAATTAACGAGGAGTTCAACTTTGTGACGGAACATCGTAGTGGAAAAGGGCATAACAATGCTGACGCCCTGTCGCGACGTCCATGTAATGAGGACTATAGACATTGCCAACAAAATGAAGCCCGGGAACACGTGAACTTAATTAGGGCTGAAGGCAACTTTAAGAAGTCTCAGGAAGAAGATGACGATATTCGACCTATACTGGACTGGAAGCGTAGTGGAACTAGGCCTCAGTGGAATGAAGTATCGTCACATAGTCCTGTCACAAAGAGCTACTGGGCACAGTGGGACAGTTTAGTCCTAGAAAATGACGTGCTTTGTAGGAAATGGGAATCGAACGATGGCAAGGAGGTGACCACACAAGTGATAGTACCACGACGTGAAGTGGTCCCCCTGCTTCAGGAGATACACGATGGCGCTTCTGGTGGACACCTGGGAATCAAGAAAACTCTACTGAAAGTGAGACAGCGGTATTACTGGCTCAATTGTAGAGAAGACATAGAGCAATGGTGTCGGAAATGTACAGCATGCGCATCCGTGAAAGGACCACAGACTAGGAGCAGGGGCAAGCTCCAGTTGTACAATGTAGGAGCCCCATGGGAACGCATTGCCATCGACGTTGCTGGACCTTTCCCAGTGACAGATGACGGAAACAAATACATAGTGGTGATACAGGACTATTTCACAAAGTGGCCAGAAGTTTTCGCCATACCCAATCAGGAAGCGACGACAGTGGCGAAAAAGGTGGTCGAAGAAGTAGTATGTCGGTATGGCGCACCTTTGGAGATCCATTCCGATCAAGGCCGCAACTTCGAATCTGCGCTGTTCCAGGAAATGTGCACTCTTCTGGGGATTTACAAGACACGCACAACACCTGCGCACCCACAGTCGGATGGAATGGTGGAGAGGTTTAACCAGACCCTGGAGAATCACCTGGCTAAGGTTGTCGATGACCATCAGAAAGATTGGGACCGATATATTCCACTATTTCTGATGTCTTATCGATCAGCAGTGCATGATAGCACGGGCCATACCCCAGCAAGAGTGAATTTCGGCAGGGAGATGAGACTTCCAGTCGATACCATAACCGGCGTGCCACCTGACAAGACTAAGCCAGTTACGGACTTCGTAAGTGACCTCCAAGATCAATTGGATGAAGTGCATAAACGAGTGCGTGAGAATAGCCTGCACACCAGCGTTAAAATGAAAACTAGATACGACCGCAATGCCAACGCCAAGGGATTTGAGGAAGGTGCACTGGTTTGGCTCCACAACCCACTTCGACGAAAAGGGAAGTCGCCGAAACTTCAAGCTCGATGGGAGGGACCCTACACCGTGATAAAAAGGATCAACGACGTTACCTACCGCATCAAGAGAGGGTTACGAGGGAAACCTAAGGTAGTCCACGTGGATAGATTGGCGCCGTATCACGGATCTAATAATGCTCGGGACGAGCATGACTAAGAGGGGGGCACTGTTACGCCGTGAAACTTGAGTACGCTATATCCTCGACGAAACCAAGAGTAGCATCAAATAATTAAAACGCATTGCTGTGCGAAGCTTCGAGAATAGGAGTACATACTCAGGCCTGGCAAATTCCAGAAAAGTCCGACATACGCTATTATTATTAGATAACATTCAGTAGGTAGTTATGTGGGTGGATAAGGGAATTTGTACCTTCCGGTATTAGCAATAGAGTCGAAATTCGCATGTAAGGTGGTAGATAAGTACCTACTTACGAGAGTAATAATAATGATTTATGGCCTCCCGATGCCACTCTTTTGTTCTGGAATGTCCTTGAAACGTCGGTGTCGAGAGGTTTCGATGGCTTCGCATATAAATACGGGGCCCCGGCTAGAAGCGGGTCAGTTTTGATTTCGTCAGCGATACAGAGCGAACTACCTAAGTGTGTGAAGTGATACCTAGCGACCTAAGCGATACTAAACGGAACTCTGAGTGTTTATAGTGATTGGTTATTTGTTGATTGGACTAATTTGTCATTGTTTTGTGGTGAATAAAGTTCTCTGCTAGTAAACCGGCATTTAATTACTCACGTTCGTAACAGTATTTATTTGAAAATATAGAAAGAAAAGTTATGTTTAGTTATCTGAGCTGTACTTAATATTTACTGATTAATTACCGCGTGACGGAGGTGTAGTTACGACTAATTAGGAGTTTATTACGGAAAATGTATTTTGCTATATGAGCATTATTGGCTCGTAGAGTAGGTAGATGCAAAGCGTTCTCGAGCTTGAACTAGGGTGCATTTTCCCGATCGATGCTTAACGTTTGAATCCCCAACCGGTCCTATGAGACCGCGCTGTTATTGTTTTACTATTGTGTCTCGTTTCGCGGGTATCTGAGTAATTAAAGAACTGCCTCTGACGAGTGCCTCGGAAAAGTTTCGAAGGTTCTAAAAATCCGCCCTACACCGCCCCAGGCTTAACCGGAACGTGGGGTAACAGAAAAATATTACCTGAACGTCTGATTGATCCAATTGCTATGAAATTCAAATATGATTATACGAATTTATTTTAAGAAGGGTGAATGCTGACGAGAGCATAACATGGTAACTTTTGACAAGGGTTTGTAATGTATTTAGTATACAAAAGATGAAAACAGATATACTTAAATGGCCTTCTTGCATCTCTTTTTAGAATTACTTAGTTCATGAATCCTCGACCGGTCCTATGAGACCGCGCTGTTATTGTTTTACTATTGTGTCTCGTTTTGCGGGTATGTGATAGGTTAATTGAGCAAAATTACTCTGAAAAGCACATGTAAATCGCCTTAATTTACACATGTTTCCCTTCAGTACAACAGTGCGAGTGTAATGTTGCCAGCGCCGCGTTTAATGGTGGCTAAACAAAAATAACTTTCCACTGACCACGGCATAAAAAAAAAACAAAAAATTATGCCCTCAGGTTTAGAATATAGTTAACCTAAAAACTGCAAACAAAAACGAAAAAAGATTGTCACGACCGCGGCGAGATTAAAACAATCTACAACACCATTCCGGGGAAAACTCCGGTTTTATACAGGGTGTCCCAAAACTCAACGATAATCAGGGACCGGATGAAAGGCCAAGCTATACCAGTTCTGGGAAAAATAAAAAATTAAATCCATATCTCTCAGTTCAGCGATAATAGACATTTTTTTAAAAAAGTTGAAATTCGACACCCTTGGTCGCATTTTCAAGGATTGTGATCACCAATGTCACAATTTCGCTGTGATTTTTTTAATTTCGTGATCTTCATTAACGATGCTATTAATCGCAACTACAAATTATTGCAAAAAATATTGTTAATTTAATAAAATAAGTTAAGTTTTAGTGAGTCATGGTTTACAAAAATATTGTTTGTTAACTTTAACACTTCATTTTGAAAAAAAAATGTACTACACTACCCTTGGCAAGTTATTTCAAAAGATGGCGCATTTAATCAAGATTTCAAAATGGTGCAACACTTGCTACTTTCCTTGACATTAAAAAAAATATTTCTTATTTTTTTCAAATTGAGCTCAATTTTGAACAACTCAACATTAGGAATTTTTGTTTCTAAAAGGAGATTGACAGGGTGTGGACCAAGTGCATTTTGTTCCTCAGCCTAATACTAATTAACTCTACAAAATCTGCTCCAGGAGTCAAGAGAAAAAAAGACTTTTTCCAACCTAACCTAACCTAAGTTAGAAATCGTTTTAAGGAATTTTGACCAAGTGCTGCCCAGAATGAACATCTAGTGTATTTCATACCTCAGATCAATACTAATCAGCGAACCAAAGTGCTTCAAAATCTGCTCCAGGAGTCAAGAGAAAAAAAGACTTTTTCCAACCTAACCTAACCTAAGTTAGAAATTGATTTAAGGAATTTTGACCAAATGCTGCCCAGAATGAACACCAAGTGCATTTTGTTCTTCAGGCCAATACTAATAAGCACCCGAAGCGCTTTGAAATCTGCTCCAAGAGTCAAGAAAAAAAAAGACTTTTACCAACCTAACCTAACCTAAGTTAGAAATCTTTTTGAAGAAGTTTGACCAAGTGCTGCCCAGAATGAACATCTAGTGTATTTTGTTCCTAAGACCAATACTAAGAAGCAAACCGAAGCTTTTTGAAATCTGCTCCAGGAGTCAAGAAAAAAAAGACTTTTTCCAACCTAACCTAACCTAAGAAATCTTTTTAAGGAATTTTGACCAAGTGCTGCGCAGAATGAACACATTAGTGCATTTTATTTCTCAGGCCAATATACTAATCAGCAAACCGAAGGCGCTTTAAAATCTGCTCCCGGAGTAAAAAGAAAAAAAGAGTTTTTCCAACCTGACCTAACCTAAGTTAGAAATTGTTTTAAGGAATTTTGACCAAATGCTGCCCAGAATGAACACCAAGTGCATTTTGTTCTTCAGGTCAATACTAATAAGCACCCGAAGCGCTTTGAAATCTGCTCCAACAGTCAAGAAAAAAAAAAAGACTTTCCAACCTAACCTAACCTAAGTTAGAAATCTTTTTGAAGAAGTTTAACCAAGTGCTGCCCAGAATGAACATCTAGTGTATTTTGTTCCTCAGGCCAATACTAAGAAGCAAACCGAAGCGCTTTGAAATCTGCTCCAGGAGTCAAGAAAAAAAAAAGACTTTTTCCAACCTAACCTAACCTAAGTTAGAAATTGTTTTAAGAAATTTTGACCAAGTGCTGCCTAAAATGAAGATCTAGTGCATTTCATACCTCAGACCAATACTAATCAGCGAACCAAAGTGCTTCAAAATCTGCTTCAGGAGTCAAGAGAAAAAGAGTTTTTCCAACCTAACCTAAGTTAGAAATCCGTTTTTAGAAAGTTTGACCAAGTGCTACCCAGAATGAACACCTAAAGCATTTTGTACCTCAAGCCAATAATAAACAGCAAACCGAAGCGCTTTAAAATCTGCTCCAGGAGTCAAGAGAAAAAAAGAGTTTTTGCAACCTAACCTAACCTGTTAGAAAACTTTTTTGAGAAGTTTGACCAAGTGCTTCCCAGAATGAACACCTAATGCATTTTGTTCCTCAGGCCAACACTAATTAATGTTTTACTGATTAGTATTGGCCTAGGTTAGGTGAAGTTGCAAAAACTCTTTTTTTTCTCTTGACTCCTGGTGCAGATTTTGAAGCGCTTTGGTTTGCTGTTTAGTATTGGTCTGAGGTATGAAATGCACTAGATCTTCATTTTAGGCAGCACTTGGTCAAAATTCCTTAAAACAATTTCTAACTTAGGTTAGGTTAGGTTGTAAAAACTCTTTTTTTCTCTTGACTCCTGAAACAGATTTCGAAGTGCTTCGGTTTGCTGATTAGTACTGGCCTGAGGAACAAAATGCAATAGGTGTTCATTCTAGGCAGCACTTGGTCTAAATTCCTTAAAAAGATTTCTACCTTAGGTTAGGTTAGATTGGAAAATGTCTATTTTTTTCTTGATTCCTGGAGCAGATTTCAAAGCGCTTCGGTTTGCTTCTTAGTATTGACCTGAGGAACAAAATGCACTAGGTGTTCATTCTGGGCAGCACTTGCTCAAACTTCCTTAAAACGATTTCTAACTTAGGTTAGGTTAGGTTGGAAAAACTCTTTTTTTCTCTTGACTCCTGGAGCAGATCTTGAAGAGTTAGTTAGTATTAAGCTGAGGAATAAAATGCACTTGGTCCACACCCTCTCAATCTCCTTTTGGAAATAAAAATTCCTAATGTTGAGTTGTCCAAAATTGAGCTCAATTTGAAAAAAATAAGAAATATTTTTTTAATGACAAGAAAAGTGGCAAGTGTTGCACCATTTTGAAATCTTGATTAAATGCGCCATCTTTTGAAATGACTTGCCAAGGGTAGTGTAGTACAATTTTTTTTCAATATGAAGTGTTAAAGTTAACGAACAATATTTTTGTGAACCATGACTCACTAAAACTTAACTTATTTTATTAAATTAACAATGTTTTTTGCATTAATTTGTAGTTGCGATTAATAGCATCGTTAATGAAGATCACGAAATTAAAAAAATCACAGCGAAATTGTGACATTTGTGATCACAATCCTTGAAAATGCGACCAAGGGTGTCGAATTTCAACTTTATTTAAAAATTGTCTATTATTGTTGAACTGAGTGATATGGATTTTATTTTTTATTTTTCCCAGAACTGGTATAGCTTGGCCTTTCATCCGGTCTCTGATTATCGTTGAGTTTTGGGACACCCTGTATAGTGTTGGGGTTTATGTGTGTGATGGTTGTGTGTGTGTGTGTGTGTGTGTGTGTGACAAGGCAAGGGGGTTGTGTTGCACTAACTTAGCCGACTTTACGATTTGCGGCGGTCGCGGTGTCTCCGAAATTAGGGCCGTGGTTGTGTTTCAAAAATAGGAGTAACTCTCTGGAGCGGCGCGGTGTGTTGTGCCCGGAATTTGTAAGTTGAGGTGAGAATGAAAAAGTAATGTTGTGTGGTCACTTTATAGTACCCAAAGTACTGTGTTGCTTCAAATTATACGGGATAGAAGAGGATTTTAGTGCCTCTGTTCGAATGTAATATCTTGACGTGATTATATTTAAAATAGATTACAATATTTGAACAACGGTATTTTTATGATCTGACCACCGGGGTCTGAAAAGGCTACTTTATCGTATAATCGTAAAGTCTAATAATATGGTTCGTATTTTTTTTCATACGTTTATATTTACACTGAATATGATTCTGATATGAAATGAGTACCTATGATTCGGCTTATTTATGCAAACATTTTACGAATATCACAAGAAGTGCTTAAGACCTACTAGAAATTCGGGATATGATTTACTTTTAGATGAATTGCCCAATGGGGCATTTTGAGCCCGGTGGTGAGAGTCGCGTGCATGCGATGGACGCGAGACACTTAAGACCGTGGCTACACTTGGGGGAGGCCTATGTCAAACAGTGGACGACCTTCCCCTGAAATGATGATGATAAATGTGTTTTATAAAATGATATTTTCTTGAACTTTGCATTAGAACTAATCAACAGGAATTGCGAATACAGCAACCATTTCTAAAAATAACCTACGAAGGTTGACTAAACTAATGAAATACATTAGTACCTATGTAGGTACCTACTGCCAAAATCTATAGTGAAATAGGAATTCCCATTTGACGAAATAGTTATCTGACATCGTGACCGTTATCAGTGACAAAAGTCCGTCACGCCAACTGCCGTGTCAATTACACTTTATTCTAATTGAAAATAAGGGGCCCATCACACCTGGACACTTAATTTGATTAGAGGTTATTGATCTCGCCACATTTTACCGAATTACTAGGTACCTGTTTGTTTTTAAGCAAGTATTAAATACCTAATTGTCTCTTAAATAAATTAAGTAGGTAATTTTATATGATAACATGGACTGGGCCGGACATGTCTGCTGCATGCCGATCGAGCGGTGGGCCAGTAAAACACAAGGTTGGTGCCCTAAAATAGCGCGGCGGGGTCGCGTCAGACCAAGAAGGAGATGGCGGGACAACTTGGATGTCTTCCTTGAGAATTGGCAAGAAGTAGCTCAAAGTCGGGAACGATGGAAGGAATGGAGGGAGGCCTTTGCCCAGCAGTGGGACAGCATAGGCTAGATATAATAATAACATGGTAAAGTACAATGACAAATAGAAGTAGCTACGCTGGTCATGGTCAAACATAAATATTTTGTGTTGTTGGATTTTTCGTAAAAGGTTCTCTTTTTTATCACAGGCAAGCACTAAGAAATAATTTTCCCAAATTGTCCAAAGTTTTTTATGGAGAAACTTACTTTTACGCAGGCGAAGCCACTGGCAAAAGCTAGTTTATTATTTTGTTTTAGGTACAATGGGGTTGGCGTATCCTTGTGGATAAAACCTCCAACTAATAAAAAAAAGAATATTAATCGAAGATTACTGATCACAGCGCATTTCGCACTCACAGTTGATTACATAGTAGTAAAATATATTCGCACTAGTGCAAAATAAAACAATTACTCCACCATTTCGTGTGGCAACGTGGATTTTTCACGTAAAATTCACTAACAAAATACATGTTGTGAAATAAAAAAAATTTACAGAGCTCTTAATAACGGATATATCCGTATTGTTTTTTACATTTATTTATCCGCGTTGTATTAATTTTCATTGTTGCTTTTTGAATCCGAATTCTGAAACAAACCTTTGCAATGACAACAAACGAGACACAATAGTAAAACAATAACAGCGCGGTCTCATAGGACCGGTTGGGGATTCAAACATTAATGGACTTTTTTTTATATATACCCATGTGCCTATACCTAATCAATTTATTGCATCTCGGTGTAAACAAATTACAAAGCCTTCAAGAATTTGCAACAAAATTTTCACGAAATTGGGTTTTCTACTAACTGTATTTTTGTCTGTTACTGTTACTTGGAGGACCTGTGGTAGCCGAGTAAGGAGCAGTGGTGGCCGAGTAGTAACTAAAAACCCAGCCTGGCGCATTACTTTGTGTAATTTATTTCATCACCACTGCTCTCAAAATTGTGAAGGAAAACATCGTGAGGGAACCGGCATGTCCTAGAACCAAAAATTCGAAGACATGTGACATCTACCAATTCGCACAGGGCCCGCATGGTGGATTATGACCCATCCCCTTTCCTAGAGGGGAAGCCTGAATCCCAACAGTGGGGACAACAGGCCATTAATGGTACTGTTACTTGAAACACCGGCCAAGTCTCAGTCAGATATGCGCACGAAGGGTTCCGTACCGTCCGCACCATATAAAAATTATCGAAGAAAAAAATGGAGGAGTAGGAGGGTAAAAATAACCCACAATCTATACACAGACATTCTCAGACCTACCCTACGTTTCATAGAAGTTCGATAGCAAACACTACAAAAGTGTAAAAGATTTTCTATACTCTTCGCGAAGTAGAAGCATTGCGCAAAAAGTGAACAGCAGTATCTAGGTATATAGGTCAGTGCATATCTTATGTATAACACGTGACACAAAAGTCGTAAGGCATACATGACTGGCATGATCTTCGAAGCCGATAAAACCATGCACCTGTGAGTCATAACAAAAGTAATGTATGATGCACGAGGTCACGTTTTCACTGGGTGAATTTTTGAAGAGAGAATATACCTATCTAATGTTCCAATTTTAAGAAGGACATCCCTTGTTATGTTCTCTATTTCTAATGACCGACGATTTGCAGTCGAAACTTAAACTGTAGCAGAAACCAGTTTTAGCCGAAACTGTCCAAAATCGCATACGAATATTCGGTCTTTATTAATCACCTTATTATCACACACAAAACAATCGCTAGGACCTTGGATCTTCTTCTACCAGATTTAACTACATGAAAGTACAAAATTGTACCAAGAGAATATAATCCCAAGATAAAACCTGCTATTTCAAGACATGGTCGTCCTGTGTGCCAAACTACCAAGTAATTTGAGCGTGAGTGAAGAAGTAACAAACGTACATAAACTTTTGCCTTTATTATAATAGTTTGATAATTAGTATGATGCAAAACAAAAAACTTGCTTTCTTTTATTTCTTTCTAACTTGTTTTTACGTCAAAAGAGCATCTGAGTCAAAATAATGAAAGCTCCAGTTACAGTGGAGCTCCCATTATTTTGCCTTACTTCTAATGTCAGTCAGCAAGTTCCGAACTTCCGAATCGTACAAACAAGAATTCAATCTGCATTCTCTTCATATCCTTCTCTTATGTCAAGACATCACTCACGGAAAAACATTTCCCTTATTGCTAGTACCTTCAGGAGTTCTTTGTATCTTCCCGGCGCAATCTCGTCAGCCATCATCCATTCTTCCCAAACCTATTCGAAAGCAATAAAGAATGCAAATTGAAGAATCCAATTTGTAGTACAAAACGTTGTGTTTAAATATGCAACGGGGGCTTTGAAAAAATTGCTGCACTGTCCTAGGGGGTAATGCAAGGGTCACTGTTGGGGCCGGAAAAAAATGGATTTATAGGGTCATTCTCCTTTATGTGTTAAGGGGCATTGATATGCAAATTATATTGGTAAGTGTCGTTTGAATTGAAAATATTTAACCGTATCTTTTTAATAGGGTTGTAGATAGGTAAAGGGCAAACACGACGATGGATATTGCGTTTTTTATTTGGGTTCCGTAAGTCCGAACGAAAAAAGCGTTACCTTATAGAATCTCTAGTGTAATAAATGTAAATTAACTGTATCTATCTGTAATAGATACAGCTAATTTACACCGAATCGCCTGGACCAGTCCTGTTCACATATGAACTTCTGTGACTCAAACATAAACACGGAACATAAGCAATACATACGGGATCACTTTTGTGGAAAAAAAATAAAACTAAACAATCTGTACGTCGATATCAAACGTTTTTTAATATAATTTTAAAGTTTAGGTATGTGTATAATAAATTGACCATTCCTACTACCTTGCAAAGCCTAAAATGACATGTGAAAACTCTACATGTGAAATACTGAAGATGATTCTTTACTTATAAGTCTAAAGCAATGTGAGTTTTTTATAGTAACAGATTGAAAATTAAAATTAGCTCAGAACCCTTTGCAGACGAATCCGATACGTATTTGGTCAGTTTTTATATTTTATTTTTATTCTTAAGATAAAACAAGTACGATGCCAAATAAGACCATCTGCTATAATATTCCACCACCCCAACTTACATCCACACGATTTGATACTACGATATTTCATCGGGAGCAAGATCCATTTGAAGCTCGCTCTAAAATCATAAGAATATTCCACATACGCTATCTCAGCTGGTCCATAAAATCTGCACATCACACGACACACACATCATACATCATATCGAATAGCATGCATTTGATAGACGTATGACGGACGGGTATCGTTCAAAACTGTGCCAACTCACAAATCGATCGCGATTGACACAAGGTGAACGACATACAAACAAACCTCCCCTTTTAAGTTGAACACGTCTTTGTTTGTCATGTGAATGGATATTGCCTTGAACTGTATGTAAATCGTGATGTTTTGGATCGAAAGTCATCTGTCTTGTGTTTAGATACTTCTGTGGAGCTGCTTTTCTTTAGGTGGGAAAATATCAAATAAACAACTCGTTACTCAAAACAGGGATGTCAGACTTATACTGACCAAAAACCTGGACCGAACCTAGTCGTCAACGGCGCGTTCTGTTCCACGTGCGCCTCAAGGAGATGTCAGCAAACTGTAGGGGCCCGGCAGGGCCGAAGCCTCTGAGGAACACGGAAATTCCGAAAGGTAAGCCCGTGTCCCCCAGATCGAAGGCAACGAAGAAACTGGGTGGGGCTTAGTCAGTAAGAGTCTGACACGAAAGAGGGCGAGAAGTCATTCTGATGTTTCCCAACCTGAAAAAAAAAGACTTATACTGACTAAAACCGACATGTGTTTCTGCTCTTTGCCTTACGATGTCTTGGAAACTCTTTCGAAGAATCCCGCAGCCTTAGCAAGCCATACGCAATTTCTTTGAGGCATTCGTGGAACAACTCGCGCAGTAGACTCGGGCTTAGTTCTCACCGGACTTTGAACCAAGAGCTCCTTGAGAAACATTTGTTCGAGTTCTACCATCACATCCATGTCTGTGGTGTGACATGTGTGTGGTTTTGGGATTTTCTCACTTTCTAATTAATTTCTTGCTCCCGTAATAAAAACCGTAGGAATCACCCGTTAGTCGAAAACTTAGCAACAATAATAGTAACATCAACATCACCAAGAGCAAGTCCATTTACGCCCGTTTTCAATAAGCTACCTATCTAAAGTTGCAAGTTATTATAAACAAATCTATCCTTTTGCCCTTACTTGCTTTCCTATAACCTACCGACGGATAGCATTTCCTACCAAAGTTGTGGATGGATAGATAGAATCTTACGGTTTATCGGGGATAGCTCTCTCTATCTATCCATGAACTGCGGTAGGTTATTGAAAACGGGCGTTAAGCAGTAAAAAGTATTACTATGTAACTATTAAATTCCCACGATACCTACTACCTAAAGCTTTGCGCTAGATGAAAATAGGAAAACGAGCATCTAGCGATCAATAACCAAATAACCAGCATCTCCAGGGAACGCAAACTATTATGTTATTAGGAATAATACACGCCTTCGGGAGAGGAGAAAAATACGCAAAAGTATTTTATTCCCAGGTACAGGAAAACGGTGTTACTTAGGCCCGTTAATTAAGATTTATCCGAGCGATTCCTACTAAAGCAGAAATCCGGTAAGTCTCAATGAAGCTTGATAATTACAATAATATTATGAAGGCGGAAGTTTGTGTTTACGTTTGTATGTTTATAACTTACTATACCGGTTTTTTGCTATAACCCCCTATGGTTATGATGACATCTCTTTGAGACTTGCGTAGAACACTACGCGCCGCGCCATCGACAACTCGGGCTCGGTCCGGACGGTTACCGGACGGACAGACGACGGGCTTCTTATTGCTCGTGGTCCGCAAGGCCACGCCTTCAGTGGCGGTCAGGTACCCGGCAGCTAGGGCGTGAGGATATCTATTCCCTCATGCTTGCGGCCGCCTCCTTCACTAGCATTACTACTTCGCAGAAGGGGGTGACCGCCATTCATTCCCTCTCGATCCATGCTTAGTAGACGATATCCTGGAATAACACTAGAATACTTTTTATCCCTTGTAAGTTCCCTTGAGACAATTATTTAGGTACTCTCACGCGGGTGAATCCGCTGGCAGCAGCTAGTATTGTAACTATTGCGTATGTACTTGTAAGTCAGTAAAGGTTACTCGTGTTTCTAACTGAAGTAGATCTCTTCTTGTCACTAAGTAAACTTTATAATATTATTTACGTGTATGTGTTAAAGTAAATAATAAAAATCATTGACTTACCACGAGCTTTTAACTCGTCCATTTGTAGACCTAAACCGAACTGTTAAAGAGATGGAGCTATAGCATATAGGGTGTGTAGCTCCATCCCTCTTTCTCGCTCACACGACTAGATATTTTCATGTCATGGTAAGGCTCCTGTTCTCTATACATAAAACTACATCGTTTTCCCCTATAAGCTACCCGCGCATCACATCACATATTCAGCAGCACTGCATGACCCGAAACATTTGACAGACGATCTGGTCAAACAGCGATTCGCTCATATATCACAAAACAAATAATAAGATCCGAAGACTCGGACCCGAACATCATTCTTCCGACGTACTACTGAAGTGAAAGACAAAACAAAAAGAAATAGGTTTATTGTCCCACTGAGATCGAAAATACGGATTCCTTTTAAGGCACGGGAGCCGAAACGACACCGTTTTGTCAAAACCTTTTTCTACTTTTTCCGGGGCAAGCTTGTGAAAGTTTGATGTCGTCCGTGCGTTACCACTTAAACCCGCTTCTTGCATATTGTATACTAATCTCGCATTCAGGTGTTGTTTTAAAAGTCTCTTTATATGTCCCTTGACTTATTTATTTGCACTAAGATCCTTTCGCTGTTGAGACTGCGCAATTTTCCATTTTAGGCTACAGATAGAACAATTTGCTCTGCCTCGGGACCAAAATCTGTTCTAAATCGGTTCATGATTTGGGACAGATTTTTTAGGTATTCTCGAAGATACACCACTTAGGTCTGCCCGTCCTTGTATAGAAAAGCATACCTAATTTACATAAAATCTCTTTGTGTTTCTCAATACCGATTCCTAAAATCCGTAAGGTTTTCAAAGACTATTGAACTAAACAATGCAAGGAAAGATCGAACCCATTCAGTGTATCGTTATTAGGAAGGCCCATTTCAGAATATAGGACATTTCCAACATTCTGATATCTAATCAAAATTCATGATCCACTACCCAATTTTCTATACAAATGTTATCCATTGAACAACCCATCAGGCCGTCCTATATTCAGAGACACAACTAATACAAATCAGGGTCTGAGATATTTTTTTCTTTTTATTTAAAATCTTGTAGAAGACAAACTGGGGCGTTCTCCAATTTTCTCGAATTCGAGGTCACGATAGTCAATTTCTTGAGTAAAAATTCTGAAGTGAAATCCCTAAATTCAATATAGAAACTGGGCCTCGTTTGCTTGAAAGCCTACATAAAGAAACTTTCTCCATCGATAAGGTAACCTAAGAACCTAAAGATACAAAGTATTCGTACTTATCTGATACTCATGCCGGTCCCTCGGCCGTTAGGACAAACAAATCACGATTAAAGGGCCCAGTTCACTTTCATCTCATTAATGCTCGTAGACGCATTTAATTAAAATTCACCCTCTGAAGGCCTGACTTTATCTTGGCAGGGTTTTTCGATCTCGTTATTAGCACATTCCTGCTGAGATAGCGTCCTTCACCCTCAAGAAGTAAATCGTCGGTTTAATATAACGCTGTTTGATTTGATAATAGTTTTGTAAACGACGGATTATCTTGTAGACGAATAATTTCTTGATTAGGTACTCGTACCTATTTATTTGTCCAACAATACTACTTGAGCTCTTTGAAGATAAAGATATTTTATTTACATAAAACATAGTATAAAAGATGTTTTCGAAAATATAAAGATCGAACATGTTTACTTTCTTTAGTTTAAATATCTCAATTATAAATTGAAATTAAAGGCTTAATAATTGCGGATTACATACAGGTGACAAGCAATGGGAACGACCGAGTTCCAGTTGTCGAGGGTGCGTAGTGTTTCACGCTCCCCTAAAAGAAAAGCTCAGTAGGTAGCCCATAGGCAGCAGGGCAGGAAACCTTTGGTTTTAGAACGCAAAGGGTAACTGAAGGACGCAGGTGTGCTTTAGTCAGTAAAAGTCTGACGGACCTTCTCGCTCCACCCTAATGTGTCAGAAATTATAGGATGATTTTCCGCCTCAAAAAAATAATAATTGCATACTGCAATATTTTTCAAATTTTCAAACAAAATATAGCTGGATAATTTTACACATTTTCAACACTGCAGAATCCGGCTACCCGACCTATTTGGATCGACCGCACGAAAACCGCTCACTATCATCCCCTGAAAACCTCGATCAGAAAAACAAATATTCTAATTTATAAGACGGGGAGGAAGGATTGTGATTAATAGCGGCGTCCCGTCCGTTTTCAGACCCGCTATAGAGCCCAGTATAAGACATATGGCATCGCTTAAAAATTGAGGTCGGCATATAATCCACGGTTACGTTTTCTGTGATTATGCGGGTCTGAGCAAGATTGATGACGTCGACCAGCCAACGGATGGCTGGACGGACTTAACCCGCCAAATCCCGTGGATTATGACCCATAAATAGCTATTCGTGCTTGTCCTTCGAATAGTTGCTTGTTTCTGTTATGAATTTCATATACTCTTTTATGGTCAACACGTGTAACATAAGTCTGAGAAACTTTAGTTAGAACTTTTTTTTTAAATTGTTATAAACTAGTGCTTGACCGCGATCCCACCTGATGGTACCAATACCAATCGTTGATGGTGAGGCGCACTCTCTCTATTTACTCCCTAACTCTTTATTTGTTGTGTTCTAACTAAACATTATGTTGTGCCATAACAACTGTTTTAGGTTTTTATGACCATCCAGGTGACTTCATATAGACAAAATGAACACTAATAACATTGTTATGGCCGCTAGGTCTACGGAAAGATTTAAAAGAGTTACCGTAGCCCTGGAATACAAAGGGCATCTGAAGGACACAGCTAGGTCTTAAAGTCTATCCACCTCAACATAAAGATTCCTTTGTAAAATGATCACTAACTCGATTGCCAAACAAAGGCTTCACTCACACTATCGCCTGCATTTGAAGCAAGCTAATAAGGCTGCTAATTTTCTTTCCAAAATCGGTTCTACGTGCGCGATACGTCACAGGCAGGGTAGGGGAGGATTACACAAGCCAACTCTTAAGCCTTACAAACGTTGCTCCAAATCGGTGTTATTTAGCAACGCGAACTCGGCCGAGCCGCCCTAATTAAGCAGTACCCTAACTTTTCTTGACATCGCTACTGGGGCATACGTGTCGGTTGCGAGCAGACAGATTGTTTGGACAGACGAGAGGCAGAAACGGATTTGGAAGGATTTGCAAGGCGCTTGTGTATTAGAGCGATTTTGTTACTTTGATCTAATAGGTTTTCGACGTAGGTATAGGACCTATAGGGTACTTTGGTATCGAAGGAGATCGCAAGAGAAATAGACCTTGTTACATGCAGAACAGTTAAACACAATAGTTTTAAATGGTCGTGTAAATTTAGGGTAGGTTTTCAATATGCAAATAATTAAATAGTTTTAAGTCAGTTTTTATTAAAAGTGTCTTACTTAAATAAAAATATATATTGTAATATTGCATTTTTGGGTGTTAAAATTTCGCATAAACATTTTTTTTATGACGTAGGCAAGCGCGGGGGCAGGACAGGATTTGGTCATAAAGGTTGAAACGGGGGTGCAAAGTTTGTATAGAGAAACCTACTTTCAAAAGAGCGAACTGCTGGCAGAAGCTAGTTTAGGAAAAGTAATAAATACATAATCCACAATACCTATAGAACGGAACTATCTACATTGAATATCTACAAAGTTTTAACAAAAAGTTATCATGAAATCGCTCCAAGCAATAAAAGCGGACTGAGCATTACAAAAAGCCTATTGAAACCTACATAGCCTTTCAACAAGGTCGCAACTTGTTTATTACTTTTAATAGTATTCAAGCGATCTTTTATTTTTTCCTTTTCTCTTTGTCAAAGGCGTCTGGAACTCTGTTGCGTCTTCAGGGACATTTCCAACGTACCTAAAGCCATCGCGAGTCGCACTTTACTTTTTTTAATACCTTTAGTAAATGGATGAGTTTTAGTAAAGACTAGCTTTTTCTGAGGCTTCGCTCCCGTCGTTCCATCCCTTAGGAACTGTTGACTTCCCGGAATAAAAGCAGCCGGAGGCACTCAGCGCTAGTATAGGTTAGATATTGTTTGTTATAATAATACTCCCGATCGGATTTTGATCACGGTGGCGAAATATACAGGAGATACTTGTATTATAGTGCACAAGCGTGTGAAAACACAGGTGAACTCTCTGTTCCTTTACAGTTACAGTAAATGGGACGGCAATTCGGCACGACTTGGGTAATATCAGGAACAGGGCTTTACGTGCTTTCCCTGGCACTGTGATATCATACCGGCAAGTTCCAAACTTCAGGCTGCTATTGAGATCAGGGAATCGAATCCAAGCCAATCTGTAGTCGCGCCTGAAACCTTCTGTAGATTCATTTATAGACACAAGCACACAATTGTAATTCTTCAAAATATTTCTTTAGATAAGTATCTACTAATGGCAAGGTATGAAGGGGTGGGCGCAGACAAAGTATTTCCTGGGAGGGCTTTACCTAGTAGTGGATCAGTATAGGTGAATAAAAAGTAAAATATAAAGTAGTAATATCGCGCCTATTCTGCGAGTAAATAAAGCAAATTTTTTGTGAAAAACTGACCTTTAACTCTGCATGACGTTTTAAAGTTAAAATAAGCGAGAAACAGGGATAAAATAGTTTAGGTTATCAAATCGATCTCGTTAAGGTTTCGTAGCTCTGAAAGTCTACACTCAAAAACTATTCGCTAAACGAAAATTCATGGACACAATCACGTAAAAAAATGGATCAATCGATACGTGACTGGCCAAATAGTTTCAATTGAGTGCGTTGCTAAATTTTTATTAGGGAGCAGAGTTGCCTGATACAAAAACCTATACCAGGCGCCTCTTGCCCCGGGGGGGCGCTTAACCTATTTTCATTTGGTTCGTGTTTTTATTCCCTCAAAGCGATGCGGGGTCTAGGCGGCCCCGGTGTGGTTTTCAATTTACTAGCTTCAAACTCTGTGAAGTTCCCTCTACTTACGTGGTTCGCTACAATGACTGCAGTGGTTTTTGTTTGTTTAATTAGTTTTGAAGGAAATTGTCGGATGTGAGAGTTTCCTTGAGATCGTAAACCGTGTTATGAGGGAATTCGTTTTTATTTCCTTTCTTGTTTTGTGTTTCTCCACGTTTCGCGTCGTTAGACCGTTTTCACATTTTCCGATCCGATATCGGTATCGGACGCCGATACGATATCGGGGTAAGGTAAATATATGAGATATGTACCTGTCTTTCATATTGCCCGACCCGATATCGGATATCGGAGCACAGCATTTCATACATTTTACTTACTCCGATATCGTATCGGAGTCCGATACCGATATCGGATCGGATAATGTGGAAACGGTCTAACGATGAGCGCGCAAGTAAACTAAGAAGTTTAGACTGTCGGTTTGTTAGAGTGCATGGATGATCCACTCAGCTGAAAGTTCAGTGTGGACCGTTTGTGTATACTTATACGAATAGTGTTACATTTTGACCCCTTGTTGACCAAGAGATAGTTCTTAACTTTTTGGGACTTTATCAATTAAATTCGATCTAACACTAGGAATACTAACTAGAACACTGATACAAGTTCGTATAATTTTCATTGAATAATGTCTTATCCCGATGTATTTATAAAGCGTAGGTTACATAATAGGCACCTCCAGAAACTCAATAGGCCCGACTAGAGATGTGCCGTTGCCGGCAATATTGCCAGCAATATAGCCAGGAGTGGAAATATTTGGGAATATTGGTTAATTAATTATATGTCAAATTAAGAACGGAAACTATTTACAATACTTAAAATTAGCGTTGAAGACCATAATCTACATTATATACAATAAAATATTGTTTTGGGTAAAATTGCCAATAAATTACTATAATCTTTGGCAATATTCCCGGTAATTTACCTGCAATACTGCCAATGTTGCAGCACACGATAATGAATATAAGAAATAATACATACACTTCTCATCAGAAAAATCGAAACACTTTGCAAGTTTATGTTTTGATTATCAGAAAAGTGTGTGTATTTAAGAATATACACACTGTAATGGCCAAACGGCCAACACATATACAATCATGTATTTTTTTTCATGAAATGATTTTTTTTGTGTTAAATTAAGACAGAAACCATAAAAACGGAAGTGTTTCGATTTTTCTGCAGTAATAATAAACATTATTTTTAATATTTGACAGGCAACATTGGCAATATTGCTAATATTGCTGGCAAAATTAGTATTTTACCAGCAGTGGCAACATTGAGAATATTGCCGGCAGTGGCAATATTGCTGCCAGGCACATCACTAGGCCCGACCAATTGATCAACTGTTTGAACAGCTTATCTAAATCAGACTTCACATTGGGACATTATATCCTAGTATAGCATAGTATTACTGGTTGGGCGTGGTATCTTGACGCAAAGGATCCTTTGATGCAAAAGGCACATTAATACATCCGACTTATTTTTTTAATCTGCTCTAAGTTATCTAGAATTCGAGGCCTACCTGATGGTAGGCCTGATGGTGGGCGTGAGCATAGACATGTTTTAGTGATCTAAAACATGTCTATGCTCACCTAAGCAGTAACCGCGTTCTCAGTCGGCGTTTAGCGTGACATTATGTTTCAAAAACAGCCAGCCGACTATTAAAAAAAACATGTCCAATTTAGTAAAAATATTAGACAGAAATATTAAGAAGATATGTGATAGGCACGTTTACAGACCTCGTATTATATTGAACCATTTTTGTAAAGGCACTTTGCTCCGCATTTTCCACGACCTAGGTCAAAGAGAAATTACGAGGACAAAAGCTTCGACTACAAAAACAAAAAAAAACAATTATTAGATACACAAAACTAGACAAAACCAACCCAGGATTCCAATTACGTCAAAGAGCACAGCCCACAAAGTACAATCGCAGGCACAAAATTACGAAACCGCATTATCACTAAATTTTTCATTACTCAAAGCAATTCCACGAACGAAGGGACGCTCGAGTAACTCAATAACTGACGACAAAAGGCATCTGAGTATAAAATTCGCCAATTATACGCAACCCACTCACGAAAACACCAATATTCCAAACGGATCACAATTAAATACCCTCCCGACCGATTCTTCAAAGTAAAGGGATGATTTTAATTTAAATCTAGCCCTCCTCTAAACCGTTCCATATCTGGTCGACGTTATTAGCACATTCTAGTGAAGCGATGTCGTCCCCGCGACCGCTTTTGAGAACCACATTAACGATTTGTCCTTTTTGCAGTTTAATCGTATTCAGTTCTGCGAGGGCAAAGGGACTGACGTAAATCAAAGAGGGACTGTGCACAGTTACCCTGGCTACAGGAATCTCGCTCGGCCGATTAGCAACGGCCGCCCTGTCACAAATTGAATCAAATGGAACGCTGCTTTCGAAATTTAAAGGAACTAGCAAGCATAAGGATATCTATTGTCGGTAAATCCCTCTAGCGGCACGTGTTTTATGAGATGAAAGTGAACCAATGGAGCATTATAATATCAAGAGCATCAAGCATCAAGGTAACCAAGTGCCCTAATCTCTAAATCCGTAAGCAGGTAAATGTTGTATACGCCGCTGTAGCGCTTTGGAGAAAGCGATTTTTCATTCAAGGTAAGATTTTTTACAGAGATTAGAGATAGCTCTGATACAGTAAAGTCGGGTTATTTTAGTCCTGGAGAATAACTTTGATCCAAGCTTATAAACCAACTAGCTTTTTCCCGCGGCTTCGCCCGCCCGTCCGTTACAAAAATGGTAATTTTATGACGTAAACAAATTTTTTTAAGATAAATATATATAGCCTATAGCACTCAGGAAGAAAGCAGCTTTATATCAATATATACATTTATGTAATCGAGCCTGGATCCTTAAAGATTATACAAACAAAAAAAACAAACTTTACCTCTTTATTATATTAGTATAGACAGCAACAATTACATGGGACACTGTTTACGAGGTTTCTATAGGGTATCGAGCTTGTGACAAAGTTCCACTTCAGTACCAAAATAATCCGACTTTAAAGTCTCTACTTTAGCTACTAGATTAACTGCTCTTAGATAAATTCTGTCTCCCCCAAATGTCGCCACAATGACCGGCCCTGTGCGTCACACATCAAGCGGATTCCTGCGATGCTCACCAGGTCATCGGTTATAAGCTTAGTTTGCACAAATGAATTTTGTAGCATAAATGAATTGACCCTACACACTGTGTGACAACCGATACGCATCTGACCCTTCCCTTAGATTACCCTTTGATCTTATATGCCGACTTGATCAAAGCACGTAAAACATGGTAACTATTTTTACAAATATGTTTTGTTATATACTTTTAAATTACTTCACCTTTTCTATTAAAACTTTATGCACTGGTAAAAAAACTGTACAAAGGCAGACTTAACACCTCAGACATTTTCTACTAGTCGTCCTTAGAGTGGCACTACTTGGCAGGTGCAACAAGAGAAACAGAAAACAAATAGGTATGTAAGTACAGTAATGAATATACACTTAGACATACAAATAAACAATGTTATTGTGAAAAAAAGAATCCAACCCATTACTATAGTCAAGATCTCATATCGAAATGTCCCCTAAACATTTTCTAAAAATAAAACTAAGCAGAAATCTCGAAAATTCTTCTACCTTGCCATATCAATCATAACAAAGACAGCTTCGCGTGCCACCCTCCCCACGTCGAGTGCCGACACCTCTACACACTAAACAACGCCAAAGGTCAGAATTCGACAGCCAAACAGAATTGGGAAAACAAACAATTCGCTCGGGAAACATTCTAAAGCACTTTAACGTTATTATCCCAAGACATCAAGTCACATTAAATTCTTTATTCATTTTATTTTTGCGGGGTCACGGGCTCAGGCCGGAATTCCTGCAATGCCTTTGATCTAAGTCAGACGAGAAAAAAAAAACATGAACGAAAATGCACTTCAACTGTCTTCATAAAGGGGGGAAAATATAATTTATTCACGAGATAATTTTCTCCTCCCTTTTAAGGATAGACGCCGTTTGAAGTGGGGTGGGCACGAATGAATGTTTGCACTGAGCCGGGCTTAGGCTGCACTATGCTCTCTCGGGAAGACTTTGTCTTGTATTCAACGCTATTTTTTTTTATGTATTGCCATTTTAATATTCAACATCGTAAAACTGTGGCGGTGTCCTGGCCTTTTTGTGTAAACGTGCCGGGTCAACGGTAGAGGGGAACACTTGTTGTGTTTTGAAGTATAATTTTATTCGAATAACTCCCATTCGCGAGTAGCTAATGCTGTCTAAAGTACCTATAAGTTAATTTCCGAAGGAACTGAGAAGATAATTATTTCAGTGCACGCTGTGTGCTAGATAGGGTTTCTCATTTGCAAAAATGTCGAACTTCCATACAAAGTTTAATTCTGTTTACAATTTTTATATTATTGCCAAAAAATTTATTGGTCATCAAAAATTAACACAAATTAGGTTCAATTGGAGCTGGCACTTTGATTTATCGAATTAAAAATTATGGCATCTTAAAAAGCAAGAAATCGAAGTGTTGCCATCACATCTATAGATTCATTTTGCAGACAACAGCTGCTCTCGAACCAACTTTACTCCCGAATAATTTAGTTAATTAACCAACCCACAACAAACAATCAATTTGCCACTTATAATAAGTGTAGCATCACTTAGGTACTTCATGCAAGTGACCCTACCAAGGACACTGGGATAATTTAAGACTTCTCAACCGTTTAATTAATCAAAACTCGCAGTAATCAATTTGAACATACCTACCTACATAGGTAATTAATTTCGGTTTACTCAAATTCAACTCCTTACATTGTAGGATGTTGCGAAAATTGATATTGTACGGTAATAACGCCTACGGGTTTACGTAGGCGGTTCAAACAATATGTACTTTTCGTGCGTAGTAAGAAGTATAATTTTCGTGCCCACGCAATTTTGTTAACGCAGGGTGTACCATGGTGAGAAGAGCAGTGGTGGCCCAGTGGTAATTGCCCCGACTTGCAAGTTGTAGGTCACGGGTTCAAACCCAGTCAGGCGTATTACTTTGTGTAATTTTATCAACACTGTTCTCAAAACGGTGAAGGAAAACATCGTGAGGAAAGCGGCATGTCCGAGAACCAAAAATTCGAAGACATGTGACATCCGCCAATCCGCACTGGGCCCGCGCGGCGGGTTATGGCCCATTCCCTCTCCTACAGAGGAGGCCTGAGTCCCAGCAGTGGGAACATTATAAGGCCAATAATGCTAATGCTAATACCGTGGTGTCCTGGAATTGGTGCTTAGATTGAACAACAAGTATTATTGTTTTTTTTTCCATGAACAATTTTTCTGTCACAGCCCTGACTTCAAGTTCAAGATGGACCGATGAGTAAGTGACTAGTAAAAGTAGCGGGAATCCGATTAATGCGGGATGCACAGTACCGGTCATTATAGCGACACTTGGGGAGATCTATGTCCAACAATGAACTACTTTCCGAACCCGGAGTTTGAAAGGTGGCAGTGTGATTTCCCCGTGCCTCGGGAACCACATATTGAAAGACTTTTTCATGAAATAGCTATTAAACAAAGGTGCGCTTAACAAAGGTTAGCGAACCCAGAGGGTTGTATATAATAACTAGCTTTAGCCCGCAGCTTCGCCCGCGTACATAAAATATAGCCTATGTCACTCAAGAATACAGCAGCTTTCTATTGGTGAAAAAATTTTAGCAATCGGACCAGTACTTCCACAGATTACCTCATACAAACAAAAAAAACAAACTTTACCTCTTTATAATATTAGTATAGAAGTATTATAGATTATAATTCCGTAAATAAATACGCCAATCACATTCACACTGCAATACGAAGTCGTGTCGTAAAAATCTGCGACGTCGCACAAGGCATCGTGGTTTCCAATGCGCATCCACAACGTACAAATCTGAGATGCGATGTCGTGCGACTTAGTTAGTGCAGCCCGTTCAAAGTATGGAACTTTGAACGGGCTGGACCGTCCCATCCTTTGGGACAAATGTATACCAGATTTCAAAGATATTTTTTAAAACGTGCGACGCCGTATACGATGAAATGTTTGCGTTGCGTTGCGTTGTATCATTATACGACGCTGCGACGTCGTTTTGTCGATGCGATGCCGTAACGCAATGTTGTAGTCTCATCCTAGCCATTTCACGTTAACGACGCTATGTCATGGTATTTATTTATTATATTCTTTATTGTAAGTATATCATTAATACATACAAAAGGAACTAAAACTGCAAAACATAGGTACAAACCATGGGTGACCTTATCGCATTCCGCGATCTCTTCCAGACAACCTGGATTGGATTAGTTACGGTTACTTGAGAAGGCCCGTATAAAAGTTTCATAAAACCGGAAATAAAATACTTTGAATATGGGCAAAAAGTTTATTTAAAAATATAAGCTGGATAACATTCATATAAAAGCAACATTATACATTTTATATTCTGTGATTCCTGAAACCATATCTGTGCCAGCGGTGCTTTTTTATATATTTTTGCTTTTGCTTAAAAAATCAACTCCACAACAAAAATATATATATAATATTTTTTTTAAAAAACGGTATTCTTTTTTACATTAATAATAAATACGTGTGAATTTATTATTAATTTGATATTAACAGATGGCAAGCGCTTTACAAATCTAAAATTAACATTCATTATGCGTCCCGTAAAGAGTAGAATTCCCTGCCCGAGAACAGGTCTAGGCGAGCGTACTCGACCGTCTACCATCAGGTAAGATCATGCACGAGCCTATCATTTCTTAACTAAAATATAAAGTATGACCCCAGTAACCATAGTTTCTTGCCGGTTTTTCTCCATAGGAAACGAGCAATTGGAACCGCGCACTAGCTTCCTTCTGACGTTTTATAAGTGCCTATGTTTGGCCCATATAAACATTTTTGATTTTAAGTAGATTCAGAAAAAAACCGTCCGTCACCTTAAAGTCGACCACTGGACATTGGTCGGCAGTCATCATCATCTGCCTAGCCTTTTCCCAACTACATTGGGGTCGGCTTCCAGTCAAGCCGGATTTAGCCGAATACCAGTATTTTACGAGGAGCGGCTGCCTACCAGACCTCCACAACCCATTAACTGGGGTAACACGGTACTTCATGGCAAGACTGGAGTCAGATTTACTGGCTTCTGACTATCCGTTACGACTGCCAAAGACCTCCAAATGACAGCCGGGACCTACGGCTTAACGTGCTTTCCGAGGCACGGAGGAAACTTGTTATGTTAAGATGGCCACCCATCCACAGACCAACCTAGGCAAGCGTTGCTTAACCTTGAAGATCGATCTATGCGGCTGTTATTATCTAGCCACGAGCTCCTCGGACATTGGTCGGCAGTATTTTGACCATTATAATAGATAGCTTTAGCCCGCAGCTTCGCCCGCGTGCATAAAATAGCCTATGTCACTCAGGAATACAGCAGCTTTCTATCGGTGAAAAACAATTTAGCAATCGGACCAGTACTTCCACAGATTACTTCATACAAACAAAAAAACAAACTTTACTTCTTTATTATATTAGTGTAGATGTAGATTACTGACTAACCTGGCAAACATTGTTCTGCCATATAAATTTTATCGAAGAAGGAAATGTGGATGTGAGCATAAGTTAAAAAGGTTGCTTTTTGGCATTGGACTGATTTTTATTCTACCAATTATACTTTAACCGAGTATTTGTTTATTATTTCATGTATATTTTTAATTAGAATAAGTTGTGTGACGCTAAAATTAGCATTTTTTCATTGTGAAACACTTGTCATCTGTGATTCAGCTTATAATCTAAATCTATCTCAGAACAAGCTACTCTATACCTATTTGGCACAATTTAGTACCCTGATATTGTACTAATATACCACTATAATAATAATATACCAATTTACTATAACATTCGTGTTTTACAATAGTAAACGTTATAAATGTACAGATGCTATGTGTGTTTTTAAACAGGATATTGTTTTTTTTATACGTAACAATTTAAATAGTCAAAGCTAAAAACATCAACATACCTTAATGCATAAAAAAACATACCTTATTATTAATTAGAGCATTAATAAATGAGCAACAATAAATGAGCTTATTTATTATTTTTCTTAGGGCTTCGATATAAAATATGAAAAAGGCACGCAAAAAGAAATGCCTCGCTGTACAACACAAAATTTTACAACAAATATTTACAGAAGTCAAGAAAATTAACTGTATGTGTTATAGTCAATACATCAGTATTGACTGTGTTATAGTCAATACTGATCGAATTATATTATTTCTGAAAATCTTAAGTCAAAACATGTCTGTTTCATTACTTTAAAAAATGCGATATAATTTAGATACATTACACTTGTAATGTATAGCTATTGTAGGTACTTACCTACAATCGCTATAAAAAAATGCTCTTTTTAAATGGTCACTAAAAATACCTAACCACCTCACAGATTTTTTAGGAAATGTTAGCAATTTTAAAGTACCATCAAAAACATGGTGAATAGGAACTCAGGGGTAAAATGGAACAAAACTTTGATTAGGATATTTAATTAGGTATGTAAAATCGATGCATAGTTAGAAATCTCTTGATTTCTGGATGTTGAACCATCCATATTATTCACTGAACTCTCTCACATAGGAACTTCTAGTACTGCCAATATCTGGTGATGTCCTATTTCACAGGACTTCTCATAAAGAAGAAGATATAGGTCCACATAATTTTAAAAAAATCATGAAATATTTTTACTTTTCCTCCAACATAATTCACTACTTATAAAGCTTCTAAAATCTTCAAACTACCCTCTACTATCTGTCATGCCATACTACATAACTTTACCCACATGTATGCCTAATCAAGTTGTGCATCGTTGCAATGAATTGACATAATACATCAAACACTACGTCACAATATCTTACTTGTTACATTTTAGGCCGACACTCATAAGCCTCTTTGCTTACCAATTCGATTGCTTATTTGAATACCATATCTTGGACCATTATTATAGAAGACAGTCAGTGTGAAAATAGCCTTTTTCGTCACCTACAAATAAAGTACACCGCTTAAGGTGACGGTGGCGGATGAATTATTATCCATACAAACGCAATACCAAAATGATTTGCAGTTTAAGCATATTTATTTAGGTTCCACTAAGTCTTCTTTTTTTTGAAAAACTAACCCCAAACGAAATTAAAGTGAATTTCATTTTGCACATTTTCACAGCTAAAATACCATCTTTTCATTTTGATATATCTATATTATAAACAACAATATTTCAAAATACCTCTCCGTAGAAACATAGATATTATTATCAAGTTATAAATACTCGAAAAAAAATTGGAAACACATTAATTTTTCATTAATAATTTTTGGTATTACGGAACATATCCAAATTTCTTCCAAATTTCCAATAATTTGTATTGCTATCACAGCAACTGTCAGTGTGCTGATGATGACTTTACTCCAGTCGGTGTGTCCAAGAATTGTTTATACTATCTGGATTGATTCCATCAACCTCAAAAACGTAGGTATTTTATTTGCGCTTCAACTCGAGATAGCGCGCGGCGTACCTCTTAAAGTAACAATATGTTATGTTATTTGTTTTTAAATTTTTAGTTTATTCTGTTGTTTGTCCTGTGCAAATCTTATATAACTTTTTTATTTGTGATTTATATGAACTTTTTATTCACTGATCGTTGTTCAACGAGGCTTCGTCTAAAGTAAACTCTGTCGGTAAATAAGACCAAACCATCAATTATTTCTTTAGATCCATAACAATTCTACTCGTGCAATGACTGTCTTCTTACATCTCTGCTATACTTATTACGATACACTTACGCAATCCAATAACATGTAATTTTAAACCCTATGCCAACGACACAGAGTGTATTATCGTTAACAACTTCACAGCTATACAACAATGGTGTAATACATTCCTTTCAAAGTTTAGGCCATAATAAAGACAGATGTTCTGGGTATTATTTTACTTCGACATTTACGTTATAATAATATTAGGAGTTTATAGATACGGTTCTTAAAACTATAATAAAATACATACTATAAATGTTATTTAAATATTTTTTTTATATAAATATAATTATTATACTGGATTAGTGCCGTTGCGAATCAAACTTCTATAGGATATTATATTGCTCTTACGTCATATAATATCGATGAAAATATTCAAGGAGACTATTTGTCCCTACAATACAAATAACTAGTAAATAGGTAGGTATATACAACCAGTAAATATAGTACGACCGTTCGCCAATTCATGAACGCACGCCATAATAATCTTTATTCCATTTACATAAAGTTCAAATTGCAATGACGCGTTCCGTTTAATGCAAGATACTAGTATGTGCAATGTACTAAATTGTGCTAGAAAAAGCTATATTTCCTAACTTTAATCTAACAATCACATATAATGGAAGTATTTTTTAAACTTTATCGTATATTTTACTAATAGGATTATACTAATAATAACATCTATTTGAACAAGGAATATAAATCTTTTATTAGTTTAACATTATTATTAAATGTATTGTTACATCTTGAATGGTTCAGAATGACTAAATCGCAAGCTTAATCATACAAGAGACCTAACTTAAAAAACTAGTATTTGAATCTGAAACTATACGCTTCAATAATAAGGTTCAATTTTCAAATACCCACATTTTGAGTTACGTTTCTTTTTGATTAAGCGTGCGAAATGGTGTTGAACGGAAAGTTTTCGAAACGGATTCATTAACTGACTACGTAAGTATATATTTACGTAAAAACATAATAGGTTAACGTACAAAACACCAACTGTGCAATTATAAATCACTTAAAACTAAATCATTTCTGTTAATAACTATTTTTGACTGTACATTAACAATGAGAAGTATTTCAGTATTTAATCTGAATAAACATGCTAAATCATACAGACTCCTAACTCAAAGAGAGGGTATTTGAATCTGAAACTACATGTTTAAAGAATAAGGTTCAATTTTCAAATATCCTTGTTTTGACTTACGTCTCTCTTCGATTAAGCGTGCTACAATATGACATGATATATAGAAAGAAAATAATTATGTCATCCCATTTTTGTTTAGTCAAATGCTGCCTTAGAAAATACTAGAAAAATAACAAAAACCAAATTAATCTTGGTTATGAAAAAGCTATAAATAAAAACATTAATAATATAAAGTAGACACTTCAATGTCTAATCAGATCAAAACGATCATTTATTTTTTATAAGTAAACATGTCATATATATTTGTAGCGAGATATCTGATCTAGATCGCCACATTGGAACTAAAACTACAAAATCCTGCATTGCTGTATTAGTTCTCTACGCAATTCAGATACAACCGTCCGAAATCAACTAACGGGCAGGGTATTCCCTTTTCAACGGAAGTTTGCGGGACTTTACACCCTGTTCCGCATACGTCATCATTATTAGCCACACTTAACCATGCTTATTCACACTTAACCTAAAAAAACACTAAAATATTCCTATCACTCCTTGTAGGACACCAATCAATCACTTCAATAGTCATTAGTCACCCGAACTGTCAAAACTTTCTAAAAAAAGTTCAACATACACCAAAACAACATCTTTGGTGAACGAAAAAAGAAAAAAAAGAACTGTCAAAAGTGACAGCGAAAGAAAGCGGTTCTGTGTAAGGAGTGTTTTACCTGTCCTGTACCTTCCGCCCCGCTTGGATCATAAGCCGAGGAGGCAGAAAGCCAGCAGGTTGGAACATCAGTCATCCGCGTCGATGTCTTCATCACTCATTTCTTCTTCGCTGGTGCAGTCTGGTTCTGAGGATTCGGCTGTGCAGCGCTCGCACCAGCAGACGAATAGGTAGTTTTGGGCTAGTTCCTGTGGGTAGATGGGAGGCGACTTTAGATTTTGTACGAATTTGTTTGGTAGTATAATCACTATAATTAGTTAAAGTTTGTATAGTCTGTCTAAAAAGTTATATGACTTGGTAATTATTAGGGTATGTACAGGTATGTATGCAAAACTGGTTGAATAATCAAGGTTGGTTAAAAGGTCTTGATCATGGTTTTGAGGTTATTTCTAGGCAAGCGTGCTCTATCGTCGACCACATCATGACTTACCATCAAGTGAGATAGTGGTCAAGCTTGAGCTTATGAATAATAAGAAAAAAAAGTTTTTCGTATCAGTCCTGCCCCAATAAAATACAAATGTTAATACAAAACATACATATTATCACTGTCGTATGTAAATTTTTAGACCGGCAGGGTAAAGCCGAGAAAAAATGTTAGTTTTTTCGCACCTGATCGCAACTTTGCACATCTCATCACATTATCTCAGCCGAAAAACGTCCAATGCTGGACATAGCCCTAATGTAACATATATCGGACAGATAACTTTAAAATCAATTTTTGAGTGTCCATGGTGGGGCAACGGAGTTCAATTCTAATGACACATGTCTTCATTAATTTGCAGAAAATTTGAAAAAGATATTCAGCCCAACTTTCAAAACGGTAAAGGAAAACATCGTGAGGAAACGGGCATGTCCTAGAACCAGTAATTCGAAGACATGTGACATCTACCAACCCGCATTAGACCTGCCTGGTGAATCACGGCCTATTCCTTCTCCTAGTATGAGAGGAGTTTACGTTTCCACTGCTAGGACTCAAGCCCCCTCTTTTTTTTCCGGTAGGGGAATCATCAGAATGACTTCTCCCACTCTTGGGCGGGGCGGGAGGGCGTGTCAGACTCTTACTGACTAAACCCCTACCCCGTTCCTTCGTTGCCATCGATCTGGGGGACACGGTGACAACCTTTCGGATACCGTGTTCCCCAGAGGCTTCGGCCCTACCGGGCCCCTACAGTTTGCTGACATCTCCTTGAGGCGCGCGTGGAACAGAACGCGCCGTCGACGACTAGGCTCGGTCCAGATTATTACCAGACTGCCGGACGGCGAGCTACCCAGTGCTCGCTGTCCGCGAGCCCGCGCCTACGGTGGTCGGAAATCGGGATCGGGATCTCGGCGGCGACGGCGTGAGTTCCGTTGCCTCACGCGGTCGGCAGCCTCCTTCGCTAACATTACTGCTTCGCAGAAAGAGGCGACTGCCTACCACCCCTCCTCGCTCCGGAAGCCCCCTCTGGTTTGAGTCCTAGCAGTGAAAACATAATAAGTCTATGAAATGCTTATTCCACCCAACTCACTTTCTGCCGTGAATGCCGTGACCTCTGCAAGGTGCACTCGTCCAGATAGCTGATGCAAATCTCGTCTCCCGGCAGGATAGGTTTGAGCGCCTTCAGCTGCACCCTGTGGTTGCCGTAAGGGAAGGTTGACTCCGCGTTAGGGGCACAATTATGGTTGCAGGAGCTCTGCAGCTGGAACAGGCCTGAGCCTTCCGTGTTGAGGAATGTGCCGGATTCTGGAAAAAATAATTTATTTATTTATAGTTAATTAAAACGGCATAAGTCCAATTACATTAATGAACATAGAATTGAGATTAAGCATTTAAATAACATACAATATAAAAAATAAATCCACATATATACAATTCGTTGATAAAATTATTAATAAAATGAATACTATTTTATAATTTTCTATACTGTCGAAATTGTTTTTTTTTTTAAAGTGGGAAATCGTCAGTATAACTTCTTCCACTCTTGGGCGTAGAGGGTGGGCGTGTCAGAATTTAACTGTCTAAACCCTGGCCGTTCCTTCTTTGCCATCGTCCCAGGGTTTTCCTTCAAGAAGCCTACCCATGGCCCTAAAGGCTTCGACCCTGCTACATCTCTTTAAGGCGCATGTCGAAGTATGTTGTTATACAGAAATTTGAGTCAAGTTTATATTACAGAGTGCACTAGTTTCTGACGTTTTACAAGTGCCCATATAGAATTTTGAACAGAGTTTGTCGGAACTTTTGGTTTTCATTTGGACCAAGTTTTTGTGAAAAATGATAGTTACTGCAGAATGCGAAATTTTCGATAAGTTTTTTAGCTCGGATTGCTGTTCGCCGCCCGCGCGCGTCCCGCGTCATGCTAGAGTTGAAACATACACTCAAAAACTCCGTCTAACCTACCTTCTTCCACATACTGATAAAGCTTATCAATGAACAGATCCAGCTGTTGCTTCTCATCGTCTGACATGGTGACTTCCAGTACTGAATTCACCCACATGGCCAGGGGACTGGTGCCAATGCCTTGTCCGTTTGTGCCAACCAACGCCATCAGAGTGCAGAAACCTTCGGGTGTTAGGAACTGGAAAAGAATAAATGTAAGTTAATATTACAAGCGTTTCCTTGCGTGATCACATAAGAAATGATGATATCCACAAGGGAACCAAAGTTACCGATATATTCTAAAGAATCGCCAAACTTAAAAACAGATGATCGATGGGGACGAAAAGTTCTGAAGAGATGACCACGTGCCGAAAGGCGTAGCGTTGGAAGGTTTCCCACAAGGTGGACCTCCAACTCCCTCTTCGGTACTCTCTGGCCGTTAGCCAGTGCCAGTGGCGATCCGAGTGAACTTCAGTTCACTCTTGTTCGATCACAGACTATAACGTTATGTCATATGTGGGTCACTAATTGCCCAAACCGCGTCAGCACAGTGACGTATGCGCTCGAGACAAATAATAGTATACCTACATACAATACATAGGCCACGCCCAAATATCGTCACTACGACCAAATATGTGCTTTTTGCATCCTCGTTTCCAGTACATGCTCACGACCTTCAAATTATTATTAAACATCTATACTATTACTGCTTCCTTTACGTAACACATGATATGATTTAAAAGAGTGTCCATGGACTTTCTTGCACGTGCTTCTCCATAGAGATCTACGCTTAGGAACGTGCAATCTAGCTTTACTTTTTTTTACCTACATTTAGACAATTCAAAAGTTTCTGTAAATGATCTATTTGAAATAAACATGTTTCTTCCAGAGCAGGTTCTTACCTAACGGCCACTCAAGGTCCTTGCCGGCATCGGCCATTTGTATCTGCCGTGCCTTGTTTAGGCAATTTCATCACTACATATTAAAGTAAATAGTGATGTTTCATCACTAAAGAATGTATAGAACTTGCTTGAAGGCAAATAAAAAAAAACAGGATTGGAATGATGTTTTAAACAATGTCAAACACAAATTGTAAATAGTCTGTAGTAATACGAGCCTGAACAAATAATTGAATAGTCTACTTTTTTTTTAGACTATTTTTAACAACAAAGCATATTGAATGCTCTCTCAGTATTGTTTTGGATTAACTTAAATCAATATTGAAATATCGACGATAGAGTAAAATCAAGAAAGGAGACCGCATCAAAGTCCCCTCTTTGAGGAGTAGTTGGAAAGACGTCATGGCGTCTTCAACTTCCGTATGACGGAGGTCCTCACCGGACATGGTATGTCCGGGAAGTTCTTGCATCAGATTCAGGAGGGAGAAACGCGCGGGTGTCACCACCACGTGGATCGCCCGAAGAACACCACGTTGTCCCATGTGCCATGGGCACATGGGAGTGTGCTCATAGAGGCGATCGGCAGGAATGACCTTTTGCGCTGGGCCATGTACAGGCCATGGGCCGGAAAGAGAAGGAATGGCAAGCGGTAGCCTCCTTCTGCAAACCAGTCATGCTAGCGCAAAAGAAGCTAATACGAACGCACATTAGGATACCCGAATGTCATCATCATCATCATCTGCCTAGCCTTTTCCCAACTATATTGGGGTCGGCTTCCAGTCAAGCCGGATTTAACTGAATACCAGTATTTTACGAGGAGCGGCTGCCTACCAGACCTCCACAACCCATTAACTGGGGTAACACGGTACTTCATGGCAAGACTGGAGTCAGATTTACTGGCTTCTGACTATCCGTAACGACTGCCAAAGATCTCCAAATGACAGCCGGGACCAACGGCTTAACGTGCTTTCCGAGGCACGGAGGAAACTCGTTATGTTAAGATGGTCACCCATCCACAGACCAACCTAGGCAAGCGTTGCTTAACCTTGAAGATCGACCTGTGCGGCTGTTATTATCTAGCCACGAGCTCCTACCGACCCGAATATCAGTTTGTGTCTAATTCGATATTTGTGCAATTTTGCACTTAACCCTAAATACAAAGTGTACTTAGGGTTATTAAATTCGATGTCAATAAATTGATATCGAATGACACCATCATAATAACAAAGCATGGTCTCTGGAAGTTTACTATTCATGTATTTGTGGACATTTTTTTCGACACTCAATGGCACACTGACCATGCGATTGCCAATTATGTGCTAAGCACACATTAGATTTCCGCCTTAGAGCTAATATTTGAATGGACATTCAATACTCAAAACTAAAAAAATATCTCACGTGATTTATATTATTCTGTTTTTAAGTTTACTATAAAAATGCAAACAATTTAATTTAATACTACATCTAAAACCTGTTTTAATAAAATTTGAAGCTCGCGGGTAGATCGAAAACAAAATTGCTTAACGATAACACCTGTTGTTGCGTTAGTTGAGTTTCGCGTGTATCAAGAATCCCAAATTATTATATTTTTTACACACGCCATATTACAAGTTGGCGAGCCGGATTGAAAAACGTTGCTGTAATGTAATGCGGCTCGTCAGTGTGCGGAAGCGACCGGCGCGGCGGCGCCCAAGCTGAACGCGCCTCAAAGGGTCATAGCAATGCGGTGCTAGTGACACCGCATGATCTCCCACGAAACGACGGGTCTCCTTAGGAAGTACTCGCACGGGAAACTATTCTGCCACGACAAATTGCGACATGCCTGACAAAGTTCGGGCGAGATCTCATGGAATCATGGCGACAGCGACTGTCACAACCCAGTGCTGGGCACGCCATTATTTTTTTTTTAATAATATAAACTAGTGCTTGACTCCCACCTGATGGTAAGCAGGCATGCAATTGTCGATGGTGTGAGACACTAGTTTAGGCCTATTTAATCTAATCTGATATGCATTAGCATTAGCATTAGGGGAGCGGGGGGCACGTTGTTACAGGGGTAAGAAGTTACACGCATTTTTTACCGGGATTTTGAACTCTTTGGTAGATGTAAGTGGACTCATTTGTTTCCTTATAACATCGTGCGTTGCATAAAAACAAGCAATGACCCGCCAAGCGGCAAACTGCTAGGTTGTGTGCACGTGTCTCGATTTCGATCAAGTAAGTAACAAAATCCTTTACGAAATTTTTGATTCCTGCAGTCTATATTTGTTATTCTTTAAAAAAAATTGACCTCAAACGTTCATAATGTATATAATTTTAATTTGCAATAGCGTTTTATTCTGCTATTGATATCCACTAATGGCGACTTTAATTTTAATTAAAAAACATACCATGGGGCAGGTTGTTGCAATTTTTTGGGGTAAGTTGTTACATACTCATTGTTTTTTTTAGAATGAGAAACTACAAAAGAAAAACGGATAGAGGTACAACTAGTCAAGAAGTTTATGAATCTGCCGCAGCAGAAATACTGCAGAATAAAACGAGCATTCGTAAAGCAAGTGAAATGTTTGATTTGTGTCCGATGTCCTTATCCAAGCTAAATAAGTATAAATAATTTAGTACATGTTGATATTTACTGACGAAGTTTTTTTAAGTCAGTAATAAAAAAGTGTTTTATATAAGATTTAAGAAAGTTCCTGCCAAAGTTATGTGATTATTACTGTTAAAAGTTGAAAAATTACGATATAGATATTATAATTACTCATAAATGTTATAAGACTGCTTAGAACGATCTCTTATGTTCATAACGTTATGAAATAATAAAAAAAAATGACTTATCATTTATGATTTTGTTTATTTACCTACTGTAACATCGTGCCCCGAAGCTGTAACAACTAGCCCCAAGTCAGGGGTAAGTTGTTACAATCGACTTATTTGATTAATTGTCCATTGTGAAAAAAAATACGTAAATTTTAATATTTTTCCAATAATATTTTACTAGCTGAATAGACATACTAACGGTAAAAGCAATCAAATGTATACATTATTTGATAGCTTTTGTGATATTGGCAATTATCTAAAAATTGTAACAACCTGCCCCCCGCTCCCCTATCGACCTTGTAATGTTCCCACTGTTGGGACTCAGGCCTCCTCTCTAGGAGAGGGAATGGGCTGTAATCCACCACGCGGGCCTAGTGCGGATTGGTGGATGTCACATTTCTTCGAATTTTTGGTTCTAGGACATGCCGGTTTCCTCACGATGTTTTCCTTCACCGTTTTGAGAGCAGTGGTGATGAAATAAATTACACAAAGTAATGCGCCTGGCTGGGTTTGAACCCGCGACCTATAGGTCGTAAGTCGGGGCCGTTACCACTGGGCTACCACTGTTCTTCAGGCTTCAATCTGATATGGCTGCAACAAATAATATACATATATTATCAACATCTTACCTCCTGTACTGCATCTCCACTAACAACATGAGACGTCATCTCTCTCAACGTATTCATCTGATGTGTGAACTGTTCCCCCAGTAACTTGTGTACGAGCTCCGCATCCTCATTCTCAGTACGGTGACAGAACTGTTTCACTCTGGCCACTGCTGCAGATGGGTCTGAACTCTGTTGGATGTACGCTAGTATTCGTACGAGAAGCATTATACTTGTGGTCTCTGGTGGGTAGTGCATTTGTCTGGAAAAATATTTTTGACATTACTTTATCACATTTTGAAATGTTATAGAAGTTCAAAACATTGAACCAACAATTTATTTTGAATTAGTTTCTGTAAGAAGGAACCGTCAAGCTGGGCTTGATCTATGCTTGGGATCAAGCTTATACAATTCATGGCAAAATAGGTGTGGGCTTGCGAACAGCAACTAATGTGTGCAGCTCCCATTAAGGTCTGGACCAGGATCAATGGACTGTAGTATTCTATGCTACCTCAGATTTCAACTATGATAACAGGGCTGCTGTGCTTGCTAGGGCTGAGGTATTGTTCGAAAGATTTACAGTGGTCTATGCAAAGACGTGACTAAAGAAACAAAAGTGCTACTCATCCATTTGATGATTCCCTTGATAAAAAAGCTTCTGTAGCAGGCACAGGTGCAGTTTTAAGCAGTATCAACAAATCTAGTAATCAAAGATGAAGAAATTACAAAGATTAACAAGACTTATACTCACTTCCAAGTCTCCAAAAGCACAACAATAGGATGTTGAGCATCACTGGAGTCATGACACAGTACCCTGTGATACTTCACATAGGCATTCTGTCTGCATCCCTCCGAGCAGTACAAGGTGCCACATTGATCGCAGTTAGTTATGCTCTCTATGTTGATCTCAAATATATCTGAGTGTGGCAGGACTATGTCTGGTTTGCATGATAGACGCCTTACGTTTTGTTCTGGGGTTTCTAGTGGCCTGAAATGGAATCATTTTGTTTCTTATATAATAAATAATAGAAGCTAGCTAATTATTTAAAAAACATTAAGTAGGTAAGTAATATCCTACATAAATTCGTCATTTTTTAACTGTAAAGAAAAAAAAAAGAAAATTGCATTTATTAGCATTACAAGAACGGCTGATACTGTAATTTTAGAGTAGTGCACTGAAACATCAGAATCAGTGATTTTATTCTGCATAGGCCTTCACGGGCGCTGCACACATAAAACGTCAGAAGTTAGTGCATGGTTCCAAATGGTTATTTCCTATGGAGAAGAACTGGCAGAAAATCCATTGATACATTGCAGACCAGTCAATACTGAAACACAAATGTTAAAAACATACCTCATACAATAGTCGCATGCTAAATATCTGTAAGCCGCATTCCAAGCAAACTGACACGAAACTAAAGGATCCTCTTCCAAAATAACATCACCCTGGTCGTACTTCTTTGTAGCAAAGAGCCCTTTACCCTGAAACACAATGTTTATTAGAAAAAATAACACTTGAAATCCAAAACGCAGTGACGAACATCACTTACCTTTTTACTATTAGACGTTCTTATTTCAAACCCTTCCATATTTGCAGTCTAACACTACCTTTGATAGAACTTAAATAACGGAACTACACGGTTTATGTGATAAAAACAATCAAAATTGATGAAATCACAATGAACTTGCGGATGAAGTGCGGAAGATTTTAGGTTATGTTTCTTCTGTCAATGTCTGATCTCAAACCTTGTGTCAAACAGACTCAGTATTGCATGAGTAAAATATTTGCCTTCGTTCGGATACCTACATAGTTGAAATAATTTCAGCGGTGATGATACTCGGCGACAATCATAATGCTGTGTTGGAGCATAATTTCGATCGCAGAAATATCAGAATATTCCACATAACACTATTTTGGTCTGTTTGTAAACCTTCCATGACACTGGCTTCACCCGACATAGTCAGTTCAGGAGGATCCGATTTCAATTATTTATTTAGCCTGAAGAAATGCCTGGGATATAGTGAAGATCGCCCAAAGGACATAGAGAAGTGCCAGAAGTCTGCTCCGCTTGGACGAAGCATCGTTGTGTCCTCATCTAGGTGATCGGCGGTGGCAACCATCCTCGCCCTACCCTGGTTCAAGCCATGGTCAGAAGCAAGAGGAAATGGGAAAGGGTCATCTTATTCTGCAAAGCAGTAATGCATGAGAAGGAGATGGCCGCCACTGGAACGATTATTTAAAAAAAAAAATGAGGAAAACGTATTTGTTTATGTAGATTTGTTTATAAAAGGCTTCCTTAAAACCGCTTTTTAGATTAATTACATAGTAGATGTACTAGTGGAAAGTAAATTTTGCGTCAATCAATTTTTTTACCCTTTATCTCAATCATAATTATGATATAGAAAAGGCAACGCAAAAGTATATTTATTCTTAATTATTATAATTCAATGGCCTGATCAAAATAATAATCTCGAAAATAGTAGAAATTAGATACTCGTCCCAGTTAGATACTGGAAGATTTGTCTAGCGGTAACCGTATGTATGGTATCCTTGTTTCACAACATTGCTTAAAATTTCGAGTTAAATAACAAATGACGTCTTCTTTTGACGCAGCTCCGGACAGTAACAAAAAGACGTCATTTGTTGTTGCACTTCCAGTTAGCAACTGAATACATGATGTCATATTGATGGAAAAGTGGCATAATACCTAACTGCTGAAGTTAAAAATTTCCGGTCCCAAAAACGGTAGGAGATATTCACACGTTGGTGTAGTTAGGTATTTCCACAATTTAATTTGATACAATTGCAACTAAATGTCACTAAAGCTATTTTTTTCGAAAAAAAATCAGTTCGAATGTATTGGGACTTCACCGTCAATGTGTTGCTGCAATTCATTGTCATCTATTGGCGCATATCGATGGGTCCTATGTATAAGGGCCAAACTAACAATTTGGCCATTTTTACTTTTTTATGGTAAACGCATCTTTTAAGTATAAATAATTATGTGAGCCATTAAAAAATTAAAAAATCTGCATAGAAACACGATTTTTTATTACAGTATAAAGGCATATCTAACATGAATTGAAACGTAAAAGGGCCAAAGAGGTAGTAAGAGACTTATACGTGGGTAGTTCCCGCGCGTTTGTTTCGTAGTTCGAGCCAATCTGCTGATTTGACAATTGGACCTGCTTGATTTATGTAGAAAAAATATTATCCCACTTGCATACCACAGCTGTTAAGAAAATTTAGTAGCATCGAATGACATTGTGCCAATTAATGAAAACGCTAATGAAGAAAATTAATGAAGACTTATCAATAATTTTTAGTAATGTTGATGTTTTTTATTTTGTTTATACCAGATAGTTATTTTTATTTTTTGGATTATGTTTAACTGAACACCAGATTTAGTAAAATGTAACCGTAAAAAAATAGCAAATGAACACCAAAAAAAACCGGGCAAGTGCGAGTCGGACTCGCGCACTGAGGGTTCCGTAGTAACTTACCTATAAAAACAGTTCAATCGAACAATTCGACAGTCTCGAAATGTACGTTTTTTGCAGTATAAACGGACGAATCTTTTTTTCCCGTCACTTTACCAATTGAATTGAAAATTGATTTTTGCACAGCTTCAAGGGACCACGGACCCAATTATATGGTGTTAATTTCAACTCAATACCTCTATAATAGAATAAAGTTCTATTCTCGAATCGAGCGTTGAAGATTTTTCAAAAAAATAATTCTTGTGACGTAACAACAAATTTTCAGTTTTCAGACTTTTCCCTATATGAGTGCTATAAAACGTTGCTTCATGCCAAATTTCAAGATTCTAGGTCGACTGGAAGTACCCTTTAGGTTTTGATTCCCTTGCGAGTACTTGCGAGTTTCAAAATATGCAGCTTAAATTGCTGTTTCTTTTGATTGCGTTGACATAGAAGTTTGATTTTGTTATAGCTTAAAGGTATTATAGACCTGAGTATTTGGTATGAATTTCAATTTAATACCTCTACGCGTTTATGAGGAAATGGGTAGTAAGTTTAAAATTATTAAAAAAATATATATTATGTGATGTAACTAAAAATTTATGGTTTTCGTAATTTTTCCTTCATCTATGCTATAAGACGTTGCTTCGTACCAAATTTCAAGATTCTGAGTTCACGGGAAGTACCCTGTAGGTTTTGATTCCCTTGCAAGTGTCGAAAATTTGCGGCATAAACGGCTGTATCTTTTGATTGCGTTGGCTTAGAAGTTTGATTTTTTCACAGCTTCAAGGGACAGTAAACCTGAGTAATTGATATAATTTTCAGCTTCATACCTCCACGCGTTCCTGAGAAAAAGGGTCTTGACAGACGGACGGACAGACAGACGGACAACAAAGTGATCCTATAAGGGTTCCGTTTTTTCCTTTTGAGGTACGGAACCCTAATTAAACAGAATTTGAATACAAAATGAGATTTCAATACCTATGTAACATTGTAACATCTGTTTATCCTATAAAAGTAAATTATCTCCAAATAAATACCTAGTACTTAAAAACAGTAAATAAATTCCAATGTTGGTAGAGGACCATCGACTACTTCTGATTAGCTTAATAACAATAACCACGAAGGGGTTTGTGGGGTCTGTGTTTGCTCGTTCACTAGACTCCACAATCCCCTTCTAACGTAACCTATCCTAGTCGGGGCGCTACTTCGAGACATGGGTCTCGAAGTAGCATTCCAACGGTGTAGTCAGTTAGAAATATCGTTTGATCATCAAAATTTGGTGATCATTTACTTACTTAAAGTGCAGTTATAAACTAAAATAAATGATACCATTCTAGTTTTAGTCAAAAATCTAAAATGATATTAAATTTTTTGAGAATTTTTTAATAGGTATATATTTTAGGTAATAGATGTTTGTTGGTCACGAAGTTATTTGGGTGGTCATTATATTTTATCACTTATTTTTTTGTAGTTTTATAAAGAGACTAAAATTTGAAGAAAAAGAAAATTAATGAAGACTTGTTAAGAATTTCTAGTAATGTTGATATTGGTATTTTTATTATTGATTATAGTACTTACAGAGTTTTTTTTTTATATAGATAGGTTTTAAATTTGTTTTTTTTTTGTAATTTTGTTATTGAAATAATAATGTAAAGTACATTATATTGATAATCAATCTAAGATCTGTATTAACAGTTTCCTTTATAATTATTTTGTAATTTTTGTCATAAAAATACCAAAAAGACGCAAAGACCGGGTTCATAAGTGAAGTTTTAAAACTAATTCAATTTTTTTTTTTCAATAAATGAATTGAACTATAGCGTATTTTTTTATTTTTCAAATGATCTAACTGAAAACTCTGTTCGTAATTTAGCAGATTGTAAAACGTATAAGTGTCAATGTGACCTAAATAACTAAATATCGAAATAGCTTATATTCTTATTAATTACATATCATCTACTTCAATTGTTACTTTATTTTATGGGTACAAAATATAAAAATATATACTTTATGCTAATTTACGTAATACGCGTATAATGGCCAATATGGCACATGGGCCCATTTACACTGTTTTTTAAGAAAAATAATTTAAACGAAAAGTAACGTAGAAGGGTCAATGTGACATAAAAAAACATCCTATATATGTATGTATAAAATACTATAGTATTAATGAGGAAGATAATTGTCTTAGCAAACAAGCAAATAATTGTAAAGTTTGGTTTCATCAATCTGAAGTTATAGTAAATTGAAACTTTGAAACGCTCTCCTGTAAAGTTGCAATTTTGCAGTTTGGCCCATATACATAGGACCCATCGATATATGACAATTACACATGATGTCATGTGTTGTTGCACTTCCGACAATAACAAGGTATTTTTTTAAGAACGATTTTGAATTTGAATAAAAAAAGGGGGACTATATTTTCTATCACTAAACTTTATATTTGTCATCAAGTTGTATTACCTAATAGATCTATCGCCACGAAATATTTTCGTTCTCAGATAAACAAAAAGTGTATCCAGGTATGAATTATCAAAAAATAAGAGATGGATCACCAATAAAATAAAACTTCGTTCAATAATAGTTTTATTCCAAAATTAATAGGTTTGTGCTCAGAATGGTAGATCTGTCGCCAAAATGGTAATGGTAGATAAGTCGCCAAATAAATCGATTAAGTAATTATCAATCCCTGACTGCAACTCCTTTTTATTTGTTATTTTGTCACCAATAAAGTAGTTACATTTTATTTCGTTCGGTTATTAAAATAAGAGTATTCCCTACCAATTTAATACATCAATATATAATTTTGTTGAAAATACGAGTATGTTCAAAAAGGCGGAGACAAATTGGCGCGCTTTCCATCCTCAACGATGTGTCGTAGGTACTCGTAACTACCTACGATGATCATACGATGCCACGAGATGTCAGCAAACTGTAGGGGCCCGGTAGGACCGAAGCTTCTGGGGAACACGGAAAATCCGAAAGGTTGTCACCGTGTCCCCCAGATCGAAGGCAACGAAGGAACAGGGTAAGGGTTTAGTCAGTAAGAGTCTGACACGCCTTCCCGCTCCGCCCTAGAGTGGGAGAAGAAATTCTGATGATTCCCCTAACGAAAAAAAAAAAACCATAACGACCGGCGCCCGGGAAGGCGCTGCTGGCCTTTCTTGAGGAGCTGGGGTGGATCGAATAACACTTTTGTCCCACCCATACGCAAAATACGCGCTTTAGTCGTGGAGTTGTACTATACTAAGTAGTAGACTCTTTTGGTTGAAACGATGATGATGACAACAATTAATTTTTTTGGAACTTTATGAAATTTTCTAGTAGGTAGCACAATATATGGTTTATTGGTGATCTCTTTCAATTAGTTTGCTTAAATGCTTATTAGGACAAACCTATTATAATATGTACAAAAACAATTATTTGGTACTAGATCCTATATCTCCATGATTTTAGATGATTTATTGGAGAATTGATTTTACATTGTTTGGCGACTACATTTTGGCGACAAATCGACTATTTTGAGGACAAAGCTATTATTTAGGAAACACAAAACGAATTAAATTGGCGACAGCTTAAATGATACCTACCCTAAAAAAAGATAGGTAAAAAGTTATTTGATATACCTACTACTACGTAGCACGGGCCCACGAAAGATACGTCACTGATTCCTTGGGTAGGATATAATTGAACTCTAGAGAACTGTACTATTAGGTTTTTTGAGGTGGGATATTATCTAATAACATCTCCCATTCTAGCGCAGACCGGGAGGGTTTGTTAAACTTTTACTGACTGAAATATTTTAGCTACTTTTTGCGTTCTAGAACAACGAGTTAGGGAACCTCGTCTCTTTTACTCATACTTTTCCCCCTGGCCCTAGCATCCATCGGCCCTACTGGGCCCCTATGGTTTGCTGACATGTCTTTGAGGACGGTCTTTTTGGGACAGGCAGACGAGCTATGTCGGGTACTACAACTAGTGTTTAAAAAAACTAATACTATAGCAATTCATTTTCTTTTTTACTTATAAGTCAGTTACGGTTGTACTTTTTCACAAATGTTGTGCATGTATTTATGTACTTAGATAGTACCTACATAGATAGTTTCCATTTTGGCGCGGAGTTTGAGTTGCATCTGTTATTTATATTAAATACAATGCTGGTTTTAGTAATATCATATATAGTGTGTATTGCGAATTTCATAATGGACAAAAATATCGAACAAAGAGTTTGTCTTAAATTTTGCATCGCCAATAGAATTTCGTGTTCGGAGTCACTGAAAATGTTACAGAAGGCTTACGGTGAATCGACTTTATCAAAAACTCGTGCTTATCCATTATATCGTTCGCTGAGTAACACACCCGAAGCAGCTAGCAGAAACTATGTAGTTTAAATATAAAACGCCAATAAAATCACAATCAAAAATGACAATAAACAAAAAAGCAAACAATCTCAACTATAATTCTAAACTCTAAACAAGCTTTGAAAATCATACAGTTTCCCACTATCATCCCATCAAGTCTGCCCCACTGGGCACAGGTTATGAGTGGTTCAAAGCGTTCAAAAGCGGTCGAGATGTGATGGAAGATTTGCCTCGCTCTGGTAGGCCGTCAACGTGTGCAACTGAAGTTAACATCGCAAAGTTAAGAAAATAGTGACTGAAAATCCCCATTCAACTCTGAGAGAGATAGCCGCCGAACTTTCTGTATCTCACGAGTCGATCCGTACCATTTTAAGTAATCATTTGGGTATGAAACATCAACAACAACTCCAGTCTTGCCATGAAATGTCGTGTTACCCTAGTTAATGGGTTGTGGAGGTCTGGTAGGCAGCCGCTCCTCGTAAAACACTGGTATTCAGCTAAATCCGGCTTGACTGGAAGCCGACCCCAATATAGTTGGGAAAAGGCTAGGCAGATGATGATGATTTGGGTATGAAACATGTTCCTGCTCGGCTAGTCCCAAAAGATCTGAATTTTCTCCAAAAACTCAATCGCATGAAAGTCGCTGAAGACATGCTAGAACGAGTCAGTTCGGACCCAACATTCATGAAACGCATTGTTACTGGTGACGAGATGTGGGTTTATGAGTTTGACATGCAAACTAGTCAACAAGCTTCGGAGTGGCGCCTTCCAACTGAACCGAAACCGAAAAAACCACGCCAAAGTCGATCAAAAGTCAAAGTCATGTTGACAGTTTTCTTTGACTATCGCGGTGTTGTGCACTCTGAATTCTTACCGGGAGGTCTAACGGTAAATAAAGAATATTATTTGAGCGTTATGCGGAGTTTAAGAGAGCAAATTCGACGAAAAAGGCCAAAGGACCTTGGGCACAAATGTATGGACTCTGGTCCTGAACCCAATAAATATAAATAGTATATCATTAGAAGGGTATATTCTCATAGAGCACGAATAGATATGGCGCTTGATTTGATATGTTGTCCGATCGAAGTTCGCGTACGTTGAATATTAAATCAATTTTTGATTAAACCTCTAAGTATTTTTGAAATATTTTTCAAACGGCCGAACCGATTTTAATGATTTAATCTTAAATGAAAGGTATACATCTCTTCAGTGTTATAGTGCTCATAAAATATTTTAAAAAAAGATGGCGACCGTGAGCTTTAATGTATTGGGATTTATTTATTTTTTGCTCGAAAGTGGAAAATAAGTAACTACTTGATTTTAATAAGTTTCTTTACATTTATATTCTATACATACACAAATACATCACGCCTGTCTCTCAGAGGGGTAGGCAGAGGCTATGGATCCTATACCCAACTTATACCCAACTTTCACTCCCATAAGTCAACGTAGGAACCAACACAGCACTACATACAAACCACTTGCTCAACTCTTTCACCATCAATTCTACTTTCATTACATTTTGGTTAAAATAAAACAGCTCTTTCATTTTAGTATATTTTTCACACACATAAACAACTAAAATGGCGGCGCGTGCGCCGGCCCCGGCCGCTGACAGGTAGCGGGCGGGGGATGGAGGGGGATATCTGTGTTTTGCGTCTCCAATGACCGACCGGACCTATTCGCAGATTAAGGCTATTGTTAATACTTGCTTGGTAATAATAACTTGTAAGCCTAAATCTATATGAATGCCTTATTACCTAAATAATAATTCATATTAAAAAAAAACATGTACGTAGGTACCTATATAAATAATATGTTTATGCAGTTTTTACCGATGTGGAATGAGTTCATATACTCATTCCAGCTTAGTAATCACTACACAATACGTATTTTATTGATTTTTTGCGTACTATCCGAGATACTGAAAACACATATTTTATAAGCCGATATCTCGAATCGGACAACAAGTTCAAATGTACCCCAATAATAACTTTTTTTCCTCTTGAAAAGACCTATCCATCGATGTATGATTTGAGCCCATTGGTCATAAGGACCAAAATGCCCGAACCCCTTTGTGGAAAGAAAATTCTTGGATTTTGCACTACGACAATGCGCCATCGCCGAAGGCATATCGCCGAAGGCATATCATTGTGAACGAATTTTTGACCAAACACTCAACAAATACCATCCAGCAACCACCATATTCACCAGATATGGCTCCTGCTGACTTTTTTCTTTTTCCTAAACTCAAATTACCACTTCGTGTCACCCGTTTTCAATCGATAGAAGACATAAAGGAGAATTCGCGGCGAGAACTGAACTCAATTCCGGAAGCAGCGTTTAAAAAATGTTTTGATGAATGGATTATTCGTTGGCGCAAGTGTATCGTTTCTAAAGGAGCATACTTTGAAGGTGATAAAATAAATTTGGATGAATAACAGACATTTTGTGTATTATTGATCTTTTCCCGGTACTTTCTTGACAGAGTAGTACCTTAAGACCGTTTTCACATTATCCGATCCGATATCGGTATCGGACGCCGATACGATATCGGGGTAAGTAAAATGTATGAAATGCTGTGCTCCGATATCCGATATCGGGTCGGACAATATGAAAGACAGGTACATATCTCATACATTTACCTTACCCCGATATCGTATCGGCGTCCGATACCGATATCGGATCGGAAAATGTGAAAACGGTCTTACTATAGCCACCACAGTGGCCACCACGTACAAGAGCCGAATGGAAAACATAATATTATGTATGAGGCATGCTCTTTTTTCTACGATCGCGGTTATACATCAATAACAAGTCATAAAAAATATCGACTTAGAACGCGAAAGTTAAAAAAAAAGTGTAACTGACATTTCTGGGGTACGTACTGGTGAATTGACTGACGGAATCTTCCAAGACTTAATTAAACCAGATATAGAAGCCGTTTGACATCTATTTACATTTAGGGCTGTTTCATACCGAATTGGCGACCTAACACCGCGGTGAGCATTTTTATATGAGTGATATAGTTTTAAACTTTCTCTACATCCTCAAAGGACCAGTGTCGCTTGAAAGGTTCAAAAATTGCGGCACCACGACTTATCACGAGTAGTTAAGCAGCCCTGCGGCCGTATGGGGCTATCTGCGGCCAACTCTTCGCGTCGCTCTCGCTGCCGATTCGGTGTGTATCGGACCTTAGATTGTACACAAGTTTAATACCACCGAGTGTATTCAATCAAAAAAGTAAATCATATTCTTAGTTAGATTTAATTTATTCAAAGAACCATTACACTCATGACTTCATAATTACCAAGCCCGTAAGTCGGACATGAGTACATGACACACTGGACAGTGGAAAACCACGGCTCACTGGGCCAGCGGTTCCAACTTCCAACTGTCCAGCATCTACCTATACCTATACCTACTAATTGAAAGGGGTCATTGTACATTCGTCACATTGTCGACTCGCCACACTTTTGAAAATTCCCATACATCCATTGTTGACTCGTCACAACCACAAAAAAATATTATTTATTAATAAAACTTGTTGTAAACTCGGCACACATTTTATTTTCATGCTATTTTTAAGGAAAGTAGCGTTAGCAAGTAAAGTTAGAACTTTACTTGCATTTAATATTAAAATAAATATATTTTTTGTCATGTCATTTTGGCATGTCAGAAGACTCTTACTGACTAAACCCCACCCCGTTCCTACGTTGCCTTCGATCTGGGGGACACGGTGAGCACCTTTCGGATTTTCCGTGTTCCCCAGAGGCTTCGACCCTACCGGGCCCCTACAGTTTGCTGACATCTCCTTGAGGCGCGCGGAACAGAATGCGATGTTTGCGACTAGGCTCGGTCCAGGTTATTATCAGACTGTTGGACGGCAAGCTACCCAGTGCTTGCTGTCCGCGAGCCCGCGCCTACGGTGGTCGGAAATCGGGATCGGGATCTCGGCGGCGGCGGCGTGAGGGCCGCTCCCTCACGCGTTCGCGGTCGGCAGCCTCCTTCGCTAACACTGCTCCTAACATAGCTCCTACTGCTTCGCAGGAGGTGACCGCCCGTTCTTTTATACTCTTAATTTTTTAATTTGCAATGATTGTTTACATTTATGTGTAATATTATTTTATCATTATACAACTGTTTTTTTAATTAGATTTAAGTTGAATTAATAATAATAGTTCTGTGATTTGAGAAAGTCATAAGAGAAATATTTATGTTAGCGGTAAATCAACAAGTAGTAATGTATATTTAGCTACGAATAATACTGCAATTAAAACTGTAATAATAGTGATCATATTAAGATTATCTTTAATTTAAAAAAATACATGTTTATCTTTTTTATTCTTGTGTTTGATTTCTCTGCTGTCCGTACGTAGAAAACGCGTGTGACGAGTTTACAATACTCCAAAATATTTTATTAAGAAAAAATAAATTTGTGGCGAGTTTACACATATTTTTAACAATGGAGAATGGAATGTGTGTCGAATGTACAATGACCCATTGAAAGCCTAAGTCTGATTTTCGATTTAACCCTAGAAAGATAATCTACGTCAAAATGACTCCCGCGCAAATGAAATATTGCTGCCTCTTTTTAATTAGCGCGAATCCGGAGTCGTGCGTTTGAGACATTTCACTGACCGTTGGGACTGGGAGCTAGCGAGAGACGACCACGTCACTGAGGTAAGTGCCCGCCATTTTGAAATATAAATATCTCAGGAGTCAAAATTACGTATGATTATCTTTTGCGTGACTTTTACGATATTTGGTAAAAAAATTATTTGAATTATTTTTATTGTCTGATTGTCTTTTTATTTGAATTTTTGATATTTATAGGTATTCAGATACTGCCACAACATAATGGGGACTAGAGAATTGGATAAAGACCATATCCTGTCTGCTCTTTTAGAGAGTGATGAGGAGCCACCCTGTCCTGACTCCGACATTAAAATCGAAGATCATGAGAGCGAGGATGACGTCCAGAGCGATGAGTAAGAAGGTCTTGTGGATGGAGTGAGGGAAGAAGTGTCAGCAACTCCCTGTGAAATGGACTGTATTGAAGAAGAAGACTCTGGACAAGCGACTCTTTCAACTGCTTCTCGTCATCGAACAATGTTGTCTCAAAGAACCATCAGATCAAAGAATAGACATTGCTGGTCAACCTCTAAGTCTTAAAGGCGGGGCCGAATCTAAGAAAAAGTACTGATTTAAGATGATAACATGATAAAATTTTAGAAGAAAAGAGAAGTTCCTGTTTTGTTAATTTTTTTAGAAGTTTTAAATTTCTATTTTTTTTTAATAATAAAAAAACATAAATAAATAAATATAACTATTTTTATTTCATTATATAATTTTGTAGATAAAAATTATTTATCGTATTACTTGCATCAGTACAAACCTTTTTAATAACAGCTACTCAAAAAGGAGGAGTCAATTTTACGTATGATTATCTTTAACGTTTAATTCAATATGATTATCTTTCTAGGGTTAAGGACGTGGTCTCTCCGCATGCCAATTTTCATCCAAATCGGTTCAGCCACACTAGACACACACTAAAATGAAAAGACTTTCGCCATTATAATATGATCTACCTAGTACAAAAGTGTGATTTGTGTGTGATCCACCACAGTTCTACTGGGCTATAATCAAGATTTCTGTGGCTATAATAATCATATTGCAACTCTTTTGTTTTGATAGACAAACGGACGGCAGTCAAGTGTTCGGAAACTTATTGAGGTTCTAACTGGTGTAATGGTGGTAGACTTTAAGGATCACACGTAGCTACAGTAATAAAAAACAATCTTGAAATATATTATTTTTTATTTCAATCCTTAAGCTTAAATTACAGGCTATAATATCACACTTATCATTTATTGGTTTCTAGTTATTTAAAATCAACCAATACTTTTATCAGCAAGCTAAACTGATTTATTTATTAAATAGTATACTCAAACGGGGTGAATACGTACGCAGGGGTGAATAGAAACAAAAATTTGTAGGGGATTTTCAGGGGGTTATTTAACCGGTTATCCCGGCATTTAAGTACTTATATTTATTCATTAATAGTAAAAAAAGTCGATGCTTAGATAGAAATCAATTTAAATTATTTAACCTAAGTAAAAATCCTATTCAAACTTTTGTTCCTATTCACCCCTGCGTTCCTATTTACCCCGTTCGACCAATTGTCAGACATTTATTTCTATAATTTCGTAGACTGGGTCGTTGAGTTTACAGTTACAGGCGTTTCAATACATTCTTCTTCTTTGAATTTTGAAGCTTTGTAGGAGTCGACTTGAGCGATGGTGTCGAACATGGGTAGTGTTTTCGTTTCTGGAGTAAATGTTAGTAGAAGGGCGGCCACCACAGCGGTAGCCGAAAACAAGAATGATGGAAGTGCTGCGATCTCCGTTATCTGTTAACAAATAGAAAATTATTAAAATATACTGGAATTAGTTATAAGCTAGACTGCGATACTAAGAACATCCCTTAAATAACAAATAACCAAACTTCAATATAGCCAACAATAGTATTGTTTGATTTGCTCTTCGGCATAGTTTCAAAAATGGGTCAGATGTCGAGAACTTGCTGACAAAAACAATTTTTACGGCACGGCTAGCGTAATGGTTGAGCGATTGACTGCTGCGATGCGGGTCGCGGTTCGATTCCCGCACGGGACAAATATTTGCATGGTCAAATCATGGTCTGGATAAGTGTTCCAGATCTGAGTGTCTTGTCTATGTGAGTTCACATTGTTTTTGAATGCACTTACGATACAGAAGTTATTCCTAGTGTGAGACCTGTGTGTGAGACAACGTTTTCTATGAAAAAGTTGGTATGTATTGGAATCAGTGCCATCCATGGACCAACCCTTCTACCTAATTCACCTGTCTACTTCCATGCCCGCCCCAACATTTAGGTACTTTATCTAACGTGTTTCTTTATAAGTTAACCTACCGTCGCGTCATATCGACGTACTTACCTACTAATTAATATATGAATCAAATTTCAAGAAACTAATAATAAATTGTCCTTTAAAAGTTTCTAACACAGTTTATTATTAGCATATTTCAACCACGAGGAAACTAAAAATAATACTAGGTATAATCATGTACGAGTAGGTACCTACACTAGCGATGGCCTTTAAATCAATATTTCAAAGGTCGTTAGTCTTTGATTGTATATGTAGAAATTACTAGATATTAGTAGATAATATTGATTTTTCAAGTACAGGGTGTTTTGTAAATAATTAATGGTAATGGGTCGAGCTGTAGTAGTCTTCGATATAGTTACTGTGGTTCCGGAAAACAAAGGGCAACAAAAGGAACAAAGAGGGTTTGTTTTTAGATCAGAAATCATCGAATGACTTCTCCCGCTCTGGGCGGAGCGTGATGGTATGTCAGGCTTTTACTGACTAAAAATACCCTACTGTTCCTTCTTTGCTGTCGTTCCTGGGCCCCAGGGTTCATTATCGCGTAACCCAACCCCCAGAAGGCTTCGACCGTGCTGGGCCTCTACAATTTGCTGACATCTCCTTGAGGCGCAGTGGAGCACTTCGCGCCGTCGACAACTTGAACTCGGCCTGAACGGTAATCTACCCATAAGCTTGCCGTCCGCAAGCTACACCTTACAGGTTGGTTAAAGACGGTAAAAAAGGACCGCTCATGTTACCCCTTACCCGAAGAATTCGCGAAAAGAAAGCGGTCTTTTTCCTGTATTACGCAATACTTATCATAGTTTCATTAAGTAGTGAGAGCTTGCTTGATGAAAGTTTTCCGACCAGACAGACGAGAAATAACAAAAAGCATATTCAAGTATTGATTAATATTCAGAAGTATCGACATTCCATTTAAATTCCTATCATTTTAACTAACTACTTCAACGGACGTACACGACCGGTCGTTGAGGCGATGCTTCTGGGAGGCCTATATCCAGTCCAAACTTATCAAAATCAACAATTATGAAGTCAATGATCGGCAATTCTGATACTATTGTGATATTACTGAAACACACCTTCCGGTATAATTATAAAGACAAGGATAATAAAAGTTATTATTGAAATCCTTAAAACGATGTTTCTCTTTGGCGTCCACCTATTAACCTAATAGCAGACTTGGGGCCCAGCGGTCGACGTCTTTCGGCTGAAATGATGATGACTTCAACGGCTAGGGCGTCGAGCATCGAGCGAAACACTTTTTTTAGGCACTCATTTATCTAATAACTTCTCCCCCTCTAGGTGGAGTGATAAGGAGTGTCAGTTATGTTCCTACAGTTACCCTTTGCGGTCTAGTGCCTCGGTAACTCTTTCGAACAATCCGGAAGAGCCAGCAGGTATCGGCCCAACTACAATTCGGTCACATTAACTTGACGCTTGGCGTCGATGAAATAATGTCCAAAAACCATATAACAACAGAGAACTATCGATAACAAAGATGCTGGCCATACCTGACACTTGCCGACGAGCTAAAGGAATACGGGGGGAGGAAAGGGAAGATGCTCGCATTTCAGAGATAGAGATGCGTCCTGATGCGTCAAATTAATGTGACCGGATTGTAGGCTCCATTTATTTTGCGAACACCTGTTGGAGACGCGCTTGGGTCACAACGTGCCATCGACTCGAACTGGTACATAAAAATTTTAGTATAATAATAATAATAATATTCCACAACTATCACACAACGCAGTCTAGTCCCAAGCTAAGCAGAGCTTGTGTTATGGGTACTAGACAACTGATAAACATACTTATATATTTCTAAATACATACATATTATAGATAAATTACACCCAGACACAGAACAAATGATCGTGCTCATCACACAAACATTTGTCCTGGGTGGGAATCGAACCCACGACCCCTGGCATAGCAGTCAGGGTCACTAACCACTAGACCAACAGGCCAGTCCAGTTAAGTAAGATGCAAGAATGAGTGGAACAAGTTCGAATATTTTAGCACCTCGCCTCGGAAAGGTACTGAAAGGTCGGCTGGTCTACAGCCGACCTTTCAGTACCTTTTGGGTGAAAGGTTGATTTATTTTTCTACTACGTAGTCTGTATCTATTTACTCTGGAAAAAAACTTGTGACGTGGTTTGTCACGAGGTTTTTTAAACTATGCATGTTATATAAAGTTCGTTGCTTAACACTTCAAAGAAACGTCTAAGACAGCTAAATAAATAGGTATTCGTATATTGCTCGACCAGTTTAGTTATTTTTTTAAAATCCGTTATGTAGATTTAATATTAACTAGCGACCGAAACCCGTTTTGTACGGGTGTTACAAATCATCGAAATTCCAGAGAATTCCAAATTCTAACCGATTTTTCTCTACTATGATATTATGTAACATGTAAAGAAACCCTCTATCTATTCAATTTGGTGAACATTGGTTCAGTAGGTTTTTTTAATATCATCAAAATGACTTCTCCCGCTCTGCGCAAAGCGAAGTGGGAGGGCGTGTCAGACTTCTACTAACTAAAACCCACTCCTATTCCTTCTTTGCCTTAATTCCAGGGTCCCGGGGTTTTTGTTCGTCAACCCAGGCCCCAGCAGGCTTCGACCCTTTCGGGCCCCTACGGTTTGCTGATATGTTCGCAGTTTAACCGTCTTCTACCTATAAACAACTGTAGAAAATAGTGTCCTTTTCTACACCTGCCTTAAATGAGTAGATATGTTCATATCTCAGCCGAAAGACGTCCACTGCTGGACATAGGCCTCTCCCAAGCGTCGCCACAACGACCAGTCCAGTGCGTCTCGCATCCATCGGATTCCCGCGACCCTCTTCAGATCGTCGGTCCACCTTATGGGAGGCCTTCCAACACTGCGTCTTCTATACGTGGCCGCCACTCCAGAACCTTCCGTCCCCATCGATTATCCGATTTGTGAGCAATGTGCCCACTGCCACTTAAGTTTGGCGATTCTTTGGGCTATGTCGGTAACATTGGTTCTCATGCGGATATCTTCATTTCTAATGTGGTCACACCGCCAAAGACAGGAACAGTTGGAGGAACATCATAAGGACTAAGGGGATGAACGACCCTTAGCATTGAGGAATACGACGCAAGGAGGGAATGTGATCAGTTGATCACGCAAGGAAACTCCGATCATAGCCGTTTCCGGTCGGATCGGTATGTTGTTTACCAATCTTTAATGTCTTCCACTAGAACGTAGATTTGGACAGGTAAATCATGTTATTGACCAAGCGAGTTGGTCCTATTACACCGTACCTGTTTTGCATACGCACCTAAATGGTGGCCATCAATTACGACGCGTATTTAAAAAAAAAACCTGTATGTTTTTTTACTTATTTTCCTGAAGTCTGAGATGAATTTTCGCATTAGTATGATTAGGAAAATATTTGAGGAATCTTTCGATATTTTGAAGACTTCAAATATAGTTAGAAACGATAGTGGTCTACTATAAACCATTGTGGACACCATCTTCTACATTTGCCTTTACCTTCATTATGTAGGTATTTTGTTTACCTACTAATATCTTCTACTAAGACGTAGATTTGGGCATTTAATAGTAGACGGACTGGTAGATCACGCCATGTTATTGGTTCTATGAGACCTGTTTTGCACAGGCACCTATGGGTGGCCATTGGTTACGTCGCGTATTAAAAAAAACCTGTATGTTTTTTCACTGGTATTCCTGACGTCTGTGAAGAAGTAAATACATACAAACCCATTATTGTGATTAGGAAAGTATGTAAACAGACTATCGATATTCGAATCGAAGGCATCGAATACAGAAACGCTGGCGGTTTAACCGTCTACTATAAACAACTGTGGACACCATTATCTACACCAGCCTTAAATGAATAGGTATGTTGTTTACCAATCTTTAATGTCTTCCACTACAACGCAGATTTGGACATATCTTTTGATTGGTTCTATGATAACTGTTTTGCATACGCACCTATGGGTGACCATCAGTTGCGTCGTGTATTTGAAAAAAACCTGTATGTTTTTTTACTTATTTTCCTGACATCTTCGAAGAATTTTCACATTAGTATGGTTAGAAAAATATATGAGCAAACTTTCGATATTTTGAAGACTTCAAATATAGAAACGATAGTGGTCTACTATAAACCATTGTGGACACCATCTTCGACACCTGCCTTTACCTTAATTATGTAGGTATTTTGTTTACCTACTAATATCATCTACTAAGACGTAGATTTGGACATTTAATAGTAGACGGACTGGTAGATCACGCCATGTTATTGGTTCTATGAGACCTGTTTTGCATAGGCACCTATGGGTGGCCATCAGTTACGTCGTGTATTTAAAAAAAACCTGTATGTGTTTTTACCTATTTTCATGACGTCTGTGGACGAGTCTCGATCAAGTTATTATTTAAAGACAACTTTATTACTTTATTAGGTATTGCAAAAAAATAGCTAACTATTATTTTTTGAGCTATTCAGTTCCTGGTAGTAACAAACAACTTATAGCCTGAATACCTAACTACCTATTAAAGTTCAGCTCAATTGAGACTGAACTACGGAATTTTTCTAAAGAGTTATAGGGGCGCTGGAACGCAGAACAACTAATAGAAAATAGGTTTTAGTCAGTAAAATTCTGACACTCCCTGTCGCTCTACCGAGAGTGGGAGAAGATATTTGATGATTACCCACCTAAAACTCATGAGCTCCATACTAAAGTGTTTTTAATAATATAAATTAGTGTTTGACCGCAATCCCACTTGATGGATTTTATTAGGTGGGAAATTATCTAATTACTTCTCCCGCTCTTGTGTAAAGCGGGAGGGTGTGTCAGACTTTTAATACTAAAAGTCACTACTATGTTCCTTCTTGCTTTTCGTTTCAGGGTTTTCCTTTTAGAAGCGAACGCCGAGGCAGCAGGGTCGAAGCCACAGCGCCGGCCTGTCACTATCAGATCACCTGATTTGTACAGTTATCACTGTAGGGACAGTTATCACCAGATAGTAAGATTATTCATAGTACCTGTCTCATCATCATCATTTCAGTCGCAAGACGTCCACAATTACACATAGCCTCTCCAAGTGTCGCCATAACGACCGGTATTTTACGTCTCGCATTCTAAGGATTCCTGCGACCCTCACTAGGTCATCGGTCCACCTTGTGGGAGGCCTGCTAACGCTACATATTCATTATCTGCGTTTTATATAAATTCATCTTTTTAGCAATCTCCAATAAGACGCCTAGGGCGTTAAGATAGAATAACATATAAAAGCCACCCTAAAGCATCGTCAAGCAGTCCTATATTTCCTAGATCCTGCAGATTTTTAAGATTTCGATCCTTCGGGACGCCCGACATACCATCAGACACGGGCTTTCATACTGCAAAATTTAATGGATCGACTCCTATCCCTACAAATTTTATAATACAGCACATGCTTACCAATAACGGCGTCAACGGCGCCAGCATACTGCCAACTCTCGCAGCGGTGTTGCCCCATCCGAGCAGAGTCCCTCTTACACTGGTTGGGAACAACTCCAGACTGTACGTGTAAATACCGGTGAAGCAGATGACTACACCCAGTTTCCCAACCAAGAATAGAACGACTTTCAACCAGGATAACGCTGGAAAAGAAAAGGTTGTTTAGTTCTAATGGCCATTATTATTAATTATTGCACTTTCACTTCTAGTTTGGTATTTGGGATCGGTTCTAGAAATATCAAAGAATTTGGTTTTTGAACTAGCTGTTGCTAGCAAATGGCGAATAGTACAATGCTATTTGGTCACAATATCAAGTTTGTATACGGTACTCTAATTCTTTTTCCTAAATAAAAAGCCAAAGTATTAACTCTCCTGACAACATCAGTTATCTAATATTGAGACACATTAGCCAAAATAAACAGACAGAAAAACTGAGAAAATTTCTGAATATTGCATTTTGTTTCGATATACTTTCATGAGCATTTCGTAAAAAACTTCAAATTACAAACACCTCAATTTTTTTATACAGATTAGTTGCTACTTGAATTGATTTTACAATTGAATACTTCATTAACATAAAAATATTTCAACATTAATACTTACAATCTGGACAATAATTTTGAGCAATCAGAAAAATGGCGGACAGAAAATATCCGCACTGCAGCGTGATCCTCCTGCCGTACTTATTAAAGGTGTAATAAGCAATCACTTCCCCAGGGAACGAAGTGAACGCAGCCAGAATAAAGTTAGTGTATTTATTGCCGGGCAGTAACACAGCATGTACCAGGCTACCATAGTAAAGGAAGCTAGAGGTGAAGAAACAGAAAGACGTCACTGACAGCCGAGTCATGATCTCCTTCGATGCGATAATGACTTTCATATTCTCTTTCTCTTTCTGCTCCACCACGTCAAACATCAACCTCAACTGATCATCGCTTGCATCACTTATCTCCTTCTCAGCTATATCTATCTTATTCATTTTTGCCATCAGCTTCAGTGTTTTCTTCGCTCCTTCCATTTTTCCACGAAGCATTTGCCATCTTGTACTCTCTTTTAGAACGAAGATGTACAAAATGAACAGTATCATGGGCGAGTAGACTACTAATATCAGCCATTTCCAGTATTGAAAACTCATTGCGAAGAATGCGAATGCTATTTCACCCACGTAGACTGCATACGAGAAGATTATGCCAGCCAGTACTCTTTTGGAACTCCCTCCTACTTCTATCACTGAAAAAATATTGGCATTGTTAGAAATCATAATTCTTGTGAGATTTACTTAGAACTTAATTTATTTGAAACATCTTAGGAGGGTCTCAATAGGCGACCGGATCCAAAGGTGATTGTGATTCAGAAAGCGGAAAGAATTGATACGACTCGTATTGATTTGGTTCTCAATACAGGTTGGATACTTTGTTTTTTTTATTCATTTTACGAATGTATGAAAAAATAAGTAAACAGAATATTTAGGTGAAATACTTACATAAAACTACTCCTACAGTGTACAGACCCGATCCCATAACGGATTCAAAAAACTCTAGAGCAAGGTACCAATAGTAGTTTTTGATGAATATTTTGAACACGCCTATGCAAGCGCCCACAGAACAAACGATTACAGTGGGTTTTCTTCCAATTCTGAAACAAAGAACGGGCTTGTTCAAGTCTATGTGACCAGTTGCGTAACTAGAGCGGTGTCAGAGGTGCCCAGGCACGGGGCGCAATTTCTGGAGGGGCGTATTTTTTTTTTATTTTTAGTCCTGTTTGTTTGTATGGTCCTTTTTTTAGGGGCGCAGTTATAAAAGCACGCATCGAGAGATTTTTTATAGGTTACAATCCAAAATACCTATTGGTGCGGAGATTGGGTGCTTAAAATTTTGGTGCCGAAAATCTGGGTGCCGAAACGGGAATACTCTCTTGTCACGGTACTGCATGTGACTATTAGGTTTGGGAACATATCCATTATGCGAATACCATTACGGAGTGGAATTCCCTAACAGAGTCTGTTTCCTAATAGCTACAACCTGGTTGATCGTTAAGACATTACTGAATAGGTTACTTCTATGCAGGCGGTCTCCATCGTCGACCACATCAGGTGACATAACGGTCAGGCGCAAGGAATACTAAAAATAGGTGCCTAACTTTTTATATTTGAGTCGTTGTCCTACTAAACATATGCACGGTTTAGATTTTTGGTGTCTTTATCCTCATACAATTATTATAAAACAAAGTGACCCAACGCGTCTGTCTGTTCGTATTACATTAAAAACGACTCAATATATGAAGAACATGAATATTAATTATTATAGCCAAGAATTTCAAATATTTCTAACACCCACAAATATTTCTAACAACCTATTCTTCTACCTCTTCCTAACTCTCAGGAGCCGCGCACCTTTACCTACTCTCATAACTTTATTTTTAACCTAGCTAAGCTATCCGCCTTAGCTGCGCACCTAAGAGTACGCGGCTCGCTGAGAGTTAGGAAGAGGTAGAAGAATAGGTTCCATATTATTATACAGCTCAATTCAACTCAAGGCATTCATTTAATTTTTTTTCAAATAATTCACTAGTGAATTGTCAAAAAGTCGATCATTCGAAAGAAGAAGCTAATTTCTTATTTCAGAGCATAGATCTCTATGAAGATGAATGTTCGAGAAACTCCGAAGACACTTTTTTAGATAAATGATGTTATTTTTTTTAATGCCTGTTGACAACATTCTTGTTGTTTCTATTAAATGAAAAAAAAAACAACCAAAAGAACTTTAAATATGTTCAGAGATAATCAGTCTCAACTGTCGGCGCCCGTTCATGAACTCATGATCGTACAAGTGTGTATCAGCACCACTCAGCTCAACCATTTTGAAGGGAACTGAATGATGCGACTAACACGCTACCATCAGAGATATAATTGTGTTCATCCTCTCAGCCGAAAGACGTCCACTGCCGGATGTGGGTCTTCCTAAAGCGTCGCCGCAATGACCGGTCTTGTGCGTCTCGCATTATCGATATTTGAGTAAATATGATGAAATTTCAACTCAGCTCCCACTCCCGCATGCTTCAGACGTCTTAACTTCCAGAAGCATGAAAGCATAATAGCTTTTACTTTGTGGTCCCAGCACAAAGAATTCGTGGGAGAATGATAGAACCTTCTGCTCATCAAGGGTTACCTTCGTAGATTGTAATCTCTTTATCCTACACAGCAAAACCAACGGAATTTCAAAGAGATAAAAGTTGATATTGAACTCAGACTGAGATAGCATGAAGGACGACTAGATTCAAGACGATAAAAATAATTTCAACTGGTTTTTCTTTTACGACTAGTTTTAAGCATAAAAAGTTGTAGAGGCACACCTCTGAGGCGACTTTTCTCGTTTTTTTGAATACCAGATTAGTGGAGTGAAATTCCTTAGGTATAGCCAAAAAACTACGCATTTGGTCGCTATGCAGATTTTTTTGACCCGTAGTTTGCTCAAAAAATAATAGGTACGTTTTTTCAACATACCTACATTAAAATAAATGGCTAAATGTGTTGCTAAGCGCTAAACATTAACAAGGATAAACTATTTGTTAAAATCTCAGGATGGTTCATACGAAGAGACTAAAATATACAACTTTATTTAAGTATAGTAGGGTGTTACCCTATGCAAAAAGAGGGGTGGTGATGGCAAAAAATAATAAAAGAAACTCAATCTTAATGTACTTAAGTATGTATATTTTTTTTAAATTCTTCGCATTGGGGGACTGCAGGGAACTTAGGTTTTTGTGTCGGGGATTTTTTTACATTTTTTATTTATGTTTTTATAAACTGCAAATACCTATCAAGAGGAGCTCGTGGCTAGATAATAACAGCCGCACAGGTCGATCTTCAAGGTTAAGCAACGCTTGCCTAGGTTGGTCTGTGGATGGGTGACCATCTTAACATAGCGAGTTTCCTCCGTGCCTCGGAAAGCACGTTAAGCCGTTGGTCCCGGCTGTCATTTGTAGATCTTTGGCAGTCGTTACGGATAGTCAGAAGCCAGTAAAATCTGACTCCAGTCTTGCCGTGAAGTACCGTATTACCCCAGTTAATGGGTTGTGGAGGTCTGGTAGGCAGCCGCTCCTCGTAAAATACTGGTATTCAGCTGAATCCGGCTTGACTGGAAGCCGACCCCAATATAGTTGGGAAAAGGCTAGGCAGATGATGAACTACCTATCAAGAGCTTTTGACGGAACTACTCGGATAGTCGATTTTACTATAATAGTTTGTTACTAAATACTGTTTATTTTTTAAATTTTACCAATAATTATTCCTCGAGTAGGTATATAAGTGTGTCGAAAAGGTCCTTGATACGTGTGCAATTGTTATTATAGTTTCTCGGCTCCAAAACGACCTCACCTTCGGCTTGGTTGTATATTCGGCCTCGGTTAAACGCAAACTTTGCCCACTTGCGTCAAAATTCTATGAACTAATCGTTATTTTGTTACCCTTGACCAAGCTACTGATTGACTTAACTACGGATTGAAAAACCCTTTGATCGCCCGAATTGGCAATAATAATCTAACTAAGCAAAAGTTTATAAACTAAGTATACGTGTGTTTGGTATGATTATTACTAGTTCTCGTTCAAATGACTGATTACCTTTTAATAAAATATGGCACATGAGCTGTTGACTGTGGCCTGGAATGACACATAAGGCTTCTTACTCCGGAAGAACATAGGTACTCTCCCTTGGGATAATTTTCTACTTTCACGCGGGCGAAGCCGGAGGCAGAATTTCATTAAGTATAAAGACCAATAGATCTTACTTGTCAGCAATCCATCCAGTGAATATCATGGAGAATATCATCCCCGCGTTGTGAATGCCGCCAACCAAATTAACTTTCCACGGTTGACATGCAAGATTCATCTGTAAACAAAAACACAAAGGTGTGAAAACATTGCAATTAAGTCCTATAAGGTGTCGTAAATTTTAGATACGAAGTGTTAATAAATTAGATGATATCCAATATAAATAATGATGTAATAACGAAGCATTTCCTCGAATAACATCTTCTAAATGAGATTCCGGATGTCTTTTGACGTTTGTTTTTCAAATTGTCGTACTGTTGCGTTGTATTTGGCGCCGTTGTTACATCAACGCGTAGTGGCATAGCTACTACCTAGCCTCAAAGGGGCCCTTTGGGGGACCTTTAAATCATCGCATCAAAAAATATCGAGGTTGGAGGCTGGAGTCGCTATAGGCTACGACGGAGATTGTCAGATTAACTGGATATATTACGTCAATACTAGCGAGAAAAGTTTAAGAAAGATAGAAGAAGAGGTTTCTTTATCATGTCACGACCGAGCCTGAAAATGGAGTTAGTCTAACTGGAACAGAAAAAGTCTTTCAATTAAGACTTTTTCTGTACGTAGTTAAGAATTAGAGCAAGCAAGAACAACTAAAACATTGGAACTTCCTATCATAGTTATTAGTCATTCACATTCAAAGCTCTGGATGATTTAATAAAAAAATTACACATTTTTGGGCCCTATAGTCCAATTGCCCCGTATCACCGATACGGCTGATACGTCAGCGACTACGCCACTGTCACTTCGCAGATCAGTAGAAGTTACGACATATACTGTTCTACGCGTTAGTTTTATTTACGTTTTTTCCTCAAATTCAAAACCATTATAAAGCCATTGACCTATCATCAGATCACAAGTATTTTAACAGTTACTTTCCCTCAGTCGAATTATAAAGTAGGCGACATTCGTTCGATGATTATTTTTGTGCCAATGAACATATAGAACATAGACGCCTCATGGTTACATACCAATAGAATTCTGTCAACTAGCTAAGATATGAGGAAGAGGGATATTGAGTTTTTGGCACACCTACCTTGATTAGATAGACATGAATTATTGGAGCATGCATAATATAACTATTTTTATTAGGGAGTGAGGTCGGAGGGTACGGTCAGCATAGAAAGTCAATTAAACGTAAAGAAAGGTACAAATATTTTTGTACTCTAGGATAAACGTAATTTAGAAAAAAAAACAGACAAAATAGCGGTGCAAGATAAAACCTAGTCAAAAAAACCTATGGGAATCGCATGGGGATAGGTACTAATACAAAACGATAATGTATAATTATCTACAAAGGAAAGTTATTTGAACAGAGAAAGATCGATTTACGAAAACTTCCGTAACCATATAAAATACGATACAATTTACAAGAAAATTGGTCGGTGAGTAAAAAAATAAAATGTCGATTGAATTTTTTTTTAAACGGCCACCAAAAGTTAGTAGATCAAAATATTCATAACCCCTTTGTATGTATAGGTATTTTCCTAAAAAGGCCTTTTTAGACAAGTGCATTTCCGTTTGAGGTTACCTCCACGTATCTACGTGCCAGAAATACAACGTTCTTATCACCTTCACTCCCAAAAAAATCAGTACAACAAATAACAAAAGTCTAAAAATAAGTTTTATTATATTTTTTCAGCAAATCCTTCAGTCTGAATGAAATATTATTATTAGAGAACGATTGCTGCAGTTGCACAAACAAAAAATACTATTTCAATATACAACTAAGGTTAGGAAATTACATCTGTATGTTCTTGTATAAATATTTAGTCTTTTTACAGCTACTGTGCACTAGATTAATAATGTTTACTGTGTATAATTACATAAATCTTATAAAACACTTGTGTATATAGGAATAAAGAGTGCACTAAGGGGATTTACCTTGAGATAATATTGACATTCTGATTACTCTTACTATTTAGTTTAAGTGACTGACAGTCACAAAATAGATTCACCTTTCTCCATGAATGGCAAGTGCGTCAATTCTGAGAATAAATCATCTAGATTAACTGGTACAGTCTTTCTAAGAAGATCCTAAATAGATAGTACAGTTGCATAACCTAGTAGCACTAAATTGTGACCTGTATCAATTAATAAAATGACTTAATTTGAAATTATGGATCAACAAATACAAGTAGACGTTGTATGCACTGATTTTTATAAGGCTTTTGACAAGGTGGACTATAAACTACTTTTTCAGAACATTACTTATAATGTTACACGGTAACTTGCTTTGACGGTTTGTTATGTATATTTTAAAAAGAATACAAATAATTACAATTAGTAGATACGAATCTTATCCTATAATTGCCGTACCTGGCATCCCATAGGGTTCTATTTTAGGTCCTCTACTCTTTTTAATATTCATTAATGAAAAAATAAAATGTACTGACTTCACTAACAAATTATGTATAAGTGTTAAATTTGGAGGGGTGAACGTTTTTCAGCTATTTGACACATAGATACAATTATACAGGACTAATAGTTATTATTTTCCTCAAGAATCGTCAGCTGCAGAAGAGATGGTCGATAGAAAAATTCGACCGAGATAGTGTTTTCATTTTGTCACAAGTTACTTGGGTCGGCACGTTTTTTTATTCTATTCTTTCATGTCACCTGCATGTCGTCTGCACGCTATCATTGCACCTTTCCCTTCACACTCCTTACACAACCCATACAAGACCCATTCATCATCTTCATAATCTACTTTTATAAAGAAAAGTCAATCATTTAGAACAATAATCTACTTTTATGCTTAACGTTTGAATCCCCAACCGGTCCTATAATACCGCGCTGTTATTGTTTTACTATTGTGTCTCGTTTCGCGGGTATCATCATCATCATCATCATCATCATCTCAGCCGAAAGACGTCCACTGCTGGACATAGGCCTCCCCCAAGCGTCGCCACAGCGACCGGTTCTGCGCGTCTCGCATCCATCGGATTCCCGCGACCCTCGCCAGGTCGTCGGTCCACCTTGTGGGAGGCTTGGGGGAGTAATTAAAAGTAAATAGATTATCATCATGCAAACTGAATGAATGACGGGAATAACCCGGCTCGACATATGGAACAGAAAGTTCATCAACTAATCCTAGCACAGATATTTTTTTCTAGTCCATATAAACATAACTCATTTCTTGGTAGGCATTATGAAGTCTTTTATTGCGTAACCGAAAATAGGGTGATTGGGCGCCGAACTATCCCAAGTTGGGAGCCAGAATGGGTGGGTTGGCGCCAATGTGGGGCCAGCCTCTTAATTGACGTCTGTCTCGCTAACGTCTCCTCACTAAAATATTTCAGTAACAGGCTTCTGATATCTGTAATTTATTGGATAGTTTTTCATATCAATCCGCGCCTCAAAGAACACGTTAAGCCGTTAGTTCCGGTTATAATATTAGCAGTTAGACTTATTGACAATAGTTACGGTTAGTTAGGAGCCCTATAGCCTGACAACGAACTAACGAAGTTAGTGCGATATAGAGGCCTATCTGGCCTCCATATGCTTCATGTAAAGTAGTATTTGATTTCTGCATCCATTTGAAAATTACAGCAACACAGATAAAAGGAGACTATACTCCGTCGGTTTAGGTAGTTAACTAAAGGTAAACAATCTTGGTATGTCTTTTTATGTAAAAGTTGTCTAAAAATTGTATGTAAAAATCTTTGCACATAGGTATTTACCTAAATCGATGTTAGCTAATAAACTAAATTTAAATAATCTTTGTGTATATTATATACGACCTCTTTAATATAAAAAGACATACCAAGATTGTTTACCTTTAGTTAACTACCTAAACCAACGGAGTATAGGCAGATTTATTGATTGATATTTAGGCCAGATAGGCAGTCGCTTCATGTAAAGTAGATTTTACTAGTATTTTATTTCTACATCCATTTGAAAACTACGGCAACACAAATAAAAGGAGACTAGGCAGATTCATTGATTGATAATTATCATTATTTGTTTATGGCACATAATATAACAATTACGTAAGCAGTTACAGAAAAGTTAGCGTCCAACCCGAGATACATTTTCATTTTTTTTTATACAATCGCTCTTACGTACTTAAATGACGTTATTACACATTTTCTCTAAATATTTTGGAAACAGTTTCATCATCTAGGTTTCTTAATTATGGCATATGTCTGTCTAAAACTATAATCCAGCAAAGACCTCGGAAAATCTTCGCAATAAACTGGGGTAAATACTATGAGTATTTTCTATGAGTATTGCTTTTTTAAAGTGACCACTAGTTCAGATAGAAATTAAATAGAAATGGTTCATTTCTTCGGTAAAATGTCTGAATCAAGGAAAGATATGATCCGATTTTTTAAAGTAATATTCAAATACAATTTGTATATACTTATTAGCTTAATGACATCTGTTACGTTAAAGACATCTTCAGCAGTAAAATTCTCAGTCCTTTAGATCGATTGATGAAACGGAAAATCATACTAGGTGTTAGGTGGTTAGTTACATAATAAAAAAGTATAGGAACATACCTCAGCAACAATAGAATTATTATTCTCATAGATCCAATGCTGACATTGTTCTATAACTCCACTGAATGAAGTATTCGAACATGTTTGATTTGATAAAGAAAAATTATCATCTCTCAGTATGGGTTTATAACATTTGGGGTCTACGTCTTCTGGCCACCATGATGGAATTGTCATATCTTGGTTTTCATGTTCACATTCTGGTACGCGGCATCTGTTTTTAACAAAAAGTTACACTTATTAATCATGAAAGCAAAAATTTAAATGAATTTTCTCAAGGGAACATATTCCCAGGAAAATAATCCTAAATTAATAATAAAATATAGTATCCTATATTCTAGTCCAGTTTAGGATTTTGTCTACCCCCATGTAACATCGAAATACATACAACATTGACAAGTAATCCCACTAATTATTATAAAGGCGAAAATTTGTGAGTGTGTAAGTATTTTACTCCTTCACGCTCAAACGGCTGAACGGATTTCAATTAAAGGTACCACTGACGGCGGTTTACGTCCTGAATTTACTCATAGCAGTAATTTCAAGAGAGCGGAGCCGCGCTATTTCAAAATAATGCCTCATCTGAGTAATTTCAATTGAGGAAAATATTAACGTTTACAAGAGTTCTTTAGAACATTTTTGCAAAATTAATATCATGTAGGGTTAATAATGTTTTAGGGTAGCCCGGGAAATTCAAATTCTCGAAGTAAAAATTAGTACCTAGTGGTATCACTTTGTGTAATTTATTTCATCACCACTGCTCACAAAACATCCTGAGCAAACGCCGCATACATGTCTTAGAACCAAACATTCAAAGACATGTGACTTCCACCAACCCGCATTGGGCCCGCGGCTTGTGTCCCAGCAGTGGGAACATTACGCGGGCGATTATGCTTATTAAAAATTAGTCTGGATTTGAGCCCAGTTGATGCTTATAGGTTTGACTCTTATCCTTCTTCCCCGTCGTCAAATGTGAGATTATGCAACTTAAACATGAATAGAAAAATAACAGATTTACCTCTTCCTAACCCTTCTAAGAATACCGGCGTCACGTGATAATTTATTCAAATAAGTTTCTTGGAACTAAACTTTCGTTCGTTGCAAATAAATTAATGCGAAATTGAGCAATTTGTTAGTACAACGAACTCAATTGATGCTAACAGAGGAACATTCAGCTTCTTATAAGTATAATCAATTGGATCATTTATCAAAAGTATGCTTCGTCTGTTCATATTGTTCATTTGCTTTTAATTAATTAGTTTTCAGGGCTACGTAATTAATGTGTTTGTTTTTGTAGCTATAAGGAACTAAAGAACGTAAATATTAACGTAATTATGGGACGACCATATCCCAAAAACATGACCCATTACAGAAACAATGTCATACTGTGGGTATACGGCCAGCTAAAATTATTCTAATGGAACATACCCCTGGAATAAAAATTACGAGTAGGTATGTGTTTTTTCAGGACAGGGTCTAGCCGTGTGACAAATTTCACTCAACCTTTTGCCTGTATAATATTAGTACCTAACTTTATTAAATTGATACAAAATAATTCGATTATCAATTAGCTTTTCATAATTAGTAACGAAGATTTATTTTTCATTTCTGATCCTATTTTCCGATCTCTCGATTTTAATCGAATTGTAATCGAATTATATTGTTGACTGTACCTTAAGATATAAAATGACAAATCTATAGCACAAAACTGCTATCAAAATTAAAATACATAACTTGGTATTTTAGCCACAAGTTCTATAGATCTTAAAAAGAAAATAATTGATTCCTAAATAATATATGTATATTTCAATACCATATAATTTAATAAATAATTTTAATAATATTAAAAAGACCTCTAAGATTAATAAAATATTCACTTAATTATAAGAAAATAATATTACCTGCCATAAGAGTTAAAAACAAATGATTATACATAGGCATAGTAAAAATTGAAAACTTGCAAATACTTATTTTATTTACTTGAATGAAAAATAGATAATCAAAAGACAATTACCTATGATCCACAATAAAGACATTGAATTGAATTGAAAAAAAAAAAATAATAAAAAAAATCAATGATAAAACTATAATTTTGTTGGATAAAATATTAGCTTACCTGTAATTGATATTTTCAGCAACAAAAACATAATTTACGTGTGTCATAGAAATCATGAACAAAGTTAAACAAACTAAAATATACTGTATCGTCTGAAATTTTCCGAACTGTTCAATTTGTGAGAAAAGATCACTTTTTGCACTTTCATTTTTCGTTTCACTATTTGTCGCGGTCATATTTTAATAATTTTATTTAGATATTATTATAACTAAGTAAAAATTTAATTATTTTGTTTAAATATTATTTAAACTAAGTAACAATTTAATTATTTTAATTAAATATTATTATAACTAAGTAAAATTTTAATTATTTTATTTAAATATTACAAAAACTTTCAGTCCATCAACGTAAGTTTCCTGCGACCGATACGCCAATATCAAACGTTGAGATCGTACTAATATGGTTTTGTTGAAACAAACACAACTGCTCACTATACAGTTATGCTTAAATAAATATTTATAGGCTCTGTCATTACGACGAATTTGAAAAGAAACCGGTCAAGTGTGAGTTCAGTCTAGCGCAGAATATTCAGTACGGTTGAATATTTACAAAACATGACGCGTCGTCTTGCCTCCAGTGGCAAGATATCTAATTGTTATGGGTTAGGCGAGACTCTTTTATCCAGTAATATCATCACGTCACTGTGGGGTATGGATAGTATCGGGGGAGGAGGGGTAGATCGTAGATCCCCCCAACCCCCTATGCTTATGTGTCTCAAGGTAACGAAAGCCATCCTTGGTCTACAACACAGGGTGTGTTTTGAATTGAGGGTAGCTCTTCACCTTACTGTTAAATGGGATATACTCGTACTTATGTGTTTTTTTTTACCGATAATAGCTTACTAAATATCGTATTAATTCATAATTTTTTTTTGTTCCTCAATTGAATTTTAATAAAAGACGTGTCTACTATTATAAGAGCTTTAAATTATGTAATAATATTTAAACGTTTTTTAATTTTGCGTGACAGTGTTAGAATAATTTTAATTCAAACCGTATTAACTAAAGTATTTTAATGAAAAAAAAAATTATAATAAATTAGTATTGTGAAAGAATTTTGAAATAAATGAAACATAAAATTGGGTATAAATAATTTTAATTTAAGTACGTTAATGCCTACGTCACAATTTTTTTCTGATCGATTGGAAGAAAGATGTTTGGAAAATTCAGGGATTTTGTAGAGACATATACATCAGTCCTTGCGAAAAAAATTAACAGAATTGCTTTCGCATTTCATAACTAAGTGTCGATTTTCTTTTTTATTGTGCATAAAACGGATTTTCAGCAAGCCTGCCTGATGCGGAAAGTTTTAAACTTTCCAATGTACCTATAGAACAATAAAATTATCAAAAATGAGAAAAAAATCTGAGATCATGTTTCGCTTATTTTTCTTTATTGGTTTCCGAGAGTAGTATACTTAATAGGTGCAATGTTTTTCAGAAATTCTGTAAGCTGGTTTATTATTTAACTTTTTCCAATACGAATACTGCCAGTCACATGATTTCGTTAACGAATAAACTTTAAACTATCTAACAAGACCTCAATACATAGATAATAATGTGCACCGGTTATTTATTTAACTGTAGCTTCTCACGTGGATCCGTTTAAATTATTAGATAGATAGGTACGTACCTACTTTAAAATATCTATATAGACAGAGGTGAACGACCTGATATACTGAAACGGAACAATTTTTACAAGAAAAATTCTTTTACCTACCTTTTTACATTAAAAGAAAATCTATCGTATTGAAAAAAGAAAATTGGCAAAAATAAGAAAAACAAAATACATGTGATGTTTTTTTTCGAATGGCAGTTTTAAATTTTCTACTATTATTGAACTAGCAAAGTATTAAAATGAATTATCAGGAAATTAATTCCTTTATAAGCTAAAAATACAAATAGGCAAGAGTTTCTTGAGTGCTTTATAAAAATCTATAATACATATTGTATTTACTGTTGGCTACTCGAAGATAGACTATAATAAAAGTTACTTATTATTTCAATTTATGACTTAAAATTATGTTGTTTTTCAATACATACTCGTACATGTATTGCATGCATGCATGTATATCTGTACAACCTACAAATATACCTATTTCTTTGGCACACTTTAGAGCCTAAACAGCTTGTTACATTTTACCTTGAAAGGTGACAATAAATTCGTCTTACTTTTGAGGTTGGCCCTGGATACATTATAAATTTTTTTAATGATAGATTGTTTTAGCCTATGTGTACTGTGTAGGGCATAATTTGAGTCGTTTCAAAAATAAAAAATTGTCAAAAAGTTGAAGGACTAACTGACATCTCAAACCACACCTGAAAAACGGATTAAATTAGATAAAACAAAAGAACTCAATCAGCGCATTAAGGATATAAGTGAGACATTAATGAAAAAGTACTTATGCACAAACATTCTAAACACTTAATTGCTTAAGTTTTAAATTTTATTTTATGGTGGCAAGCGCCAGATCTTCAAAGACTCAGTAATAAAATTTTATAATAGTTGCGGTTTTCCATTAAGTATTTCTTAATTGAGGCCAAGGCAGGATTGTAGATTGTAAGTGCCCCTTTAAAATCTGACTTTAGGGACTCATCATCACCACCATTGTAGCCAAAAAAAGGTCGACTGTTGGACATAGACTTCTCCCAAGTGTTTCCACAGTGAACAGTCTTAAACATCTCGCATTCATCGCATCCCCACGACCCTCACCACGTCATCAGTCCACTTTGTAGGCTGCCTTTCAACGCTGCGTCTTCCAGTGCGCGGTCGCCACTCCAAAACCTTTTGGCCTTTCTGGACTAAAGGTAAATAAGTGATATATAATCTTTGTTATGTTATTTTTTTCTAACCGTGAAAGCTGGATTTCAAAATTGATATACACTTCTGGACACATCTATTGGCCCACCTTAGAGTTTAGGTTTCGATGGCCCCTACCGGAATATAATTGCTAGATTGAACAAAAACTGTTAATGCAGTTTTAAACCTGATACATTTTACCATCTTTTTCGATCGTATTGTTTTAAATTTGAATTCAGAATACCATACGAATGGAGCTACGCCTAACAAGTCGGATATGCGCCTTGTCAAAGGCAATTGATTTTTGAATAAAAAACATGTTTTATCAAATAAAGGTTTAATTTAATAACGCGTGTTGCCTCCATGGGCATCTACCACAGCTCTCATACGATTAGGCATAGAGTTTATCAACCGCTCTATGAAATTTTGAGGGATCATCTCCCATTCCTCTTCTATGGCAGTTTTCAACTCCTGCATCATCTGGGCAACCGGCTGACGAGCCCTAACACGTCTTGTTAGCTCGTCCCACATGTGCTCAATGGGGTTCATGTCTGGGCTTCTGGCTGGCCAGTCCATAGCTGTGATGTTCACATCCCGAAGATATTCCCTGACGATGCCGGCCGCATGGGCTCTTGCATTATCATGCATAAAAAGGAAATTTGGGCCCACATAGTCCGCGTATGGTATCACGTGAGGTTCTAAGCACTCACGAATTTACTTTTCAGCATTTAATGTTGGCAGCCGTGGTCCTGTAACAACCTCAAGTTGAGTTTTGCCGCTCGTGGATATACCGCCCCGGACAGTCCATGAGCCACCGCCATAAGCAACCCTGTCTTCAAAGCAGCATTGTGCGAAACGCTCTCCCTTACGTTGGTAGACCTTCTTCCTTCCATCATTGCCATGTACACAATTTTAGACTCATCAGAAAAGAGTACACGGCTCCAATCTTGCTGTGTCCAATTTAAATGACTGCGGGCGAAATGAAGGCGCGATGTTCGGTGGGCTCGCGTTAGTTTGGGCCCATTAGCTGGCTTGTGTGGTACCATATCGCGTTCTTTTAACCTTCTCCGAACAGTTCGAGCGCTCACAGATACTCCGTGGAAGTCGCGAAGTTGGTTTTGTATCTCAATAGAGGTAAGGTGACGATTTCTCAAGCTGGTCGTCACGATGAATCGATCCTGCCTTTCAGTTGTGACCCGAGATCATGGCCTTCCTTGGCGACGAACAAAGCCGCCAGTCTCTAGGTACCTCCGATAAACATTTCGGACCGCAGATCGACTTAAATTAAGGGAAACAATAATGGTTCCGAAAAACAAATTAATCTCCATGGCCGACTATTATTCTAATTAACCAGCGTTATAATTAATTACCGACAAAAAACCCAAAACATTAACGAAAAAAAATACCAAATTTAACAACAAATTAGAGCATGTTCAAATTACTTGTTCTCCTCCTGAAAAAATGAGTCGTCGAATAACAAAACTAAACTTCCGAATGGAATACTGAACCTCCGACAAAATTACTAAGTTACCGACAACAGAGGTTTTGTCATAATAATCATATTTTTACAACTTGCATGAACTGTGCAACCCGACTCGGACAGGTTAGGTTAGAAGGAGGTGGCGGGGTCTGTGTTCGCTCGCTTTGCTCGCTCACTACGACCCCGCCACCTCCTTCGAGGTTATTTTTTTTAAACCACCCAGAAGTAGGAGCCCGTCGTCTACGCCTTTTAATCAATTTTTCGAATCGTAAATATTCTAGGAAACCAAAGTCTACGTGGTTTTACATTAAAGCATAAATACGACTGTTCTAACTTTTTAACGCCCGAAATAGGTACTACTTACCGATACCCAAGCATACCCGTAGTAAGTAAAATTCATGATATACGATACAAGCAAAAGTTCGAGTTAAATTGTACAAGTACATTTTTTATAAGTTTCTGTATAACCACTCAGAATAATATTTTTAGTATAGTGTTACAGTTAAAATAGCACCACAGTCTATGAAATTTGAAAGGTAATTTATGAATTAATAGTTGGCAAATATAGATAAAAATTACAAAGCATAGTTTTCGGTAGAACGTAATTTATGCCGGTAGAAAAGTATTATAGCAATAAACAGTCAAGATTATTTTTCGAAGATTTCAGTATCTCATTCGGTCGTTTCGTCATTTTTATTCGGACAAAAGTAGTCGGAAAGTTAGTATTTTAGGCAGTAGATTTAATATTTTGAGTAAGGGTAATTCTTCTTTTTTTGTCGGAGCTTTTATTACTACCCTTAAATTAAGTTGATCACTCACGTTTCTTTGGCTGTGTCCGGCCTGAATAAGTGGCACAGCTTGGGCCGCGACTTCAGGTGAAGTATCCATAGATTATTGATAGAACCTCACCTTAATGTTAAGAATAAGTAATGTTTGTTGCAAAACCAAAGATATCAATCACTTTTTCAAGAATTAAATCCAAGTAAACCAATAAAACCAAGTGTTCTTAGTATTCGATTGTTTGATATCAACAAACAGGCTCCAAATTGTCTTTTGTTTCTTTAAATTCTGTGTTCGAAATTCAAAAAAAGATTATTGAATGAAATTGTGAATGTGCCAGGTTCAAAACTGCATAAAAACTTTTTGCTCGACCTACCATTAAAATTTTAGCTAGGACCAAACGAAATTGAAAATACAAGGTGGGCCATAGATGTGGCCAGAAGTGTATGTATAATAATACATTTCACATTTTTTTGCACAGGTGCACTTTCTGCCTAATCTTTTGGTTAAAGGCATGAAAACTTTTATATTCTGCTCTTCTCTGTATTTTTTTTTCAGGATTACTTCAAGTTTCATTACGTCGCTTTTCTGTTGGTCGCCTTAGTTGTTTCTAATTTTCGGGAGGGTGAGGCCGATTTTATCAATAGTAGGTATGAATATCGATACAGCTGTAGGCGGTTTAATGGTAGGCGAATAATTAATTTTGGGTTGCACTGTAACGGCGGGTCCGTTACAGTGCAACCCAAAATTAATTATTCGCCTTTGAGATTTGGCGGTGGTTCAATGTAGCTGCCTGGTTCAATGTGAGACACCCGACCCTACATAATTCCCACGCACACTCTTTATTGTTACCTGATTTGGATCACCAATTATTTAGCCTCTTCGGACACCTTCCCACTACGTCCAAAGTTGCTAGATGGCATTTTGCAGCACCAACCCATGTGTGGCTGCAGTAGGTACTCCAAACACGATTAGATCTGTGTTTTGTATAAAATTTCTCTCCATTTGGAGAATGTCTGACCGAATTAGCTCCTTACTCACTACTGTAAGCCCGAGCACTCGGCAGGTATCTCTTTATAACTGTACGGCAGATTGTTGATATACCTACTGCAAGAAAAGTGTTGCAGAGAGAACCGACCGTTCAGTCAGGAAGTCTATTACCAAGCCAATCAGACCAGGAGAAATACAATAAGCTGGAAGCTTACTTAAAACCAAAAGATGAGCATGTCATACCCTCTCGAAGGCCTTCGAGAGGTCTCCGGGAACGGCAGGCGCTTCCTCATTCTTCCCAAAGGCAACGCTCCACAAATGATTGACCGATTGCGACGAAACCGTTAACATCGGGATTGTATCTATCTACATGATAATCTTAAGAGAGAGCGACAATGTTTTATTAATGTTTCATTAATATTCGGTCAAATTAGTCGTGCGGCTCTTGAAGCTCACAAGTTCTAAGCATAACGTTTACGTTTCATGATGAAATGTTCAAATACTTAATTTTGAGTTATGATTTTTATTATCAAGCGCCTGCCGGTTATGTGTAGTGTAGATATCGGACCAGCCTATACAATAGCATCGAAGGCATAAATAAGGCTTTGTCATAAAAAACGTTATAGAATAGAATAGAAAGTTTTTATTTCAGACCGGAGTCCATAGGGTTAGTAAGTTCAATTTTAACTTAAATTCTAGTGTTAGTAGGTTACAGACACATAAAAATGTACAATTAAATTTCGGCATGGAGCCGCATCCACCTCCGCAACATTGGCGAATCCCACCGATACACGAATACGCTGAGAATACTGTTGTGCCGCCGCAAACGTGAGACATCAGGGATGCACATCTTTTCCTAATAATAGCGGCAAAAACATCAATATTATTATCTGCAAACATCCCTGAAGCACTACATCGCCACGGCAGCCGCAGCAGCACTCTCAGTGCATTATTGTACTGAACGCGTAGGTCGCTGTATGCCCTCTGAGTGAATTTGACCCACAGGCTGCATATTCGTTTAGGTTAAAAAGGTCAAACCTTGCAAATTTTAATGAATTTAACCTATCACATACCCACAAAACGAGACACAATAGTAAAACAATAACAGCGCGGTCTCATAGGACCGGTCGGGGATTCATGAACTAAAACAGTAACCAGTACCAATTGAGCTGAAATTTTGCAGACATGTACTATGACAAAGTATGCTTAGCCTAATGACGTCTTTCTAAAATTAAAATAGCGGACTAGTAATTTTTTGTGCATCCCTATGATATAGCCTATACAAAGATTTTTGAGAAGAACACAAAAAGAACAACGTCACAATAAATCTGTTATTACGGTCTATTGGTTTCAAAACTAGTTTTGTTTTTTTTTTATTGTCCCTATATTTATTTTAGATAGGTACCTTTATGTTTTTTTACCAAAGCCCTATCCAAAAAAAATGAACTTTGACAGCCAAAAATCCTGTCTCTGACCTTGATATTTAACTCGTCGGTGACGTATTTGACTATGAATTCAATTCGACAAGTACACAATACAAGTACTGGGTTTTTTATTTTAACATTTTTGTTGAAGAACGCTAAGCATAAAACATTAGCATTGATCTGTTGAATTAATTTATTCGTTATTCCGCGAACTGCGCAGGATTCTAAAACAAATATCGGTTTATATAAGAATCCTGCGTAGAATAATTAGCATTATTTGTGTGGATCACATTAGCTATTGGTCAGTCGAGCAGTGGCGTAGCTACCGCTGTATCAATTACACGGGGTCCCCAGGCATCAGGGGCCCTGATTGGAAGTATAAAATTACTGTTTGAAAACTCAAATTCTTAGTAATGAGAGGCTATTGGCCTATTATATCGCCGAATTGACAAATGCTATTTGGGTTTATTTCATAATATAAACAATATAAAAGGGATATTGGTTTTCTTACTAAGCCCAACACTAGGCTTTACCGAAATCAGATAAATGTGGGGCCCCCATTTTTATCACACGGGGCCCCTTAGGAACTGTAAGCTACGCCACTGCGGTCGAGTAAATAGTTCAGTAACCTCATTTTAAATTGCAAATCATTTAAACTATTACGTAAGTTTTCTTAGCCTATAATGTGGCCCCTGAATTTATTATTGTAGGATCATGTGATCTCAAATTAATACTTATTTATGCAAAAATCTTGATACAGCCTACCAGTAGAAAAAATACGCTGGAGATACCACATTATTAGCCATTAAAATAGGCGAACATCTCACGTTGAAAGCACGAGTACAGTACGGCCGTAGTCTGAAGTTAGGCTCTGCGAATTTTGGCGCTTGAAATCTCGTACAAAATAAAGATAAAAAAAAATGCAATTTGCAATTTTTAACAGCAATAACAACAACAACTGCAAATTGAATAATTTTTTTTAAAACCTTTATTTTTGTACGAGATCTCGATTTTGTTTCATGATCAATCATGAAACAAAATCGAAAAGGAAAATGATGTTTTTAGGGTTCCGTAGCCAAATGGCAAAAACGGAACCCTTATAGTTTCGCCATGTCTGTCCGTCCGTTCTCGCTTAATCTCTGTGACCGTTTGCACTAGAAAGCTGAAATTTGGCATCAATAGGTATAAATATATCAATCACGCCAACAAAGTAGTAAAATAAAATTTGGAAAAAAATGATTTATTAGGGTAGCCCCCCTACATGTAAAGTGGAAAGTGTTGTTTTTTTAATTCAACTCTAACGTGTGATATATTGTTGGATAGGTTTTCAAAAATGAATAGGGGTTTACTGAAATCAATTTTTGATAATATCAATAATTTCAGAAATAATCGCTCCCAAAGTAAAAAACAATGTGTGTGTGTCCCCTCTAACTTTTGAACCATAAGTTTAAAAAATATGAAAAAAATCTGGAAAGTAGAGCTTTATAAAGACTTTCTAAGAAAATTATTTTGAACTTCATGGGACGAACAGTTTTTGAAAAATTGGGGATAGTTATCGTGCGGACGGAAAACTACGGAACCCTACACTGAGCGTGGCCCGACACGCTCTTGGCCGGTTTTTTTTATTCAGTTCCTGTTATCAATTCATTTGATGAGCGATGATGTATTGTGTGTGTTCAATGACATAACTTTTGCTTAAATTATTTTCGTTGTGTAATATTTACTTTGTGCATGATTTACAATTTTTTGTAAATATTGGCGTACTATCATAGTACAACGAATTATATTCTGCGCCAAAATTCAATGTACCTACGTAACATCTTTTCACCAATTTTTTTTTTGGAAAATTTTAACTTTTTTATGCAAGATTAACAGTTTAATTGCGTTTAAAATAATTGATTGATTGATTGATATATACTTTATTGTACACCTTAAAAAAAAAATATTATCTATTATAACTTAAGAGAAATATTATTCTGAAATAGGTAATCATAATTTTAGCCAAAATTCGTCTACTGTTATACTGTAACAGGCCTCCCCTAAGCGTAACCAAAACAACCGATATTGTACCTACGTCTCGAATCCATTAGATTCCCGCTATCCTCACCAGGTCATCGGTCCAACTTGAGAGAGGCCACACTGCGTCTTCTAGTATTTTGACATTACACAAACGGTTTTCTGTCCAACATCCCAGAAACTGGCGAAGTTAAATCATTCAGCCATCGGTCAGTTGGAGGGTAGTTTTATCTCTGAAAACTCTAGCTTTCAGACGAACGCACCCTTATCCGAGCTGAACGCATCGAACGAAGCGAAAGAAAAGAATTTTGAAATGCTAAGAATCCACATAACCGCGCCGAATCGGCCGAATCTGGAAGGACTCCAAAAGAATTGTAAATTCTTTTCTTTCGACTCATTCGACGCGTTCGGTTCGGATAAACAGGCTCAAAACATACGCACAGAATATATTCCGTACAGAAAAATAACGAATGTGTGCGGCAGACAATGTATTTTCTATTAATTTGATGCATTCGGGTCTACGAACACGTTAAACGAATTTGGAAGCCGAATACGGATTCCGTACATATGCGGCCAGCCAGCCTAAGTGTGCGTTCACCTTTAGGTATATGCGGAAAAGGTCCCGAATACAGCTTGTACTGTATTTGCTATCTATTAGATGTTTTGAGTCAACCAAGGTCACAGACAGGGTGGGATAGAAAACATCAGCAAACATAGATCCGACCGTCACAGTCAGGAGGCGAGGAGGGGGAGGGGGATTCCCCTCAAAGAAGTAATATATTGGCACGTGGTTGGCATCTACCCAAATAAGCTTTCCTTTTACAACACACTAAAATCTATAATTCTCACTATTGGGCCTTTCCGTCTAACATATTTATGAGACTGCGTCAATATTGATCGTAGGTCAGCCGAGGCCGATGGCTCAACCAAAACATGGTTTACAATATTTTGATTTTAGGAATGACGCCTGTGGTGGGTAGCAATGAGGCGTCAGTTACTGTTACAGGACCCTGTAAAATCGTTTTAAGTCCGGAGGATACCTATATGTACAAGATCCTTGGTTTTAAATGCCATCGTTTGACAGGAAGTTGTAGGTACGTGTTCAAAGTCACATGACATTTCGTCACAACTTACGAAATATCCGCTAACTGTTGGACAGGATTTTCTTGGAAACCCTGTAGTGACATCTATGATGCCGCATATGAGCTAAAATCCCACATTGGCATTGTAGTAAGATTAAAAATAAGATTTATATGCGCAATTAGATCATATACCTACAACAGCCAAAACCCTTTTTCAATAAGACTAAACGCTCTTTCGCATTCTTCTAGTAGAATAAACTGATTCATTTTACCATTTTGTTTTTCATTCGTCGAAAGAGAGAACCGTTAAGGTATGATTCCGAACTCAACAACAAGCAGCAGTGCTGCTGCTGCAGTGCTGCCTGCCGCGCTGTTTCCGAGCAAGGCGGCAGTGTCGCTCTGTTCCCTTCTGAATCTGAGAAATTCATCCTTTTCTAGTAGTTGTTACGGCGGCAGACGCGTCACTACTGGTCTGTCGCGGCGGTAGGGCGACACTGACGCGCAGCAGTGCTGCCGCTACATTGCTGCCGCGACATTGCTGCCTAGCTCGGAATGTAATCTCATATATAAGCCAATAGAAATTGTACGGGGACCAGTAGTTAGTGTCGCGGCAGCATTGCTGCGGCAGCACTGCTTGCACTGCTGCGTGCAGCGTGGTTCGGAATCGTACCTTTAGCATAATAATTAGTATAGGTTAGTCTCATTTCAATTAGTGGGTGGCAAATTAATTCTTAGAAGATATTGTGTAATTTTGTATCTCAAGTGTGTAGAAACATTGAGATAGGCGCGATATTGTTATAATGGAACTAAGAATTTTATTGTAGTATTGACTGTCTTCATTGAAGCTTGCCGAGAAGGCTGATTCGATACATTTGCTGCCAATGCTGCATAAACCTTAAAATATATTACATCCACATTCGAATTCGGAACTCGGTGATTGTTATACTTAAACTAAGTAACAATTTATGTACCTAACAATCACCCATATGTGCAAAGAAATAAATGATTTATTATCTATATTATGATTTAAATTAAATAGTCGTGCCTATCATGAGAAAAAAACAAGATAAGCAAGCAGTTGATCTTAATATTAGTCACATTTTCCTGTTGTGGTGGCGCATAATATTTTCAATGAATATACGATGAATCACATTGAACAAAATATATTCCAAAAACTAAAAGGAAATGAATTTTATGAATAAATAATCCAAATCCCAAATAAAATATGTAAAAATAAAGAAGCCCAACGACAAATTGCTAGCTCTTCTCGTATCCGATCACATCTGCATAATCTGTGGATAATGGCCGCCGCGTAGTAGGCGCGAAACGTCAACGTAAATTTTTGGCGTTTCGAAATGGCGGTCTGGCTCGACGTTTCAGTATAAATAAACAATAATTAAGATTTTTATACGAGCGATCAGTAACAATGCATATTAAACAGGTGAATTATCAATTTCTTCGTTTATTTGTAGTTAAAAAGTGTTAGATTGTGTTACTCCTTCTGTATTTTATCGTAACTAAGAAGTGACGCTATACAAAGTGTTTCTGTTTACAGGTGATAATCCAGGGTTTCAAGAGTTATCGCGAGCAAATTGTTGTAGAACCGTTCGACAAACGACACAATGTCGTTGTCGGGCGTAATGGTTCTGGAAAGAGTAACTTTTTCCATGGTAAGTGTTGGGGCCTACTTGACATGATGACAATCATTTGCCTAAAGTAGTTGCTTAGTACTTTTATAAACATAAGCCCAAAACGGTAAAGGTTTCCACATTGCGTTAGTCATCCACAACGCCAATGTCTTCAAAAGTGATATAAAATAAGTGTGCTGATCTTAGTCTTGAAATAAAGTGATAAAGTTTTGTTATTTTCCAGCTATACAATTTGTGTTAAGTGATGAGTTCTCTCACCTGCGACCGGAGCAGCGTCTCGCCCTGCTACACGAAGGCACTGGCCCAAGGGTCATCTCAGCTTTCGTTGAGATCATATTTGACAATTCCGACAACAGGATACCTGTAAGTAACAAATCAAAGATAAAACTAGTATAATATATGTACAAAACAATGACTAAATATCCAATTTAACATTTGAATCCCCAACCGGTCCTAATACTATGAGACTGCGCTGTTATTGTTTTACTATTGTGTCTCGTTTCGCGGGTATCTGAGTAATTAAGACTGAATCTGTTGGATGTGATGAACAAACTTATGTGGAGACGAACCTATGTCATTTATTAGAAAAGAAATTAATATATTTAAATCTTAACCTAGAAATGTTTTTATAAACAAGGTTTGAGGAAACAATTTTTGAGGACCAAACTAATTTTTTTTTTGAAAATTCACATAAAGTTGCTTACAATAATTTCAAACAAGAATTGAATTGATTTTGTGCCAGATTGTGATATTTAAAATTAAATTAATTTAGCAATTGTGAATGAAAAAAGTATAATCAGAATTCACTGATTCTGCTCATCTTTGTGTTACTGTGTGATAATTTGTCTTGAGTATAATTGCCACTATGAAAAAAGGCAAATTGAAAGAAAAAAAACTTATATTGTTGGGTGTACAATATTATTTTATTCAGTATACTTAGTTAACCTATCACATATCCGCAAAACGAGACACAATAGTAAAACAATAACAGCGCGGTCTCATTTGACCGGTCAAGGATTCATGAACTAAACTATAATGTTTTAAGACTCAGTAAAATAAAGTAAAAAAAAAAACATTATTTATTCACAAATAAGTTTTTTCTTTATGTTTTTCTTTGCATAACATACTTTCAATCTACATTTGACAGATTGAGTTTATTGACTTTCCTATTCTTGTTTGAAACACATTGTACGGTGATTGAATTCTGTGCTTTACAATATTTTTTATGCAATATGATCTTAGTAGGTCCATTTTGCTTACTTTGTTGAACCAAAAATGCTATTTTATTATGTAAAGAGTTCTCTATCTTCAACAGGTTTCTCACATTATCAATAGATATTGGTAAACTAGAGCAACTTTCTATTCCACCTGATAATATGTTTTAAAAGTCAAATTTTCTGTAAAGTATAAGCAATAAATTATGCTAACTAATCTCCTTATTTTGATACTAGTGCTGAAACAAACTAAATGAAACTTTTATTCAAATGGTAATTTAACTATTTCTCTAAATGCACGATAGCGAAAATAACAAACAGGAGGTAAGCAGAGTTTAAAGTCCCGCAAACCTCCATTCAAAAGGGATGTTAGTGTCAATTTGGGCAACTGCCCGAGAAATGATTTTGGTATGTTCCATCAATCAAAATAATCAAAATAATAATTAATTGCAATTTTATGCACAATAAAACATTAACTGAGCAGGAAGAAAATTGAAATGGGTCAAATTTGAGATGTTACACCCACTCTTCTAGTGTTAATTTTCATACTGTATAACAGTAGTATTATGCAGTTTGTGAAAAGCAAATAAAGACATTATTATAAAATAAACACACACTTTAAACAATAATATTTCCAATTCAGATTGAAAAAGATGAGATCTTCCTCCGCCGAGTCATTGGTTCGAAGAAGGACCAGTTCTTCCTCAACAAGAAGGTGGTGCCTCGCTCTGAGGTACTCAACTTGCTGGAGAGTGCTGGTCTGTCAAACTCCAACCCTTACTACATTGTCAAACAGGGAAAGGTGAGGAACCAATTTCATACTTAAAATATTCTGCACTATAGTCCGTCTAATGAAATCATGACCTGAGAAAAAAAAAAAGTTTTTTTTTATCAAATCTTGCAATCGGTTCGTGAACCATTAGCAGATTTTGTGGGAGTCGAGAAAAAGAGGTTAAATCCAAAAAAATTGTATGTGGTATTACTAACTAGTAGGAGAATCATGTCTTGACACTTCACAAATTTTTTTATTTCCTGCAATTGCGGCTGAATAATGTTGCTAATTAAATTTAAAAAAAAAAACTCCAGGTCGCGCTTTCAATAGACGCGCTCTATTGATATGCCCTGTATTTGCCTAGTTTATCTTTTCTTTAGGTTCTACGTGCTTACAATTTTTTTTTAATATACATTTAGCCCCACATTTGTTACTCTTGTATCGTGGGAGCGTTCACGAACTTGTAAATACAGGACATCGAGACCTGGAGCCAGTGTCTGTAGGCCATTGAAAAATTTATTTATTCTGGAATTGAACCCACAATACTATACACAGCAAAGCATCAATTCCCTCTACCATTGTGCCAATTGTGCTGTAAAAATAGCTATTTTCTTTATAATATTCTCGACATCAGATCCTTATGGTCCAATATCCATTAATCACTTTTCAGAGGTGTAAATAACTAGGTAGTTTGCCATCGACACGCCAACAAGAGGTCTAAAAATGAACATTGAAATTGTTACCTATAATTATTTATTGTAGTTTGGTTATTTTTGATTTAAGAGAAATTGATTTTGAATCTGATTTCTTTAATAGATATGAGACCATTGGTGCAAGAAACACGGCATTTTCAATGTCTGGCACACTACGAAGATGACGAGCCGTTTATATCAGAAAATAGATTTTTTTGAGATTTTGCTTGCTATCTAGATAAATGTCCTATATACAAATACCTTCGTTCCGATATATCGTCAGAGATAAAACTAATACATTTCTATTACAGATCAATCAAATGGCCATTGCGCCTGACTCACACAGATTGAAGCTCTTAAGAGAAGTGGCTGGCACTAGGGTGTATGACGAGCGCCGAGAGGAATCGGTCACTATTCTCAAAGAAACTGTTGGAAAGGTAATCTAATATATCAAAAACATATATTCAAAGTTTAAGTTGTTGCAAATAGACAAGGTAGATTCTTGATTGTACCTTGATTAACTTATTTAGGTTTCTCTTATCACATACCCGCAAAACGAGACACAATAATAAAACAATAACAGCGCGGTCTCATGCGACCGATCGGTGCTTCATGAATTAATACAGGATTTGAAAACAAATCACGACTTCAGTCGTGCGGAATCTATACCTAAAATAATAACTCGTCTTTAGCTAATCTTTCCTCTCGTGGGTTGTAGCGCGATGTTATTTATTGGTCTATCCCTCTTATAAGCCTTCCTCAATAAATGGGCATTCAACACTAAAATATATTTTTTAATTTGAACCCCTTTGTTTGAACTCTTAATTCTTTAGCAAACAAATTCTTTTAATAAAGCTTCATAGTGGTGGCTGCAATTTCAACTTTGTCGCCAAACATTTTAATTTTAGTTTACATTTAAATAAGTTGAATGAAATAAAGCATGTTCTAATCTATAGGTGGAGAAAATCAACGAATTCTTGCAAACAATAGAGGAGCGTCTCAAGACTTTAGAAGAGGAAAAAGAAGAGTTGAAGGAGTATCAGAAATGGGACAGAGCACGACGTGTGCTGGAGTTCATTATACACGATACTGAGCACAGAGAGAACAAGAGAAAGCTGGAAGAGGTAAGAGATGATAAAACAGAAGTAAAACAAAAATTCAAATATAGAGAAATTTAATTTTTGTTCTTGAGATATTCACTTTCTGCCGATTTTGTGGACATCTCCTGTCCTGACAAACATTTTGTTAGTATCTTTTTTTAATCTGATATTACAACAATATTCCTCTGATACAGACAATTTTAACTGTAAAGAATGAGCTTAAAACATTCATTCATATCCTGTCTGTCTATATCAACTGTCTAAAAGTCACATACATATAGCACACTCATGGTTTGTAACATTTACAACATTGTATCTTTTAAAGCTGGAGAAAATGCGCTCAAACAGTGGCAAAGAGCAGCAACACTACGCTGACATGGTGCGAGAGGCACAGGAACACGTCAGAGAAGCTAATAGGTAATAATAATGTAGTAATTTGAATGACAGGACGAATTGAGACAAGGAACAACTACGTCTGTCTTTTAGTCCTGAATGACTATTAGCTATTGTTCTCCAAGCGAATCTGTGGTTCGAAAAGAGGACACTAGCTTCAGCTTTCTTACCACCTGACAGACTCAACAGAAAAAAATAGGATTAGAAGCATGATCTCGTAAAGCCGCGTAGTCGAATTACATCACAGAGACGGTACAAGTTTCTTTGTAGTAAAAGTTCTATATTGTATTCTTCTTATTGCGTTTGTGGTCTATTTATGTAGGTTGAGGTACCCCTAATTTTCCTTCTCAAAGTAGTTCTTGTGACAATTGGGCTTGCTTGCTGTATGTCACGGTATTGAACCTGTAAAGTTTTATGTTATAGCTACATTAAAAAGTGCGCGTATCGTCGCTTCTAGTATATGGCCTACTGTCCACGGACGCGTAGCTTTACATGTATGTGAGCTTCACGCAGGCGTACACCAAGCGTATAATGACGGTCTATAAAGCTACGGGTCCGTAGACAGAAGGCCTAAGTTTGATAATTTACTTTAATAGTGTTGTAAGTGCTAGATCTAATTGTTTTAATGTCAATTTAGAAAACTAAAAGAAGCTCGTAAAGACGTAGCGGCGGCTCGAGAAGAGAAAGACATCCTGTCGACGGAACAACAACAGTTGTTGAGAGAGAAGACTAAACTCGAGCTTGGCATTAAGGACTTGTCCGATGACGTCGACGGAGATAATAAGTCTAAGGTAAACTAACTTTTTTTCTACTATTTAGTAGATTATTCTATTTTTTTTTTCGAGGTTGGAAATTAACAAATAATTTTTCCCGCTGTTGGATGAAGTGAGTGCCTTCATTTGCCCTTTGCGTTCTAGTGCCAAGGTAACTCTTTCAAACGGTAATGTGGGCATCGACTTTGCTAGAGAGATCATCAAGACTAGTGGTCCCCGTCAGTATTGTTGAAATCTCTTTGAGGCGCGCGTGTGCCGTCGACTCAGGTCTGGTGCTTACCGGATCTGGAAGATATCGATAGTTTACCGTGAAGATGTCTGTTCCTTCACGATTGTGGCCATCTCCTATGGAGACCACTTCCCATTCCGCCTCGCTCCGGACCATAGGCTGAACCAGAGTCGGGAGCGAGAGAAGACTTGATAGAGTTGCTGTGGGTGGGTGGAGTTCTTACTATTTACCCACCCCCTACCCTTACCTACAAATAAAAGACAAGAAATACCACGAAACCTCTCTTTCCACCCAGAGTTCTCCATCTCTGGGTGGGTTATTTAATGAAAAGCGTGTTTGATGTTATTTTTAAATCTAGATTAACATGTTAATTTAATTCAGGTGACATAAAAAATGACATATTTAGATCTGTTTTGTTTTTATTATTATTGATAGGCCCGCGCTTGACCACATCTCACTTGATGGTAAGCGATCATGTGGTTGACGATGGAGCACGCCTGCCTAGAAGCAACCTATTCACTCTTAATAATAATATAAAATACATCTTAACTCCTCAGGAAAGAGCCGAAGGCGAACTCGAGCGTCTTCGGCAGCAGATATCGGAGAAAGAGCGCGAACTAGAAGAGTTGAAGCCCAAATACGAAGAGATGAAGGCGCGCGAGGAGGAGTGCACCCGGGCTTTGGCACTCAACCAGCAGAAGAGACAGGAGTTGTACGCCAAGCAGGGCAGGGGCACGCAGTTCACGTCCAAGCAGGACAGAGACAGATGGATCGAGAAGGAACTCAAGTTAGTTACAGATTAGTTTTTTCATGGTTAATTTAGTTTGATCTGCGTTTTGGCGTGGCTCAGAAGGCTGCCCAGCTTAAATGGGACTGGGCCGGACATGTCTGCCGCATGCCGAGCGAGCGGTGGGTCAGTAAAACACATAGTTGGTGCCCTGAAATCGAGCGACGGGGTCGAGGCAGACCAAGAAGGAGATGGCGGGACGACTTAGATGTCTTCCTTGAGAATAGGCAAGAAGTGGCTCAAAGCCGGGAACGATGGAAGGAATGGAGGGAGGCCTTTGCCCAGCAGTGGGACAGCATAGGCTAGATATAATAATAATAATAATTTAGTTTGAAGGTTATTCAGAGATCGATCTTTCCAATCTCCGGTGTGTTGACATTTTCAAATCCCCTTTAACCTCTCTAACCATCTAACTTAAACCTTGTTTACGTAACAATAAGGTTTATTTTAGCTGGGCATGAGGTGTACCGGTTCTGAAAGGTTTATTTATGCTCCTTAATCTATCACATACCCACGAAACGAGACACAATAGTAAAACAATAACAGCGCGGTCTCATAGGACCGGTCGGGGATTCAAACATTAATGGTATTGTCGACAGCATGACGAAACAATCTTTTAATGTTTACGATATAAACATGCTGACAATGTTAAATTCATGCAAAAGGCTTGTGTATGTCTGTACTCTACCATTTTTTTTACTATTGTTATGATTATTTGCATTACAGAATCTGTTATCTCTCCCTCTCTGCCTAGCCTTATCCCATTTCATTTGGGTCGACTCTCCTCGAAATTCTTCGCCAGACATTTCCGTGTCGTCGAGGAATTCACTTGATATTTTTTTAGGTCCTTGATAAATGATTACTCTTTACTTCTTGCAGGTCCCTAAACAAACAAATAAAAGACAAGAAGGACCACGAGACCAAACTCCGCGACGATCTCCGACGCGACGCGAACAAGTTGACAGAGTTGGAGAAGAGAATAGAAGAGACTACGAAAGAGATGGAGAGACAGCGCGTGGCCATCGACGAGCATAACAAGCAGTACTACGAGTGTAAGAAGAGGAAGGACCAGGAACAGAGTGCCAGGAAGTGAGTATTATTTATAATTTGGGTTTTTTTTTAAGCATATCATCAAAGTGACTTCTCCAGCTCTCGGGCGGAGCGGGAGGGCGTGTCAGACTTTTTCTGACTAAACCCCTCCCCGTTCCTTCTTTGCCTGCGTTCCAGGGTTTTCCCTTCGGAAACCAATTCATGGCCCCAGGGGCTACGACCCTGCTGGGACCCTACAATTTATAATTTAGGTATCTTCAAAGCTAGAGTGAATAGGCTCTTAATTAATTAGTACGCCTCACCATCAATAATTGCATCACTGCTTACTACCAGGTGGCAATCAGGCATTAGTTTTTATTTATTTATTAGTTATTATCAAAAAAAATTGGAAGAGAAGGTAAATTCGATATTCACTGGTTACCTTAGAGGGTTACGAGTACACTTAGAAACTTATTCTTTACACATTTTATTACTTTTCAGTGAATTATGGCGCAAAGAGACATCGCTAACACAGAGTCTATCGTCGCTGAAAGATGATTTAGCGAAGGCTGATCAAGCTTTGCGGTCTATGGCGGGAAAGGTAAGAAAAAGTTATAAGACCACACTCATCATCATCATCTTCTTGCCCTTTTCTCGTTTTATTTGGGGTCGGCGCAACACGTTTTTTCTTCCATTCTGACCTGTAACACAACACTGAAAAAAAAAATCGGCTACCACTGTGTATTGTCTGTACTGATGATCTTTGTCCATTATCATCACTATCCACAGATTTTTTCGTCACAATAGGGAATATGCAGGCTATTTTTTTATTTTTTTTTATTCATTATTCACTTCATTTTGATGTAGAAAAAAAATAAACCATAGCTGTAAGAGTAGTAATTACTTTTTTATAAAATCTTTAAAATATTGGTTTAATTTGACGAGTTCAAACGCTCCTATTTCTCGCGCGCTTGACGCGTGACGTCATAGGGTACGTCCTGTCAGTTTATTGTTTGCATTGAGAGCTAGTTTTATAGATAACTAGGTGTTTTAGTCGCGTAATAATCGTGGAAGAAGAAAAAAAGCCATTTTATAGATATTGCATGATACCAATGTGTACTAACACTATAAAAAGTACACCAAATAAATTCACCATTCCTGTCAGTTTTGTGCCCTATGACGTCAACGTCGTCGCCGTCGTCGTCTCACCATTGGTCGCTTTCATACGACCAATGGTGAGGCGTTTTACAAATTTGAATTTCGCTCGTAAATTTTTCACTTTTTGATTTATGTTTTAAATAACTAAATGCATGTTAAATTAGAAAATATCGAATTGAGTGTATTACTACGACCTTAAAAGTTAAGGGAAAAAAAATCAGGCCATTTTATTTTTTATGCATATTCCCTATTTACTGCGTAAAGGCGGGTGGGTGAAACCATCTGTTACTTGACTGATCAATAAAATATGTTTATAACGCTAATCGAATCGTACAAGTTTGGTGACGAAGCAGCTTTTATGTTATTTAACCATACTATGACACAATGAACCTTATCTTCATATTATTACAAGTGATATTCCTTTGCAGCCGATCCTAAACGGGCGAGACAGTGTACGTAAAGTACTGGAGACATTCCAAGAGCGGGGCGGCGAGTGGGCCAAGATCGCGACGCAGTACTACGGACCTGTCATCGAGAACTTCACCTGTGACAAGACTATTTATACTGCTGTTGAGGTAACTTTTGAAACTTGGTACACCCATGATATCCCATAAAATTAAATTATATGACAAAATTTCAATTGTCACAAGAAGTTACAGGAAAAAAAGCAATTGAAATTTAATTCTTAGCTTTTGTATGAAATGCTACAAAGCGGTATACATTTAAAGAAGAAATTTATCAAGTAATTTTCTGCTAATTCTTTAAAACGACTCGCTTTTTTGACGTCGATTCTGACTCGATGTTATCGCTGAGAGGGTTGAAAACCCCGACGTATTTGAGTGAATGTTTCAAAAAAGTTGCGTATTTTGTTTCAACTAAATTTATTTGTCATTGTATTGTTGCCTCAGGCTTATACACATTGGCATAAATAAGGTTTAAATTACGATGGACTCGAATCATCTATAAAACTTCTCAATTTTCTAGGTAACAGCTGGCAACAGATTGTTCCACCACATTGTAGAATCGGACACAGTGGGCACCAAGATCTTGAAGGAGATGAACCGACAGAGTTTACCTGGAGAAGTCACCTTTATGCCTTTAAACAGGCTGCAAGTCAGGGATATGGTGTATCCTAATGACAATGTAAGTTGTATGATATGTTAGTTTTAATAAGAAGTCACGTAAAAACAGGAATTTTTGTCAATGATTAAGCAATCTAACCCTTATTTTTCTTAAGTGTATTAGGTCTTTGATTACTTCCCGTTTTACTAACTTCCCTTAATTTTAATAACATGGTTGAAGTATTTGCAACTCTGTATAGTTAACATTTTGAAATCTCCTTTTATTAACCTTGCTTCACTCTAGAAATGACGGCACAACGCTGCCGCTTCGTCGACAGAGTTTCATTATTTTATAATATACAAGCTTCACGCAGGCGTACACCTTGCTCTAATGACGAATACGCGTCTATGAAACTACGCGCCCGTGGACAGTAGGCCTTACTTATACTTGTGTATTTAGTACACTACAATTTTATTGATTCAAAGAATAAAGGAGATTTGAAATGACGAAAAAATTCAACTCAAGACACAGTTCTGGTAGTCTTTTAAACCCTTTTTATAATTTCCATTAATATTCTCACCCTTCCAGAACGCCATAGCCATGGTACAAAAGCTGAAATACGACGCCAAGTACGCTAAGGCGATGAAGTACATCTTCGGCAAGACGCTCATCTGCAGGAACCTGGAGTGCGCCACTGAGCTCGGCAAGCAGTTCCATCTGGATTGTGTCACGCTGGAGGGAGATCAGGTAACTACGACGCTAAGTACGCTAAGGCAATGAAGTACATCTTCGGCAAGACGCTCATCTGCAGGAACCTGGAGTGCGCCACTGAGCTCGGCAAGCAGTTCCATCTGGATTGTGTCACGCTGGAGGGAGATCAGGTAACTACGACGCTAAGTACGCTAAGGCAATGAAGTACATCTTCGGCAAGACGCTCATCTGCAGGAACCTGGAGTGCGCCACTGAGCTCGGCAAGCAGTTCCATCTGGATTGTGTCACGCTGGAGGGAGATCAGGTAACTACGACGCTAAGTACGCTAAGGCAATGAAGTACATCTTCGGCAAGACGCTCATCTGCAGGAACCTGGAGTGCGCCACTGAGCTCGGCAAGCAGTTCCATCTGGATTGTGTCACGCTGGAGGGAGATCAGGTAACTACGACGCTAAGTACGCTAAGGCAATGAAGTACATCTTCGGCAAGACGCTCATCTGCAGGAACCTGGAGTGCGCCACTGAGCTCGGCAAGCAGTTCCATCTGGATTGTGTCACGCTGGAGGGAGATCAGGTAACTACGACGCTAAGTACGCTAAGGCAATGAAGTACATCTTCGGCAAGACGCTCATCTGCAGGAACCTGGAGTGCGCCACTGAGCTCGGCAAGCAGTTCCATCTGGATTGTGTCACGCTGGAGGGAGATCAGGTAACTACGACGCTAAGTACGCTAAGGCAATGAAGTACATCTTCGGCAAGACGCTCATCTGCAGGAACCTGGAGTGCGCCACTGAGCTCGGCAAGCAGTTCCATCTGGATTGTGTCACGCTGGAGGGAGATCAGGTAACTACGACGCTAAGTACGCTAAGGCAATGAAGTACATCTTCGGCAAGACGCTCATCTGCAGGAACCTGGAGTGCGCCACTGAGCTCGGCAAGCAGTTCCATCTGGATTGTGTCACGCTGGAGGGAGATCAGGTAACTACGACGCTAAGTACGCTAAGGCAATGAAGTACATCTTCGGCAAGACGCTCATCTGCAGGAACCTGGAGTGCGCCACTGAGCTCGGCAAGCAGTTCCATCTGGATTGTGTCACGCTGGAGGGAGATCAGGTAACTACGACGCTAAGTACGCTAAGGCAATGAAGTACATCTTCGGCAAGACGCTCATCTGCAGGAACCTGGAGTGCGCCACTGAGCTCGGCAAGCAGTTCCATCTGGATTGTGTCACGCTGGAGGGAGATCAGGTAACTACGACGCTAAGTACGCTAAGGCAATGAAGTACATCTTCGGCAAGACGCTCATCTGCAGGAACCTGGAGTGCGCCACTGAGCTCGGCAAGCAGTTCCATCTGGATTGTGTCACGCTGGAGGGAGATCAGGTAACTACGACGCTAAGTACGCTAAGGCAATGAAGTACATCTTCGGCAAGACGCTCATCTGCAGGAACCTGGAGTGCGCCACTGAGCTCGGCAAGCAGTTCCATCTGGATTGTGTCACGCTGGAGGGAGATCAGGTAACTACGACGCTAAGTACGCTAAGGCAATGAAGTACATCTTCGGCAAGACGCTCATCTGCAGGAACCTGGAGTGCGCCACTGAGCTCGGCAAGCAGTTCCATCTGGATTGTGTCACGCTGGAGGGAGATCAGGTAACTAGGACTTTCCTAGGCAGGTATTAGGAACTTCTTATTACCTGTTGAAGAAAAGTGGTCTGGTTAAAGTGAGCCACCGACAGGTTTTGACTGCAATGGAACAGATAACGGTCCGCATAGTACTAAGTGTGGAAACCATACAAAATAGATCACCTCTTGGAGGTAAAGAACAGTGTGCAAGCCCGTCTACTCCATGCTATCATTACGTCCACTTTATCCGTGCTAGTACGTGGGGTCTTGTCGACCGACGTGTCTTTATTTTTTAATCATTATTACTGATAGAATGCCACTTTGTCTAAACTCTAGACAAAAAATGATATTTTAACTGTGATTCTTACACACAAGATAGACTAGACTCTTTTTTGATTTTAATGACTCAGAATTCAGATAGATACTTTAGTAAATACTTTTAAAGTATGCATGTCTGTAGTATCTAAATAGGATGAAATGCCTCTAAGTTCGTTTACAGTGTGTTCTTTCAAACTTTGACATGTGCAGTGTTGCAACGAAGGTCTTTTCTATACTGCACTTAAGGCTGAGGCTACCAGTGACCAGCGATTTGCGATGCGACTGGAAGAGCGAATCAAATATCTCTACTAATATTTAGCGAACAGTGTAGCTATAAACGTAAATTTTAATTATTTGTTTTAATCGCTCATGAATCGCAAGTCGTGTCGCGGTCTAATGTAGTCTTAGCCTAAGTAGTAACTTACTTCAAAGGCTCACCTTTTTTTTTAACTAGCTACTATCAGAGATTGACAACTAACCTCTACCCCTCAGGTATCATCAAAAGGCTCCCTAACAGGCGGCTACTTCAACCAGTCTCGCTCCCGCCTGGAGATGCAGAAGACTCGCTCGGAGCTCATGGAACAGATCACTACCCTGGAACAGGAGCTCAGCACGCTGCGACAGGAGCTTAACAAGACCGAGACTAGTATCAACTCTATCGTGTCGGAGATGCAGAGGACGGAGACTAAGCAGGGGAAGGCCAAGTGAGTGTTATCGTGAACCTGTTTTAACAAGTCAAATTCCTGATACCTTAGCACATTTATTTTTAATATTTTCTTACTATTTTTTGTGTTTCAAACCAACTACTGATAAAACTATATGTATGGTGGTCCCTTAATTTATGTTATGCTATACTTGAGCGATATAGTTATAGATGTCATCATCATCTCAGTCGAAAGACGTTCGCTGTTGGACATAGGCCTCCCCCAAGCTTTGCCACAACAATGAGTGATAGAGATATAAACTTATTTAATTCAGCTATATTTAGCGAGAACTTAGCCACGCTCGAGCAACGTCCCGACCTCAACTAGCTATTTTAGAGCAATGTTTTTCAAATATCTAATGACACTAACAATATAACTCTGTCTCTCTCTCTCATAGTGAGTGAATAATCAAACAATTTATATGCTTAAAACTAAGTTGTCGTATTTAGAAACTGATACTAATGTATACTTCTCTCCAGGGACATATTCGACAAAGTAAAGGCAGACATTCGGCTAATGAAAGAAGAGCTCGCTTCAATAGAAAGGTTCCGCGGGCCCAAGGAGCGTTCTCTAGCGCAGTGTCGCTCCAGTCTGGAGGCTATGCAGGCCACGAGGGAGGGCTTGGAGTCTGAACTGCATCAGGTAAGACATCAATGTTATTGTCATTTATCTGAAATATCGCTATGGCTGTGTAATGAGTGTAATGACCTATTTTAAGTACAGTCACTAGATAGGTCTTGTTCCTACCATATAGACCCTCAGGACTCAAAATGCGCCTCAACTCCACCGGGCACTACACAAATGAGGATGTTTTAAATGACATGCACCAGGTAGCAACATTAAGGTTTCAGGTCAAAGAAATGAAATAAAGAAAAATATTTATTTGGCACATTGTTCTATGACACACAATGTAGAATTAAACATTAAAAAGAAATAAAAGAAAACCAGTTCACCAAAAAAGCCAGACAACTACATGGCAGTCACCTGATGCTGGTTTTCAACTGAACCTTATTAGCACATGTTTTTAACATAGTTAAATTAAAATGAATGTCATGTGTAGATACTCATGTCTGTGCACACCTCCTCATGAGTACTTGGCTAATTTCCATTGAGGTTCGGTCTGGAACCTTATAATGTGATAGAAAATCTTTTTACTAACCGAAAACCTATGCTATTTATATCGAAGCCTTCGTTTTGTAGCATTAGCCATATCGACCTTATTATGTTCCCACTGCTGGGAGGTTATTATATATTTTTAAATTCCATTTTTCCCCCAACAGGAGTTAATGGAGCAGCTATCAACGCAAGACCAAGGCAAGGTGGATGAACTGAACGACGCGATCCGGCGTCTGACGCAGGAGAACAAAGAGGCGTTCAGTGCTAGGATGAACTTAGAGGCTACTAAGAATAAGCTTGAGAATCTGCTGACTAATAACTTGATTAGGTGAATGATTAATTTTAACTCAGCTTAGTTAGGAAGAAATCCTGACTGAGTCTACAACCTAAGGATCTTCAGGTCAACAGTGAATAAGATATTTCTAGAGGCAATCGTACTCCATCGTCGATCACATCATCGCTTACCATCAGGTGATGGTCAAACGCGAGCCTATCGATAATAATAAGTTAATTTTTTGACCGCCACCACGAAAAAACAAAAGCGCGGTAAGGTTTAAACAAAACTTCAACGATATTTGACTTGTTTGATTTTACGTGAATCAGGCTTCAATTGGGCATTGCTAGATAGGTTGTAGCTATCAGGAAACAAACTCAGGCATCAAAATCGTCCTCTTTTATATGCCTACCATTTATTTCTAACTTCCAATTTGTCAAACTGACGTAAAGACGAGTTAGTGCAAGCTCTACAAGAGATCTCAGTAGAGGACCGCAAGCGTCGCCTCGCTAACAGTAAGGCGGACCTCGCGGCCACTGAGAAGCGCATCAAGCAGATCAATAGTGGCAAAAAGCCGATAGATCGTTTAGTTTGAAGCCAATTGAATTGTCGGTCTATCGAATCCCTTCCAAGGAACACGTGAATACCGATTTTGGGTAGGATTTCGATTGAACGACTATAAAACTTCTACGATATTTGACTTTTTTGATTTTACGTGAATCACTGCCGTCCAGCCCCTAAAGCACAGTATAATAACGCAAAAAAAACATGTTTTACTGCGCTTTAGGGGCTGGACCGCAGATCAGGCTTCAGTTGGGCACTCTTTTATAGGTTGTAGCTATCAGAAAACAAACTCAAGCAACAAAATCGTCCCTTTTTATATGCCTATCATGTTTTCTAACTACCAATTCATCAAACAGACGTAAAGACGAGTTGTGCAAGCTCTACAAGAGATCTCAGTAGAGGACCGCAAGCGTCGCCTCGCTAACAGTAAGGCGGACCTCGCGGCCACTGAGAAGCGTATCAAGCAGATCAATAGTGGCAAAAAGCCGATAGATCGTTTAGTTTGAAGCCAATTGAATTGTCCATGAATAATCCGTCTATCGAATCCCTTCCAAGGGACACGTGAATACCGATTTTGGGTAGGACTTGGATCGAACTACTATAAAACTTCAACGATATTTGAATTGTTTGATTTTACGTGAATCAGGCTTCAGTTGGACACTCTTATACAGGTTGTAGCTATCAAGAAACACACTCTAGCAGCAAAATCGTCCTTTTTTATATGCCTATCATGTGCTCTAACAACCAATTCATCAAACAGACGTAAAGACGAGTTAGTGCAAGCCTTACAAGAGATCTCAGTAGAGGACCGCAAGCGTCGCCTCGCTAACAGTAAAGCGGACCTAGCAGCTACTGAGAAGCGCATCAAGCAGATCAACAAGGAGTTAGAAGAGGTCGAGAGGAAGGTGCAGGCCGCCGTCAAGAATGAGAAGGCGTTGAAGTTGGAGCTTGATAAGTGGAGGAATAAGGTATGGGATTGATATGCTATTAGGACATACATTAGGCGACTGGCCTGTTGGTCTAGTGGTTAGTGGCCCTGACTGCTGTACCGGAGGTCGTGGGTTCGATTCCCACCCAGGACAAATGTTTGTGTGATGAGCATGATCATTTTTTTTTTTTTTTATTCCACAACTTTCACACAACATCTTCTAGTCCTAAACTAAGCAGAGCTTGTATTATGGGTACTAGACAACTGATAAACATACTTATACTTCTAAATACATACATATTATAGATAAATTACACCCAGACACAGAACAAATGATCGTGCTCATCACACAAACATTTGTCCTGGGTGGGAATCGAACCCACGACCTCCGGCATAGCAGTCAGGGTCACTAACCACTAGACCAACAGGCCAGTCTTCGTCATTTGTTCTGTGTCTGGATGTAATTTATGTATAACTAGCTGTCCCCTGTGGTTTCACCCGCATTTTTCGTTACTGCTCCGCTCCCGTGGGTTGTAGCGTGATGGTATATAGCCTATAGCATTCCTCAATAAATGGGCTATCTAACACAGAAAGAATTTTTCAAATCGGACCAGTAGTTCCAGAGATTACCCCCTACATACAAACTTACAAACCTACAAACTTACAAATTTTACCTCTTTATAATATTAGTTTATGTATAATATGTATGTATTTAGAAATATATATGTTTATCAGTTGTCTAGTACCCATAACACAAGCTCTTAGCTTAGGGCTAGATGGCGTTGTGTGAAAGTTGTGGGATATTATTATTATTATTAAAAAAATGATTATTTCTAGATTTAAAAAAAAATCAATTTTTAATTAAACGAGTTTATTGAACATATAATCGATTCACAGATAGCTTGACTACTATTTTTTTTTACTAGTCTAATTTGTGTTCCACTCCTGGGCAAAGGCCTCTCCTTTCTCCATCCAAATTTCTCAGTTGTCGGGAGAACTCAGCATAGTTTATTTATGCTACAATGCGGAAAAGATGCGCTTCCCTGGTGTGTAGAATACGTGGCAGCGCCAACAGCATCCTTAGCATGATTGCCAGTCGACTGGACTGCAGTTACATCAATCACTGCTGCTCCATTTGTCATGGGATGGCGAGGCAGTGATTGTTGTGTTCATATTCTTTTTTGTGTCTTGTTTTGGGTAGCTTAACTTTTACTAACACTAGTCTATAAGAACATTGTTACTAACAAAATGGACACCATAGTCTGAAAAATAAATAACTAATAATAGTTTGCTCCGAATAAACATGATCAGATTGTCAGCTATAAAAAACTAAATTCGTTTGCATCTCATTTTTTTTTCACTCTACTATATACACCCTTTCAAAAACAGATTCTAGGATGATTCAATCCTGTTAACATTTTATTCTCGGCCAACCAAAATAAGCTTTTGTCTTATAGGATTTTGTTTTTAGGAATAAGTTTTTGACAAAAAAGGCATACAAATAAGTTTACTATTCTAACAGCAACAGGTTAACTTAATTTCTAAAAAATATTATTTTAATAGGAAAAAGAAGCACAAGATAAGATGGAAGAGGACGCTAAAGGCTTAGAGAAAATGGCGTCCAAAGAAGTGTTGCTACAGGAGAAAATACAAGAATCTCTGGACAAGATTGCCGCGTTGGGCACACTGCCCAATGCGCCTGAGTTGCACGCCAAGTATCAGAAGCTGTCGCTGAAACAGGTAAGGAAAATGTTGAAACATAGATACCACACTACTAATAATACTACTAAACAACTAATATTATTTGTAAGGTAAAAGCCTCGAAATAAATAAAGATAAAAAAAAAAAACTAATATTACTACTACTACACTACTAATACTATACCACTAAACACTACACATACACTATAAGTTGCAATGACGGTTCCGCACGTGTACTGAACGACTATTTTTAATACAGTTGCGAAAAAATGAAGCAATTTAATAAAATAACAATAAACTCAACTATATCAAAATGGCGCCAACCGTAAAATAATATAAGCAGAGATTTTTTTTTCACCCATTTTGGGTAAGCAAAGGGAACTAAGCCCATACAGCCAAGTCTTCAGTAGATTTTTTTTATTGATATGAAATGAAAATTAAATTTAATGAGATGAAATAAAATAAAACCTAACCTCTCATTGAATCAAATCATTAAATTTGATATTGAAACAAATTATATAGTAGCTTCTTTTTAGAAATATTTGCACCAACAATTTTTTTTAGTATAAACTTCGTGGGTGATTTTTTCTTTTTAATAGACATTATTTTGACAGTTGGGAAAGAGAACGCACGAGTTCAGGAATGGTAAAGAAAAAGCACGAGAGTGTAATAGCCCACTTCCCGAACGCTATACGTAGGGACGTATAGCGTTCGGGGAGTGGGGTATTGCAGGGGCAATATGCCACTTTTTGAGATATTCAAAGATTACATCTCATGCTGACACACCCACAAAAAAAATATATATATAAAAAATAGATTTATTATTATCTCTTTATTCATCTTTTAAATACATATTTCTTATATTTTTACAAAAAAACTTACAAAATCAAAAACATTATTATTATGAATGCAGCTTTGTCGACTTTACCTAGTTACCTAAGCTATCTTATTTTCCCCGCAGCTTTTCAAAGAGCTCGAGAAAGCGAACCAACATCTCAAGAAATACAACCACGTGAACAAGAAGGCTCTGGACCAGTTCATCAGTTTCTCTGAACAAAAGGAGAAGCTCTATAAGAGGAAGGACGAACTCGATATTGGGTAAATATTAACTTTTCTTCTATTATCGTGTTTTTGACCCCAGTTAATGGGTTGTGGAGGTCTGGTAGGCAGCCGCTCCTCGTAAAATACTGGTATTCAGCTATATAGGCTTGACTGGAAGCCGACCCCAATATAGTTGGGAAAAGGCTAGGTTGATGATGGTTCTATTATCGGTTTTATGTTAAACACATATTTATTATCGTGTAAAGTTTTACTTCGTATCTAAATAACACTTGAGTGCATGTGGATGGATGGAGAGGGAGAGGGAGGCCAAAGAAAAGATGGATGGATTGTGTGAGAAGTGATATGGAAAAAAAAGGGAGTTAGTGATGGCGTGACGAGTGACAGGATAGAATGGAAGAAGAAAACATGTTGCGCCGAATCCAAATAAAACGGGACAAGGGCAGTAAGATGATGATCGAAATAACACTTGAGTAAAAGGCAAAAAAATGAAAACCGGTTTAATTAACAATGTTAAAAAAAAAATTACTTTTCACAAATCTGGGACTTACATTTTCATGAAAATTAGTTGCGAGCCGGATGTTTCTCTGCTGCAATTCATTTGCTCTAAGTTTATAATCGTGTTTCAAAATCATCTATGTATCTGATAATTACATTATAAACAGCATCAACGGCATCTGGAGCGTAAATGTAGTCGATATGAGTGAAATCCTCGAGGTAAATTAATCCATTCACATTTGGAAGATGACGTCTTAGTGTTAACACGTCCTTTGGGTCCGACAACCAGTCCTTGGGACTAAAAAATAACACCACAGGCACTGTCATTTTACTTAAATCATAATCTGGCGGTTCACTCTGTCCATATCTGACCATGTTCCCTTCGAGGCCAGAGTCGTACCGGCGGAACCGCTCCGAAGCCGCCAACTGCCCGTAGTGCACTAACTGCATCGTCGACAAACCAGTGGGCCAGTGCCCTAATATAACAGGCAAAAATGAATTCTCCACTTTAGTTTCGTACCCCGACATGGAGAACAAAATTTCACCACACTTCTCAGGAAAAACAACACACGTGAAAGAAGATATTTGCTTGAAGAAATCGATGTCTATTTCATAAGTGTTGACCCCCGCTATTGCCAATATGTATCCCAGTATGTCAGTAGACGGTGAAAACATTTTTAATATCGGACTTTGAATGTTGGCCATCCAGGCTACTGGCGCTAAGGAAAACACCATGTTAATTTTTTTGTTATATTGAGGTTTCATTGAACACAGCACGTAGCTGATGGTAGTGCCTTGTGAGTGTCCGATGTAGTACAGGCTGTTGTGTCTTGTCACTTTGAGGATGTAGTCGATCATTGCAGGCAGGTCGTTTAGCGCAATCTCTTCCCACGTAAAATGCCAGTAACTCATCGAGGTGTCGTTCAACTCGACGTGCCCGCGGGAGTGCTTGTTCCCTCTACAGTTGCCCATCCACACATCGTAGCCTTTGTCCGCCAGCACATACCCCAGAGCTTTGTTAGGTCCCATCAACAACCAACTGTCCGAGCTTTCTGAGATACCATGCATCAGAAATACGACCGGCTTATTCTTTTCATCACCACGATTTGGAATTCTATGAAAGTTTATGATGTATCCGTCTTGCGTTGTCACCGTGTGTTGTTCCAAAGGATATTTGTATTTTTGTGCCAGTTGAGTGATATTCAGCCAAGAGTCTTCAGGAATAAGTTTCTCAGGTGTTACCTCAAAGATGTAACGACGATTAACTTCGGCCGTAGTTAAACTGCAGACGAGCAGTACTAAATAAATGTACATTTTATCAATTCTCAGGCGAGTGCTGCGCGTCTGAACGTGTTACAATGCGATCTGAGACATATATACGTATAGTCATTGTTTAAAACCCTGTGTTGTTGAACTTCACCCCATTGTTAATTGCTATTAAACTTGACATGGTTTTAATTTAGATTTGTGGTTCATGTCAGCTTAGTATGATAGGCTCACCGTTTACATGGGTAGTTGTCGGTACGGAATTGCAACTCGACTGGGAGAATGACAAGTCTGCACGCGGTTAAACAGGCCTTAACTGTCCGTATAGGCTCGCCGCATAATTTTCGAAATTTTAAATTTGTTTTTACTATTTCTTTTAGGTGTAATAGGACTGTTGATTACCTTAATTATATGTTATAATCAGAGAGTTGTTGTAGAGTTTAGACACGGTTTTCCAAAAACATGAGAGTAATTCTCATAACAAGAAACTAATGAACAAGTCCCACGAAATTACACTTGATTATTAACGAGTTGATAAGTTTTTAAACAAAGCGTGCGCTAAAGACCAAACATTTGTAAAGGTACGACCAAACCAATGCGTTTTAATAAGCGTCCGCGATAGCGATGGCATGCATTTATTAAATTTCGTTGTGATCGCAACTATTACAGGTCATATCGTTGTTATTCGAGAAAAACTAAAAAATTACTTTTTTACCAAATCTATTTACTTTAGAGCTTCGGTTAAATGTATTTGTTAATCTTGGTTATATTTAAGAGAAATGGACTGTTACTAAAAAGCGTTTAAAAAAAAACAATATAAATGATCTACATACAAACTTGCCTCTTTAGTGCTAAAAACGTGGCAACGTACGTGTGCATCATTAAAAGTATAAATATAACCAATAATGCAGAACTGTAACTTATTCAATTTATAATACATGCAATAAATTTTGATTAAATCGATAAAATATGCAAGATATAAAATAAGCATAATACAGGTAATTATCTATTAAGTATTCTATTGTTCCACAGTTTTTTCATTTCTATACACTCCGACGATACTGGCGCTTTACGTCTTGTTTACGGTTTTACGCCCGTTTTCAATAACCTACCGCAGTTCATAGATAGATAGCTATCCTCGATAAATAGTAAGATTCTATCTATCCATCCACAACTTTGGTAGGAAATGCTATACGTCGGTAGGTTATAGGAAAGCAAGTAAGGGCAATAGTATAGATTTGTTTCATCTTTAGTAGCTGCAACTGTGGATAGATATCAAAATTTTCTGTAATTTTCAACTTAAATCAGTTTCCACTGAAAATTCATCTTAGAAATTTCAAATTGTGTGCGATATGGAATCCTCAAGGGGCACTGGCCTGATGGCTGGTAAACGTAATGTGACCACTCCGCTCCTTTGAAGACTACCACTCCCACTACACCGTGCATCTGCTGTTAGAAACTAACAGATTCTGTTGTGAGTTGTACCTACTCCATTGGTGTAATTGCTGAAAGGCGTTCCAATACGAGGATAAACCAATAAATAAATAAATAGCTTATTGAAAACTGGCGTTAAATAAATGAGCGCTACCGGGCAGGCCGCCGCCGTTGCGTTAGTATAACCGCACCTTAAAACGTTAGTATTTGCTTATCTCAGCAATTGAATAGTGTCACACTATTGAAGTTATTACACGTACTAACAGCACGTAATACCCTCATTAGAGTCGCCATTGCCTTGGTTTATTTTCAAGAGCAACTGAGATAAGGTCATTCGTTTGGTTAATTCTTTGACCTTAACAGGCAATCATATCTACTTTTTTTTTGAGATGGGTCATCATCAAATAACTTCTCCCGCTCTTGGTGGAGCGAGAGGGTATGTCAGTCTTAACTGTCTTAAAACCTACCTTAGCGTTCTAGGGCCACAATAACTCTTCCGAACATTTCCGCAGCCTTAGCAGACATCTCATCATGACTATTGTGGGCCCCGATCATTTAGCTATTGTATCATTAACGCGTGGCTTCGGCCTTGGTTCTTACTGGACGGCCGGACAGCGAGTTAAAATTGTTCGTCGTACGTAAGTCCTGGTCAGATCTGACTCCAATCTTGCCATGAAGTGCCGTGTTACCCCAGTAATTAATGGGTTGTGGAGGTCTGGTAGGCAGCCGCTCCTCGTAAAATACTGGTATTCAGCTAAATCCGGCTTGACTGGAAGCCGACCCCAATTTAGTTGGGAAAAGGCTAGGCAGATGATGTACGTAAGTCCTGGCCTGTGGTGGCTTGAAGTCGTCCTGCGAAAGCCAAACAATCAGAGTTAATTTAAAGATTTTTTGTTTGCTTTGCAATTATAATTATCTTCAACTGATTAATGGACACCGCACATTGCGAAACTAGGTATATCACAGATCTCTGCTTCAAACTTCACTGTCTGTAAGAAAAGAAACAACAAGTCCAAATAATTGATGGTAGTCATTTTGTTTTCTACGGCATGAAATGTTACGAGTGTACTTTCCGCACTCAGTTCTAGGCTGACTATTGTGCGTGGGCCATAGCGGTCGTAACCTGGGGTGGGGTCATTCCAACCATTCCACTTCTCCAGAAATTTATTAGACCAGTGCTCTTCTTCTTTTTCTTGCTGCCCCTATCCCATGTTACTTGGGGTCGGCGCAACACGTTTTTTTCTTCCATTCTGTCCTGTCACCCGTGAACCCGTCGTACTATCACTAACTCCCTTTTCTTTCATAACAGTCCCCACACAATCCAACCATCTTTTTCAATTATCAGGCCAGTGTTCTACGGTATGCAATATATTGATTCTTACTTATTAACCCACAGAGGTGAGAAAATCCGCGAGCTCATCGAGACATTGGAACACAGAAAATTGGAAGCCATACAGTTTACGTTCAAGCAAGTATGCAAGAACTTCACCGAGGTGTTCAAGAAGCTGGTGCCTCAAGGCAGAGGCAGTCTCATCATGAGGGTCAACACGGATGATGGGCAGGAACCCACTACCGAAGTAAGTTATATATCATCATCATCATCATCTCAGCCAAAAGACGTCCACTGATGGACATAGGCCTCCCCCAAGCGTCGCCACAGTGACCGGTCCTGTGCGTGTCGCATCCATCGGATTCCCGCGACCCTCGCCAGGTCGTCGTTATATATTTATAGTATTTATTTTTCATAGTTATCACAATTAAGTACATGACTCATTATTTGTTGTTTAATTTACTGCCGCATGCTGATCGAACAGTATTTCTTTAAAACTCAAAATTGGCGCCCTGAAATCGCACGATGGGATCGCGGCGAACCAAGAAGGAGATGGCGGGACGTCTGAGTCTAGAAAGTTCGACGATTGCATCACTGCTTACCATCAGGTGGGATCGCAGTCAAACACTAGTTTATAACAATTAGACTTCTTAGGAAGTCTTCCAAAGCCTTCCTTAGGAACTGGCAAGGAGTGGTTCAGAGCCAGGAATAATGGAAAGAATAAAGACTTCAGCCCAGCAATAGGACAGTATAGGATAGATATATATTTTTCTATAAACTAATGTAACAATTTCATTTTCTAATTAAAAAGATTCCATTAAAACTTTCCGTATTCAAGAAATCAGAAAAACCATCAACGATTTAAACGTGTTAAAATCTTAGAACGTAAAAACCAATAACACTTCTTATATACACTTTTATGTACCTGAATACCTTCGTGAAAACATTCCCATGAACCGTACTTGTAATACATGATTGTTAAAAACATGCTACGTTTGTTTTACGCAGTGAACGTGTTGGAATTTAATACGTGCCTTATTGTTTTATTTGAACGACTGAATGTGCAGAAAATATAGTAATTTAAAGAAAAGAGAGCCCGACCAAACGGGTATTATCGGGTAATTGCTTGATAGTAGATTTCGGTTTGTTGTATAATAAATTAAAACAAAGTCGGGTTTGTTACAACACTTATAACTCGAGATCTTCTGAACCAATTTTCATGGTTATTAATTTTCATGGCGAAGACAAATCCAACGAGGATTTGTCTTCGCCCCGAATAGCAGAAAGCAAAAAATGAAAAAAAAAAGTAGGGTAAAGTAGGATAGGTAGGGTTGTGTAGGGTAGGTATGGTAGTGTAATAGGGTAGTGTAGAGTAGGTAGTAGGTGGGTAGGATAGGTCGGGTAGGTAGGGTAATTTGACGGGAGCGAAGCCGCGAGTAAAAGCTAGTAAATAATATTTATTTTATAAGTAGGTTTTCACAAACACTGTTACACGTCAGTTTGGTCTTTCGTCATTATATACTAGATGAGGCCGGTGTTTGCTGTGTACCCGAAGAAGAAACGTGTATGTTCTAATCGCGCGGAAAATTCTAATACTGCCATGTAGGATTTCGATTGTTTAATTCCAACGATGCAGAACAGACATTGCTACAAAATGTTCACCATTTTTAATATCAAATTCCAATTGCTTACACCACTAGACGCTTTTTGTTGAAAATGTGGAGTATGGCGGCAAATCATCGTAAGATAACTTCACCCTCTCCTTGAGTGGAGCGAGTGGAAATTAAATTTTTTTTACTGAATCAAACCCTTCAGTCATCTGAATCAAACTCTTTCGAACGACGCGATCCCGTAACCCTGGCAAGCATATACCCTAATTATTGGCAGACGTACCCCTGATTTCCAAATGAAGAATTTTTAAAATACTTTAGCCTTAAAAACTGTCAAATATGCGCATTTTTAATAAGGGTCATGTTGCAGTTTAAATGTGACGTGCACATTTAAACTGCAAATACCCCAAAAAATATGTTACTAGCTTTAGCCCGCAGCTTCGCCGCGTACATAAAGTATAGCCTATGTCACTCAGGAATACAGCAGCTTTCTATTGGTAAAAAATTTTAGTAATCGGACCAGTACTTCCACAGATTACCTCATACAAACGAAAAAAAAACAAACTTTACCTCTTTATTATATTACTATAGACTTGCTGTCCCCTGCGGTTTCACCCGCATTTTTCGTTACTGCTCCGCTCCCGTGGGTCGTAGCGTGATGGTATATAGCCTATAGCATTCCTCGATAAATGGGCTATCTAACACTGAAAGAGTTTTTCAAATCGGACCAGTAGTTCCAGAGATTACCCCCTACATACAAACTTACAAATTTTACCTTTTTATAATACACACATCAAAAGTGTCTAGGGATCAAGCATTTTTATGCGGATTTCTTGAGATTGAGATGTGGCTTTGTAATAAATTTGTGATTTTATAAATTTATATGGATCCTTTTTGGTGCATTTCATAATTTGAATCAGGAACTGTGAATCAAATTCGAGTAAAAGATGAAAATCAGCTGTCAATATTTTCCCTATAAAAACATACAACGCATTGAAGACATTATTAGTGCTACTGTTTCCCTACTACTGATTAAAACCAACGTTATTATGGAGCGGCGACGTCATTTAAGCAGGGAAGAAATGCTCAGAGCCGTGGGAATGATAGAAGCTGGTTCCCGGCAACGTACTGTGGCTTTAGCTCTGAATACAAGTCAGAGTGTTATCAGTCGACTTTGGACACGTTACCGAAGCACTGGTACCGTGGCTGAGCGCCATGGAGGACGGTATCGCTGCACCACACGGAGACAAGACCGATACATTCAAATCTTAACTCGAAGAGCTCCAACAATAACCGCCATGATGTTAGCCGTGAGGCTTCATCACTCTTCAGGGAACTTAATTAGCGACCAAACAGTCAGAAACCGCTTGCATGAAGTGAACCTTCATTCCCGAAGACCGCTACGGGTACCACCTATAGCAATGCACAATCGTAGGATTCGATATCAATGGGCTCTTGAACACAGAAATTGGGCAGAAGAACAATGGCGTTTCGTGTGCTTTTCTGATGAGTCTCGTTTTGGTATGAGACCGGATACAAGACGTATACGACACTGGAGAACCCCTGGACGCCAACAGCGATTAAAATCCTGCCAGGAAGTCCATCCTTATAGTGGTGGAACCATCATGGTATGGGCGGGTATTTGGATCGGCGGAAGAACTGAGTTGATTTGGATCAGAGGCAACCTCAACGCTCAAATTTATGCTGAGACGATTGTATCAGACGTCATCGTTCCTCTACAAGTGCAAATCGGTCCCTTATTTCAGTTAATGCATGATGATGCACGACCGCACACCGCAAGAGTTGTAAGACAGACTCTCGCCGCAGCTAACATCAATGTCCTGCCCTGGCCTGCTCAGTCGCCAGACTTGAACCCGATTGAGCATGCATGGGATATGCTACAGAGAAGAGCTCTGCCGAATATGGAGGGTATCCAGTCGCAAGAAGACCTTTTTTTGTTGTTGCAACGAACATGGGCGGCCATTCCACAGCGTGATTTGGATGAACTCATTTTGAGTATGCCAAACCGATGTTCTTGTGTTGTTAGTGTTCGCGGTAGAAACACGGATTATTAATTGTTTAAGTTACCCAATAAAATTTTAAAGAAAACTGTTATTTCAGTCTTTTTTTCGAACTTTAATGTTAGTGGTTCAAATGTCAAAAATCCCTTTATTAGGAAAATGGCAAATTTCTTTATTAATGCAAAGGTGACATGGTTTATCGTTACTATGACAAACGAAAACACTTTATTTGATGAATCCTTAAAGAAAATTTTAATTAATATCAATCAGGAGAAAAGTTATTGCAAAAATATATGTTAATCCCTAGACACTTTTGATGTGTGTATTAGTATAGAAGTATAGATTATATTTACTAAATACCTTATTTGCTTTCCAGCGCGCGAAAGCAGACCCGTTCACAGGCGTGGGTATCAAGGTATCGTTCACAGGCGGCGAGGGAGACATGCGCGAGATGAACCAGTTGTCTGGAGGACAGAAGTCTCTCGTGGCGCTGGCGCTCATCTTCGCTATACAGAAGTGCGACCCAGCCCCCTTCTACTTGTTCGACGAAATCGATCAGGTCAGTTGTACTTTTATAATTTTTATGACGATGAGGAGCTCGTGGCTAGATAATAACAGCCGCACGGGTCGATCTTCAAGGTTAAGCAATGCTTGCCAAGGTTGGTCTGTAGTTAGACCATCTTAACATACCGAGTTTCCTCCGTGCCTCGGAAAGCACGTTAAGTCGTTGGTCCCGGCTGTCATTTGTAGATCTTTAGTAGTCGTTACGGATAGTCAGAAGCCAGTAAATCAGACTCCAGTCTTGCCATGAAGTACCGTGTTACCCTAGTTAGGGCCGTGTGCACCGACATAAGTTTAAACATTGATTTTACAATCGACCCATTATAATTTAATCTATGTTTAAACAAGGAGCGGTTTTTTTGTGTTCACCATCATCTTTCGGCGTTCGGTTTCCTAATCGAAACATTACTGAGCGTTTTTGAACGAATGAGTGAGCAATTGCAATACTACTAAATAAAATGTAAGACTACATCTTGAAATTTCGTTCACGCTTACAACTTTTTAACATGGCCAGATAATAGTTTATGCCATAAAATGTGAAAGTTGCTGTTCATTGTTTCTTAGGCTTTACGGGAAACACATTTTATGTTGGAAGGTTTATCAACGCGCTCTTTCTTATCTGTGGCTGTCATTTTTTTAAATTCTCTGATAAAGTTTCGTGGTATTTTTGTTGTAAGAATCGTATATGAAAAATTAACAATTTAGAGTAAATGTGTGTGTATGTGTTGCGTATGAGGTTTTGAAGTTCTGTGTAAATAATAAGATAGTGTTCGATTGTTTATTTCAACAAGTAAAAGGATGTTGAAAGATACTAGGTCTTCTCGTCATCGTTTCTACTCATTAAAATAATCTAACATACATTATAAAATTAAAAGCCATTATTTCTCAAACATAAATAAGTACTTCGTTTGTAAATCAAACAAAATAACCTACAGAAGTTCTGTTAAATGACAGTAACCGACGTCTAAACAACGTCTTGTAGCTCGATTAAGATAACCATCTGATTAACGTCAATAACCGACGATAAGGCGGTGGTGAACAGGAAATATTGCTAAAACAGCCGTTTTAATATTAAAACAGTCGATTTGGTGTCGGTGAACATCGCCCTTAATGGATTGTGGAGGTCTGGTAGGCTGCCGCTCCTCGTAAAACACTGGTATTCAGCTACATCCGGCTTGACTGGAAGCCGACCCCAATATAGTTGGGAAAAAGCTAGGCAGATGATGATGACGATGAAGGAGATGGCGTAACGACTTAGACTCTTTCCTAAAGGTAAAGGTAGCTCAAGATTGAAAAGAGTGAAAAAATGGAAGGGAGGCCTTTGCCCGGCTTATAATAATTATTATTGGCGATAAGAGTAGTGGTGGTCCAATGGTAACGGCTCCAACATTGAGTTTGCCAGGCGCATTCGTTCGTGTAATTTATTTCATTACCATTACTCTTAAAACGGTTAATGACAATATTGTGAACCAAATAATTCGAACCCAATAATTCGAAGATGAAATTCACCCATACTGAGCCTGCATGATGGATTAGGGCTTATTCCTTCTACAGAGGAGGCCTGAGTCCCAGCAGTGAGAACATTATAAGGTTGATAGGGTCTTTAAGTCAAGAGTGAATAGGTTGCTTCTAGGCAAGCATGCTCCATCGTCGACCACATGATCGCTTACCATCAGGTGAAATGTGGTCAAGCGCAAGCCTATCAATAATAAAAAACAAAAAAAAAAAGATTATGCTATGCTTATCATAAAATTGGGAGAAATTTCCGATATCTGTAAACTATGTTCATACGATTATAATGAGGTTGAATTTTCGCTAACTCATCACTGTAGTATTAACTATAGACTCCATTCTCAACCACTATCATTTCCACAGGCTCTAGACGCGCAGCATCGTAAAGCGATAGCCAACATGATCCACGAGCTCTCCACCTCCGCGCAGTTCATCACCACGACGTTCCGGCCGGAGTTACTGGAACACGCGCACAAGTTCTACGGCGTCAAGTTCCGCAACAAAGTGTCTCACGTCGAGTGCGTCACGCAGGAGGAGGCCAGGGACTTCGTTGAGGACAGCGCTACTCACGCTTAGAGGGACTATGTATAGACCAAGTCTATCACAAGTGGAGATGTTACTAGAAGTGGACTGAAACAAATACATTAGTTAAAGGCTGAAACTGTTTTCCTAACCGTTTTTAACGGATGTGTACAAACCAGTTTAGGTATACTGTCGACAGATGCGTAGCTTCATAGAGGCGTATACGTCATTGTACGGTCTATGCCCTATATTACTTGACCAATCTTAGAAATACAAAGAGATATGGGTCAGACAATAAGAAGCACTGACTACGCTTTGCGGCAGCGCCGTGCCGTCGTGTCGTCGTCTCTTCGTCGACACAGTTTCATAGTTTTGTATGTAAGCTTCATGCAGGCGTACACCACGCGAATAATGACGCATACTTGCCTATAAAGCTACGCATCCGTGGTAAGAAGAACAGATACTTTCTTCGTGAAAAACGAATTCGTTAAAAGCTGTCAGGGAAACAGTTTATATGAATGTGTTAGTCAGCACTTTAGTGTGCATGATTCCACAAACATTGGCTGTAGAAAAAAGTCCTAATGTGACATTCAGATGATCACATTCCACAATAATAAAGGCACAACTAAAGCCACAGTTTTCAAAAACAAACGTTTTATACTTTTGAAAGAAGTAAGATTTGCCTACTGTGCCTATACTGTATGTCATCTGCACCCCGCCTTAGAGGAACTACTGTAATGAAAATTTGTTATAACAGGTTTTATATAATGCATTTGTATAGATCACTGGTCTACAATACCTACAAAGATAAAATAATATTAATGTATTATTTTCACTCAATTTAAATACGACTCGGATGCATAAGAAATACCACAGACTCGCAGCAGAATAAAAGAATAAAATTTATTTAATTATTTTCTGTATAGTTGTTAGTTGACGTTTTCTTTTATATGTTTCATACTTTGGAACACTTACGCCTTATTTATAAAAAAAAAACCATGTGATTAACTTAAACCCTGACTTGTAGGTTCATAAATGTGATGGATAAGATGGTATGTTAACTTGAATTTACATCCGTAGCTTCACAATCCCAAGTTTTGTTGAACACCAGGCTCAAGTTGCCTGGTTTTTATGCTGAAATGGACCTGTCTAGGCACACCCGTGAGGCATACTCTTTTATTTGTTTCTTTTGTACTTTAAAACTACTTGTGTTTGCGTCAAATAAACATATTTTCTATTTGAAATTTAGAATCTGCTGAGTATTTAATAAAGTATTGGTTTACGAATTTTTATAAATAAGGCTGATTGTTGTTTAATATATTTTCAACAATTCAATTAGGGCTATTGCTAAATCTGTCAGTTTAAAATGAGACTGAAGTAATGCTCATTGGACGAATATTTTAAAAGTGAACGCACACTTATCCGAGTCGAACGCACCGAAAGAATCGAATGAAGAGAATTTTACAAATTCTTATTCTGGAGTTTTTTAGATTCGGACGATTCGACGCGGTTAGATGTGCGGGGTTTCATAGCACTTCTTATAAAGAATTCTAAAATTATTTTCTTTCGATTCCTTCCATTTGTCGTTACCTTAAGAAGTGACAAGTTCTGAAGCAATGATGTCTTTACCTCGTTATATCTTTTTAGATAACGAACCGAATTCGCAATACCCCTAGTTCAGTTTAATTGCTGAATAAGAGAACACTGCTACTTTAACTTTGACATTATATTCGAGTAAATTATTTTTAATACCTTGTTTCTCAACATCGTAAAGTACTGTTACCCATGTAATGTTCTTCGATGTGTTGTTTGATTTTAAGAATAGTCTAACTATAGGAATGACATGACTAGTGATAAGAAATATTTTATTAAATTTGTCTTATTTGACATCTCATGCATTTTTTTTTATCCAATCGTCCTGAAAGTATTTAAGTATTAATTATATCCCGTTGCGCAGAAGTTACATTTGTTTTTAATTATGTATTATTCAAAGGCTCGCGTTTGACAACTGTCAAAGATTTTCAAGTTTTGATTCTACAGCTGTATCATTGTCGATCGACTCAAGCGTTTCAAACTCTGTACAAGATCAAACTTGACAATGATTGAGCAGCTGTTTCGGCGTGAAGTATCTGTGGCCTTACCATGAGTTTGAAAAAACGTTCTCGCTATCGAAAACTATAGCTTTGTCTCTTTCACGTGCACCACAATGACAGGGACAAAGCGATAGATTTCGATAGCGAGAACGTTTTTACAAACTCATGGTAAGGCTACTGATCTTATGCGACGTCGAGTTAGTTCAGCTAACTAACGCTGACGACTGTCTCGCAAAAAAACTCTTCCCTGTCACACATGTGCAAAAGTGTTGACTATGACTATCATTCTCACCTTCACCTGAATAGCTGATAATATTCCAGTAGTTTCTACAACAGTCGTAGTATTTTTTTTTTGTACACACGGTGACGGAGATTGCGTAGCAGGTCATAAATGTGTGCGTAAACTCTACCGCGTGAAACACAACAGGTATTATCGTTGTGTGCTTCAAAGTAACTCGTCGTTTCTACACTCGAACCCTTGCAAAAAAGCAATTAGTAGCCGTACACAACTATGAAAGTACAGCAAAAATTGGCTACTGCGGTTATCGGCGCCGTGGCGCAATGCGTATGATACGTGACTGACGAGTAAGAGGTCCCAAGTTCGATTCCAATCGTCTGGTGTAACAGAAAGTTTGCTTGTTTTTATTTTCTATTTGACCCTTTTTTTTAATAGTAATGTTATAGTTACTCTCATAATAATTAAAATATTTTGAAAGTATTGTGACAAATAAAACTGCGATAATGATCCAACTATGTTTATTACAACTTATTAATTACATAGATTACACGGAATGGTCACAATTAACGAATCTGTTCATGATTATCCTTAATACAATATATAAAGTGAAAATATTCTAAGTCAGACAAGGATGGACGTCACTGATTTTTAAGTTTTTTATTAGTGACATAAATCAACATGTTATCAAGAATGAATTATGATAGATATCGCAACTCTTGATCTCAATAACAATAACATCATGTCACATAATAACAACAACAATATAATTACCTACAGCTGACTTCTTAGTCTTTTTTTTACTTATCAAAGTTATCAATCAGCATGTTTTAAAAAATGAACTATGATAGGTATCGTAACTCTTGATTTCAATAACAATAGGTAACATCATAAAAACAACAACAAGAAGAACAACATACAGTAATACAGCTTTTTTTAAATATTTATAATTGGATTCAATTTAAGTCAAAATTAATATCTAATTGGTGCTCCTTCATTGTCGATTACTTCTTGTAACCTCGTTCTCATGCTAGCCACCAAATTTTCACACAGGTCAGTGCCGCGAAACGATTCCCACATAGATAACACGCCGGGGCGAAACTCCGCTGCCGCGACAAGTCGCGGCATGGCGGACAGAGTTCCGGCGGGATCTTAGGGTGGCATGGCGACTGCGACTGTCGCAACCCAGTGCTGGGCACGCCGTCATTGAGGCGGTTAGGCCCCTCTTTGAGGAGTGGTTGTAAAGAGGTCACGGCGTCCTCTCTTTCCGTGTGACGCACTGGGTAGCTCGCTGTCCGGCAGTCTGGAAATAATCTGGACCGAGCCCAGTCGTCAACGGTGCGTTCTGTTCCACGCGCGCCTCAAGGAGATGTCAGCAAACTGTAGGGGCCCGGTAGGGCCGAAGCCTCTGGGGGGAACATGTGGTATTCCTAACGGTTGATACCGAGTCCCCCCCAGAACGAAGGAACGGGGTAGGGGTTTAGTCAGTAAGAGTCTGACACGCCCTCCCGCTCCGCCCAAGAGCGGGGGAAGTCATTCTGATGATTCCCCTACCAGAAAAAAAAAACATAGATAACACTAAATTATCTAAATTGCGTTTAGATCTCACATCAGATGAATCCCAGTTGAGCACCATGTGACCCAATAGGTTTTCTATGGGGTTCAAATCGGGACTTTTAGAGGGCCATTCAATAACAGTCAAGTTTTCTTAGACACTTAACCAGTCTTGCACCATTCGTGCGCGGTGCACCGAGCAGTTATCGTGCACGAAGTAAATATGCCCGCGAAACGAGACACAATAGTATAACAATAACAGCGCGGTCTCATAGGACCGGTTGGGGATTCAAACGCTAAAGCAAATATTCTAAGTTTTAGTTTTATTAAACTACGTTATCATATAATGATAACGTAGTTTAATACAATACAGTAGAAAAAAAATGTTTTGTCAATGGCAAGGATCGAACTCGATACACCTTTAACGGCAAGCAATTACCATCTAATGAATGAAGCGAATTTGTTTATCTGATTCGTAGGAAACACATATACAAATATGTGTGTGTGTATATCGAGTAGTAAACGAGTTTTATTTTGTTTGCGAGTTGAGCTGGAGACATAATATTACTTGAATAGGTGAATTGGTTTGTGGATATGATTTTACTTTGTTTGTTTTATACCCACAGCTACTTGATTATTGTGAACATTATTACTGATTACCTACCCATATCATAAAAATATACTTTCCAAAGATTAAGTGTAAGTGTTTGATGTTAATTTAAATAACTATAATAATTTCATAAGTGAATGTTTGCGAAAATAAAAAAAAAGTTGACAATAAAAGTATTGTCAACTAACAATAATTATAATAACAGTCTGAGCCCACTTTGGTTCTGCTTAGCTCTGAATCCTCTCAGCACATTGCTGGAGGAATCAGGCTTGGGCTATCGGTTGAGAAGAGGTGGTCAGGTTTTATCTCACCTTCTTTACATGGATGATCTGAAACTCATTGCCTCCAACAAACTGCAACTAATGGAACTACTGAAGGTAACTGAAACTTTCAGTAGTGCCATTAGGATGGAATTTGGTGTTGACAAATGTGCAGTCATGCATGTAAAGCGAGGGAAGATTATGGAATCTGCGGGTATTCAACTCTCAGATTCCATACACCTTAGATCCCTCTCCTCGACCGAAACCTATAAGTATTTGGGTATGTCGGAAGCGTTAGGCATTAACGTCGCTGACATGAAGCAATCATTGAAGGAGCGCTTCTTTGGCCGCCTGAAGAAGGTTTTAAACAGCCTTCTGTCGGGCGGAAATAAGGTGCGCGCCTTCAATGGTTGGGTCATGCCGGTCTTGATGTACGCTTTTGGCATACTCAAATGGACTCAGACTGAGCTAGACGCTCTGGATAGGCGAGTTCGTACATTGCTGACCGCAAATCGGATGCATCACCCACGCTCGTCGGTGATGAGACTGTACATCCCGCGGAAATGTGGAGGTCGAGGCTTTTTAAACGCCAAAACTCTGCACAACCGCGAGGTGTGCAGCCTCAGAGAGTATTTTCTCAATTCCGACGTGGGTATGCACCGAGATGTGGTAGCAATGGACGAGGGACTAACCCCGTTGTCCATGGCTAGAGAGAACTGGCACAAACCTGTGGTACTAACTACTGATGACCGCAAGGAAGTATGGAAAAGCAAGGAGCTCCACGGGCGCTTTTATCGGGCTCTCCATGAGCCTGATGTAGATTTCTTAGCGTCCGTGGCCTGGTTACGGTTCAGTAACCGCTTTGGGGAAACTGAAGGTTTTGTCTGTGCGATTATGGACGAAGTTATCCTGACGAATAACTACCGGAGATATATAATTAAGGACGGGACGATGGACGTGTGTCGGGCATGCCATCGTCCGGGAGAGTCCATTAGACATATTATCTCTGGTTGTTCTCGTCTGGCTAACGGCGAGTATTTGCACAGGCATAACCAAGTAGCCAGGATTATTCATCAGCAACTTGCTCTGAAATACAAACTTGTGGAATCAGAGGTACCGTATTACAAGTATGTGCCCGACCCAGTTCTCGAAAATGACCATGTCACGCTGTACTGGGATCGGTCTATCATCACTGACCGGACTATTGTAGCCAATAAGCCGGATATAGTGGTGATAGACCGATTAGCGCGCCGCACAATGATAGTCGATGTCACCATCCCGCATGACGAGAACCTCGTGAAAGCCGAGAAAGAGAAACAGATTAAATATCTCGACTTGGCACACGAGGTTGTCGACATGTGGAATGTGGACTCGGCTGTCATTGTGCCGATTGTTGTGACAGCCAATGGCCTGATGGCCAAAAGCTTCGACGACCACCTGTCGAAGCTGTCGTTGCGCGGTTGGATCAAGGGCCTGATACAGAAGGCAGTACTCCTGGATACGGCTCGTATCGTGAGGAGGTTCCTGTCTCTGGAGCCCTAACCACCGGTAGCTTGGACCCTGCTCCCGCTAACGGTGGCATTCTATTTTTTTTATTTTTAAATGTTTTTTTTTAATTATTTTTGTAAGAAATATTTAAAAATATATTTAATATGTTTTAAAAAAGTAAATAAAGAAATTATAATAATAACGTATTATTATATTACGTAAATATTATATGTATTATATATATATTATAAAATTATTTATATTACAAGTTATATACAAAAATGTCGTTAGTTAATTTCGTAAATATACATAGTTTATATGTATAAAATTACAAAATTATATTTATCAGACGATAGGAATCGAACTTGGGACCTCTTACTCGTCAGACATGTATCATACGCATTGCGCCACGGCGCCGTTAACAACAGTGGCCAATTTTTGCTATATTTCCATCGTCTACTGTTTTGGAGATGAATAAAATACTTCTTCGATAGAATTTAGGCGTATAATCATGAGAATATAGTTTTTACAAAATTGCGTGTGCGTTTCGTTTACCGGTATAATGGCGGAATGACAGTGGCGGCGCGCGCGTAAGAAAACGGAACTAAGCCCCGCACTTCCCCTCTGGGCCGTCCAATCGTAGCGGCTCGCTGGGATGACGATGCGCAGACCGACGTTAACGAGTTAATTTGTAGCACACAACGATAATACCTGTTGTGTTTCACGCACTAGCGTTTACACACACATTTATCATGTAAGTGTGCGGCTGCTACGCGAACTAAGTAAGAGAGTGTACTAGATAACCTTTTGTATGAAGTAATAGCAAAAGTTAAAAATGGTTGATTACTGATTTTTGCCAAGTTTTAGTCATTTTTGAACTTCAAATTACTAACAACGATCTGCTACGGCATCAGTTATAAAAATAACGTAAATTTTAGTAGTCGCGCCGTAAATAGTTTTCAAATTGACTTCAAATAATTAAATCTGGGATTATAAAAAAAACTAAAAATCATGCTATCTCAGAAACTACTGAATTTGGTGGCTTAATTTATTGCATATTAAACCTACTATGTGCGATATTTATTAATATCGGTGAAATATCGATATTAATCTCAGAAATATCGATATTTAACTATCGATAATTAGTCCAGTCAAAATAGACTAAATTATGATTCAAGTTTGCATTAATTCCCAACACGCTGGATTTTTGTGCAGGCCTTGGATGCGTGACAAATGACATGTCAAAAGTCTCCATCGATCCCGCTTGTGCGTTGTTTTTTATTCGAGGTCAAAGGTCACAAATAAGCGTTTTTTGCGTATATCTCTGAAACAACGTGGGCTATCGAAAAATGGTTCAAACAAAGTTTGTAGATCGTAAAATTGTCTACAAAAAACATCTAACACTTTTTCTTCTACGGTGCACTGTTCTCGAATTATGGCTATTTTAAACATAGAAAATACGAATATGCACTTATACTAATGGATGATGGGTTCGATGAATATTTGAAGGACAAACCATCTGTAACGATACATAAGCAGTGTCGTAAAGCTTACACCCGGAAGAGCAGCATCGCTGCAGCTAAAAGACAGCGTGAGGCGGAGATAGCTTCCACATCTGGGAATAGTCCTTGTACTAGAGCACGAGGTAATGAATCGTCTTTTTGGCGAAATACTGTTTGTTCTGTGGCAATAAAGCAGGTAAAACGGCTGAAATGAAAAAAACGCAGCATCTTTGACCAGTAGTGTCCTCAAGTTTCAACCCTTGATTTCAAGAAAACCATCTTGAAGGAAGCTCAGACTCGTTTTCATGAGCTAGCAGGTAGTATGAATATGACTTAGTTGCTGCTGAGGCTAAGTACTGCAGTGATTGTTACACTTAAAATACGACTTTCCTGCGGTCTAAAGTCACGATACCTCGAAAGCGATGCTTTATAGAAGAAAAGCGTCGAGATGTTTTTTGTAGACAATTTTACGATCTACAAACTTTGCCTGAACCATTTTTCGATAGCTCTCGTTGTTTCAGAGATATACGCAAAAAACGCTAATTTGTGACCTTTGACCTCGAATAAAAAACAACGCACAAGCGGGATCGATGGGGTCTTTTGACATATCATTTGTAATGACGTATTTAAGGCCTGCACAAAAATCCAGCTTGTTGGGAATTAATGCAAACTGGAATGTCTATTTTGACTGGACTAAATTGTGTAATTTAAACATCGCCATATCGATATTTTTAACATGATATCGCGTTTTGCTCGAATGTCGATCACAATTTTCGATCAGTGCTCTTTTGATTATTAAAACAAAAAAAAATTTAATGCATTATTGGCAAAAGAAACAAAATCTGTCATTCGTTTTTTATTTCATAACAATAAGTGGGACAATATATAGGCTAGAAAATAATAATAATAACAATAAGTTAGTGATATTATGTCGTATAGGGGTGATTGGGGTCCGGGGGTGATTGGGGTCCGTTTACATCCTAAGGACCCAAGCCAACCTCACCTGCTAGCGGTGCACTGCTGTTCAACGGACGAGGCTCTGGCGATCCTGGTTTCCCTCTCGTAGGGTTGTGGGGGTCAGACGGCTGGTCGCCCCACGTAAAACCAAGTCACAGTCATATAAACATGGATGGCAAAGAATACAGTGGGTACTCGGGCTAGGGCGTCGCCGAACAACGACGCGCAGGCACATCGCCTTAAACCTGCGATAAGTGGGCTAGGGCTACCGTGTCAAGTACGGGCACGGCTAAAGACGTTAGTACCCAAAAAGAAGCTCCGCTTTGCCACTTGGAACATTGGCTCTCTAACTGCGCCTTCCTTCAGGAGACGCGCTGGAAGGGGAATAAGTCCCGTGACATCGGGCAGGGGTACCGGCTAATGTACGCCGGATCACCATCGGGCAGGAACGGAGTAGCCGTAGTACTGTCTAAGGACCTTCAGGATGGACTTCTTGAAGTAGACCGATACAGCGACCGGTTGATGCGAGTTAAGGTGCTGATCGAAGGGTCGGTAACGAACCTAGTCAGCGCCTATGCTCCTCAAACTGGCTGCTGTGAGTCTGAAAAGGAGGCCTTCTGGGATGAGTTCGAGGACGTACTGCGCGGTATTCCGAATTCTGAAGGTATTTTGGTTGGGGGGGATCTCAACGGTCACGTAGGACAGTGTGCTGGAGAGTTCGGACGTGTTCACGGTGGTTTTGGCTATGGCCAACTAAATGCAGAGGGAGTCAGCATACTCAGGACCTGCGCCGTGTCGGACCTAGCCATCGCGAATACGTTCTTTCAGAAGAAGCCCCAGCATCTTATTACGTACCGTGGTGGTTCATACTCAACGCAAATTGATTACCTGCTGGTGCGACGGTGCAACATTGGCAAGGTTACCAACTGTAAAGTTATCCCAGGCGAAAGCTTAACGGCCCAGCACCGCCTCCTTGTCATGGACTTGGCGATCGTAGCAAGGAAAAAAGTGACCCAGAAACGCAATCCCCGCACCAAGTGGTGGTTGCTGAATGGTCCTAAACTGTCGGAATTTATCGCGGAGGTCGAGCACCTCGAGATCAGTTCTCCGCATGAGTCCGCTCAAAAGATATGGAGTAGGATTCATTCAGCAATCACCGCCGCGGGTAAGCGCGTCCTTGGCACTTCTCGTGGTGGTCGCACCATGGACAGGGAGACGTGGTGGTGGGATGACGGGGTGCAGGAGGCGACCCGGAAGAAGAAGGCCTTATTTAAAAAGTGGCAGGGGTCCAACTCTCCGGAGGACAGGGAGGCATATGGAGCGGCTAAGCGCGCTTGCAAAAAAGCAGTAGCCAGAGCCCGCAGCAAAAGTTTGGCGCCCTTGTACGACAAGCTGGAAACTGCGGAGGGGCAAAAGCTTATTTTTAAGCTGGCGCGTGCCCGGGAAAAAGCTACACGGGACATTAGCAAATGCCTCTGTGTAAGGGATGCCCAGGGTAAGCTGCTCTATGATGCCCCCTCTGTTAAGGAGAGATGGTGCACATACTTCGAGGAGCTGTCTAACAAACAGCATCCCCATAACCTTCCTCCCGAACCGCCTCCTAACCTTGGACTTATTTCCCCTATTTCCCCCGACGAAACTCGCATTGCTCTTCGCCACATGAAGAACCGGAAATCGGTCGGGCCTGACAATGTGCCAATCGAAGTGTGGAAGGCGATGGGCTCACATGGCCCTTCTGACGGATCTCTTTAACCGCATCCTGACCACCAAGGAAATGCCGAACAAGTGGCGATCAAGCCTTATTATTCCTATCTATAAAGGCAAAGGTAGTGTACAGGATTGTAGTAACTACCGCGGTATTAAGATCATGTGCCACACCATGAAGCTCTTCGAGCGGATCATTGACACACGGCTCCGTAGCGAGTGCACTGTCTCTGAGTGTCAATATGGCTTCCGGGCGGGTAACAGCACCATGGACGCAGTGTTCGCCCTGCGGACTCTGACTGAGGCTTACAGAGAGAGAAGGAGAGCTCTGCATATGGCCTTTTTAGACCTGCAGAAGGCCTTCGACTGTATTCCTCGGCAGTCCATCTGGTGGGCACTTCGCTTCAAGGGTGTGCCCGAGGCCTATATTGACATTATCAGAGACATGTATCGCGATTCCGTGTCCTCTGTCCAGACCGCTGTTGGCGAATCCAAAGTCTTTCCAATATCTGTTGGCGTTCACCAAGGATCGGCTCTTAGCCCGTTCTTGTTTAACGTGGTGCTCGATGTAGTTACGGCATGCATCCAAGATCAGCCTCCATGGCTAATGATGTATGCCGATGACATCGCCCTCGTTAGCCAGAACAAAGCCCAACTTGAGCGGAAGGTCAACATTTGGAAGGACACGCTGGAAAACGGCGGTCTGAGACTAAATGTGGCGAAGACTGAGTACATGTCCTGTGGCAGCACGGATTCAAACACCATCCAAATAGGCTCGGACCGGATCACAAGCTCCGATACATTCAGGTACCTTGGATCCGTGCTGCACGAGTCTGGCAACGTGGACGACGATGTCCAAGCACGTATAGGTGCGGCTTGGGCGAAATGGCGAGAGGTTACGGGCGTTGTATGCGACCGCAAAATGCCTCCGAAGCTTAAGGGACAGATATATAAATGCATCATACGTCCTGTCCTCCTGTACGGCGGCGAGTGTTGGCCGGCACTAAGCAGACACACCCAGGAGCTTCGCGTCACGGAGATGAAGATGCTGAGGTGGATGAGCGGCGTAACGCGATCCGATCGCATACGCAACTCATTCATCCGAGGTAGTCTTGGTGTCCGTGACGTGGGGGAAAAACTGCAAGAATGTCGTCTGCGATGGTATGGCCACATCATGCGCCGCCCTACGGAGTACGTTGGCCGGAGATGCATGAATATGGCTGTCCTTGGCGCTAGGTCTCGTGGTCGCCCTCGCATGCGCTGGCTGGACGTCGTCAAGTCCGACATGAGAGCCAATGGCCTTATTGCCAAGGATGTTGAAGATCGGGCAAAATGGAGCAAGCTAAGCCGGAAGGCGGACCCTGGCAAAAGCCGGAACTAACGCCAAGTTGAAGAAGAAGAAGAGTGATATTATGTCGTATTAGTAAATAAAGTCGAATTAAAAAAAAACTTACACAGCATTCGCCAGTTAGTCACGACGGTTTGTGCACAGAGCGCGTACCGAATTCAACGCGCGTATAACTCGCGTTCCGCCAGTTTGTATTTATTTGATTGATTTTTAGGCAAGTTTTCGTTTGTCGGCCATAGCCACCATGGCGTTCAAAAGGTTAAATAACGAACCACGCCCCCTCGTGGGACGAACGGGAACTACGAGTAGTTTATTTAATTCACGCTCATCTCACTGATTTTGTTATGGGACGAACGAGTTTTTTTGAGCAATAGCGCACTAGCGGCCAGTCCGCAGCGGACAGGTCGCGCGGCCTGGCCGCAGGCGTTGCCGTTTGCAACGCGGCCAAAACGGCGGCCACGATCGTCAGTTACACATACAGCGCGCTTCAAAATGGACGTTGAAGAAATAGTGCTTTTGTATTGTTAAAATTAAGTTTGTTTTTATTGTATATACTTTTCCGGAAAAAAGTACCCAGTGTGGTGCCCAGGATATTAAAGAATAATTATACCAAGTTTCATCGTAATCGAACCGGTAGTTTTTGCGTGATGCCTGAACAAAAATTATTTTAATCACATTGTTCGGCCCGGTATCAGTCTAGTAACACCCCCTTGCCATTTATTTTTTTGATATTTTCAATGTACAGAATTTTAACTTCTACAGATTTATTATAAGTATAGACACGGGGTCTCATACAGAACAAAGGAAATTTGGTTCAAACAAATGTCACTAGATGGCGCAACATGTATTGATCTGTGGTTGAGGTATGTATCATTTAAAAGGTTTTTATTTTTTTGACTTTCTTAAGGTTTATTCATACATGATCTACTCATAAACACACAAAATTATGTAACAATAGGCTCTTATTACAAATTTCATAGATGATTGGAATTGACAATTAATATTTGTACCAGTAGATGGCGCTGTATTCAATTTCAAAGGTTAACATCTTGAGTTTTTAAATTTTGTTTTGTTTAATAATATCACTGATAATATAAGTACGTAGCAGCAGTACAAAAGTACAGTGTACAGTGCGCTTTTAACGTCATCTACACTCGAGAGCAATAAAATCGCACATCATGACTTGTTATGTTAAGGCAGATTTTGTCATGAATATGAAAAGATTACGAAAGAAATGCATACACAAGTTTAAAGACCATTTCATTATCTTTCTAATGATATGAAACACAGTGTAAAAAAATACCCTTGAAAAGTTTTAGAGCTCAATATCCAATATAAGGGTAAAATTATCAATTTTTGCTTAAGAGAAAATGAGAGTCAAACTTAAAATTCTTGGTTAACCAGTTTATTAATAAAGTGTATTCCCTCTCTTAGCTTTAATTACAGCTGTTAATCGATGTCTCATGGACCGTATTAATTTAACCATGAAGTTGTATGGTATAACCTTCCACACCTCGTCAATGATAAATTGACGCTCTTGGAGTCGCAAAGAAACGAGTTTTTTGCTATAAATCTTCTTTTAAGATCATTCCAGATGTGTTCAATTGGATTAAGATCAGAACTACGCACAGACCTGACTATCGCGATGATTTCAAAGTTTTCCATGTAGTGATGAACTGTTTTAGCGACATGCGATCTGGTATTGTCGTGCGTTAAGAATTTTTTTTTACCAATAAACTACACCAGCAGCTTCACAGATTCTCCGAGCATTTTTTTGACGTAACGTGAAGCCGTCAACCCTCTCGACATCGGGCAGGTATTAGCTCCAGTGTATGAATACAAGTTAGTTTTACTGTACAACATTATGCCACCCCTAAACGCCTCGAAAAGCAACATGATTTCTTATGTACCATTGATAAAATTAGCCTGATCTCTTTCTGTAGATCCTAAGGCGTCCATCATGGTCATGCAAGTCATTCTGAACTTATCAGAAAACACCATAGCCGGCCAATAGTCAAACACGTAATTTAAGTGATCCATGATAAATTGTCGCCGGGCTTGTCGGGGAGCTGTGGTCAGTTTGGTACCAATAGCTAAATGATATGCAGTCAGTCCTGCTTCATCCAGTCCTTTTCTAACTGTCCGCTGATTTATACTGACATTGCAAACTTCTAAAAGCTTTTGTCTCAGTTCAATCGCGTTCGATAGCCAATTTCTCAGAGTACTTGTTAAAATAAAGTGATCATCACGCTCAGAACCTATGCGCCACCGGCCAGGTCCCGGTCGTCAAATGTACCCACTGGTCTCTTGAAACCTTTGGTATACCCGTAGATCAGGGAAACGGCCCAATTTTGGCTGTCGAGCAACTTCATTGGTTTTATGGCCTGTTTTGAGCAAGGTAATAACTTGAACAGCTTCTGCGGGCGTGGCATCCATATTTTTCCAGTAAATTCGTCTGTTTCCAATCGAGACGTTATCGCGTTGACGGAAACAGAGTAAAAATTAAAAAAAATACCATTTTTGTAGCTTTGGGTAAAGGTGTAAGTTGAGAAATGCGAATGAGTGAATTTGGGGAATTGGATGTATGTATGATTTTTGTTAATTACGTGAAGGTCAATGATCTTAGTTTTATGTTTTTGTAAAGTTAACCTTGTATGCTTTAATTTTGTTTAATATTTTATACTCCATTACTTAAGATTTAAGGGGATATCAGCATTAAACTAAATTACAAGCCATGTGCGATTTTTTTGCTCTCAAGTGTATTAGGAATAAAAGTATAATGTAACCCTTCTTGCAAAGTCGCTGCTAACACCATCTATTGGGAACGAACGCGAAACAAAAATAGCCAGAATAACCAGTCGAAATGCGCTCTTTACGCTGGGACAATTTCTTTGTATGGGATGAGGCATCTGTATGCTAGTATATTATATTATCTGTGGTATAGATAAACAAATACTTTAAGAAAATTAAGTCGAAACGCCCTCATAAATCTTTCCATGTCGAAAGACGTGTGCGATGATCACAAATCATGCTGTAGTTCCACAATACGCGCGGCCGCTGCGGCTAGTGCGCGCACACTGGTGATTTTACAACAATGCAATTGATCTCAGTGGCCGCAGCGGCCAGCGACTGAACACGGGCCGCAAGTGTGTCGTTTCGATCTCGCTAGCCGCTGCCGCTTGGTGTGGCCGCTGGCCGCGTGCAGCCAGGTGCGCACGCTCTATGGCGATTTCATACTAATGTATGTATCTCGATGGCCGTCATGACTTGGCCGCTGCTGCCTGGCCGCTAGTGCGCTATGGGTCTATGAGTCGTGTCGGACTTTAAAGAATTTGCACCGCCATCAGCTAGACGTTTGAGAGACGAGACTGTTTATTGTTATTATTATTCCTCCCTTTTAAATACCTTAGTAGAACAGTCAGGGACAAACTCGACGTTAGCCATCCACCTAGCCTTTTCCCAACTATATTGGGGTCGGCTTCCAGTCAAGCCGGATTTAGCTGAATACCAGTATTTTACGAGGAGCGGCTACCTACCAGACCTCCACAACCCATTAACTGGGGTAACACGGTACTTCATGGCAAGACTGGAGTCAGATTTACTGGCTTCTGACTATCCGAAACGACTGCCAAAGATCTACAAATGACATCCGGGACCTACGGCTTAACGTGCTTTCCGGTACGTTAAGATGGTCACCCATCCACAGACCAACTTAGGCAAGCGTTGCTTAACCTTGAAGATCGACCTGTGCGGCTGTTATTATTTATTTATTTATTTAAACTTTATGTACAGTGGTGGTACATAGGCGGACTTAATGCATCAGGGCATTCTCTACCAGTCAACCTTAGGGTTAAAAAGAAAACACTGTGGTAGGTCTGCACAATAAATAAATAAGTGATTATTAAAATAGAGGTTTTGACGATAAAATTTGTTTTTTTTTTGTATTTGATTATTATTATTTGATTTTATTATCTAGCCACGAGCTCCTCACAAACTCGACGTTAGCATCAACCTTCTAATGTTCCCACTGCTGGGACTCAGGCCTCCTCAGGAGACGGAATGGGCCGTAATCTACCACGCGGGCCCAGTGCGGGTTGGTGAACGTCACATGTCTTCGCATTTTTGGTTCTAGGACATGCCGGTTTCCACACGATGTTTTCCTTCACCATTTTGAGAGCAACGGTGATGACATAAATTACACAAAGTAATGCGCCTAGGTTTGAACCCGCGACCTACAACTTGTAAGATGGGGCAGTTACCACGAGCCATCACTGCTCTCTATATTGTTTTTGTATATTATCGTCCCGTTAGCTTGACTGGAAGCCGACCCCAATATAGTTGGGAAAAGGCTAGGTTAAGCTGATATTATTCACACTTGTAGGGTCTCTCACTAGTGTGCGACAAAATGTGATTTTTTAAATGAGTCTTTTTCCTAAAACAACGCTGACATTCCTCACACTTGTAAGGCTTTTTAACAGTGTGCGTACGAATGTGTCTTCTTAAACTAGTATTCTGACTAAAACAAAGCTGACATTCTTCACATTTGTAGGGTCTCTCACCAGTGTGTGTACGAATGTGATTTGTTAAAGCAGTCTTATGCCTAAAACAACTCTGACATTCTTCACACTTGTAAGGCTTCTCACCAGTGTGCATTCGAATGTGATATGTTAAATAAGACTTCTGACTAAAACAAAGCTGACATTCTTCACACTTGTAGGGTCTCTCACCAGTGTGTGTACGAATGTGTTGTGTTAAAGTACTCTTATATTTGTAACAACGCTGACATTCTTCACATTTGTAGGGTTTCTCGCCAGTATGCGACTGAATATGATTTATTAAACTATTCTTAAGTGTAAAACAACGTTGACATTCAGCACACTCGTAAGGCTTCTCACCAGTGTGCGTCCGAATGTGATATGTTAGAGAAGTCTTATCCCTAAAACAACGTTGACATTCTTCACACTTGTAGGGCTTCTCACCAGTGTGTGTACGAATGTGTCTTTTTAAATGAACCTTCGCATTAAAACAAAGCTGACATTCTTCACACTTGTAGGGCTTCTCACCAGTGTGCAACCGACTGTGTTTTGTTAAATTAGACTTTTGACTAAAACAAAGCTGACATTCTTCACACTTGTAGGGTTTCTCGCCAGTGTGCAACCGAATGTGTTTTGTTAAAGTAGTCTTATCCCTAAAACAACGCTGACATTCTTCACACTTGTAAGGCTTCTCACCAGTGTGCGTTCGAATGTGATATGTTAAATAAGACTTCTGACTAAAACAAAGCTGACATTCTTCACACTTGTAGGGTTTCTCGCCAGTGTGCAACCAAATGTGATTTGTTAAATTAGACTTATCCCTAAAACAACGCTGACATTCTTCACACTTGTAAGGCTTCTCACCAGTGTGCGACCGAATGTGATTTGTTAAACTATACTTCTGACGAAAACAACGCTGACAGATATCACATTTGAAAGGTCTTTTACCATACATAATATGTTCAATTGAATTATGATTTATAATATTATTACATTTTGTATCTAAAGTAGTTTCAATAACACTTATATTATTAACTCGCGGTGTTGTATCAGTTATTGCTTCTTGGAATTTCTGAATAACTTTGGACGGACAATTTGACGTGTTCTGGGTAACTTTTGTTTCAGACTCTTCATTCTTCTTTTGATTTTCTGTAATTACTCGGACGTCTTCTAGTCTTTTTCTTCGTATGTGCAGTTTTTGTTTCTTCGCCACGGCCGCCTCTGTGATTATTAAGTTAGTAGGTAAGCGCCCAAATTCAAAACACAATTAAATGAAAGAAAATCGAATGTCATTCGTCTTATTAGTGGCGAGGAGTTTTGTTTTGTAGTTTTCTTATATTGATAATCACGCACGATCAAAGAACTTAACAAAAGAAGCTTTAGTAACCACCTACGACAGAGGCTAAAGCAAGGGTTATGATACCCCACACACAGAACTGTTTTGCGCTATCTGCAATCAGTCTTCATTTCTTTAAGCAGTATTGGGACATTGGCTAGTAGGAGTGTATTCTCTAGCGAGAGCAGCTAAATACTTACTAAACCAAACTTGTTACACCAGTCGGCCTGCCACTTTACTAATACTTACGTGTCGTGTCACTGGCTCTTCGCTTCTTCCTCCATACCTCCTGTTCTTCTTCCACTTCCGTTTTAATCTCTATTAAAGGCTCATCATCTTCTGAATAAGACTCAGACTGTTGTGCTGGTATATCTTCTGCAACTGAATAGCTACTGTTTACACTAGTCAGTTCTAGTTCTGTAAGCAAAAAGAGTGAAGAGTTTTGTTTTAATGTATTACAGGATGTGCAGGATAACCGGATAAACCAACAAATACGTACAAATATAAAATAAGATGTCGCGTCTATAGCAAGGATGGAGGGAAGTGAAAATGATATTCATTCCCAAGCCAGGTAAGAGTGACTATACACGTGTATTTGGCGTTCCAAATCCTATCGATCTATATATAATAAGTGTGAGCTCCTTCCTACTAAATACGATGGAAGTTTTATGTGAAAGGGAACTACGAGATGGCGCTTTAAGAACAGTGGCACTACATGGTAACCAACACGCATACAGCTCAGGTAAGTCAACAGAGTTGAATTGAATTGTTTGATTTACAAAAATCTTTCTAAATTAAGGGCTGAAACTAGAGGTAAAGGTACAGAAATGTATTCTACCTGAACTAGGTATAAACCTATATCTCAGATAGGTAACGTAATTAAGTATTTATTGTTAACACTATAAACTAAAATTCACAAAACAAAAAGTTAATCGTTTATTTATAAAAACTAATGGAAATCTATTTGGTAAACTGAAATCGAAACAACATATGTTAAAAATATCCAACATACCACACAAAACGGCTCAGTTTGACAAAAGTTTCTTTGGTTTGGTACCAAAAATCTACAATAAGATACCTACTGAAATTTGGAGCACTAGGGAACTACCCTTGTTTAAATCTAAACTTCGTAACTTATTAATTGAGAAGGCTTACTACACAATCCAGGATATCTTAAATAATTGAATAATATGTATTGTTGTGATTTTTACTTTTGACATTTTTTTTTTGATATTTATAATTCTTTTGACTCATCCACTCTAAGGGCCTAATTCACCACCTATGATTAAGTTTCGAGTATCTTACTTGGCAGATAATTTCATACAAATTCTGTTCCATTTTTGAATTTATTCAGTGAGTAGTGTCTACTCGGACATTGTGAAACAGGCCCTAAATGTTTTTAAGTATAATTATTTGTAATTATTGTATGCCTATTTGGCAAGACATACTGGCACTATATTAAGTCTAAACATCTGTATGTGACCTATGCCTACAATAAAGACATTCTGATTCTGAAGTAATGTAGAAAAACTTAAAAAAAAAAACTGTTAATAAAATTAACATACCATCACTTTGATGTTCCTCCTCTGGCTCAATGACATCATCTAGTCTCTCACAAACAGCTGGTAATTCTTCTTTGACAGCAATGCTTTCAATATGGCTGACATCAACTATACTGATGTTCTCTACAGGAGCTATTGTAAGCCCTCTGAAAAACTTTAGGTGGTCTCGGTTTACGGAAGTATTTGGCTGCAAGAGGTTATCACAATATTAGTTAAACTTAATGTTTTTTATTTCAAACAATTTTCATTTGGTGGCAATACTTAAAAGTTCAACACACTCTGAGCAGTCCATGATCTCTAGATAGTATCACTAGATATCACTTCTACACTTACTAAATACCCTCCCCTTTTGATGGCATGGTCGGCGCAGTAGATGAGCTATTGGCTGGGGATTGCTTGTGCGGGTTTGATTTCTACATGGAGCAAATATTTGTATGGCCTACAGTACATGTTCCGGGTTTGGATGACTTGTGTATGTGAATTTACATGTTTGTGAAGGTACTCTCAATACAGAAGTAATTCCTAGTCAGGAGTGACATTACAAAAAAAAAATACCCTCACTAATTGCAGATCACCTCACCTCATTCATCATTTGAGCAAACAGCTCTTCTGCTTCCAGACATTTTCTCTGCAGTTGGCAGCATTTCTTTAGTTGAGCAAAGCACAAGAAACAAACGAGTGTCGGTCTTCTGTCTTCAGTTACAAACTGTAACATAATGTACACAATTTGACTTTGGAATAGAATACTTCCCGTACAATACACACATTGTGAGTGTGCTGTCCGAGTCACACTGACCACAAATACTGTTAGGTGTGATTTTAGGTATACCTTTCATACAGGGAAAGACCCTAGAGCTTAATTACTCAGATACCAGTGAAACGAGACACAATAGTAAAACAATAACAGCGCGGTCTCATAGGACCGGTTGGGGATTCAAACGTTAAAAAGAACATCGTCAGCTGTGAGTGCTGTGACCTACTTCAGTGATAAGTGTATATGGTTATAAGATATATATAACTTACTGGAATATCAGTCAGCGTTTCATATAGTACATGCAAGTCTTTGCCGACAACTATGTACATGCGAACGTTCTCCACTAAACATATTCTGCACATTTGCATTCTTTCCATCTTTGAACTTCAAAGAATAACTAAGTTAACAAATATAAATTAGAAGAACAATGTTGAGTGTCTGCTGCTGGCGCGGTTTCAACACTCCACGAGGTAAACTCAGTAAATATCGTGTGATCGAATGCACTTCTTTCGTGAAACGGCCCAATTCTGGGCGGTCAAGATTTAGGAATTATTTAGATTTAAAATATTTGCGGCATTTACTGTCTATCAAATAACAACTTAGTTTCATTAGTTTAGTTTGACATTAACATCCTGACATTTCAATTAATGACAAATTGTCATTGACAATGACGTAGGGATGTGCGATATTTATGAATATCGATATTAATCACATATATCGATATTTTTAACATGATATCGCGTTTTATTCGCATATCGATCACAATTTTCGGTCACTGCTCTTTTGCTTATTAAAACTAAACAAGTTTTGATGCATTATAGACAAAAGAAACAAAATCTGTCATTCAGTTTTTTATTTAATAATTTTTTTTTTATTTTTTTTTATTATTATATACAATATTTATTTACAGTATAATAAAAAACTCTAAACTAATTATACTGACTAAAAACTAACTAAAGTAAGGCGTCAAAAAACTCTTCCACATCGCTGTCGACCGGTAATGTGCCCAAAAGACTGGCGGCATTGCCACGCTGTATGGCAATGCTTATCCTCTGTCCGAGGTAAAAGCCAGCCCTTGGGTCACGCGAAGTGTCAATAAGGCGTTTAGAAAGATCTTTGTACAACTTGTGAGCACTCGGACCCCACGAACCAAGAGTTTCAACCCCAAACGGTTCGAAAATATAATTTCCCACAAGGTTATTATATTTCCGCCGCTTGAGGTTCTCCACAGCCGCAGCGGCGGAACCAGCACAACACGACGAGCTTGGAAGATGGGATGGCGCAAGAGTATCGACACAAGTTGCGTCCCATACTAAAGGCCTACCCAACTTCCAAGGGAATAACGACATACCGTCTGGTCTCTTGCCATCGTCGCGTGCCAGGCCATGAGGTTCTAATACAGCTGGAACGCCGACGGCGACAAGAGCGCGTCTGATGATGTCGTTGATGTTCGCGTGTCGCGCTATGCGACCCGCACTTCGGCTGCATGATAGACCGTGGTGTCCGAGGCTGTTGACAACTTCGCCACAGTGACAGCGATGAGGAGTACAACAGGGAGCGCCTAGACGTAGGGAAGCAGCGAGACGGAAAGTTGTATCATCGAGCAAGGTGCCTAGGTTCGATGATGGTAGTGCATGAAGCCAGAGACCCGACTCCCACTCCCCCACAGCTAGCAGGCGTGCACGCTCTGCAGCAGTAGTAGATGTTACAATCAGGTTGTCCTGAACTACTCTGCAGAGCGGCTCATCCCACCGTCTTTGGGATGATGCGTCGTCGGGTGGATTAAAATTCGGGCAAGTGAGTCTCCAGGTATCTATAGCCTCGATGAAGCACGGCACATTGAAATCGATCAGTGACGAAGATAGGATATCCCTGATCAATTTCTCAGTGCCGTGAACCGAGGATATGAAAGCAGGTAAACTAATACCAGAAATTTTGCGGACACCGAGGCCTCCCATACGGATGGGAAGGGTTGCTTGAGCCCAAGCTCGGTCATCCATGGCAACGTTCAAAATTAATGAAAGGGTTTGTCTGATAATTTGATCCATTTTTTCCAAAAGATGTGGATGTTTCCATAAATGAGAAGCGCGAAGGAAATATGTTAATTTAGGGCCGAAACAGCAGAAACGAATTAAAGTGATGGCCGAATGCATGTTAATTTTGAGCAATCTTTCCGAAATATCATTAAAATTTTGAATTTTTTCCTCTACGAAATTCGGAAAGGAATCCTCAAAAATAAGAGACCCAAGGAGACGAAGAGAACTTTTATCAATTATTTTTATGTCTGGGGCTATTGTGTTAAATTTCGAAAGATTGAGTTGTCTGTTGGTACTATCATTTAAGAATAATTCGCATTTTGAAAGATTGTGTTCGAGTCCTATCAATTGAGTTAAGTTGATTTTTTAGGAATTGTAAATCATTTAAAACAGTATCTGCTTCGCCTCCTAGGGTTCCGTCGTCGAGGTACCAAACATTGAATTTGGAATTTAGCTGTCGAATAATAGGGTGAATGGCTAAACTAAAGATCACCGGCCCGAGGGGATCACCTTGTTGACAACCAACAGCGGATTCCAAATGGTTGTCCCGATATAGTAATTTGGAAGGATGTCTATAACATTGCCAAAGAAAACTAAAAATTTGGGGTACTTCTTTTTTAGCTTCTGCCAGCAAGGTGTCCCTATTAACTGAATTGAAGGCATTTTTTATGTCAACCTTCAGGATGACCTCTCCTAGGTTAGAATTTAGGTAGGTCGACAAGGCATGTACGGCAGTCTCACAGCCCCCTTTGGAGCCGAAACCTAGCTGCAGGGGCTGAAATTTTTCCGAAACAGCCTCACCATAAAATTTACAGCAAATTTTGGCTGCCATACGCCGATAGGTAGTTCCCACAGCAATAAATTATGTGAATGTTATAATAATATTATGTCATATTAGTAAATAAAGTCGATTTAAAAAAAATCAACACCGCATTCGCCAGTTAATCGCGACGGTTTGTGTACCGAGCGCGTACCGAATTCAACGCGAGTATTACTCGCGTTCCGTACTTCCGCCCGTTAATTTGTATGAAGTTAACGTTTGAATCCCCAACCGGTCCTATGAGACCGCGCTGTTATTGTTTTACTATTATGTCTCGTTTCGCGGGTATCTGAGTAACTACAATACTGTAGATAGGTATTATTACCGTGCGTCTAAAAGAAAATATATAATATCTCTCATCCCTACCTGCAAGGACACGGCGGATAGGGCTTGCAATCCGGATATCCGGATATCCGTATTATCCGGATATCCGCCGATTTTCAAATCCGGATTTTACTGGACTTACTATCCGGATTTTACGGATATTTGTCATTCCCCCCAAAAGTGTTACAAGTTTACGCCGTGCGTCGCATACATCAGCGCTTCACTGTCTCGCGCGCGCCGTCCTTCCCCGCAACATCCGCGCCGCCGGCCGCCGAGCTGCACACACGTTTGCCTGGCAGATTACCGCTACTGCCAATTGTTGTATTATTTTGATTTGTACTATTGTTGCCGACCTAATAACTGAGTTGATTTTATAAAAAAAGTGATGTTATTATTTTTAATAGGTTTATATGATTGCAATTTGGTGAATTTATCACAAAATTGCAATTATATAAGATCTCATTTTTATTTTATTAGAATTGTTTTTAGTTTGAAAAGATACAATTTATTTCTATATGGATTTGGATGTTAATTGTATAATTTTAGAAAGTGAACATGTAATTTTTCGTGATTGTTTTTGGCTTAACCTATCACATATCCACAAAACGAGACACAATAATAAAACAATAACAGCGCGGTCTCATAGGACCGGTCGGGGATTCATGAATTAATATCGCGGGTCTCAAACCATAGGGGCGTATCCACAAAACCCCTACTTTTCAGGAGCGACAAAAAATGTAATAACTTTTTTCGTGATTAAGCCAGCTTGTTGAGTTTTTGCATGTAGCTATATATTTACACTGTAGTTAATATAGGGTGTTTGATTTTAAGTTATTTCCTCTGTAACACTTGTTTTCGGTTGATACATCTATTTGGCATGACGACTATACGGTAAAACTCCGTTAAAAATCACCCAAAAATACATAGCTTTTATGGACGTAAAATCCATCCCATCAAATTATTAACATTTATACCAGTATTTATTTTTACCTAGTTGATGACCTTACATATTGCAAATTAGGAATGAGAACCTATCAAAATTAACGTTATTTACGTGTTTTTTTAATTTCTTACGCCTGTATGGCATGCCATTAATATTACCGTTCATTCCCACTAGTTCGATTCATCAGTCCGATCGTCGAACTAGTGAGACTTTTTTTTCTCATTTGTTCGACCGTCGAACTAGTGAGAATTTTTTTTCTCATTTGTTCGACTATCGAATTAATTAGATTTAAAAAAATATAGCGTATGTCACTCAGGAATACAACAACGTTCTATTGGTGAAAACATTTTAGCAATCTGACCAGTACTTCCACAGATTACCTCATACAAACAAAAAACAAACTTTACCTCTTTTTCGACAGTCGAACAAATGAGAAAAAAAATTCTCACTAGTTCGACGGTCGAACAAATGAGAAAAAAAAGTCTCACTAGTTCGACGATCGAACTGATGAATCGAACTAGTGGGAATTAACGAATATTACGAGGTGGTTGAATTCAGAGTAGAAGGTATAAACCAGTTTTGTTGTACAATCTAGAAAAAAAGGAAATGGTAGTAATTACACAAAGTTTTCTAAGTAAAAACGTAATATAGAATGTTATAACGACGTTGTTTACTACGTACTAATGATGTTTTAACTTCTTTCTTATTGGGGCACGTCATGGTGGTAGATAAATGCCCCTCTTTGAAGAGTGGCTGGAGAAACGACACGGCGTCCTCACCTTCCGCATGATGCATGTCCTCAATGGACATGGTAAGTTCAGGAGGGATAGGCACCTGATTCGGATGGAAGAAGCGCACGGTTACCATTGTGTGGACCGCTTGGAGGACATAGTGGAACATACAATGGAGGTGTGCCCCGCTTGGGCAGAGCTCCGACGTTTCTTTGTGTGGGCGATTGGCACTGGCGATCTCTCGCACCGGGCCCTGGTGTAGGCCGTGGTCCACAGTGAGGGGGAATTGGTACCAGACGCTTCTTTATGCGACGTTGTAATGTTGGCGAAGGAGGCGGCCGCACGCGTGAGAGAGCAAACCCCAACTTCAAGCCATCATAGACATGGTGACGAGCAATGGGTAGTTCGCTGTCAAGTCGTCCGATAACCATCCAAACCGAGCTCGAATTGTCGATGGCGCGAAGTGTTCTACGCGCGCCTGGAAGAGATGTCAGCGAAGCCTATTGGAACTATGTGTTAACTTCTGAATGGAAAACCGTGATCCTGGAATTCAAACGACAACTGAAGGAAGTGTCAGACGTTTAATAACTAAAACCCACTCCCGTTCCTTCTTGGTCCACGTTTTAGGGCCTCGAGGTTCACTTTCCCGTAACCCATGACCCCAGTAGGCTTCGACCCTGCTGGGCCCGATTGATGACATCTCCTTGAGGCGCGCGTGGAACACTACGCGCCGTCGATGACTTGGGCTCGGCCCGGACGGTTACGTTACGTAATTCCCTCACGCGTACGGCCGCCTCATTCCCCAGCATTACTGTTTCGCAGTCGGCGATCAGCTGTCATTTCGTTTCACTCTGCGATGGTTCATTGGCTGTACCATGGCCATGGTGCTCCGTTTAGGCAGCGACTACTACTCCTCCATATAATAGTCCTCCAGACCGAACTTCGATTACGATGGCTAATCTTAACAGAAATCAGCCAAGCACATAGAAGATATTAAGTGCACAAGTGTGCGCGTAAACGCAGGGGCAGTCTCTGTTCCTTAACTTTCTTGGTCGGATGGGACAGTAATCCGATACGACTGGAGAGAGATCAGATGCAGGACAAACGGCTTTACGTGTTTTCAGAGGCACGGAGATATCGCATCACTAACTTCCAAACTCCGGGTAGCCATAGAGTAATTCTTAATGGAAAACCAACTTTTACTCGACCCGGGAATCGAACTCAGGGCCCACGCGCAGCAGTCGCCCTTGCGAACACTAGACCAACGGAGCAGTCAAACATCACACCTTTAACGTAAGGTCCACCGTGTCCTCCGGAAGATCAACACAATGATGTCACCTGGGCGTTTCTTCCGCATAAATCCGGTGCAGGACCCTCAGGACTTACCATGCCCGGTGAGGGTCTGCGTCATGGGGAAGGTGAGGAGGCAGTGACGACTTTCCAACCACTTCTCAAAAAAGGGACCTACCGCCATAATTATGGCGCGCCTAAAGAATGGAAAGTAGAGGGCTGATTAGTTTATTTTTCTGTCAGCATTACGTTGATTGGTGCCTTAAAAGACGGAATGAAACCTGGGATACTATGTCTTACGGCCATGATTTAGATTGAACCCACATTACGATATCATTATTTTTTCTGAATTTACTTGGTTATTCGACTTTCATGCGGGCGAAGCCGCGGGCAAAAGCTAGTCATTGATAAATACAGTATTATTGTTTAAGCCTAAATACATGATATTGTCTCTACGCTTAATTATTCACAATAAATTCACCAAAGTTTTCCACGCATTAAAGTAACATCTACTGGCTATGGCAGCTCGCTGCAGAATGACTGTGTTGGGTGTTTTTTTATGACTATACGTCCGCGTATTGACGAAATCTTGAGACAGCCATACTAAAATATGTAGACGTATGTGCATACGTCTGCAGTGATGACTAAATATCCCCAGGATCGTGTTGATATTGATGGTCGTATGTGCATACGCCTCTATGGTCTGAAACTATTTCCTTGGATCATAACAAAATTTAAATTCGTACGTGCATACGTCTGTATGGCACGTTGAAACTGCCTTAATAACCAATAATATTGCTCTTACGTCTATCATACGGCTGTATGGCACGAGAATAATTGTAGACTGTCTAGGTTACGGCTGATAATATTTTGCAATTTACACAAAAAGTAATTAGTATTAAATTATAAGAAAAATTGAGGTAATGTATTAGTTATAGTAGAATCTAATGGCATTAAAAACGAAAAATCGCTTTTTTGCTTATACGCCCCTATGGTTTGAGACCCGCGATATTTTATTATAAAGAGTTATTTGTTAACTCTGAAATATTTTTTTCATTTTTGATTTATTATAATTTGATTCATACTACTTATATTAAGAATTTGAGAGTTTTGAGACTATGGAAAGTGATATTTTTATTTGTTTTAAGTAGGTTGATTTGATTAGGATCTTGTGATTATTGATAAATGTAAGATCTCCTTTTTAATTTGAATTGTTTTTGTTTAGTGACACCGATACTACACAAATACTATTAAATTTGTGTCCATTCTACTAATTATTTGTGCAGTATCGGTGTTATCTATATCTATACTAATATTATAAAGAGGAAAACTTTGTTTGTTTGGTTGTAATGAATAGGTAGGCTTAAAAACTACTGGACCGTTTTTAAAAATTCTTTCACCATTCGAAAGCTACATTATCCACGAGTAACATAGCTAAATTTAATTTTGGAAAAAAATTGGGTTCCGTAAGATATTTGAGTTTTTCGGACACAAGGTGTAAAAAATCATTTTACTTATAATTTATATGTCAGAACAACGTTTGCCGAGTCAGCTAGTAATGTATAATTTTGAAAAGTGAATAATTATTTTATGAGATTGTTACTTTAAATATTGATATAGTTTCTTATTACTTTGTCATTTATTTCTTTTTTAGCTCAACAGACTGATTAAAACCTGTTACAAAGGCTTAACAGTTTTATTTATAAAGAAATATCAAAATATCCGTATTATCCGCATTATCCGGATAATCCGAATAGTAAAAATGTTAATATCCGTATTATCCGGATAGTAAAAATGAGCGGATATTGCAAGCCTTAGGCGGGTTACAGTACTCAAGGGCGTCGCCAGCTTATGACATAGGGGGGGGGGCAATGGAGCAATATTATGGATGATAAAAATATGAACGCCGAGAACATGAAGCATTACACTTTTAAAGTCTTTTCCTTGATAACGACTTTTTTTGTCAAGTGGGGAATCATCAGAATTACTTCTTCCGCTCTTGTGGGCGGAGCGGGAGAGCGTGTCAGACTCTTACTGACTAAATCCCACCCGGTTCCTTCGATCTGGGAGGATACGGGCTCACCTTTCGGAATTTTCGTGTTCCCCAGAGGTTTCGGTCCTACCGGGCCTCTACAGTTTGCTGACATTTTCTTGAGGCGCGCGTAGAACAGAACGCGCCTTTGACAACCGGGCTTGGTCCGGATTATTACCGGACTGCCGGATGGCGAGCTATCCAGTGGCCCCGGCTCGAGAAATCGCCACCGCCGATACCCTCCACGGGGACACGGCGGTACTCCACCCAAGTGAGGCACACCTCTACCCTGTGCTCCACCGTGTGCTCCGGGCGGTCCACACAGTGGTGACACGCGGGAGTGCTTTCCTCCTTGATCCGATACGCGACGACGCCCAAACCGGCAGGGGGCGTCTGAACCCCTTAGGTTAGGCAGGATCCGCTTCAGAGCAGCCCCAGTCCTGTCTAGTTTGGGAGCCAGACGTCGAAAATGCTCCTCGAAAGTCCACCGGCTGACGAGGACGAGTCCCGGGTACTTCATCGTCGCCCTGACGCCAATGGATATTTAGGAACCTGGTGGTGGTGCGGTCCTAGGGCCATGAAAGCACATGGCCTCAGTCTTGCACAATACCACCTTAAGTCCCAATTGCTGGATCCTGTCTACGACTGTCGCGTGTCGCTGTTTCGGCCGCCGCCTGTACGACTCTCCTCGTGCCAGGACCAGCATGTCATCGTGCGTAGCAGACCACGCTGACGCCGTCAGGGAGGTCGCCGCGCAGCACGTAGTATCCGATCCACCGCACGACCTCTCTCGCCGTCTCCATTCTCCCTGGTGACCGGGGTAGATAATGGACCTATCCGATAGGTAGGTCTCGATCACACGACGGAGGTAGGCGGGCACCTCATGGTGCCGAAGTGCCGCCTCGATGCTACTCCAGGAACTTCAAGGGAGGTGATAATTGAATCTAAGTATGGTATTACTAAAGATCTCTTCCAGTATTCTGAAGGGCTTTCTGCTGAATAATTGTTTCTATGACGTTGTTTCCCCCGTAATATGCGGCATTGATGTAATGTCCAACTCCAGTCCGACTTTCTCCGCAACAGTAGTAGCTTCCTTTATAATTTCTTGCAGTTTATAATATAGCAGCATAAGTATAATTTTTGCATTTATTAATATTAAGGAAGTCAATTACTCGCACTTTGGTCGCTTTGCGGCTAGTTACATTTGATCTCTAGGGGGGGGCAGCTGCCCCCCCCTGGCGACGCCCTTGACAGTACTTAATACAACCCTCCCTCCCTCCTCCTCAATACTCCTTCGGGATGCTCGGGTTAATTGTATAAATCCTTCACTAAGATTCGGGAACGTTGGGAGGCGTAGGTATAGTAAAAACGTCGACAAAACGACGTCGCGAATGTAAAAATTTAAAAAACGTTCCGCTGCGCAGCGTGACGTCGCGCGGCGTCACGAGGCCAACGCGACGCCGCGCGGCATCATTATGGCTAGTTCGCACTAAGCTAGTACTTTAGTTTAGTAGCGAGTAATTTAGTAGATAAATGCGTCTGAACACCAAAAATTTAGTCGATTAATTTGGTAAGGAAACTAAATAGCTACTAAATAACTCGCTACTAAAGTCGCGTCTCGGAGTGAGCTGATCCTTAACCAGCCGGCAATCATGTTCGCTCTGAGCAACTGCCCTCCGCTCTCTCTCAATATCGTCATACTCTCTAAAGCTAGTGGTCAAGGCTCGATAAGCGCACTAGCGGCCAGCAGCCAGGTCGCGGCGGCCATCGAGATACATTAGTATGAAACCGCCATAGAGCGCGCGCACCTGTGGCCGCTGGCCGCGTGCGGACCCTATGGCGGTTTCATACTAATGTATGTATATGGCCTAGCCTAGTGCGCGCCTGGCCTAAGGGCAGGAATAAGGACGATTCTCGATCAGCAGTTCGTCTTAGGGGCGGATTTTAGGTAGTTGAAGTATACGCTTAGGGACAGTATGAGTAGCAATGAAAACCAAAATTAAAAAAAAATTTTTTCGTAATGTTTTTTTTTTGCTATTTCGGCTTTTCAATAAAAAAATTAAAGGGACTTTTTCTATAAAATACTTTTTTTTCGAAATGTAACAATTTTATTGCAGTATCAAGTGAGATGGCGAGAGCGCGCCGTGCGATGAGAATGCGCGCGCGGCCACTCTGGAACGGTGATTCTGATTGGTTGGAGCGCGAGGCACGTGTTGGCGCACTGACTCGCTCGTAGATACATAGGTAGAGTTTATTTTGTGCGTGCCGCCGCGCTGCCACACACCGCACTGAATCGCACTGCTAATTTTGCTTTTGTAGACTATTCAAATTTCCTACCTTGGAGACCGATGTATTTTTATTACTCTACAATTATTTTTTTGTATTATTTCAGATTCAAGGAAACAATGTCACAACAAAATCGTGAAAAAAAAATCAGCTGTTCCCTACATTTATGTTCGTATAACTCGCCAAACTCTTCTCTGGACTGATTTTATTGTGAATAGTTTAAGTAATAATTAATAAATCGTTCAAATTTTTAAACACTATGTTTTACTCGACCTGATTAATGCGGAAATGCTGCAGGCTGACTTACCCTTCGCTGTCGACGTACTGACGCCTTTAATCGAAAAGATCTGGACTGCTGAAGAACTCCCAGACGACTGGAACAAAGGGCTCTTAATTACCGTGCCTAAAAAAGGTGATCTCAGTCAGTGCGATAACTGGAGAGGCATTGCACTGCTGTCAATTCCCTCTAAAGTCTTCTGTAGGATAATCCTGGATAGGCTGTCGAGGGCCCTAGATCCTTTATTGCGCAGGGAGCAAGCTGGTTTTCGTTTGGGACGTTCGTGCACGGACCAGATTAACACCCTGCGTATAATACTTGAACAGGCATCAGAATGGCAAAGGGAGATATATCTCACTTTTGTGGACTTCGAAAAAGCCTTCGATACGTTGAAGTGGTCCAGTATGTGGTCTCGCCTGCTGGAAATTGGAGTGCCACCAAAATGAGTCCGCCTAGTACAAAGCATATATCGCAAATATACATGCAAAGTGGTTCACGATGGTCTCATCTCGGAAGACATCGCAGTGCACGCGGGTGTTCGCCAGGGTTGCCTCCTCTCGCCTCTTCTCTTTATAGTCGTTCTTGACGGAATTTTGCTTCGCATCTTCGATGAGAGACGCCGCGGCATAGAGTGGGGATTGTCCAGCGTTTTAGAAGACTTGGACTACGCCGATGACCTATGCCTGCTTAGTCACACACACGCCGACATGCAAGCAAAATTAAACGACCTTCGTGAGGAGGCAGCGAAAACTGGTCTTAAAATTAATACACGGAAGACCCAAGAAATGCGTTCAGGAGTGATCAATTCTGCACCGTTGCTGATCGGCACCGAGGCGGTGGAACGCGTTCAGAGATTCACGTACCTTGGAAGTGTCGTGGCGGAAGCTGGTGGGACTGAGGAAGACGTCGCTTCACGAATAGCCAAAGCGGGTGGTACCTTCGCACAGCTGAGGCCGGTTTAGCAATCGCGGAAATTGACCCGAAGGGTTAAATTAAAAATCTTCAGCTCCAACGTCAAATCCGTGCTGCTTTACGGGTGCGAAACGTGGAAGGTGACAAAAGAGATTTCACGCCAAATACAGGTTTTCGTGAACCGATGTCTCCGTCGTATCCTCGGGATTTACTGGCCCGAGACATCTCTAACGTGGAACTGTTGGAGAAATGTCACGAAAGCTCGATCGACCACCAGATCAAACGTCGCAAGTGGGGTTGGATTGGTCACACGCTTAGGAGGGATCCCGATCATATACCTAAACAGGCGCTGGATTGGAATCCCCAAGGAAAAAGGAAGCGTGGCCGTCCTCGACAGACCTGGCGACGAACCGTGTTAGCTGAAGCAAAGGCCATCGGACTGACTTGGAGCGAGGTCAAGCGAAAGGCGCAAGACCGGTCGCGATGGGTGTCTACTGTCGACGCCCTCTGCCCCAGCGGGACATAGGATTTTAAGTCAAGTAAGTCATGTTTTACTGGCTTGCGAAAAATGTCGAATAATTTCGTAAGGTACTCAAGTAGGTAGGTACCTATATCTCCACCAAGCTAAGTTTACACCTCGCTGGAATGCGGCATGTACATACCCGTGTACCTATGTATAATATAATGTTAAAAATAACAAATGCAAAGTAAAATCTAACAAACATTTGTTTACTTTTTTAAAGTCATGGCGAATCCTTTTTTACAGCCCGTACCTAAGCCTCAGTGCGACGTAAACGACGCGAGGTGCAAACTTAGCTTGGTGAGATGTAGTTGTTAGTTAACCACGCTCGCAAATGCAAATGTCGTTATTAAAACGAAATATCGACATCGCAAAGTTAAGTATTGCACATCCCGCTTTCTTTTAGGTACTTATTTAATTTTCGATTCACTATGCCGGGCGCTAGGGACACGCCAACTGTTCTGAAGTCGGGCGGTTAAAAGGTTAATAAGAATAAGGTACAACACACTAAACTCGTTCGTGGGCATTTTCATTTTAAATGGCGCAGGTTTTAAAAAACAACCTTTTAAATTATTATTGTTTTAGGACACTTTGAATTTTGAATTATTGTAAAAAATATATTTATGTTATGATTAAATGTAATAATTACGTGCAGAAATGTGTATTTTATTTTCTAAAATTATTTTTTTAAAGTAAGTCAGGCTAAAAATGTCTTTTTAGTAACAAAAATCAAATCGTGATAACAAATAAACTGCTGGAAATTAAATGAAAAAAAGCGCTCAGTATAAGTTTATAATATCAATTAATGAAATTAAATATTACTACTTAGTCAATAGATATTTATCTTTATTTAAAATTTCCACAATTTGGTCTGTATCGTAACATTTTGACCAAATGCAAGTTTTAATTTTCGTGTAACTTATTTCATCAGTCAAGGAATAATAAACTTGGAATATAGTGTTTATGTACTTTTTTTTCTTTATTTATAATATTTTAATAATAATATTCCACACAATATTTAAAAAAATAAAAAACGATAAAAATATTTTGGGACTGTTACTAAAGGGACATGTGACGTGACGAAACAGAATTGTTAAGAATAGTGCTCACTGTAGGTAAGGTTTAAATCGTATAAAATGTTAGTTCTATGAAATGTGTATGTAAATAAATAAATCATTGTCCGTCGGCCTAGCCCTAACTAATTAACTATTAACCAACAAACTAATAATCAACAACATAACAACCATGTTATCTTCATTATATTTTATTTAAAAAAAACAGTCCAAATTGCTTATCAGTTACAGTACGGCCGTTATAAGTTAGCGAGTCTGAAGTTAGGCTCTGCGAATTTTGGCGCTTGAAATATCGCTCAAAAATAAAGTTAAAAATAATAATAATAATTTGCAGTTGTTATTGCTGTTAAAAACTGTTATTGGCATTATATCGTAATAAAAACCTATCTAGGTGCCAAATTTCATCCAAATCCGAACACCCGCTTCTGTGGGATTGAGTGTCAAATATTCAAACTTACGAACCGACATTTAAAATATAAGGAATATATTTAAAGAATCTAACCGTTGTCATCAATAAATAAATTTCGACAGTTTAATTCATGAGGTCTAAGCTTTACATGTCTGTTTCGTAACATTTTTTGTCCATCCTATAGTAACGGTTACTAAAGTCCCCGTCACGAGAAGCTATAAATTTTGTAAACAAGTGTTCAGGAGTTCACAACATTTGGACCAACAAAAAAAATGAATTTGTTTAAGATTTAATAAAATATTAAGTAACAATATTAATTAACATATGTATATTATTTAAGAATAATTATTCGTCAGATTCAGTTGTTTCCATTTCTGTGTCAGAATCAGTGACATGTATCACGAAGCTGTCTACAGTTTTATCAATCATCTCATCGATTTATAACAATAACAATCAGATCCGCGATATAATGCAAAGCAATGAAACAAACTCTTACGCATTCGAAACTCGAATGACGCGTTTATTTCAAAATGGTGTCCCGATAGTTTACAATCCCTGCGACGGACCAAGAAACAAAAAACGATAGCACTTTGCGTCGTTAAAATATGATCCGACTAAATTAAAGAGGTTGTTACTTCATATAACCCGTATCTATTTCATGTCGATTGAAAATGTTTACTTATACTCCGTCGGTTTAGGTAGTTAACTAAAGGTAAACAGTCTTGGCATGTCTTTTTATCTAAAAGTTGTCTAAAAATTGTATGTAAAAATCTTTGCACATAGGTATTTACCTAAATCGATGTTAGCTAATAAACTACATTTAAATAATCTTTGTGTATATTATATACGACCTCTTTAATACAAAAAGACATACCAAGATTGTTTACCTTTAGTTAACTACCTAAACCGACGGAGTATAGTAAAAGATGTTTGTTTACAAAATTTCTAGCTTCTCGTGACGGGGACTTTAACAGGACGTGACGAATGTCGATAATTTTGAAACGAAATTAAAATACTCAAACAATATTATCACAAACCAATAAAATTTTACTTTTATGCCTTCAGCAGTGTTTAAGTTATGTACAGTCAAAAAATAAATAAAGACAAACTTCATATTTACGTAAAAAAACGTTACTAACGTCAATAGATTTTCTTTGACCAAACTTATTGTGCCGCGAAACGTACCGCCCTAGCTGGACACCTTGCGTGACTGACTACAAAATAGCGTTCCAAACTTTGACATTTGTACCCAGACTTGCCATGAAAACCGAATTTGCACGATATTTGTGTATTTTAATAGTAAAAAGCATGTCACTAACCGGACAAGTCCGGTAGTCGCGTTCATTCGTAAGACAGGTTTTAAATAATTTATTAAATATTGTTTTTAATAACTGCCCTGAAATGCTTAGTTTAAATAATAAATTAACTATCTAACAATAAAATCAAACTGTCGCTACATGAGTTGACGTACAAAAAATATCAAAAAAATTAAATACAATAATGCATGCTGTCATTGGGACTTCATGATTTTACACCTTTTCGAAACATTATTAATTAAAATAAAATTGTAAAAGTGTTCTTTCAGGAACCAATAAAACAAATCCATATATATATAAATATACCTTCAGTGCACATACGCTTTTTCTTAAAAAAAATGTTTCCAATTTTTTTTTATATAATTTTGTTGTCATGGGACAACCGAAAAACCACCTGCGCCATTTAAAATGAAAATGCCCTCGTGTCATCCGCTGCGCTGTGGGGAAGAGCCAACTGGCGTGGCTGTCACGACTTTTGACAACCTCCTGCATGCGAGTAGAAATGTGATGTAAGAGGGACATAATATAATCATATAGTAGGTATTATAATTATTAGGTTATCGGATTCTCCGTAACTTGGCAAACTTAGGTCAAGTAAGTCCTTTTACTATCGTACTTTTCTAATAACGTTCATTATATTGACGTTAGTTACTGAACGTTTTTCTTCCGGCACTCGATCCAATTCAAAAGCGGGCAGTCTTGCGGACGCCGCACTTCGTGGGTCGCTAGGTATTGGATTTTTTTTTAAATCCAGCGGAGGAAAATTGGAGACGTCTCACCTTAATTCATTTACGTCCCATACGAGTATGCTCCGTTGTTACATGATTGCACAGTAATAATACCACTACAAATATTACGACATATCAGAATTAATAAAAAATAATTAATAATATAATTAGTATTTTCAAAGGTTTTTTATTTTGTATTTAAATATTTAACCTTTTGAACGCCAGAGCGTAAACGCATCGGCGCCCCTTCCACGCCAGGCTACAAATTCAATGCAAATACCTACAAAAAAAAATAGGCATTCCAACATATTATCGATAACCAGTTAGTCATTGCTTTTCATCCCATATTTTTTAAATAAAATATTACTTGTTACATCATTCTTTTATTTAATTTGACCCTATTTCGTATCATAATATAATTAAACAGAAGTTACAAAGTTCTAAACAACGTAAGAGCAGACATTAGAACTACAAACGAATAAAATAAATAATAATAAGGTACATCACTAATCTCGTTCGTGACGTCATCCGCTGTCGGTAAGTCCCGACTCTGGCGTGGCTGGCATGACCTTTGACAATTTCCTCGCATGCGAGTAGGGATGTGACATTGTGGGACATAATAAATAATAGTCATAGTATTTACCAACATTTTAATCAATTTTTCATCAGAGAATTCTTCATCTTCTTCTACACTTCCTAACACACGAAGGAGTTCTTCAGTAGTCATTTGACTGCTAGCCATTTTTTTTATCAATTTCATTCACTCGCACAATAATAATGCCGTTACTAATATTACCACCGATGCACCGGTCATAATAATGAAGGAAATCACTAGCAGTCTCTCGTAGCGCTAATGACGTCACCGCTTGACGTGTCTTCCCGACTGTGGCGTACAGGTTACTGTTTATACACTGCTGCGTAGGGATGCGCGAGAGTGGACAGAAAACTATCGACCGATTGATATCAATTATGATATTTTTCCAAAATTTAATAAATATTATGCATTAGGAATATTCTGACACAAATAGTTGTCATTAAAAATAATTGTCGAAGTAATAGTAAGCTACTTTTAATAAAATATTTCATAGATTTAAAATATAATTTACCTTACTTACCCATCACTAGCTGTCGTGTCTTGCCGACTGTGGCGTGAGGAAGAACACTTTTTTACGGATTTCGATAAGCAATTTTTGATGATTGTTTTTTCTAGTGAAATGTAACTAATAGATATATATTTGTGCCAGTTTACAATATATCATTAATTTAGTTTTAAATAATAATAATAAAAAAACACAGAACACTTAATTTTGTATATTTATTTTATACTTAAAAAATGGCGTTTTCTTGTCGGCTGTAGACGACGGTGGCGTGTTGGGCACGTTTTCATTTGTCGTCTATACCCGACCGTGGCGTTCAAAAGGTTAAAAATATAATTTATATGTTAATTTACTGGAATAAGAAAGAAAATAATAATGTAATAATAGTAAGCTACTTTTAATAAATTACTACAATTTAATGCTTATTACTTTAAGTTACCTTACTTACCATCACTAGTTGTCGGCTCTTGCCGACTGTGGCGTGAGGTAGAACATCTTTTTACAGATTTCGATTAGCAGTTTGTGATTATTGTTTTTCTAGTTCAATGTAAGTTATTAATATATCTATGGGCCATTTTATAATATTTCATTATTGTAGTTTTAAATAATAGGAAAAAAGAAACTCAGAAAACCTAATTTAGTACCTATATTTATTTTCTACTTAAAAAATGTCGTTTTCTCGTCGGCCATAGCCGACGGTGGCGTGTTCGACAAGTTTTCGTTTGTCGGCCATAGCCACCATGGCGTTCAAAAGGTTAAATAACGAACTACGCCCCCTCATGGGACGAACGGGAACTACGAGTAGTTTATTTAATTCACGCTCATCTCACTGATTTTTAGTGTCCGACCGAAGCTTCGGCTTCGGCCACCTTCGGCCAAAAAAAGCACCTTCGGCTTCGGCCAAAAATTAGCCGAAGCTTTTGCCGAAGCCGAAGGTTTGCAAGTTGTAAAAAGTTGAAATTTACTGAACGATGCTAGAGCGAGACGGAGAGTGCGCAGAGCAGAGCAGCGTTTCGCCGCACGAACGCATCCCAGTTAGTAAACAAAACAAGTCGAAACAAGTTTGAGAGCGCGAATCTAATTTAGTGTTTTTATCATCACCTTCGGCTTCGGCCGAAGGTTTTTGTGAATACCGATTAATCGGCTTCGGCTTCGGCCAGAATTGCACCTTCGGTCGGACACTACTGATTTTGTTATGGGACGAACGAGTTTTTTTGAGCAATAGCGGACTGGCCGCTAGGCCAGTCCGCAGCGGACAGGTCGCGCGGCCTGGCCGCAGGCGTTGCGGTTTGCAACGCGGCCAAAACGGCGGCCACGATCGTCAGTTGCACATACAGCGCGCTTCAAAATGGACGTTGAAGAAATAGCACTGCTTTTGTATTGTCAAAATTAAGTATATTTTTATTGTATATACTTTTCCGGAAAAAAGTACCCAGTGTGTTGCCCAGGATATTAAAGAATAATAAATTATACCAAGTTTCATGGTAATCGAACCGGTAGTTTTTGCGTGATGCGTGAACAAAAAGACAGACAGGCAAACAAAAATTATTTTAATCACATTGTTCGGCCCGGTATCAGTCTAGTAACACAACGTGGGGGGGGGGGGGGGTGCCAAATTTTCACTTCTACAGATTTATTATAAGTACAGATAAAAGAAAAGAATAACAAATCATCATCATCTGCCTACCCTTTTCCCAACTATATTAACTATATTGGGGACGGCTTCAAGTCAAGCAGGATTTAGCTGAATACCAGTATTTTACGAGGAGCGGCTGCCTACCAGACCTCCACAACCCATTAACTGGGGTAACACGGTATTCCATGGCAAGACTGGAGTCAGATTTACTGGTTTCTGACTATCCGTAACGACTGCCAAAGATCTCTAAATGACAGCTGGGACCAACGGCTTTACGTGCTTTCCGAGGCACGGAGGAAACTCGTTCGGTTATTATCTAGCCACGAGCTCCTCCACCCACGAGCCCCTGCAATTATAAGATAAACAAATACTTTAAGAAAATTAAGTCGAAACGCCCAAATTTTTCCTTGTCGAAAGACGTGTGTTGATGATCACAAATCATGCTGTAGTTCCACGCGCGGCCGCTGCGGCTAGTGCGCGCACACTGGTGATTTTACTACAATGCAATTGATCTCAGTGGCCGCAGCGGCCAGCGACTAAACACGGGCCGCAAGTGTGTCGCTTCAATCTCGCTAGCCGCTGCCGCTTGGTGTGGCCGCTGGCCACGTGCGACTAGGTGCGCACGCTCTATGGCGATTTCATACTAATGTATGTATCTCGATGGCCGTCATGACTTGGCCGCTGCTGCCTGGCCGCTAGTGCGCTATGGGTCTATGAGTCGTGTCGGACTTTAAAGAATTTGCACCGCCATCAGCTAGACGTTTGAGAGACGAGACTGTTTATTGTTATTATTATTCCTCCCTCTAAATACCTTAGTAGAACAGTCAGGGACAAACTCGACGTTAGCATCAGCTTTATAATGTACCCACTGCTGGGACTCAGGCCTCCTCAGGAGAGGGAATGGGCCGTAATCTACCACGCGGGCCCAGTGCGGGTTGGTGAATGTCACATGTCTTCGCATTTTTGGTTCTAGGCCATGCCGGTTTCCACACGATGTTTTCCTTCACCATTTTGAAAGCAACGGTGATGAAATAAATTACACAAAGTAATGCGCCTAGGTTTGAACCCGCGACCTACAACTTGTAAGTTGGGGCAGTTACCACGAGCCATCACTGCTCTCTATATTGTTTTTGTATATTATCGTACCGTTAGCTGGACGAACTTCAGCCGCTCCTCATAAAATACTGGTATTCAGCTAAATCCAGCTTGACTGGAAGCCAACCCCAATATAGTTGGGAAAAGGCTAGGTTAAGCTGATATTATTCACACTTGTAGGGTCTCTCACTAGTGTGCGACAAAATGTGATTTTTTAAATGAGTCTTTTTCCTAAAACAACGCTGACATTCTTCACACTTGTAAGGCTTTTTAACAGTGTGCGTACGAATGTGTCTTCTTAAATGAGTATTCTGATTAAAACAAAGCTGACATTCTTCACATTTGTAGGGTCTCTCACCAGTGTGTGTACGAATGTGTGTTGTTAAATTAGACTTCTGACTAAAACAAAGCTGACATTCTTCACACTTGTAGGGTTTCTCGCCAGTGTGCAACCGAATGTGTTTTGTTAAAGTAGTCTTATCCCTAAAACAACGCTGACATTCTTCACACTTGTAAGGCTTCTCACCAGTGTGCGTTCGAATGTGATATGTTAAATAAGACTTCTGACTAAAACAAAGCTGACATTCTTCACACTTGTAGGGTCTCTCACCAGTGTGTGTACGAATGTGATTTGTTAAAGTAGTCTTATCCCTAAAACAACGCTGACATTCTTCACACTTGTAGGGCTTCTCACCAGTGTGTATACGAATGTGTCTTTTTAAATGAACCTTCGCATTAAAACAAAGCTGACATTCTTCACACTTGTAGGGCTTCTCACCAGTGTGCAACCGACTGTGTTTTGTTAAATTAGACTTCTGACTAAAACAAAGCTGACATTCTTCACACTTGTAGAGTTTCTCGCCAGTGTGCAACCGAATGTGTTTTGTTAAAGTAGTCTTATCCCTAAAACAACGCTGACATTCTTCACACTTGTAAGGCTTCTCACCAGTGTGCTTTCGAATGTGATATGTTAAATTAGACTTCTGACTAAAACAAAGCTGACATTCTTCACACTTGTAGAGTTTCTCGCCAGTGTGCAACCGAATGTGTTTTGTTAAAGTAGTCTTATCCCTAAAACAACGCTGACATTCTTCACACTTGTAAGGCTTCTCACCAGTGTGCGACCGAATGTGACTTGTTAAACTATGCTTCTGACGAAAACAACGCTGACAGATATCACATTTGAAAGGTCTTTTACCATACATATGTTCAATTGAATTATGATTTATAATATTATTACATTTTGTATCTAAAGTAGTGTCAATAACACTTATATTATTAACTCGCGGTGTTGTATCAGTTATTGCTTCTTGGAATTTCTGAATAACTTTGGACGGACAATTTGACGTGTTCTGGGTAACTTTTGTTTCAGACTCTTCATTCTTCTTTTGATTTTCTGTAATTACTCGGACGTCTTCTAGTCTTTTTCTTCGTATGTGTTTTTGTTTCTTCGCCACGGCCGCCCCTGTGATTATTAAGTTAGTAGGTAAGCGCCCAAATTCAAAACACAATTAAATGAAAGAAAATCGAATGTCATTCGTCTTATTAGTGGCGAGGAGTTTTGTTTTGTAGTTTTCTTATATTGATAATCACGCACGATCAAAGAACTTAACAAAAGAAGCTTTAGTAACCACCTACGACAGAGGCTAAAGCAAGGGTTATGATACCCCACACACAGAACTGTTTTGCACTATCTGCAATCAGTCTTCATTTCTTTAAGCAGTAGGTATTGGGACATTGGCTAGTAGGAGTGTATTCTCTAGCGAGAGCAGCTAAATACTTACTAAACCAAACTTGTTACACCAGTCGGCCTGCCACTTTACTAATACTTACGTGTCGTGTCACTGGCTCTTCGCTTCTTCCTCCATACCTCCTGTTCTTCTTCCACTTCCGTTTTAATCTCTATTAAAGGCTCATCATCTTCTGAATAAGACTCAGACTGTTGTGCTGGTATATCTTCTGCGACTGAATAGCTACTGTTTACACTAGTCAGTTCTAGTTCTGTAAGCAAAAAGAGTGAAGAGTTTTGTTGGTAATGTATTACAGGACGTGCAGGATAACCGGATAAACCAAGAAATACGTACAAATATAAAATAAGATGTCACGTCTATAGCAAGGATGGAGGGAAGTGAAAATGATATTCATTCCCAAGCCAGGTAAGAGTGACTATACACGTGTATTTGGCGTTCCAAATCCTATCGATCTATATATAATAAGTGTGAGCTCCTTCCTACTAAATACTAAATACGATGGAAGTTTTATGTGAAAGGGAACTACGAGATGGCGCTTTAAGAACAGTGGCACTACATGGTAACCAACACGCAAACAGCTCAGGTAAGTCAACAGAGTTGAATTGAATTGTTTGATTCACAAAAATCTTTCTAAATTAAGGGCTGAAACTAGAGGTAAAGGTACAGAAATGTATTCTACCTGAACTAGGTATAAACCTATATCTCAGATAGGTAACGTAATTAAGTATTTATTGTTAACTAGCTGTTGCCCGCGACTTCATCCGCGTTAAGTTCGTAAAACTGCACAAAAGTAATCTAAGTATCTAATCCTATACTTCCGAAAAGATATGATTAATTAATTTGACATAAAACTGTTTAAGTTAAAACTCCAATTAGTACTTTTTTTAGTTGGGAAATCATCTAATGACTTTTGCTCTTGTGTGAAGCGGAAGTGCGTGTCAGATTATTACTGCCTAAGACTCACTTCTATATTCCTTCCTTGCCTTACGTTCCAGGGTCTCTCTTTCAGAAGCGAAACCATAGCCCCAGTAGGTTTCTTGTTTAGGTTTTTTTATTCAGATGGGTAATCATCAGAATGACTTCTCCCGCTCTTAAATGGAGCGGGAGGGCATGTCAGACTTTTACTGACTAAACGCCACCCCCGTTCCTGTGTTGCCTTCAATTTTGGGACACCGAGCTTATCTTTCGGAATACAGATCCACGTGCTCAGAGGCTTCGGCCCTGCCGCACCCTACAGTTTGCTGACATCTCCTTGAGGCGCTCGTGGAACAGTTGACGACTTGACTCGGTCCGGGTTATTACCGAACTGCTGGACGGCAAGCTACCCAGTGTTCGCCGTCCGCAAGCTTGCGCCTACGGTGGTCGGAAATCGTTCTCGTGATCCTGACGGCGAGGGCGTGAGGGTCGTTCCCTTTCGCGCTCGCGGCCGGCCGCCTCCTTGGCTAGCATTACTGCTTCGCACAAGAAGGCGACCGCAATACCTCTACCGTGTGCTCCACCGTGTCCTCCGGGCGGTCCAGACAGTGCGCCCAAGTCTGGCTGGGGCGCCCTTTACCCCTGAATCCGATGCAGGAGCCTCCCGAACTTACCGTGTCTGGTGAGGACCTGCGGCATACGGAACGTGAGGACCTCTTTCCAACTACTTCTCAAAGAGGGAACTTACCGCCGCAATGACGGCTTGCCCAGGTTTCTTGTTTGGGTGGAAAATCATCAGAATGACTTCTCAGAGGGTGAGTTAGACTTTTACTGACTAAACCTCACCCCGTTCCTTCTTTGCCTTCGTTCCAGGGTCCCGGGTTTTCCTTTCGGAAGCTCACCCATGGCCCCAGAGGCTTCGAACCTGCTGGGCACCTACAGTTTGCTGACATCTCTTTGAAGCACGCGTGGAACAATACCCACGGTTGACCGTCTGGATCATTACCGGACAGCCAGATGGTAAACTACCCATTGCTCGCCATTCGCAAGCCACTCCTACGGTGGCTCTAAATCGGCGTCGGAATCCCAGCGACTGGGGCGTGAGGGGACTATTTGCCACTACTCCTCGCTCTGGATCATGGCCTGTACCAGTGCCCAGCGCGAGATGTTGCTGTCACCGATCGTCCCCACAAGGACACGGTGGTGCTCCGCCTAAGCGTGGCCCACCAGTGCTTTATGATCTAACGTGTCCTCCGGGCGATCCACCCAATGGTAACACCCGGGTTTTTCTTCCGCACGACGTCAATTGCCTTAAAAACATCAACGAAGCACAGAGCCGCAGAGTTCACGTTCTAAATAGTTAATTGCCTACTCTATGAGTAAAGTCGTTAGTTTACTTCATATTGCGATAAAACCAAAATGAAAATGATTTGTTCTTCAAAAAACCAAATTAGGGCCGATAATCGCCTTTAGTATTTGCCTCTTTTTTTAGTGGGTAACCACCAAATACCTTCTCCCACTCTAGGTGGACCGAGAGAGAGTATCAGACTTTTACCAACTAAATTCCACAGTGTTCTTTTAGTTGCAATTTACATTCTAGGGCGACTAATATTGGCACACCATGATTATTACTATGATAAATTCACTCTAAGCGCAAGCGCTTTACGCAGGTCCTAACCGAACATGAGTGTTTCGGGAGGTAGATGTTTTGGATTCGGCGGGAAGACACGGTGGACCTTACGATCGAAGTTACCCCGCTAGGGCGGATTACCGCCGTACTGTTTGCGGGTCAAAATCAGAATCCTCCTACCCTAGTTCAGATCATGGTATGAGCTGGGAGGAGGAATGGAAAGCAGTCACCTCCTAGAGTGAAGCAACGTGGCTGAAACCGTGCGAAACAGGACATCCTTAGACCCCTCCCATCGCCACTTGGACACTTCCCAGGTGTCACATGTATAGGGCGTTTACCGATCACCATCATTTTTTTGTGTTTATATTACCTGTTTATTCAGGCAGGAATTTTCTGGTGCGGTATATGACTGACACCCTAATACACCAAATAAATGTTTTTCTTTAGTGAGAATAATAAACGAATTCTTGTGTGCGAGTATTTTCACCTAGTCGACTTCACATGCTGATGATCGAACGCAGTCTGTAAACTCTCGATTTTTACGGGTAGAGCATGCAGAGCAGTAAAAAATACCCACTTTGTTCCTTTAGAATACGAACAATTTTCCAGCTATCGAAGCCCGTTAGGGCCGTTCTCTTATGCGTATCTCTTTTAGGTGCGCGTGGCACATAACGCAACGTCAGTCGACTAAGACCAGTCTTTATTCAACAGCGAAATGCCAATAGTGCACCGTCCAAAACTCCGCGCTAACGGTATCATGGAATCGCCCTGCGACTCGTAATGCCAAGGGCATCATCTTTGCGCTTTCTGCTACCTTCTTCGCTTCATTTGCGGAAGGAAGTGATGACTGCTTTCCATACCTTCTCTCTCTGTACCAGGACCGGACGTGAGAGGTCGTTACTGCTGATCACCTCCACCCGGAGTCCTGGAATGCAAGGCGAAGAAGGAACATACAAAGGTGTGGGTTTTGGTCAGTGAAAGTCTGACATCCCCTCGTGCTCCTTCCTAGAGTGGAAGAAATCTCCTAAAATATAAATCGCCTTTAGTTAAAAAAAATTAAATGGATGTTTGTATTTTGAAAGGAAATCGTTTGTCTTAGTATGGTCATGTGAAGAGGAGGGATTAAAAGCACGTTACCAAAAGAGTTCTGAATTTACATGTGGATGAATGGAGAAGGAGAGGAAGGCCAAAGAAAAGATGGATGGATTGTGTAAGGACTGATATGAAAGAAAAGGGCAGATGATAGTGTGACGGACGACAGGACAGAATGGAAGAAGAAAACGTGTTGCGCCGACCCCAAGTAATACGGGATAAGAGCAGGAAGAAGAAGAAGGATGCCATTGTTTGTATTTTGAAAACGGGGTGCAACTCCGCAGTTGTAAAATTTGTCACCATGGTTTTTTTTTTGGTTAAACAATAATAATAATATTTTTAGGTAATATTTTTGTTAAAAAAATTGTGAGAATGCAAAAATATGTGAAAAAAAAATATACAAAAATTAAAAAAAATCTAAAACACCTTCCTGGGATTCGAACCACCACCGTGTTACGTCCCAGTCTAGTCATTAATCAATCACGCTGCAGTGTTCGATGACAACCAAGCAAAATAGACGTTCTCATATAAATGTCATAAATGACTGCCCCGCTCTTCGTCGATGATAGCGTGATGATTTTCATTTCAGTAGATAAATTTGCAGCTAAATGGACTAATGTAACATTGTAGTATGTGAATTTCGTGGACGTTTGGATTTTATAACGTGTTTTGATTAGTTTTTACAAAATATTTGAGAAAAATCAAATAGGAATGTTGATTTTTTTATGAAAAAATGGTAAAAGTATTTTTTTTTCCAAAAACAATAAGATAAAACATTGACAGAAATATAAATTGTAGGTGGGATTCGAACTCGGGGCAACTCGTTCAAAACCGACAAAATGCAATATTGCTCACCCCCCATAGCAAATAGCGTGATAAAATATAGCCTAAAGCAAAAAGGGTCCTATAAGGATTATGTATGCAAAATTTGAACAGGATCGGTTCAGTAGTTTTGGCGCCATTTGCGGCAAACGATGCACAATTTTACTGTTTTATTATATGTATAGATACTATAAACTAAAATTCACAAAACAAAAAGTTAATCGTTTATTTATAAAAACTAATGAAAATCTTCTTTATTCTTTATTGTACACAGATATTTACATACATTAAAAGTAGGACAGGCGATGTACACAGGCGAGCTTAACCCACAATTGGGTTTTCTTACAGCAAACCTTATTAAAATACGTTAAAAGAAAATTTTGTTGATGAGGATAACACATAATAGTGCACAACAAACTTAAGCAGCCATTATTATGCTTAAAACTAAAAATAAACTACACAAAATACATAATAATACTATATACAATATACAAAACATATACATACATACATATATACATGGGTCATGTTGACAGGAAATGTTCCTTAATTCTCCCTTTGAAAACATCCAACGAGGGGCTAGCCCGTATAGTGTTTGGAAGAGAATTCCATAGGCCCACAGCTCAGACAGTGAAAGATCCAGTGTAACGACTGGAGGAGTGGGAAGGAAAACGAAGGAGAAGGGAGGATGACGAGCGACAAGGTTTTCCTCTCGGAACAAGATACTCAAAGCGTTCCTTAAGATACAAGGGGAAGTTGGGACTAATGAAAATCTATTTGGTAAACTGAAATCGAAACAACATATGTTAAAAATATCCAACATACCACATAAAACGGCTCAGTTTGACAAAAGTTTCTTTGGTTTGGGACCAAAAATCTACAATAAGATACCTACTGAAATTTTGAGCACTACCCTTGTTTAAATCTAAACTCCGTAACTTTTTAATTGAGAAGGCTTACTACACAATCCAGGATTTCTTAAATAATTGAATAATATGTATTGTCGTGATTTTTACTTTTGACATTTTTTTTTTGATATTTATAATTCTTTTGACTCATCCACTCTAAATGTTTTTAAGTATAATAATCTATACTAATATTATAAAGAGGTAAAATTTGTAAGTTTTTATGTAGGGGGTAATCTCTGGAACTACTGGTACGATTTGAAAAATTCTTTCAGTGTTAGATAGCCCATTTATCGAGGAATGCTATAGGCTATATACCATCACGCTACGACCTACTGGAGCGGAGCAGTAACAAAAAATGCGGGTGAAACCGCAGGGGACAGCTAAATAATTTTATATATGCGGGCGAAGCTGCGGGCTAAAGCTAGTTAAGTATAATTATATTAATTATTTGTAATTATTGTATGCCTATTTGACAGGACATACTGGCACTAAATTAAGTCTAAACATCTGTATGTAACCTATGACTACAATAAAGACATTCTGATTCTGAAGTAATGTAGAAAAACTTAAAAAAAAAAACAATGTTAATAAAATTAACATACCATCACTTTGATGTTCCTCCTCTGGCTCAATGACATCATCTAGTCTCTCACAAATATCTGGTAATTCTTCTTTGACAGCAATGCTTTCAATATAGCTGACATCAACTATACTGATGTTCTCTACAGGAGCTATTGTAAACCCTCTGAAAAACTTTAGCTGGTCTCGGTTTACGGAAGTATTCGGCTGTAAAAGTTTATCACAATATTAATTAAACTTAATGTTTTTTATTTTAAACAATTTTCATTTGGTAGGTAAGAGCGCTTACATACGAACTGCATGTTCCCAACGGCAGAGGTAACTGCAGCCGTCGACGCGCGTCGTCGGCAACCGTCGACGTGTCAACGGCAGCCGTCGACATTTCAACTTCGAAGATCAGCGGCAGTGTGTGTGTCACTATAGCTCAACGGCTGCCGTCGTTGGGTCGACGTCTGTCGCCAACGGGACGACGGCTGCCGCCGACGCGTCAACGACTGCCGTCGAGGTTTCGACAGCAGTCGATCGTATGAACTCTAACTCAAAAGAATCAAATGGCAATACTTAAAAGTTCAACACACTCTCTGAGCAGTCCGTGATCTCCCCCCCCCCCATTTGATGGCATGGTCGGCGCAGTAGTTGAGCGATTAGCTGGGGATCGCTGTGTGGGTTTGATTTCTACATGGAATAAATATTTGTATGGCCTACAGTACATGTTCCAGGTTTGGGTGACTTGTGTATGTGAATTTACATGTTTGTGAAGGTACTCTCAATACTATACCTGACTAGGAATCACTTCTATAAATAGAAGTAATTCCTAGTCAGGGGTGACATAACAAAAAAAAAATACCCTCACTAATTGCAGATCACCTCACCTCATTCATCATTTGAGCAAACAGCTCTTCTGCTTCCAGACATTTTCTCTGCAGTTGGCAGCATTTCTTTAGTTGAGCAAAGCACAAGAAACAAACGAGTGTCGGTCTTCTGTCTTCAGTTACAAACTGTAACATAACATATACAATTTGACTTAGGAATAGAATACTTCCCATACAATACACACATTGTGATGCTGTCCGAGCCACACTGACCACAAATACTGTTAGGTGTGGTTTTAGGTATATACAGGAAAACATCCTAGAGTTTGAAAAGAACATCGTCAGCTGTGACCTACTTCAGTGATAAGTATACTAGGTTATAAGATATATAATAACTTACTGGAATATCAGTCAGCGTTTCATACACTTCATGCAAGTCTTTGCCGACAACTATATACATGCGAACATTCTCCACTAAACATATTCTGCACATTTGCATTCTTTCCATCTTTGAACTTCAAAGAATAACTAAGTTAACGATATAAATTAGAAGAACAATGTTGAGTGTCTGCTGCTGGTGCGGCTTCAACACTCCACGAGGTAAACTCAGTAAATATCGTGTGATTGAATGCACTTCTTTCGTGAAACGGCCTTATTCTGGGCGGTCAAGATTTAGGAATTATTTAGACTTAAAATATTTGCGGCATTTACTGTCTGAAAAGATACCAATGTAATCAAAACAAAATCAAATCACAACTTAGTTTCATTAGTTTGACATTAACATCTGACATTTCAATTAATGACAATGACATAGGGATGTGCGATATTTATTAATTTCGATGTAATATCGATACTAATCACATATTTAATAATCGATAATTGTAATTTAAATATCGCCATATCGATATTTTTAACATGATATCGCGTTTTACTCGCATATCGATCACAATTTTCGGTCACTGCTCTTTTGTTTATTAAAACTAAACAATTTTTAATGCATTATTGACAAAAGAAACAAAATCTGTCATTCAGTTATTTATGTAATAACAATTATTGAATGATATTATGTCGTATTAGTAAATAAAGTCGATTAAAAAAAAACCAACACAGCATTCACCAGTTAATCGCGACGGTTTGTGCACCGAGCACGTACCGAATTCAACGCGCGTATAACTCGCTTTCCACCCGTTTGTATGAAGTTAAAATACTGTAGATATTATTACCGTGCTTTTAAAAGAAAATATACATGAAAAAGTTACTACCTATGGTCGGAATTTTAATTCGATTCCAGATTTGACAATTTCAGTATTGCAACGTTATGACAAGTAATAAATAGTGACGTTGCGAAATTATTCGATATGGAAATGGAATATATCTGGATCGATTATTCTCGTTTATAATTTTACTCTCGTAAACTAAGTATATCAGGAAATTAAATATTTCTGAACCGATAATTTAGTTTTGATGATTAATTAATGATCATGAAGGAACATGACAAATAAAACAGATAGATGTATTATGGTAAGTAATAATTTATTTTAGGGTAGTAATAAAAGCTCCGACAAAAAAAGAAGAATTACCCTTACTCAAAATATTAAATCTACTGCCTAAAATACTAACTTTCCGACTACTTTTGTCCGAATAAAAATGACGAAACGACCGAATGAGATACTGAAATCTTCGAAAAATAAACTTGACTGTTTATTGCTATAATACTTTTCTACCGGCATAAATTACGTTCTACCGAAAACTATGCTTTGTAATTTTTATCTATATTTGCCTACTATTAATTCATAAATTAATTTTCAAATTTCATAAACTGTGGTGCTATTTTAATTAACTGTAACACTATACTAAAAATATTATTCTGAGTGGTTATACAGAAACTTATAAAAAATATAAAAATGTACTTGTACAATAACTTTTGCTTGCATCGTATATAATGAATTTTACTTACTACGGGTATGCTTGGGTATCAGTAAGTAGTACCTATTTCAGGCGTTAAAAAGTTAGAACAGTCGTATTTATGCTTTAATGTAAAACCACGTAGACTTTGGTATCCTAGAATATTTACGATTCGAAACATGGATTAAAAGGCGTAGTCGACGGAGCCTCGCTGCGCGGGGCTCCTACTTCTGGGTGGTTTAAAAAAAAAATAACTTCGAAGGAGGTGGCGGGGTCTGTGTTCGCTCGCTTCGCTCGCTCACTACGACCCCGCCACCTCCTTCTAACCTAACCTGTATTGCGCGCTATTCCGAATTCTGAAGGTATTTTGGTTGGGTGGGATATCAACGGTTACGTAGGTCAGCGTGCTGGAGAGTACGGACGTGTTCACGGTGGTTTTGGCTATGGCCAACTAAATGCAGAGGGAGTCAGCATACTCAGGACCTGCGCTGTGTCGGACCTAGCCATCGCGAATACGTTCTTTCAGAAGAAGCCCCAGCCAAGGGCGTCGCCAAGGGGGTGCAGGGGGGGGCAGCTGCCCCCCCCCTAGAGATCAAATGTAGTTAGCCGCAAAACGACCAAAGTGCGAGCAATTGACTTCCTTTACTATTAATAAATGCAGAAATTATACATATACTGCTATATTATAAACTGCAAGACATTACATCAATTCCGCGTATTACGGGGGAAACAACGTCATAGAAACAATCATTCAGCAGAAAGTCCTTCAGAATACTGGAATAGATCTTTAGTAATACCATACTTAGATTCAATTATCAGTTATCACCTCCCTTGAAGTCCCTGGAGTAGCATTGAGGCGGCACTTCGGCACCATGAGGTGCCCGCCTACCTAAGTCGCGTGATCGACGCCTACCTATCGGATAGGCTCATCATCTACCCCGGTCACCAGGGAGAGTGGAGACGGCGAGAGATGTCATGCGGTGTTCCGCAGGGATCGGTACTAGGACCGCCCCTGTGGAACATTGGATACGACTACATGCTGCGCGGCAACTTCCCTGACGGGGTCAGCGTGGTCTGCTACGCAGACGACACGCTGGTCTTGGCGCGGGGAGAGTCGTACCAGGCGGCGGCAAACAGCGACACGCGGGGTTTCGAAGGTGGCATTGCACAAGTCCGAGGCCATGTGTTTTCATGGCCCTCGGACCGCGCCACCACCTGATTCCCAAATATCGGTCGGGGGGGTCTACATCGGCGTCGGGTCGACGATGAAGTACCTAGGACTCGTCCTGGACAGCCGCTGGAGTTTCGAGGAGCATTTTCGACGTCTGGCTCCTAAACTGGACAGGACTGGGGCTGCTCTGAAGCAGCTTCTGCCTAACCTAGGGGGTCCAGACGCCCCCGCCGGAGGCTCTACGCGGGGATCGTTCGGTCTATGGCCCTTTACAGAGCTCCGGTTTGGGCCCCGTCGCTGAACACGGAAATTCCAAAAGGTGAGCCCGTGTTCTCCGAGATCGAAGGCAACGAAGGAACAGGGTGGGGTTTAATTAGTAAGGTGTCTGATACGCCCTCCCGCTCCGCCCAAGAGCGCGAGAAGTCATTCCTCACTTGAAAAAAAAAATCGTCATCGAGGCAAAAACTTCATGCTCTCGGCGTTCATATTTTTTTTCATTCATAATATTGCCCCGTTGCCCCCCCCTTTGTCATAACCTGGCGACGCCCTTGGCCCCAGCATCTTATTACGTACTGTGGTGGTTCATACTCAACCCAAATTGATTACCTGCTGGTGCGACGGTGCAATATTGGCAAGGTTACCAACTGTAAGGTTATCCCAGGCGAAAGCTTAACGGCTCAACACCGCCTCCTTGTCATGGACCTGGCGATCGTACCCGAGGGGTGCCCGAGGCCTATATTGACATTATCAGAGACATGTATCGCGATTCAAATATCGACATCGCCCTCGTTAGCCAGAACAAAGCCCAACTTGAGCGGAAGGTCAACACTTGGAAGGACACGCTGGAAAACGGCGGTCTGAGACTAAATGTGGCGAAGACTGAGTACATGTCCTGTGGCAGCACGGATTCAAATACCATCCGAATAGGTTCGGACCGGATCACAAGCTCCGATACGTTCAGGTACCTTGGATCCGTGCTGCACGAGTCTGGCAACGTGGACGACGATGTCCAAGCACGTATAGGCGCGGCTTGGGCTAAATGGCGAGAGGTAACAGGCGTTTTTAATGCGACCGCAAAATGCCTCCAAAGCTTAAGGGACAGATATATAAATGCATCATACGTCCTGTCCTCCTGTACGGCGGCGAATGTTGGCCAGCACTAAGCAGACACACCCAGGAGCTTTGCGTCACGGAGATGAAGATGCTGAGGTGGATGAGCGGCGTAACGCGATCCGATCGCATACGCAACTCATTCATCCGAGGTAGTCTTGGTGTCCGTGACGTGGGGGAAAAACTGCTAGAGTGTCGTCTGCGATGGTATGGCCACATCATGCGCCACCCTATGGAGTACGTTGGCCGGAGATGTATAAATATGGCTGTCCTTAGCGCTAGGTCTCGTGGTCGCCCTCGCAAGCGCTGGCTGGACGTCGTCAAGTCCGACATGAGAGCCAATGGCCTTACTGTCAAGGATGTAGAAGATCGGGCAAAGTGGAGCAAGCTAAGCCAGAAGGCGGACCCTGGCAAAAGCCGGGACTAACGCCAAGTGGAAGAAGAAGAAGCAGCGATTATTAATTAATAAATAATTATTATGAATAATTATGTATTTATTTAAAACAAAAACCAATAATTTAGTCTTTAATTGGCACACTGATGGCACACACACTGATTGTTTATCGATTTTTGAGTTCATCACTACACTATTATAATATGTGGTATCATTATTTCACAAAATGACAACAGTTAATGTCAAATCTGGAATCTAATTAAAATTCCGACCATAATTACCTTATCATTATTCTATCCCACTGCTTCACAAAGGCCCCAGTTTCTACTTTTATATGTGAAGTGGTAAACTTGGTCAGTTTGATTGAAAGTTAAACTAGTGCGCCTCATCATCAACGATTGCATCACTGGTTACCATCAGGTGGGATTGCAGTCAAGCAATAGTATATGGTATCAAAGTCAAAATATTTATATTTCACATATGTAGGCCACATAGGCACGGCCGTTGCCAGGGTCCGCCTAAAGCTGCCTAGAGCTGTCGATATCAATATCGATAGTAATATCGATATTTTATTAATATCGCTCACCCCTATTTCACCCTAAGTTCAGATCAAAGAGTAGGTACCTACCTACTCTGAGTATACGGGTAAAGAGTGCCCTCTTACGGCATTTTTATGCCAACCAAAGTAGACAGTGGCGCCTCTACATTTTGTATCCGGAACTAATCCGGCGTCTATAGCTATAAATATTGTTAGGTACCTAGGTAGGTAGGTAGGTAGGTGATAAAGTCATAAAATGCATCTCCTTTGCAGTGACATCTGTTGCGTAGCAATTAAACCTAAAGTTATGGATACAAAATGTAGATGGAGCCATCATCTTTGAAACAAAGCCCATTATATATTATGGGACTGTCCCTGGTTCAGATATCAGAAAGAAGGAAACATTAACTGTTGTCATTTTGTGAAATAATGATACCACATATTATAATAGTGTAGTGATGAACTCAAAAATCGATAAACAATCAGTGTGTGTGCCATCAGTGTGCCAATTAAAGACTAAATTATTGGTTTTTGTTTTAAATAAATACATAATTATTCATAATAATTATTTATTAATTAATAATCGCTGCTTCTTCTTCTTCCACTTGGCGTTAGTCCCGGCTTTTGCCAGGGTCCGCCTTCTGGCTTAGCTTGCTCCACTTTGCCCGATCTTCTACATCCTTGACAGCAGTGCCGTAACTAGGGCGGTGCGAGCGGTGCCCAGGCACAGGGCGCAGACCCTGGAGGGGCGCAGAAATGACCAGACTAGTATCTAGTTTTATCTCATGCATGGTAGCTAGTAGGTACATTTTGTTTTATTGCGAACATGGTGGAGACGCGCCCTACTGTACTATCTATAGTTATATCTATATCGCATTTTTCAAGCAATCTTGAAACAACAACACATGTAAAGGTATCCAGGACGTGCTCGGCGCCAGGTGTACTGGTGGTCGCCGGAGATTGCGGCTCTGCGCGAGGCGTGCACCGCCGCGCAGCGCCGGTACGCCAGGTTCCGCAGGCGCCGCACCCGCCCGCCGGATGCGGAGGCCAGGGAGGCGGAGCTATACGAGGGGTACAGAGCGGCAAGGCGCACCCTCCGAACGGAGATAAAGCGGGCCAAGTTGGAGGCCCGCAATTTGTGGCTGGAGACCCTGAACAGGGACCCATGGCGACGTCCGGTGGTGCGGGATAAGCTCCGCCCATGGGCTCTCCCGCTAACTCAAAATCTCCGGCCCCAGGTTGTGGAGGGTGTGGTGGCCAATCTGTTCCCTGAGCGAGGGGAACACTCTCCCCCGCTCATGGCTCCGCCACCTGCGGTTCCCGTAGCGGACCACACCAGCGACGACGAGGACGACGCTCCAGAGGTGACCGCCGAGGTAGAGATGAGGGCGGTGGTACGAAGACTCAGTGTCAAGAACACCGCCCCAGGACCTGACGGCGTGCCCGGAAGGGTATGGGTCCTGGCCATGGAGGCTCTCAGGTCTCGATTGCGAGGGCTCTTTAGCGCATGCATGGAGAGAGGCCAGTTCCCCCTCCGCTGGAAGACCGGGAAACTGGTCCTCATCGCGAAGCCGGGGCGCCCCGCGGACTCTCCGTCCGCGTACCGGCCCATCGTGCTGCTCGACGAGGTGGGCAAACTCTTTGAAAGAGTAATTGCAGACCGCCTCGTCGGGCATCTGGCGCGGGTGGGGCCGGATCTTGCGGACGGCCAGTTCGGCTTTCGCTGGGGGCGTTTCACGGTGGACGCCATCATGCGTGTGAGGGGATGCGATGATTCGGGGCAGGATCGTCTTGGCGGTGTTTTTGGACATCGCCAATGCCTTCAACTCCCTGCCCTGGAGTTGCATCGGGGCGGCACTTCGGTACCACGAGGTGCCCGCCTACCTCCGTCGTGTGATCGAGGCCTAACTGTCGGATAGGTTCATCATCTATCGCGGTCACCAGGGAGAGTGGAGAGGGCGAGAGATGTTCCGCAGGGATCGGTACTAGGGCCGCCCCTGTGGAACATCGATACGACTACGTGCTGCGCGGCGACCTCCCCGACGGGGTCAGCGTGGTCACTACACGACACGCTGGTCTTGTCGCGGGGAGAGTCGCACCAGGCGGCGGCCGAAACAGCCACACGCGTGGTTGCGACAGTCGTGGACCAGCAACTGGGACTCAAGGTGGCATTGCACAAGTCCAAGGCTATTTGCTTTCATGGCCCGCGGACCGCGCTACCACCGGGTTCCCAAATAATGGTAGGGGGGCCACATCGGCGTCGGGTCGACGATGAAGTACCTGGGACTCGTCCTCGACAGCCGGTGGACTTTCGAGGAGCATTTCCGACGTTTGGCCCCCAAACTGGACAGGTCTGGGGCCGCTCTGAAGTGGCTCCTGCCCAACCTAGGGGGTCCAGACGCCCCCTGCCGGAGGCTCTACGCGGGGATCATTCGGTCCCAGGAACGCAAAACGCAACCCAAAGCTCAAGGTAAGGTCGGGAGGTTCCTGCATCGGATCAAGCAGGAAAGGACGCCCGGGTGTCGCCATTGTGTGGACCGCCCAGAGGACACGGTGGAGCACACGGTAGAGGTGTGCCCTGTTTGGGTGGAGCACCGCCATGTCCTTGTGGGGGCTATCGGCGGCGGTGACCTCTCGCGCCGGGCCCTGGTTCAGGCCATGGTCCGGAGCGAGGAAGGGTGGCGGGTGGTCCTTCTGCGAAGCAGTAATGCTAGTGAAGGAGGCTGCTGACCGCGAGCGCGTGAGGGAACGGTCCTCTAGCCGCCGACGCCGAGATCCGGATTCCGATTTCCGACCACCGTAGGCGCGGGTTCGCGGATGGCGAGCACTGGGTAGCTCGCCGTCCGGCAGTTTGGAAATAATCCGGACCAAGCCCAGTCGTCAACGGCGCGTTCTGTTCCTCGCGCGCCTCAAGGAGATGTCAGCAAACTGTAGGCCCTGCCGAGCGGCAGGGCCGAAGCCTCTGGGGAACATGGGTATTCCGCAAGGTTGACACCGAGTCTTCCCCAGATCGAAGGCAACGAAGGAACGGGGTAGGGGTTTAGTCAGTAAGAGTCTGACAGACCCTCTTGCTTAGAAATATACTAAGTAGGTACCTATATACTTTGGTAAACAATAAATAGATAGATTTATTTGTATTCACATTTGTCTATTTTATTTTCAGAGCCTGATTAGAGCATTAATTTTTTAGGGGCGCAGTTTTGAAAGCTCGCACCGGGTGCATAAAAGGCTAGTTACGGCACTGCTTGACAGTAAGGCCATTGGCTCTCATGTCGGACTTGACGACGTCCAGCCAGCGCTTGCGAGGGCGACCACGAGACCTAGCGCTAAGGACAGCCATATTTATACATCTCCGGCCAACGTACTCCATAGGGTGGCGCATGATGTGGCCATACCATCGCAGACGACACTCTAGCAGTTTTTCCCCCACGTCACGGACACCAAGACTACCTCGGATGAATGAGTTGCGTATGCGATCGGATCGCGTTACGCCGCTCATCCACCTCAGCATCTTCATCTCCGTGACGCAAAGCTCCTGGGTGTGTCTGCTTAGTGCTGGCCAACATTCGCCGCCGTACAGGAGGACAGGACGTATGATGCATTTATATATCTGTCCCTTAAGCTTTGGAGGCATTTTGCGGTCGCATTAAAAACGCCTGTTACCTCTCGCCATTTAGCCCAAGCCGCGCCTATACGTGCTTGGACATCGTCGTCCACGTTGCCAGACTCGTGCAGCACGGATCCAAGGTACCTGAACGTATCGGAGCTTGTGATCCGGTCCGAACCTATTCGGATGGTATTTGAATCCGTGCTGCCACAGGACATGTACTCAGTCTTCGCCACATTTAGTCTCAGACCGCCGTTTTCCAGCGTGTCCTTCCAAGTGTTGACCTTCCGCTCAAGTTGGGCTTTGTTCTGGCTAACGAGGGCGATGTCGATATTTGAATCGCGATACATGTCTCTGATAATGTCAATATAGGCCTCGGGCACCCCTCGGGTACGATCGCCAGGTCCATGACAAGGAGGCGGTGTTGAGCCGTTAAGCTTTCGCCTGGGATAACCTTACAGTTGGTAACCTTGCCAATATTGCACCGTCGCACCAGCAGGTAATCAATTTGGGTTGAGTATGAACCACCACAGTACGTAATAAGATGCTGGGGCCAAGGGCGTCGCCAGGTTATGACAAAGGGGGGGGCAACGGGGCAATATTATGAATGAAAAAAAATATGAACGCCGAGAGCATGAAGTTTTTGCCTCGATGACGATTTTTTTTTTCAAGTGAGGAATGACTTCTCGCGCTCTTGGGCGGAGCGGGAGGGCGTATCAGACACCTTACTAATTAAACCCCACCCTGTTCCTTCGTTGCCTTCGATCTCGGAGAACACGGGCTCACCTTTTGGAATTTCCGTGTTCAGCGACGGGGCCCAAACCGGAGCTCTGTAAAGGGCCATAGACCGAACGATCCCCGCGTAGAGCCTCCGGCGGGGGCGTCTGGACCCCCTAGGTTAGGCAGAAGCTGCTTCAGAGCAGCCCCAGTCCTGTCCAGTTTAGGAGCCAGACGTCGAAAATGCTCTAATATCGCAATGTACTATTACATTGCTCTGTTGCTGAGCGTCAAAATTACGTGATGGTTAAGGAGAAATGTATTAGCACGTTCACGTACGTATCCCGTGCTAACTCGCCGCAACCAACAGCGGCCGTATTATGAAATACACCGCATTGATAAAGTATCGTGATGTTATTTTTACATTGCTTGTTCAGTTGCTGAGTGCTAAAATTACGTAGTGGTTAAGGAGCAATGTATTAGCAGGATTTCGTCACGATCACATTATAAACATTTTTTTTCTAAACAGTTCGATGATAATATTTGCCTAGATGCGTGTGACCAAATTTTAGCGATAACATACTTAAAAGAAAGTGTTAGCAGGGTAGAGTCTGATATGATTTTCGAGCCGGTTACACCTTTAGAGATTTTCAACTTAGTTAATAATATGGCCAATAAATCTTCTACTGGCCACGATGAAATCCCTCTGAATGTAATTAAAGATAATATTGACGTATTAGCTGTCCCACTAGCTTCTTTCTACAATGAGTGTATTGAGGCAGGTCTTTTTCCTGATCAGTTTAAAATCGCGCGAGTACTTCCTATCTTTAAGAAAGGTTCAAAAACAGATCCTGGCAACTATAGACCCATTTCTCTTTTGCCGGTTTTATCAAAGATCTTTGAAAAAGTGATAAAATACAGGCTTATGAAACACGTCCGAATGCACAAAATCCTGAATACTCAACAATTCGGTTATTAGCGATCTTTGGGAACCACTGATGCTGTTGAGACATTAATCGTCGAGGTTGTCCGCAATCTCAACAATAAACTAAAAGTAGCAGGTATTTTCCTAGATCTAAGTTCTGCCTTCGACACAGTGGATCATGATATTCTTCTTGCGAAACTGGAACACTATGGTGTACGGGAGAAGGTTTTGATGTTATTTAAATCTTATTTGAAAAATAGACGTCAATTTATAGAAATAAAGTCTGTAGTAGACGGAGAAGAAAAAATATTCAACTCCAACCTCAAGACAGTGCTACGTGGTGTCCCTCAAGGATCAGTCTTAGGCCCAATTTTCTTTATCCTATTCTTGAATGACTTAATTGAATTTATAAAAAAGCGTATCACTGACGCAAATCTAATCATTTTTGCAGATGACAACAACGCTTTAGTATCTGCTGAAAACTTAAATAATTTGGAATTTAAAATTAATAACATGCTAAGAGCTTTCGAACACTGGTTAGGTACAAATAATCTTAAACTTAATGTATAGAAAACGAAGTGTGTTTTATTCAAATCGAACGTCCGTAACAAAACTACTCTTAAGGTTTTATCTTGTGGTGAGAATGTCGAAGCGGTTGACCATGTCAAGTTCCTGGGAGTCCAGATCGATACACTGCTAAACTGGAAGGTTGAGACATCATTCGTCAGGAAGTCTGTTAGCTCCGCATGCTATGCTATTAGAAGCCTGAGGGAAGAATTGACTTTATCCCAGCTTAGGATGGTATACTTTGCTTTGGTTGAGTCGAGGCTTAGGTACAGCATTGAGTTCTGGGGTAACAGCTATAAGTATAACATCCACTCGGCTTTTGTGATACAAAAGCGAGCCTTGAGGACAATGCTCCGGTTGAAACAGACGGAATCATGTAGGGACCACTTTATCACACATAACATTTTGACTGCACCATGCCTATATATATTAGTATTACTGACCAACTTTGTCATGGCATTTAGGCATAGATAATGATAAGTATATTTTTTAACAAAATGAAAAACCAGTCTTCAGTAATTAATATTTTATTTGAAAAGAATTTAACATCGATATTCAGCATCGATCACGCGTATTGTCTTCGAAAATTAACTATTGCTTCAAACTTATATTATGTAGATACGTACATAGAGATGGTATAAGTAATGCTTCTATAATTTGGTAAACAAATCCTAAAAATTTTCAGTACATATTAGTACTTAATTTCGTTTTAATTACTCAGATACCCGCGAAACGAGACACAACAGTAAAACAATAACAGCGCGGTCTCATAGGACCGGTTGGGGATTCAAACGTTAATACATAAAGATTGAAAAAAAAACAATGTCCGAGTTGAGGGATTATTTGAAAGAGTTACCGCGAAGTAACACATGAGTCATTAGTCAGAAGTCTGACACATCCTCTCGCTCCACCAAGAGCGGGAGTTATGATATATTAATGATTTCCCACAGCGAAAAAGGTTTATCAACTTAGTAACTGCAATTTAAGACCCCAACTTTAAATAGGTACACAAAAGTAGATTTGAATTTTGACGCTTCACGATGGAAAATTAAGTACATTTCGTAAGTGAGTTATCATTACAATAAAATCTTAAATATTATTTGGCGACATTTATTGATCTCTTACCACGCCGAAAGTTGTACAATAACCTTAAGTCGTATTATTATTTGAACGATCGAGTAAAATACTAGTTTGTTTACATAATGATTTTAGTCATCTTTAATAATTACTAATTAAAGATTAGTGCCCGTTTTCACTAACACTAAATGTCACCACGGACGCGTAGCTTCATAGACGCGTATTTGTCATTACACGCTTGGTGTACGCCTGCGGGAAGCTTGCATACAAAACTATGAAACTCTGTCGACGAAGCTTCAATGACACGACACGACGTTACGACGTTGCCGCTTATATAAAACTACGCGTCTGGGACCAGTAGGTCTTTACGAATGCCTAATATTAAAGGCGCACCGCAAACAACTGTTTAGCAAAATCTCGCTCATTTGCGACAAGGGTGACAGAACTCAAAAAGCATGAATTTTCAAGAGACCATTATTCTTCTTTTTCGGTATTACTCTTGGCAGGGTGGTCATGGTCATCACTTCAGGTGTTGGTGGCAAACTTCACAACACGCCGCCACTGTTCTCTGATGGCCGCCTACCTCGTGCATTCATGTAGTGATGAGCCATTTACCGCCGCTTTTATTTGGTTAGTTCACCACATACATATACATAGACCATTATTAATTTGAATAAATATATCCTCATTACCGTTTTCTGGTTTCTATGCAAAAAATATGACGCAATTTATAACTTAACCTAAATAATTAAGTATATTAATTTGTTAATCCAATCCAATGTAGTAAAATTAAATTTTGTAATATTTAGTCATAATTTTCAATTTACGAGTTATGTCATCCTTATTGCAAATGAGCGATATTTAGAGCATTTACTCAATATCTTTCTCATTTAGTGTTAGAACAAACGGGCATAGGAATCACTCGAGAATTTTATCAAGTTTACGCTTTAAGCGTTTACTCTATACTTACTACTTACCAAGTAATTTGCAAGTCAAAATAGCCACAGTATCTTTTACAATTAAGATTATTCGTACAATGTAGTCGATAAGGGGTTACTAAGCCGAAAAATGTCGAGTTTATTTTACGACATGTCTGTCGCATGTCAGACGAGCTGTGGGCTAAAAGAACTACTTACTAGGCCCCATTAAACGCAAGACGACATCGTGGCAGACCGAGGTGAAGGTGGAGAGATGAGTTGGACAAATATCGGAGGGACTGGCCGGCAATGGCTGAAGAGGCGTGTGTGGAAAAGGGAGAGGGACGTCTTCGCCCAGCAGTGGGACACTACAGGCTAACTAACTATGTAACTAGCCGCTGCTAACGGCTCGCGTGAAAGGAGTTTTCGCCATACAAACTTTGGACCCCCGTTTCATCCCTTTAGGGGGTGAATTTTTGAAAATCCTCTCTTTGTGCTTGCTTTTGTTATAAAAGTAAACTTAGTGCAAAATTACACGTTTGTAGTCCCAGTAGTTTTGGCTGTGCTTTGATATGTCAGTCAGTCAGTTTTTCCTTTTACTTTTTTATGTACATAGATGATTGATAATCGGTACGGGACAAGATCAGGAAGAAAATGATGATGGTGATGTAATTAGAGTCTCGGTTTTAGAGAAATAGATGTTCAAGTATCAACAAAATGCACATTTCGGCTTAGTATCTCTTCAATACTTATTGGTACATAAGGGTACACACCCCACTCTTAAAAGGAATACATTCTTATAGTTATTGTAAATCTAAAAAGATATAAAAATCTACTTTGTCATACACTCGAAGAAGTCTCTCAAACTAAGAAGGCACAGTCACACACATTGTCATTAATTTTATTAATACTCGATGTCTTACAGTTGACATTTTTATTCGTACTATACTATTCTCAGTGGTAACTATAATATCGGTACAATAAAATTGATCAAATCATGTCTCTACGGCAGCCTGTCAGTCACCAAGCCATTGAACCCATGGGCTTCGAGATTGTTCGAAAGAGTTTCTGTGATCCTGGAACGCAAAGTGTTTTTAATATTACCTATTTCAACGCAGTTTTTGATTAATTTTAGTTTTATTGTGCTTTTGGGTACATTATTGATTGGTCTACACTGTCTTCGCATATGAGTCTGTGTTGTAATATGGAAGTATTGTAAACCCAATAGTTTTTGAAAAGAGTAACCATAGCGTTTCTTGCCGGTTCTTCTCCATAGGAAACGACCAATTGGAACCGTGCACTAACTTCTAACGTTTTATAAGCCCATGTAGACCTGTGTGAAATAAAATGATTTTAATTTGACTGACTTGAAACTGAATGAACGCGGGAAGGAGGGATTTTAGGGTCAATTCACACCGGAATGACAGCGGCCAGCCGTGTCTTTTTTATACTTTGAAAGGTTTTTTAAGGATGTAGATACAGTTTAAAATGATTTAATTTCGGTATGAATCAGCCCTTAGTCAATTACAGTTTGACACTTCCCGAATATAGAAACATTCAAAGATTTATTTGCTTTCTACATACATAACTCAATTCTATCTTTGCCTCTACACAGTCGTATGTTGTTTTAACACACAATAATCATATTGTATCTGTACCAATTTATCAAGGATCATTTACCAAAAAACCTCTTCAGTACAATTCCGTACACGAGTTCGCATGAAATATTGGAAACATGTCACATTAGCCTACAGGCTGCCTGAATACTATCAAAATAAATTCAATGCCACTAAGTCACTACAATCCTGCCTAACACAAACATAAAAACTCATAAACTTATACATAAAATTGACCAGTAAACAGTTACTACTTACGTTATCCCGAATCAAAATCACATAAAACAAACTCATGACACACATTTGAAGGGGACATTTCAACACTAGGGAAGATATTATTTGACATAAGAGTTCACAGGTTACAATATGCGCTATAACCGTCTGAGGGGCACCGCATATGGAGAGTTCCAGTCCCTCTCGAAGACCTCCTGTAGGTCTTTTCTTATGTCTCTTGTGAGATTTTGGAAGGTGTCTTCGGCTGTCTGGTCTTGGAACACGAAGGCGACGCCGGCGGTGGTGGTGAAGTAGTCTCCAGACCAGTTGGACGTGCCGATGTATGCGGTGCGGTCTGTCACCATGTACTTGTTGTGGTTCACTCGCGCGAACGGGATCTTGTCTTGTTCAGGCGTTGAGGGGACTACGAAGCGTTTCTGTAATTAAATTTGACGGAAAATAAATATTTGAATACACCATGCCGAAGATTCCTAGTGGCAGCGGGACCTCTCGCGCCAGGCTCAGGACGTCTACTTTCTTCTCCGAAATACGTTTAGAATGAAATTTCGCGTGTTTCCCCTACCACGGTTCCATTTGTTTCCGAAATTTTGGATGAACGAAAATGGTTCAACGTTTCGAATGTCTAAACCTACTCTCATTCATTCATTAATCTATATTAATATAATAAAGAGGCAAAGTTTGTTTTTTGTTTGTATGAGGTAATCTGTGGAAGTACTGGTCCGATTGCTAAAATTTTGTCACCAATAGAAAGCTGCTGTATTCCTGAGTGACATAGGCTATATTTTATGTACGCGGGCAAAGCTGTGAGCTAAAGCTAGTTCGTAATATTTTGAAAAAAAAAAATGATCACGACTGATAGATTATTCGGAATTTCGGTCGCAACTTCGTATTTCTGAGAAAGAGAGTGCACGTCCTAGTTCACGCCAAGGTTCGGAGCGAGAGGGAATGGGATGTGGTCGCATCCTTCTGTAATGCAGTTAATGCTAGTGAAGGAGGCGGCCGCAAGAGTCAGCCGTCACGACAAGACGGTCGCAGAGCGATCTCCAGCCACCGTAGGCGCAGGCTTGCGGACGACGAGCAATCGGTAGCTAGCTTGTCCCCTTGTCCTATAAGAACCAAACCCGAGTCGTCAACGGCGCGTAGTGTTCCAAAAGCCTTAAAGAGATGTCAGCAAACCGTAGAAACCCAGAAGAGCCAATGCCTGCCCTAGCATGGTCCCTGACCATGAGATGGGATATTCTTGGTTGTAGATTGCAAAAGGCAACCGAAGAGATATAGGTGTGGTTTTAGCAAACAATAACAACCATTGAGTCAACTATCCAATTACACATAGTTTATTTTTGTGATAATGAGGAGATAAGCAAATGCTAGGTTTTCACTCACCACTTGTAAGTCGACCCTGGGGTACGCCTGCGACAGGTCGGTGAGCGAGCGCAGGAAGTTGTCCTCCGCGGGCGCCGAGTGCTTCCACCAGCTGATGAGCATCTTCACCTTCACCTTGTTCTATAAACATCGATTACTCACCACTTGTAAGTCGACCCTGGGGTACGCCTGCGACAGGTCGGTGAGCGAGCGCAGGAAGTTGTCCTCCGCGGGCGCCGAGTGCTTCCACCAGCTGATGAGCATCTTCACCTTCACCTTGTTCTATAAACATCTATTACTCACCACTTGTAAGTCGACCCTGGGGTACGCCTGCGACAGGTCGGTGAGCGAGCGCAGGAAGTTGTCCTCCGCGGGCGCCGAGTGCTTCCACCAGCTGATGAGCATCTTCACCTTCACCTTGTTCTATAAACATCTATTACTCACCACTTGTAAGTCGACCCTGGGGTACGCCTGCGACAGGTCGGTGAGCGAGCGCAGGAAGTTGTCCTCCGCGGGCGCCGAGTGCTTCCACCAGCTGATGAGCATCTTCACCTTCACCTTGTTCTCCAGCGCCGCCTTGCGGATCGCGTCGTCTATCTTTGGCCAGAACCTGCGTAACAAAGCAAAAAAAGTTGTTGTTGTTGAGTTGTGAGTTCTTTAGGCTGTGTTGAGAGTTCTTTATGCTGAGTTGAGAGTTCTTTATTTGAGAGTTGTTGAAGTTGAGTTGCTTTTAAGTTCCCTATATTTTTTATATTTTCAATACCTACCTTGTGTGAACTATCATAACTATTCCACAGGTGTCTTACAAAATTAGTGCTCATAGTCTCAATATTAGTTTTTCCCTCTTTGTTAGTTTTACTTTTTTGTGTTTTTTTAACATTGAAGTCGGCTGTATTTTTTGTGTAAATAGTTTTTTATTTTACACTTCTGAGTTAGTTAAGGGAGGCCTACGTCCAACAGCAGTTTTTCATCTTTCGACTGAAATGATGATAATGAGGAAGAAGAAACCAGAACAAACGAATACTTACGACAATTTATGCGTGAAGACGCACATGGGCTCGTAGTCCATGACGGAGATGTACACGAACTGCTCGGCAGACTCGATGATGGACACGATGGCGCTGGAGTCGTCTGTCCGCCCGCCCGGACTCAGGGGCGGCGGTGAACTCTGTAGGAAAGAAAATGTCGGATTAAGTTAAGATTAATGATGCATTTCGGAAAGTGTGCGCAGGAATTACACGAATTGATTCCGTCATTCCCTTTTTACCATCGGACAAACCGTCGTACGGCGAATATCTATCCTTATGTTGTTGAAACCTCTACGGTCCGGACTAAGCGCTTCGCTTCGTCGTTTATACCGCGTACATCGAAGGACTGGAATAATTTGCCTGCTACGGTCTTCCCGTCCAATTATAATTTGGGTGTCTTCAAGGCTAGAGTGAATAGGCTCTTAATGAACTAGTGCGCCTCACCATCTAAGATTGCATCACTGCTTACCATCAGGTGGGATCGCAGTCAAGCACTAGTTTATATACTTAATTAAAAAAATAATAATAAAAAATTATGTAGTCACATCCATACCACACGTCGTAACATAGAGTAATAAACATTTTGAGCCGGTAGTAAGCAGTTCCAAGGAGTTAAAATAAAAGTTTTGTTTCTTATTTGGATCTGACAAGTCACAATGACACAAAAGGTTTCATTATCAATCAAGCCAAGTAAGCAGGAGATATGATACTACACAATTGTATGCACAATCACATGTGCACACTCTATTCCCTTACTCTCCTCTCGTCTGATAGGACGGCGATGCCTACTGTACTAAAGTTAATAAATTCATTTCCTACATTATCTCCAAATCATTCTCACATAGATGGTCTCGATCTATACTGAGAGTTTCAGAGAAACTACACTTTATCTACCAGTGAGATCGTAACAGGTCCGATCCAGCTCAGAAAAGAAAGAGTCGGGGACGCAACCGCCTCCACGCCTAAAACGCCGTAACCTCCGGCTAAACCATTTAAAGAAGGCGGGATTCTCCAGTCGCGGGTATTCAGAGTAGGGACTCTGACCCTTCCATCGAGGGGTCACAGGAAAAACTTTGGCACAATATCACGTGCTGCCGAGCAAACGTTGCTTAGCGGAGGCCCCTTTAGTCTCCTCAGGTTTACCTATCTTCCTGTTACAGAATACCCTAACAGGCGTTGTACAGAGTGAGTTTCGAGATGGTCTTTTAATTAAGAGAACACGGAAAGTATTAGTAAGGTAAGAATCCAACATTCCCAGTCTTTATCCCAAAAGTCCACGTGCCTTTAAAAGGTTTTCTTCCGGTACTAAAAAAAATACTACCTTATCTGACACCAAAAAAATGATTTACCCGTAAAGTGGTGGTTCTATATCGACCCACAATACAGTGCCAAACAACTCGGGTCGACACGCCTACCGTGATAAACATCGACCGTTGGAGCCCTATTATACACACGCGCTGACAATCCGTTACTCGTAAATTATAGGTACAGCACACATTTCGGGTACAAGGAAGTTTCATTCATTCCCGTGTCATTAAAGAAAACATCTATAGTAAAGAGGAATTCATACTTTTGTATGTATATTGAAGTCAAAAAGTACAGGATTGCTTTTAAAAACTTTTTTCACTAGTCTACTACTCAATGATAGTCTGAAGTTGATGGCGCGTTGTGTTACACGCGCGCCTTAAAGAAATGTCGCGCCGTCGACGATTTGTTCTCGGTTCTTTCCGGTCGGTCCGCAAACCCGCGCCTACGATGCGTGGCCATGGTCGGAATCATTCTGCGGCACCCGACAACCAAGGTTCTCCTTTGTCGGCAGCTGGGGTGTGATACCCAAGAGTTCCTTCCGCCTGAATCCGAAATAGGAGCCTATCGAACTCGCCCTGGTCAAAGCCAGCGTCATCCGAAAGTGAGGACGCCGCGCCGTGGCATCTCTCCAGTCACTCCTTATAGAGGGAGCAGATCGCCTCGACTGAGGCGTGCCCAGAACTGTTAAGGGTTTAAACCCTATCTTCACCAAATACAATATATCAGCAAATCCCCGATTCATGGTAAATAAAAGATTTTTATTGTTTTTACAGCAATTTTATTGCAAACTTAATCGCTTATAATTTACATATCATAATTAACAAATTTTTTAATGTATTTTAAGTGTTGTCTCGAATTTTCGGGAGTCTCGGAAAAAATTTAGTCCTAAGGAAGACTCCGTTTCTTGTCTCTGTTCTTCGAAGTTTAGGCAAATAGGCACTACCTATTCCTATCACTGATCATTACACTTTTATCTAGTCTGTCTTTGCTAAGTACCTATTTTAAATGTCTTATTACAACACTTGTTTCTATCGGAGGCTTTACCCTCGAGGAATTAATACTTCCCTACATTATAAATTATAGCCTTTATGTTGTTCTGATGTACCTATCAGCTATCAGCTATATAAGTGTAAAGTTTCATTAAAATGTACCTACATCCTCACAGCATATTATATTTTTAAAAGTTTTATTTCCTTTGATCCGTGGTTCCTCTTACCACTTCTAGTGAAATCTGTCTAGTTTGTCCCGCCATCTCCTTCATAGTCTGCCATGACCAACTTTACACAACAGCATTCATACGCCTCCGTCTACTAAAATACAATCTCCAGTGCGCGCGAGAAGACGGACTGAACAAAACGAACGCAGCATGTGGTATCATTCTGTTATAGAACCACGCGTCCATCACATTATCGTCAAAGAAAATAATCAAGAATAACCACAGCATCGTACCAGCATCGCAAATTAAAGCAACTCCAACCAACGCCACCACATGACCAAAATTCCTTTGAGACATACTGTTTTTGCAACACGACATCACAGATATAATCACGCTCATAAACAAAAATATTTTAAGCATTATTATTAAGAAGATTATATATAAACTTAAAACTTCCATATCTTCCTTATTTAAAGGGTAAATTTGTTCGATAGCATCAATTTTGATTATGTTAACGACGAGTGTAAATCCGTAGACGAAAAGAGTGATGATGAGTTTCTCATGGCTTAGTTTCCCGTTGTGAAGCAGCACTAGCTTAAAGTACGCGATCATTGAAGAGGCTAGAGACCAGGTCATAGCTGTTAGGAACAGCGTGCCACTGGTCAACGATATAACAACACTTTCTGTCTCGTCGAAGGCTATTAAGGCTGCACTGATCAAGTGTAATGTTCCCATCGTGATGTGATGCACACTAACGTAGTTATGGAGAGTCCGCCACCGCGGCAGAATACACCAGGTCGTCCACAATGCTATCAGGCACGCAATTGACACTGTGATCCCCACTAGATGTAATATTGAAACGGCTAATGAACTTTCGCTCTCCATTTTTAATATCTGACGGATATTAATCTACACAGGGACAGAACTATATAGTTCTGTTATAGATCCAGTAATAAGTAGTATTGTTGTTACATATTACATGATGTTATGAAATATGCAGTAATAAACATACATATTATTCGTAATTAATGAAGCGATAATACCTTCATAATTAAAATAAAACATGCTAATTGAATACAACTTGATAAGGGATAACAATGCTAATGAAATTAAAACATACATAACATCACGCTTTTAGTCCTAGAGAAAGGTTATGCAAACATGCAGGGTGTAAATTCATTTATTCAAGAAATTAGCAATCTTCATTCGAATGAGAAGCTTCTGGAAGCTGAGGTCTTGGATAAAATGATACACGTTCAAATGAATCAGAAAAGCATTTTATCAACAAACTGGCTTAAGATAAAAACATACAATTTACGAAACAATTTCGGTCACTGGTTCTGGTTTTGCTATTTCTTTTTTTGACATTGAATTTCGAAGAAAGGTCTTTAACACAATGGCTACTGGAAATCTCCCAAGCCTGCATAGCACACAGATATGTACCAATCGCATGGCGCCAGGTAAAAGTTATTTTTATCCCTAAACCTGGTAAGACCGTCTATGCACAGGCACACCCTTTACCATACTCATAAACCTGACATCCTCTAACTGAAAACTGGACTGACTAACCATTACACTAGCAGCATAACATCTACTCTACACGGATAAACCATCTGTATCTACAATATCTACATACCGTGGTCTCATAGAGAATGCACAATTAATCACAAATATTTCGCACTAGCTGTCTTCAATGACATTAAGGGCGCCTTAAACAAAACGATGTTCGAAAGTAACAGCACACCTTCAAGAGACACAGCATCAACTTCATCTTGTCTGACTGGGAATAGGAGCAGTATAAGTCACCATAATTAACACTACAAAAGTAATGGTAGCTAAGAGTTGCCCTGAATAAGCGATGAATCCCCAAACTTAAGTGGCAGTGGCCAGGGCGCATTGCTCGCAGAATAGATGGCCGTTGGGACCGAATGGATGGAAGGCCTTCTACAAGGTAGACCGATCACCTGGTAAGGATTCAGGGAATTCGATGGATGCGAGACGCACGGGACCGTTCAATGTGGCGACATTTCGGGAAGGTCTATGTCCAACAGTGGACGTCTTTCGGCTGAAATTTTGATAATGATGAATAAGCTAGGAGGATTCATGACCTTCAGGAAAGAGGTGGAGTGGCTGAAATGAAGGCCGCTACGGGTCTACGTAATAGTAGATAGACCATTGAATAAACCACGGGATATTGTGCGGAAAAAAATCAGATAGATGGACAATACCGTTTTAGCCAAAACCCAAAAAGAACTAACTAATTAATTACTGTTTTTTATAGTTAGGCTGTTTTTATCTAATCAGAACTGTACTGTATGTAGATATTGAAAATTTTGAATATTTTGTAATTCCAATTAAATCTGTATACAGGATGAGGTTTTGAGAGTAGACTGCAAGAATAAAGATGATGTCCAAAAAATGACCCAGAATCGACAGAAATGAACTGTGTACCAATGGATTGGCATTTAAATATAATATAATGTTGCCAAAGTGGCAACCCTGAAATCGTTGTAGTATAGGAGCTAAGAGCAAAATAAAATAAGTAAAAACAATCTTTTATTTTTATGTTTTTTTTATTTGGCCCATAGATACTACAATCGTTATAGTACTGTGTGTATTATTGATAATTCTGTAGCTAAGGATTGCAAATAAAAAATACGAAGGTGATTTGATTCAACCTGCGGGATTTTTAGACTTAGTATGTTTGAACATAGAAAATAATTAATAAATAAAAGAGATTACTGTTACAATTACAACAAAACCGCGGACATGTTTTTAGTTCGTGTATAGTTCCAAACTGTATTTTCTTTGATTATTTGGGCAATAAAGTTTTTGTGATAATAATTGTTGATTTTTTTTTATCCAAAGCAACATAATTACCAATAATACACAATACGTTGATTGTAGTATCTATGAGCGAACAAAAATAAGTATAAAAGTTAGAGTATTTCTTTTGCTTGTACATTCATGTGTAACACAAGTTATTGTGGGTTAGAATGTCGTTGTTGTTATAGGAAATAATTATCATTAGAACTTATCACAATAAGACTTACATTATGAAAATAAATGATTAACAACGATATTCTCACCCACAACATGGCTCTTAGCTCCTACACTATACCAATTATTTTTATATTTGCAATCTTTAGCCACAGAATTACCAATAATACACACAGTACTGTAACGATTGTAGTATCTATGGGCCAAAAGAAAAAAAATATAAAAAAAACAGAGTGTTTGTTATGATGTGATTTAATATGATGTTGTTATTATGTTGCTGTTGCTTGTGAAATGTGTTGATGATAATTATCACAAGTGATACAACATTAAAACAACGTCATATTAAGCCACAACATGACGTAAACTTATTTTATTATTGTTTTAAACGATTTTTTTTCTTATTTTATTTTGCTCCTAGCTCCTATACTATAACGATTTCAGGGTTGCCCCCTTGGTAACATTATATTATATTTCAATGTCAATCCACTGGTATACATTTCATTCCTGTCGATTCTGGGTTTTTGGTCCATACATTTATGGACATGTCCTTTTAATGGATACTATTACACTAGGCCGCAACAATTCGAAAAAACTGAGCCCAAAAAGTGTGATAGATTACATGTGTCATTGTAATATCGTGCCTGGCTGTTTCGGGCTGAATAGCAGTGAGATGTTGATTTCTTAGCATACTTACTACTCTGGATGAATAATCCTTGTGTAGTTGTGCATCTCAGGGCCTGCCATTTCCTGGTCTTCTGTTTTATCATCAAAACGCAATCTTGCGCGTTCCATCTCCCGCAATAGCTCTTGGAATAGGATTCTTAACATCTCGTGGCGGGGTACTGTCGTAGAGCACTGTAAAAACCCGAGGTATCTAGGTGTGGCATTGGACAGAGCGTTGACTTTTAGAGTGCATTGCCTCAACACGAAGCAGAAGGTTGGGTCCCGAAATAACCTGTTGCGCCGCCTTATTTCTACCAAGTGGGGTGCTGCACCCGATGTTCTTCGCACATCTGGCATGTCGCTATGCCTCTCTGCAGGTGAATTCGCGTGCCCAGTGTGGTACCGATCAGTACACGCAAAGCAAGTCGACATCGCCCTGAACGAGACGTGTCGAATTATATCGGGATGCCTTAAACCGACTCCACTTAATAAGCTGTATCCACTGACCGGTATTGCCCCACCAGCTGTTCGTAGGGATGTCGCATGCGCGATCGAAAAGAAAAATCAAGAATCCGATTCCCGACATCCCCTCTTCGAACACAAAACACCACCAAGTAGACTTAAAAACCGGAAGAGCTTTCTTCGTTGCATAGAGGCCATTCTTGACCCACCACCTAAAGAAAGAATGAAGCTCTGGGAAGAACATCACCTACCACCATCTGATTTTTTGAAACCCCAAGAACATCTTTCGCCCGGGCGGGACTTGCAGTGATCTATATGGAAAGCACTAAATAGGTTGCGCACCCAGGTAGGCCGCTGCAAGTACAATCTGGCGAATTGGGGTTTTACAGACCCGTTAGATACACAATGCGAGTGCGGTGCTCCTGTTCAAAACATGAGTCACATGTTGGAGTGCCCCCAGTGCCCCTTAACCTGCACTCTGGAGGATCTAATGAGCGCCACTGATGCGGCTAATAACGTGCCTACTTACTGGGCCCAAAAAGTGTAACGAGCATCGAATCGAGAAGAAGAAGAAGAAGTTTTATCAGCTAATAAATCATGCGATATCTTTGCTCGACTTTTTTTTATATATAACATAAACTAGCACTTGACTGCCATCCAACCTGAAGGTAAGCAGTGATACAATCGTTTAGAACAGCTTTTTTAATAATGTACTTGATCTAGTGCTTCACTGCGATGATAAGCAATGAAAAAATTGTTGATGGTGACGCGCACTAGTTTATAGGTCTGAGAATAGGTCGCAGCTTATTTTTTACTCTCCTACTTTAACCTCCCATTTTTTTAATTATATGGCAGAACATCGTTTGCCGAATGAGCAAGCATTATTTACAAACCAGCAGGTTTAAAACTGTACAAAAAAGTCACGTACCTATAGTAATGTACTTTTCAAACATTTTATCTACGTTATGTGCAGTATGCTAATAAGCAGGCGGTACTAATGACCTAATTAAAATTTAAATAAAACAAAAAACGTGATTAGAGCAGAACAGTAAACGCCACTAGTTACCTACTGAGAAATTTAAAATGGGAAGTGCTAAACAATTAATAGAAATATACAACGATGAAAAAGAAATCATTCTCATCATTGGTGCTTCATTTTCTGCGCTGTGTTGCGTGGTCCTGTGGATGACCTGGTGTTTAATGCGACATTGGAGAACTCTACACAACTATATCGCTGTGAACCAAACCACGATGGGAGGCATACATCTGATCAGTCTACTCATCATCAAGCTTAGTAAAAAAAAGTACGCATACTTTTTCGAGTTCGCGAGTGATTTCTTTTTCATGGCAACGCTGGTTTGGTCCCTGTCATCGTCACTATTGGCCTACTTCAACTTAGTGTTGGTGCATAAACTAAAATTAAGCGGTCAGAAAGTGCAAGTTACTATTTTCGTGTATTCCTTAACTTTGGTGAACCAAATGATAACTGTATTTGTAAGCAGTATATTTCATAATGATAAGAAGTTAGCTGTTATACAATTCTATCCGCTAGTGTTTATGGTGACGCTCATTTTAGTGTTGTTTATTACCGTAACTGTGTCAGTGTTGTCATGCTTCAAGAAGAAAATGTCTAAGAGAAACGTCAAACATGTATTGTCTCTGATTGGTGTTGCTATTTTATGTGATACTGCAACTGTGCTGTTTCTGCTACTGTACCTTATTCCTAAGGCTGCGAAAAGTCATTATAAAAGCATTTCATTTATAATATTCCATTTGAAGTTTCAAAAAATAGAAACAGCAAAAGTATGGTTTACTATGAGACTGATACCGCAATCGCTGTTCGTAGTTTTAAATGCGTCATCAAGGAGTAGATGGGAAACGTATTTTAGAAGGCAGGAGCGTTTAAGGGCTGTTGCGTAAGGTTTCAAGGAGTAGAAGAAGAGGCAAGGTTTGCATGGAGAAGATTCGACGTTAGTCGTGTGCAGCCCACATCAATACACAGGACAGACATCCAAGGATGTTTCCTAGGAGAAATCACGACCGTTGGTATCAAGGAACTCTATTTAGGACAGCTGGATTTTTTTCCACAAGCTACGGCTTGTGTGTGCGTGGGGTTTTTGTTTAAAAAAGAAGTCTGTAAAGTATGTGTAATTAGTGAATAGGTACCTACTGACAGTAATATCTATAGTACGTTCCACCTTGCAGTGGTATCGCATTGATATAACTTTTAGCGAGCTTTTAGCATAGTGATTGTGTTAAAGATAAATTATTTATGTCTCGTATGGTCTATTTGAAATAAACGTGCTCCTGTTCTGTTTTGTATTGCATTATATTCTATAGCTCTTGTATCGTAAATCATAATATGGGTCTGATAATACCTAGTACTTTCAAATTCATATAATAATACACATTTCTGGCTCTAATATTGTAAACCTAACGCATATTACAATTGTACGTCAACCTCTGTCCTGTATAATTATGTCATATGATTATGTCAATGTCCTGTATATTGTGGTATCCAGTTAGTAGTAATTACTTTTTCTGTTTTTACCTATGAGAACCTGTAATTGGCTAAATGTCTCATATACAATTGTTATCCATTATTTATAGCTGTTGGTTTTGCTTGGTAAAATACATACATTTTAAGCTAGTTCGCTCTTTTATTCTTATTGTTAAGTTGATTTTATAATAGGTAGATCGTGGTTCAAATAAAGTTAGCCACCCTTACTACTAGTAGGAACGAAGGCACCGCTTTTTAGCTCCGCTGACTCAGTTCGAGCAAGGTTACCGGATGGCAGCCATAGTTCAATGGGGGTGACTTTCAACTTGGCCGTTTGTGTTATCAAGTAGGTACTGAGGCACACGTAGTAGTAGGTAATTAATGTCAAACCAAGCTGACTCACGTACTTCAAACAAAATGTCCGTTCTACAAGCTCTTGTGTTGTAATTACACCTTCGTGCATGAAGAGTATAGAGGAAATAAGCGACTTTGTTAATCACATATGTAACAACCTATAGTTTTTTTAGGTGGGAAATCACCCAATGACTTTTCCCGCTCTTAGGCGGAGCGGGAGGGCATGCAAGACTTTTACTGACTAAAACCCACTCCGGTTCCTTCTTTGCCTTCGTTCCCGGGCCCCGGGGTTCACTTTCAACTTTGGTTATATTCAAACTAAAGTCTTTAATGTACGTTTAAAAGATCACCTCGAGCGCAAAGGGCAATTGAAGTAACACGAGTGGGAAAAGTCTGACACTACCTTCGCACCACACAAAGCGGGAGAAGTTGTTCAGTAATTTCTCAACCGCAAAAAAGGCCTTTGATGTACTATGTACTCGCAATAAGTGTAAGATTAAGGGATGATCTGAGTGCCTAGTGCGAGTTGGTTTTACGTTAACGCGACCGCTTATAACGTTCGGCGCTCTAATATCCAATCAGAGAGACAAACGCGGCAAACATTTCCATCACGTTAACGTAAAAACAACTCGCACACAGTATGTTCACCTTTAACCAAGACACGATACGCCAAGTGAGAACTATCTGACCTTTTCCATGCGCAAACATTAAGCGTAGCTAATAGTGGAGCTAGGTCGAACTGTATAAACAAAAGGTCCATTTACCGAGCCCAGTGAGTTCCGACCTGAATACTGAAAGAAGCAGGTTTCAACCACTATACCTTAACAACCCATCAGGGTCACCGGATGGTTGCTATAAAAGCCTTAAATGGGATGGCCACAGCACTCGCCATATTGCCAATTTAAAACGTTCCAACGCCATTCAGTCTAGCTTTAACGACAGATAAAATGTTACGATGTTTTTTTGACAGACACACTTACGACTTTATTGGGATATGCTACGACATCCTAAAATATGCCTCGAAGGCAATATCGGAATTATCCATGAGATTGATGGACCTCTCATAAACAATAGTAGATTGTATCATAAGGGAGCAAAGTAATATTTTTACGGCGAGGGCGTTTTTTGAATCGAGAGCGAAGTGAAGGATTCTTGTGTAGAATCCCGAGCGTAGCGAGGGGTTCTTTAGTAGAATCCTGAACGTAGCGAGGGATTCAAAGTACGTCGCCCGAGCCAAAAATATATTTGCGCCCGAGTCATACACTCTACTTTTCATCACCCTCTATGAGGAAATAAAAGGCGCCTCATCATTTTATCATTTGTCAATATTTGTAATTTTTAGTCATTTTAGTCATTTTTAGTTATTTTTTGTAATTTTTGGTCATTTTAATCTATTTTTAGTCTTTTTTGTAATTCTTAGTAATTTTTTGTAATTTTAGTCGTTTTAGTTATTTTTAGTCATTTTTAGACAGTTTTGGTCATTTTAATCTATGTTTAGTCATTTAGTCATTTTTTTGTCATTTTAGTCATTTTTTGACATTTATGGTCATTTTAATCTATTTTTAGTCTTTTTTGTAATTCTTAGTCATTTTTTGTAATGTTAGTCATTTTAGTCATTTTTAGACAGTTTTGATCATTTTAATCTATGTTTAGTCATTTAGTCATTTTTTTGTCATTTTAGTCATTTTTTGACATTTATGGTCATTTTAATCTATTTTAGTCTATTTTTAGTCATTTTTGTAATACTTAGTCATTTTTAGTCATTTTAATCTATTTTTGTTTGGTTTTAGACATATTTATAAAATTTAGTCATTTTTGTTGTATTTATCATTCAAACAATATATGCGTTCAATTTCTTTGGCGCTAAACACTAAGATGTTCCAAATTCATTTCTGCGCACTTATTTCAGATAACGGGGAATAAAAATACTTAACGGGGAATAAAACATTTAACGGGAAATAAAAATACTTTTATTTCCCGTTAAAAGTTTGATACAGAAAACACTACCTTTGGTCGCACTTAAAGGCGAACAAAGTCGTCCTTTTCGAATAGATGGGATGAAAAAATAATTACTTGCTTTTTTTGTGGGAAATTATCAAATAATTACTCCAGCTCTAGGTGGAGAGAGAGGGTGTGTCAGACTTTTACTAACACATCCTCTCGCTCCACCATCTGAGTTAGATACTTCAGTTGCCCTTTGAGTTCCAACCCGCAAACTTGCCGGCTCTATCATCTACGTTGATATCTTTTTGAGGCGCACGTGGAACACAATGCACCATACGGCGACTCGGGCCTCCAACTCTGTACCTACTTATTTTTCAATATAAAATTGGTTTTACGTATCTAATGATTTGGTTTAGTTGTTTTGATATTTAAATTCGACACCATCATCATCTGCCTAGCCTTTTTCCCAACTATATTGGGGTCGGCTTCCAGTCAAGCCGGATTTAGCTGAATACCAGTATTTTACGAGGAGCGGCTGCCTACCAGACCTCCACAACCCATTAACTGGGGTAATACGGTACTTCATGGCAAGACTGGAGTCAGATTTAAATTCGACACCGCGATCGATTTATAAACACGTTGGTAGCATTATGTTTCGGACTCCTATTCAAATATCGCTTAGGTTGACTCATAAGTGATGATGCTTTAATATAATTATGTTAACACGCGACATTATAATTATGTGTAAAACTGATTAAGTAGGGAAATTAAAAACAAAATACAAATTAAGGTAGCATTCCGTTCTTAGCGACCACGACACGCGACCGCGACTGGGTCACACGACCCTCTGCTTAGTATGGTGAGATAGAGGTCAAGCACGAGCTTATCAATAATAAAAAATAGGATGGATTTGTATCGAGTACTAAACAAACCAGTCGACTGCGTCGCGCCAGTCGCGCGATTGCAGTGGACAGTGGATTGGGCGATAGGTGCTATACTAAGCAGAGAATCGCGCTACCCGGTCGCGGTCGCGGGTCGCGGTCGCTAAGAACCCTATGCTACCTTTAGAAGCAAGTAATAATTATTGACTAATTTCGGTTTGTCTGTCAAACAAACCGAAATTCTCGGGTTTTGAATTTATATTTTGACTATCTTACACACGCTATGAAGAAAAACGATAAATCCCGGCAAATCAACGATTATATTTGAGCAGTGTTTTCTTAATCCAAAAGTCAATTTGGAAGAAAATGCCAAATACTGTGATTGCGTGCGACGAACCGAACGTAATAGCAAAGAAAACACTGAAGGAAATTGAAAATTCCTGTATAGGCAATAATATAAACGTCGGCGGGTTTGTCAATCAGTATAATTAACACTTGTGAAACATGTCTATCAAACGAATGATTTACTCGTAAGTAGCCAATAATGGATAATGGCTACTCAGAATGTTCGTTCCAGCTACGAATATTGGAAGTAATGAATAATTATGTCGCAGCCGTATTGTATAACACGCCGTATTACAATTTGGCGCGCCGTAATGTAATGTGGCACTTCATGCACAGCCGGATTATAATTTGGCTAAAAAAAGTACGCCGCATTGAATGCGCACTTTGCGCTTTTTTTTCTTATTCTTTGATCTATCACTTAGATGTCTACTCGACAATCTATGATGGAATGTGAATGAATTAATTCAAGTACACGCCTGTTAACGCCTATTTACGGCACTAATGAAGAGCCGCCATGATACTATATTCACTCTGTTATAGCCTGGAGTTCGAAAGTTAGTGGCGTGACTTCTTCGTGCCTTGGAAAGTAAGTAAAGCTGATGGTTCTGCGCTTTAATCTCTCCGATCATGCTATGAGTGTTAAGAAACATAGAGTACACCTGTGTTTGCGCACTCAATTGTTCACCATAATACCTCTAGCGTACTTAGCAATTTTTTTTTAAACTGGTGTAAACTAGTGCTTGACCGCGATCCCACCGAATGGCAAGCAGTGATGCAATCGTTGATGGTGAGGCACACTTGTTTATTAAGATCCTATTCACTCCTTGAAGAGACCTAAATTATTATAATCGGACATGAAGACCGCAGCAGGTAAATTGTTCCAATTTTTGGATGTACGCGGTATAAACGAAGAGGCAAAACATTTAATCCGGACCGTAGAGGTTTCAACAACATAAGGTTGTATTTCTAGTGAGATTGGACACCATGATTAATTTAGTCGGAATGATTACTCTTAAGACCACTTTCCACGGACGCGTAACCGTCGTCGAAAGTTTCAGTTTTTTATGAAAGCATCACGCAGGCGTACACTAAGCGTATAATAACGAAACCGCTTCTATGAAGTAACGCATCCGTGGACAGTAGGCCTTATGATAAGGATTCAGTACTCACAGTAATATACGCGCCGTAGCTGTGTACCGCGTCGGATATGTTGACAGGGTGTTCCATGTTGATCTCTGTGTTGAGCTCCGCCGGCCAACTGTCCGGGACCACCGCGTCTGGAGTACCCAAGCTCCAGTACACCTGTGTACGGGAAAATCAAAGTAATATTATAAAGGCAAAAGTCAGTATCTATATGTGTATTGTATGTGTGTGAATGGGTTTGTATTTGTTACTCTTTCACGTTCAAACGTTTAAACGGATTTGGATAAAATTTGATACCAGGGTAGACCGGGCATAGGAGACTTTTAATCCCCTTTTTTTTAATTTATATATTTTTTTTTTCATTATTATTTTCGTGTATGCGTCTTTCCGCACAAATAAACCGATTTTCTTTCTTTCTAATTCAGGGAGTATGTTCCATTGAGATCATTTTCAGCTTTCACGCGGATGATAGAACGTGCATGAATAAAAAAAATAATTAAATAGAATGAAATAAGCCAATGGATGCTATTCTAGATAATATTTCCTTAAGACCCCCATGGTCAATAGTGAATAGGTTACTTCTATGCAAGCATGCTCCATCGTCGACCACATCATCACTTTCTAGCGGGTGAAATATTGGTCAAATGCGAACCTATGACTTGTGTATATTAAAAAAAAAATAGAAAGTATTTCTAAGCTCAATTCTTTTAAAGATTGTAGAACAATCTGAAGCAAAAGCTGTCTCCTCCTTCATATACAGAAAGTAAATGAAACGGAAAATGCGCTGGTTGCTTTCAAACAGGTTATTAAAGTTTATGGCAATGAAGGTAGTCCTTAGAGAGGATGCCAACTTAATTGCCTAGCAACGTGTTGTCTCTGTCGCACTTTATTTATTTATTTAACGATTTATGTACACACACAAAAGAATTAGAAAAGAAAAAGGAGACAGAAAATAGGTACAAGGGTAATGCTTATACGTATGTATTTAGAAATATATAAGTATCTTTATCAGTTATCTAGTACCCATAACACAAGCTCTGGGACTAGATGGCGTTGTGTGAAAAAGTTGTGGAATATTATTATTATTATTTCTAAAGAAATCTCTTCCAGCATACCGCGAAAGGAGAGTTGGAAGAGAAAGAGAAGTAGACACCGTGTGTGGCCAATAAATATCATACGAAACCGTAACTTGATGTGAGGGTCCGTTCTAAGCGACCCTTTGTAGTATGGATAAAATTTGTACACCAAGCGACCGCGACCGGGTCGCGCGACCCTCATCAGTATGGCACCGGTCGTGGTCGCGTGTCGCGTTCGCTAAGAACCGAATATACTACCTTTAGTAGCCCAGCACTTGTTGTCCCTGTCACACTTCATACAAACCCGTACCTTGATTGTTTTTTTGAGCGGGAGGGTGTGTCAGACTCTTACTGACTAAACCCCTACCCCGTTCCTTCGTTGCCTTCGATCTGGGGGACACGGTGACAACCTTTCGGATTTTCCGTGTTCCGAACCCATACCTTGATGTGTTAAACAACTTAGAGTGCGTCTAATGAAAGCGCGACATGGAGTTTTTTTTTAAATTTAATTGGCAACATTATTCAGCCGCAATTGTAGGAAATAAAAAAAATTGTGAAGTGTCAAGACATGATTCTTCTACTAATTAGGAATACCACATACAATTTTTTTTCTTTTTCTCAGGTCGCGCTTTCATTAGACGGACTATAGTTAACAGGGACACAAGTTGCTCGTGTGCTAGCATCTCAAGATAAACACAAGCCTTGGAACTTTACCCCTCTTGTTAAGCTTTAAGACAGAACAATGTAACTTAGTGACGGCGACCGTGAACGTGCTAGCCCGTGCCCAGAGCTATTTAGCGGACAACTTTCACAATTATCTACTCGATAGCAAACTTTATAAGATGACGTGGTCTGTAAGTTTCTCAAGTCTTCATTTAGATGCCATCTCACGGAGATATCTTTGGCTTCTTCTTTTAAAACGTTTAGAGAGTAATGAAGATGAGGGATATTTTAGATACTGCTTCTGCCCATGAAAAAATCTATCACCTAAGTAATCGCAATTCAAAGATAAGGTCGTCTATGCTCCGGTTATGGCGCATATTTTGATGTTTGCAAGGGAATCATAACCTTTAGGAGACTTCCCGATTCGTCGATCTATCAATCTAATTAATCAAGAAGCAATATTAAGTAGCGCAAGTAAAGAAAAGAAAAGGAAAGAGAGGGAGGAAAAGAGGCTAAACCGTTTAGACCACAAACATATTATGTGGTCTAAACGGTACGTCTTTTTTTACGATTCGGAAAAGTCTTCGAGACTTGATTCGGGAATCGAACTAAGTATTTACATAGGTAAGTTTCTATGGAACTCTGCGCGAGTTCGACACGCTCTTGATTGGTTTATTCTAAAAAAAAACACTTCGAAAATACAAGTTATTTCAAGAAACAAGAAATGTCATCCGATAGTACCTAGCAATTACCTTATTGGCATCTAAAATGCTATCAGTACGAAACGGTACCTATCACCGGTCCCTCTATAAGGAAACAACATGCTGTCACAAACTATACCTTTTAATTATATTGATGATTGATCTACGAATATCGATCACACAAAACAAGGTAAGCGTTCTATATTTATTTATCTAATTAACTATAAAATAAGCTATAAAAAAGTGTAAAAAAACATTTACATTACAAAATATTTAGTATTTTACAATTAGGAAAACATCTTCGAGACTCGATTTGGGAATCGAACTATTTATTACTGATGAAAGTTTCGAGACTCGATTCGGGAATCAAACTATTTACATATTATGCAAGTTCCAACGAAACCCTCGACGCACGAGTCCAACTCGCATTTGACCTGTTTGTCTTTCTAAAAAATACACTTCGAAATTAGAAGTTGTTTCAAGAAACAAGAAATGTCATCCAACGGTAGCAATTACTTTATTGGCATCTAAAATGCTATCAGTACAAAACTTTCCCTCTATAAGGAAACAACATGCTGTCACAAACTGTACTACTTACCTTTTAATTATATTGATGATTGATCTATGAATATCGATCACACAAAACAAGGTAAGCGTTCTATATTTATTTAATTATATAGCTACATTAGGTGCACTAAATATACCGTGGCGGACCAAGGTCTGTCCTCGCGCTTGGCAGTGACACCCTGTGTTGTTGCAGGTTATATCGTGGCTTCAAGGTCGGACACAATAATGGCTTTATTCATTTCCGTATTAAAATTTATGTGGCATTGTAAGAAAGTTGAGGGAAGTGTACACACTGGAAACCTTCTCCATAGATATTCGTAACACCATATTGTTATGTGATGTGATTTTAAAGAGTGTCCCTGAACTTTCTTGTACGTTCTTCTCCATAAAGATCCACGCTTTGGAACGTGCAATTTAGCTCTTTTTGACTGAACGACATTTGACAATTCAATAGGCTTTTATTTCTGTTTCTGTTCGAACAAGGATGTGATTTAGAATAGGGTTTCCAGACCCACATTTTTAAATTGTAAGGCCATCCTCAAGGTGGACCGTTGATCTGATGAGGGTTACGGGGATCCGATAGATGAGAGACGAACAGGACCGGTAGCTGAGGCGTCCTAGAAATTCAAATTTCTAGGAGGCCTTCCAACTCTGCGTCTTCCGGTACGCGGTCATGTTGTTATTATATTATATCTAGCCCATACTCCCACCCACTGCCCCACTACTGGGCAAAGGCCTCCCTCGATTCTTTCCATTGTTCCCGGCTGTGACCCACTTGCCAATTCCTAAGCAAGAGATCCACATAGTCTTATCTCCCTTGTGGTCTGCCACGAATTCGTGGTGCGAATTCAAGGCAGCGATTTCGTTTTTATTTCCTGGCCCACTGCTCGATCAACATGTGGCGGACACGTTAAGCTTAGTCCCATTTAAGTTGAGTAGCCTTCTGAGCCACGTCAACAATCTAAGTATTCAAGTGCAGTACAGCATTTCAAACGCGATTCGTTAGTTTAAAACCAACACCAGTAATAAATCAGACTTTCGTTTTGCTTACTAAAAAGTACACAACAAGACGAAAATATTATATCAGTAGCAATATTTCCCGCTCAAAATAGGTAGCAAGAAAAATACTGAATATTTAAAGAGCGAGCAACATTATTTAGCTATGAAATATTAACACGGCGTGCTAGCAAGCTGGGGTGCTAATTAAAAGCTCTCGCCTTACAACTCGCGGATGAATGCTGAGCACTTTTTTAAGCGGAATTCTTCGTATATTTCTTGAGAGAAAATAGCTGACGAATATTCACAGGGTGTAATTAATTTGAATTATAACACGGCACTAATTTATGTTTCCTTGTTAGAAATGACAGTTGCTTCTGGTATATTAATTTGTGTTTCTTTATTTTATTGGAAGACTGTTTTTGGACACGAAAAAATGTCCGTGCAGTAAAGTGATTACGTGATATTTATAGTTCTCAATTGAAAAGTAGAAGGATCGTAGAAATTGTTTTTCTGTGATTTTGAAACGAGTAGTACAGCTAAGGAGTGAAATTCTCTTCCAGAGTTTCCTGACAGCTACAACCTAGGGGTATTTAAGTCATAAGTGAATAGGTTACTTCTAGGCAAACCATCCATTACCAGGTGAAAGTAGTCAAGTGCGTAAATAAATAAATAAAAAATCTACCTACTCCCATGGAGAAAAAATGATAATAATATGTATCATAATAGCAATGTTAAAGGTGCGGTGAGACGGCATGTTGCAAATGTACCGTGTTCTGTGATATTATGTAGCAACGTCTAGACACCGCGGTCTAGACGCGCCTTAACAAAACCATAACTTACGTCGAAGACTTTCCCCAAGTCTGCGCCGAGACAGGAACAGTTGAACGCGACTATTCCCAGCTCTTTCACCTGAGGACAATCACATAACGGTATTTAAAGGTTCTATATACCTATACATTTTTTAGATTAATTAGAGTACCATCTAAAAATGTATTTTACAAAAAAATACTTTCATTTTAGGGTTCTGTACCCGAAGGGTAAAAACGGGGCCCTATTATTAAGACTCCACTCCACAAGGTATCTCACGAACCTCGGTAGCTAGTAAGTTTCACACATTATGTTTTTCTGTTGCCACTATAACAACAAATACTAAAAACACTTCGTCGCTTTAAATCAGGTGAGATAGCGGTCAAGCGCGAACCTAACAGCAATAAAAAAACGGATTAAAAAGTGGCGCTCCCATACAATAAATAAACGTGATTTATTGCTAGATTTTAATATTGTAGTACAGAAATCTAGCAAACCCTTCATGTGCTAGTCTGACCCGCACTTGGCCACTATTTTCCCTGTTGAGTTTTCATATATGCAATGAAAATTAAGAACAAAATTAACGAAAGGTAAATATCAATATAAAGTCACCTGCGTTAGCGATCGCCAGTCCATATTGGCACTGCCGATGTAAAAGTGTTTTCTATCTATAATCCAGAACTTGGTGTGCAGGATGCCATTCCCTAGTAACTTCGAAAAGTTCAAACTCCGTACCTGATAGGAAGAAATTAACAATTGACATTAGAATAACATTTTTTACAACATATTATAAAACAAAGTCCCTAACAATGTTTGATCGAGATAAACTTAAAAACTACACTATGGATTTCCATGCGATTTTTATCAATAGATAGAGTGATTCATGAGGCAGGTTTAGGTGAATAACCTATCGATCTCCTGTTTTGGCATACGGGAGATGGTAAAACAAATGATACATTACAAAAATTATCATGTTTTCTGTTGTTTCATTTGTTTTTCTATCTCCGATATGTGACAGATAGGTTATTGGTTTCGGCTGTAAGAAATGCATATTATATTAGCGAAAACACCATTTTAAATGGTGCCAAGCTGGGGGAGGGCGCTAGACTATACTAATACTATTATAAAGAGGAAAGATTAGATTTTTTGTTTGTTACGATTTAACTCCAAAACTACTAGACCGATTTCAAAAAACATCTTCACTCAGTAATTGGCCACTTATTTTCTACTTTAAAGCGGGTGAAGCCGCTGACTAAAGCTAGTTATTAATATTTTAAAATTAAAAAAGGAGGACCTTACCTGCGCAGCTTTCTTCTTAAGTAAATATTCAGTATCTACATTAGGATAATTTTTACTGGGCCAATTTTGAGCAATTTTTAAATCTATTTTTCTTTTTGACCCGGCAGCATATAAAGCTTGGAACACTTGCTCACCCTAAAACAAGAAAAAAGAATAATTAAGTAACATAGTGAGGACACCGGCATGTCCTAGAACCAAAAATTCGAAGACATGTGACATCCACCAAACCCCCACTGGGCCCGCGCAGTGAATTACGGCCCATTCCCTCTCCTAGAGAGGAGGCCTGAGTCCCAGCAGAGGGAAAATTACATGGCTGATGTTATGTTAAGTAACAATAGTCCGCCCATAGCGACCATTGGAGCATAAGTATCTGAACCGCGCGACGATCCTACTTCTTTAATGCACGCAGTTTGATAATTGACTCTGATCGAGAAGGTTTAATTGCGCAAGTTGCGTGTGGCGACGTTTTGTGTCGGCATTTAGTGGCCAATGCAAGCCACAAGAAGCGAGCAGCGACGATTTGTAGCGTGTGGCAACCACCGGCGCTGGCGCCAACCGTGTGCGGCGAATCCATAAAAAATGAATGTAAATAAGTCAGGAAATAACAGAAAATTAGACGGTGGCAGCATTTTGTGGCTATGGCCTTAGAAAAGGTAACCAGTTCATAAAGCTGTCCATACCTATATACAAACCAAAAAACAAACTACAAATATTTAATAAGCAAACAACACAAACCTCAATAGATGTATTATAAGGATACTGTTCATTATATCTAAGAGTCCAATAGAACGACGCTATCTCTATACTGGCTTGAGCTTCATCTATCAAGTCTAGCCACACATTCTTCGTCGGTAGATGCGTCACATTCGGAGGGTACATGTGTCCCTCTGGAATACTTTCAACTAATGATAACCTGGAATAGAAAAAAAACATTAATCACAGTTTTTAAGAGTCATTGTTACTCTATTATGAATGTAGGCAAACCTTGTATTAAGATTGAGTGTCTATGCTAACCATATAGATTTTATATGGACGAAGGAATTTGAACTGTATGGTTTGAGTGTTAAGGTTGAAAATTGTTTATACATGTACTTCGTTCTGTGTTTTGTATTTCAAGCATGGCTTTTACTTTGATGTACAAATAAATGGTTCAAGGACATATGTTTTGCTGTTGAAATTATATCTTAAACAAATGTGTAGGTAAAAAAAAAAATAACTATACTCCGTTTGTTTAGGTAGTTAACTAAAGGTAAACAGTCTTGGTATGTCTTTTTATATTAAAGAGGTCGTATATAATACACACAAAGATTATTTAAATTTAGTTTATTAGCTAACATTGATTTAGGTGAATACCTATCTGCAAAGATTTTTACATACAATTTATAGACAACTTTTAGATAAAAAGACATACCAAGATTGTTTACCTTTAGTTAACTACCTAAACCGACGGAGTATAGCTGCTGTATCTTATATGTACATAGAAGCAATATAGCAATGAAGAAGGAAGAAGTTCCACATCATGTAGGTTACCTTTACTAACGGAAAATATAGGAAGCAAAAAGGTCGAAACACTAATAACTCAGGTGACTTAACCCAAAAACCATGCATTGGTTTAACCTAGATTAGGGCTTGCTAATAAGCTTGTCCTATTCTTGTAACCTATAATACATGGTAATGTGATTTATGCTTTTATATGTTGCTGAAGACATTTAATTTTTGATGTTTTTTTTGTTTTACTTAGTTCATAATGCTTTCTTTATAAGCCTTATCGAGAGTTATATTTTTATCAAATAAATAGCCATTGTATATGGTCAGTTGTCCCACATTGAACCAGGTAAATTTCAAAGTCTCATAGTGGGCTGGATGTTCAATCAATGCCTTTAATTTTTTGTGTATAGTTAGCATATTTATTTAGCTTCAATTTTGTAAAACATTAATTTCTCATATTCCTTTTAGTTTCGGTGTAAAACAGGTTTTTTATGAAAAATGATTTTTGGTTAAATGTGTACCACCGGTGGTACACATTTAACCAGGGTATCGTCCACATTGAGACACCTTATTAACGATGTCTTCTAGTTCAATTTATAAGGCAAATACTTTGTATAGATGTTTTATCTCACGAAAGCGGGTGACCCATACTTGTGTGTGTAAGTGTACATGCACACTGTCTTTGTGTGCGTAAGCTCGGGAGCGCTCAGTCGCGGCCGGGTCGCCGGCTAAGTCAGTAGTGCTTCTTGGTTCGCGTCAAAATAATTTATCGAGTACCGTCAGCATGCAAGGTACGAAGAAACGGAGAAAAGTTGCTCGTAGTGCGATAAGCCAACTTAATGTTAATGTTTGGTGTGTATTTATGTTGTGTGTAATATATGAATGTATTTATTTATTTTAATTACTAGCTATACTTACAGTATGCATCAAAGCGTATAGCTAGCCAACAACTTACGAACTAGAGAATTTTACACAGATATTGATAATTTCTTTACTGCTATATAAAAAAAAAATGAATTTCGGTTCCTGAGAAATCAGGGCGTTCAACAGATTATTTATGTGGCGTAACCATGGTAACCATAAAAACCATCGAAGGAGCATCGACGCGCGCACCCGCGCCTGTCAGTCCGCTTAGCTCACAGATGACAGACGCCACGCTCTTACTTTTGCTGTGTTAAAAATATTAATGGTGAGAATAAACTATTGAAAAAGAATCTGGGCCGTTTGATTGTGTTCCACCACCACAACACATCAACATGTTAAACGATTTTATAACTGTATTGTTTATTTAGGCTCGTCAAATGATTGCAAATATTTATAATTTGTTCAAAGAAGATTAATTCACGGAACTTCATCGAGAACCAAATTGTAATTTATCATATTTGCGTTATATTACAAAACGCACTGCAGCAGCGACAGCGGGGTAAGTGAAAGAACAGTGCAAAAAACTAATAAAAGAAGGAAGAGATGTCACAAGTACATCTTCGAATTTTATGTCACCCATGATAAACCGAAGAAAGAGAGAAAATAAAGATGGATTTACAGGTGACGTTGTACGGATCACAATACAAAATTTTCATATCGTACTAAAACAAATTCCAACAATAAATCAAATAAAATAAATAAATTGTTTATTTGGTCTCAAAAGGTTACATTACAAGTGTTAATGAAACAGCCCCAGTAAGTTATTATTAATACTTGTGTTAGGGTTATTTCGTTTCTTCCCTTAATTGTATAACATTGGCAAAGCTAAGGTCAGTTTTGAATGAAAAAGTTGGTTTCGATGGATGTCTCGTAATGCTGCGTAAGTTATTAAATAAATTGGGCAACAAGTGGCAACTTTATTATTTTGTTCAATAGCGATGAGCTTGCTAACGCTACCTGTAGTTACGCACACAAGAGCGAGTGTCTATACACATCACAACTACAAGTATGGCTCACCCGCTTTCGTGAGATAAAACAACTATAATAATAATAATAAACAGTAATAATAAAAATCAGCCATATATTTATAAAAATCACTTTAAATCATATGCAATTAAACCGAGAGTCTTAGTTTTATACATCACAAAACCTTTTCAGTCAAATTCTTATCATATTTTAATAATAAAAACAAAACTAACAGTTTTTAATTATAAAAACAAAAGTACCTTCCATAATATAACAAATTAAAATTAAATTAAAATAATTGTAAAAAACACTCCTTTAACGACTGGGGTGTACACAGTAAACCGTGGTTCAATGTGTAACACCCTCAGGTGGTTCAATGTGAGACACACCACGTTTTATCACTAAACTCCAAATTTTACCGGCAAATCAATCTCTTAAAATCACGAATCATAGCGCTTTTAATTGCTAAATAACCGTAGAAAACAGTGTACATATAAATAAATTGATATTATTTAAACGAAAAAAGCTAAAAAAGAATGAAATTGGCAAAAAATATTTACTTTTTGAGTTAGTTTGCTTTCGAATACTCCTCACACAACAACTTTGCACGCGATCGCCACGCAAACTAGTGGGCAGGAACGGAACGTAAATACCTCTCTTTCACTCATATTAGTGCGGTTTGGCAATGTCGCATTTTCGAGATTCGGCGGTGGTTCAATGTAGCTGCCTGGTTCAATGTGAGACACCCGACCCTATATGTTTCGTATGTTTTTATAATTTTACTGCTGGTAGATTAAACGAAAAGGTTAAGAGTAAAGATTATTTTTTAGGCCTAGAAATAATTGTACCGGGCCATAGATTTTTTATGGGTCAGTAAAGGCCAGTAATAAACCTTAAACATTATAATTACAGGACAACATTCCAAATAGGCCAACCATCATTAAGACGTTCTGAACTGTATTCATAGATATAAAAAAAAAAAACATTTTTTTTATATGAATATTTTTATAAGAATATAAAAAAATATATTTTTATATAAGAATTTTCACAAAACTATAATGGTGAAGGTATTGAAGGTATCTGTCCTTGATGAGTTATCTAAAAAATCTTCCCTGTATGTGACTTTCCATGATTGTGAACACACCTATACAATACAGGAGCAATTGTCAGTGCAGGATACAATAAAAAAACAGTCTGTTGGTATAGTGACAAATAAACTAGATACTACTCACCTACACTCATCTGAGCAATGTAAAGAGACGGCAGCAATGGTAGCGTTCATGTGAACTATGTTCGGTTGGTCCAGCAGCGGCACCAACACTACCAAAACTATTATAAGTTAATAAAGCAGACGTTACTCACCTACACTCATCTGAGCAATGTAAAGAGACGGCAGCAATGGTAGCGTTCATGTGAACTATGTTCGGTTGGTCCAGCAGCGGCACCAACACTACCAAAACTATTATAAGTTAATAAAGCAGACGTTACTCACCTACACTCATCTGAGCAATGTAAAGAGACGGCAGCAATGGTAGCGTTCATGTGAACTATGTTCGGTTGGTCCAGCAGCGGCACCAACACTACCAAAACTATTATAAGTTAATAAAGCAGACGTTACTCACCTACACTCATCTGAGCAATGTAAAGAGACGGCAGCAATGGTAGCGTTCATGTGAACTATGTTCGGTTGGTCCAGCAGCGGCACCAACACTACCAAAACTATTATAAGTTAATAAAGCAGACGTTACTCACCTACACTCATCTGAGCAATGTAAAGAGACGGCAGCAATGGTAGCGTTCATATGAACTATGTTCGGTTGGTCCAGCAGCGGCACCAACACTACCAAAACTATTATAAGTTAATAAAGCAGACGTTACTCACCTACACTCATCTGAGCAATGTAAAGAGACGGCAGCAATGGTAGCGTTCATATGAACTATGTTCGGTTGGTCCAGCAGCGGCACCAACACTACCAAAACTATTATAAGTTAATAAAGCAGACGTTACTCACCTACACTCATCTGAGCAATGTAAAGAGACAGCAGCAATGGTAGCGTTCATATGAACTATGTTCGGTTGGTCCAGCAGCGGCACCAACACTACCAAAACTATTAGAACTATAACTATGGAGACTGGGATGCATGATGGTCGACACCATATGCTGCGTTTTTTTCTTCTGTCAACAAAACATTATACAACATTAGTTAAATATTTTTATGGTTGGTCCTTTCGAAGAACATTATAATCAACAAATTTAATTTTGTGATAGATGAAAATTGATTTGTAAAAACAAATTCTAAAAACATTCTAAAAACAAATATGCCTTGTAATTCAGACAATAGATTGGTAGTTACCAATATATTAAAACTATCTATACACAATCTAGCAAACTGTTGCTTACAATGTTCTTACTGATAAAGCTTGATTTGTTATTTGGTTTTGTTACGAGTATAATAGAACAGATAGCATATCGTCCCTTAGCTTACAAAACCGCATAAGTCGAAAAACTGCAGTTTACACATTTGAATGCCTCTAGATGGAGTTGGTCATTGTGTGTCTATACATTGGTTACATGATATAGATTTCAACTAATCAGAAGTCGTTATTTGAAAAGTAATAGCACAGAATGAATGGAACACCGCACAGCTTTTTTGTGTCCTGTAAAGTTGGTAAAAATTATTTATGCGGTGTTGTTAGCTAAGGGACAATATAGAATATAACTATATTATTTGGTTTTTTATGAGTAGAAGTGGTTGACTGTAGAAAAAAATAAAATCTATCGTAGTTCATAAGTGATTATAAATACACAATGCTCAATTAATCACAGCATTACAGTAAGCTGACTGACAATAATAGAAGACCCTGTGAACATGTTATCTATTGTGAATATTGGGACTTAGCTAGCACTGGAATCTGAAGACTGAAATACAAAATAATAAATTGTTTATATTTGTTTGTGTACTCAGAAAACCACAATTTATTGTTTACTATTAAATACCAAACAGGAAAAATACATATGTTACTAGGTTATCATATTAAATTGTAATTGTGAATATTACAAGTTATTATTAGCCTGTTAAAATAATAAAATTATAATAATTTTACTAAAATTAAGAAAAATGTTCAAACAAATCAATTGTTGTTATAACTGGCACAAAAAAAACCGTGAAGATTATGAATAAAGAAATAATAAACTTATTAAAATAATAATGTTCATGAAAATAAACATATGCGAAGAGTAAAAAGAGTTTCCATACAATTACAGATCCTAAGAATAAGCTAAATCTAAAATATTATTTAAGTTGCAATTACTTGTGGCTCTGAATTGCAAATTCGACTTAACCTATACCCCCAAAACAAGACACAAAAGTAAGACAATGACAGTGCGGTTGCCGGTTACCGCTCGGGGATTCATGAATGAATAGCAGATCGGCCAATCTAGGTCCTAGGACCTTTGGAAGTTGTATGGAAGAGCTAAAGCCAACTCGCAGAGATCCCTTACTCATGGAATGTAGTACCAACCAACTATTATCCATGTACGCAATATGCCAACGCACCTAAGGATAACTCCCGAATGGTGTAAAACTATTGTGACATAGAGGAAACAAAAGATGTAGGGCTATGGTTATGGAAGGCTTAAGTGGACTGGTTTTCAAGAACTATGTAAAGACTATGGGCTGCTGCCTGAACAAAGCTATTAATATACAATGAAAAATATAATGAAGTATTTTAATTGCGTTTGTCCAAAATACCTAATGTAGAGTAGGTATGTGATTTCAATTAATGTGATAACCTATTTGCCATGTATTACAATGTTATTATTATCCTCGTTATAAAAGATTTATGAAGTAAATAATAAACCTATGCTTACTTGTCATTATAACTATTGCCATTTTCGTCTCGCATCATGAATATTTGTTCCCACTGCTCCAGTTCTTCATCAGACGACGACGCGTTCCCCACACTCCCAGTTTCTAGCACAGTCTACAAAAAAAAACAAAGAAAAAACTGAATTAATGAATGACGACCGCGCCAACATAATATTCGTGATACAAAAAACAGGGAAGGCCCATTTCAGCCATGTAATAATCACGCATACCCATTACGCTGTAATTTGAACATAATTTGGCACAAATTATAATATAACACTTCAAAAAAGTTATTATTTTTAAAGTTATATAGTAAACCGACTAACCTTAAAATATTCCAACAAGTATTTAACAAAAGAAATCAAGTAGCCCATGATTATTAGTTAATTTGATACCATGTCATAAGAACCGTATAGAATTACTAAAAACAATATTTGATGACGAATCTAAGTTTTAAAACAATGAACCTTTGTTTTGTTTATGTTTTAATAACTGACGTAGGACACCGCCGCCGCCGTATTCAGAATTTTTGACATTGTTGACAATTAAACTAGACACCGACGCATCACGTTACAGTTACACGTTTTATTCAATCAATCGATTTAAAAGCGAGCAAGTCGAGTATTAAAATGTCTTTAATATTTAAGTTTATTTATGTTATTTAATTTTACTAAACAGATACTGACCATATTATTATTTCTTCACTAAGTAATTAAAGCATATAAATTAATTATAACTAAACGAACAAGTTCACTGAGCAAAGAATTTATAACGCAATCACGAAAGCAACACGTATTAAACTGCATTTTTGTGTATCCTGGCGTTCCTTTACAAACCGTGCAGGCGCATTAGTAGCAAAAATATTACTGCAAAGTAGATGACGTCGGCAACCACTGCATTGTACATGTGCATTTTAAATACTAGGTTAGTATAAACCGTAAAACTATTCAGGGCAGAACTGTTTCGAACATTGCTATTAGAACGAGACTAGTTAAACAGAACAGTTGTGTAATAAGTACGGTTAAATTTCGTTACATTAGGTATTTGGAATTTATAATAAGTTTAGTAGGAAGTAATTTATTTATGTTTCGATAATATTGTAGCAAGTAAAAGATGATTGTTTTACTTTTACCTCCAGCTGTTGACAATTCTGGTACTCTTTTTGTAACTCCACACTGACACCATATGAATCACACACTTCAAATTACAAAGCTCAGTGATCGACAATTTTAATAAATAATGTAGAGAAAACATTCGAATATTTTACCACGCTGTCGTGTGGCTACGGCAACTCACTAAATTATACTGTGACAAAATATTTTGACCGTGATATAACAGAAAATACACATTATACGCGACATTAAGCCCGGCTCTACTGAACTAAATTGCAAGAAAATAACAAAGCTTTTACTTTACCTAGCCCAAATGGATAGGTACACCGGCAATAAATTTGTTAATAGGTAGTGTAGTAGTACGAGGTTGTAATAAGATTGAAAGCTTTTGGTGGCACAGGTAGGGACTGAATTGTATGTAGGTATGTGATTTCACCCTTAATGTTTACACCTATCCTATCGTAAAAAGTAGGTAATAGGTATTATCGATTGTGAAGTCGTTTTAATCGATATTTTGGACAGCACTATTTTCCAAATTCCATAGGCTACAGCAGCGCTACTTTATAATTATTTACGCGCTATTTTATATTATACATACGTTTTCAAATGATGTTGAAAGTAAATATTTGTTTTTTTTTAATGCAAAACTTCGATATTTATATTTCTTTTTCTTTGGGAAGTCATCAGAATGACTTCTCCTGCTCTAGGTCGGAGCGGGTAGGCATGTCAGACTTTTACGGACTGAAAACAAGCCTGTGACTTTTCTAGGACCACCGGTTTCCTTTTCAGAATTCATCTCAAATATTAGGTACGGATATTTTACTCTTTACGAACGCAAACGGCAAATGACAGACATGGATAAGTGGGTTGTTGACAGAAAAAGTCTGACACGCCCTCTCGCTCCACCCAAGTGAAAGAAGCTATTTGATGATTTCTCACGTAAGAAAAAAACATAACAGAGTAGGCTGCTTCTTACCATCAAATTGTTGGATAAAAAAGTTAGCGAAACAAATATGCTTGATTGAACACACCGGAAAACTATCAAATATGAAACTTTTCCCTTTCTTGTTCCAAATAAGTGCTTCAATATTATTTTAGTCATGGTTGGTATTTCAACCGTCCGTGCTTGGTTTCATTATGAAAATTGGTTGCTAACTACAATTTACAAGAACTAACTTTTTGCCGAGGGCTGCACGAAAACAGAACATTAAAATAAAAATAAAAAAACTTGTAAAACGACGAACTGCTTGCATAACTAAAGTCATGCAACGGTTGATTGTAATTATTGTTATTCTTTGTATTTATCAGGTTAGTTAATCAGAATTGGCATGGTTGGCGCAGTGGTTAAGTGATTGACGCTGCGTTTAGTAGGTTGCATTCCCGCAAACAAAATAACTTGTTTGTATGGCCCACTGATAGTTCCGAGTCTGGGGGTCGTGCGTATGTGAATTTACATATTTGTGAAGCACTCACTTTCACGGTTAAATTACTGAACCGGTTTAGATAAAATATGGCAAGGAGGTAAGGTAACCTAACCTAGGCTTTTTTTGATCTGGTTTCGATTTCACGTTCGTACCTATTAACCGAAGACCGAAATTTACGCCAACGACGTCGTGGACAAAACCAGAATTACAACAATTCCAAAATTAATTATTTTTTATTTTTATTAAGTAGTTTTGTTTTAGTAGCCGGTTGCATTTTTGTCATAAAATCTTTTTACCAGATTTCCACATTCGTTTTTCAAAAACCTGAAAATTTTAAGTTGGTAACCCTAGATATTGCAGTCAAACAGCACGATATGCGATAGTACGTACTGTAGCCCTTATCTCATAATCCTCGAGTGAGATAGAGATAGCCGTAATATACTAGCAACTTCATGCATTTTATAGATCCTAATCTTTTAGAGTAGGAAGGTAAATGCTAGCGCTTGTTACCAGTCGGCAATGTGATAGAAAATTGGTTCGGACCACTCCAATCCGACTCCCGCTAGACTAGAGGTTACAGGACGATAAAATGTCGCGTAAACTGCTTTATCATTTTGCCAAAGAATCCTACTTTTTCTGATGAAATGTTGAGAGATACGAGAGTTTTTTATTTTCTGCTTGCTGCTGCCAGCGGTTAGCTGCTGTTAGTGGTCATGAAAGTTGATTATTGTCGCAAGGAAACATATTATAGGCATAAAAAGTCCTATGTGCTATTCCAGAGTAGATCTACTCGAGTATCAAATTTTATCGAAATTCCGACGTTCTAGCGTAAAGAAACAAAAATACACACATGCAAACACTCACAAAACTTTAAAATACTGTTACGCCGTGAAAGTTGAGTACGCTATATCTTCGACGGAACCAAGGGTAGCATCAAATAATTAAAACGCATTGCTGTGCGAAGCTTCGAGAATAGGAGTACATACTCAGGCCTGGCAAATTCCAGAAAAGTCCGACATGTACTATTATTATTACATAAGGTTCAGTAGGTAGTTATGTGGGTGGATAAGGGAATTTGTACCTTCCGGTATTAGCAATAGAGTCGAAATTCGCATGTAAGGTGGTAGATAAGTACCTACTTACGAGAGTAATAATAATGATTTATGGCCTCCCGATGCGACTATTTTGTGCTAGAATGTCCTTGAAACGTCGGTATCGAGAAATTTCGATGACTTCGCATATAAATACGGGCCCCCGGCTAGAAGCGAGTTCAGTTTGATTTCGTCAGCGATACAGAGCGAACTACCTAAGTGCTTGAAGTGATACCTAGCGACCTAAGCGATACTAAACGGAACTCTGAGTGTTTATAGTGATTGGTTATTTGTTGATTGGACTAATTTGTCATTGTTTTGTGGTTAATAAAGTTATCTGCTAGTAAACCGGCATTTAATTACTCACGTTCGTAACAACTGGTGTCAGAAGTGAGATGCCATTACTACAGAGGGACGACGAACAGGGACCACGAACAAGGAGGCAAGTGGAGATGGATGCTGCACGTCAACGTCTGGAAGCGGAAGATCGGGCTGGTATGGGAGCAACGGCAGCTGCTGAGGCGCCAACAGGGCCATCCTCGGAAATGAACCTCGCCGCAGTGTTGGCCGCCATGCAAGCTAGTATGGAGGCTAACCAGCGTAAGCTCCAGGATCTAATCGCGGCTAACCAGGAAGAAGCCCGCCGCGAACAGGAAGCTGCCCGCCGCGAACAAGAGGCTAACCAACGTAAGCTCCAGGACCTAATCGCGGCTAACCAGGAAGAAGCCCGCCGCGAGCAGGAGGAAGCCCGCCGGGATCAAGAGGCTAAGCAGAACCTGATCCTCGAAAAAATCGATCACGGCCTCGTCACGTTGGGCGAGAAAGTGAAAAATCTCACCTTAGAGGTCAAGGAGGTTTCCGCCCGAGCTGATAGCCTCGAAACCAGAATTGATGGCCACGAAGATCGCCTGCTGGACATCAACAAAAAAATTGTCAAGCTCGAAGCACGCGAACCCGTTGCTGTTAGCGCACCATCGCACACCCACTGTGCATCAGCCGCAAAATTCGAGATGCCGCGTTTTGATGGCACGTCGTCCTGGACGGCTTTTAAGTACCAATTCCAAACACTGGTCAAGACGAACCGCTGGGATGATGACCAGTCTTTCGCGGCGTTAACTTTGGCCCTACGAGGGGACGCTCTGCTGGTCCTAGAGAACCTTCCTCCAGACGGCAGGACGTTGGAGCGTCTAATGGAGGGACTAGACACTCGCTATGGTGACAAGCACCTCGAACATGTTTTCCGCGCGCAACTTCGCGAGAGAACGCAGAGGTCGAACGAGAGCCTTCAGCAGTGGGGAGTAGAGGTTGAACGGCTGGTCCGGCGGGCATACATGTCGATGACACCGGAGACGGTGGAAGTAAATCTGGTGCAAGCATTCATCGACGGTCTACGGGATACTGAAGTCAGGGCTACGGTGCGACTCGGACACCACCAAACTCTGAAGAGTGCGATGGCCCACGCTTTGGAAGTGGAAGCCGTACGACAAGACTCACGTACGCACAGAGTTCGGGAAGTGGTGGTCTCACCTTCAGTGCAACCACGTCACCGAGAAGTGGCTTCGTCGGCAAAGTCCCGCTATATTCCGACGTGTTATGGATGTGGAGAAAACGGGCACATTCGTACAGATTGCCCTAAGAGGAAGAGGGGAAGTGTGGACTCCGGAACTCAAGTTAACGAGGAGTTGTTGCTGGCTGGTCAACTGAAGGCCCCAACCATCACCATCAATCAAGTCCACAACGGAAATAGTTTGATCATCGAGGGAACGCTGAATCAACGTGCTTGCAATTTCACCGTTGACACCGGGGCGTCACGGACTATTATAAGACCTGAGCTGCTGAAACGCACCATCTTGTGGCAAACACAAACCCCAGCCTACCGACTTCAGACAGCCACCGGCCAGCCAGTCTCCGTCCTCGGTGATACAGAAATCGAGTTTAAAATCGGTGATCAAGTGTACACCCATTCAGCGTTAATTGCGAACATTACCGACGATTGCATACTGGGTCTCGACTTCCTGCGGAATTACCGATGTGTTTTAGATATCGATAGAGGAGTATTGAAATTCCCAGATCAAGAAGTCTTCCTGCAAGGAATTAACACATGCAACCTCTATTGCTTAAAGGATACCACATTGGCTCCAAGAACGGAAACCTTAGTCGAAGTTAAATTTCCTAAGAAAATTAGGCAACGCAGATGTGTTATGGTTGAAGACATTGGCACGCACCCGGAACTTATCACCGCGAGGACATTAGTTATGACGAAAGGAAGATCCAAGGTCAGGATTGTAAATCTTGGGAAAAAGGAGATCCAGTTGAAGAAAAACAGTGTTGTTGGAAGATGTGAAGAAGTGAAGTATCTCCGCCAAATCAACACATCTTCAGTAAAACAAGACGCAATAAAAGGTGAACCTGATCACATCCAGCAACTTCTGGAAAATTCTAAGAGTAATTTATCAGTTTCGGAACTACAGCAAGCCAAGGAATTTCTGCTACGGTTCCGGGATATCTTTGCAACGGGAAAAGATTGCGGAAGAACAGGTCTCGTCAAGCATGAGATAGATACAGGTGATGCTAGACCAATTAAACAGAGACCGCGCCGCATACCCTGGGCTAAAGAAACTGAGGTAGCAGAAATGGTAAAGGATATGGCTGATAGCGGAATAATTGAACCTTCTACGAGCCCATGGTCTTCTCCTGTCGTTCTGGTGAAGAAGAAGGACGGCAGTACCAGATTCTGTGTAGACTACAGAAGGCTGAATGATGTAACGAAGAAGGACAGTTATCCCTTGCCTAGGATAGACGACACACTGGATATGCTCAGTGGTATGAAGTGGTTTTCAACCATTGACTTGAAAAGTGGCTACTGGCAAGTGGAAATTAGCGAGAAAGATAAGGAAAAGACAGCGTTCAGTACAGGAATTGGCAACGGCCTGTGGCAATTTAACGTCATGCCTTTTGGATTGTGCAACGCTCCAGCGACGTTTGAACGCCTCATGGATAGAGTCATGGTGGGCCTTCTTGGTGACGTCTGTCTGGTATATTTAGATGACGTCATTATAATGGGCCGCACTTTTAAGGAACACCTGAGAAATATGGAGAAAGTATTCACCAGGATACGGGGGGCTAACCTAAAACTAAGCCCAAAGAAGTGTGCCCTGTTCAAGAAGGAGGTCAGCTACCTAGGACATGTCATCTGCGCCGATGGAGTGAGAACCGATCCTGAGAAGATAAAGGCTGTCCAACAGTGGCCGGCTCCAAAGAACAAAACAGAAGTACGTGCATTTCTAGGGCTGTGCACATACTACAGACGGTTTGTTATGAGTTTTTCGGACATTGCAAAACCTTTACATCAGCTGACTGAGGATAAACGAGATTTTATCTGGGACAAGAACTGTGAGTCAGCATTCAACGAACTAAAGCAACGGCTATGTGAAGCGCCTATACTGGGGTATCCGAGCAGAGATGGAAGATTTGTCGTCGATACCGACGCCAGCAACACAGGAATTGGTGGAGTGCTGTCGCAGGTGCAAGAAGATAGGCAAGTCGTGATCGCTTACTTCAGTAAGGCACTTTCAAAACCAGAAAGGAACTACTGCGTGACTCGACGAGAACTACTGGCTGTTGTAAAAACTTTGCAACATTTCCACAAGTACCTCATAGGGAGACAGTTTACGTTGAGGACGGACCACGCTGCATTGAAATGGCTTCTACAATTCAAAAACCCTGAGGGTCAAGTTGCAAGATGGCTAGAGCAGCTGCAGGAGTTCAACTTTGTGACGGAACATCGTAGTGGAAAAGGGCATAACAATGCTGACGCCCTGTCGCGACGTCCATGTAATGAGGACTGTAGACATTGCCAGCAAAATGAAGCCCGGGAACACGTGAACTTAATTAGGGCTGAAGGCAACTTTAAGAAGTCCCAGGAAGAAGATGACGATATTCGACCTATACTGGACTGGAAGCGTAGTGGAACTAGGCCTCAGTGGAATGAAGTATCGTCACATAGTCCTGTCACAAAGAGCTACTGGGCACAGTGGGACAGTCTAGTCCTAGAAAATGACGTGCTTTGTAGGAAATGGGAATCGAACGATGGCAAGGAGGTGACTACACAAGTGATAGTACCACGACGTGAAGTGGTCCCCCTGCTTCAGGAGATACACGATGGCGCTTCTGGTGGACACCTGGGAATCAAGAAAACTCTACTGAAAGTGAGACAGCGGTATTACTGGCTCAATTGTAGAGAAGACATAGAGCAATGGTGTCGGAAATGTACAGCGTGCGCATCCGTGAAAGGACCACAGACTAGGAGCAGGGGCAAACTTCAGTTGTACAATGTAGGAGCCCCATGGGAACGCATTGCCATCGACGTTGCTGGACCTTTCCCAGTGACAGATGACGGAAACAAATACATAGTGGTGATACAGGACTATTTCACAAAGTGGCCTGAAGTTTTCGCCATACCCAATCAGGAAGCGACGACAGTGGCGAAAAAGGTGGTCGAAGAAGTAGTATGTCGGTATGGCGCACCTTTGGAGATCCATTCCGATCAAGGCCGCAACTTCGAATCTGCGCTATTCCAGGAAATGTGCACTCTTCTGGGGATTTACAAGACACGCACAACACCTGCGCACCCACAGTCGGACGGAATGGTGGAGAGGTTTAACCAGACCCTGGAGAATCACCTGGCTAAGGTTGTCGATGACCATCAGAAAGATTGGGACCGGTATATTCCACTATTTCTGATGTCTTATCGATCAGCAGTGCATGATAGCACGGGCCATACCCCAGCAAGAGTGAATTTCGGCAGGGAGATGAGACTTCCAGTCGATACCATAACCGGCGTGCCACCTGACAAGACTAAGCCAGTTACGGACTTCGTAAGTGACCTCCAAGATCAATTGGATGAAGTGCATAAACGAGTGCGTGAGAATAGCCTGCACACCAGCGTTAAAATGAAAACTAGATACGACCGCAATGCCAACGCCAAGGGATTTGAGGAAGGTGCACTGGTTTGGCTCCACAACCCACTTCGACGAAAAGGGAAGTCGCCGAAACTTCAAGCTCGATGGGAGGGACCCTACACCGTGATAAAAAGGATCAACGACGTTACCTACCGCATCAAGAAAGGGTTACGAGGGAAACCTAAGGTAGTCCACGTGGATAGATTGGCGCCATATCACGGATCTAATAATGCTCGGGACGAGCATGACTAAGAGGGGGGCACTGTTACGCCGTGAAAGTTGAGTACGCTATATCTTCGACGGAACCAAGGGTAGCATCAAATAATTAAAACGCATTGCTGTGCGAAGCTTCGAGAATAGGAGTACATACTCAGGCCTGGCAAATTCCAGAAAAGTCCGACATGTACTATTATTATTACATAAGGTTCAGTAGGTAGTTATGTGGGTGGATAAGGGAATTTGTACCTTCCGGTATTAGCAATAGAGTCGAAATTCGCATGTAAGGTGGTAGATAAGTACCTACTTACGAGAGTAATAATAATGATTTATGGCCTCCCGATGCGACTATTTTGTGCTAGAATGTCCTTGAAACGTCGGTATCGAGAAATTTCGATGACTTCGCATATAAATACGGGCCCCCGGCTAGAAGCGAGTTCAGTTTGATTTCGTCAGCGATACAGAGCGAACTACCTAAGTGCTTGAAGTGATACCTAGCGACCTAAGCGATACTAAACGGAACTCTGAGTGTTTATAGTGATTGGTTATTTGTTGATTGGACTAATTTGTCATTGTTTTGTGGTTAATAAAGTTATCTGCTAGTAAACCGGCATTTAATTACTCACGTTCGTAACAATACCTATTAGTGTGATAGTAGTCTAGTAGAAAACCAATGACAACAATCGTTTTTTTAAGTAAGACTTTTACTGACCAAAACCCACTCCTGTTCCTTCTTAGTCTTCGTTCCAGGGCCCCGGGGTTCTCTTTCGTATAACCCAGGGCCCCAGTAGGCTTCTACACTGCTGGGTCCCTACGTAGTGCTGACATCTCTTTGAGACGCGCGTGGAACACTACGCGCCGCGCCGCCGCCGTCAACGAGTTGGGCTCGATTCGGACGGTAACCGGGCGCCCAGATAAAATTGTGCATTACATTTCAATACTTTTTTTCGTAGCCTTTTTTTGTTTCGACAAAACACTCGATTAAAATACTTAAAACAGCTGACAACCTTTTTTATACCAAGCAAAAGGCCAAAGCCAGTCAAATAAAATGTAGTCCATCCCTGATAATTATGAGTGCCGACATAATCCGTCATAATGTCCCCCGACTCGCCACACCTCCAACCGGCGGAGTATTTAACCGAGCCACGAGCAAACAAAACTCGCGCTTATTAGGTACTTAATGCCTGTTTACTGTTTAGAAAAATCCCTTCTATAGGTGTCTACAAGAAAACTCTAGTAAAGGCACCTGACATTAGGATTAATAAACTTAAAACAGATAACAACATTTTTTTTTAAAAGCAAAAGGCCAAAGCCGGTCAAATAAAATGTAGGTAGTCTATCCCTGATATGAGTGCCGACATAACCCGTCATAATGTCCCCCAACTCGCCACACCTCCAACCGGCGGAGTATTTAACCGAGCCACAAGCAAACAACACTCGTGCTTATTCGGTAAAGCCTGTTTACTGTTTGGAAAAATCCCTTCATACAGGTGTCTATATGAAAACTTTAGTAAAAGCATTGGGATGACATTGATGACATTGGGATTAATAAACTTCAAACAGCTGACAAACTTATTTATAAGCAAAAGGCCAAAGCCAGTCAAATAAAATGTAGTCTATTCCTGATATGAGTCCCGACATAACCCGTCATAATGTCCCCCGACTCGCCACACCTCCAACCGGCGGAGTATTTAACCGAGCCACGAGCAAACAAAACTCGTGCTTATTCGATAAAGCCTGTTTACTGTTTGGAAAAATCCCTTCATACAGGTGTCTATATGAAAACTTGTAGTAAAGGCACCTATAAAATAAACTTCAAACAGCTGACAAGATTTTTTTATAAGCAAAAGGCCAAAGCCGGTCAAACAAAATGTAGTCTATCCCTGATATGAGTGCCGACATAACCCGTCATAATGTCCCCCGACTCGCCACACCTCCGACTGGCGGAGTATTTAACCGAGCCACGAGCAAACAAAACTCGCGCTTATTCGGTAATGCCTGTTTACTGTTTGGAAAAATCCCTTCATACAGGTGCCTACATGAAAACTTTAGTAAAGGCGCCTATTACATTAGGATTAATAAACTTCAAACAGCTGACGACCTTTTTTATAAACAAAAGGCCAAAGCCGGACAACTAAAATTTGGTCTATCCCTGATATGAGTGCCGACATAACCCGTCATAATGTCCCCCGACCTGCCACACCTCCAACGAGCGAAGTATTTAACCGAGTCACGAGCAAACAAAACTCGTGCTTATTCGATAAAGCCTATTTAAATATTTACTGTTTGGAAAAATCCCTTCTATAGGTGTCTACAAGAAAACTCTAGTAAAGGCACCTGACATTAGGATGAATAAACTTAAAACAGATAACAACATTTTTTTTTTAAAAGCAAAAGGCCAAAGCCGGTCAAATAAAATGTAGTCTATCCCTGATATGAGTGCCGACATAACCCGTCATAATGTCCCCCAACTCGCCACACCTCCAACCGGCGGAGTATTTAACCGAGCCACAAGCAAACAACACTCGTGCTTATTCGGTAAAGCCTGTTTACTGTTTGGAAAAATCCCTTCATACAGGTGTCTATATGAAAACTTTAGTAAAAGCATTGGGATGACATTGATGACATTGGGATTAATAAACTTCAAACAGCTGACAAACTTATTTATAAGCAAAAGGCCAAAGCCGGTCAAACAAAATGTAGTCTATCCCTGATATGAGTGCCGACATAACCCGTCATAATGTCCCCCGACTCGCCACACCTCCGACCGGCGGAGTATTTAACCGAGCCACGAGCAAACAAAACTCGTGCTTATTCGGTAAAGCCTGTTTACTGTTTGGAAAAATCCATTTATACAGGTGTCTACATGAAAACTTTAGTATTTTAAGGTACTACTAGACATTTGGTTCTATTACCAGCACATTCTAATAAAAAGTAATGTGTAAGAGTTTATGAAAATTGCGGTATCTATATTAGGTTACGTTTCATTGAAGGATTCCAGATTGGATAAAAAGGTTCCTGAAGGACTTCATATCTCTTACGTTGGTAGGTTAGATTTGAAAGTCGGAAGCGACTTGTCGATGTCGAATACCTAAAGTAATCTGTTTCGTGGACCGTGTACAGTCTCAGAATGTGGGTACCGAGAATGTTATCATGCAGAAGAAGAGGTTACAGCAGAAAGGGTAAGAGAGATTATTAGTACTATCTCGTTCTGCACCAGGCGCACTGGGTCGTAGAAGGATATATAACGCCTTCTTCCAGGACACCTAAAAGATTCCGGTTTCGATGGACCCCTGAACATCAGTCACCCCGTCAATCAGGACCCGAAATGGTAGCGTGTAGTACGCCACGCGCATCCATAACCCTCAACCTCATAGACGCAATAATGCGATGGGAACACCACATTGGTTCTGGTTGATACGAGTCTGAGTGACTCCTCTGACCACCCTAGGGTGGATAACATCCACGAGGGCTTCCTCAGGTACCTAATTACCTGATTGATTGATTCAAACAACAAAATAAATCAAAAAGTTAAACATCAGCTTCAATTCCATAGGGTTTTTACTGGCCCGCTTTACTTGTAGAAAAACATAATAGGCCTAATTTCGTAGATAGATTTGAACATGAACTCATAAAAAACACGCCTATAAAGCCTTGACCGAAGACTGTTTATGTCGGTCAAGGTCGAACAGGTTTTCAAAATTGGTGAAAGGAGGGTAGGTCGTAGTTTTCCCGATAACTTTATGGTTAGGTAATTAAAAGTTAGTCTCATTTCGGAAGTTCTGATTGGTTTGAGAGCGACCGTTTTTGTTTTGGTTTTGCGATTTTGTTTGGTAGTAGGTATACTAGCAACCAAAAACGCAAGATGCCTGCGTATTTCAAATTGTACTTTTTCATTTATGTGTTTTTTTTACTAAAATTAAAACAAAAAAGTCTGTTGGTACTTAATTTCTGTAATGTTCTCATCACAAAAGTGTATGTAAAATATTTTTGTCACATCAAGTTTTTTAATTATTACAAGAAGTTTTTGAAACAATGATTTTGGGGCATATCGAGTGTAACAAACGTTATAGTTGTGTTTAGTTAATAACATTTGTTACAAAAGAACTGTTAAAATGTCCTCAAGAATGTGTTAATTAAATTAGAATAACTTATGTTATGTTTGTGGCAAAGTTCTTTTGACAAACATGAAAACACCAATTACAGAAGCAGCAAAACAGGAGCATTTTCAATACTTCAAAATTCCCGTAACAAAACATTGAAAAAAAATTATTTCTGAATTAATATGTGAAAATTGTGGAAGCATTTAATTAACTGTGCTGCATGGAATAAAATAAACTTGTGTTTCTTGTCCCTCATGCCATTCATTGCTTGCAGTTTAAGTACAGAAAATAACCCAAAGCACATGGACACTTTCATGGACTTTTGCATATTTAAAAACTGTCTTTCCCAGACTCTCTGATGCTAAACTTGAAGAAGGAATGTTGTAAGACCCCAAATTAAAAAAATATGTTAAATGATAACAATTTTGATTGCCACTTATCCAGTGTTGAAAAAGACGCCAGAACAAGGTAGCTTTGCTATCTTGGGCAACAATAAAACTGAGGAATATGAATAAATTGTGTCTTATTTATTGATTTAATGTTTCAAAATGAGTGTACACACGTCGTAGAAAATTTATTTTTTACATTCACACTTGAATATTTTTCCTGAAAAATTGGGAAACATGAGTGATGAACATAGCGAATATTTACATCAGAATTCAAAGTCCTATGGAGAGATGTACCAAGATTTGTGGGATAAAAATATGTTTGGCTATTACTAGTAGTGAGCCAAAACAGAAACTGACACTAATCGGTATAAAAGTTGTGCAGTTATAATTTTTTTAAGTAGCGGCTATGTAAGAAAATCGAAATAAAAAAATATCAATATTTTCAAAATGTGACGTTCTAATTTTTTTTTCGCTTCCATATCCAACTAAGGGTTAATTACTCTACCCATTTTCATTAGTTTCATCTTTGGGTATAAAACCTTGTAAACTAGTGTAATTTTGCTCAATAAAAGAGCAAGGTTTAAACTCTCTATGGACAAAGGCCACCTCCAGCGTGTTCCAAATTTATTTTTTTTGTATTTTATCGTATCTTTACCTTCTAATTTATATGAAATCAATTGTTTTAGGGCCTGTTTCACAATGTCCGAGTAGGCACTACTCACTGAATAAATTCAAAAATGGAACAGAATTTGTATGAAATTATCTGCCAAGTAAGATACTCGAAACTTAATCATAGGTGGTGAAACAGGCCCTTAGACTTCTTGACAAAAAAAGTGAAGCAGGTCAATACCTACTTAAAGGTCACGGACGCACTGACTGGCATGAACTCTGAATTAGGATCTCAAAAGAAAGGACGTCTTGAGACTTCAATAATTCACAGTAGGTTACGAGTTTCCTTTAGTACTATCGTCCACATAAATATAAAATAGAAACCTCTATCTAGAGCCGTGTTGTAACATAACGAAGGAAAGACGTTTCTTCGGAGAGAGCCATAACGAAGGAACCAAATGGTAACCGAAGGAACCGAAAGGCAAGTCGTATTTTGTAGACCGTACGTGGTATGAGACAACGTACGGTCAACAAAATACGACTTGCCCTCAAACCGAATATACCGTGGTATTTTTCCAAATATTCTGGATAAAGAAATAAACTCATGAACTCAACTCTTTAAGAATTCATGTGGATCGACGTCCTGACGACTTTATGTAGGGTCGGGTGTCTCACATTGAACCAGGCAGCTACATTGAACCACCGCCGAATCTCGAAAATGCGACATTGCCAAACCGCACTAATATGAGTGAAAGAGGGGTATTTACGTTCCGTTCCTGCCCACTAGTTTGCGTGGCGATCGCGTGCAAAGTTGTTGTGTGAGGAGTATTCGAAAGCAAACTGACTCAAAAAGTAAATATTTTTTGCCAATTTCATTCTTTTTTAGCTTTTTTCGTTTAAATAATATCAATTTATTTATATGTACACTGTTTTCTACGGTTATTTAGCAATTAAAAACGCTATAATTCGTGATTTTAAGAGATTGATTTGCCGGTAAAATTTTGAGTTTAGTGATAAAACGTGGTGTGTCTCACATTGAACCACCTGAGGGTGTTACACATTGAACCACGGTTTACTGTGTACACCCCAGTCGTTAAAGGAGTTTTTTTTTACAATTATTTTAATTTAATTTTAATTTGTTATATTATGGAAGGTACTTTTGTTTTTATAATTAAAAACTGTTACTTTTGTTTTTATTATTAAAATATGATAAGAATTTTACTGAAAAGGTTTTGTGATGTATAAAACTAAGACTCTCGGTTTAATTGCATATGATTTAAAGTGATTTTTATAAATATAAGGCTGATTTTTATTATTACTGTTTATTATTATTATTATTACAAAGTATTTGCCTTATAAATTGAACTAGAAGACATCGTTAATAAGGTGTCTCAATGTGGACGATACCCTGGTTAAATGTGTACCACCGGTGGTACACATTTAACCAAAAATCATTTTTCATAAAAACCTGTTTTACACCGAAACTAAAAGGAATATGAGAAATTAATGTTTTACAAAATTGAAGCTAAATAAATATGCTAACTATACACAAAAAAATAAACGCATTGATTGAACATCCAGCCCACTACGAGACTTTGAAATTTACCTGGTTCAATGTGGGACAACTTACCATACATGAACATGTAAATATATGTATATTGTATATCTATGAAGTATATGTAAATAATAAATGTGAATATTTTTTATTCATTGAGCTTTTGAGTCACATATTGGACGGTTGGTTCCCACCTGCGAGTGCGCCCCTTGAGCTTAGATACGAGTACCTTCTTATACCAAACGCAAAAATAAACAAGGAATTTGGAACCTAATTCTTATTACTTTAAGGTTGACATTTGAGCGTTTTCTCTTAGGAACTTATGCAGTATCATGCAAAATTTCAGAGGTAAAAAAAAAGGATTTTTTTAATTTTACTAGCTCAGAGCAAGATATTGTAACTTAGAGCTAACATCGGAACTTTAATGAAATAGTACATTTTGATACAAGTGGAGAAAGTTTGTCATTGCGACCGAGGTGGCATTCACCCGAGTCATAGGCGAGGGTGTTATGGAGCCAAGGGCTGCAATGACTTTCCACGTGTGTCAAACGACCTTTTACAATACACCTACAAAAGCATAAATAAACGGGGTTTACATGCGCATACATTCTGCGGGTGGACGCGCGACAAATGTAAAATAATTTTGGCGGGGGCATGTGCATTTTTCCGCACTAGTGCGAAAAACAGTAAATTGCATGCTAAAAGCGGTAGGGATAAGAGCGGGTTTTCTAGTAAGAAAGATTTAGGACAACATCGAAATAATATCTAAAAGTTTACCCACCTCTATCTTTATTATTTTTATCGTGATCACATAATATGACTCGTACCGAACAATTTCTACGTCTACCCTCTTCCGTGGAACCGATACAAAGTCTAACAGAGCTAGAAGACAAATGGGCGGCCGGCGAAAGGTCATCAACATTGCGTGCGGCGAGGAACTTCGTAAATAAACATTTCTTAGTAAACAAACTTTTCACTTCTAACCGTCTGTAGGGTATTAGATCCCTTATAACTTTGTTATTCAAGATTTTTATAGAGATACTAGTTTCCGCCTGCGACTTCGTCCGCGTGGAATTATTGGTGCACCGTTCCTATTAGTCTTAGCATGATTTTTGCGACACTTTAACCACATTCCTATTGAGAGCTTCCGCAGCGCACGCAGCGGAAGCTCTCAATAGGAAGAAAATCCCCCGATTTTGAAACATTCTTCATTGTTGCTTCGGTCCTTTTAGTCTTAGCGTGATGATATATAGCCTATACTCTTCCTCGATAAATGGGCTATCTAACACTGAAAGAGATTAGCGCGTTCAAAAAAACAAACTCTTCAGCTTTATAATATTAGCATAGATTTTTGGGGTTCACGAAAATTATTTTAGTTTGCGCACTGTAATGTAAAACTAATACTGTAGCCATGGAGGCTGGGAGACGGATGCACTTATACAACCTGGCTTTCAATTAAATTGAAGATTCACCCATCCTTGCGTCAATAGGAAACCTAGTATATTCGAAAATAGGTGAAGATGCACCCAAAAATCTGGTAAAAGGCCTATTAAACCACTCGATACGTCCATTCGATACGTTAAGCCCCGTGTAAGACCGTCTTACCCTTATTACACTACGCGACGTTGATGAAGACCGTACGTAAAAACGTTTGGTATAATTTTAACTTTAAGGACAGGAAAGGTATTTTCTTTGCTGTTGAAAAAAATTGTAACGTAAACCATCTCGAAAGTATATAGGTACATCATTGCAGAATTGCAATGGCTAAAGTACCCGTCACGAGAAGCTATAAATTTTGTAAACAAGTGTTCAGGAGTTCACAACATTTGGACCAACAAAAAAAATGAATTTGTTTAAGATTTAATAAATTATTAAGTAACAATATTAATTAACACATGTATATTATTTAAGAATAATTATTCGTCAGATTCAGTTGTTTCTATTTCTGTGTCAGAATCAGTGACATGTATCACGAAGCTGTCTACAGTTTTATCAATCATCTCATCGATTTATCGACAAATAACAATCAGATCCGCGATATATGCAAAGCAATGAAACAAACTCGTACGCATTCGAAACTCGAATGACGCGTTTATTTCAAAATGGTGTCCCGATAGTTTACAATCCCTGCAACGGACCAAGAAACAAAAAACGATAGCACTTTGCGTCGTTAAAATATGATCCGACTAAATTAAATAGGTTGTTACTTTCATATAACCCGTCTCTATTTCATGTCGATTGAAAATGTTTACTTAGTACCTAAAAGATGTTTGTTTACATAATTTATAGCTAAACTTATATACCTAAAGTACCCGTCACGGGGTACTTTAGGTACGTCAAGTCGATATTTAAACTATTAAAAGGTTATTGAAGAGAGTCAGTGACATTAAAAACAGTGCATTGCTGCGAAGTCAAGTTCAGAGTAAACTATACCATTGATATCTAAACAATCTTTATTTATTTTTTGTTTGAATATGATGATTTGACCAGAAAATTAATTAAGACATGATTATATTTAGATTAACATTTCCTTTTTTTACCGGATTATTTTTAGATTACCAATGTCTTCTCCCACTCTAGGGGGGCGGAAAGGTGTATCAGAGAATTCCAGACTTTATTTTTTATTTGTTATAAACTAGTGCTTCACTGCGATCCCACCTGATGGTAAGCAGTGATGCAAGACTAAAACCACACTTGTGTCGCTCTTTGCAGACCGCGAGTTTCCTTTTCAGAAAATTCTGCTGGGCTCCTACAGTTTCCTGACATCTCTTTGAGGAGGACGTGAAACACTATACGCTGTCGGCGACTTAGGCTCGGGCCATAATTATGGTTACCAGAACGTTGGACGACGAGCTATCCCTTAGACGTCGGCCGCAAGCCCGTTCCCTATGCCATGAAATTAATTTATCTTTTCTAAATTAATTACCCAAGTAGGCACTTAGGTAAATAACTTTTTAAATAAGAAAACCTATTTACAAAAGTAAACGTCCATTAAAACCATCACAAGTTCTTTGCACTCATTTAACAAAAGGCTCTTAAAAGCTGGAAACCTTTATAAAAAATCTTTTATATCGTTGCAATAAAGTTTAAAGAGGTCAAGACGAGAGATAGAAGCGTTTGGCGTAAACACAGAACATATAAAGGAAGTTAGAAAGGAAATAGTTCCTGATTTGTATCGGAACGCGTGTCGCCGTTTGTCTCCCACCCTTTAACTCCACTACAGGCAAGAAACCTATACGGACGCGCATTACGCACACTAGTAGACAACGCACACTTAGATCGCCAGTTTGCTATTGGTTGTATCACACATGCAAAAAAACAATTTAGGGCAACTAAAAGATCGATAATTCATATCGATGAAATTTAAAAATAACGGATAATATTGTCGACTAGTTATCGTTATAATTTAAGGTGGTGTACCAATACGATGGATTTTTAAAAAAAGTAATACAAATGTTATATTAAGAACAAAAAATAAAATAAAACAAAACTATAAAATTAAAACATTTGGTTCCGAAAAACCTCTTACAGGCACTTTTGAATTATTTATCAAAAAAATGTTCAGTCAGAGAAGTGACGCTAATTACGTATTCCAAAGCTTAGATTTCTATGGAGAAGAACGTGCAAGAAACTCCGTATCCGTAATCTCGGTTACTTTTTTTGTGGTTTTTATTATGTAAATAAATAATTAAAAAAAAAGTAAAAGACGCATGCTCAGGCACACTCTGTTCAACCTTTTTAAAGCAATTGAATGATCCAGTCACTCTCCGAGACATTTGAGTGACTACCATGCCTTTTTTATGTCAAACAAGTTGAAGCCTATAGTATATTAACAGATAAACATATTTTTTGCTAAAAATACAAGTGTGTTGAATACAATACTGTTGAGTACCACAAGAGAGCCAAGAACGGTCATCACCAATTACTCACATGTTTCATACGACGTTTTTCAATACATTTGTGAGAAAAAACAATTTAGCTAACTATTACATTACACAACAGTAAAACTAGTATAAAGAATTGTAATATAGCGGTAAAAAATGAAATTTGTTTTCTTATGCGTACATCAAAATTAAGATATAGTCTTTTGATTATATTACCTAGTCTTACTTACTTGCGTAAAGTAAGTTTTCATGATACCTAACGTCTTTTAGAGTGACAATAGAATAAAATCGTAAAATTTTCTATATTAATACAGCCGCCTAACTTTGCTCAAATATATCACGCCAAAAATCACGGGCATTCTTAAGTGGCGGCCATAGACCACAAAGTAAAACAAATTTTATTTGTATTAAACTGGACGAAATTGCATGAAAAATTGCAAATAAGACACTAATTTATACTATTGAATGAAAAATAACCTATTGATTAGTGTTAAAACTCTGTTCGAGGACAAATAGGTGAAACAAAACCGTTTTAACTATAGTGTAGTGTAGTATAGCACTAATAAAAAATATTTAAAAAATAATAACTGCTACAAGAAACCAAGTTATTTTAATACATCGATAATGGTTACAGTTACAACTTGGTACAACACTATGTCCATGGAGTGAAGTTGTCAAATTCAAGACATAGTTCTCCACACGTGATATCGCAATGAACACATTACATTGCGCGCTTGTTTACTCAGTACAAGATTGTACCAATGAATTGCACACAATGTATAATTTTGCATGTCATTGCGATTTTATCGTTATAATGTACAAATTCCATAATATTATCATTATAATTATAAATATCAATTGTATTTAAAGGTTTTTAGACTAACCGGTGTAAAGAAATCCCTTCTTGGGCTACACTACACACTTGGTATTTTTTACGACACGTTGCGATAGCGCAAGTCGGCATAACTGATATTTTTCACGGAGCTTCATACACAACAACAGTAAGATCGCGATTGACGACCGGTGTCAATCAAATTTCGGTTGAACCAAAATTGAACTATGACATTTGTCGTACATTGAGGCACGCCTGCCCCGCCTACAAGGCCATTCTAACTTCTTTCAACTGTTCTGTGGGCGTAAACTTGGAATGCCCACGCCTCGGGGGAAATAGCCAACAATAATGCGATCTTCAAGAAAAGATCTGGTTCCATCCTGTTTGAAGACTTCACATTAAAATATTCACAGGCCTCTGCTAATGTCTCGATTTTCTTTATATGCAATATATTGTATATCTAACATTATACAATATACACTACTACCTGCACTTTCTTTCTGCACTACTTTTTTTCTGCAGCTGTTGTGTTGAGGTAGAATTTTTTCATGCTGGGTATGAGTCCTCTTGGCAGGAGCGGAAGGATGTGTCAGGTTTTGACTGACTAAAACTCAGTCTTTTGTTCCTTCTTTGCCTTCGTTCCAGGGCCGCGGGATACATTTTCACTAACCCATGGACCCTACGGTTTTTGTGACATTTCTTTCAATCCGTTTTGTGATAGGTGTGTCCACCTGTTATATAGTATCAAGTCTTGTGGGCTAAACTTTTTAAACCCCCTGTATTATTAGGATGGGTCGTAATCTTTTTCTTTGAGGCGCTGACGTTGCAGGAACCGCTTGAGGACAGCCCTGGACCGCTCTCGTTTGGCAGCCAGAGGTCAGAAATGCTCCTCGAAATTCGGAATTCCACCGGCTCTCGAAGACAATCTCCCCCTTCTCCGCTATATACGCCTATGGAAGAGGTTTGGACAAAGATAAAGAGAGCTAATGTAGAGGGTCTAGTGTGAGTTATTATGTACTTGCCTAATGGCGGTAATTTTACAAACATTCGAGGAAAACTTGTTTTTCCGTTTTGTCACTAAATGGCGTTGATTCAGTTTTAGTACAAAACGTTTACACTACGAGTAGACGTTTAAAAACTTGTACTACGGTCATTGAAATTTCCATGAGACACTAGATTTGTTTACAAACACCATAAAAGTAGGTAACTCGGTACTTTATTAGCAAAAGTTGTATGCAAAGTGAACCGAATTTACATACTTAGTTTTGTACTTATGGTATTATTCTTGTTGCCATAACGACGTGTGTAATAACAAAATTAGGCAAATATTCGAGCCCTCGACTGCGTAATTCACTGATAATGAGCTGTGACCTCGGTTCGTGTCGTGGTAGTGTACTTTTCGACATATGTAGGTACATTTGTCGAAAACTACACTTTGTAAGCGGTGCATGTGGAAATGACTATAGATATCAAGTTGTGGCGCGCTGTTCATTGTTACTTATAGCTTCCCAGCCATTCTAAATTAGTGTTAACACCAGATAGATTAATAGGTTCGTCGTATAATTATAACATTTTTCAGGATATAAATAAACATCATGGACAACCACAATTCAGATTAGCACACTATTCTTTTATGGGTTGCTGTATAAAATGTTGTTATAAAATAGTATGAAGGCATGCATAAAACGCACATAATTATGTAGGTAACCTAGTCAAATTATATCAATGAAATTAAATCAACTTAAAGAAGAAAACCTGAATTATCTACTGGCTGAAAAGGAAAAAAAAACTGACGTGTGAATAAAAGAACAAGCTATAACAGTAGCTATTGTTTGCATCGAGGGGTGTAGCTTGATCGATTACCCACCATTTAACATCATTACCGAACTTCCGGCTCACTCGCGCCTAAGCTTTCAGCAGCACAAAGGAAGGAACAGCCTAGCTTCTACCTAACCTACTCCATTATGCTATGAAAGAGGTGAACAGATATACAACATGTACAAATTTTGACGAAATAAGCGAACATAAATTTTGTTTGTTTGGTCCCATACTAAAAGTTGTTCATAATGATGAGTACAATGACCCCCCAAGAGAATGTGCGTTAATTATGTTACATGTTGTATGTAGGTAGCCTATGTGTGTACCTATATCATTAAACTATCTTCTTCTATAGACTTATACGTACTAGCGTTCATATATATTTTAAATCTAAGGCCTTTATGTAATCGTAAATACCCATGTTTAACAAATAAATATTCTGATTCTGATTCTTGACATATAGGTATATAAGGAGTAACTACTAGAAGTAGTAACACAAAATTTTGCACAATGCTTCCTTTTATGACCTAGGTGAAGAAGAATGGGGTTTTTAGAAATTCAACCTTTAAGGCGTGGAAAGGAGGAATGTAAAGATCTTATTTCGCGTACCATTATACTAGAAAGTTACCACAATAATCTAAATTATAAAGGTTTTCAGAAGGAACTATCCCCAATATAACAATTAACGTTTGAATCCCCGACCGGTCCAATGAGACCGCGCTGTTATTGTTTTACTATTATGTCTCGTTTTGCGGGTAACTGAGTAATTAAAGGGTTTTAAACTTTGTATGGAGGATCCTATTTCTTGGGTTAATAAACCTGAAACTTAGCACAAATTCTTGATAAAAATAAACTATAAAGACTGCCATTATTAATAGTTTTTCAAAAGTAGTTTAAGACCTTCAAAATACGGCTTAAAGGATGTTAAAGTTTTAATGGAAACATTTGTGTAAACGAAGTTGCTGGCAAAATGGCAGTAGAAGTATAATAAAGCGGGAGAGTTTTTTTGTTAGTTTAAACACGCTATCTTGCGAACTACTAGTTCCAAAAAAAAAACTTTGTGTGTATGATAGCCTGATTCAAGAGAATTAGTATATACGATACACCATCACGCTACAATCCACAGAAGTGGAGCGGTAACCAATAAAGTCGCGAACGAAGCCGCAGGGGACGGCTAGTCTACAATAATACTTAAAGTGCACTAGCGCTGTTCAATAGACATGGCAGACAGCGATAAAATCGCCTTTCATGCCGTCTTTTGTAAAACGCATTTGTGTGTCCTACATTTCTGAAGCCGGTACAGTTAGTACCTACTAGTGTAGTAAGTACCTATTGCTTGCAAAAATTTTCTATATACGTCAGATAAAATACAATAGACTGACTATTTCCTAATTTTCTGCATCATCATCTGCCTAGCCTTTTCTCAACTATATAGGGGTCGGCTTCCAGTCTAGCCGGATTTAGCTGAATACGAGGAGCGGCTGACAACCGATAAACTGGGGTAACACGGTACTTCATGGCAAGACTGGAGTCAGATTTACTGGCTTCTGACTATCCGTAACGACTGCCAAAGATCTACAAATGACAGCCAGGACCTACGGCTTAACGTGCTTTCCGAGGCACGGAGGAAACTCGTTATGTTAAGATGGTCACCCATCCACAGACCTTGGCAAGCATTGCTTAACCTTAAAGATCGACCGATATTTTTTCTGCATAAGTACCCAAAAAACAAACATGAACTGGTTTTCGTTACTAGGAAACAGCTTTATGTCTTTACTAACATTCTAGTAAGACCGTTTTCACATTATCCGATCCGATATCGGTGTCGGACTCCGATACGATATCGGGGTAAGTAAAATGTATGAAATTCTGTGCTCCGATATCCGATATCGGGTCGGACAATATGAAAGACAGGTACATATTTCATACATTTTACTTACCCCGATATCGTATCGGCGCCCGATACCGATATCGGATCGGATAATGCGGAAACGTTCTAAATATTCCATTTTTTAAATTAAGATTATGTCAGTAAATGAAGGAGGATCAATGACCGTTGTTTTATGTTTATCTTGCACCTACCTTACCAAACAAACTATCAAATAGATAGAAGTTATCTAAAAGTTTTTACGTTCAGAGCTTCGTTCAGAGGATCTATTATTGAGATAATATTTGCCCAAACTATCCACCAAAAAGAGAAGGTCTTTGAACCCTGACAGTGTGCACGCTAACTTATTTGTGTATTGAACCGAACTTGTATTGGAAAACTAATAGACTTCGATAAAAACAAAGCACAATTCGTCGAAGACAAGGTTTATTGGAGCATGTTCAGTAGAGTGTAGACACCGCAACATTTGTTATCTGACAAAACTTTGTTGTTTGCGGGCTGTCTAAAGTAAATCATAAGTCATTGAACCCGTTTAGGTAGTAAGGAGACTTATGTTTTTGGGATGTGAGAGTAATCTATTTAGGCGATGAAAACGAGGATGTGTAGCGGAGCTGTGAAAATGCGTATTAATGTGTGGTGCGAGGATGCGTTGCGAAGCTGTGAAATGTGTAAAGGGGGGTGCGGTATAGTTTTTTTATTTTTATGGTAGGGTAATCATCAGAATGACTTCTCCCACTCTTGGGCGGAGCGGGAGGGTGTGTGAGACTCTTACTGCCAAAACCCTACCCCGTTCCTTCGTTGCCTTCGATCTTGGGGACACGGTGACAACCTTTCGGATTTTCCATGTTCCCCAGAGGCTTCGGCCCTGCCGGGCCCCTACAGTTTGCTGACGGGGTTCGGCATAGTAGGAGCGAAGTAACACGAACGTCCGTCCAATATATCCCTCGTACACATCCCTCACAACACATCCCTCGCAGACATCCCTCGTACACATCCCTCGCACACTTCCCTCGCTTGTTTTGTATGCGCAAAAATCTAGCTCTATTGAGCCGTTTCCACCAGAGCTGTGCTGACCGAGGCGAGGTAAATGAAGCAATTCTATTGGTTCTTTATAAATACATCCCTCGCTACGCATCCTCGCACATCTCTGGTGGAAACGCAGCCTTAGGGGGTGAAAAGAGGTTTCGTGGAGGTGAAGCCGTGAGCAAAAGCTAGAGTAGAATAATGTAGAACCTACTCTATTTGTCTTTAGACATTTGGTATTCAAGAAGATAGCCTTCTCATTATCTATAACAAATATCTTGGTAACTGAAATAACATATACACTCATAATATTTATCAAACGCTACATTGGATCTACATATGAGAAAATACATGCAGAGGGGTTGTTCATAATGTATGCTGTTTTTAATTATCTTGTGTTTTGCTCCCAATTTGAGTGAGTTTATTATGAAATCTGTAATAGAACTTCTGCTAGTGGCTTCGCCCACGTGATAGTAGAAATTTGTTCCGAGGGAACATACTCCCAGGACAAAATTATCTTACATGCTATTCCAGGACATGGTCTACCCGTGTACCAAGTTTCCCCGAAATCTGGTCAAACAAATTAAGATGGGACGAAACTCAAGCAAGAAACACGAACATAAGCACTCTCAAACAAGAAAATCTTTTTTTTTCACTTTCATATTGCTTACAAAAAAATATAAACAATAAACATGTTAGTAACAAGACAAATGTTTTGTCAATAACGATAATTGTTAATAATAACAAAGGTCTGTCAAAAATGTTATGTTTTTGTACCACTTTAAGGTCGACTGGTAGGAAATGCATAAGGCATTAAGTCCACCTTTGTACAGTGTTTCTTACAAGTGCATAAAGTTTTAATAAATAAATATCTACATTTACATTGAAAAAATACTTACATAACTAACTATAATTACAGTAGGATCACAAGTTTTTTTTTAAACCCTCAACTAATTACAACTAAAATATGTAAATAATCTGTGTAAATTTTAGTTAGTTAAGTTTTTTTTTTAATATGTAAAAACAACAACTAAAATTAATTTGAGTAAATAGTATTAGGACTAACTCCACTGTGTGCGGTGGCTACTGATTTCGATTTACTTACTTTTTTACTAACAAGACCTATAAATTAGTCCGGGAAAACTATCTATGCAGCTATATATCTAACATAATCCCCATTCATTATCATCATCTGCTTAGCCTTTTCCCAACTATATTGGGGTCGGCTTCCAGTCAAGCCGGATTTAGCTGAATAACAGTATTTTACGAGGAGCGGCTGCCTACCAGACCTCCACCACCAGCCCATTAACTGGGGTGAACATAATCCCCATTATAACTCAAAATAGACGTTGAAAAATGATCTACTCCCAGAATATCGCACAACTTAAACTGTCAAATCAATCTTCATTGCCACAAATATTCCGGCCGACCCAAACTCCCAACTGCGAACTATTCGGAACTGGGTCAAAATATCAACAAGTCAAGGACCCTTTATTGGCTGAATACACCGAATATCTTGTACGTACGTTTTCACGTGTCTTTTAACATAATGTGAATAACAAAGTCGTTTGAGAGAATGGTTTATGGCTGGGATGGTGGCCACCATCTTTTTTGTAAAGGTTAGTGAACTGTGATCCGTGGTGTTCACTGTGTGGGCAGTTTAATGATGATGAGGGTAACAATTAAACTCATGAAAATAAACTAGGTACTTTAGCTTTGTAATTTAGCTAGAATACACTTACTCGTATGTTAAACATGTTTTTTTTTATTTGTTATAAACTAGTGCTTGACCTGCTTGACCCACCTGATGGTAAGCAGTGATGCAATCATCGATGGTGAGGCGCACTAGTTTTTTTTGACAATGATTCGAAAATATCACTAGAGGAATAGGCACTAAATTGAATAGCCACATAAAGAGAAAGTAAGGCCCAAGCCACCAGAATTTGGAATCATATAATGCTGCTTCCACTCCTTAGCTGTACGCATAATAAATGTGTTTCCAAACCGCTTTGTGCTCTGAAGAAATACAAGTGAATTGTCGTCAGTAAATGTCTGACACTTTCTTTCCCTCTGTCTCTCACTTTTGCCCCTTCCAGAGCGTGAAAAGTTATTTGATAATTCACCATCTCAAAAAAAAACACTAAAAAGAATAATCGCTTAATAGCCTCCTTTATACTCGTAACTTTTAACACTAAATTAGAGAATGCGATATTCTAAATGTATCTCACAATAAATGTTATCTCACTTTTATACGACTTCCGGGACATAAAGCATCACTTCTTTTATTTGTTTTTACGTAATACTTTTATGACTATGACCAAGCAAAAGAATCTATTTAATGAGGTTTTTTTTTAAATATCGTATTCTGTCTTTAAGTTTATTTGAGTTCAATGGGTTGCGGACAACATATGATTAGAAGGAGCCTTTTTTGATTTAATCATCAACATCATTTCAGCCAAGAGACGTCCACGGTCGGATATAGACCTTGTAATGACCTATCTTGTGCGGATTACCATCGTTCATCAATCAGATTCCCGTGACCCTCACCAGGTCCACATCGCTGTCATTTGAGCTCATTTCCGACTTGCCCACGAGACTGTCAACGTCGAATGCAAATTCTTTCAGCAGTGAACGAGCCAATCCGAAGTGGCGATCAGTCGACGAGAAATATCTTTAAAATATTGACGTGCACGCCAACCCAATGACCGAAGCGTTACGATCTCAAACGATTCTAAACTGCAACTACCATCATCATGATCTACCTAGCCGTTTCCCAACTATATTAAGGTCGGCTTCCAGTCAAGCTGGATTTAGCTGAATACCAGTATTTTACGAGGAGTGGCTGCCTACCATTTATACTACATTTGTATATACTTAACTTATATACTATATTTACTTAACTTTTTTCAATATGTATACCTAATCCTTGGATAAATAATGAAATTCCGTAATTCTGTTAAGTTACATAATTTCATTATTCTTTCGTCAATGTCAAGCAAAACTTATGATTTGAAAACTTTACGGTCGAGCTGTAGTTTAATAGGACAAAAGTTATAACATTATTTTGTTAGGAAAGGTGTGTATAATATAACTTTTTAATGATATTAAAGTTGTAGGTGTTGATGTGTTAATATGTCAACAGTGTTTTAATTTTGATTTCATAATTTGAACTTTACTATATGGGAGTCAAGTCTGTTTTTTAATCTCTGAGACTAAAATGACATTACGTGTGTCGTCACTCTTGTCACAACACAAAAGAACTGACCATTTGCCTGTGTCAATTAAGTTTTAATTAACAGGGTAAGATACAGACGTTAGATATATCGCTCACCTAGCAGTATAATGGCACATTTACAAAATAAGCAAAATTGTGTTTTTACGGCCTAAAAGTATAAACTTTTGTTTATGAACTTTAGTTTACACACTTAGATTCCGTTCTTTGACTGTTATGAAGTAACTCCTGGATACCTGAAGTGGATTTTTCCTTTTTCCTTATGGATCTATTAAGGTATATACAAGTTGCAAAAACCATAAAATCCAGGATAAAAAGTAAAATAAACTCATACTACGTTTCAAACATTTGTAAAATCTTTGATCTTAATTTCTGTAAAATAAGAAAAAACTAAATGTGTCATTATACTACTAAGTGAGCCATATTTCTTTCCAAACCAAACTTGCCAAATATCTTGATTCTATAAAGAACTTCGGTTCAATAACCCAACGCTTGTATTAATTATTATTTTTACCTGGAAATGACTCACGTTTCGTTTGATTTAATGTATTTCTATAACAATAAGCTAAGCACTCTCCAGGCACGTTCGAAACGTGATCGAAGACGAAGATGAAGGCAGATCGCAAAAAAGAAAAAAAAACATAAAGAAGGAAGAATTCCATTTGTAACGAATACCTCTTTGCTAAAAGTATAAAATTATTTTCAAATCATGATAGCTTACACAAAAGTTTCTCTTTTCAACATTCCCTTCATTGCCTTTCAAGTATGAAAATCCGTTCCGTTTAATTAAATATTCAACAAAAGCCTCCTTTGTTTATTCTTACAGAAATTATTCTCACATTTCAACAGTAACATTATAATCTTGTAGGCACGTAATCTATATCGTAATTGAAAGAAGAAAGGAAAATGAATTAATGAAGGTTTACTACGTATAAAATGTTCAACATACAAAAGATTTGTGATTATAATGAGTGATGGGTATTAGAATACGGAAACTAAACGACCTTGGGGCAATAACCTTTTAACCTTGATGTAGATGTTATCATTATTTTTTAGATAGATGGCTACGCATAATTAATCATTTAACTAAGCTTAGCACTTAGTTCGGAAAGATTAGTTCTGAGCAAAAACATTATTATTATTGAAGCAGACTGTATTAGTTAACTTGTACTAACGTAGCGCAGTGTAGCATAGCTGTGGATATCGCGTAGCTCAGCTACGAACACCGCGTAGCAAAGCTACGAACATCGCGTAGCACGGCTACGAGCATCGTATTGAGCTACGCACTGTGTACTGTGCATCTACGAGCGTAGCATTTACGCTGCGTAGTTACTCAGATACCCGCGAAACGAGACACAATAGTAAAACAATAACAGCGCGGTCTCATTGGACCGGTCGGGGATTCAAACGTTAAGGTTAGGTTACAATTAATATAGCATAATAATTAGGTTCTTATTCGAGGAGTTCATTTAAGAATAACCTCCGTTCCCGTAGCACTTTTTTGCGATTTTTTGCGCTATCATTGCATTCGTGCATAATAACATAGACTTCGATATCTTCAATACCACAAAAAATACGTGCCCCTTATTCTATCTCATGGTTGTCTGAAGAAGAAAATGTTTTGAAGTACAATCTGCCGCGCTCATACGCTATAACTACTAATTTAACAAAACCAGCATATTACATAAATTAGGATCACGAGAAACAAAGGAAATTTGGAAAGAGCACGTCGATATTTATGTAATCACCAATTTTCTAAACTACCGGAAAACTTTCAAGGTAGAACTACCAAATGATTGGATCTTTAATCAATTATATTGTATCAAACATTAGTTATAGAATGACACGAATAATAACAACTCTACAAGAAAAACGTGACCAATGACAGTATAGTACGTTTATGAAAAAATAAATTCAAACTTCTTTAACACAAACGAGCAGGAAATTTCGCATAAAATACATAAAACGAGTATACCTTTATTTCGTAGCAACTACGAACGCTACGCCGTAGCTCCGTAGCACAACTGCTACAATTCATAACTGAAATCGTTAGGAATTTTAGTATCGCCATTAACGTACTTATATAATCGCTGGATAGCGTGAGTTTACACCCTTATGTTAAGAATCCCGATGTAGGTACAATCAAACGAAATTCTGATAAATGATTTTAATTTGAAAGCTGAAATAATAAAATCTTTGTCACGCAACCAGTTAATCGACGGCTGCCGAGGGAGTTGATGGGATCATTATTATGTGTATGTTGCATAAGTCTTACGGCCTTTTTCACCACCTATGATTAAGTTGCCAATATCTTACTTGGCAGATAACTTCATACAAATTCTGTTCCATTTTTGAATTTATGCGGGAAGTAGTGGCTACTCGGACATTGTGAAACAGGCCCTTATACTCATATAGTCCTAGTACTTGTGCCGTGCTTAACATGTGGGAAACACGCTTTCGGATTGTTAACTTTCACTGATGCTCTGCTTGCTCTGAATACGATTTCTTTTTAAGGTATAGTATTTGGAGTCGGCTTCTTGGTCTAACCTGATGTAGCTAAATACCAGTATTTTACAAAATGCAACCGTCAATCTGAACTCCACAAGCCACCAATTAGGTAACACAATACCTCATTCTGAAGACTGGAGTCAGATTTCCTGGCTTCTGACTATCCGTAACAACTGCCAAATATCTATTAATTACTCAGATACCCGCGAAACGAGACACAATAGTTAAACAATAACAGCGCGGTCTCATAGGACCGGTCGGGGATTCAAACGTTAATGACACGGAATGATTCACGGAACCCATCTACGGACCGACTTTGACAAGCGGTGCTTAACTTTAGAGATAGACCCGTACTTTTTTTACGTGGGAAATCGCTCAATAACTTTCGAAAAAAAAAACCATTGTCCTGAAAGGCAAGGGGTGGGTTTTAGTCAGTAAAAGTCTGATACGCCATCCCACTCCGCCTTAAAGTTGAAGAACCCTTTAGAGGGCCGCCCACTTAAAAAAAATGATACCTTTGCAGGCCCCTGCTGTATTATTATAGTAGACACAAAGCTATAAATACACACGTGAACAAATCAAAGACCGAATAACCCGGTATTACATCAAGTTAGCTTCCTCGTAATTACGATTTTATACAGCCTGTAATCAAGCGTACCTACACTCTCAAGGTCAAATGAGACTTTAAGGCTGCTTTTCTATTGAAGCGAAGCTGGGCAGAGTAGAGTGAAGAAAAGAAATGAAAAGTGTTTGCATTGATGAGGAATGGTCGGAGTTGAGCTACCTTCGGCATTGAGCGCTCCCCTCGCGACATGATTTTACTGGTAGCATTCTCGCCAAGCGCTAAGTACAAATTGTATGGCAATAATTTTATATTTAGTATGTTTATCAGTTGTCTAGTACCCATAACACAAGCTCTGCTTAGCTTGGCACTAGATGGCGTTGTGTGAAAGTTGTGGAATATTATTATTATTTTTGGAAAACCGTTAAGTTTTTCTTAGCTCAAGGCTAGTGTTAAGCTGCATTAACGGGCCAAGCCAAGTCAATGTAGCGTGTGTGTGGTGGGTTTATGGTGTAGAGTGGATATTATGAGGAGAAATTTCATTTTCCTCTATCTGCATGAACTTTCTCACTATTCTGCAGGTGTTCAAAATTGCAGCTTTTTACAGTAATATGTAGGTTGAATCCTTAAGGTCTATTAATTTGAGGCTATTGTGAAGATGGTTGGGTATAACTCCTGTAGTGGAAATTATTATTACCTGTCTCCCCACTTATCACGTGACTTTTCCGTAGGTAATGTTATGTATTACCAACCACTTTGCACGTAACGTTTAGTGAAAAGGTTAACAGAAAAACCATTTCTCTACTTCACTTACACTATATCCACTGATGCAATTAAAATTAAAAAACAAATTAAACACTGCAATCACAGTGTTCGTTCACATCTGAGTTACTATTTCTCATTTTCAGCCCGCTCCTCTCCACTCCGCTCCGGTCAGCTCCGCGTCAATGAAACCGTACCTTCAAGATTGACGTTCAATAAGAATAACATGGCGATTCTCTTTTATTTCGTCTGGTTAAGTACCGGAGTGACAGCGGTATGATTCGTGTATTGTTTGGAAATATTGCTTACGAGTGAGTATTGTGAATTTGTGATAAGCTTAGATTGACTGAAGGGTTTATTGCTTTTCAATGTACTTAGGACCTAGGTCCTTAATGATGTTTATGTACTCTGTTGGTCTTTAAGTGAAGAAACTACGTATAATTTGAAAATACATACAAACTTTCTATCGAGAATATGATTTCACAAACTGGTACACAACATAATTATTATTACATAAACAACATAAAATATTTTGTATTATTCATTTCTTACAGATAAAGATTTAATATTATTGTTTACTATTATAATTTAATATTATTGTTGTATAATAAAAACTAACTCTAAACTAATTAAAACTAACTTAAAACAAACTAAAATATGGCGTATTAACAACATAATAATAATTATTATTACATAGTATTCTTGAAACTAAGTTCAAAGATATCCATTTATTTAAACGGAGAAGAGAAACTGATTGCCGTATCAACGCACTGCCTAAGCTACTGGGACTAGAATCGTAAAATTTTGCACTAGGTTTCCTTTTATGACATAAGCGTGAAAGAGAGGATTTGCGAAACTTCACCCCGTAAAGTGGTAAAACGGGGGTCCAACGTTGTACCCCGAGACCTATTTTCATTCAAGCAAAATCATTGGCAGAAGCTAGTGAATTGTAAGATGTAAGAAAAATATACAAATTTCGTTTCAATCAGTTTCAAGCCATACAACGAATGGAAAGCTTTGGAGACCCACCACATTTTATTACGTAATTTGATAAATGCGTGGTTCACAGATCACGTTGCAGCCCTTTGATTGGTTTGATAAAGTTTTGCACTGATGTTAATTGTATTTTAATTACGTAATACGACTTGATAGGTACTAGGACTATATGAAACCTAAGAACTTTTTGCGTGGGCAAACTTACTGGGGAGTCGAGATTCGTATCTTGATTATAGTACGAACGCTAAGTTTGGTCTTTGCATTCTATTTTGGAGGAATATTGTATCTTATTTGAGGAAAAGACTAAGGAAAACACAAATAAAGAGACTATGTATGAGGAGCTCGTGGCTAGATAATAACAGCCGCACAGGTCGATCTTCAAGGTTAAGCAACGCTTGCCTAGGTTGGTCTGTGGATGGGCGACCATCTTAACATAGCGAGTTTCCTCCGTGCCTCGGAAAGCACGTTAAGCTGTAGGTCCCGGCTGTCATTTGTAGATCTTTGGCAGTCGGTACGGATAGTCAGAAGCCAGTAAATCTGACTCCAGTCTTGCAATGAAGTACCGTGTTACCCCAGTTAATGGGTTGTGGAGGTCTGGTAGGCGGCCGCTCCTCGTAAAATACTGGTATTCAGCTAAATCCAGCTTGACTGGAAGCCGACCCCAACATAGTTGGGAAAAGGCTAGGCAGATGATGATGATGAAAGAGGCTATGTATAATTTATATTATAATTATATAGAAATAAATCTTAAGCGATCAATTTCGGCGAAACTTTTTTATATGTCTTACACTGGAATAACTCCTGTATCATTGTTGCGTTCACAAACATGTAAACTCAACATACACTAAGCAACTAGGTCAAGAACATCTTTTTACATTACGAACGGAAATCGAACCTGTGACACGCAGTGCAACAGCTAATCTCTCAACCACTGGGCCATCCGAGCCTTCAAAGTTTTTTTGGTCTGACCTCGACATTTCAGTTATTCTACTGGGTAACAAGGTACCTCATGGCTTAATAAGACTAGTGGTGGGGCGTTTGGCATTTTCATTTAATATGAACTGAAATCTAAAATACTGCATTAGCAGTAGAATACATAATCGCAGTTCTATGCACGCTCTGCGAATAATTAAATTATCTAGCTGACCTAAATAACAGACAACTATAAATATTTAAAAAGTGTCTTCCACGTTTCCGAGGCTCATTAAAAATACATGCAAGTTTTATTATCATTTTTATGAGCACCGTCGCATATATGATGATGATGCTAAAATATTTATAGTCTTTTCTTCCTTCACTGAACTCGTATAGCGTCTTGGAACATCTTTCACAATATCGCCAGTCATACTTTTGGATGACAAATACACGTTTAAAACGGTTTTTTTATATACCAAAAACTAGTTTTTGACTACAATCCCACCTGATAGTAAGCAGTGATGCAATCGTTGATGGTGAGGCGCACTAGTTTATTCTCCATACACTCACGGTAAACAATGTTTCATCTAAAAAATGAAAAATCGTTTTTTATCTCAGCACAGAGCCACGAAAAGTTTGATTGATTGTTACACACAATCCATCAATCTTTTCGTGGCTCTTCCTGTCCATCCTTCCACAGGTGTATGCTTATAACTCTTTTAGTAATATGCGTTTCACCAAGACAAACGATCCTTTTTTAACTTTTCAGTCACTGGCACCACGTTCAATCTTCATCTAATATACTTATTTCTCACTTTATCCATTCTCGTCACACCACATATGCATGTCAATATTCTCATCTCTGCTACATGCAATCTCTTTTTATTTAATTACGTTTATGTTATTCTCCAAAAAAGCCTCTTAGAAGTGGGTACCTGAGAATTGACGACGCCAGAGTCCAACCGCAAAGACTGGTTCGAGTTGGCTCAAGAAATGAATACCTAGAAGAAGTTGAGGGAGGCCTTTTCCCAGCAGTAGGAAAGCATAGGCTTAAATTATAAAAAAAAAAATAGTCTTAACCACGCTCAGTGTAGGGTTCCATAGTTACCCGTCCGTCACAGTAAGTGTCCCCAACTTTCCAAAAAGTGTTCATCCTATTAAGTTCAAAATAATTTTCCTAGAAAGCGATGACGGACTGACAGACATGGCGAAACTATAAGGGTCCCGTTTTTGCCATTTGGCTTCGGAACCCTAAAAAGTATTTTTATAAGTCAACTTGATTATTTTGAATGTAAGACATTTTTTTAGTACCTACATGTCTTGTACATGTAGTTGTTAGTATATCCTCTTAACAATGTGTGAGTCTTTTGTTTTTATAACAAAAGAGTGTTAAAAAGGCCTGCTTTATCTCCGAGCTCGTCTTTCACCGACGCGTTGGCAGAAGCAAGCTTATTAATATTGAAAGGTCATAAATGAAAGCAGCTGCCGTGAAATACGGTGAGGTATGAAAAATTTAAAGCCTTGTCAGTGCTAAGGCAATATTTGTGACACGTTTCATGATATGTAACCAACTAATCCTGCTTGTTTTTGAGGAGGAATATCATGAAACAATTCCAAAAGTTCTGTTCCACATAGATAGTGAGAGGGAGTGAAAGAATTTAATTACTTTAATTTTCGCCGTGTTTTTCAGTTGACTTTTACGTTGTAGGGCCACGGTTTCGCACTATATACCTAGGTATTATATGTATTTTGTAATCAAGCAAGAATTTCCTAATTATAATACTAGGAATATCTTGGAAATCTTAAAAACCGTGCATTTATAGAAACTTTAAATCAAACGTCATATACTTTAGTAAATTACCCAAAAGTAATAAATAGCAGAGGGTATATTTACACAGTTCCAAAGAAATTGCGTATTTAAGTATAGCCTATTATAGTCCACTGGTCCAAAATAGACCTTGTCGCATTCAAAATCATATTACAATGACGTCAAACAAAATTACAACGCCAACCAAAGTTCTGAAAATAATAGGTTTAATAATGCCGTCATGTTTTCACGAAAAATTATTTCCAGTTCGCGAAAACTGGTAACTTAATACTCGGTAACTGTGACACATGTACAAGGCTCTATACACACGCACCACAATCACAGCAAATCGCAGCGAAAAGTGGTTAGGTACGTGTGAATAGTGTCGCTGCAACTTCTTGCAGTTGCGTTGTAGTAATTACAAATCCGCCGCACTAATTAAAAACTATTAAGCAAGGATTTTTGGAAAATTGAGTTACACATAGACTCTGATTCCTAGTGCTCTGTGTATATACTAAAATTACTCAAAAGTAATAAAATATTCTTACTGCACTTTTAATTAGCGCGGCAGAAATGTCGCAGTAGTTGCGTTGTGGTTCCGTTGGAGCCAGTGTCTGCAGACAGATGATTTCAGGATGTCACTTGTGGTTGCATTGTGGTTGCGATATGGTAGCGGTATAGTCAATATCATCCACACGGTTGCGTCCGACGACAAAATGTGGTCAGTGTGAATGAAACTATTTATTTCTACAAAAAAATTGTGGTCAACTACGCGTTTTTGTTGTGGTGTGGTTCTGGTACGTCTGCATAGTCCCTTATGCGCAACTAGCGTGAACAACAACGTCATCACAACACGGTACATAGTTATTTATTCGCCAGTAAGTGGAGCAGCCATTTTTTTAACTGCAGTTGTTGACCGATCGTATCTACACTTACAAAGTATGTAATCAACTGGCCGACTAATTGGAGCATTCCTGTTTCGGCATCCAGATTTTCGATACCAAAATTTTCAGTACCCTAGCTATTCCTGTTTTGGCACCAATAGGTATTTTAGATGGTAGTAATTAACCCATACTAAATCCCAATCCTAAATAAAATAGATATTCCCGTTTCGGCACCAATAGTTATTTTGGATGGTAATAACCCACACAAAACCTCAATCCAAAATACCTATTGGTACCGAAACGGGAATAGCTTGGGTGCTGAAAATTTTGGTATCGAAAATCTGGGGTTTTTTTTTTAATTGTTATAAACTAGTGCTTGACTGCGATCCCACCTGATGGTAAGCAGTGTTGCAATCGTTGATGGTGAGGCGCACGCTTATTAAGAGCCTATTCACTCTAGCCTTGAAGACACCTAAATTATAATCAGACGGGAAAACCGCAGCAGACAAATTGTTCCAGTACCAGTGTACGCGATTTAAACGACGAAGCAAAACGCTTAGTCCGGACTGTGGATGTGGGTGCCGAAACGGAAATACTCCGACTAATTATGCTACATTTTAAAGGCAACGCTATAAAGTGTTGTACTCGCGCAAACAGTTGACACTCTAATTGTGGTCAGTCAATGACCGGCCTTTTGGTCCTAGTGTTTATTTGAACGGCTTTATTGGTCAATAGGATTCACGATGTTAGGGGTGAAATTAATTTGATTCTGACCCAACTTTTAATTACGGTTCTTGCAAAAAAATAGGCGTTTACAAAAATACAATTGTATGTAGGTAAGTGTGAAATATACAATCTATACTTATAATAAAATTTTTGATTGGCGCAAAAAAATACTAGACTCTGTACTTATCAACTTAACAGTTAGTCCAAAAAATACTGGTTTGTTCCCACTAGTTCTACTGAACAGTTCTACGGTAGAACTAATGGGATTTTTTTTCCCACTAGTTCTACGATATTATGTATAACAAAATAGTAGAACTACTGGGATTCTCTACTTCCCACTTGTTCTACCTGTTCCATCGGTAGAACTAATGGGATATTTTGTTCTCACTAGTACTACTTTCAATCCCAATACATGTTTCAGACACAACTTGTTAGTAGTTCTTCTTCCATATTATTTTTTATAACTTTAGGTACCTGTAATTTTTATAAAGGTGGAAAAACACTAGAGGTAAACGGGTTTTATCAACAACATTCGTCTGTGAATGATTTGTCGAGAATGTTTTGTCATCAATATCGTTCCTATGTGTCTATTCTATTGTAACTGTTATATATGAAGTGGAACTTGTATTACTCTATAAGGTAACAAGTTCTTTGGTGTAGCGGCACTTGTCAACATTACAGCAGTGACACATTTCAACGCTGCAACGTAACTACTCTTGTCATCACTTCACTAAACTTGTGTAGACGGTCTCTTTCTATTCAAGAAATTTTATGTATGTCTGTGTCAGAGAAAGCAAGTGTATTATGGCTTTTTATTTAAGTATGTCCCGTTGTACCCACTTTAGATAGACATCAAAGTTACTATGTATAGGAATTTTCGGTACCAATTTCTAATATTGTATTAGACAATCAACTTCTTATCTTAAACCCACATAGACAAACTATTCACAACAACAGTACCTATAACAATAACGTGCAAGGCCTACGGAACCTTGAACACATCAAAACACGTCTATTCAACTATTTCAACGAAAATTACATACATTCGATCGTATTACCCCGCCCAATATCCTTACGGCCGAACGCATAGTCCAGCTAATGGTTCATTAGCGTCTCTAATGTCCATTAAAGTTAAGTATTGTCAAACCTTCACTGAAAAACTGTGTAAAACTGTCAATTTGACAATTTCTTAATAGATCGTTTAGAAGTTAAGTGATGATTAACGTTAATGAATGTCCCTGAGTGCGGCCGTTTGACATGCGGGGAAATGTAGTAGTAAATAGTAAAACTGAATTTGACACATTGCTTGTATGTTTTACGAACACGCGACGCCCGATTCCGAAGTCAAGATATATTGGTCAATATATTGTAATAGTCTTGTTGATAAAATGTCAACAGAGTCGCGTGATAGTCCTCTATATGGGCTCAGAGACTATCTAGACTGTACAGTTATAGAGGAGCTACAGGTTATAAGGGCAGTGGCCGCGGCTAGATGGAAAAGCTACCATAACTTGTCTCTGCATCGCTCAACGGTTGACTGGTAGAAAATGCATTTAGTCATTTAGCCTCTGTACTTTCGTGTGCGTAAAGAATTAAATAAATAAATAAAAGTTTCATTGTCAATTAGTGTTTGGTTCCTAATTTATGAGATAGGGAAGATAAGGGGACAGAGTACTGCATTCCATTCTCTGGCGTAACAATATCTGGCAAAGATATTATATTATTAGGAGAAACTCAAAATACTGAATTGTTTCATTTTTATGAAAATCACTCTCGCGAACGAAGTTGCTGGCAAAGTGCTAGTATTATAATTTGAGATCATCGACAATGATGCACTCGTCGAGTCAAAACCTCAAAGTCTTGCGCATCTCTAAACTCTCTTCTGTAGCTAAACAGCTACTTCACAGGTAAGTAAATCCATACCCGGTGTCTTTTCGGCGTTAAAGCTTAGGTAATTCTAATTTACGAATATAATTTGTATGTGTCAAAAGCAGCAAATTATAATTTTGCCTAAGTAAACTCAGAGCTTAATAATTAACTATTATTATCTGTGTGTCTCTCAGTGAAAACTTAGGTCAAGCTAGAAGTGCACTGACCTAAGAATACATTAATACAGATGTTAAAAGAAAACTTTGCAACCACGCTTCGCTCAATCTTGCATCCCTATTTCACGAACTTGTATGCTGAAGACTATCTGTCGGTATTAAAAGTAAACCACCCACCGGACTTGAGGAGAATGTTAAAAATGGCAATATCATTTCTGCATTTTGATTTTCTAGATTCTATAACTCCACCGCATACGATGAATTCTCCAGGGTAACCCATAAAATTCAAATATTCCAAAGTTTATTGCAGTTTGGAGCTCAGTATCGGGTAGTATGGTAACAGAAATTATATTTGCAGTAACCACATGTTTGTATTAACACAACTTTGCAACAACGGATTTGATAGTTTCGTATGCAAGCTTCACGCAGGTACACCATGCGTATAATGACGGATACGCGTCTATGACTCTAGGCGTATGCAAACAGTAGATACTTACTCGATACGTTACGTTACACGTATCTAAAATGATCTTATCGAATCACCAAGCACCTTTATTTATACAATGAGATTTTTACAAGTATAAGCATTGCCTGAGAACCACGTTTATGTTATATGTGTGAAAGACTACGTACTGCCTATAGCACTGTGCCCGATGGCTAACTATGGCTTTTTTATTTGGTAAAAGGGCTTTGTCGCTTAGCGACCACATCGCTGACTGTGGTTAACGCCCGTTTTTAATAAGCTATCTACCTCTGGTTTTGGCATACTGGAGACAGTAAAACAAAAGATACAATACAAAAATTTGACATATTTCTGTTGTTTCATTTGTTTTTCTATCTCCGATATATGATAGATAGCTTATTGAAAACGGGCGTAAGACGACCAAAATTATCTATCTGCCACAATACATTTTTACGACACTGACAGATTAAATGTAACTAATAAAGTTTTATTTGTGTTTATTTTCAACAAATTGAACGCACACAGTAAACTGTAAGAAAGCTATTAATGTTACGTCAAAAGAAACGAGACGACGTGATAAGTAATTGTTTTTCATCACAATAAAAATTCGTCTGTTTCGTACCTAAAGAAATCCCTTTTGGGGCTGGGAAATCATTAAATAAATTTTTCCACTCTGGGTGAAGTGAAAGGGGCTGTCTGACTATTACTGACAAAAACCAACCTGTGTTCCTCACCATCTACGATTGCGAGTGAAGTTTATAAACATTAAAAAAAAAGATGAATTCTTAGTGACATTGTTTTCACAGCATAGTAGCTACATGAAATCACCTATATATCCGAGACATTTGTAATACATAAGATGATCAAAAAAACTCCATGGAGTTTTTTTGCACATTCTTCTCCATAGAGAATTTGAGAGCTTTGGTATGTTCAATTGGCATAATTTTTCTAAATGAATGAATAATGTCAAATCATGCAGTTAGAAAAATGATGGTAATTGCAAAAGTGCCTATAAAAGTTTTATTTGAAACAAATGCTTCAAATCGTGAATCCTAAACTAAACAGAATCAACAAATCGCAGCGAGCGTTCGAATCGCGACGGGAAAGTTTTCTGTTTGTTCCAACTTAGACGATGTTTGTCGGAGTTGTTATGCTGACATCGACTAGATGAGTTCGTGCATCGGAATCCGCCAATCGCATCAACCGTTTGCATTTCATCGATTTTATTATAAAACGTAACTTGGTAAGTTTTAGGGACGAGTATAAATGTGTGTTTTGATTGGGTGCAGGATTGACGTAAAATTAAACCCGCAAGTTTAGGCCCTTCTGGAGAATTACATAAGTCTGGTATTTAAGACAAATACCGCTACGCACAAAACGAGCGCTAGGTGTGATATTTATTTTCTACATAAGAATGTAGAAAATAAATATCACACCTAGCGTTCGTTTTTTTCTTGGCCTTTGTTCCACGTTTATGTATCTACGCATATAAACCTACCATATACCCTAAAGCAATGCAATAAACATTAAAGAACTAATCAATATGGATATTTTTTATTTTGAAAATAACTTAAATCTATTCAGTCGCCAATTGTCAAGATTTATGTTTATATTACATGTTGAGCTTAAAAAAAAACATTAGCAGACACAACTGCCCCAATTAATGTAGCCTTCATAAAATGTAAACTAGTATTTTTTACCAGCCAGGCATTAATAAGTTAGAAGACACCGGCACTCGAGTTACCTTTCAAAGTAAAACAGCAAAATATTACAGTCGTAAAAGCTCACGAAAATATGTATCTAAGCATCTACTTACCTACTGAAATATTAAGTAGGTATCACGAAAACATACTAGTATTAAATCATTTATTTCTATTAGCAGAATTCTGACACACTTGCGTAAATTACAATGGTAACAAGCTGTCTCGGCAAACGTTGTTTTACTACACAACATGCAACATAATAACGTACATAGAATCTATGTTCGCTTATTTCGTCAAAATGTATGGAACAGCTGATTATTTTTTCTCAATTTCAGGTCTGATCCCATACTAAAAGTTGTTCATACTGATGAGTACAATGACCCCCCCCCCCAAGAGGATGTGCGTTAATTATGTTACATGTTGTATATTAGAACATATTCCTAAAAGTCAGGAGCCTCTAAGTATATTACTATATCATCTCTGGATCCCTGACTGCTGGTAGGTTGGACCATGTTCCAGTTAACGGTGGGATACTGTTTAGTTTTAATGTTTGTTTATATTTTTTGCATTTATTAGTGTCAAGTATCAAAGTCAACCTAAAGTCAATGGAAAAAGCTAAGAGGTTAAATGTGGACCATCTGTTCTGCGAACAATGTGCCCAGATCATTGCCACATGACATAAATCGTGTTATTAATTTATTTGTAATTTTATTTTTGCTAACTCAGTTGTTTTAATCGTTTTTGTGCATGCTGTGGTCTACTTTAACGCCCGTTTTCAATAAGCTATCTATCTACAGTTGCAGCTACTAAAGCTAAACCAATCTATCCTTTTGCCCTTACTTGCTTTCCTATAACGTACCGATGGATAGCATTTCCTACTAAAGTTGTGGATGGATAAACAGAATCTTACTGTTTATCGGGAATAGTTATCTATCTATGAACTGCGGTAGGTTATTGAAAACGGGCGTAAGTGAAGGAATACAACGTAATTAATATGAACAAGATACCGGAACTACTAATTATAATACACATATTGAGTAAATCCTAAATAAATATAGGACATTCTAAAATAAATTATAATAATGTATAGCTTATACTTATCATTCACATTAGAGTCAAAACAAATGAATACAATAAGTACATATAAACTGTAAAAGAATGATCCATTTATCCACTATTCAGTGTCTAAACCATTCTAGTAGAACACTTGATGTTCACGCCATACCGCCATTAGGTAAAAAAGCAACTCTGACCTTAAATTTAAGTTATAGATTATCGACAACATGTATTTTCCCTTGCCCTTCGTTGTTTCAAGTATCGTTAATCTTTCTGGCCCATCTTGTAATTGATCAGGGCAAAGGATTCTTTTTGGGTTACAGACAAGCATTGAAATGATCATAGTCTTTACGAACCAATTATTATTATTGTTCCTAGTAGGGTAGCCAGATCTTCAAACCGAAAAGCCGGACCAACCAGCTAGTTTAGCCGGACGTTTGAATAAAAAGGCCAACAATTTTTTTTATGTCCTGCGCGGAAGTTATACTTTTTACATTCTAATAAAATAACAAGTAATTGCTGGTCAAGTAATTACTGGTGGTACTAACAAGAACACCTGAAAAGTCTAAAAAATAGTCTTTAAAAAGCCTAACAAAAGCCGGACAGGTTGGATTTCGCCTAATTTGGCCAGACTCACAACCAAAAAGCCTGACCGTGTCCGGCTTTATCCGGACACCTGGCAACGCTAGTTCCTAGTATTTTATTACTGAGATTCCATTATCCGTCTGTCACCAGATTGTATCTCTTAAACCGTGCATGATAGCTAGACTGTTAAAATATCATAGATGATGTATTTTTGTTGCCACTATAACAAAGACTATTAAAACAGAATATAATAAATATACGAGAATAAGTGGGGTTCCTACAACAATTTTTTTTTGTGTCACGCACGCAAACCTCCGCGAATTTGACTTGCTTTTGACCAGTTTTTTTATATTATAGCCTGGTGAGGTCCCATTGACGTTGAACACATAGATATACTTTTTATAATAAAACGAGAGTATATTCCCTGAGAATAATATTCTGCATTTACGCGAGCGAAGCTGCTTGTAGAAGCAATATCAATTCAATTTGTTTGGCTTCGCTTTAAAATCTTGAGTTAGTTTACTATACTCATCGCTCCATCTGTCTGGAGGATTGTGAGTAGAGATATCTAATCATATCTTTAACTAATTTATTTGACCTTTGGCCGTGTTGTGTTAAAGTAAAATAAAATAAACGATTCAGCATCATCTGCCTAGCCTTTTCCCAACTATATTGGGGTCGGCTTCCAGTCAAGCCAGATTTAGTTGAATACCAGTGTTTTACGAGGAGTGGCTGAAATAAAGTAAAATAAAAACATTATTAAAATCAAAACATTTACAGAAAACATCTCTGCCATACGCCATTGAAAGAATGCATATGGCAGAATGTATTCTTATTCCAAACATCTGGCTACAAAATTCAGTTAAGTTTACAATATTGTAGCGCAACACTATCGAGTATTTCAGAGCATGTACAGCTACGTAAGTAGTACATTGGAATTGCAAATATATGAAAGTCGCACCACCTGCTCGGTGTATTAAGAAGTAAATTTTAGTGCTTATTCGTTTGAAAAAGAAAGCATCGCAATTCATAGCTGAAAAGGTTTTAGTTTTTGCGTCAATAATTTTGACGCGTAAAGTGTTCGCTTGGGAGTACAAAAAGATAATGAATAGATGTTGTTTGGTATTTTTGTTTGTTATGAATAAATTAAAAAACTACCGGTTTGTTTTTAAAAATTCTTTTACCTGCTTATGTTTTCTATTTTTGAAGCTGCTTTCTTATAAGTGCCTACTTATGCACTTTATTCGTCTTTATTTTTCAACGATAAAAAGTACAATACCCATAAATACCTATTTGTTTTTTTACTTGTCAAAGGACAGCAAACGGTGTAGGTTCAGGGTTTTATTAGTTTTTTTTAACGGTTTTCAAAGAAATATTTTATACTAAAAAGAAAAAAATATTGATGTTAAGGTGCATCTGGTTTGATTGAAAGCCGACTCTAACACAGTTGGGAAAAGGCTGGACAGATTATAGCGTTCTTCAAAGTCCATTTAACTATCTTTATTTATAGCGTTTCACCGACGAGCCAAGGGACATTTCAGACATTAATAAGTGTTGAAAGGTATCTCTCTAATAGGTGTGCATAAAGCACGAGTCATGAAGCTCACCTAATTGGTCATTGAACTCCACACCACATCCAATTTGCTAAATTCACCTAAATTACGAGTAAATTGGACAGCGGTTGTAAATTCCTGCAACGAAATTGCTTGGTAACCGTTGCTGTATTTTAAAATCATTGTAACTATATTTTTTTAGGGCAATGCAGGGTCACTTTAAGCCTCCAGAAATTAGATTACCTTATAGTGGATTACAGAGACTCCACCATATACCACACCATATACCAAAGAACAATCTTAGATTACTTTTTTTATTATTATGCATAGGCTCGCGTTTGACCACTATCTCATCTGATGGTAAGCGGTGATCTGGCCGACAATGGAGCACGCTTGCCTAAAAGTTTTATTCACTCTTGACTTAAAGACCCCTAAGTTATAGCTATCTGTCTTTGGGCATATTACCTGAAAGAGAGGTGATAACCTAGTAAAGATATTGCTGACAGGAAAAGCAGTTAGGTAAAGACTCAGAGACAGGAGTCCGATACGATACTCAGAGCAAATCTGTACTACACTGGAGACCACAGTCTGCGACGCCGTCCATATCACCAAAGATAGGACAACATGGCAAAATATTGTGCACAAAAAAATATTCTCACGGCCCTCAACATTGAGGATAAACTGTGCAAGGAGGAAGAGCAGGAGGGTTATGAACTGGACCAATAAGTATCTTCACAAAAGTATGAAAGTTGATAGGAAGAAATTCATTAACCATCGTCGACAGTCCGACTTCGTCCACTAAAAGGCTTCATATTTTCATACCATTCTCCACACTCCTGTGACCCTGTAAATGTACCAAGCATGTGTAACCTTGATAGCAACCACAGAACATATAAAGGAAGTTAGAAAGGAAATAGTTCCTGATTTGTATCGGAACGCGTGTCGCCGTTTGTCTCCCACTCTTTAACTCCACTACAGGCAAGAAACCTATACGGACGCGCATTACGCACACTAGTAGACAACGCACACTTAGATCGCAAGTTTACTATTGGTTGTATCACACATGCAAAAAAGCAATTTAGGGCGACCTGAATTTCATCGATATGAATTATCGACCTTTTAGGTCGATAATTCATATCGATGAAATTTAAAAATAACGGATAATATTGTCGACTAGTTATCGTTATAATTTAAGGTGGTGTACCAATACGATGGATTTTTAAAAAAGTAATATAAATGTTATATTAAACTATAAAATTTAAACATTTGGTTCCGAAAAACCTTTTACAGGCACTTTTGAATTATTTATCAAAAAATTGTTCAGTCAGAGAAGTGATGCTAATTACATATTCCAAAGCGTAGATTTCTATGGAGAAGAACGTGCAAGAAACTCCGTATCTCCATAATCTCGGTTACTCTCGTTTGTGGTTTTTATTATGTAAATAAATAATTAAAAAAAAGTTAAAGACGCATGCTCAGGCGTACTCTGTTCAACCTTTTTAAAGCAATGGAATGATCCAGTCACTCTCCGAGACATTTAAGTGAGCATAACAAACTCTCAATTACCATGCCTTTTTTATGTCAAACAAGTTGTAGCCTATAGGTAGTATATTAACAGATAAACATATTTTTATTAAAAATACAAGTGTGTTGAATACAATACTGTTGATTACCACAACAGAGTCAAGAACGGCCATCACCAATTACTCACATGTATCATACGACGTTTTTCATCACATTTGTGAGAAAAAACAATTTATTTAACTATTATATTACACAATAGTAAAACTAGTATAAAGAATTGTAACACAGCGGTAAAAAATGAAATTTGTTTTCTTATGCGTACACCAAAATTAAGATATAGTCTTTTGATTATATGTATTACCTAGTCTTACGTTTATACTTGCGTAAAAAGTTTTTATGATACCTAACGTCTTTCAGAGTGACAATAGAATAAAATCGTAACATTTTCTATGTATTTTTTTTTTACATACCATAAACTAGTACTTGACTGCAATCCCACCGGATGGTACCTAAGCAGTGATGCAATCGTTGATGGTGAGGCGCACTAGTTTTTTGTTGTATATAATTCTATTTAATTAATACAGCCGCCAAACTTCGCTCAAATATATCACGCCAAAAATCACGGGCATTCTTAAATGGCGGCCATAGACCACAAAGTAAAACAAATTTTATTTGTATTAAACTGGACGAAATTGCATGAAAAATTGCAAATAAGACTATTACCTATTGATTAGTGTTAAATCTCTGTTCGAGGACGAATAGGTGAAACAAAACCGTTTTAACTACACTACATTATAGCACTAATAATAAAATATTTAAAAAATAATAACTGCTACAAGAAACCAAGTTATTTTAATAGATCGATAATGGTTACAGTTACAATTTGGTACAACACTATGTCCATGGAGTGAAGTTGTCAAATTCAAGACATAGTTCTCCACACGTGATATCGCAATGAACACATTACATTGCGCGCTTGTTTACTCAGCACAAGATTGTACCAATGAATTGCACACAATGTATAATTTTGCATGTCATTGCGATTTTATCGTTATAATGTACAAATTCCATAATATTATCATTATAATTATAAATATCAATTGTATTTAAAGTTTTTTAGACTAACCGGTGAAAAGAAATCCCTTCTTGGGCTACGCTACACACTTGGTATTTTTTACGACACGTTGCGATAGCGCAAGTCGGCGTAACTGATATTTTTCACGGAGCTTCATACACAATAACAGTAAGATCGCGATTGACGACCGGTGTCAATCAAATTTCGGTTGAACCAAAATTGAACTATGACAATTTGTCGTACATTGAGGCACGCCTGCCCCGCCTACAAGGCCATTCTAACTTCTTTCAACTGTTCTGTGATAGCAACAATGTTGCCGAGAATCTCGGTACTGTAGTACTTATGTAGATCAATATTTTCGTACAAGAAATGCAGAGTAGTAATCTCAGCTTTTGTCAATATTACTTTTGGGTAGGTATAACAACTCGTGCATGTAACTAACTTGCGTACAGTCAACAAATGAGATATCTACTCAGGGTCGTTGGATATAGTCGAAGTTTTACTGAAATCGATGAATGGACACGAATGAAATTTAATTTTATTAATGAGTTGTTTGTTTACTATGAATTTAAGTATGTTTCATTCGCATTCGTTAATCGATTTTTTTTATTGATAGATTCATAGATTGACCACTGTCTCACCTGATGGTAAGTGATGATGTGGTCAACGGTAGAGCACATTTAGAAGTAAACTATTCAATCTTGATTTATAGATCCCTAGGTGCAACTTATCCTTCCTTCCCACAATCAGTAAACACAGACATCAACAGGGAATTCCACTCCTTAGCCGTACGACCCCTTTCTACAGCCAATCTCTATCAATAAGCTCTTTTATAGTATACTTATTTTTATAGTAAAGTTATCCCAGAACTTTACTATAGGAATAAAAATGGTGGACCAATGTCCGGGTAAGAGTCGCGGGAATCCGATCGATGCAAGACGATAGAATCGTTCGTTGTGATGAGAACTGTGAGAGACCTATCTTACTTAATAATTAAAAACTTTTAATAAATCTCTGACATCCTATTTAACTATAGGTGATGAATTAAAAGCTAACAAATGTAAGTTTAGTTGTAATACAATATAAATGTGTTGTGTAAGCAGTTCTTCGCTGACCAAATAAATAAACAAACTGACGGCTAATACAGATTAACCGAGGGATAAGTCACAAAGTTATGACGCTGACCAACCAACAGTGCTTTATAACTAGAAACGTTAATTTAACTGTCAAAGTTAAAGTGTTTGATCCTTTCCAAGCCTTCAGAAGCACGTTAAGCTCTGAGCTGTCATGAGGAAGGCCTTTAATATGACTACTAGACACGGAGAAGCTCAGAACTGGTGTAACTTGTCAACCTGTCAGATAGACCCTTGTCTCTTTGAAGTGTTTACTGCTCTATTACACATAACATCACACCGCACTTCTAGGAAGTCGGTAGATGAGTATTTATGGGTGGTCCGATACTCGTAATAGACATTTCAGTAGATCATGTACCTAATTTAAATTCTGTATCGTGATGACCTAGTGCTTACGGCACCCTTTGCTTTTTAATTAATATTAATAATATTGTAATCTTGGTGTACGTACAACAAAATAAAATAAATAAATAAGTTTGCAAGTATGGATAAGTACCTACTTGAGACGCAAGAAACCGTAAAATGCTTGTATCTATAACTATTCAGTATTAGGTGTATTCAGTGTAGAACGTTAAAAACACAAACAGCGACATCTTATTCCAGTTAATGAACAAAATCGTTTAAGAAAATACTCGTAACGTGAGCCCTAATATGCCAGAAATGTTTTCTGTTACGTTGTTTATATGTACACAATTTCACGCTCTACTAAACTCTCCAAACACTCGTATATCTCACGAGATACATTCTAAACTATAACTATATATGTACTGTATGTAGGTAGACACCTAATCTTTACTTATGTACTTACATACAGACCTGACATGATACACGACATATCAGGCAACAGGTATTATCTCAATTTTGATAATTTTACAGATGAAGAAATTTCTTGTTTGTGTCTGCAATACTGGTACACTCTCTTACTAAATTCGCGTAGCACCGCACACAAAAATTATAAATGTGTGCATAAACGCTACCGCGTGAAACACAACAGGTATTATCGTTGTGTGCTACAAATTAACTCGTCTGCGCATCGTCATCCCAGCAAGCCGCTACGATTGGTCGGCCCAGAGGGGAAGTGCGGGGCTTAGTTCCGTTTTCTTACGCGCGCGCCGCCACTGTCATTCCGCCATTATACCGGTAAACGAAACGCACACGCAATTTTGTAAAAACTATATTCTCATGATTATACGCCTAAATTCTATCGAAGAAGTATTTTATTCATCTCCAAAACAGTAGACGATGGAAAAATTGACCACTGTTGTTAACGGCGCCATGGCGCAATGCGTATGATACATGTCTGACGAGTAAGAGGTCCCAAGTTCGATTCCTATCGTCTGATAAATATAATTTTGTAATTTTATACATATAAACTATGTATATTTACGAAATTAATTAACGAAATTTTTGTATATAACTTGTAATAAAAATAATTTTATAATATATATATAATACACATATTATTTACGTAATATAATAATAGATACGTTATTATTATAATTATTGTTAGTTGACAATACCTTCATTGTCAACTTTTTTTTATTTTCGCAAACATTCACTTATGAAATTATTATAGTTATTTAAATTAACATCGAACACTTACACTTAATCTTTGGAAAGTATATTTTTATGATATGGGTAGGTAATCAGTAATAATGTTCACAATAATCAAGTAGCTGTGGGTATAAAACAAACATAAAGTATCATCTGACAATAATTCACGTATTCAAGTAATATTATGTCTCCAGCCTGCTCAACTCGCAAACAAAATAAAACTCGTTTACTACTCGATATACACACACACATATTTGTATATGTGTTTGCTACGAATCAGATAAATAAATTCGCTTCATTCGTTAGATGGTAATTTAGCACTGATTATCAAGTGCTTGCTTGCCGTTAAAGGTGTATCGAGTTCGATCCTTGCCATTGACAAAACGTTTTTTTTCTACTTTATTGTAGTATATATAATGATAACGAAGTTTAATAAAACTAAAACTTAGAATATTTGCTTTAGCGTTTGAATCCCCAACCGGTCCTATGAGACCGCGCTGTTATTGTTATACTATTGTGTCTCGTTTCGCGGGTATCTGAGTAATTAAAAACTAAGTGTATGAATATTATCATCTACCCACTTTATTAGTTATTTACTAAGAAATGAGTCGGATAATAAGTTAACCTGGCATAACGCTTTTGCCTATCACGATCGTGTGTTCTACAACTTACTCCGAGACAAAAAATAATTAATCGTTGTGGAAAGTGATACTTTTTATAAATAATAAACAACATGTCTCATTTGTCTACACTTTTGAGGGCTGAGATAATAGTATTACATAAACAAAATGTATCCATAAGTGAAATTTCGAGGAGATTAATGCTACCGGTAAGTAACAAATCCAAACTTAACATAGGTAATGCAAAATAATTTAACATTGTTGATATTTGTTAGGTTTTAACGTAATTTTGTGATTGTTTACAGAGGAAAACTGTGCAGTTTTGGGTGCATAGATATGCAGCTGAAGGGACAATCGATGCCAAACGTCCGGGTCCAAAAACAATTACATATACGGATGCCAACCCACTGCATCGAAATATTGTTGCTATGTATAGCGCTGACGGCTTTGCTACAACAAGAAACACTGCAATTATGCACGACGTGTCTATGACAATTGTTCGACGCCACTTACGAGCAGCTAAAATAAAATGTCGCAAGCCCGCGAAAAAAATTTTACTGACGGCGTTGCATAAGGAAGAAAGGATGCGGTTTGCAAGAAAATTTATAGATTTCGATTGGTGCAATAACATAGTTATATTTAGTGATGAAAAGTGTTTTAAGTCAGATAAGGATGGGCGTAAAATATTATGGAGAAAAGATGGCGAACGTTACCATCACAAAAATATTCTCCCATGCAGGTCTAGTGGTCGCATTACGTTAGGTTATTGGGGCTGGATGTCATCGATGGGTCCCGGTGAGTTAGTGGAGGTAGGGGGTCGCAATACCAGTCAAGGTTACTTGGACATTTTGCAAAATGTTATGTTGCCTACCGTGCGCGTGGCATACCCGGACGAGCATATTTACTTCGTGCACGATAACTGCTCGGTGCACTGCGCACGAATGGTGCAAGACTGGTTAAGTGTCCAAGAAAACTTGACTGTTATTGAATGGCCCTCTAAAAGTCCTGATTTGAACCCCATAGAAAACCTATGGGGTCACATGGTGCTCAACTGGGATTCATCTGATGTGAGATCTAAACGTAATTTAGATAATTTAGTGTTATCCATGTGGGAATCGTTTCGCGGCACTGACCTGTGTGAAAATTTGGTGGCTAGCATGAGAACGAGGTTACAAGAAGTAATCGACAATGAAGGTGCACCAATTAGATATTAATTTTGATTTAAATTGAATCCAATTATAAATATTTTTAAAAAGCTGTATTACTGTATTTTGTTCTTCTTGTTGTTGTTTTTATGATGTTACCTATTGTTATTGAAATCAAGAGTTACGATACCTATCATAGTTCATTTTTTAAAACATGCTGATTGATAACTTTGATAAGTAAAAAAAAAGACTAAGAAGTAAGCTGTAGGTAATTATACTGTTGTTGTTATTATGTGACATGATGTTATTGTTATTGAGATCAAGAGTTGCGATATCTATCATAATTCATTCTTGATAACATGTTGATTTATGTCACTAATAAAAAACTTAAAAATCAGTGACGTCCATCCTTGTCTGACTTAGAATATTTTCACTTTATATATTGTATTAAGGATAATCATGAACAGATTCGTTAATTGTGACCATTCCGTTTAATATATGTAATTAATAAGCTGTAATAAACATAGTTGGATCGTTATCGCAGTTTTATTTGTCACAATATTTTCAAAATATTTTAATTATTATGAGAGTAACTATAACATTACTATTAAAAAAAAGGGTCAAATAGAAAATAAAAACAAGCAAACTTTCTGTTACACCAGACGATTGGAATCGAACTTGGGACCTCTTACTTGTCAGTCACGTATCATACGCATTGCGCCATGGCGCCGATAACAGCAGTAGTCAATTTTTGCTGTACTTTCATAGTTGTGTACGGCTTGCTTTTTTGCAAGAGTGTGAGTGTAGAAACGACGAGTTACTTTGTAGCACACAACGATAATACCTGTTGTGTTTCACGCGGTAGCGTTCTCGCACACATTTATGACCTGCTACCCAATCTCCGCCGCCGCGTGTACTGGACTAACACTAAACACGTGACTGTACTTAACACAAGAAAAAGTTATTAAATGTAGCTAAGTCTTTAATAAAAAACGCGAAGCGAAAATATTAAAAAAACACTTTTAATATTTTCGCTTCGCGTTTTATTAAAGTTAGTACAAGTTGAATGAAGTCGATTTCCAAATCCAAATTAAATGTATCTTACATCGGGTTTCTTACAGAGAATGAAATAGTATTAAAAGTAAAATCTCCAAAAAATTGCGACAGGACCGGTTGCCAGTTTACAGTTGATAGATACATCGAGTAGGTATGTATCTCTCTCGAAGAAAACCGTACGCGACAGTACTACAAATATTCCGAGAAAGCGCTGCACCAGACATCCGTCGTACATTACCCAGTAAGGAGAATTTAGTTCGAAATGTCTGCACTCAAATGCACGTGAGCTTCTACTGTTTAAAACTCTGAACATTTTATCTCGAATCACGTTATAAAACGTGAGTACCGAACACATACGTTGAAAAGAATTTTGCGTTAAATAAATCTAATTTCAGCCAAATCGTCTGCGATAAAACTCTAAATTGAGGCACTGCGATACGAAACTGAGTTACTGGAATTACGATACCTAGCTACGTAGTAAAAATCGTCAGTGTGCGAGTCAGACTCGCGCACTGAGGGTTCCATATCAATTTTTTTATAAACAGTTCAATTCCCGAATTAAGTTACGAAGATATTTTTTATGACGTACGTAACTACAAATTGACTTGTGCTACTCATAGCAAGGTCTCAACCTTGCGTCATGCCAAATTTCAGAATTCTAGGTCAACGGGAAGTACCCCATGAATTTTGATTCCTTTGAGAATGTCGCAATGTACGTTTTTTGCGACATAAATGCCCGTATCTTTAGAATTTCACAGTTTCAAGGGACCGCTGAGTACATACCTATATGGTTTTAATTTCAATTCAATACCTCAGTACTCAAGACAGTACATTTCCGAGATTAATGGTCTTGACAGACAGACGGACAGCAAAAGTAATCCTATAAGGGTTGCACTTTATCCTTTCAAGGTACAGAACCCTAAAAACAAAATGGCCGAATTAAATATTTAAGACAGAAACATTAAGCTATAGTTAATGCAATTTAGATGTGTTCAGTAAAGTTGGAAGACACATAAACTGACATGTCGAGGAACTTTACTAATACGTAGGTCGTAGGTGTATGTCAGGAGCGTAGCTACCACTGTATCTGCCGTATCTATGATACGGGGCCCCCACATAAAAGGGGTCCCAATATTCGCAACATATTATCCACAACCTTCTTGTATTGATAAGCGCCAATTAGAGAATGAATAATGAAAATATGATAGAATGTTCTAAATGCGTAAAGCTCGGCACAATGAAAACTTAACCTGTGTGTGCTCATTTTCACTCAAGACATGTCCTATATCTAGGGTTGCCATAACTTCTGAGAACCAATACGGGACGTTTTCTTTTCCGATACCTACCCAAAACTTATATTCATACTTATCACACATTCAACGCCGACACGGGGCTTTCCATTTACACCATACCTACATGAGCTAGCTAGCTATGATATGAGCACACATGTATGTGTACCTAACTACACGGCAAGTGGAAACAAACTACACACGTGTTTTTAACAACCTTCAAAAAAAGGAGATTCTCAGTTTGACCTGTGTGTTTGTATGTTTGTCGGCGCCTATCACCTCTATTGTCGTGTTTTCCAGCAAATTATAGACCCATCTCTGTAACGTCCATCCTACGTATGAGTATGGAACGTGTGATAAATAAGAAGCTCCTGGCATACCTAGAAGCTAACGACATTCTAAGTGACCGACAATACGGTTTCCGCCAAAATCGGTCTACTGGGGATGTTCTAGCGTATGCCATTCACATCTGGAGCGAGGCCATCGAAAGGCATGGGGAAGCACTTGCTGTCTCCCTTGACATCTCGAAGGCCTTTGACAGGGTCTGGCACGAAAGTCTTATAGCTAAGCTTCCTTCCTTCGGTTTACCCACTGGTCTGTGTAATTGGATTGCGGACTTTCTGAGGGATAGGTCCATTCGAGTGGTCATCGACGGCAGCTCGTCCGGTCAACTGGGTGTCAATGCCGGAGGCATTGACACCCAGTTGACCCCCAGGGGTCGGTGCTCTCGGCCACTCTGTTCTTGCTGCATATTAATGACCTTCTTAAGCCCGGTACCTTTGGGTATGCAGACGACAGCACTGTGGCTGAGAGATACGTATCCGACGCACGTGCTAGTGGGTCACAGGTCCAGTCTCTCCGAGAGGCTATGGTTGAGCGCTTGAACTTGTCCTTGCAGGCGGTCTCCGATTGGGGCGATGCCAATCTGGTCAAGTTCAATGCTGCTAAAACTCAGGCGTGTCTTTTCTCTGCTAAACGGAGCCAATTCCACCCAGCTCCATCTTTTCGGGATGTGACCGTACCGATTACCGACCATCTTGAGCTTCTTGGCGTAACACTATCATCCACTCTCAATTTCGGTTGCTATATAGAGGCGAAAGCTCAACTGGCTGCCAAAAAACTGGGGATTCTGGCTAAGGTGAGACAGTACTTCACGCCGGAACAGTTGCTCAACCTCTATAAAGCACAAGTTCGATCATGTATGGAGTACTGCTCTCATCTATGGGACGGATCTGCCAAGTACCAGCTTGAGGCGCTAGAGTCGATTGAGAGGCGAGCCAAGAAGATCATAGGTAATGATGCACTCTTCGAGTCGAAGCTTCAAAGTCTGGAGCATCGACGACGAGTTGCTAGCCTGTCGGTTTTCTATCGGTTGCATTTCGGAGAGTGTGCACAGGAACTGCACAACTTGATTCCTTCAAGCCCGTTTCATCATCGGACCACTAGACGTACGGCAATGCGCCACCGGTACATGGTGAACATCCCACCCATACGTACAAAGCGTTTTGGGAGTACATTTATTATGCGCACAGCTAAAGAGTGGAATTCCCTGCCGGGGTCTGTGTTTCCTGATAGCTACAACCTAGGGGTCTTTAAGTCAAGAGTGAATAGGTTGCTTCTAGGCAAGCGTGCTCCATCGTCGACCACATGATCGCTTACCATCAGGTGAAATGTGGTCAAGCGCAAGCCTATCAATAATTAAAAAAAAAAAAAAAAAAAAAATGTCGAAATACGGGACAAATACGGTACATACGGGACGGGATGATCAAATACGGTGACAGTCCCGTATATACGGGACGTATGGCAACCCTACCTATATCCGTCACAATGAATCAATTTTCAAGGCCGTCTTACATGATGACAAAACCACTTTTTCCCTTTATCGCAATCTCGCACTTTTCCTAGTTTTTTTTTGGTAGGGGAATCATCAGAATGACTTCTCCCGCTCTTGGGTGGAGCGGGAGGGCGTGTCAAATTCTTACTGACCCCACCCTAGTTAGTATCTCCTTCGTGGCCTATCACGACACTGTCACGCCGTGTCATGGTACTAGTTCTGTGCAGGTAGAATGTATTTTCGGGGTCCCTGTGGGACTAGCTACGCCTCTGGTGTATGTAGAACATAATATGTATCATATAAGTGACTAAGTATGACGGAGACAACACTAAAATCGCAGACAGTAAGACATTACAACTCGTAGACGTCTTGCAATGTTTGATAACATATTAATATTATATTGTTCTTGCTCGTCATAAATATTTTATTATCCACATGATACTTACTCGATAGCACGCTTGGCAGACGGATGGCGATCAATGGTGTAATGAAATAATTTAGTATTTATCTGAATTTGTGATGGAAGTTTTGATGAAAGCGGCACAAATTTTTGTATTATTTCCATTCCTGCGGTACGGGGCGTTTCATTTACGCCTCATTTAAAAATCATAACTATAATTATGACGGTAATAAAAACCCGTAACGTTTAAACAGCGCAAGCGTAGCATTAAGACCGCCTCTGTACTTTTGTGTGCATAAAGAATAAAATAAATAAAATAGGCACGTTGTTTTATTAAGCGCGGTACGAGGTCAAAGTAACCCCGTAGTTAAGTAGCTATAGGCTCTTAATAAACTAGTGCGCCTCACCATCTACGATTGCATCACTGCTTACCATCAGGTGGGATCGCAATCAAGCACTAGTTTATATAACTTAAAAAAATATATATACCACGCAACATCTTAGGAAAATATTCATCTCTATTTCTTTTGTATAATTTTCTTTCTGTTGTGTGTGCCGTGTATTGTACCAAATAATTCAATTTTCTTTCTTTTGTCTTCACCCCCACACGGCAGAGAAGACTATATTCTTCTTAGCTGCAACGCAAGGTAGACACGTACGAGGTTTATTAAACCTCGTGCCACATTGAACGTGTTAGTTTGGTCTTGTACTCATTATGAGACTGACCTACAAATCACACTATCACTAATGTTATCTCGGAAGTATGTTCCGTAGGCATAATTTTCTTACGTCATTTGAGCGAAGCGAAGAAGTTGTGTGAGAAGCAAGTGATGAAAAATAACCACTGAGATCATGACTTAAATAGCACTAACTATGGATCTATAGCAGCTTATCTATGTCTTGATTTCATGAAGTTATATAGGTAGGCAGGCTCCAAAGAATCCTCAAAAATTATCCACTTTTGTTATGCCATGACATGACACTAAAAAATGCCATGTCTGCGGTGGCATTTAGCAATCATTCATCACCCCCGAGAGAACAATTTGAGATACTACCTCATAGGTATATTTGAACATGTAAGTACTGTGAGAAGAACAGTCATACTTTCTAATACCTACTACTGTTCAAAGGTTACTTTAGGATGCTTTTGAGAACAACAAAAAACCTTTTCGAAAGTACCTAAATTAAAACAATAATTTGTTTAATTACTCAGATACCCGCGAAACGAGACACAATAGTTAAACAATAACAGCGCGGTCTCATAGGACCGGTTGGGGATTCAAACGTTAATTATATTTATGGGAAACTTAAAACGTCACGCGACGCGATTGGTTATATTATAAGTTTATAACTCGTTCTAAGTTCACGTAATATTATTTCATGGGTCGCCTTCATGGCCTTGACATTACTTGACCTTTCAGCGTTTCTTGTGTCAAATTTATTGCCTAATTTTTGTTTTTACTAATTAGGCAATTTACTGTTATTTAAAAAAATATAAACTTACTTAATTATGCGAATTAAAATTGTGATATTCGCGGTTGGGGTCAATTATAACGAAAAATAATTGCGCTATTAATTTTAATGCAGAATTTAGAATCGAAATTTGGTATTTTGATTAAACTGCAAGTTATTTTCAAGGTAATTCTAATTTCTAAGGTAACTAATTCAATAAATCAATCTCTATAGCCTTTTCCCGTTTAGTTGGGGTCAGCTTCTTGTTTATGTGCAGCTGAATACCGGTACACGCACTAATAATTGTTTTCTTTTTGGTGGAAAATTATCTTCAATCAACTTTTCTTGCTCTAAGGTGGAGCGAGAGGGGCCAGACTTATACTTACTAAAACCCAACAGAGTTCCTTCAGTGGTCCCTTGTATTTCAGAGTCGCGGTAACTATTACGAATAAAGACTAAACAATTTGTCTCCAGCGATCTTCTTGTCCGATTATAATTTAGCTGTTTTCAAGGCTCAAGTGAATAGGTTCTCAACAAACTGGTACGCTTCACCAGCAAAGATTGCATCACTGTTTACTTGTGGGAAAGGAAACACTAATCTATATCATTAAAAAAATGACAGGTGTCAGATTCTCTGGCTTCTGACTATCCATTATAACAACTGCCACAGATCTATAAATGACAGTTGGGACCAACGTTTTTAATAGAAACCTACATAATAACCACAAGTTATCTGTATCAAAAATATCTGCGGACGGCGAGCATGGGTATCCGAACGTTCGGTAACAGTGCGGACCAAGCCCATGTCGCCAATGGCGCCTATTGTTCCGCGCTCCTCCAATAGATACCAACAAGCCGTAGGGGCCTAACAGGGTCGAAGCCTACTGGGGCCTGGGTAGACGAAAGAGAAACCCGGGGCCCTGGAATTTGGACAAAGCAGAAACAGGAGTGGGTTTAAGTCAGTAGAAGTCTGACACGCCCTCCTGCTCCAGAACAGGAGAAGTCATTTTAATGATCTACCACCTTAAAAAAAATCTAAACATAATTGTTTAATAACTTCATAATGGCGCTAAAGCTTTAGTGCGGAAAGTAACACGAGAAGGATGCTCTGCTAATGTGCTTTCCGAGGCACGGAGGACCTTGATTAGCATAAAAATCTCCAATAAAGGATGAACTCGTGATAGTTAGCATGCTCAACAACCAATCGATAATCACATATTTCTCTTCCTTATTGCTCCTAATGAATTCTCGCATTTTCTAATAAAACAGAAGGTTTACGACCGTTAACGGCTCTCTACATTTCACGGGCTACTCGTAAAAAACTAATCATGCAAATGCATGAACCTTTGATGGTATAAGTAATGAACTTTAAAGTAGATAGCTATGATTTTGAATATTCATGACAGTTTATTTTTTACTAGCTTGTGCTAGCGGCTTTGTCCTCGTGAATGTTGGTTTTAGCATTTTAGCAGACCCACCCTACCTAGCCTTTTCCCAATTATATTGGGGTCGGCTTCCAGTCAAGCCGGATTTAGCTCAATACCAGTATTTTACGAGGAGCGGCTGCCTACCAGACCTCCACAACCCATTAACTGGGGTAAAATGGTACTTCATGGCAAGACTCGAGTCAGATTTACTAGCTTCTGACTATCCGTAACGACTGCCAAAGATCTACAAATGACAGCTGGGACCTGCGGCTTAACGTGCTTTCCGAGGCATGAAGGTAACTCGTTATGTTTAGAGGGTCACCCATCCACAAACCAACCTTGGCAAGCGTTGCTTAGCCTTGAAGATCGACCCGTGCGGCTGTTATTATCTAGCCACGAGCTCCTTATAGCGGACGCGAAGTCGAAATTGAAGACAGATAAAAAGTAGCCTACGTCCATTGTCCAACCACCCCAAGGATGGATATCCACACGCGCTTCAAAGAGATGTCAGGAAAACCGTAGCGGCCCAGAATGGTCGAAGCTTACTGGGGATATGGGTCATGTGAAAATGAACCCCGGGGTCAACAAAGGCAAAGAAGGAACAATGAAGTGAGTTTTAGTCAGTAAAAGTCTAATACGCCCTCCCGCTCTGCCCAGGAACGGGAGCAGTCATTCTGATGATTCCCCACCTAAAAAACACCCCAAAATGGGCATAGCTGGGAGTCAGCTATGTAACCATTGGTACTAAGTTCATTAGTTTAAGCGTGAAAGCATGACAGACAGGTAGATAAAGCTGCTTTCACATTTATAGTATTAGTATGGATTTGTTTGAGTCGAAGGGCTTAATTTGTTTGTGCACGTTCAGGTGTGTCGTACCCTTGTCAACGAATTTCGAACTAATGACACTAAAAGCGTTAAGTGTGACTAAGAGCCTCTTCTAAAGTCTATGGCTATGTTCGTAATGGAATTAATCCTGCAGATATAGTTGAATATTCTCACATGACTGAAAAGGACGATACCATATAGAAAGATCAAAAAAAAATGCGTTGACATTTTGCAATATTTTTTTTTATCTCTGTCTGTCCGTTATGCTTTTAATGGTTAAACTTGCGAACTGATTTCGACAGAATTACGTAACACAGTACGCTTGAACCCTAGGAAGGACATAGGCTACTTTTTCAACTTTACGTCCGCAATAAGCGACTTTCACGTCAACGAAGTCCCTGAAAAAAACTAGCCACTTATAACAGCAGTGTAGTGTAGTGATAACTGCACAGAAAATGTAGGTAAGAATAATATTACAGTTTACGCAGTAAGAATATGCATATGCTCATACATTAAAAGTATTAAAGTACGTTTTATGTTTAATTACCTTGCCAATGACGTCATAAAAGTTAATAAAATTAATGAAAAAGTTTTCAAGACACGTCATGCTCACTGCATTTATTGGAAAGGCTAAACAAATTGTTCCGATGAAACTCAATCGACTTTACTCATTATTGTGGCCTCTTGGAAAGCTTAAAAAATTAACGTGCTTAGCAGTTTCACGAAAATAAAAGTGCAGGTAAGCAATCGTAGAATTGCCGTTCTTTAATTCACGTCATCGTTGAATACACTGCGGGCTTTTCGAAAGAGTTCTGCAATTAAAGAACATACGGTCTTTACGGTCCGGACTAAGCGTTTCGCTTCGTCGTTCATACCGCGTACATCGAGGTACTGGAACAATTCGCCTGCTGCGGTTTTCCCGTCCGATTATAATTTTGGTGTCTTCAAGGCTAGAGTGAATAGGCTCTTAATAAACTTGTGCGCCTCACCATCGACGATTGCATTACTGTTTAGGTGGGATCGCAGTCAAGCACTAGTTTACAACAACAAAAAAAAACATAGGTAGATTTTGGTCAGTAATAGTCTAACCTGTACGTAGAATGAGAGAAATTATTTGTCAATTTCCACCTCAAAGGTAAGCAATAGTCATTATTTTTAAGAAAACAGTACTTAACTGTTTTCTCAAGACTCTGTCTCCCTAATATATAATTTTGAAATATAAATAAAAAAGTTTTTCAGTATATTTAATTTTGTCTAAACTGTTTTATAAACTGTCTCATTTAATCCGCTAACTCATTTTGATGCGGTTAAAAAAAGTTTAAAAGGTAAGGTTTTATTCGATTATTAAATTACAAAATATAAGTCCGTCTAATGAAAGCGCGATCTGAGAAAAAGAGGTTATATCCAAAAAGTTTTGTATGTGGTATTGCTAACAGGAGAATCATGTATTGACATTTCTATTTTTTTTAGTTCCTATAATTACGGCTGAATAATGTTGCCAATTAAATTTAAAAAGAAAACTCCAGGTCGCGCTTTCATTAGACGCACTCTAGATCTAGAAAATATTGACAATATAGTCCGCGCCACCACTCATGGCCGATAGACGCGGCGCCTCAGTTGCGTAATAAAATGTTGCCAGTGAGAAGAAATTTTCTCCCACATTCCATTACTCCAAAACTATTGTTATTCTCGGATTTTCATATTTTTTGTTGCCCAAGTAATAAAACAAAGAAATTTGATCATTAAAACAATATTATAAAGTTTAATACAATTTAATGCAATAGTTGTGGTCATTATGATATAATTCTTTTACGAGATATATCGCAATCACTGTTACTCAATCCTTCGTCGGTGGATCAGATTCAGTATCACTATCGCTCTCTGTTGATATTATGAATCTCTCCATTTCCACATCAATTATTCCGTCATTTTTAAAATACTCATCTTCAAGATGTTCCACGTGAATACACTGAACTATCCAGTCTTCTGGCGTAATACTAGCAAAAGCAGCTTCTGTCAGTACTATTATTTTTTTTGCATCTTGAGTCACATTTTTTTCAGCAACGCGTCTTTTTACCAAACTCCAATTTTTATCGATGGGATTTAGGTTAGTGTGGTAGGAGGCAGTGGTACCGGAGGCAATTTTACCACTTCGTGATTATACTGTTTCAGTAGTTCATCAACTACAAATAGTGGTGTTTCTTTGTTTATTTTAATAATGTCGTATAATACTGGTTTAGTCCATCTTTCTTCAAAGTAAATTTGTTTTTGTCTTAACCACTCCTGCATGTGTGATTTTAAGCTTGACATCGTAGGAGCTTTGTTAATTTGAGTGCAATGATACGGAGAATTATCCATTACCACAAGAGATTTTTCAGGCAGATTTGTGTTACTCCATAAAATTAGGTACACATCAATGAGTTTGCAACCCTAAAATTTACCTGTCATAACAGCGACCCGCATTTGAATATTTTGTAAAGGGATTAAAACTTCGTTATTTTTCTTCTCCAGTTCACAAAACTCTTTCACCTTAAGAATTATTTCTCTGGCTGCACTTCTTATGACTTTACACTCCGTAATCAATCTCCTTCTAATAAAAAACAACACAAATCTATAAACAACACTCGTAACGTTCATAACTGACAAACGACAAGATGACGGAGCTGTCACCTTTAGTTCGACTTTTCGCCGCCGGACTTGAGTCGTGGCGCGGACTCTAGCCCTAAAATATTAAAAAAGTAATTAAAAATAAAATTTTAATGGCATCTAAAGTTTTTATAAAGGATAATGGCCAGTGATTAACATAATATCGTTTAAAAAAACTGAAGAGGTTGCATTACCACTATTATTATGGGTATTTGGTTCGTTTAACAAAATAAGGTCACAGAATCACAATATCGAGGTCGATAACTTTGTATAAACACATACAATTGTTTGTTTGATGGACCCGAAAAATATAATTGATAATAATTGTCATATCGTGCCTGCGCACAGTTTATAAAGTTTAATACTCATATAGGTAACCATTAGTGGTCGAGCGTAACCCCGTTTGTTTTGAGTTTCGACTAAAAAAATGGACAACGTCTTTTTCTCGGTAGAATATTTATTGATATGAATATAATTAAATTGCACAATAGGAACAAGGAATTGAATAAAAATAAGAATTGCACAAATTTTAACTATAGAAATATATTTTGTTTACTAAAATTCTCTAGTGCTGCGCGCGCGGCAGACCGATCATAGTTGAGTGGGAGAGAGACGCAAGGCATTCGGCGGGCCTCTCTCTCGTTCGGTGACTCATCGTAACGTTACCGAGCGTTACACTTTTTCATAAGTGACTCCCAGCCGCAACCTAATTTAAGACGTTGTCACGTCAAAAAAAGGTGGTTTTGTCTGGACAATCGAATCCATTTTTTGGTAGATCTATACCAAAAAGTGGATTCGGTGCATGTAACTGATCTATACTAATATAATAAAGAGGTAAAGTTTGATTTTTTGTTTGTAGGGGGTAATCTCTGAAGATCCTGGTCAGACAACAAAAATGTAAGTATTGATAGAATGCTGCTTTCTTCCTGAGTGCTATAGGCAATATTTTATGCGACCCACTTACGATATTATTATTTTTTCTGAATTTACTTGGTTATCCGACTTCTACGCGGGCGAAGCTGCGGGCAAATTAAAGCTAGTTTTGTAATAAAGACCTAAAAATTGATTAAAACTGTCTTGATTATCTATTATACGTGTATATAGGTATTATATTACTAACACTACTATATTATCCTCCTAATATTATAAACGAAAAAGTTTGTATGTATATCAAACTAGGGCCAATGTCAGTCTTGCGAGCGTGTAAAAGGGATGGAGCCTATAAATAGCTTCATCTCAAACTGTTATACTTATTTAAGAGCTCCTGGTAAGGACGCTAAACTTTGTAACACCCTCTCTATCCACGCATTTGACAAGTGCTAACAAACGGCTGAACGACTAAAAAAACCGAAATGTTAAACGCCACTGCCCTTTGAACTATTAAGTTTAACTATTGGGTCGTGAACTACCAGTTGATTTAACTTATATAGAGGTTACAAAGAAATACTTAGAAAAACGAGCTTTGTACTATTTAGAAAGGCGTGAGCAAGTGTTTGATGTGAATATGTAATACAAATATTTTCCGTTAAGCATTTTCTCGAGGCATTGCTCTCGTAAAATTGTACAGGGATTTTGCATTTTTTTTGGGATGAATTGCTATAAATAATCTTATAGACTCTCTGACACTTATACAATGTGGGGATGACAATACGATCATAAATGAAAACACTGACAAAATTTCAGGTGTCTCGTACATTTATGTTTGCATAAGTCGACAAAATGTACAGGACTGCTTTTCACCATTTCAGTGTTGGTCCCATACTAAAAGTTATTCGTAATGATGAGTATTGTCAGTGTTTTCATTTATGATCGTATTGTCATCCCCACATTGTATACTATTTGCATAATATCAGTGAAAATTAAATCCTATCTATAATAAGATTGCTTCTACAAAAAATTTTACCTTTTTATTACATGGACCATATTTATTTTTAGAGAGAAGTTTGCAGTCTCTGATTTACGCATATTAGCGAAAACATTGCATAATCTTCTTCCTAGCCTTGTCCCATATTACATGGCGTAGTTTATAATTTGTTTATTTATTTTCCCATCACAAAATTTATCTAATCCTATATTTTTATAATAACCTTGTAAATAAAAGTTAGCATTTCGCAGTGAGCAAGATAGGAAACTTAGCTAAACGAAAGAAAAATAGTAATTTAAAAGCAAACGTAAGATTTAAATTTAAAAAAAAGTATAAAATTCAAGAACATCCTGTAAACCGCTTCGATATCACTAATACCATTTTCTTCCATATCGTTCCTCACATAATAATCCATCTTTTCTTTGCCAGAAGGAAACAAAACTGATTAAATGCCAGTCGATATTCAAATTAACTTCCGTAGATGCAAATTTTAAACTCTACCTGACCGTTTACAAAATAGATCTTACGAAATGTAATTTACATAGTGGATTAATTGTTATTGCTCAGAAGCCACACGCAAGGGATAATTCGATTAATATTCATTAGTCGTTACAATTTCTCAGGAGCTCGTGGCTAGATAATAACAGCCGCACGGGTCGATCTTCAAGGTTAAGCAACGCTTGCCAAGGTTGATATGTGGATGGGTGACCATCTTAACATACCGAGTTTTCTCCGTGCCTCGGAAAGCACGTTAAGCCCTGGGTTCCGGCTGTCATTTGTAGATCTTTGGCAGTCGTTACAGATAGTCAGAAGCCAGTAAATCTGACTCCAGTCTTGCCATGAAGTACCGTGTTACCCCAGTTAATGGGTTGTGGAGGTCTGGTAGGCAGCCGCTCCTCGTAAAATACTGGTACTCAGCTAAATTCGGCTTGACTGAAAGCAGACCCCAATAAAGATGGGAAAAAGGCTAGGTAGAACAATTTCTAGGACGACTCGATTCTTAACTTCATTGTTCTAATCGATATTAATTTGACAATGACCTCAAATATGCTCCGATATTATTTAAGCGTGCGTGTCAAATGTTATGTCAGTAGACACAAGGATAATGAATTGGTTTGGGAACGACATAAAGAAAACATATGAAAATGTGAATTTGTACGAAAGTAGGTATCGAAAGAGATCGCATGAAAAATGTACATATTAACTTGCAGGCTGGTTAGACTAATATATTTTTAAATGATTATTCAAATTTAGAATAGGTTTTGAATTTGATACATAAAAGAATCAGAAAGTTTTTTATTCTAAAATAAAATAAAAAAGTTGGTAAAAAAAATATAATTGGGAAAATGCAAATCGTTGATGTGGTTCGAAAAGCTGCTTAACTTAAATGGTACTTGGCAGCATATGTCTGCCGCATGTTTAATAAGCTGTAGGCTTGCAAAACACAGGATTGGTTATGGTTAACATACTCAGCAATATGGGGCAGAACACGAAGGAGATAACGGGATGACCTGGATCGTGATCGGTGGAAAAAATGGAGGGGAGGCCTTTGACCAGCGGTGGGATTATACGGACTAGCTATAATAATATTTTTGGATAAAAACAAACCCTACAATCTAACGAAGAAATTTTTCATGAATAAATGAATCAGTTTCATAATAGCTCCACTATTACAATATGTAGCTATTAGATTATATAGAAACTGTCTGTAACATCCGGACTGAAACATGAAAATAACAGTTATACGGCTCAATCTTCAAGGTGAAGCAGCGCTTGGTGAGGTCGATCTGCCGATGACTAGGTATTATCTTAACATACGTCATTTCTTTCGAGCCTCGGAAAGCATGCTAAGCCGTTTATCTCAGCTGTCATAATAAACTACGCCTTCAATTTTTAAGTGGGCAGTCATCAAATAACTTCTCCCACTTTGCGAATTAATTATGTGCTGTTCTATATCCTGGAATAGCGCATAATTAACCTTTTTATCCCCGGAGTGTGAGCCTTAGAGCAGTTTTCTACTATCACCCAAGCAGCAGCTAGTCTTAAGTATGTCATTATTAGTTTTTCAAAACTGCCCTCAAAAGTTTTTATGAATTGTGGGGTGTTAGTTTTCGCGAGGGAAATGCTAGTTTATCAATATGCCACAAAACTTTTACCTACGTATCAAAATAATACATTTGAACAAAAATATTGGCCCAAGATTATAGCATAATTCGACCAATTTCTATCGTCATCAACTCACAAAGAACAGAAACGACCTTCGCCTATTTCGAAATCGGTACCAGGGCACCACAACGGCAAAGAGATAATCGCAGTTTCTACAAAAAGTCATTCTTTGCAAAAACCTCATTAATATTCATAGAACTGGGCTATTAATCTTGAACAAGTGTATGTGATGTTTTAATTTTTCAGAGTATGCCTAACCTTGGTTGTTCAACCCTGACCCCGGTTCTGTAGTGAGTCGACCCGACCTTTACTGATTAGGTAGATAAGAGCGTGGCACCCGTAAACTGAGGGTACCTATGTACTCGTAAATGTTACACGATAGTTTTTTCTTAGTAGTTGCATGTTTCACTATAAACCCTAACCTAACTGATAAGCCGTGTACTTAAGTTCATACTAACATTATGAAGAGGAAAGCTTTGTATTTTTGTTAGTAAACTTTGATTTTGGAGTGGCGACCGCGCATCGGAAGACTCAGCGATGGTAGTTCTCACATAAGGTGGACCGATGACCTAGTGAGGGTCGCGGGAATGCGATGGATACGAGGCGCACAGGACGGTTCGTTGTGGTGATACTTGGAGGAGGCCTATGTCCAAGACTGGACGATTTTTGGCTGAAATAATGATGATGGTGAATATTATAAAGGCGAGAGTTTGTAAACGAGAGTTTGCATGTTTCTTACCTCTACCTATCACATACCCGCGAAACGAGACACAATAGTAAAACAATAACAGCGCGGTCTCATGTGAACGGTCGGGGATGCATGAATTAAGCCCGAACGGCTGACCTAAGATAACCCTTAGGTATGATACTTTTATCCCGGAAGAATTTTCTACTATCATGCGAACCAAGCCGCTGGCAGCAGTTACTAGTAACATAATTGAGAATTTACCGACCGATTTAAAAATACTTTGACTACTTAATAGGATGCTACTTTGTCACTGAGTGACATAGGCTATATTTATATTTTTTACTTCCACGTGGGTAAAGTCGCTGGCAGAATCTACAAAGCCGGATTTACATTATATTCTACACTAATTTCAGCATAATATATATGAAACTACTTTCGTTTAAATTATAGTGTCATGAAATTATCAGTAACGCGGAGATAATGGCCCTGTCAACATCAAAGCTGTATTTTATGATGCCAAACGTTGTTGTAGAAATGATGCGCATGTGCTGTCGCGACACTAGTTTCGCGTCGCATTTACATGATTAAATTAGAACTTGCATGACATTAGTTTCACAAAAAAAAATGCGCTTTGCACGAAACTACTCCAGTGTTACGAAAGTAATGCATGCATTGTAAAACTGAATGTTTATACGTGAAATTACTGGTGAAATTAGTGTCATCAAACTAATTTCAAGCCACTAGTTTCGTAATGTAAATCCGGCTTAAATCCGGCTTAAGTATAGGTAAGTAGAGAAAATGTTGTATTTATGAAGTAACAAGCAGAAAGGACATTTAATAGTTTATATGCAAATACGTGATGGATGATGGGAAATCATCAAATAACTTCTCCCTTCTCCTGCTCTAGGTGGAACAAGAGGGAGTGTCAGACTTTTTCTGACCGTGTTCCTTCAGTTGCCACTTGTGTTCCAGGGCCACGGTAACACTTTCTAACATACCCGCAGTCCTGGCATGCATCGTTCAATTGGGCCCCGTTAACCATGACGACATTTTGTGAGGAACAGGAGATCATTGACCGGACGACGAGTTACCAATGCTCACTGTCCACAAGCTCACGCCTACAAAGGTGTGCATTGCTTCTCCACAGGCTTTCAGCCTCCTGATTCGTTCGGGAATAGGAAGCAGTGGCCTCTTTCAGTGATACAGTAGGTATACCTATACAGTAGTATCACAGAAGCTGACTGATTCCTATTCCCTCTCCCCGTTAGTCTCCTAGACCTACCAGATTACGTTGTTATCATGATCAATCCAACGTCCAAGCATCTGTTCTATCCAAATTTAAAAACACCTAAGCTAACCTACTCATACTTACTTTCCGTATTCTAATCAGATAACCAAATCCCTAAACATTCTAATCTATCGGCAACACAGTTTGCCCAAAGAAGGCCACTGTTTCCAAGAACGCCAATACATGCCATACATATGTACGAGTATATTTAGCATAATGCATTCTATTTTCGTTACATTACAAAGCCCTATAGGAAAGACAAAGGCTTTTAAAGAAACTTAGAAACAGTTTAGGGCGAACTAGGCCAGGGGCGAGATGCACAAATCGATAGGTCAGTTTCTAATGCACCATGAATTATTTATACCTGGTCAGGGACTGATCTGGGAATAAAAGTAGGACTAGTATGTGAGGTCACGTTATGGTTAAGACGAGGTATTTTTTCTTTATTGACATATACGTTGGCACAGCGAGTGTCCACCTGGGGGGAACATGTGGTATTCCTAACGGTTGATACCGAGTCCCCCCCAGAACGAAGGCAACGAAGGAACGGGGTAGGGGTTTAGTCAGTAAAAGTCTGACACGCCCTCCCGCTCCGCCCAAGAGCGGGGGAAGTCATTCTGATGATTCCCCTACCAGAAAAAAAAAAAAAAAAAACAGCGAGTGTCCACCCTTACATTGTAAACATCTCTACGAGTGGACTAAGCGCTTCGCCTCGTCGAACACATCGAAGGCCTGGAATAATATGCCTGCTGCGGTCTTCACGTCAGATTATAAATAGTTGACGTGTCTTCAGTATTTTCTTTTCTAAAGTGAATAAGCTCTTAATAAATTAGTTCCTTCACCTTCAACGATTGCATCATTGCTTACTCTTGAAGGGATTGCAGTCAAGCACTAGCTTATATCACTTTAAAAAAAACATCGTGTAATTTTGTGTAAAACGAAGTGCCGCCATCTAGCTATAGATAGAGAGATTCTTAAGAAAGGTTTAGATGACAATGAAAACGTTTATACCTAATAGAGAATTTCAAAGATTTGTAACATCCATGTGAAGCTGGAACGGCCGCTGGTTATATATTACACTAGGAATCTTAAGGCCTGACTTTTGAGCTATTTGTTAGCTCAGAAGCCAGGCCTTAAAATTCCCCAGACAGACACCTTTAATACAGGTTTCTACCTAAAAACTTGTATTACAACAAACCAAACCTGTATTAAACCAAATAAATGTCTTCCCCTATATATTTTCGCTTATATTTAAGTAGAAATAACTCCTCCTAAAGTATAAAATCGTACCCAATAATAACAAAAAAACAATACTAAAAGAAACGAAAACAAATAAAATCTCACACATGCCTGACCGTAACGTGACCGAGGTATATTAATATGACGTGAGGTAATAACACCTAAGCCACGTGAATCAGAATATTATAGACGTCTGAAAAGTAAAACATGTTAAAAACCACAAAGGTTATTTGTTTAAAGTGAATACGCCTTGAGTTTTGCCTGAGAACTATGGCACGCAGCATTTTGGATGTAAAAAAAACCGACCGAAAATGACAAGTATGAAGTCCAAGCAGAGGAACGGGGTGAGATTTAGTCAATAAGAGTCTGACACGCCCTCCCGCTCCGCCTAAGAGCGGGAGAAGTCATTCTGATGAATCCTCAAATGAAAAATAAAGTGTGAATTCCAAAACGGGAGTACCCAATAGACGTGGTACATTGGGCTGCCAGGCTCAAATGGGATTGGGTGGATCATGTCAGCCACATGCACAGAGACTACTGGGCAACTGTCGTCATGTAGTGAGTTTCTGTAGAGGGAAAGCGCCATTGAGACCAGCCTAGAAAGACGTGCGAAGATGATCTAGACGCATACCACGAGGACTGGCTCGAAATGGCTCTGGAGAAGGATGTCTGGAAGGATTTGGAGGGACCTTTGCTCAGTTGTGGGACAGTTATGGTTAGGGAAAAAGTGAGTAGGTATGTAAGTACGATAAGTAGATGTGATAGCAAGTGCATTGCTTATTGTATTATCCAGCCTCTATTAGATTTGATTGGGCCTCTTTTACGTCTTCTTGAATTGTTTATTAATTTAAGCAGTTTATACACAACGACGAATTGTTAATAGAAAACTAGCTTCACTCTCGTAGGAGTAGAAAATTGTCTCAAGAAAACGTACTCCAGGGATAAAAAAAGTATCCTATGTGCTATTTCATGATATGGTCTATCGTCTACCCGTGAGTCAAAGTTAAAGTGATGAAGAGCGAAAGGAATAACTAACATAAGTACACACATACAAACTTTCCCCCCTATTATATTAGTTTGATAGCGTGCATACTACAGATTCAATCAATATGCCAGCGACTTTTCCAAAGTGCATAAAAATAACTTTAAAAACATACCTATTGATAGAATAGTCATTCCACTGAATATACTATTGTTGTATTGTAATTTGCTATACAAATGGTTAGAGTAGTTAATATGGTCCATACATTTATCGTCAGGGGGAAGGGGGGGGGGGGACCGCGATGCTTATCGCAGTCCCGTCACACGCTATACTCAGGTGCGTCGTATGCATAAATATATGGACCGTTTATTGAATTGAAACGTTTATAGAATGGCAATTTTATGGGTACAGTAGTATTGTACTGCCTGATAGGAAAATAATTGAATTTGAAAAAAAAACAGTACCTACTTTTTAGGTGAGAAATCATCCCATGACTTGTCTAACTCTGGGTGGAGCGGGAGGGCGTGTTAGTCTGTTACTGACTAAAACCCACTCCTGTTCCCTTTTTGCTTTCGTTCCAGGGCTCCGAGGTTCACTTTCACATAACCCATGGCCCCAGTAGGCTTCGACCTTGCTGGGCCCCTACGATTTGCTGATATCTCCTTGAGGCGTGCATAGTACACTACGTGCCATCAAATACTTGGACTCAGTTCGGACAGTTACCAGATGGCCGAAATAAAATTACAGTAAGTACGATCCGCATAATTGCCGAAAAAAATTTTTTTTTTTTTGTTTTGCTTGCCTCCTCATCCACTTATTCATCTGCCATCTCTAAACCGCTCTTGGTTGATTGATCGACTATACCTAAGAAATTAAGGTTGGTTGTGAAGATGTATGAAGTGTAAATAAATAAATATTTAATCGGGGATGACGAAGATGAAAATATTGTATACTAGCTGCACCGATTTTACCCACGTGATAATAGAAAATTATCTATTGCTATTTCTACTTGTGAACTAAGTTTTATCAAAATCCGGTCTGTAGTTTTTGCGTAAAAGAGCAACAAACATACGTGCAAACTTTTGTGTTTACAATATTTATTAGTAAGATATCTAAATAAAATAATATGCGGTGGCGTGTTTCGCTAAAATCAATATTTAACCAAGAAACTTTCCAAACTTTGTTTAGGACAAGCTTTTACTCACCGCCCATACAACTATTTACTATTGATATTTACTTTACTTATCCTGATGGACGCCCAAAACAACACACTTTCGAATTCGGGTAGATATTATTTACAGAAGCATTCTGAAGCATCTATCAAACTTCTTGAGAGTGTGAGCAAATAAAGCGCGCTTTCACAAATTCGGCGCCCTTTGAATAACTGAAAAGTTTTACATCGCCCAGCTAAAGCCGCGTGCAGACTATGCTGTTACGTAACATGCTATGTTACAGAATTCCTTTAGTGTGAACGCCTTGCACGCGCGAATTGAGCCCGATTCACGTAATCAAAACTGTAACAATATCGTAGCAACTTAGTCATTTAGTACTTTATCGTATTTACATTCATCCATCGAGCTTCACCGACACCGATTTTAAAGTCGTTCCATTGAAGTGTCTTCGACGCGTATTCAGCAATTTCAATTATAAAGTATCCTGGTAGAATACATAATAATGTGGCAGGCATAATTCGTTGATAGTTTCAAGCCAATTGAGTTGTCGTTATATCGAATCCCGTTCAAGGAACACGTGAACACCAATTTTGGGTAGGACTTCGATCGAACAACTATAAAACTTCAACGATATTTGACTGTACGTGAATCAGACTACAGAGCATTTCAACTATGTGAGTAGGTACGTGTTCGGTTCTTACGCGCGCTGCTTTCACACTTTAAAAGCTCCTTTTATGTTGTACAACAGTCTGTACACGGCTTCACACAAGCGAAGTATTTTCACTCTAAAATAAATCACACCCTTACTTCAGAATAATTATATTACGAGTATAAAGATTTAACGACAGCGACAAGGAACTACGCCTGTCACAAGTTGCGTGCAAGACTTTCGTATTTAAGGATTATGAGCCAGGAAACTATTAAATATACTGATTACGGTATTTCCGACCAAGTTTGTCATGCGATGCTTTATTTTAATGCGAGTCGTATAAATGTAGGTTGAAAACGCATTGTCAATTTGTTTAGATTGATCGGAAAACTCAATGTTGGAAGACATCACGCACTTTTGTTTTTTTTTTCCTGTATCTATCTACTATAGCTTCTGCCAGCGGCTTAAAAGTAGGTTTTTCACACAAACTTAGAACCCCGGTTTCATCCCTTTAGGGGGCGAATTTGGAAAATCCTCTCTTATAGCTCGCCTTCGTCATAAAAGGAAACCTTGTGCAAAATTTTATGCTCCTAGTCCCAGTAGTTCTGGCTGTGTGCTGATATTTTAATCTGTCAGTTTCTCCTTTTATGTACGAGTACCTATATACTCGTAGATGAACTAAAAATCTGTGTTAGGCAGCCAAACCATATCTATTTTACTACCCAAAATTATACTGAGCTCAGGCTCTTCGAAAAAGTAACCATGGCTGCATGACCATGAAAAGCAAAACTATAACAACACAGGTGGGATTTAGTCAGTAAAAGTTTGACATTTCTTCTCGCTCCACCTAGAGCGTAATTATTTGATATTTTTAAACCACCAAATAAAACTTTAAGCACTTATCGTATTTCTTCTTTTGGAATCGATGGTAAACTCGTAAAATTGTTTGAGCTCAGTAGGTGGCTACGTTAACTACTTATTCACTTATCGTGTTGAAGTACTGTTTTGTTTTCAATTTTTCCTTTTCATTTAATGTGCCAGCTAACCGAATTTTGATTCTTTATTTTCATTGAATAGTGAACCACAATCAGCGAATTTGATGCGAGCGAGGTTGATGATTCAAGTTATTTGACCATTTACAAAATAAATAGTTTAGAAACCAGCTACGACCCAGTCCTACATTCTATCTTTGCATTTGTTCCTGGACACCTGGGTTCTCTTTCGCACAACCCATGGCCTCAGTAGGCTTCAGCCATGCTGGACTCCTACCGTTTTGCTAACATCTCTTTGAGGCGCGCATAGAACACTGCGCGACTTTGACGGCTCGAACAACCTACAGCTCGTCGTATTGCGTACGACGAGCTGTAGGTTGTTCGAGCCGTCAAAGTCGCACAGCCCACGCGTAGCCCAATTTATTATAATTTAACTCCTCAATAATTAAGTATTATTTTATTTATCTCTTTTTTACACACGTAGCCTGATATGTCATATATTTCAATGTGTGTTATTCTGTTACTTGACAGTTTCCCTTCCACCTAAATATTAAACGTACTATTACTAACCAACTTATTGAACTGCTTTGAAAAATTCTTCCTATTATTACAACAGTCGATTTACCAGTAATATGCACTACCCAGCAATTTGAAGGAAACAATTGCTATATTAATCCCCTCGCAAGCCTTCAAATCAAAAGGTGGATATACTCCGCAAAGTGATATGCAAATGTGTAGATGGCGACACGCGACATTTGCATGTCAATTGCGGTTCGCCGGTACAAAGCCATTTGTGTATTACTAATATATGTTCACTACATAGATGTAATATGTAGGTATGAGTTACACGATCTAGTGTTTAACTAATTTATTACCTACGTATGGCCTATGTCCATCATGTCACGTATTCATCATGGAATGAATGCGGAAATCAAACTTGGAAGTATTTGTTTTTGAGATGGGAATTTATCGAATGACTTCTCCTGCGCTATGGTTGAACGAGAGAGACTTATGAGACTTTTACTAACTAAAACCCACTTTTGCTCTTAAACTTGTCCTGCCTTGGCTTCGGTAACTCTTTCGAATATTTCCGCGAACCTAACACGCAGAGGCCCTAGTGGCCTCGTCCATTTTGCATTGACATCTCTTTAGAGCGGACAGCGCTAGGTTAAACTTGTTTGCTGATGAATGGGGACGATATACCTAGTTAGAAAGTGTGCGATTCTGTGAGAAGACAGACACGCAGCGTTGGAAGGCCTCTGACAAGACGGATCAATGACCTGATAAGGGTTGCGGAATCTGATGAATGCAAGACACATCATTTATTGTGGCAACACTTGGGGGAGCCCTATGTCCAACAACGGACGTCTTTCGGCTGAAATTATAATGGTGAATGATGAGGAAGCAAAGTGAAACGATAAAGTTATTGAAGTTGTGATAAGGCTATACTGCTACTCATCATCTGCCTAGCCTTTTCCCAACTATATTGGGGTCGGCTTCCAGTCAAGCCGGATTTAGCTGAATATCAGTATTTTACGAGGAGCGGCTGCCTACCAGACCTCCACAACCCATTAACTGGCTTGATAAAATCGTGTTATTAATTTATTTGTAATTTTATTTTTGCTAACTCAGTTGTTTTGATTGCTTTCGCGCATGCTGTGGTCTCGTGGTAAGTGAAGGAGTATATGAACAAGATACCGAAACTACTAATTTACAATAAAAAAATAGTTGAGGCTGCATTCTAGAACTGTATCTAGTGTAACCAAGTGTCTAACATACGTACTAGTAAGTATATTATATGTCGTTGCCCCGTTTTCTCGTCGCAATTCAATTTTCAACTATGAAAGGTTTTAAGAGTCCACCTCTAAAGAGATTCAGTGCAATATGAAACGTAGGTAACGTTTCATATTGCGATAGCTAAAACTGTTATATAACTATAAACTGTATCATCTGCCTAGCCTTTTCCCAACTATATTGGGGTCGGCTTCCAGTCAAGCCAGATTTAGCTGAATACCAGTATTTTAAGAGGAGTGGCTGCCTACCAGACCTCCACAACCCATTAACTGGGGTAACACGGTACTTCATGGCAAGACTGAAGTCAAATTTACTGGCTTCTGACTATCCGTAACGACTGCCAAATATCTACAAATGACAGCCGGTAAATTTGATAGGTATTATAAGTATTGTGATATCGCAGGAGATCGTATGAGAAATATTCCTTTGTTAGCGTGCCGGCTGCGCGGACTTTTAAAGGGATTTGGAAATTTAGAATATGGTTTGAATTTGATTGAAAAATTCGTACGGTTTAAGTCAGTTTCTTGTAGACGTTTTAACTGAAGTAGAGGCGTAGTTATGGTATCAGTAATTCTATTTCTACACTCAAACATTCTTGATACAGGGCCCTCTGTCTGTGCAGTCCCCTCTAATTCACTACGCCACTGAACAGGAGTTTGGCGTTATTTTCATGCACACCATCTCCCAAGAGCCTGCACTTTAAGTCTACGTCACAGTCCATAGTCAGTAGGACTATATGCACTACGCAAACGCATTTTCATCACTGATGGATTATGAACTTTTGTTAAAAGTAATAAGTTCTAGTTACCTACATAAAATCGCTCACATCCAATTCTAAAAATAAACATTATCTGTTTGCATGCAACCATTTTACATTTCCATTTATAGGTTCAGTACAACATGAACAGTTCAACTAAAAAAAAATGATTAAAAAATAATTGCGAACAATATCGTTCGTGGAATCAATAGTATATGGCGGCGTGATTACAGGTAATTCTAGCCAGCCAGCAATTGATCGCATAAAACCTTTTTACAGTACAAATTCTATAGGTTCGGTTTTACGAGTTCTTCTTTATACACCTCCATAAAAGCCGATGGGGTTAGCCAAAGGTTGTTAAACACCGCAGATTTCTCCGATGACATTATCAGGTGTCGTTTTAAGCTTATTACTTTTTTTAGGTGTGTATTTTTATGGCTGTCGGTTTTCCTTGTGGTCAATTTGGTCCAAATTGACCACTACAATAAACCGGGTCCATATTATAAAATATTATAATGATACAAAATGTTACTCAATCTCCTGCTACCTTTACGAATTGAACGGTAATTGAAAAACTCCAAACTCGTAGCAGTGCTACGAACTTCGTAGGCCTCTACGAAACTCGTAGACCGCATTTCGCTACGAAACTATAAATTGGTAGTTTCTACTACTACATAATTATTATGTTACGTCTGAATAAATATGGGGAACATAAAAATTGTGACTGTTTAGGTTATTACTAAAATTAATTTCCTATTTTTCGTCACGATATTTCGTCAAGATTAGATTTTAGTTAGGATTAAAGTAAAGTATATTGAGTCTCATAGCTAAAAACAGTGGTGAACTAAGTGACCTTTGCTGTGGATACAAACTGAAAGGTTTTTGTGTTATGCTAATGCGAAGCTAGCCTACTTCCAAATATCAGTTGGCCAATCTTACTAACGACATGAAAGAGAATGTACCTATGTTTTTTTAAACCAGTAGCATAATGTCTTGGGAAAACAAAATATCCGTAAATATTTTGATGTCGTTTTATTTGTATGGTAAAAACGTATCTGGGTAGAAATATGTGAAAAAGTTACGAGTTAGTTTTATTACAATTAATTAAGGAAATAAAGAAAAAAGTTTATTTGTGACTCACACAAGACAGACGACGAAATAAAAATATTTGGTGACCAAAATAAAAAAGAGTAAGTAAGAGAATTGTGTGAGGACAAAAAGGCTACTATCTCAGCATAAATTATATAAAAAAATAACACAGTACTGATATTTTGATAGGGCCTGCGATGCCATGGACTCACGAAACATAGACTAAAGAAATAATTAATCGAATGTTTTGCTAAGAATGTAATATTTAAAATATTAGGGTTCATTGTAAATTACACGACAAGAATAATAATAATCAAGTCTTCAAAAAATAATTGACCTCTCTGTTCAATACGAAAACTTTGTTTCGGTTCTCTCACCAATAACCTAAACTTTAGTGACGGGTGAGTTCAAATCACACACAGTTGAACAATTCCAGTAAAACGGACACCCACACAGTTCCACACACAAGTAATTACTAGTAAATGTTTTGATTGATCGTTTTAACTTTCGTGCTAAAACGCACAACAGCAGCTGGCGTGAATATTAAATGATTTATTAATTACTATAGAAAGAGAATTAAACTTTTTTATGACTTATTAATGACGAAGTGGTACAAGTACATACTCATTGACTTTGTCCTCGTATTATCAAAAATGTGAGTAAATATCGTATAGTAAATATTCCAAATATAGTGAATATAGTAAATAAAACCTCATTTTAAATGAATAATTGGAACAAGGTCGAGCGACAGCCGACGGCGTCTGCTGCGACCGCCGCGATGTCTTCCTTCACATAAAATCGATATGGTAGCAACGGTCGCATCGCCGCACGCCGACATAAAAAACAATATAAACACGACATAATTGACACCAGTTAGCAAGTTCGCCCACCTCCAACGGAGTCAGCTTGCGAATGTTTCAGTGACGGCGACACAACACACTCCGCGGCACTGCCCGCGACGTTTTAGCACCGATCCGATATCGTTTATCACCAATGAACTATGCTAGTGGACTGCACACGCCGTGCGCGCCTATGCATCTTTTACACTGAAGACAAGGACGTAAGTTATGAATCGAAAAGTTTACGCGCGCGCCCCCACAACCGCTTTTACAACCATGTTTTTATTTTTCCTATTACTTTCACTGCATTTAACACACTGACGTCAGTTTACTATATTTGCGCGACTGAGAATGCAACTTTTCTATTATGATTACAAACGCTAAGTCGGTGATGACCCAGTTTCGATTCGCTAGTAAAAAAAGGGCTGACGCAGAACTTTTCACTTTGTTAAATTAAAATGTTGGAATATTTATTGGTTGGTATACAAAATACATAAAAAAGCACCTATTACTTGATTATAATAAGTTTAAAAAAGTTTTTTAAAGTGTACTCACCGACAGTCCAGGGTTGCAGCCTGACGTGATGGAATTCTTCCTGAACTTGGGCACGCAGATCTGCATTGAGCTTTTGTTCTTAGGGGGCCCGGCACAACCGTACTCATCACTCCGATTATTCCTCGTCAAATTAATGTTATTGGTGTTGTTGACTTTCACCAAAATATTACAAGTTTGTGAGGCAATTTGGAAAAGGCCTTCCTCTAGGTTTCTTTTGTTGTGGTACTGTCTGTTGAAGTGGAGATAGTCCCACAGGGAAGGCATTTTCTCTGACGAAACGTGTTAAGTTGTTCGCGGGCCGGCGAGGCAGCCGCGTGCGTTCGACAGGGCCGCTCAAACGAAGTGACGAGCGCTGCCTTTATGTAAGTCTCCACGTAGACTTGCGCGTTCTACTATAGCTTTTTTTTAACAATATAGTGGTACAGTCGCGGGGTTAAGTCTGCGCTTTATTGTTATTGAATATTTCAAGTTAAATGGGAGTTTTAATAGGTTTTCTTCAATGCTAGCTCACAGTTTCCTCTGTGAAGTTTTCTTAAAAAAATTATGAAGCACAGGAAAGTTATTGATATTTCCCCCTGTATATAATCACTAATGGATATTTTATAACATAATTACATTAACTTATTTAACCATAGAATAATGAAAGCGAAACCTCTTGTAATTACAGATTTTTACGTAGAAATCAGTTACTCGTAGAAAAACATGAATTTTCCTTAAAGACATCTTAGTTAATAAAGAGTTTTATAAACGACTGTACGTTCCGCAGGTGGATTATTAATTAATTTGGTCTTATTGACTTTTCGACGGTACATTTGATGGTTACATTAGGGAATTCATGTGAATTTCAGATAAGGACACGCAACACAAAAATATGATGAATTAGTAATGGCTGACTTCTTTATTGTCTACCACAGAACCTAGTTTCAGTGAAATTACTTTGTAGGTACTACTTGAATTCCTGCGGTCTGTTTACGATGAAAACACACACACATATATACCTACACATACACAACACATGGACATATTGTACATAGCATTTATTTATCCTATCGAAATCTTACGCTGCTAATAGCGTACTTAGAGCATTCACCAAACTTATTTTTTGGAGTCGAACTATTACACCCAGAAAAATTTAAACGTATACGAACAAATAACTTCACATCTTCTTTACATCTGTTTTGAAAAGTTTTAAACACTCACGTAAAGTAGTTACCTAACCTCAATTATAATGTTCTAACTTTTAAGTAAAGTGAGTAGGTAGTCACCGCCTACTTAATTCATTTTCATAATAAACACAATTACACATCATAGGTGTCCAGGGATAAATTAACAATGGACCTCCATTTATGTATTTGGGGGTTGTTTGAAAGAGTCACCATGACCCTGGAAATTAAAGAGCAACTGAAATAACACACATGGGTTTTAGTCATTTAAAAGTCCGAAACTCCCTCTAACCCCACCCGGAGTGGAACAAATTAAGTTGATGACTTCCCCCCTCAAAGATCCCTTATATTTGGTAAAAAAAAGAAAATTTGTGGAAATTGATCCAAGGTAAAGGCACGGGTGTCACTTTTGTGGCAAAAAAAAGCAAACCAAAAATTTTCTGAATATTTATTGTATAAGTAGATAAAAACAATATCGATCTTTGGTTCCACACTTAGTTCCACATAATATCAGCGGGTATATTGGCGGGTTTAAATTCGTTCATTAGCATTATCGGCCTTATAATGTTCCCACTGCAGGGACTCGTTAAATTCGTTCATCAAAATCAATTTCTCGTGCTTTCTAACAAATAAAAAAAATAAAGGCGCAAGGATTATCGGTACTCGGTAGAAATCAACCTTATCATTTACATAACTTGCTTTTATAATAGGAAATCTAAATTTTGAAACAGAACTGAATTTCAATTACGGGTTACGAATATCTACGGGCTACAGATAACTACGTAATACGAATACCTACGGGCTACAAATAGCTACGTGCTACGAATAGCTGTGGGCTACAGCTAGCTACGGGCTACAAATCGCTACGTGCTACGAATAGTTATGGGCTACGGCTAGCTACGAGCTACGAATATGTATGGGCTACGGATAGCTACGGACTACGAACAGCTACGGGCTGCGGATAGCTACGGGTTACGAATAGCTATAGGCTGCGGATAGCTACGGGCTACGAATATGTATGGGCTACGGATAGCTATGGGCTGTGGATAGCAACGGGCTACGAATATGTATGGGCTACGGATAGCTATGGGCTGCGGATAGCTACGGGCTACGAATATGTATGGGCTACGGATAGCTACGTGTTACGAATAGCTATGGGCTGCGGATAGCTACGGGCTACGAATATGTATGGGCTACGGATAGCTACGGGTTACGAATAGCTATGGGCTGCGGATAGCTACGGGCTACGAATATGTATGGGCTACGGATAGCTATGGGCTGCGGATAGCTACGGGCTACGAATATGTATGGGCTACGTATAGCTACGTGTTACAAATAGCCATGGGCTGCGGATAGCTACGGGCTACGAATATGTATGGGCTACGGATAGCTACGGGTTACGAATAGCTATGAGCTGCGGATAGCTACGGGCTACGAATATGTATGGACTACGGATAGCTACGTGTTACGAATAGCTATGGGCTGCGGATAACTACGGGCTACGAATATGTATGAGCTACGGATAGCTACGGGTTACGAATAGCTGTGGGTTGCGGATAGCTACAGCTACGAATATGTATGGGCTACGGATAGCTACGTGTTACGGAATAGGTTTGGGCTACGGATAGCTACAGGCTAGGAATAGCTATTGGCTACGTATAGCTACGGGCTATGGATTACTACGGGTTACGGATAGCTACGGGCTACGATTAAATAAGCACTACGTATACCTGCAGTTATTTAAAGGCTATACGGGTTACTGATAGCGATAGGCTACAGATAAGAAAGGGCTACGGGTCGCTACCGGCTATGGATAACCATAGACTAAGGCCCACGGACTGCTTCGACCGTCTGCTTGCTACAGTGCAGTGGAAAGAATATTTTGTAAAGTTTAGGAATTAACGTTTTTTCATATACAAGCTTATACACACTTGCTTTTATAATAGGAAATCTAATTATTACTGAAAAAAATTAATTCAATGCCCTCAACTGATCCCACGTGTGCAAAAAAGCGATTCTAGCTCAAAGATCACAAGTAACAATATTTGTATTTTCTTCGTATCGTTAAGTATTATCATAATCTTTATGATTATGTTCTATGATCATAATTGTAGATCATGCAATTGTCTGTAGATATTAGTATCAAACAAAATTGTTTGCTGATAGTTAGATATATGAAATTCCAGTTAAAATATGTAGTTTTCTATATAAATTTTTCCTATTTGTGTCTACAAGTCTCTTTAGGCCCTGTCTCTCTTATTTACTTCAATCCACAAATAAAAAGAAAATTGCCTTTGACTACATAACTAAATTAGTCTTTCAATAAAGCACTACAGAGATATAATTATATTATTTACCTATTTGTAATTATGTTTAAGAATGCATTAGCTTTCTTGACTAAATTAATGTTCTTAATTTATTTTAGTTGAGTTGAACATATTAATTAGTACAAATTGAATTTCTAAACAGTGCTAAAATAAATCTAACTCTAAGTCTTACTTTAAAAATTAAAATAATTAAAAAGATTCCTAAATATAATGGTGAATTTTGCGTATACAGTCAGGAGGGGGGTTGCTAAACCCATATTGACTACACTCCAGCCGGTACACTTCTACCTCTATCAGCTCGTAGGTATTAAGATTTCTAATGTATAACTATTACATACATATAAAAGGAGAAACTGACTGACTGACATATTAACGCACATCTAAAACTACTCGGAATTGAAGGAGGATTTTTCAAAATTCATCCCTGATGAGATCACAAACGGGGATCCAAAATTTGCATAGAGAAACCTACTTTTAAATAGGTGAAGCCGCTGGCAGAAGCTAGAAGATATCTATTAGTCTTACAAAGAATTATTAAGAGAACGGTATAATGAAGAGTTGCAAAATATCTAGATAGCAAAAAAGGCTCTAGACTATTAAATTATAGACACTGAATATTTACTAATTAAAATAACTTCGAGGGCGACCTCCTCCCATATTATTATTCTCTGTGGCGACCTCGCTTATTACTTTGACAGGCTCTGTGACTAGTAATTAATTACGTCACTTTACCCAGTAATAATAGAGTAAAACACAATATTTACCATTTGTACACAGCACGTAAAACTAGACTTTTTATTTGTATAAGACTCAAGGTAAAGGGTACTAAAATATTAATAGGCAAGTAGTGCTGAATTAACAATTGTCACCTTCGGGATAAGCCATATTTTGTAAACAGAATTAAATTTTTTTGGGTAAGACCTTGGCCAATCGAATGATGAAATGATTAAAAATAATAAAGTCTGTAGAGATTAGTTGCTATACCTACTTTGAAATACAAAAGTCAATTTTGTTGATGTTTTCAAGGACTGAAGACACAGTCTCAGCGAGTTCACCTACCTACTTTAAAATGACGATATAACTGCGGTCCTACTGTCTTTTGTTTTAGAATATTTTGACAAGGGTTGTTTTAGCCAGGTTTATGGCCATGTCTCAAACCGGATTGGTAAAGACATACAGCCGAAACCAACAACCTACCTATCACATACCTACCGGAGATAGAAAAACAACTGAAACAACAGAAAACATGTATAATTTTTGTATTGTATCATCTCCAGTATGCCAAAGCTGGAGACAGATAGGTTATTGGGTTCGGCCGTTAGAAGGTTATTAGAGGACAGACAGTTACTTCTGGACAATACTGTCAAGGACTTTGGAGAGGATTGAGAGGATGGCTATGTGGTATTGGTGGGAACTGGGATGGTGAAGAGGAATTTGAAACTTTAGGAGGCGGTAGGACTTGAGCCTTCTTCAAAACAGAAAGAGAAGAATTTATTAGTGAAGAGAAAAACAATTATAGTGTAACGAATAGTAACGATAGGAACTATTGGAGATGGCCAAGTAGGGATAGAAAATTATTTTGTAGTTGATGGGTTGAACGGATGAATAGTTTTTGAAAAATTGTGTAAAATAATTTCTGAACTTAGTTTGCAATTTAACCGTATATGCAATTAGTACTTAACCCAATTTCCCGAAATATCTATGTACTTTGGGATCTACTCGTACTTATAGGAGTAACTGGTTGGATTTGAGACGACCCTACTAGACCAACCTTAGTAAGAGCAGAGAATTACACAAACAACCTTTTAAGGTGAATGCTTCAGGTAGCCCGCGAAATTCAAATTTTCTTACGTTTTTTGCAATTTGCAAGCCAGTGGTATATATCATTAATACAAGCCTCCAAGCTCACCTAAGTGTAGGAACGATTTTTTCGAGGTCAAAAACGTTATTGCAACTAAGTGAGCTTGGAGGTTTGTATTGATGATTTTTATGTTTATAATTATGTAACTAGTTACGTTTTACAACCGCTTAAGTATTTTTAACTTTATACAACTTATCACTGGCTTTCAAATTGCAAAAAACGTAAGAAAATTTGAATTTCGCGGGCTAAGCTGGAACATCCCCCTTAAATCCAATCACTGTCCCCTCTTTCAGAAGAGTCATATGGCTGTCGCTCGTGTGCCTGAGCACATATGACTTTTTGTAAAAAACTACAAATAGACGGGGCGTCCGTTGCACCGCTGGCCTGTCACCGAGCCCACGGACAAAGTATCCTAGCTGACACATCGCTACCCACGCGCACTTTCAATACGTGATGACGTGATGTGCGAGCAAATTAACTGTAATTTATTAGCATAACATAAGCTTTATAATGTTCCCTCTGCTGGGACACAGACCTCCTCCCTTTTTTTTTTGTTTTCGAGGGTAAACCTTCAAAAGGCGCCCGGACTTTGGGGATAAGTCCGGGAAGTGTGGGATTTTTACCTCACTAAAACCACCCCGGTGATCACCATCAGCTAGAGGGGGCGCCGTTCTCTCTTAAAAGACCATTCCGGAACGCCCTCTGCGCAACGCCTGTTAGGGCACATCCCTGAGGGGACTGTACAGCGGTCTCCCCTGAGCCTCATCGTGCACGGTGGCACGTGATCACTGTGCCACCGTCTTTCTTGGAATCATTCGATAGGCGAGCAGAGTCCCCACTCTGAGCGCCCGTGGTTCCAAAGTCCAAGAAGAGTAGGATCAGTCCTCTCACAGTCCCGCTCAGCTGCCTCCTTCTGGACCATTACGGTCTCACAAAAGGAGGCAACTTCTTTCCAGTTTTCTGGCTCCGCCAGCATAGCCCTAACTACTGCTGGCAGACAGATCTTGCCCGATTCTAGCGACCAGAACTCCACGTTCAGTGGCCCACGCTGGACACTCTTCCAGTGTGTGCTGTGCAGAATCCATGGCTCCTCCACAATGCTAGCAATTCGTCGTGGCTTCTCGCCCAATTTTATTTAGGTACTGACCAAAGCACCCGTGCCTGGTCAGTATCTGAGTGAGTCTGTAGGAGATGCGCTCCGACTTCGACAACGCGCTTGCACGAGAATTGCGGCTGTTGCAGCCGCTCGCGCCACCTCTCCAGACCTCCTCCCTAGAAGGGATGTGCCGTAATCTACCACGCGGGCTCATTGCGGGTTGGTGGATGTCACAAGTCTTCGAATTTTTAGTTGTAAGCACAGTTTAAGGCCAGCCAGTTTCCTAATCACCTCGATGTTTTAGTATACTCTCAAAAATGGTATAAATTACACAAAGTAATGCACCTGGCTGGATCTGAACCGGCGGCCTACAACTCATAATTCAAGGCCGTTACCACCATCATTAACCTCTTGAGAAAATATAATAAAATAGTACGAATTTTCATGTAGTCAAGAAAAAATATTCATAAACATCCATCTTTTTTCCACAGACCCATGAGAAGGACATTGGGAAAGTCTGCTGCTGTAAGCGATGAAGTGCGAGTGTAGCAAGAAGTATCTAATCAATAATGATAGATACCGACGCGACGACCTGGCGAGGGTCGCGGAAATCTGATAAATGCGAGACGCACAAGACCGGTTTTTGTGGCGACGCTTGGGCCTATGGCCTGTCCAGGAGTGCATGTCTTTCAGCTGAGAGATAGTAAAGTGTATTAATACTTTTCATTCTAATCCATTATAAAACAAATGACCAATTTTAAGCATAGTTAATTAGTAACTATGTTAAACAATGATAATGGCAGCTTCAGTGATAAAAGCTAAATAGGTAGGTAGGAATACAAATAAAAAGTAAAAACTGAGTAATTTTAAACACCATCACAAATGATGATGATCAATATAATTAGAACAGCATCAATCATGATACAATACAAAAGAATCTTCTCTTACTTATTAATTACAATAATTATGGCTACTCTCAAAATAGAGGTTTTATTATTGGGTCCATACAATATACTCATCAGAACAAATCAAAACTTGAGTAATCAAAAAGTTAACATTTACGTATGTCAGTGTTTTTCAATCTTTTTATATATGTGACCCCTTTTTGAAATAGACAAATGTGTGGGAGCAGACGCGCATTGCGCTCTTCAGACATTTTATTACTTGTATTCAGTAAAATTCACGAGTTGCAACTGCGACCCCCTAAATAAGGCTTTGTGACCCAGCTGGAGGTCGCAACATACAGTTTGAAAAACACTGATTTACATAAATTATTTTCTTAATCAAATTGGGCCAGGAATGGATTCTAGACTGAGAGTAGATCTTAAATCAACTTACAATTAGGACTAGAACTAAGGCTCATTCAAAACATCCTTCATATCAACATCATCAGATACAGACTCTGTATCATCTGGTTCATCCAGCAATGCTTGCAACTGATGTATTGAAGTAACCAGGACATGAAACTGTTTCTTCCTCAATGCTAACCTACTTTCTAATTGCTGCTTAGTAGAATCCAAATTAGCCAGTTCCATTTTCAAAGTTCCAAGGCGTTCTAAAGTCTCCTTTCTATCTGGCTGTTCACTTATTACCTTTGCCAGTACATCATACTCTATGCGATTCTTGCGTACTGTCTTTGCTTGGGCCAGATCTGCTTTACTTTTTTCTATCTGGTTTTTGGCAACTTCTATGGCTTTTTCCAGTACTTTTGACATGGCCTCGTAACTATTTAATTCTGCCGCCATCATTTCAGAGCCCAGTTGAGATTTCGTCACAGCAAATTCGCATTGTGCTAGTTGGGCCAGCATTCGATCGTGGGTTGACTTACTGTAACAAGAGAATGTGTATATGTTAGTGTATGGAGGAAAAAGCAAAATAATAAATTCCTAAGTACTTGTTTGGTAACATAATTCTAACCTCTCTTCGGCTTTCTCATCAGTACTATTACACCATTTTATCAATGTTTTCAGCAACACATTCAGTCTTCTATCATCTCCAGTTCCATCTCCATCTATCAGAAGTCTTCTACGTATAACATCCTCTGGAAAATAAAGAAATAAGCAAAATGTTAGTATTTGTAAGTCACCAACTTTCCGTCTTCAAAATGGATCTATAACGTAAGATACGGGTTTATTTAACGTAACTTACCGTCACCCATGTTATATACGTCGAAGGTACCAAGATTACGCGTCGTAAACTAGTCAAAATAATACAATTATTTGAAATGTAAAAACACAAATAAACACAACGTCCAGCGCCGCGGCAAATAATGACTTTGACAGGTTCCTTATGTATTTTTCGTGCCGCGAAAATGCGTTCAGAATCGAATCTTATAGTTAATTCGATTGGCCTCGCTAAAGCCAGCAAACTCTGTCCAAAAAATAAAGTGGGTCCATAAAGAGATACTTTCATTTTATTTCAAACAAATTACATTTTTTCAATTTTATATTATTGTCTTAATTATACAAGTTGTTTCTAATCGTCCGTTCAGCTATTCATTCAGTTTGTTTGTTCCGAGCGTTTCTGAATGAAAAATTGAATTGTCAAATTTTGTTTTGCCTTTCAGCCCGTGTGAAGAAAATTATGGCTGTTTATTGTAATATCTTGATTATCCTCGAGGATGATAGCTTAAACAATAAAGTATTTAGTTGAATACTTTGTCTATATTCAAGAGGAGAATGGAAGACCCAACTTTTAGTGATAAAATTGAAGAGTATTTTTCGGAGCTCGGGCGATGGCTAGTATTTGGAATTGATTGGGTTGTTGCTTGTTTTATAAACAAAAAGTGTAATAATCTTATTTGTTGGTTTCAGGAGGGTGTGGCGAAGTATTCTGTTAGGTCAAGTTCTCTCATTGCTACTCAGTGGTAAATGTATATTGACGACGTTATTACAAAGCGCTACTTGGCAGTTTCCCACCACTGGACAACTGGTGGTGCCGTATTTAGCGCTCTTTATATTGTTTACCCCATCCCTGCTCTGTAATGGTCTCAAGAGTCTGTCTAAGTAAGTTTTTTTTTTGTTATTATTTGTGTCAAATATAGGACACTGTTATAAAATTTTGATGTTATTTATTTAATTCATACGATTTTATAAATTATCAAAATATAGCCCTTGTAACATAGTTTTACTAGCTACAGTTATGCCTTTGTATCTTAAAAAAAAAACAGGATTAAAATAAATGTTTAAACAATACCATATTTTTAATTTCCAGAAAATGGTGGGTCATAATAATAGCATGTACCCTGGATGTGACAGCAAGTTGGCTGCTGGTCATGTCACAGCGGTTCACCTCTGTGCTGAGCTGACAGCTGCTAGCCTGCAGCGGAGTGGGGGCTGCACTGGTGGGAGGTGCATGGCGGGGACAGAGACTTGGAGTGGTCCATGTAGCGGGAGCTACAATGGGCTTGATGGCTGTTGTCTGCGTTGTTTGGGCTGATGTTGAAGGAGCTCCAACTGATGGTATGTTTCTGTACCTGACACTTATTGTTTGGAGATAATGTAGTAAAAATAATGTTGCTTGAACAAAAACAAACTTTCAATTTTGTATCTGTAACTGGCAGGTTATTCTATCCAATATATAATAGTCTTACTAAAAATAAAACTCAATTTTCTTTTTTTATGTTCTCTAGTCATGTTTGATAAAAGTTCAAGCTGCTCATTCTGTATGTTCACATTATAACTCTCTGCTTTCAGGCAAAAACCAGCTCGTAGGAGACATGCTCTGCCTTGCCGGTTCACTCCTCTACGCCATGGTCACCGTACTTCAAGAGATGATGCTGGACACATTATCATGCTCAGACTACCTAGCATTCCTCGGTCTCATCGGCAGTGTAGTATCGTGCTCGCAAACATTTTTCCTAGAATTCAGTGAGCTTATGGCATTTAACTGGTACGATTTAGACACGATAGTCCAGCTGAGCAGTTATTGCTCCGTTCAGACGATATTCCAGATACTACAGTGTTTCATGTTGAGAGATGCCGGAGCTATAATATTACATTTGTCGTTTCTGTCAGCGGATTACTACACGCTTATTGCTGGAATGTATATTTTTCAGTTCAAGGTGAGTTTGTTTCTTATTGTTTACATTTAATTATTACAGGTTATTAAATGTAAAAAACACACTTCTGCCCACACCTTTGCTCTATCAACCTCTCAGTGACTATCTGCCTGTGTTGTAGTTTGCAGTGCTCAATGAAAACTGATGTGAATAAGGGTAACTTTCTCCACCAAACAATTTAAACTCATTTTAATCTATCACATACCCGCGAAACGAGACACAATAGTAAAACAATAACAGCGCGGTCTCATAGGACCGGTCGGGGATTCAAACATTAATAGATAGAATACTGAAGATGAAGTTCATTTGAATGATCGGGAATCCAATGGACGCGAGACAAACAGGACCGGTCTTTGTGGTGACGCTTGGGGCAGGCCTGTCTAGCATTGGATGTCTTAGAGCTGAGATGATGATGATTTGAAAGAAGACTACGTGCTAGAATACCATAGCCTGTAAAGTCTTAGTCAACTATTATTTTGTATTTCAGTTCCACGCCCTCTACTTCCTATCGTACATGCTGGCGATGGTGGGCGTGTTTCTGTTCAGCGCGCGGCCGACGCAGCAGCCGGTGCCGCAGCCCGACAGACTGCCGCAGTTGGTCAACGACTCTGTGCAGTCGCAGGATAATGTTTCTATGTAAGTAATAAGCCTTTATCAGCCTTTTTCCTCGATATTAACCAGTGCTTGACCGCAATCCCACCTGATAGTAAGCAGTAATGCAATCGTTGATGGTGAGGCTCACCAGTTTATTAAGAGCCTATTCACTCTAGCCTTGAAAACAAAAAAAAATTATAAAGTAATTATAATTGGTTGGGAAGATCGCAGCAGGCAAATTGCTCTTAATAATTAATTGGCCTTATAATATTTCCTACTGCTGGGACTCCAGCCACCTCTCCTAGCCCTGGTTGATGTAAACATACATATCTTAAAAAAAGTGCAAATTCCAAAATGAATACAAATAAATAAAAAAGAAATTTAATATGGGGGCTTTGATACTTAAATCTTCTAAGAATCCCAAGTTTCTATTTCTTACCAACAAATTATTTTTCAGGGAATACACAGTCCCGACTCTGGACTGCATACCTATCGAAGGCTTGGAACCCCCAATGAGTAGAGATACGACATTCACTTCATTCCTAGGAGGCCCACAGCAGACTATTCCTAATGGCACCGTCACATTCGCCCAGACCAATGGGGCACAGATCGCTAAGGAAACCTGTTAATGTAAGTTTGTAAATGGTAGGGATCTTAAAACTGGCTAGAAAGGAAGCCTTTATAAAAATTTTAATACTTTTTCGTCTAAAGTTGTTTGTTGGCCATTTTTCATAACATATTAAGAAAACAGATAAATCTATAAAGACTTTCGAGCTTATTTCATCCATGAAAAAACATCCAGATTCATTATATTTTTTAATAAATGGCCGTCAATGCACTATCTCCTACTATGTTCTAAAGCTTAAATCCTGTATGAGTATTAAACAGATTTATACCTTACTATAGTCTATTCGCTTTCGGAAAATAGTGATTCATCGTTGCTAGTCAGTTTAGCTACGCTCCTTGACCAATTAGATCATAGCAAATTGAAATGCCAGTACAGACGCATCTTTATCAATTATAAAATTTCATACCTCACCTATTCGTAAAAATAAAAGTAAAAATTCTAACGATTATGATCAAATTTTGAACTAATTACTTGATTAATATTTGAGCATACTGTGTAATAAAAAGTTGGCTTCAATATTAATGGTATAATATAAACCCCAGTATGATTACGCCTTTACTTTGCAGTAGTACTGATGAGTCACTATTTTCTGAACGTGAATGGACACGACGTGTGCAAGTTAAGGCTCCCCCACACAGGCGCGTTATTATCGGTCGATAATATCGCATGCGTTACTGCGATATCTGTTTTCAGTACATTTTGTATTAGGACGGTCATGTAGTTACACACTGCTGCGATAATAACGCTGCAATGGAAGTGGGACGTTGCGTTTCTCCGTCCTGCGATATTCCGATATAAGTTCTAGAATGTTTTGTATCAGGACGCAAATGACCGTACACACATCTGCGATAATAACGGCGCTCTCTCGTAAGAAATATCGGACGATAAAAACGCAGTTGTGTGCAAGGAATCAGGACGCATTAACGCAATACCGCATGCGATATTATCGACCGATAATAACGCGCCTGTGTGGGGGAGCCTTTATGCACAAAACCTCCCTTGTTTATTACTCTTTCTATTAGTGAAAACCGCCTCGAAATCCATTGCAAGGTTGAGAAGGTGTTAGCAGACGAACAGACAGACGCGGAAAGCGACTTTGATTTACTATGTAGATACTTTGAGGAAACGAACTTATAGTTTATATTATTTGTTCTAAATACGCGTTCGTATTAATAATACTCCAAGTATTAGAATACTCGTTTAAGGTCTAAATATCGTCCTAAGAATCCATTGTCATGATATGGCTAGTCATTTCCATGTAGGATTAAGTCAGTCCGCCTTTTTTTGTATATTCATTCAGCTATTCCTAAGAAAGTTATACGGTTATTAGCGGTGGCGGTTTGAGAAAGAAATAATGAATACTAGTTGCTTTAATAATATACTCGTAGCAGTAATTGATTTAGATGAATTTGACCCACCGAGAATTTGATCTGGTTCTTACCGTCACTGCCACTTTCAAGATCTCTTTTTTATTCCTATAAATTAAACAAAACAGCTGCAGTTTACGTCACTTCTCTTTTTAAAAACGTCTCCCCACACTAGGAGTTACTCCTATATCGTGAGCATTCACAAATATGGCAACTCGGAACAACTAAAACTGTAGGAAAAATATAAAATGGTGTAAAAATTATTGGAATCGGTTCAGTTAACGATTCTGAACTATATTCAGGTTTCGCATATACTAAAAACAAGGTTGTATAGATCTGGTTTGGTCAGTAAAAGTCTGACACGCCCTTGGTTCCGCTCTACGCCGGGAGATGTCAGTCGATGATTTCCGACTTTAAAAAAACGTCATTCAGATAGTTTCCGTTTGATTCACCCAATGTAGAAACGAAAAAAACCCGCAACACGAAACGTAGCAGCCAATCAATATAAAAGAATCGATCCCTTCTTCAATTGTTATATTATACCAGTTAGTTCAATCATGTTTATTCACGCATTTAACACTAGTAAGAAATTATAATTTTAAGTACTAAAAATTGGACTGGAAGATCAAAGTGTATCTAAGTAACTAATAATGTAATCATTTGAATATAATAATGTTTAATCTCACCAAATATTAGGTATAGAAACACTGATTACCTAGAATACTAGTCATTTTTAGTTTAGTATAAAATATATTAGCGCACATTAAAGTTAAATAGTTTTAGTGATTTATATCTAATTGCTCCATTTTATTATATCTAGCAATAACTGAGTAATCTCGAGTAAAAGAAAACGAAAACTGCCAGATATTCGAATTTTGACTCAATTTATAATTCTCAATATTTAAATAAAATAGAAATCTTTATATAACATTTTGAAATCTAGTTTCTATAAATTGTGAGAAATTGTACCTATCGAGATTTTGTAAGATTTAGCGAAGGCTGACCGTGGAATTTTGATAATTCAATAAAATTGAGGAGTCCAACACTAAGTCTTTTCAGTTATCTATTAAATTATGATTCCTAATTGAGCTTTATCGTTTCACTAATACAACAATATATTAGACGCATTTAAATAATGTGACACTTATTTATGACAGTTGGTTATTACAATATCCACGATTTTAATTGTTAAACAGATTCCGTTCCGAATATTATGTATTTTTAGCAAAATATATTTCATTGTTGATATTATTTTAACTGAAATTTTAGCAACGTTATGACGCTCAATTATTAAACGTAAGTATTAAGATTTTAATAGTGAAAACTTAGTCCATTAGATAAATCTACCAGTAATTGATATGGTCACTTTGGAATTGACTAACCACTTTTCTGAGTGTATAATTTTGGGCATCTGAAAAGATTGTAAAATACTGTTTCAGTACCAATATCACTCAGAATCAGATAGATTCTGAGTGATGTGTACAATTGCGGCTCTTATTTACACTGACTGTAGCCCGCTCTTTCGTGCGTGAAACAGTAAACAACACTGTACGTACAGCGATCTGGCGTCGTCTCGTACGCATCGGTCTCCATACATTTTATATAGCAACCAGATTTGTAGTACTACATTAGACCCATGCCACGCGACGCCATGTGACGCGATTCTACGTACAACGCCGGCGTCACATACGCCATAGAATTGTTGTGTAAAGGGGGCTGTTCACATAAATACCACATATTTAGTACCCCGTAGAGTGCTGTGAATGTAAACAATATAATTAACTATCAGGCCACAATACACGTTTCATTCCTCTTATGTTCGGCAACAAAATCAACTCAATCTTTTCAGTGCTCAGTTATACGGCTCGTAGTTTTACTGAGTAATACTTATTGTTTCATAAGAGTTTCTAACAAATAAAGTTATTTCACCAATATGATGGTTGTGTTATGTTAATTGTAAAATATTTAAGCTATTTATTAAATTGTTGCAAGTTATTTAAACGCTAAACACAATAAAACTATGTATAAACAATGAGTTTCTTGAATGTAAAATGCGAATAATTTAAATGTGTACTCTAAATTGGGACTTAAATATACAATGTTTTCATGATACTGGTTTTTTTTTTCTTTAAATAAATGCCCCTCAAAGCCTTTCACCACTTCCACGGGTGTATCGTGGTAATTTCATCATCCGTGCCTCGGAAAGCACGTTAAGGATCCAGCGGAGATCGCTCGCTACTTCGAGTTGAGATGAAAATAAAATACGTTCGCGGTATATCGCTATCTCTGTTTGGCAAAAACAAATGCGAAATTGCATATGTGTGTGTACGTGTGAGTCGGACAATCTTCACAGCATATGGAACAGTTTTGAACTTGACAAAATAATTCCATCAAAAACACAGTTTGTAAAAAACTCAAGTCTCGCAACACTACTCTTCTACCGTAAAAATATGTGAGATCCATTAAAGTCCAGTCAAAATATCTTGTATGTTTTAAATAAATGAATTTAGCTTTGTAATCGCATGAAAACATAATGTATCTCAAAAGTAATTAAGTAAATCGTTTAGTGCGATTACAAAGTCAAATCTTAAAAATGTAACTTTGTAATCCTATACATTTATATGGGATTACTAAGTTATATATTATGTAGTTGGTGTATCTAGAAAACTAGGCCGAAATTGCAAAATATTTTTGGGTTGTACAATAAACACTAATTGTAATCAAAATTTGAAACTTCTGTCTCTATGTCTGCTAAAAGTGCCATAGACTTTTTATGTTCGTTCAGTCAGTGAGTGACAAAATTAAGAAACTATGATAAGAAAATTTGATGAAATTTGAAATATATCGTCTTTTTATGAAGCCTGCTAGATCTAGTTTCGTCCACAACGAATTTATAAGAGGCTGAAAATGGCTCGAAATGTTTCGAGAAAAGGATGCCACTTTCTTGCGCGACTTGGTGGGTGGTACACTACCGTGCCCCCAGATTACCTATGCTCCATTGAAGCAATAGGGTCGTCACTTTTAATGTTGTCCTAAAAATAAATTTAATGCAAAAAAAGTGTTCTGTAGTGATCAATCTATCGAATTGAAATAAATAATATTTTTATTTTACGTGGGCCTACATGGACACTTATGAAACGTCAGAATTTAGTGCGTAGTTCCAATTCGTCGTTTCCTATTGAGAAGAACCGGCAAGAAACTTCATGGTTACTCTTTTAAAAAAATATTGGGTTTACAATATTTCCATACCAGCTGTGGTGTCCGCGACTTCGTTGCGTGTATGACAAAACTTATCAAAAAGTATTTAGTGTAGTACCTACACTTATACAGGAAAAGTTTTTAACTTTACAATTTTTTTTTGGTGGCAGTGTAAGTAATAAAACACAGATCGATCTTCAAAGTTAAGCAACGCTTGCCAAGGTTGGTCTGTGGATGGGTGACCATCTTAACATAACGAGTTTCCTCCGTGCCTCGGAAAGCATAGGCTGCCTACCAGACCTCCACAACCCAATAACTGGGGTAACAGGGTACTTCATGGCAAGACTGGAGTCAGATTTACTGGTTTCTGACTATCCGTAACGACTGTAAATGACAGCCAGGACCTACGGCTTAGCGTGCTTTCCGAGGCACGGAGGAAACTCGTTATAGATTACAATATTGTATTAACAGACAGATTATTAAGATTGTACCTAAAAGTACAATAAAAATATTTTTTATCAAAAAACTGTCGAAATACTAGTAATCAAAATCGTAGTCTACAGTGTTCCCACATTCACACCATAAGAGAGAATATAAATATAAGAAAAAAAAATCAAACCTATCAACATGAGATGTTAACAAAAATAAATCACGACTTAATGAATTTAAGGTGATTATGATCTAAATAATATAAGAAACAAACGCTCGCAAACCGCTTGTGCAATATAACCAATACGCTAGTGTGAATGCCTGTAGGAGGAGAACCGATTTTCTTAGTGGCGTAACTACAAATTTTTAGTTTTCAGACTTTTCCCATATTTGCTATAAGACCTTTTTTATACCAAATTTTATACCAATGATACTTAGAGAGTATCAAAACGTACGTTTTTTGCGATATAAACGGCTGTATCTTTTTTTTTCGATAACTTATATGTTTGACTAGCTGCCCCTGCGGTTTCACCCGCATTTTTCGTTACTGCTCCGCTCCCGTGGGTCGTAGCGTGATAGTATATATCCTATAGCATTCCTCGATAAATGGGCTATCTAACACTGAAAGATTTTTTTAAATCGGACCAGTAGTTCCAGAGATTACCCCTACATACAAACTTACAAACCTACAAACTTACAAACTTACAAACTTACAAATTTTACCTCTTTATAATATTAGTATAGATTTGTGCACAGCTTCAAGGGATCGCGGGCCTATTCTCGAACTCGATAACTCCACGCGTTCCCGAGATAGAGGGTCTTGACAAACAGACCGACGGACAACAAAGTGATCCTATAAGGGTTTCGTTTTTTCCACTTGCGGTACGGAATCCTTAAAACGAAACGATAATTATTGAAAAGTTTTATAGGAAATGAAATTCATTCAAATATTTTTCGAACCTATAATAGATAAGTAGGTAACCCTGTAGAAGCGACACACACGCAAGGACCTTGTGTACCCTGGAATGATTACGAAGTAATATCACACAATCTGAAGTGTACTTAATATTCATTGCCATTAAGTTTATATTTTAGATTGACAAGCAAAAATGAAAAAAAAATACCCAGCAAGACGGAGCATAGAAAGAGGTAGCGTGTCCCTTTCTTACTCGTCTATGGACACCGTGGTAGAAAGAGATGACATACCCTTTTGTGGGTACGTTTTTGAGGTTGACGTAATCAATCCAGATAGTATAAACAATTCTTGGACACACTGACGGGAGTAATGTCATCAGTTCATCACCCACACACTGACATTTGCTTGCTGCGATAGCAATAAAAACTATTGAAAATTTGGGAGAAATTTGGATGTATTCCGTAATACCAAAAATGATGAATGAAAAATTAATGATTTTCCAATTTTTTTTCAATTCTTTATAACTTGATAAAAATATCTGTGTTCCTACGGAGAGATATCTTGAAATATTGTTGTTTATAATATAGAAAAAACTAAATAAAAACATGACATTTTCGCTGTGAAAATGTGCAAAATTAAATTCGCTTAAATTTCGTTTGGGGTAAGTTTTTCAACAAAAAGACAACGTAGGAACCTAGATAATTGTTGTCTGAATCCAAATAACATCATATTATGGTGTAAATATGCTTAAACTGCAAATGATTTTGGTATTACGTTTGTATGGACAATTCTAACATCGCGCCAGCCTTAAGCTGTAGGTCCAGGCTGTCATTTGTAGATCTTTGGCAGTCGTTACGGATAGTCAGAAGCCAGTAAATATGACTCCAGTCTTGCCATGAAGTACCGTATTACCCCAGTTAATGGGTTGTGGACGTCTGGTAGGCAGCCGCTCCTCGTAAAATACTGGTATTCAGCTAAATCCGGCTTGACTGGAAGCCGACCCCAATATAGTTGGGAAAAGGCTAGGCAAATGATGAATTGCGGCTGAATAATGTTGCCAATTAAATTAAAAAAAAAACTCGCAAGTCGCGCTTTCATTAGACGTACTCTATGAATGTTGTTATTGTTTTACTATAGGCCAAAGAGTAAAATGGAAACACATGGCGATTCACTCGCTTCTAGAGGGCCTTAGAAGGCCTATATCTCACTAGAACAGCAATTTTTTTCTAGTTTCATCCCTCCTGTGAAATTAGAAAATTGTCCAAAAGAACATACTCTCGGGATATAAAGTAGGTATGTACCATGTGCAGTTCTAGGATCATGGTCTACCTGTTTGCCGAATTGCATTCAAATCACTTCTAGTATGAAGAATTACCAAATTTACACCACCACCAGTGTCCTAGTGAGACATAGGCCTTAATGTCACCTAATTTTACTCCAGACTTTAAGGACGTATTTGGTATGATGTAGGTATTTTGTACACATATTTGAATGGATGTATGAAAGAAACACAATATTGGTATTTTCTCTTTTTATTCCGTTTACAATCGTCGTTTCTCAAAATATCGTAACATAATACATGGGTTAATTAAGAACAGAGCTCACAAGGAGTCCAAACAGTCGAAGGAAATATAATAGTACGAAGGTACTGTAACTGCCCGTTCACACTTGTCGGCTGTCGGATCCGATTCTGAAATTCAGTTAGGAGAAACTATCATAATTATCATTGGCGATATCCGAATTTCAACTGAGCACACGGGGCTCTCACTTTAGAAAACGCTCGAACTGTCATCGGAGCACCATTGGATCACAATTGATCGGTCACCATTGGTCGCTGTTTTTTTACATGTAGCAACACGTTCTGCATTTAATTGAACAAAATTTAGTTCAATTAAATGCAGAGTGATATTAAAATTGTGATTGAACAATTTGTATATGACTTTGATGTTTGCGAGGATAAAATATGAATCCGACAACCGACTTGTGTGTACGGGCTGTTGGGGTCAGCGCAAACTGTCGAGAGATGAAGAAAAGGCACTTGGTGGGAGAGGTTTGAATCGACAATTAGAAAGCAGATCCGAACTTTTACAACCAGCATCCTTTCTTTACACTATTTACTTGCTTCGTAGTTAACTACTAAGCGAAACAAATTCGACTTCCTACAACCAAGAGGTCGGCCAAATGACAAAGATGACGCTCTACAAAGCTAAACTTCTAATTTCCACCTTATTCCTTTGCCATTAAAAGTTTATTTCAATCAAAAGCTTCATCACCCCTCCGGTGACTTCTGGCCTGCGCTGACCAAAGAATTAAGCTAGTAATGTAACATATTAGTCTATTTTATTACATTGGAAGATAGTAGTTTAGAAAGCTACAAACGTATGACTGTAAAAATATCACCTAGTGATATTATAGAAGATATTGGCAGGAAACTATATTATGAAATATAGATTTAAGGTGAACGCACACTCCTCCGAACCGAACGCGTCGAACGAATGGAAACAGTCCAATTTTAAATTTCGTTAAATGAAATGAAATGAAACCACACCTATTCTCTATTTATAATAACATCAGAAATTTATAGAACCTTGTTTTACTGTCCTTTCAACCGATTTTGACTTTTATTGCGTTGGTGGCATGACAAATGACGGCTGCAGTAAATAGTTGGTATTGTAACCACATTTTTGATTTTAATGTCATCCTTATGTCTACGTAATGGAAGTCAAAATCGGTTGAACGGACAGTAAAACAAGTTAATTTATTTTTTTTAATCATAAAGTAGAGTATAACTGCGTCGAAATGTCCGAATCTGGAAGGACTTCAAAATCGTAAAATTCTATTCTTTCGACGCGTTCGGCTCGGATAAGTACACGTTCACCTTTACAGAAATAACTCAGAGGTCAAGAATAGGTCACGCAAGACACATCAAACATCGTAACAAATTTCTACCTAGGTACTTTAATTCTTCTAGTCTGATTCGAGTATGTCAAAGTAAGGCCCAATTTGTGCAAGTGACCACCTGTGAGGTAAACACGACTACCTCGCCATTAGCGATCAGTCGCTACTATTGCTTATAGTTTTATCAATATTTTTTTTTGTAAATCAATAACGATTTCTGGTGCCGTATTATGAATTTTTTTGGTATCTATGACTGCAGTTCGAAAAAGACCATAATAACGACCCTTTCGCACTGGAATCGTAGTGTCAAAAGCGGGCGCCCTCGAGCAAATTAGTAGCTCCGCGACTTTTTTGTCTACTCTTCTGCGCACACGGGAGAAACAGCACTATAGTTACATCGCCGGTCTGTCACCAAACCCACAAGCAAAGTCTCCCAGCTGTCACATCCATGTTGCTTTAATGCAAGTCTAGATTTAACTAAGCAACTAAGGCGCTCGTAAGCACCCTTTACACTTCATAATACGACCCCAAGCCGTCATACTTGATAGGTCGGTAAAATCTGGCGCCTTCTAAAATAAGGCGCCTTATTATACCCATCTGTCAACCTAAAACAATGAAAGCATATATTGCAAATATGTATTATTTACTAACAACAGAAACGAAATCGAATAGAAGTGCACTCTTATCGTGTGGCTACGTAAATTAAAGGAAAAACTAAAAGTTAAATATTTACAACTTAGCCTAAGCTTCGTCCTCACTAGCCGATACGGATTTCCTAGATACAGGTGTGTCTGGTCTAGAATTCCTGGAGCCGGATCGTGACCTGGATCCGGAACGTGACCTAGATCTGGAGGCACGGGATCCGGCGCGAGAACCGGACCGGGCCCTGGAGCCGGACCTGCTGCGAGATCCGCTCTTTGACCTCGAACGTGACCTCGACCTTGATACGCTTTTGGATTTCGAACGCGATCTGCTTTTCGATCTGTGGAGGAAAATATGTCGTTAGTAGAATTTAAATAGAATATGAAGAGGAGGGATGAAACGCATGTTACTAAATTAATTATGATTATACATGTGAATAGATGGAGAGGGAGGCCAAATAAAAAATGAATGACTTGCGTGAGGAGTGATATGACAGAACAGGGAGCCAGTGGAAGAAAAAAATGTGATCTGCCGATCCCAAGTAATATGGGATAAGGGTAGAAAAATAATGAGAATGCTGTTGTCATTTAAAGATCTTTGATAGCCGATGATGAGTCGTCACTAGACAGAAATCTGACTAAAGTTTTGCAAAGGTTATTGTTTTACCTTTTGTGTGAATGATATTAACTAGTGGGATTTCTGTTACATTGCATTCTATGTTGCAGCAGTCTGTACCCGGCATAACACTACACTAACTTCAAATACAATGTGTTAGGACTCGTACTAACTTAAAACCAATGAATAATGTTCTTACCTGGAAACACTTTTAGATCTAGAACGGCTCTTTGACCTGCTCTTAGATCGGCTTTTTGATCTCGATCCACTCTTAGATCTAGAATATAAATAATTCACATTATGTTTATTTTTAATTTATTTTATATGCATTCGATTCAACTAGAATTAGACTCAAGACTAGTCATGCATAACACCACGATAATAACATAACCAAAATAGAACTAATAATCAGTGCTTTCCAAAGCCGCGGTAATTTTTTCGAACAATCTAGCAACCCTCAACTATCGACCCTAGTGAAACTCCGACATATTTTTTATCAGTTAAGCTTACTTCATCAATATATGACGAATATTATAAAATTTGTGAGTGTATAAATACCTAAGGGTATGATTGTTTTCATGCACAATAGTCTACAATGGGGACTAGGTACAGAAACCTAAATACCCAGAGGTACCGCGGCCTTGGAACGCAAAGGGCAATTATAAAAACCCGGGTAGGTTTTAGTAATTAAAATTCTGACACTCCACCCAGAGCGCTAGAAGTTATTTCCAAAAAAATAGGTCGGACATAATGAAAGAAATATTCAAAGAAGCTTTCTTACCTAGATCGGCCTTTAGATTTGGACCTCGAACGGCTTTTGGAGCGTGATTTGCTTTTGGACCTCGAACGGCTCTTCGAACGTGATTTGCTCTTGGCCGAGCCAGATCTCGATCGAGATTTGGACTTAGATTTGGACCTTGATCTAGACCTGAAAAATAAAAGGTGAATTAGGTGAAACAACATTATTTTTCATAGGAGAGATCAATTATTGTCCGTTGCTTCTAGTTAGCTTTTGGTTTTTTTGTGTCAACAGCAAACAGGAAGCCGGTTTTTGAATGCAGGGCAAAACCCTGCATTCAAAAACCGGCAAACAGTGTGGTTCTCTTTTGTGTGGGTTTTGCTTTTGTTGGGTAATCTTTTGTGTGTTCAAAACATGAAACCACATTCGAAAAGTTCTAAACGTCGCGTGTCGGATACCGGATCCATGTCCAACTAACTAACTTAAAAAAAAATGTGTTTTGTAAATCCTTTAGATGTTTGGCAATAAAGCTGTTTCGGAAGGCTATAGCGAAGGGGTTTCGTCACGAGAATGACAAGAAAAAATTAAAAAATACATAGTTACATTCTAGTGCTGAGGCTATATTCTGAAGGTAATTAGTACTGTGTGTATAGTGACCAAACGAAAAACCTCTCAGTTTGATATCTGAGATAGATGTAATGATTTTGTATTAGATAGGTACTTCTATACACAACGATAATCACATACCACAAAGTGGACAACCTCTTACTATACCACCCAATATCAAACTGACTGACACACAGCCCACTTACCTATCACTATCCGACGCAGACATGATCCTCTTGCGTCCCTTATTAGCGGGCGGGCTGCGACTGCCGCCACTCCGACTTCCACTGCCACTGCGACTTCTGCTGCGCGACTTCCGCGCGTTGCCGTCGGATTCCGATTCGGAAGTCGATATGGTTTCCTTGGAGACGATCTTCGCGCGTTGTTTGGCGCCCAGTTTGTCGTCGGCGGCCTTCGCTGCTCGCGCTTTTTCGCGCTTGCCGATACCTTTTTCGCCCTGTTGATAAGTGATTATGTTATTTGTATGTGTTATGAACAGAAGTCGGACTAAGTATATTTACTTAAAGTTCGAGTCGATAATAATCCCTCTGAAACCCCGAAATCATAAACATGATAACTAAATCCCGGGATCAAAATCCGGGTCATTATTTTATTACTACGTTAGACCATTTAGGGGAAGAGGGGCGTCGACCATATCTTATCTTTTTTTTCTTACAAGGGGGTGAAAAGGAATCTTGATAGTTCTTACGTAAGATCACAAAAATATGCAAAGTTAAGTTTTGAATTAAAGCTTTTATATTGGATTTAGAATGTCGTTACAGAGTTAACAATGCATTGTCATCCAAACTAAAGGTGTATACAAAATTACAGCTCAATCCGTTGCTGCTTCAAAATTGAGTTGCAATATTCCACCCGACCAAACAACGCTCGTAATGAAGAATGGCCGTCGCTGTCGACATAAGTAATCTTTGCTCTAAATAACAATAATAATCCTGCAGGATTTATACGGCCAATAGTCAAACAGGTTGCTGACCAGTATTTGGCAACCTGTCAGTCAGAGAAAATTTAGTTAGAGTAGAGTACATCGACACGAAAAAAATAATTATAAGGGCCTGTTTCACAATGTCTGAGAAGCCACTACTTTCTGAATAAATTAAAAAATGGAACAGAATTTCTATGAAATTATCTGCCAAGTAAGATATAGGAAACTTAATCATAGGTGGTGAAACAGGCACAAAATAATATAAAACGTCACCTTCTTCCGTCCGCGCTTCTTGGGCGGGTCGCTGTCGGAGCCGGAGGCGCGGCGGTTCTTGCGCGACTTGCCCTTGCGGCCCTCGCCCGCCTCGCGCTTGCGCTTGCGCTTCTGCTCGCGTCTGGGGACACACACAAACATAATTATATAAATTTATACGTTTTTCTCCATGCAAGGTAGGCAGAAACTACAGAGCGATACTTGCTACGATGCTTACAAAATTCTTTTGATTAGTTCGCATTGGAAATGCGGACGCGACGCGATGCGACGAGAATGAACTAAACAATTGATACTCTAGTCCGGTGGCTACGTCAGACGTAACCAAACGCACGTTGATGCGGTGCGCTGCCTTACCACGTGCGTTTAGAAGCAGACACGAACTCTTGCTCTATACAAATGGGTGTTGAAGCAGTTGAATCGAACCTATGTTGATGATATTCTAAGACATCACGTCTTAGGAAATGCATACAAGGAAAAAAAGCAGTCTTTGTTTTTCTCTTCACTCACCCATCTTCCCTCGGTCCACGGTCACTGCCGCTGCCAGGAGAATCAGACACATATTCATCACGCCTCCTACCACGCCCCCCTTTAGACTGTTTCTCAGACGGCATGTCGGCGAACAACATGGCGTTCTTCGTCTTCTCCTTGTATTCTTGACGCTTTTGTAACGCAACCACTGTGTTCTTTGCTTGTTCTTCCTCGCGACGCTTGCGTTCGTCTTCCTGTTAGAGAAATGGTAAATGAAATGTTTAATATTTTGCAATTTTTCGGAAGCGGCGGAGAAATATGAAGGGAATAGAATGTCATGATTTTTCGGTTCTGTTTTTTGTTATTTTTTAAACTAAAGCGGACACAGTGTGCTTTTGGATACGTATTCCACACCTCACCACATTGGGTCCGTATTGGAAATAGGAAATACTGTATTTCGATGGTCCCTAAGTAAAGTATCGAATCAAAAAAATAGCAATTTTTTATTATTACTGTTTTGAGCACTTTTTAAAGGATGTTTAATAATACAACTTCGTTTATCAACTATGTTTATCCTAATTTTTATAAAGATTTAATCACCCGTGACAAAATTATGCAAAAAATAAACTTTAAATCGCTCTCCTGCAAAGTAACGATTTTCACTATCGATACTTTACCTAGGGACCATCGATTTGTTGGTATAAATATATTTTTTCCCAATCAATAATAGTAATATAATAATATTGCTTTATGTATAGTCTAAGAATAAATAAGTAATAAAATTACAAAAATATCTTAGGTGCATTAAATTTTTTTGTCGCAGCTTATCTTAGCTAGCTTACATAGTAACCTGTGTTAAAGACACCAGTAGCATTTCCCTCAATCCCCTAATTGACATAATGTAACATGATATAGAAAATGACGTGGTACCTGTTGCCTGCGGAAGGCTTCTCTCTGTTCCCTCTGGCGGTCCCGCAGCGTGACCTCCTCGTCGTGCTGCCTGCGCGCGCGTGCCACGTGCCACTGCGCCTGCGACAGCAGGTCGGCGCACGTGCGCGCCTCGGCCGCTGCTGCCAGTGCTGCGCCTGCCTCTGCCCGTGCCGCTCCTTCACTTGCCGGCTAAACACAAGAGTATTCATTATTTACTATTTACTTTCTTGTCATGTAAAATACAGGAAATATAACAAAGAAAAACTTGTATCTAAAAACATACAATGAACACTATAAGAAACAATGTTCTAACAATTACTTTCAATTCCAGGTTGCCTGGTACAAATCGCAGAATGCGATAAGGTCACCCATTGTATTGTAAGTACCAAAATTGATGTTTTATTACTTATAGGTAGGAGCTTTTAACATAGATGGAACTCTAGGGAACCTGCCTATACAAACGTAGTATGACGATTACTTTAATTTTTCGAAAACAAAATGTGTTACGTTATTTCTATATTATATCTAGATTTGTATAGAAGCAAAATACAGCATTGTTAAGGTAGCGGCGACGCAGTGTGAGCGCGGTGTTGTATGAGAGCAGGACGCTTTTTTCGAACCTTTTTTATTTTGCAATATAATGATGTAAATAATATCTTAGTCCTTACCTCAACCCCGCCCAAGCGGGTAAAGTGTCGATGTGACACATGCAATTCATGCACAGCTCGCAATACTAAGCGAAGATCCGAGCGGTCATCCTTGAGTACAAGCGCGGCGCGGCGACGCAAGGTCAGTGCAGTGTTGTATGCGAGCGCGGCGTCGTGCGGCGCCACGCGGCGTGCACGCAGCAGCGACGAGCGCGCGGCGCCCGCCCGCCCGGCCAGGGTCTGTGCGCGCGCCACCCATGTCAGCCACTCCACGTCGTGGTGCATGCGGAATTTGCGGACGCAGTTCTCGTACTGTGGAATAAAAGATCTTGTAAATGATGTGATCTTGAGAAGATTTGTAGTTCTTCTTCTTCCTGCCCTTATCCCATATTATTTGAGATCGGCACAACCATTCTGTCCTGTCATCCGTCAGACTATCACCAACTCCCTTTTCCTTCATATCACTCCTCACACAATCCATCCATCATTTGTAATAAACAAACAATGTTAAATCACATCTTAAAAAACCAACTGACAAAGCCAGTAATTTTTTTTTTTTCAAATGACAACCAAAATAAACGTATCCGTTCTCGTCTCATGAACGATTTTTCACTAAGAGCTATGAAGGCCATTGTCACAACCCCTTGCATTTATCGTACCCAGGCTAGCCTGCTGACAGAAACCCACCCAATGAAACAGTACAACTTTGGAATATAAAAGTCTTTAGATAGACAAAGTAACTATCTAAAAGTTTCAGTTTTTTTCAGATCAGATTTCAGCGTACAGTAGTGTTATTGTAAAACTGTTTTGCTTTGTGAGTTATATGATATCAACAAACTTACTATCTTGAAAAAACCCAATATAAAGGGGGTCCACTCACCATTTGTATAGCATTGATGTACTGCTTCTGTTCTACATAAATGTGTGCGATATTCATCCACACATCGGGGAAGTCGGCCGTCGCTTCACGCACTTGCGCAAATATGTCGCGCGCTTCGTTGACACAACCCTGTGAAAAAAACATATGAGTCGAGATATGTGTAGTTTCAAGCAAATAACGTTCTTATTACAGTTAGATAGGGTTTAAAGTGGTCGAGTCTGTCTGACCCACGCCCCACGCCCACGCCACGGTGCCTGTTATGTTTCTGTGACAAACCTGTGATGTCTCGTTACCATCAGGTAGTTCGCCTGCTTAGATGCCACATAATAAGTTAAAATAAAAGTTTTTCCTACCTTAAAATAAAGTATCAAGAATTTGTTCGTACTTTAAAATTGAGTATCAAGAATTTGTTCTTAACTTAAAATAAAGTATCAAGCACTTGTTCTTTCTTTAAAATAAAGTATCAACAATATATTCTTACCTTATGCGCCAATACGCATCCAATACCATTGGCAGCCCAAATGTTCTTCGGGTCATTCTTCAAGACTTGTTTATACATAGTGAGAGCTCTTTCTTGATGACGTTTCTCTCTGTCCTTCTCACGACAAGGCTGGTGCAGAGTTTGGAGCCACACATTACCTGAATAATGAAATGATAATTAAAGAAAACTATGGAAATGTGCCAACATTCAAAAGTAATTCATATTATTTACACCACACACTATGCTAATCACACACAAGCTAAGCCGGAAGGCGGACCCTGGCAAAAGCCGGGAGTAACGCCAGGTAGAAGAAGAAGAAGAAGACACTATGCTAATCACTTGATAAATAGATCCACCATGAACCAAACAGAGAAATAAGTAATAGCGTCAAATCAACGGCTTTTAAGCGATTTTTATTACCATACTTTGAACCAGCAGTTTGAAATATGTGAGGTTCTAATTGCCGGTTGACTCACGCTCACTAAACGCAATGACTTTACACTAACGAAGAATGAAAAATGTCCCTTATTTGAATCGTGTTAATGTTTTTTCTATACACGTATATACAATATTAATGTTGCCAAAAAATGGCCCTTTTTGACATTTGGGAATAGACTTAGAACGATTTTTTTTAAATACATGCATTTTTGTCGCGTTAAATAATGTGACGGAATATATTCCGAATATTTTATTATTATTCTCTTCCCTAGTTTGTCGCAATGACAAATGTTGAAATGGGCCTTTTATTTTTAGACAACTTTAAATACAATATTGACGTGTTTTGGTTGAAATGATCACTATGAAATACAATATAACTTACCCAGAGCAATCAATGAGTAAGCATCATTCGACGTGCTAGAGTTCTGCAGGATCCTCTCAAACTTCTTCTGTCCCGGGCCCCACTCCTGCTGCGCTAAATGCAGGTTGCCGAGCAACGACCACGTGTCCGGGTGCTCTGTGTTCACTTTCAAGGCTTCCTTGAACCAATCGGAGGCCTCGTAGATTTGACCTTTATCTCTAGCCATACAGCCTAACCTGTAGAGGTAAGAAAATGTGTAAGTAAAAAATAACCTATATATATAAAAATGAAACCCGTTTTTCGTTGTCACGACATCACATGAAAACGGCTTGACCGATTTGGCTGATTTTTTTTTTTAATGTTCCTTGAAGTTCAGTGATGGTTCTTACGGAGAGAAAAATTCAAAAAAAAGGTAGGGTAGTGTAGGGTAGTGTAGGGTAGTGTAGGGTAGTGTAGGGTAGTGTAGGGTAGTGTAGGTTAGTGTAGGGTAGTGTAGGGTAGTGTAGAGTAGTGTAGGGTAGTATAGGGTAGTGTAGGGTAGGGTAGTGTAGTGTAGTGTAGGGTAGTGTAGTGTAGGGTAGGTAGGGTAGTGTAGGGTAGGGTAGCGGAGGATATGTAGGGTAGTCATTTGACGGGAGCGAAGCCGCGGGTAAAAGCTAGTAATAAGATAAATGAGAATAATTATGCTTTGATTCTGTTATTTGATAGGATGGCATATCATAGACGAGTCACTATCTTCTTAAGGCGAATACACTATAGACCAGATTTTACCTCAGTATTTAATTAGGTTTGTTTTGCATAGTCATAGAAAAACATTTCTTGATACTGTTACTTAATACAATGACATATCATAGATTAGTCACTATTTTCGTAACGCGAATTCACGAAAGACCAAATTTTACATCAAAGTACTTACTTATAGCCTATTCACCAAGGCTTGAGCCAAAAGGTAAACAAACCATAAAAAGGGTTCTTTATATGTCACGATTGATGTAGTGAACATATTTTATAAAAATAACTACGGAATTAATACACTGACAACATTAGAAATTATATTTTAGAATGATGTCTGTGAAACTTATGTTATCCTTTCAGATTTATTTGAAATCAAACATTATAAATGCCTTAAATTATTTTCTTATTTTTTATTAATTATGTATTAAATAGTAATGTAAAAGAACCTAAAAAAAACGTGATTTCTACTACTAAATTGTAGACCACAGATACTGTGAACATTTTACATTAAAATGTGACGTTTTGACATCGGTCGGGTTATACCTGTCAGTTTGAAACATTGATTTCTTTGTTTACCTTTTAGCTCAAGCCTCGGCGAATAGGCTATAGGTTTGTTTTGCATACTCTTAGAAAAACATTTATTTAATTTTATAACAGATCCGGTCAGATCCAGGTCTCTCCTTGTTTCTTGATACTGTAGCTTGATATGATGGCATATATCATAGATGAGTCACTATTTTATTAAAGCGAATACACTATAGACCAAATACCCTAAAGTGCTTACCTCAAATAACAGTCAATATAGTTAGGATGTTCCTTCAATATGTCCTTGTATAGTTTCTCCGCCTTGTTGTACATACACAGAGCTTCGTTCAGACGCGCTAAATTGTACATAGTGGTCACTGCTATGGAGTTGTAGTATTGAGCGTCCAACGTTTCGGCGTCTGCTTTTTCCCTATAAAAAACAAAAAAAAATTAAATGCTTTTTTTTTCATTTATATAAACTTGACTGCGATCCCACTTGATGGTAAGCAGTGATGCAATCGTAGATGGTGAGGCGCGCTAGTTTATTAAGAGCATAGGCTCTTAATAAACTAGTGCGCCTCACCACCCTGTAGTTTGGGTGTCTTCAAGGCTAGAGTGAATAGTCACTCTAGCCTTAATCGGACGGGAAGACGCGGTATAAACGACGAAGCGAAGCGCTTAATCCGGACCGTAGAGGTTTAAACAACGTCAGGATAGCTATAGACCATAAGACGTTTGGTAGAGTAAGGCCAAATCTACGAGCGAGCGAATCGCGGAGATATTATCTTTCTACCACTTACTTCTATGAAAACATTCGAACCGAACACTATAAATGACTTTAAAGCGGGATTGTTTCGAATGAAGTTCAATTGCCGTTTTAAATATGTAAATTAATTCTTAGTGGATGTAAATGTAAAATTCATGCAAGTTGTCCTAATGCATATTATCTTTTAAAATTCAAAGTTGTATCTCAAGTGTCTAAGTCAAAACAAGCGCGATCTCGGTAAAATGGAGATGAAAATGTTATTGTACCATTGACCACCTCAGCGAAGAAGGTGCTATTAAGTATACTTCATCAAAAAAACAAATCTTGGCGAAACTAAAAAAACGGGGGATGCCAATAGACAAAAACTCTATGAGCGTGTCTACACATTAGCATTAGCATTTTTAGCACTATCGGCCTTATAATGTTCCCACAGCTGGGGCTCGGGCCTCCTCTCTAGGAGAGGGAGTGGGCAGTATTCCACCACGCGGGCCCAGTGCGGATTGGTGGATGTCACATATCTTCGAATTTTTGGTTATAGGACATGCCGGTTTCCTCACGATGCTTTCCTTCACCGTTTTGAGAGCAGCGGCGATGAAACAAATTACACAAAGTAATGCGCCTAACTGGGTTTAAGCCCGCGACCTACAACTTGCAAGTTGGGGCAGTTACCACTGAGTCGGGGCAGTTTCCACCGTGTCTACACATGTGAGATATATTACACATTTATTACATAAAAAATATACTAGCCCAGCAATTACAAACTTAAATATACTTTACCTTTCAAGTGCCTCTTCCAAATAGTTCTTAGCTTCATTCAAGTTTCCAAGTCTGTAGTGCAAGGCCGCAACATTGTTTAATATTTCCGCTGGGATGTCTGCGTTCACTTTCTCTTTGAGAATCTTCATTGCAGTACTATAGGCGTTTAGGGAACCCTACGACAAAAATAATAGTGTAAAACATAAGGCCTTAAGGTTTAATTCTATACATTATACATACATTTGACCACTATGTCACCTGGTGGTAAGTAATGAATAGTGATGATACGGTCGACGATGGAGCATGCTTGCCTAGAAGTGATATAGTTACTCTGAACTTAAGATTCACCTAGACACAGAGGAACCCTACCTTCGCTGTATGCACAATAAATATGAAGCTAAAGTCTAAATTGGGTTGAGAGCAAAGTCAACTAGCCAAAGCGTGTAGCTTCAATTTCATGAAGAAAATAAGTTACTTCTAGGTAAATTCGCTCCATTGACGACCGCATTGTCACTTTCTATAGGAAAGATACCAGTCAAACGCAAACTTATCTATAAAAATCTTACCTGCAAATCATTTTGTTCCAATATTTGCGCCAACTCTATCCAAGCTTCCACATCATCAGGGAATTGTTCGGTGACTTTCTTCAGATGTTGCCGAGCGATATCTCTTTTTGACTGTGATGGAGAGTTGGCGTATAAGGAACCTAAGATCTTCATAGTTTCGTAGTTCCCTGGTTGGACTTTCAGTACTTTTTCAAAGCATTGGGCTGCCTGAAACAGATTTAATGTGAGATTATTTATATATAAACCAATTAGCTTGACCCCACGCGTGACATCCACCAATCCGCACTGGGCCCACGCTGTGGATCCCATCCCCTCTCCTAGAGAGGAGGTCTGAATCCCAGCAGTGAGAGCATTATAAGGCCGCTAATGCTAATGTAACTAGCTTGTGCCAGCTGCTTCGCTCGTGTGAAAGCGACACGCAATACAGCAGTCAATCGCTCAATCACTGCATCAACCATGCTATTAAAATCTAGTGCTCTAGTCCTAATTTTATTATTATGCATAGGTTGTAAGCCCTCGCCTAATAAATAGGTAGGAGGTATCCCATGCACAAATTGCAATTCATAAATAAAGGATACAGGACCATACAGTAAACATTATACGCGCTACTCGCACAGGAACCGAAATAAAGAAATTATCAATATTTGTATAAAATTCTTTAGTGTTATGTATATTGTTGGCTTGCTATACGCTTTGGTGCATACTGTAAGTATAGCAAGCAATTTATAATTAAATAAATAAATTATCCGCTGGTGTGTGGTTTAAGTTAATAGAAGTCTGACATTGCCCAGACTGGCTCATCTGTAGGACACCAGTCTATGAGGATTTCCCACACCTACCGCAAAAAAATAAAACTCGCTCACCGCTTTCGGCAATGTCGCGTGCCATGTGCAGATGGTATCGGGGCTTATATGCGGCGGTATTGGTCGGTGATGGAACGGTCTAGTAGTTATAAGAAAAATCAAACCAAAACATATAACTTACATTTTCCGTATCACCTCTATAGATATACATCTGTCCCAACCCGTAATGCGGTAACACAAAGTTGGGGGGCGCGAACTGCGTCGCCTGGTAGTAATACTGGAAGGCCTGGTCGCAGTCGCCCTGCGCGTGGAAGGCGCGCGCGAGGTGGTGACAGCTCTCGGCGCGCATCGCTTCGTTCTCCGTGTTGTGGAACGCGTGCAGCGCTAGATGTTGAACCTTGCTGTAGTCCTGGTAGGGAAAATGGGCTGATTGTCATCAAATAAACAAAACTCATTCATCATTGTACATTAAATATTAATATATTTATATATTTAATGTACAATAATTTACAGTGTTTCTGGAAGGGAAAAGGCAACAAAAGAACACAAGTAGGATTTTAGTCACTAAAAGTTTGGCACTCTGGGCGAGACGTACCTAGAGTGGAAGAAGTTAGTTGGTTAACATGGGCATGTTAAAAATAAAAGTAGAGCAACTTTTTTGCTGATTTCAGATGTCATGTAGACTGTTTTAGAGCGCATTTTTATAGAATTTAAAACTAATTTAGTAAAAATCTGAAATTCTATAGTTAGACAGTCTAGCAGAACAAGAAACACAACAACAGAACAAATAATAGTACACTTCCAAGTTGAATATTTCAACAAAGGAAAAAATTGTTACACATAACATAACAACATACCTTTTTGAAGAAGAAATGGTTGGCCAAATGGTTCAAGACCATAGGGTTTTTAGGGTCAATAGCATATGCCTTTGACAACATGATCACAGCCATTTTGTTAGATTCACTCTCCTGCAGATTTAGTTTGAGAATGGATAGGCCAACTAAAGCACCAACGCATTGTGGGTCTAGTTGTAATGCTCTTTCGAATGCCATCCTGAAAAAAAAAGTATGGTTAGTGTTTAAAAAAAAGGTTGAACTATAAGTAAGATGTACAGCTAAAGTAGGCACCATATAAACATGAAATATTGGTCATTGACCCTCATACATTTATTGACATTCTAAATTAAAAAAATAGAAATAAATACATAAAGCTGTCTTAATTGGCATCCTTTGCAATCCTTTACATTACCTAGTATTGAAACGGTTCATTTTTAGTTTTTCAGGTACCTAAGCAAAGATATTAGGCAAAGGGCTCTAAACCAAGACATTTAGAGGCATATTCAATGTTAAAAAAAACGACAACAACAACAATGTTAAAATACATGTGTTACAGGATTCCGAAAAAGACTAAACAAAACATCCTTGTAAGTTTAATCATTTGAAACACAACAATCAATACACACTACCATGAAAATCTTAACGCCGTAACCATGAAACAAATATGCATGCTTCTATAAATAACTTATCAACAACACTGCTTTATTTATTTTTCCTACTTTGATATAATGTTATCCCTGGCAAGATACACTCAAACAATGATTAGTAACTTTTACTTTTCTTACCTAGCTTTCTCTTGATTATTCAACTTCATAAAACAGTGACCCATTCCCAGTCGTAACGCTGCTGGGCTGTCCGGATTTGTTCTCAGAGCTTTCTTGTAAAAAGCCAATGCTCCCCTATAATCCTTGCGGTTAAACGCGATGCAAGCTTTGCCGAGCAACGAGGGAACATTGTTGGGTGACTGGTTAAGTACGAAGTTGAATTGGGCATCCGCTTGCTCCATTTTATCACCTTCAAGAAGGCAGAAGTAGGCTCTACCAAGTAGATGGTTCTAGAAATAAAGCAATAAAATTATTACTTTTATTGTTAACACATTAAAAAGTGGAGATAAATATACTCATATATTACTATCATATTATATCTGTTTTGCAAAACAAGGTGAAATTTTTTTCTTACATCTTAGTCTACCATTCGCTATAATCGCAAGCCATGATCAGATGATCTGCATAATTAAAATGAGTTAACATATTTTGATAACACTAAAAAGAAATTAATCAGGCTCATTTAAATTCCACCTACATCTCATTTGTTTTCTCAAGCAAGAAAATTCATATTTAAATATTTCAAGAGAAAAATAAAATTTGAACTCACTTGATCATACATGATGATTTTATCAGCCATAGTGTAAAGGAGAGTTGCTTTTGTGAACAACTCTTTTTTCTTGTCTTTCAACTTTTCTTTATTGGCCTCCTGCACATAATATGCGGCCAACATATCGAGGGCTCGCATTTGATCTCTTTCAAAGTCCCTATAGTCAATGTTGGCCTCTGTACGGGAGGCCTCCAATATTTTGAGGAAGTCATCGATTTTCTTTTGTTTGTAGTATGCAAGCTGAAACAAATTAATGAGCATTGAAAGAACTAAAATTTACTTATTTAAACTTCATGCACAGTAGTGGTACATAGGCGGACTTAATGCAACAAGGCATTCTCTACCAGTCAACCTTTTTTAAGTTTGCATAACAAAAAAATAACAATAGGATAAATAAGTTGTTTATAATAATAAAATACAGTCATAATTATTTATGCTAAAAATATAAATTAATACTATAATAAATATTAAATATCAATCATAAAGAGAACTTAAAATATAATTGTGACGAAGACCAAACTAAGGTTGGGAGGACTTCAAGTAGTAGTTCCGAATTTTGTGCTTGAAGGTAAATTTATTTTCAGCTTTTGTTAAACAAATTCTTTAGAGAAATTATCTTGTAAGTCTTTTTCTTTGCTCCACTTTAGGTCCAACAGATCTAAAGTGAAGCAAAACAGAAATGCATGGCGTTCAATCCAATATAAGCCTGGTCAGTCTAGGTGACTCATGTTCAGTATCTAACATCGGTAAAAAATCAAGAGAGTTTAGAAATAGCACATTATAACACTGTACCAACATTAATTATTTATTTAAACTTGATGTACAATAGTGGTACATAGGCGGACTTAATGCAACAAGGCATTCTCTAGCAGTCAACCTTTGGGTAACAACAACAAAAAAAAAATGTGGTAGGTAATGTGTAATGTGGTAATAACAATAAAACATTAACTAATAATACATATATACGCTAGTAATAAAGACTAATAAATAATATAATAAATATCAAATTATTGAGAGAACTTAAGATATAGTAATTATGACGAAGACTGGACTAAAATTGAGAGGACTTTAAGTAGTACTTCCGAATTTTACGTTTAAAGCAAAATTTAATTAACATTACTACAATTTAATAAAAAAATAAACAACTAAACTGCATAATAGATTAATGCTTTATTAAACTCTTTCTCTTAAGTCTAAACACTCAATTTATCGAGGTAATTAAAATTTGTATGGTCTACGTGTTACAAGCATAAACAAATTATTTTGAGGTTAGGTTTACTTACACCAACATTGATCCAGACGTTGAGCTGAGATCTTTCCTGTTGTAATATACTAAGCACTTCATCTCCGGAGGGTAACTGCTCTGGATCTAATTCTATCACCTGAGCAATCAAAAATAAAGCATGATTACGACACTGGCACTTTCCAAGGAAAAAATAATTCGTAACATGGTATTAAAACTACACAATCACCTCATCGGTGCTCATCAACGGGATTTCGAGCGACATTTTGCAGCTTTATTAGTACGATCCACTACATCACAAGAATTACAATAACAATATTTTAAATATTAAACAAAAATAGACGACGCTACCTTGACGACAAAGTATATCATACTAACTACAAGTAGGGATGGCTAACTGAAATCGCTCTATCAAAGAATCGATGTAAACCAGGAGTATATCGATTTTCAAAATCGAGTTTCATAGATCCATTCCATTATTATTCGATCTCAGAAACTTAAATCAAGATACGAGTTTTTATGCAATAGAATGCAATCATATTGTTATTTAAGTCCGTTCAATGTAAGTGTTTTCCTCAAGCTAATTTTTGCATGAATGCTTTACGCCCGATTAGTCACCAGTCATGATTTCATGAAACACATGTGCATTGTATGGTAAGTTGTCCCACATTGAACCAGGTAAATTTCAAAGTCTCATAGTGGGCTGGATGTTCCATCAATGCCTTTAATTTTTTGTGTATAGTTGGCATATTTATTTAGCTTCAATTTTGTAAAACATTAATTTCTCATATTCCTTTTAGTTTTGGTGTAAAACAGATTTTTATGAAAAATGATTTTTGGTTAAATGTGTACCACAGGTGGTACACATTTAACCAGGGTATCGTCCACATTGAGACACCTTATTAACGATGTCTTCTAGTTCAATTTATAAGGCAATTACTTTGTAATAATAATAATAATAAACTGTAATAATAAAAATCAGCCTTATATTTATAAAAATAACTTTAAATCATATGTAATTAAACCGAGAGTCTTAGTTTTATACATCACAAAACCTTTTCAGTCAAATTCTTATCATATTTTAATAATAAAAACAAAAGTAACAGTTTTTTATTATAAAAACAAAAGTACCTTCCATAATATAACAAATTAAAATTAAATTAAAATAATTGTAAAAAACACTCCTTTAACGACTGGGGCGTACACAGTAAACCGTGGTTCAATGTGTACCACCCTCAGGTGGTTCAATGTGAGACACACCACGTTTTGATCACTAAACTCAAAATTTTACCGGCAAATCAATCTCTTAAAATCACGAATTATAGCTCTTTTAATTGCTAAATAACCATAGAAAATAGTGTACATATAAATAAATTGATATTATTTAAAGGAAAAAAGCTAAAAGAGAATGAAATTGGTAAAAAATATTTACTTTTTGAGTCAGTTTGCTTTCGAATACTCCTCACACAACCACTTTGCACGCGATCGCCACGCAAACTAGTAGGCAGGAATGGAACGTAAATACCTCTCTTTCACTCATATTAGTGCGGTTTGGCAATGTCGTATTTTTGAGATTCGGCGGTGGTTCAATGTAGCTGCCTGGTTCAATGTGAGACACCCGACCCTATATAAGATCCTTTGACCGTACTTTTAAGGACCTACAGGTCGATCTTATAGAAATAAAGTATACCGTATCGATTTTTTAGACATGGTTTTGTTTGTATCGTTGCAAAAATTGAATCGTCATCCCTATAATATTCAAGGCCAACACCATAGACTTAAAAAAAAAACTGGGGAAGTTACGGTTGTTAGTGCTGCCAAAACAATAACTACAAAAAAAAAAATCTAATTCTTGACATTCACACAACAAACTATTATCTCGATTTCTGTAAATCCGAGGAATTTTAAAAATTCGTGTATTAATTTTATTTTACTGGTAATAAAAAATTAGTACAACCAAAATTCCTTTTTTTACAGAATAAATACTGTTAGAATAAATATTGTTACAGAAAATATTTAGTCGATTTAGATAATGATTATGGACTAACTGGGCTAAATCTCTGAACTGGGACTATTTATCGGTGTTGGGTCAATTGATTAATTATTAATATTGTTTTGAATCAATTGAATAGAGAAAATAGTGATGATTTGCTGGCCCTTTTGTGCGGATGTGACGCAAGCTGAAGGCTGGAGTCAATTATTATGGCCTTCAACGAGTAGAAGTTCATCAAGTCGTACTTCAGATATGAACTCCTCCACATCTTCGGATTAGTTCCAGGCATGCTCTTATCACTCCTGATGACGAAATTATTATACCTATTCTAGGCGAGCCTTAGGGAAACCAGCACCATTTCAAGTCTTCCCGTAGAAGTTGAACTCTACGCGGGGAACATCCATTGGCATTGCTAGTGTCTATGTTCCTTCAAGCCCTCAATTTCACCCCTTTCCTTGCTCCATAGAGTATTAGTCAAATCAAATATAATTATTTGCGTAAAATGTGGTAGGTACAAAGGTCTTAATTTAAAGGAGAGTAAGTGCAAAGACACATTCCGCCATTTAGTGATGTTATGAATATTATCTGTGCTTCATAATAATATTATAATACATGTTTGCTCGATGCCCATGGGCTCGACCCAGCCCGCGCCGTTGAACTTTTAGTTTTAAATTCACACCAATATAAAAATGAAAATATAATCAATTTTCGATTTCTGACTTACATTTATCTACCGTAGACTGTATGATATATTACACTGCTCGCTAATTATTAGATTTGCGACAACGACATTTTTTGACATTGAGTCAAAAATTCCGTATATTTATTGTCAGTTGTCAAACTAATTTTGATAATTTGAAGTAAATAAAAATATAATATGTTTTGCAACTCTTATTACTATTAGATACTGGCTAAACATTCTGAAGCGTTTGATGCTATATTGTTTGTTACAATAATTGTGGTATATTTTCCATAAATGTTTGTCATCAATGAAGATTGTAGTTTAAAAATAATTATTTGGTTTTCAAAAAAATTTAGAGATTTTAAAAACTAATAAATATAAATAAAACTGACATCATATTCTTCGTATAGCGATTCCCTATAATGTGGTATTTATTCAGAAATCCAATTAGATTCTAAATCGTTCGCACTGAGAAACTTCCAGGATGACTGATAAAGTAACCTGTAAAAGGCTTAGACCAAATCCTATTTTTGAAGACTGGTTAGCCAAAATGTATGAGGATGCCAGACTTACCAATAGCCGTCTAGTAGATAAGCTGAAAGAGGCATTGGACTCTCTGATGAAGTATCCATTGCCCTTAAAATCAGGAGCAGAATGTATCATACTAAAAGGGTTTGATAAAAAGCTGTGTACTTATCTCGATAAGTTGTTAAATGATTTAAATAATCACAAATTGTCTGAAAAGGACCAATCAAGCTGTGAAGAAGTTATAAGTAATGGTTCTGAAAATTCTGTATTAAAAACACCACCATCATCTTCCAAGAATCAAATTACAGGAAAACAAGGTTATAGTCTTTCTTTGGACGGACGCCCCGGTGTTGATCTCGATAAGCTGCCACAATTAGCAATGCATCCAGTTACTGAATGTCATGTTAGTTTACAACATATGGACATAGACCAAATTCAGTACATAAATCCTGGACCCTCAGGTCTTACAAATGGTACTGGACAAGGCAAAGTAAAGGCTAAAGGGGTAGGAAAGAAGTCTGGCAAGTATAAGCCTGCACACAGATCTGGAGGCTATGCTATACTAGTCGCACTTCTAGAACAGAGCTTAGAAAATCCAGACAAAAGTGCACTAAGCAAAGAGGAGTTAATAGAAAAAGCCCAGAAACATTCTGAAGAGTCAATGGTGCGACCTAAAAATGATTCTTTTTATACAGCTTGGTCTAGTATTGTAACCCTTCAGAAAATGAATCTGGTGACTAAAATCAATAAAAAAAAAAGTAAAAGTACAGTAAAAGTAGAATATAAGTTGACTGAAGAAGGCAAAAGACTGGCTCTAGAGATTATAGAAGATGCTGAAAATATTCCAACTGTAAATGATATTATTTTTAAAGATGTGCCATCTAGTAGTACAGCTTCAGAAGCGCAAGATGCAGTTATGGCTCAAGATAACGAAGTTCCGTCTACGTCTGTGGCGAATATAATTCCATCAACGTCTGTGGCAAATGTAATTCCATCTACGTCTGTGACAAATGTAATTCCATCTACGTCTGTGGCGGATATAATGCCATCTACATCTGGGAATATATCATCTAAAAATGTCATTGAACTGGCACCTGGCACATTTGATATTATAATGCTGATAGATAAGAACGAAACTGGAGGGTATGTGTATTGTTTGTTTTATCTTAATGAGAGCATTAGCTTTCTGTTTTGACCTTATATTACCTTATCCTACTAATATTACAAATGCGAATGTTTGTGTTAAGTATGTCTGTTGCTCTTTGCAAAAGCTACTGGATGGATTTTGATGAAACTTCACAATAATATAGCTTACATATCAGAATAAAACATAGGCTACAATGCATAAAGATATCCTGCCAATATAATCACCATGCGGGTGAAACTGCGGGGCGCAGCTGCTATAATAAATAATGAATATACTGAAGTGTATGCTGTGCTTCTCTTGTTTTTGAATGTTTTAGTATGGTTCTTGAGGGTCTTGCTTAACTTTTAACATGTACTCGGTGCTAAGAACATAGAGTGATTTGTTTGTATATATTTTCAACCTGGTACAAGGGCGTCGCCAGCTTATGACAAAGGGGGGGGCAATGGGGCAATATTATGGATGATAAAAAATATGAACGCCGAGAGCATGAAGCATCACACTTTGGGAGTCTTTGCCTCGATGAATTTTTTTTTTTCAAATAGGAAATTATCAGAATGACTTCTCCCGCTTTTTGGCGGAGGTGGATGGCGTGTCAGACTCTTACTGACTAAACCCCACCCCGTTCCTTCGTTGCCTTCGATCTGGGAGGACCAGATCGGAGAAACCTTTCGGAATTTCTGTGTTCCCCAAAGGCTTCAGCCCTACCTGACCCCTACAGTTTGCTGACATCTCCCTGAGGCGCGCGTAGAACAGAACGCGCCTTTGACGACTGGGCTTGGCTAGGTTACTACCGAACTGCCGGATGGCGAGCTACCCAGTGCTCGCCATCCGCAAGCCCGCGCCTACGGTGGTCGGGAACTGGGATCGGGATCTCCGCGGCGGCGGCGTGAGGGCCGTTCCCTCGCGCTCTCGCGGTCGGCAGCCTCCTTCGCTAGCATTACTGCTTCGCAGAAGGAGGCGACCGCCCGCCACCCCTTTTCGCTCTGGACCATGGCCTGTACCAGGGCCCAGCGCGAGAAGTCGCCACCGCTGATAGCCTCCACGGGGACACGGCGGTACTCCGCCCAAGTGGGGCACACCTCTACCCTGTGCTCCAATGTGACACCCAGGCGTCTTTTCCTCCTTGATCCGACGCAGGAACCTCCCGAACTTACCGTGTCCGGTGAGGACCTGCGTCATACGGAACGAGAGGACGCCATGACCTCTTTCCAACCACTCTCCAAAGAGGGGACTTACCGCCGCAATGACGGCGTGTCCAGCACTGGGTTGCGACAGTCGCAGTCGCCATGCCACCCTGAGATACCGCCGGAACTCTGTCCGCCACACCGTGACTAGTCGCGGCAGCGCAGTTTCACACCGGCGTTGCATCTCCACGCGCAATTCGCGCATGCGTGCAAGGACTGTTGCCTCTAGATCCCACGGTGGCAGGCCAGCAAGGAAGCTCGCCGCTTCGCGAGAGATCGTGAGGTATCCCCGCACCATCCGGATGGCCATGACCCTCTGTCAAGCGTTCAGTTTGGCCGCCAGCTTACCCAGCGACGGCGCCCGAACCGGTGCTCCGTAAAGGGCTATGGACCGAACGATCCCCGCGTAGAACCTCCGGCAGGGGGCGTCTGGACCCCCTATGTTAGGTAGGAGCCGCTTCAGAGCAGCCCCAGTCCTGTCCAGTTTGGAAGCCAGACGTCGAAAATGCTCCTCGAAAGTCCACCGGCTGTCGAGGACGAATCCCAGGTACTTCATTGTCGACCCGACGCCGATGTGGACCCCCCCTACCGATCATTGGGAACCCGGTGGTGGCGCGGTCCGAGGGCCATAATAGCACATGGCCTCGAACTTGTGCAATGTCACCTTGAGTCTCAATTGCTGGATTCAGTCTACGACTGTACGACTCTCCCCGCGCCAGGACCAGTGTGTCGTAGCAGATCACGCTGACCTCGTTAGGGAGGTCGCCGCGCAACACGTAGTCGTACCTATCCGATGTTTCACAGGGGCGGTCCTAGTACCGATTCCTGCAGAACACCGCATCTCCACTCTCCCCGGTGACCGGGGTATTTACCCCGGTCACATCGGTCGGATAGGTTCATCATTTGATGAACCTATCCGACAGGTAGGCCTCGATCACGCAACGTAGGCAGGCCTTTGGCACCTTATGGTGCCAAAGTGCCGCCTCGATGCTACTCGAGGGACTTCAAGGGAGGTGATAATTGAATCGATGTATGGTATTACTAAAGATCTCTTCCAGTATTCAGAAGGGCTTTCTGCTTAATGATTGTTGTTTCCCCCGTAATACGCGGCATTGATGTAATGTCAAACTCCAGTCCGACTTTTTCCGCAACAGCAGTAGCTTCCTTTATAATTTCTTGCAGTTTATAATATAGCAGCATAAGTATAATTTCTGCATTTATTAATAGTTAAGGAAGTCAATTGCTCGCACTTTGCTCGCTTTGCAGCTAGCTACATTTGATGTCTAGGGGGGGCAGCTGCCCCCCCCTGCCCCCCCTTGGCGACGCCCTTGACCTGGTAACTGCTACGTTATAATAACTCTGGAGGTATCCAAAGTTGTTATAATGTAAATATTGTTGATGCTTATGCATAGTACCACATTAGGTACTCCAACATTAAGCATTTCTATAATGTACACAAACATTTATCATCAATTAATGCTATTTAATAAAAATAATGCTAATACAAATCCCCATGCCAATAAAATAAAATTGCTAATGCTATTGTGCAATTGAGTCCTAAACCCTTTTTTTATAATATTGGAACCTATGATCAGTCTGGTAGAATCAGAATATAGTAGATAAAAGTTTTGGTGGGTTAAAGCCACACCCTTAACTCTTCTTAGTCATAAATAGTACATTTGCTCTATTCAGTAGATTCATTGGGCTTCATATTAGAAGCATCCTTGTCAATGGGTTGGGATGGAGTAGCTAGTGGCTGTCTGGTCCTGGTGATTTTTATCAGACAGACACTGAGTCACTCAGATGTCGCCCAGCCCATAGCCACAGGTTTTACACATTACTTAACTGTACACAATATATTAAAACATTTAATAGCAATATCAGCTATAAAGTCAAAAGCCCCTAAATGATCTGTTAATAATTACATTAAAAAGTTCTATTTATTTTCACAGGCTTAGAAAGAAGAATGATCCCACAGTCGCTCAGTTCAACAAGTATCCAGACTTGAAACATGAATACAGGAGCCTGAAAGTTGGTGACTTTGTATGGATAGCCAAACATAAAGTCAACCATGACCAGGAATTAGTTCTACCCATCATCGTAGAACGAAAAAGAATGGATGATCTAGCTGCCAGCATTAAAGATGGAAGATTCCATGAGCAGAAATTCAGGCTACACAAATGTGGACTTGGTATGGTCATGTACATGGTGGAGAATTATGGGAAGAACAAACATGTGGGCTTGCCTCTACAGCATCTGATGCAGGCTATAGCTAATACAAGAGTACAAGATGGATTCCAAGTTTATATTACAGATTCTTTAACATATTCTGTTCGATTTTTGGCCATTATGACGAAAAGACTGACTATCAAATATAAGGTAATAAAAAAACAACTTATATTATTTTTTATAGAGGCGCCAATTCAAAAAATCTAATTTTGCTACTCGTTTTTTCAGGACAAATATCTTCGAGGCAGCGACAGTGAACCGCAAGGCAGTATGATGATGACATTTGACTACTTCAACAAATCGTCTGCCAAATCCAAGCCCCTCACAGTAACGGACACATTTATTAAATTACTGTTACAATTGAAAGGAATGTCTGTAGATAAAGCTTTGGCAATAACAGAAAAATATCCGACGCCACGTTCTTTAATAAATGCTTACGTTAAATGTGATAGGAGAGAAGGTGAGACCCTTCTAGCGAATTTAAAATATGGCGAGCTTCATCGCAATGTCGGTCCTGCGACTAGCAAGTCAATTTACCAATTGTTCTCGAGTGGTGGCGCTGAGTAATCTCGATGACCGTGAACTTAACGCCGTGTACGCACGTACGAACATAGGACATGGCTAAATTGAAGTATAGACGACTAATCCCGCAATGAAAACACGTATTTATTTAGAATTATCGGCCTTATAGTGTTCCCACTGCTGGGACTCAGGCCTCCTCTCTAGGAGAGGGATGTATAGGGAAAACACGTATACAAACATGGTAATATGTAATGCAGAGTAATGCTGAATATTAGTATTTTGTCCTCAAAATGTTTCAGTATCTTTTCATATTATGCATCTGCATAATCCTGAAAAAAATCGTGTAACTCCTACAACAAAGGAATAAATTAATGATGTTGCTATGAACTTTTATCTAGGCGTTTAAATATGTCAGACGATTTTGATTGAATTGTGTGTTTGACTGGTGTTTTCGGACTAATATTATGTAAAGTACTTAAATATCTACAAAAGAATGTTAACCAAAACAAAGCATAATTATTTTTTTTACGTTTATTAATTCACGCAAGTTATAATAAATTATTAAACACTAAATAATTCATTAAAGAATATTTAAATATTAAGGGTTTGTATCAGATTCCTATTCAGTCAGTAGGTCAGTCGTTTAGCCTTCTCTTTTGTTGCGTTGCATGGTAGGTACTCAAAAACTTGGTTCGCATTTGTTTACCACTAAAGAACATCGAACACTGTTCGTCAAACATGTTTGCGGCGATCTTATTAGTATGTTCTGTATGGTGTTCTTTGTGAATCGCTGCAAACACCAAAAAACTTTCCGCTGTTTCACTATCGACTATTTCCAACGACGACGTTGCCGTTACTAGATAGATTTCACGACTGTTTTTCGCTAACTCGATTCACACTATGTTCCCGTTAGTGTTCGAATATTTCGTCGATAGGAACGAACCAAATGATTCAAGTTTGATGTTTGTGTTCGTACGTGCGTACACGGCTTAAGACAATGAGTATGATACGTGGGTATGAATCGCCGGTTTTATGTATTAATGAAGTGACGTCATACGTGCTGAAACAATAACAAATAATTATTTTGACTGACCCGTTAGTCTAGTGGTTAGTGGCCCTGACTGCTATACCTACCGAACCCACGATGGTTCGATTCCCACCCAGGACAAATGTTTGTGTGATGAGCACGATCATTTGTTCTGTGTCTGGGTGTAATTTATCTAGGTATAATATGTATTTAGAAATATACAATACGTTCATCAGATGTCTAGTACCCATAACACAAGCTCTGCTTAGCTTGGGACGTTGTGTGAAAATGTTGTAGAATATTATTATTTTTTAAATTATAATTGACGGGTCATTTTAATTATATGTGGGATTATGGTTTTGGTTAGTGTAAATACTGAAAAAACAAATTAATTTAATGGCGACAGCTTTATTTAGAAATAAGTGAAAAAACCGGCCAAGTGCGAGTCGGGCTCGCGCACAAAGGGTTCCGTAGCAGCAAATATAATAAACTTATTATGTCAATTTATACACCTGGTGAATGGAGCCTAAACTCTCCCGATATTTTGCCTTGTACTTATCGTTTTCAGTGTAAGCACAATAACTTAACCAAAATTACAGTTAAATCAACCTATCTCAAAAACTATAAGAGATACTTTGATCAAACCAAAAATCGTTGAAAGAGTTAATTAGCATGCATCACCTCTATTTTTTTTAGAATTTTATACCCCGTAGTTATAAAAATAGAGGGGGGGGGACATACTTTTTACGACTTTGAGAGCTGATATCTCAAAAACCGTTCACTTTAAGAAAAATGTTTTTTAGAAAACTTTATATCATTTTAAAAGACCTTTCCATTGATACCCCACACGGGTATGTACATCGAAAAAAAAATTTTCATCCCTCAGTTACATGTATGGGGGGCCCCACCCCCAATTCTTTTTTTTACTATTTAGTGTCATAATTTTGTAGCGGTTCATACAACACATATTCCCATCAAATTTCATCACTGTAGTACTTATAGTTTCCGAGTAAATCGGCTGTGACAGACGGACAGACGGACATGACGAAACTATAAGGGTTCCGTTTTTGCCATTTTGGCTACGGAACCCTAAAAAGGTATGTTTTGTCGAAATATGCGACAAAAATCTGTTGATGTACCTATTTTGTTTTAGTACGTACAAACGGGGTGAATAGAAACAATCAAATCAAAATTTAGCAAAGTATGTATCGATTATAATATTATGAGCCTGTCGTGTCTCACTGCAGGGCAAAGGCCTGCCTTCCATTTTTCCAGCCTTTTTTTTCTTTTTTTTTTGTCTTGAGCCAGAAGAGTGGAAAAAGTATCAATTAAGTATAGAAGATAATTAGATTACAAAAAAGGCCGTATTAAAATAAATGGTTTAATCAATTAATTGCTTGAAAAGAATCCTAGGCGTCTATTGTTTCTATTCATCCCTACGTTCCTATTTGCCAAAATTTTATCTCTAGACCATACCACAGAGTAGGTACTATTTATATATCTAAAAGTTGATCCCTTACTCCCGGGAAAAAATGGACGCATTTAACTTAATTATTTTTAAGAGTACACTTTTTTTCTCGCACAAAAGGTTCCGTACAAAATCTTCGAAATACCTAATTTTATTATAATTAATTTAATTTATTAATTAAAGTTTGATTTTGTAGTTAGGGCGACGCACTACGGCTGTAACGCAGTGCCGTCCGCCGATCACATCTTACGACGAAAGTGGTGTATAGGTACTATAGCTATATTACCTACCTACAAATAATCAATTTAGGTACTAATGTGATTTTTATAAAATATCATAAGTGGACATCTCGAGTAAGGGTCAGTTCACACCAAGACGCGACGCGACGATGCTGGAAGAGGCCAGTGACTACGCGCTGCGCCGTAAGCCGCCGCGAGACGCATTGCAACGCTGCGAGGCGCATAGTAAAATCATCGTCGGAAACACGACGCGAATGTGAAAACGTTACGCGACGCCGCGCGGCATCACGAGGCTGCATGAAGCAACGTATTCTAAATTCTCACAATGAAGTGTGTATCTTTTCGTATAGTAAATAAAGTTCTATTTTGAGTCACTCTATTAAAATGTGTACGCAACGTCGCGTCTCGGTGTGAGCTGAACCTAAGGCAACATGCCGCTTGCGAGTGTCATCGTTTTTTAACTGACTTCAAATCGAAGTTGGTTCTATGTAGCCGAACATAGTGTATCGATTTGGTAAAACTAAAAATGTATCGATTTGGTTAGAGAAATTAGCGTCCTTGGACCCATGAAAAAATCTCATGGGTCCAATGACGCTAATCTAATAACTTGTGAACTGTCGAGCTATGCTATTATGGTCCTTTAAAAGAGTAGGCCTAAGAAATAAATGGTCCTAGGGGCCTTGAGTGTAAAACTCTAAAAAATATCTGTGGTCACAAAGTTGACCTTTTTGTAGAGTCGGGAGCTAAAGGTTAAATGATAATGGTATCACAATGAAACTGATACCGTGTTTTGCTTTTTTATTTGCGTGTGTAATATTATACTTATGTGCATGGATAATTTATTGATTTCAAACCAGTAATATAAACCATTATATTTTGTTTTTACTACCCATTTGCTATGCTGTACGCTCATATTTTGCCAGTCCACTATTCTATCACTATTTCAGGGAATACACTGACACCTAAGATACAGGTCGTCCTAGTTTAGGAGTCAGGACTCATATTTTGTATTGACCATAGTGAGACAATTTTGTTATGGAACTGTACTTTTGTCAAACATGTATTTTTTGATAATATAATATAATTATTATATGTAATTATATACCAGCTTATGCCAGCGGTTTTGTCCGCATGAATGTTAGTTATAGCGGACGCGAAGTCGAAGACAAGATATAAATAGTCTTATAACTTCGTACGAAATTTCTTCAAACTCGGTTTAGTAGTTTAACTTTGAAAGCGAGTTACTTTCATATTTATAATATTAGTAAGTATGGATAATTATTATGTACTAGCTGCGCTCCTTTAGCGCGTTCAATCTTTTCAGCTTTAGTATTATATGTATATTAACTGGTATCATTTTCATTTTATGGGCTCATATCTACATAATGCACGAAATAAGTGTTGCTAATGAATCTTCTAGGCTAATCTTGGCTAATATATTTTTTAATGAATTACAATCAAGCATTATGATCTCGAGCTCTGCTCAATATTTTTTTATTGTGATATTTTTTTGTAAAGGCTTAGGGCACATTAGGGAGAGCCGCATTGTAACAACCCTTTTTACATTCTGTTAGTATAGAACAGTCTTCTATAATCCTCATGCGGTTGTTCCTAATATGCGCTAACCTTATTAAATGACTTTGTGTGAAATGTTTATCAATAAGGTACCAAATTAATTTTTAAATGTGTCGATTTGATCATAAAGGAGTCTACACACCAAACCCGCCGACCCGCCGACACAGCCGGCTTGGTGTCGGCGACCCAAACCCGACACCAAGCCGCCGGGCTGTGTCGGCGGGTCGGCGGGTTTGGTGTGTAGACTCCTTAATACAACAGTATTTTATAGATAACTATATTTAAGACTAATATTGTCCTGGAAATCAAGGTTTTATACATTCTTAATGTCAGTGTAAATCGAAATAAAAGTGAATTATGTGTATGTATACCTTTATTTAACATAACCATCGACAGACATGAGTAAGTAGCAGTAGTAAGATACGACAGATTTTTTTTATAGTGGTATGTAAACCTTTCAAATAACTATCCATAAATAGTTCAGATTTAAGAGCACTTTAGGATGGAATCAACTTTCCCCAGTTTACAAATAGCGTGTTAAAATCACAAATAAAAAAAACAAAACATACAGAATTGGTTATGGTTTGACACAAAAAAGTTTTCGAGATATTGAAATTTCGAGATTCTCTAAAGATCAAGGTGAGATGGATGTAATTGATTTAGTCGGTAGGTACAGCACGAGATTCTGTGAACTTGATTATGCCAAACCAATATAGGTACTACTTTAGACCCTTATTTTCATCATCACATTGCGTTTCCTTATAATAACACTTAACATTAATAAATATACTTAATAGCTACATCTTTGAAGTATAGTGTGTACGAAGCTGTTTATAAATTTTACCAAATGCAGTGTTCCACATTGAAATCCGAAACATGGCACAGTTCAAAAGAAAAAGAACATCAACACTACAACTAAATTGCACTCAAAGATGAAATAGTACTATGATAATCATCAGTGGCTCCTTACGACTTAAATAATATTTTTGAATCTTATAAATTCAGTATATAAACATCTATAGATTCCAAATGTACAAATCACATATATTTTCATATAATATTAGAATGTAATAACTCTGGTATACAAACCTGGCGGATTAAAATATACGGAGACATACATGCTTACTTAAACAAAAGCATGCAACATAGAAAAATAAATGCCAAACAATCTACTACAAGTTACAAAATCTATCACTATTTAAAAGAGAACAAATTTAATAATTCGAATAGTAAAATTAGACTTAACGCCCAACCACCTAAGGGATATTTTAGATTAGCGTTCGTTCAGCGCAGGTAGACGCTAAACGAACGCTAGTGAGACAATTCCCCGATACGTACCGTCAGAAAAGCTAAGTTACGTTATTAAAATATTGAGATGAACAAAATTTACATGTATAAGATAAGATACCTGTATTTACTAAAGTGCACTCGATAGTTCGAAAATGTAAAATAAAATAAATTCCCCTTTATAAAATAAATCTTAAAATCTTATACGTAGTTTGGTGCACTTAAAATTAGAGTGGATAATATTTAGAGAGTGTGGTAGTTCCTTTCGGTTTGGTTCTTGTAGTACTTGAAGCCCATGAAGCCGATGGCGAGGAGACCCAGAGTCAGTATGATGCCGCCGATGAAGCTAGGTCCATCGAATCTGGAAAAAGAAAAAAACGATTATGATAGCGTCCTTATTCTAATGGTCTGGAACCCGAATGCTGTTTGAGCGGGCCTTCTTCGACTCTTCCCAGTAGGAGAGTGGTGCTGGATTTTGTATTAGATCTCTCTGTAGCAACTTTTTTTTAGGGTGGAAAATCGGCTAATAACCCAGCCCGCTCTGGGTGGAACGAGAGTGGTAAGACTTTTACTGCCTAAAACTTTAGTTGTGTTTTGCGCTTTGGAACGCGGTGACTATTTCAAAAAATCCCACACCCTGGCAAACATCGGCATTAAACGGTCCCGTTAGTTGAGCTGACATCTTTCTAACATCTTATGAAGCACGCGTTGTGTTCCACGCGAAGTTGAGTCTTTATAAGACGGCGAAATTCTTATTGCTCGCGTTTGAAAACGGCATGAGGAATACGGCATTCCTGTGACAATATGATACAAAGGCATTCTAAATGCCTTTCCACATTGTCACCTCCTTCGCATGCATTACTGTTCGAAGGCAGTGGCTACTGGTGACCAGATTTCTCAGAGAAACTGAATATTCATGAGTGAATGAATGTATTCATTGTAGAGAAAAAACGGCATAATTTAACGTTAAAAAATATAGTTGATTACTAAATCCCACGGCTACGAATGTCAAAACAAAACTTCGGTTTCTGAGAAATAGCCAATCTGTTTGTGTTACTGTAAATATTTTTCTCGTTAAAAAAGCACTAACGGTGATAAATTTACATGTAATTGTTTAGTATTAGGTGCTGAGAATCTTGAAAAAAATATGTGAATAAGAATTTATATTAGGTACCTAACCGACAAAAAATATTTTGAAAAGATTGCGAAACGATGTCTTCAGTCGATTCGTATTTTCTTTCTATCCAGATGAAACTGGATAAACCATGTTATACGTAAACATGCGCACATTATTTTGTTTACAATGACGTAAGCAGTCTGTGTGTAGTTTCGTTGTCATCTTGTGTTTCAAGCTTTTATCAATAATAATGCACAGTTTCCATATTACAAACATGAATGGCAATCGTATCATGATAACCTTTGTTTGTAATTATTATCATTAGCTTCCTGCAATATTGATAGACTAGACTAATAAAAATAATACTGTTTGTAGTATAGCATTCCATTGTGGCGTGTGGAAACGAAAGAATGAAAGGTTAAGCCTTTAGAAGTAGCTTGAATGACGCACGCAAAAATACTAACTAAGAATATACTTTACTAAACGCAAAAGTTTGCGTTAACGTGCGTCATATCCGTGAGAAACGGCCATCGTTCAACACCGCTATAGCACTATGTACCTACAGCGGTTGAAGTGGCTGAATTTCAGTAGCGTATCTACACTATCTACCATATTTTTTTGTATTATTAATAGGTTCGCGTTAAACCACTATCACACTTGATGGTGATCGATGACGTGGTCGACGATTGAGCACGCTTGGCTAGAAGTAGCCTATTCATTCTTGACTTAAAGAACCCTAGGTTGTAGCTAGCTAGCCACAAAAAATATCGATTTAATATGGACTTTGTTATAGACGAAGGCCGAATGAAGAGTAAAAACAATAGTGAACCTATATGTATACAAACGAGACATAGCAGTTAAATCATTTAGCGTTGGATATTTGTTGTTTACACAGCAAATCGATGACGAATCGATACCGGATAAGTAAATAAAAAAAATAAGTGCAAAGACGTGAACACTTTTAATTCATGAATCCCCGACCGGTCTCATAGGACCGCGCTGCTATTGTCTTACTATTGTGTCTCGTTTCGCGGGTATTGATAGGTTAACGTAAAGTAGCACTTTTATGCTCAAAAGATAGCAGACATAATGTCAATGTACTGCCCGATTGTTCCGTAGTGTGCTATAATCGATACCTGTATGAATTAGTAATGGACACGAAACGAAACAGTTAAATGAGACGTTGTACCGTTTTTCCTCGTATTGAATGTAAATGTTTTCCTTGTTAGATAAATAAGTAAAATGCGATTATTCTGTAGCCTGGGCTTTTTTAGCTAAAAATCTATGTTGGATTGTGTTCGTATTTTAAATGAAACTGGCCACCGAGCGGCATGATGTTAATACGTACGTTAATATGCAGTTTTTCCTCAAAAAAGCATAATCTTTCCTGGAGAGGTCAGAAAAGGCTTAAATTCCAGCAGTGGGAACATTATAAGGCTGATAAATTGTGCTAATGCGTATTAATAAAAAATTACGTAGGTATATGGATTTACAGCTTCAGCGAAAAATGTTAGAACAGAAATAACACATTAGTTGCCAAAGGGAAAATTTTAAGTGCTTATTTTCGTGGTCTGACTCGGTAAAAATTCCATAACGCCACGCAGGTCACTATAGGACACACTCATGTTTTTTAAACCTTTTCCTTTTTATTAATTACTCAGATACCCGCGAAACGAGACACAATAGTAAAACAATAACAGCGCGGTCTCATAGGACCGGTTGGGGATTCAAACGTTAAGTGCATGAGAGAGGCAAACGTAAGGGATGTCGTATCGTTCACCATTGTCAGATGTGGCCTGAATGGAACACCTCAAGTTGAACTACATTGCTCACAGATGGGCCACGTACGCCGATCTGGGCGCTTCGGTCTCCATACATTTTATAAGGCACCTAGACTTGTAGAGCTACATTATATCTACGCCACGTGACATCGTCCTACGTACAAATTCAGGCGTGGCCCACGTGTGCGTCCGTCTAATGTAGTTCCCGCTTTACCATTATGCCGATCTGGGCACGTCGGTCTCCATACATTTTATATGGCAACTAGACTTGTAGAGCTACATCATATTCGTACAAATCAAGCGTGGCCTATGTGTGCTTTGGTCTAATTTAGTTCCCGATTTACAATACGTCCGTTATAAGTTGAGTGTGAAGTTAGGCTCTGCGAATTTTGGCGCTTGAAATATCGTACAAAACTAAAGGTTAAAAAAAAATAATGCCAATAACTGTTTTTAACAGTAATAAGAACTGCACCTTGCATTTATTTTTTTAAAACCTTTATTTTTGTACGATATTTCAAGCGCCAAAATTCGCAGAGCCTAACTTCACGCTCGCCAACTTATAACGGACGTACTGTTCTGGCGGGTACCATTCCACATGGCGACTAACCTGTTAAACGATAAAAGTTATAAAAAAGAACACTTACGCTCTGGATTTCAGTTCGACAGGTGCTGGCGTGGGGCTCACATTTTCACCCTTAGGAGTCGTAGTCTCATTCTTTTCCTTGCCGCTTGGAGTAGTACCATTGGTTGTAGGAACTGGGGTTGCGGGCTTGGTCTCATTCTTTTCTTTCGCTGGGTCTACAGGTTTTACTGTGGTGACGTCAGCAGCAGGCTTGGCCTCCGTGGGGGTGTTCTTCTCAGAGGGTTTAGAATCATTGGTGGTTTGCGTGGATGTCTCGTTTCCAACTTGCGTCGTATTTTGGGTTTGCGTAGGGTTTACCGTCGTAGTCTTGTTGTCTGTCTGCGCTGTCGGTGGATCGGTGACTGTTGCATTGTTTACGATTATTTTTGTTTCGTTATGTTTTGTGTCGTTGCCTGAACCGTTCTGCGGAGGTACTGGGACGGTTTGCGTTGTGGCATCTAAAAGTTAAGAAAAGAAACATTATTTTATATTACTTTGTGTAGGTATGTAACATGATAACCCGACATTTTTATCAAAAATAGGTTTTTTGTACAACATTTGCACTTGTTGCGTCATGCCAATTAGGGCTACCGTTTTTGTGCTCAACTGATAAATAAGGTCTTTAAGTGCACGGAAAAGTTGGGATTACTGGGAACGTACTTAATGCGTAGGTAGGTATATCAAATATTAGATCGTGCTGATGATATGATGATGATGTGATGCTACGTCAAAGTGATGCGTAATCTGTTAATGACTCAATATTCAGAAAGGGAAAATCTTCTAAGGTAGTGATTGGGACATCCGCATCGTAATCTACCATTTATTAACCAGTTATTTGTTGTAAAATATTCAACAAAATCATTAATGTAAATAAACTCGAATCAAAAGCACACCTGAGTGTCATCTGACATTTCCAAGACCGCATACTACAATAGCGCCTCAGCGACGAATGGAAACGCGATAATTAATTCGTTATATTAGTTATTTATAACTCGTAAACGAATCATATTTATTACATGCATATCAAATCTATTGTGTAACCTTGAGAAAAAACCTGCTCAAGTCTATCGTAGTTTTTGTTGAGACTTGATTTCAAACTATAAATACAATGTTAGTACGTTCCACTGCTATATAGGCCTCTTGTACACAGCACGTTTTTCGTCGTGTGCAGGCACGGTTAATAAAAACGTACCATGTATAAGAGGCAATAGACACAACACTGATGAATCAAGGCGGCAGTACCGTGCCGTAAGCGCCGCCGTTGTATATCAACAAGCTCCTCTAGTGATCCATTCAACATTGACAACCGTGCCTACGCACGGTGAAAAACTTGCCGTCTACAAGAGGAGTTTTCCTGTTTCAGCACCCAACCTATTCTCGATTCGGCACCAATAGGTATTTTGGACTGGGATCTGGTATGGAGCTTGTGGCTAGATAATAACAGCCGCACAGGTCGATCTTTCAAGGTTAAGCAACGCTTGCCAAGGTTGGTCTGTGGATGGGTGACCATCTTAACATAAAGAGTATCCTCCGTGCATCGGAAAGCACGTTAAGCCGTAGGTCCCGGCTGTCATTTGTAGATCTTTGGCAGTCGTTACGGATAGTCAGAAGCCAGTAAATCTGACTCCAGTCTTGCCATGAAGTACCGTGTTACCCCAGTTAATGGGTTGTGGAGGTCTGGTAGGCAGCCGCTCCTCGTAAAAATACTGGTATTCAGCTAAATCAGGCTTGACTGGAAGCCGACCCCAATATAGTTGGGAAAAGGCTAGGCAGATGATGATGATCTGGTATGGTTACTTTTTGTCAAAAATAAATATTGGTACCGAATCGGGAATAGCTTGGGAGCCGAAAATTTTGGTGGCGAAAATCTGGATGCCGAAACGGGAATACTCCCAAGAGGCCATAGGATATACGTTCTTTAGAAACTAACAAGATAATTGATTTAAATCATATCTGTGAATCACTCCATGAAAGTTTTTCGGACGACGAAATTAGGTTCAATTTGAACTAAGTGCTTCCTATATTGACGTGGTAAACATCTCGCCTTCGTCAAACAATTAAAGCCTCTAAATTAGTCACGCTGCTTTGACCTAGATATTTAATAGGTAGGTACTAAGTAACTATGTATATTATATAAATAGGGCGAAAACGACTTTACAGGTTTCGGCAGCTTTTAGGCATTGAAAACTTTTATTATTTTGTCTTCTTTTTATATTGGGTTGTGGAGGTCTGGTAGGCAGCCGCTCTTCGTAAAATACTGGTATGTAGCAAAATCCGGCTTGACTGGAAGCCGACCCCAATATAGTTGGGAAAACGCTAGGCAGATGATGATGTCTTCTTTTTATATTAAAAAGGACTGGACTGACTGACATATCAACATGCTGCCGAAACATCTGGGGCTAGGAATGTGTAATTTTACGCAAGGTTTTGTTTTAGAATGTAGGTGAGCACTAAACGAGATTTTTCAAAATTCACCCCTGAAGGTATGAATGAAACGGAGGTCCAAAGTTTGTATGGAGACACCTACTTTTACGAAAGCGAAGCCGCTGGCAGAAGATAGTAAGTTTGAGTATAAAACAAAGCTTTCTGTGACTGTATGTTTATTCGCCAATTTCTCTTGAACTACACAATACTTGGATGCAAAAGAAGAGAAGTTATGATTAACTTCAATTAAATAGGTACTAAATAATCGAATAAAACGACGATTACATAAAAATTATCATTGTTGACCGAATCAGTCAGTTGTTGGTTAGTTCTAAGTTTTTTTTTCGTTCGAGCTGAATATTCGACCACTTTTTAGTTGAAACCAGTTTTTTTTGGCCGAAACCGAATCTTGGGTTGGTCTCTAATTTCTTGACTATCTATCAGATCTGCTTATCAGAATAGATACATTTAAAATAAATGTTAATTTTTAAACTTCTTATAAATCGCTTGATTTGAAATCATGAATTGGTAACAGAGTTCTTGACTATAAAAACATATTTCACAAGAATTTTAATATGTGCGTGTTATTCGAGTGCGTTAAAAATTAGAATAGAATTGTATAATACACTGGAATTAACTAGTAGCTAATGCAGTTGATTCTAAACCAGTTATGTTTCTAACCATTTCGAAGTAGGTATTATAATTTTATGAATATTAGATGGTTCAATATAAAGTTAGCTAGAAGATTATCTTGTTAGCATATTGGAAGATAACATCTCTAAACATAATAATGAGAAAATTATCATATCAGATCTATCAGAGTAGATAAAATAATAGATCAGTTTTAAAATTACACAAAATATTGATTAAAATCGATATAAATGATAAGTAAATACAGTTCCTGCAGATCAGAAAATGGTTTACAAGCATTTCATAATCCCGCTACAGCCTCCAATTTTTTAAAGAGTTGCCGAGGTCAGTACAAGTCTGACACACTCTCTCGCTCAACCCTAGAGCGGGAGAAATCATTTGATTGTTTCCCACCCCTAAAAAAAGCATTTCATAATATTTTTCCAGATTAAATAAAGAAGTTTAAGCATACATTTCTTCTTTGAGCAATAGGTCATCTCTCTCAGAGAAGGTCACAGAGGTTCAAGAAGAGGAAACATGATATGTTACTATGGCAAGTTGACTGGCTGTGTTGGTTTATTTTGTTATCTTACATATTGTTCTAAATAAATGCCTACTTACTCTTCAAGATAGGTACCAAAAAAAAACAGGCAACTCTTATCAATATTTTTTGCGGTTTCTCCTGTGACGGTATTTTTTTAACCTAAAATACGAATGATTTCCCTGACAACAAATCATTACTATTTTAGGTTGCATTCCATTCGAGTTTTTCCTGTTAGATATTTTATGTGATTTTTGCAGGTGGATTTTTATTTTTTTGTAGATTCAAAAAACACAATCCCAATTAGAGTTTGTAGAGAAAAATATAAAGACTTTAATGAATAAGAGCTTTGGGTTTGAATACAAACTTTTTGACCAATAAGACAAAGTTAAAGTAAATAAAAACATTGTTCTTATCAGAGCATTTGACCAAACACTTTAGGTACTTTTTACCTGCAAAAGTTACTTGCAAAGGGGTCATTGATTTTTGGTGAATGATATTATGACGGAGATATAATTTGTCCAGGTTCAGTTGATTGCCTTCTCAAAAGGAAAAGTTAAGAAAAACCAAAAGGTAAAGATGATAAATTGGCACAAATCACATTTAAAAGAAGGTTATTTACCCTGCCAATGCGTCAATACTGGCTAAAAATAAACAATAAAAGTAATAAAGTACAGTTAGCAGGTGTACATTCATTGTGTAGTGTGTTAGCATTGTGACTTCAGTTCATTACAGGTCATTTATCAATCAGATTATGTCCAATTGGCTCACAGATGTAGTGAGAAACTGGGAAAACCAGTATTTGTCATCAAGCATTTACTGCTAATGTGAATCTGCACTAATATTATTAATGTGAGCCATATAGTGTTAGGTTAATGGACAGGATTCTGAATTGAGTCATCATCATCATCTGCCTAGCCTTTTCCCAACTATATTGGGGTCAGCTTCCAGTCAAGCCGGATTTAGCTGAATACCAGTATTTTACGAGGAGCGGCTGCCTACCAGACCTCCACAACCCATTAACTGGGGTAACACGGTACTTCATGGCAAGACTGGAGTCAGATTTACTGGCTTCTGACTATCCGTAACGACTGCCAAAGATCTACAAATGACAGCCGGGACCAACGGCTTAACGTGCTTTCCGAGGCACGGAGGAAACTCGTTATGTTAAGATGGTCACCCATCCACAGACCAACCTAGGCAAGCGTTGCTTAACCTTAAAGATCGACCTGTGCGGCTGTTATTATCTAGCCACGAGCTCCTCTCTAGCCACAAGCTCCTCAGGATTCTGAATTGAGTATTTTGAGTAAAATCCTGCTTAATTCCAAATTTTGACAGATTTTCAGGCTAAAGTAGGGTTTGAGAAATACTCAACTTGAAATGTTTAAATCAGAAATTGGGGGTTAATTCATGAATCCCCGACCGGTCCTATGAGACCGCGCTGTTATTGTTTTACTATTGTGTCTCGTTTTGTATGTGATAGGTTAATCACTATACTCTTGAGAATTTACAAACACTAATAGTGATGATTATGAAATTCTTAATTATTTAACCCTGTAGTTACAGGTTTTCTGTGATAGATTAAAAATATAACTACTTAACCTATCAATTCCCACAAAACGAGACACAATAGTAAGACAATAACAGCGCGGTCCTATGAGACCGGTCGGGGATTCATGAATTAATTGCTGATTTATATCAATAACCGATGACTGATTTAGTAATGCTAGCCACACACAATTCTGTTTGCAGTGTGTTTGAAAGTAGCATCCAGTAAACTTGATGGTGTGTGGCTATCTGTATGTATGACAAGTCTACTGTGTGTATGAGCAGTCAAGAATGGATGACGTTAATCGGCTGCAAACTTGACGGTAAACTAGATTGTAAGTGCCTGGCACAAGTGTGGGTGCTACAGTATCCCAGAGGTTGATGACTGCTTCATAATGCACAATAATAGCAAGCAAAGTATAGTAAAACAAGAAACACATACTAACAACAACATCTGTACAGTTTATGTAGCCACAATACTCTTTTGTATACAACTAAAGTAAACAAAATACATTCTTGTTGTTTTCGCTACAAAGTTCAATTCAGTTTGAATATTGCGTATGAGTTTTTGTACAAGAATTTTAGTAACAAAAAATTTAGTTCCTGCAGTGTTGCAAATTATGCTTCATTGCATAATAGTTACTGATTTAAAAATGCCTTTACATGTTCGTGAGCTATTAGAAATTGTGGTAATGTGCTTTTTGTGTTTAAGTGTTGCAAAAGACATTTAGACAAGATAAATGGCTTTAAGCAGGCAATGGTATGTTTTCTGAGGTGGCACGAATCGGCATGACACTGTCATGCAAAAGGAATTAACATTTCAGCAAAAAACTGTAAAAAAAACTTGGCACCTAATTATGACGAATTATTACAGACTAGCTCATTGAACCAGGGTATTGACTTACTGCCAATTTAAAATAATAGCAAAGAAAATTGAAATCACCTAGACAATGGGTAATTTACAAAGATCTGTTATGAAAGCAGCATCTTGACTTACAGATAACTTAATAGGTAAATACATTAACAAATAATTGTGCAATAACCACGTTCCTAAGCTTGTTAAACTGGATTGTACACCATGAAAGGATATTTTTAGATTTCAGTTTAAATGCTATTAGTGTGCTAATTAAGCTTAGAAGACGTAGCCAGTCATTAAATTATGTATAATGCTGATAATGCAACGTTGCCGCGTCATAAAAACTCTCAGCAATCAACTGGTACAGGAACAACGAATACTTCCTTGACCTTGACAATACTACGTGGAATACTAATATCAACCATAAAACCTAAAATCAATAACACATCCCTATGAAGCATTAAACCAGACGCTCAATATTCAATAGAACACATATTTCAACGTCAGAACTACGCATCTTATCGTGAGAATATTCTTATGAAACACTTTAGTGTTCTAACAATTTAATGTAAGTTTTACATACCTAATGGTGCAGCTTGCTGGCTGAGGCTCACCAACACCGACAACAAACAAACAAATATTACTTGCTTCATCTTTGAATATTGCTAAATATCAGTCAATTATAATATTTATCAAAAATTCTAATACTACGCTTCCACTGATTGCCGACAAGAGAAAAAACGATTTCACATAATAAAAAACCAGTGATGTGACGTAGAGTAAACATATTTTTAGTCGATTATTGACAGCGGTTTAGTCATTTGCACCGAAAATCGAGTAGGTGAATGATAACAAAAAGTTTTCGTTAAAATTATGTTATTTACAATTTATAATGTTGCATTATATACTAAAACTATTAATTAATTAGATAAGTCTATGTGTTGGTATTTATTTAGTTATTTTTAACAATTTAGTTGATGTTTTAGATGTTTCGCTAAAATTAATTTAATCACAACATGGCATATTGATATTATTGGTTTTTAAGCAAATTCAATTTGTTTGTAAGTAATATTCAATATTCAATTCATATGATGTGGTTTTTTTTAGTATTAGCTTTTCTTATGTCCGAACACCAAATAAACTGAGCGCACTGTACCCGGCGCCTTCATCATTTCGATATTGTCAATATGACAAAATCTGTCACATCCGTTCAGAGATACTCGTCAGAGACTATTATTTTCTTTGAGAGATACGTAGGAGGTATCCATAAGTAGTCCTTCCGTTTATAACATGTAGCTAAGTTCCTTGTACATAATAGATGTTGCAGAAATTGCAATTCAGGGAAATTTTATTACGAGCGAAGCGGTGTTTGTAAACCCTTTAGTCTATATAAATATGTGGATATTACAAGTACAGTAATACCCCGCTTTACGCGAGGGATACGTTCCGAAAAAAATCGCGTTAACTGAAATTCGCGTATATCGAGGTCTATGATTAAACATAGTCAAAATTGAATACAAAACGAGGAAATCCCCATAGTACAAAGTCGAAAGATAGGGGATTCCCAATTCTTCAAAGAGAATATTCAGAGGAAGCGGGGATCCCGTGATCATAGAGAAGTTGATGACTACATTATGTTTATACGCACTCTTTCGCGTAATGCAAGGCATTTGAGTGCGAAATTTGAAATTCGCGTTATAGTGAAACCGCGTATAACGGGGTCGCGTAAAGCGGGGTATTACTGTAATAAATTGTATTGAAAAAACAACATGGTAGCGCTAGTGCTGATTTTAACCAGCCAAGTGCCAAAGACTTTGTAAAGCTATTAGTTCCCTCTAACGCCACGTTCATTTATATTCATGTCGGACTGTATTTTCTTCAGAACAGGAAATTAAAATTGAATTAATTATTAAATTGAAATAATTAATTGACCGCAGTAATTTGACTAACAAAATGTTGAGGAAATAATTAAATTAAATTATATAATTCATTAAAATAATGTTGGAAATTAACAAATACCTAACTGGCTTGGTTACGTTAAACACTGCATTTGTGTATTTTCTAGAGGCCGAATACAAAAAAAAAATGTGTTTTTTCCCGATTATATGATTTTTTTTTTGTTTTTCAGTTTATTGCTTAAAATGAAATAAAAACAAGTTAATTTCAAAATAGTAATATTATTATATTAACTAGTAGGTACGCCTCACTAGCAACGATTGCATTAATGTATACCATCAGGTGGGATCGCGGTCAAACACTAGTTTATATCAATAGAAAAAATTAAGTGTGGTGTGGGGGAATCCCTAGTCATAGAGTACCTAAACTGACATTGATAACGTTCGGTTCCACTCAATCTTACGGAACGCATACAACATAAAATAAAAATTCATAATTTATTAAGCTGCAAGGTGTTTAGTACCGAACACCGAGAAGGTACCCAGTACTTGGGAGTTGTTCTAAAAAGTAAAACACACTGTTTACTGTACTGCGTGGACTTCTAACGTATCTCATTTATTTTCATTTTTTTTTTTTTTTTGACCTAGGGCATCTCGCAGTTCAGCTCGCTACGGCTGTTTACTGCTTAACCGGACAATCCTGTGGCTGCCGAGAGCGTGACTCTAAGCCTCCAGCCAGGGCAAATAAAATTAAGCGAACACGCTAAGGGCACCCCCTGTGGGGTACGAACCTCGGCTTAGGGCGTCGCTGAGACAGCAAGGGACAGCTGGATCATATTTTGGGGACTATTTTAAAGCTACTCGCGGGCTGGCTTTGTCGAGCAAGGGTCGGGGTGGGTGAATTACCGCGATTCCGGGGCCCTCGGCGGCGAGGGCGGATTTTCTAATCGTACTTGTTTCCCTACTACTCTCTTGGAGGACAGTTATGGGGTCGTCGGGGGTAGTGAGGGTGAGTCGAGGACGTCGTATCTTACTGATACGAGAAGCGGTGTATCGGGCGGCAGATACTATGAGGGGGTTGGAGTGTTTTTCTGCGGAGGCGAAGAAGCGCACAGTAATGCGTTTCATGAATTGCTGAACTGTGGGGATCTTGAGATCGAGATGCAGTCTCTCGTTGCGGACGTAATAAGGGGCATCCTTAGCACGTCGCAAGAAACGGTTTTGAAGTGTCTGCATCCTATGGAGTCGGTAAGGCTTTACGTGTGCGAACACTGCACAGGCGTAAGTCATTATGGGGCGTATGCACGCTGTGTAGATTCGCAATTTGCCCTTAAAGGACAACTTGCTGCGTGGGTTGAGTAGGGAGTGTAGTCTACCGGTAGCAAAAGCGGCGCGCGAACGCACCGTCCTTATGTGCTCACTGAAGTTAAGGTGTTCGTCGAGGATCACACCTAAATACTTGGCTCGCTTTTCCCAAGGGATCGGCTTGCCGTACATGGTGATCGGTCTGGGGAATGGGGCCTGGCGAGAGTGGGGCTTGGTGAAGAGAATCGCCTGGCTCTTGTCGGGGTTAACTTCGATCCTCCATTTCCTGAACCAAGCGCCTAATGCGTTTGCAGAGGTTTGGAGGGCCTTAGCTATATTGTCCCTGCTTCTGCCTGTGTAGTAAATGGCCGTGTCGTCTGCGAAGAGAGCTAACTTGGCCGATTTACTTTTGGGGATGTCACTTGTAAAAAGTGTGAAGAGCAAAGGGGACAGCACGCCGCCCTGAGGGACGCCGGCGCGGATTGGGCGAGGGGAGGAGAGCGCTCCTTCGATGCGATAGCGGAAGGTGCGGTTCGACAGGAAGTCACGTATGATGAGCACGAGACGGTCTGGCACCCCCAGTTGATATAGCTTATATATTAAGCCGTTGTGCCAGACTTTGTCGAACGCTTTCGCTATGTCGAAGAAAAGCGCGCCTGTCATTGAGCCGCGCTGGAAACCAGCGCTAACTTGCTCGACGATGCGGTGGACTTGTTGGACGCAAGAGTGTTCGGATCGAAAGCCGAACTGCTCGTCAGGGATAAGACTCTTTGCCTCGACGTAGTCTTTGAGTCGCTTATAAATAAGCTTCTCATAGATCTTGCCGAAGACATTGAGGAGGCTAATCGGGCGGTAGCTAGACGGAGAGGCTTTAGGCTTGCCCGGTTTGGGAATACCGATAACGATAGCTTGTTTCCAGACTTGTGGAAACATATTGTTTGCTAGAGCGCAATTGAAGATTGCAGTCATTAGCATAATCAGTGGGGCGGGGAAGAGTTGGAAGACTCTGTTTTTGATCCCGTCGGACCCAGGGGCCTTTCGGGTTTTGAGACGCTTGACTATGTCCAGCACCTCGTCAGGGGTGACGGGGGGCAGAGGACTGTCAGGGTCGTCTACTGGTGGGAGGGAAGTCCTACGTGTGACCTCGTCGTCGACTTTTGCGACATGAATTGGGTCGACAGGTTGGGAACTGGGAGAGCATTGGGTCTCGAGGCTGTCGGCCAGGCAGTCCGCTTTTTCTTCGTTGTCGAAGGCAACGGACTTATCTGGGCGAATGAGGGGAGGCATTGGCGCCTCGTTCGGAGCCCGAAGGCTCCGTTGAAGTCGCCAGAAGGCCTGATGGGATGGCTCAAGTTCGCTTAGTTTCTTGTTCCAGCTAGCAGAACGCAGCTCATCAATACGGTTCTTCACAGCACGCTGCAAAGAGCGCATGTGAACCTTGTTTGCGTCGCAAGGAAAAGCACTATAGGCGCGGACAGCCGCGTTCTTCTCGGTCAGCAGCCCCCGTACATCGTCCGGCAGTTTCAAGCGACGATCATTCGTCACCGGAACCTCCCGTGAACAATCGTTCAAGACGGATTGTACATGAGCTGTGAGCGAGTCGACCGCGTTCGTCGCGTCAGCGACTGACTCCAGGGTGTCGGGAATAGAGTCCAAGAGAGGAGAAGAAGTGGACTTTAAGCTTTTGCTTACCTTATCCCAGTCAGTGACCACTTGGGTCGGTGGAGGACGACTGGGGTCGTGGGGACCTGTGCGGGAGGCCAGTTCTAAGATGACTGGGCGATGATCTGAGTTAAGCTCGTGTAGCGTCTCAATGGATAGTAAACGTAAGTTTACGTTTTTGAGCAGCGCTATATCGAGTACGTCAGGAGATTGGGTGGGGACGTTAGGGAAGTGAGTGGGGGTCATCGGAGCGATGACATCGAAGAGCAGCGTGTCGCTTAGATTGTGCAGAATGCGTCCTCTAGTAGAGTTATTTATTTTCATATAACCATTTACCTTATATACTATTGACGGTAACGAAACCATAGCGACTTCTAATTTGACGCCAACACCATCTATCGAGCGCCTCGGCAACATTACAAATTAAATCGTGAACATACCGCCCACCAAGGACGTTACTGACGAAACCGTCCTTTTAAAATTTGAAATAAACATAATTTGGACTAAAACTAATCGCTATGGTTTGTCTATACACTTTGGTAGACACATTGAACTAACAAAATATTACAATGAACTTACAATTAATTGATAAAATACCTATTCAAGAAAGTTTAAAGAAAACTTAATAAACTAAAATATTACAATAAACTTAGAGAAAACTTAATATAGGTGTACAATTGTTTAAAATGATAACTTAACAGAACTCACAATATAACTGAACTGAAGGTTACAAGTGTACTAATATGATTCAATTATCTCAGTCGACTACAGGTAAAATACAAATTTTGGATGTTGGCCTTGTTATTGTTGAGGATTTGGTGCGTATCGTGACGACGCGGGTGACATTATCACCACCAGGATGTTTTTGTTCTATCCTACCCATCAACCAACGACTTGGCGGCAAGTCGTCTTCTTTGACTAAGACAATGTCTCCAATTTTTGGTTCATCAACTTGAGAGGACCATTTGTAACGATGATTCATTGTAACCAGGTATTCATGAGACCAACGTCTCCAAAACGACTGTAGCATTCGCTGAATGAATTGCCAGCGCGATAAATAATTGACATTTGAGTCTTCGTACTTGTGGTCTGGTACATGCACTAAGGGTTCTCCAACTAAAAAATGTCCCGGAGTTAATGGTAACGGTTCACCAGGATCATCCACCTTAATTGTGCTCATAGGTCGCGAGTTTAGACACGCTTCCACTTGACTTAGGAGTGTAGTTAGCTCTTCAAATGTGAGAGTCGCGTCACCGATCACTCGTTTTAAATGGTACTTTACGGACTTCACTCCTGCCTCCCAAAGTCCGCCAAAATTGGGACTGTGAGGAGGAATGAAATGCCACTCAGTACCATTCGCCTCGAGATGTTCGGCTATGGACGGTTGGATAGCTGTCAACTGCTGCAGCTCCCTTGAAGCACCTACAAACGTGGTGCCATTGTCACTCCACAGTTTAGCACAATGACCTCGTCTCGCAACAAAACGTCTAAACGCTGCTAAAAAGGTTTGAGTGCTCATGTCACTCACTGCTTCTAAATGCAGGGCGCGAGTGGCCATGCATACAAACAGGCATATATAGCCTTTGTAAGAACGGTAGCCTCGACCCTTTGTTGTCCTTACATTAATCGGACCTGCGTAGTCAACACCACTATGCAAAAAAGGCCGAGCTGGGGTGCACCTAACGGTGGGAAGTGAACCCATTAATTGATTTTTTGTACTGGCTCTTTGCCTAGCGCACGTCACACACTGGATGACATGATGTTTGACTAGACTTCTGACCCCTATAATCCAGTAGGCTGATCGTAAATAATTCATCATGAGCTGTGGACCTCCGTGAAGGGATTTGTGGTGTGCATCAGCTATGATGAGCCGAGTGAGGTGACTGGAGTGAGGCAGAATTATCGGATGTTTCATCTGTTCACTTAGCTGTGATCTCTCCAGTCTACCTCTAACTCTCATTATATCCTTATCATCTAGGTAAGGGCAGAGTGATTTTAATTTATTTGATTGTGTAATATTTTTGTGCTTTAGTTCCTTATATTCTGTTGAAAATACTTCTTTCTGTGTTATCTTAATACAACATTCGAGTGCAGCGTCTATTTCTAGTTTTTGTAAATAACTCTTTCTGTATATTTTGTTTTCCTTAAGAAATCGTCGGCATATTGCAACAATCCTAACCAATCTTTGTAATTTTGAAAATTGATCTAAGAAGGAACTGTTGGAATTGATCGCTACATGTGACTTTGCTGACACTTCTTCATCCGTACTGCACTCATTAATTGGCCTATTATAAATTATACTTTGTGACTTAAGAAACGACGGTCCAGAAAACCATAAGTCGTTTCCTAGAAGTGAACTGGGCAGTATCCCTCTAGAGGCACAGTCTGCTGGATTTTGCTTCGTGGGGACGTGAAACCATTGCGACGCTTTCATTGAAGTCAGTATTTCCGACGTCCTATTGGCCACAAACGTCTTCCATTTGCTTGGGTGACTATTTATCCAGGCCAACACCACAGTGGAATCTGTCCACGCCTTAACCTTATCTTGGGAAATATTCAATACTTCAGCTGTTTGAGACAGTATCTGTGACAGCAAGACTGCTCCGCAGAGCTCTAACCGAGGGATGCTTATCTGCTTCACTGGCGCAACCCTAGTCTTAGCAACCAGCAACGACACGTGAATATTACCATCTGCATCTACAATCCGTAAATAAATTACAGCAGAGTATGCTGTTTTTGAGGCGTCACTAAAACCGTGAAGTTCCAGATGGTCGTTAGACTTGGTGCCAAGCCAACGAGGAATCCGAACCTTGGTAAGTAGTAACAATTCCTCACGATAAGATCTCCATTCATTTTTTAGGTTATTGGTTAGCTCCTCATCCCAACCAACACCTGCGAGCCATAATTTCTGGATAGATACTTTTGCTAAAACCACACTAGGTGCTAACCAGCCTAATGGGTCGAAAAGGTGTGCTATCACAGAAATAATAGCTCGTTTAGTTACAGGTGCGGTCGTCGCCGGCGGGAGGTTCACCGTGAACTGGAAGGTGTCTGCGTTGCGGTTCCAGGTAAGTCCTAGAATTTTGATAGTACTATCCAATTTTATTTCTATTTCTTTTTCATTGTGTTCTGGTTTGTTGTACTCTATTGTTTGTTCTATGTTCTGTATTATTTTGTGCTTATATGTGTTGTCCTTGTTTAAGTTGTCCTGGTTAATGTTGTCTTGTGTCCTGTTTTGATCTATTTGTCCTTTCCCTTTATTACTCTCCAATTCCTGTATCCTTTCTATTATTTCTTGTTTATTGCTGTTCCATTTTTGGAGCGTAAAAGCACCTTGTTCTAATAACGCGGTCATTTGTCGGTATATTTCTAGACCTGCTTCGACATCATTACAGCCTGTCATCAAGTCGTCCATGTAGAAGCAGTTCAAAACCATATCTCCAGCGATGGGATAATTCTTGCCTTCATCGTAAGCGATTTGATGAAGAGTTCTAACTGCTTGGTATGGTGCTGATGCCGTACCAAAGGTGACCGTCAGCAGCTCGTAATCTTGAATTTCGTTTTCAGGATTGTCTCGCCATAATATGCGCTGAAACTTTGCGTCCCTATCTGAAATCTTGATCTGGCGATACATCTTGACGATGTCTGCTACAAGTGCTATAGGGTGAAGTCTCCACTTTAATACTATGTGTCTCAAATCAGACTGCAATGTAGGTCCTACCATCAATGTGTCATTGAGTGAAACTCCATTGTTGTTCTTCTCGGATGCATTGAAGACTACGCGTACCTTCGTAGTAGTTTTGTCTTCTCGGATTACAGCATGGTGAGGTAAGTATACCGCCACTTTCTTATCCTTATCGCTCTTATCTACCTGTCTCATGTGTCCTAGTTGTAAATATTCTTCTATTACTTGCTTGTACTTTACCTTTAGATCTATATTTCTTTCTAGCCTTTTTTCTAATGCCTTAAATCTTTTTTCAGCAATCTCACGAGAGCCCCCACCTTTACAAGGAGGATTTTCATCGTGAAAAGGTAGCCTCACTACATATCAGCCACTACTGTCTCTTTTTGTAGTTTTAGTAAAAAACTCTTCACACTTCTTTTCTTCAGGTGACAGCATTTTCTTTGAACTATTTTGGTCCTCAATTTCCCAAAACTTTCTTAATATGTCATCTTCATTAACTTGAGCATGCATCACACTGATTTTAGGTGTATCTTTAGTTACGTTTCTACTAACTGCACCGGATAGGATCCATCCTAAGGTTGTGCTCTGAGCAATCAGAGTACCTGAAGGAGCCTTAACGATGCCTGCCTTAATAATGCAGCTGTAAGCATCAGCGCCTAGCAACACATCTATTTTATGGGGAATGTTGAACTCTGGATCTGCGAGCTGCAACGTGTTAACACTTAACCAATCTAGTGTAGTGTTAACCTTGCGTTCTGGTAAGTATGATGTAATTTTGCTTAGAACGTAAGCATTAATTACAAGATTAAAATTGGCATCTAGCCGAGACTGAATATTTAAATGTACCATGTACTTTGCCTTGGTTGAACTATTACCACCAAGACCTGAAATAGTCCCTTGAATGGGAGTCTTTTTCAGGTTGAGTAGCTGAACTACGGATTCTGTCACAAAACATGCCTGCGAACCCTAATCTAGTAGGGCTCGTACAGTCTGGAATTCACCAGAATGTGACTCAGCTTTTATTAGCGCTGTGGCTAATAAAACCTGTCTGGGCTTGGGGATATTACCGGTCGATAAACACGAAACTATCGGACTAGTATTAGCTGAACTAACACTGTCGATAGACGATGTTGTCGGAGGTTGATCCCGTTTGTTCGATTCCTGACCTAAATGAAGTAGCGAGTGATGGCGCTTCTGACAAACCTTACAAGTGGTAGGTTTTCTACATTCAGCAACCAGGTGATTGCCACCTAAACAGTTGAAGCACATCTTATTTTTGGCTACAAAATCACGTCTAAATTCAACTGTTTGCCTTGTGAATTTCTTGCAGAAACAAAGTTTGTGTTCTTCTGAGCAAAATTCACATTTTAGCGATGAATTCTTGGCCAACATTGCCCTTGTGGTATGAGCTGTACTTTTATTATTGCTGTTGCCCTGGTGAACTGGAGTCCATTTAGGCTCGATACACTCTAACGCACGAAATCGGTTCTCGATGAAATTTTTAAATTGGCTGAAAGTTGGTAAGTCATTGTTGGAGTCATCGTTGCAAATACTAAGCTCCCATTGTTTCCGAGTTTCGTTGTCTAATTTAAAGGTAACAATATGTATGATAATGACATCCCACGTACTCACGTTTATATTTAAATTACTCAACGCGTTAAGACAATCACATGTGGTATCAAGCAACTCTTTTAAAGATGTAGCTGATTCCACCTGCATACGTTTTTGACCGAACAACCTCTTCAGAATACAATTTGTTAAGTATTTTTTATTACTATAACGCTTTTGTAACTGAGTCCAGCACTGCTTATAGTTGGCATCAGTTATAGGAGTGTGACGTATTAATTGCTCTGCTTCACCAGAAAGGTGACCTTTTAAGTAATGGAGCTTTTGCACATTATCTAGAGTTTCATTTTTGTGTACTAATGATGTAAAAAGATCATAGAATGTGGTCCATTCATCATATTTGCCTGAGAATATTGGAATGGAAATTTTGGGCAACTTAACAAACGAATTATTTGATTTATTTGTGCTAGTGGCACCGTTATCAGTTTGAGGTACCGACACCTTAACTACCTGAATTTTATTGAGAGCGATTTTCATTAAACTTTTGTAAACAATGTAGGTGTCCTCTGTAGCATCATAAATATCAATTACTTTGTGTACTATGTCTTCTGCTTTATACCGTTCATGTAATTTTGTGTTATTTTCTTTAAACAAAGCCCAATCCTTTTCCAATAACTCTTGCTTTGTTTCTGTGTATTCTACCGTTAATCTATCTTTACCAAAACAAACATAAACAAACATAACTATGTTGTTCCTGCAACCAGGCTCAAAAAAATAGGGGGTTCATTTAGATGTCAATGTATACGCTTTTATAATAAGCTTCCTAGTCATATGCAAGAACTAAGCCTTAATAAGTTCAAATCTGTTGTTAAGCGAAAACTTTGCCAAAAGGCTTATTACACTGTAAAGGACTACGTTGAGGACGTAAAGGCTTGGGATTGACCCGCTCCAGTGCGCACTACAACTGTTGTCTTATCTTCTTACTTTATTTTATTTTCGATTGTACTTTTTTACAATTTGAAATTTATTTATTACAATTTGACATTGTAAAATAATTTTTACTTTACAATTTGACATTTTTTAATTATTTTTTTCTTTTTTATTTATGTTTGACATAAATGCTTACTTTGTTAAGTATTACACTTTGTATTATTATTATTTTTTCTTTTTTGTGAATGTGAGGACTATGTGGATTGCTTTTTTTTTCTTTTTTTAGTCATTTTAACTTATGTCTGGCAATTTGAGTGTTTTTTGTGGCCTAACCATTATGTCCTCTCTTTGGTATTGTTCGTCAAGTCGTTGAGCTCCTTAGTAGTCCTGAGTTGAGCTTTGCGAATATTGACAAATGCTTGCACTGACTGGACAGGTCCACTCAAATTGCATGGTTCTTTCTTCAAAAGGCCATCTCAGACATTAATCTGCATGGTTCGCATATTATTTTCATGTTGTACGGACTTTAAAAGAGACTGTGACCCCTGAGTTTGTTTCGGTGTTTCTTCTCAGGGTAGTCAGTTAGGAAACACCGGCCTCATCTAGTAACAAAAAAAAAAAAAAGTCCAAGAAAAAAAAATTGACGTGTAAAAGAGTTTGAAAAAACCTATTTGCAAAATAAATATCATTTATCATTTATCATTTACCACATTTCTTAAAATTTGACAATCCCTTTGTGATAACATTTTGTTGTTCTTTCAAAACATTAATTATTCCTTCCATTTTTATAATACAAAATTTATAAGTTCATAACGCAAGTTAAGGTTTTTTGAAAAAGTTTATCTAACCAAATAAACACAAGTCCCAAATCACTCCTTAAAATTTTACAAGTGTTTTGGTAACACACAATATCTGGCGGAATTCGGGCATAGGTTCCCCGTACCTCCGTTTTTTATAAAACTATTCTAAGTCCTAAATCTAACTAAATGGAATTAACTAAAATATTCTAAGTTTAAAAATGTTCTTAAAATTTTACAAGTCCAAGAAAATCCAAACTTCTTCAAGATTTTTCTATGTTTAAAATCTCCTTAGAATAGAGTTCCAATTTGATTGACTCGTACTGTTTAACAACAAATAAAATGTACTCACAAAACGCACTTCACACAAACACCAAATTTCAACCTGCATGTGGCGCCCTCTGCGGCTGCTAGCTGAACTGCGCGTGATGTTCCCTGTGACGTCACGTGATGGCTGCGGCTGGACTGCGACTGTGTCACCTTGATGACATCATCCAGTGAAGTGTTGATCTGAGAGTGGCGCCCTCTGTGGCCACTCCTTGAACTAATCCGACAATGCTGACTCAGCTTACCGCCAAAGCTGGGCGAAGCTGTCGTCGCTATTGCGGAGAACCGTGTACCTTGCCGCAGCGTTGCACTGCGAGTACACGGGGTAGCGGGCCAGCGTAGGCCTCCACTAATTTCAAAAACCTGTCCAAACGATCCGGCTATCGAGCGCCTCGGCAACATTACAAATTAAATCGTGAACACAAGGTAAAACTGAAACTTAAATAATTTTCCATACAAATTCTATAAAAACGTCACGAGTTTCATGTAAAGTTAATATAGTTATAGTCCGTCTAATGAAAGCACAACCTGAGAAAAGGAAGTTAAATCCAAAAAAAATGTATGTGGTATTATTAATTAGTAGGAGAATCATGTTTTGACACTTCAATTTTTTTTTAATTTCCTACAATTGCGGCTGAATAATGTTTTTTTATGGTATCATCAGAATGACTTTCCCCGCTCTTGGGCGGAGCGGGAGGGCGTGTCAGACTCTTACTGACTAAACCCCTACCCCGTTCCTTCGTTGCCTTCGTTCTGGGGGGGACTCGGTGTCAACCGTTAGGAATACCACATGTTCCCCCCAGAGGCTTCGGCCCTACCGGGCCCCTACAGGGCTGAATAATGGTGCCAATTAAATAAAAAAAAAAAAACTCCAAGTCGCGCTTTCATTAGACCTACGCACTCTATCACTTGTTAATGAAGATGTGCTGGGTCTAATACATATATAATCAATTAATCAGAAAGGCGGCACGTAGCTTAAACCCATGAAGCACAACAACAGGTAGCTAACTTATGGTTGCTAGTTATCTGCTTCATGTGTGAACCCAATTTTATTATTTAAAAATCAATACCGCAGACGTGTGGTATTCCGCATGAGTAATTCCGCATTTCTGATCCCGCAATCATGTTTATACACCTCTGAACGAAAATATCTGCTTCGATGTAAAACGTCGCATCAAATAATGTAGTGTGTTTATTTTTCATTGAATAGGAACATTAGGAACCATACTTAACACTTTTTTTATGTAGGAATTCATCCTATGTGTTTTCTCGTTCTAAGGTAGAGGGCGACTTTACTGACTAAAATCACATCTGTGTCCTTCAGTTGCCTGTTGCGTTCTAGAGTCACAGGTACGCTAAAACCTCGGTGGATTAATATCCGTCGAATACTCGGGCTTGGTCCTTGCGGATGAGAGGACAGCGCGCTACCTATTGCTCGTTACCTGCAAGCCTGCGCCTACGGTGAACGGGAATCTCCCTGGCACTCCAGACGCTCGGAGCGTGTCCTATGGCGGTAGCTGGGGCGTGAGGATGTCCTTTAACTCATGTTTGCGGCTTTCTCCTTTGCTAGTTTACTGCTTCACAGAAGGAGGGGATCGTATCCCATTCCGTCTTACTCCAGATCATGGCCTGAGCGAACCCTCGGCCAACGATGGCGAGGATTTACGAGGACTTGGTGCTCCGTCCAAGGCAGGTGTGCCAGGTCCTTGGCACACCTTCACCGTAAGGGTGATCCGTACAGTGATGATACAAGAGCATTTCCTCCGCCCGAAAACAGTACTTACCGAACTTACCGCTAGCTGCATTCAGCAAAATGGTGGTTACCCAAATAAAAATAAAAAGTTAAATAAATTGAATCAGTATAACTAAATAAACTGGTGGCGTAGAGCGTCGACGCTAAGTGAATTACACATTGAAATTCACGAGCTCGCATGTATGAAGTGCCCTTTCCTACTGAGTCTGAGTTACTTATTGTGTAAGCGTGGTTGGCTACTGAGTACGTCTCTAATGCTGACTGTTAGCTTTCTTCTTGAGTTTATCGTTGGAGCGACCCCTGACGTACCTACTTTAAGCATTAAAGTTCGTTAGGGGTCACCAGTTAGTAGAGGGCTTCGCGCGAGCTAGGGCTCTTTAAGCGTCCATTGCGCTTCTTTTAACTTAACTACTAGAAACAATTTGCCTGCTGCGGTCTTTCCGTTCGATTATAATTTGGGTATCATCAAGACTAGAGTGAATAGGCTCTCTCTTATCTAATAAACTAGTGCGCCTCACCATCAACGATTGCATCACTGCTTACCATCAGGTGGGATTGCAGTCAAGCACTAGTTTATGTCAGATAAAAAAGAACTATTAAATATTTGAGAGTGTGTTTTCAGGAATTGCACAGTTTAATTCCTCCAATCCACCACTGGACGGGTCGTTAAGTCAAGAGTGAATAGGTTACTTTTACGCAAGCGTGATCCATCGGCGACCACATCTACACTTACCATTAGGTGAGATAGGGATCAAATGGATCAAACGCAATAAAAAAATATCTATCTATAATATAATTAAAAAAATCTTTACGGTATTCGTCTCATTATCCTGGATATGATTTTGTATTCACAAAAGGATGGTAAGATCTCTAGAGTCTTCACCCACGTCTAGATTAGTCCAAGCTTTGTTTCTGGGGGGTCACGTTTCGGGATCTGCCCGGCACCCGTGTCTAAATTCGCAATATTTTTCTATCTACGAGTAGCTACAGAAAACATCAAAATGACTACCTATCTAGGTAAATATCTACCTATTATTTATAACGACTGGGTCAGTAGCCTATCTATTGACATGTTTTTACCTAAGTATTATTTATTATTAGCAAGAGCTATACAGCTGTAGTGAGTAGTGACGCGCGAGCAAGGAAGCCGTAGAAGTATGTAGAAACCTAAAAGGTTATCATGTACCTAGTAATCATCTATCGTACCAAATAAACCCACGCCCGTTTTCACTACAAGAAATAAACGTCTAAAGGGGCCGGAGTTTCTTGTCGGCTCTTCTCCGTCGGAAACGACCAATTGGAACCATGCATTAGCTATGTTGCTACTGGTTGCTACTATGCTACCTATTTATAAGTGCCCATGTAGGCAAAAGTGAAATAAAAACAATTTTTATTAGCAGGGAACTCTCATACCGAGATACAGAATTTTGTTTTTTTTTTTAGTTTTAAGTTTAGTTCCTAAGTGGTCACATAGATGTCGCTACGGTTGAAGGCCGCAATGGACGTACCGATGTCTACCTGTTATCTGAAGACAGTTATAGCGACTAGAACACTAGAACACCTACTTACAATAGTTCCTATATCGCTATATTGTCACCATCGCGTTCCATACTCGAGCCGAGACGAGCCGCTGAGTTTTTTTTCCTGATCAACTCTCAACTCAGATCTCGCTCTGGGTTTGAACGAGTGGCAATTGCCAGACTTTTACTGACTAAAATCATCTGACTGTGTACCTTTAATTGCCCTTTGCATTTCTGGGCCACGGAAACTCTTCCAAAGACCAAAAACTTCCACCGGCCAAGAACGTGTCGGGCCACGCTCAGTGTAGGGTTCCGTAGTTTCCCGTCCGACACAATAAGTGTCCTCAATTTTTCAAAAACTTTTCATCCCATCAAGTTCAAAATAATTTTCCTAGAAAGTTTGACCTTTATAAAGCTCTACTTTCCAGATTTTTTTCATATTTTCTAAACCTGTGTTCAAAAGTTAGAGGAGGGGGGGACACATTGTTTTTTACTTTTAGAGCTATTATTTCCGAAATTATTGATATTATCAAAAAATGATTTTACTGAACCCCTATTCATTTTTTAATACTTATCCAACAATATATCACACGTTAGGGTTGAAATAAAAAAAAAATCACTTTCCATTACATGTAGCGGGGCTAGGGTAGCCAAAAAAAACCGGCCAAGAGCGTGTCGGGCCACGCTCAGTGTAGGGTTCCTTAGTTTCCCGTCCGTCACAATAAGTATCCCCAACTTTTCAAAAACTGTTCTTCCCATCAAGTTCAAAATAATTTTCCTAGAAAGTCTTTATAAAGTTCTACTTTCCAGATTTTTTTCATATTTTCTAAAGTTATGGTTCAAAAGTTAGAGGGATTATTTCCGAAATTATTGATATTATTAAAAAATGATTGTAGTAAATCCCTATTAATTTTTGAAAACCAACAATATATCACACGTTGGGGTTGAAATTAAAAACAAAATACTTTCCACTTTACATGTAAGGGGGCTACCCTAATAAAACATTTTTTTCCAATTTTTATTTTATTACTTTGTCGGCGTGATTGATATACATATTGGTACCAAATTTCAGCTTTCTAGTGCTAACGGTCACAGAGATTAAGCGAGGACGGACGGACGGACAGCATGGCGAAACTATAAGGGTTCCGTTTTTGCCATTTGGCTACGGAACCCTAAAAAATGTGGTTGTGAAATCAACAAATTGACAGAGGCTCACTAAGTCAAAGCCTTCTATCCAGCTGAATAGTCCGTATGTGGACGAGTATGTTCGCATGCTAATCCGTAATGAAACGCTAATGGCCGCCAGTGATTTACTTGTGATTACCGCGTCGTATGACAGCCGCGCGACGCGCTCATTCATTTGACGTGTCATTAATGGTGTTTCACAACGGAATTTTGGAAGATAGAATGTTTTACAAAACAGTGCTGGTAGGTACTCTAGATATATTATTTCAGGATAGCTAAGTAATTATTAAGTACAGAGCATAGTCAGTCTGGGCTGCGAGATTGTACGAAAGCGTTCCCGCAGTATAGACAGTCTGACACTCTCGTTTCCCCAGAGCAGGAGATAAGAAAGAAAAAAGAAGAAGAAGAAGATTATAAATAAGATTTACGCCACACCGTTCCCAGGTCAAGTTAATAGACAACTATCAAAGATTAGCTCGCCGTCCAGGCATCCGGGAAAGACCGAGTACTAAAATTGCTAGATGAACGTTAAAATGACTGAAAAGAAAAATAAAATTTACAATTTAAATATTCGCAACAATAAAATAAATAGAATTTACTATTATAAGGTAAACAGTCATGTCAATAATTGTAACTTAAACTTCAGTTGAGTTTACAACAAACGTGAACAACAAACATCAGCAAAAAAGAAAAAAAAAACTCAATCTCAACTCACACTGCAACACGTGATTAGGGTTGAGTCCAATTTTCTCACTCCAACGAAGTCCAGTCAAACTTTATTGAGAAGAAAATAGTAGCTGTCACAAAATGTATTAAAAGTATCTAATAAAAGAAGAAAACTCACATGTGCCTACCCTTAGGCCTTTTGTACACACTACGTTTTATTAACCGTTCGTAACGCGTTAGCCATACCTACTTACAGTTAATAAAACGTACCGTGTACCGGTTATAGACTGCGATACAACACTAATGAAACGCGGTGGCGGTGCCGCGCCATGGCGCCGCCGTGTATGTCAACAAGCTCCCCTAGTGATCCATACAACACTGACAACCATACACACGGCGAAAAAACCGTGCCGTGTACCGGCTATCGACTGCGATGCAACACTAATGAAACGCGGCGGCGCGCGGCGGTGCTATGCCTTAGCGCCGCCGTGTATGTCAACAAGCTCCCTCAGTGATCCATAAAACACTGACATCCGTGCCTACACACGGCTAAAAAACGTGCCGTGTACAAGAGACCATAGACTGCGATACAACACTGATGAAACGCGGCGGCGGTGCCATGCCGTGGCGCCGCCGTGTATGTCAATAAGCCCCCCTAGTGATTCATACAACACTGACACCCATGCCTACAAACGGCGAAAAAAGCGAGCCGTGTACAAGAGTCAATAGTGAATAGACTGCTATACAACACTGATGGAACGTGGCGGCAGTGCCATGCTATAGCGATGCCGCGCCGTATAAGTATGTCAACAAGCTCCCCTAGTGATCCATACAACACTGACAACAGAACGGTTTACGCACGGCGATTTAGCCGTGCCTACACACAGGAAAAAACGTGCCGTGTATAAGAGGCCTTAATCCCTAGGGTTGAAAGGATTCCGGTAAACACGTAAAACTTTTGACCGGGTACAGACACCCTTCAATCCGGTTCACGCAACGGGTACGTAAATAAGAAAAAAAGTGAATCGTTTTAGTTTGTAGGGCTGTCGGATCATAACTTTACGTTTTGTAGGTCTGCGTGAAAGGATCGTTTTTCACGGTTTTAAATTACTTTTTAAGTACGATTTTATCGAACGTTTAAATATAGGGTGCTTTGGTTTGGTCGCCACCTTTTGGAGGGCAAGTTTTCATTAGAAATGCCAAGCGAAAGTAAGTAAGTTGAACATATTAAATAGCATGAGTATAACCTATTATATTCATATTCATGTCTTCAAACTGATTCTAGGATAATATGATGGTTTCCTCACGATGATTTCATTCACCGTTTTGACAGCAGTGTTGATGACTGCCTGATTTTGAACTCACCATCTACAAGACAAACTGTAAGTTGGGGTAGTTATAATCAGTTAGTCACGAGCAATAAGTGTAAGTCAAATAAATGGTTCTTAATAACTTCACCCAGAAATAGGTAATTTACGAGTAGAACCAACTGTCGTAGGTGGACCATTTTTTTGATAAGCAGAAGTTAAGATACTCGTACATAGAAAATGTTCTTTCATGAATAGATCAATTACTTTACCCCCCTTTCAGCATGACGCTAACAGTCAATTATTTAATATTACTATTAAATATTTTTCCTTCTTTCTTCTTACAATTATCTAGAAATTACATCATCTACTTAGATAAAAACCTAGCAAAGGAATCGATTGCTACGTCCGTACCTTTGCCGCAACTTACATTCTGCCTTATTAGGCAAAGCTCAAAGACTCAAACGCTGGGACTGCTCGAGAATTCGAGATCAGTGGAGGAAACCGGCTCAACTATTGTGGGACTGTAAAATGGCTCGACTTTGACTTGGGAAATATATTTTAAAACCGGATTATGGTAGTCGTTCAAGCTCGGGCTTACGTGTGTAGTAACTTCTCATCGTTATTAATTCACCCTCGACGGGTTTTGGAGAGAAGTTGAACTCTGTGCAGTGTAATGCACTTTATGAGAATGTGGTAAGTAATCTTTAAGGAGATTTTTATTGCTAAAGTCGCACTTGACTACTGTTTCATCTAATGGTAAGCTATGGTGTGGCCGACGATGAAACACGCTTGCCGAAGAATATCCAATTCACTCTCAGGAAACACAGGCCCCAGCAGGAAATTCAACACTTTAGTTCTATGGTCGATGAATAAGATATTCCCAAGGCGTTCTGTACGTACGGCTGGGATCTACCGGTGGTGGTCTACAGACGGTGTAAAAACTACTTTATCCCCTTGTCACGTAATTGTTTATTAGCACCCTTAGGGTTAACTTAACCTAACCTAAACACGGGATGGTTAGGTTAAGTTAACACGAAACCTAAACTGAAAATCGTTATTTAAATAAAAAAAATATCTGTCACGTCGAATCAGAACGTCCAGAGTATCAGACACACGGTTCACTTCCCGTATCGAGACAAATACAATTTATTTGTTTCAGTCAGTTGGGACTCGCGGGACAGTGAGCGTGACACTAATGTATTGCACCAGCTTGCTCGTTGTGAGCACTGTGATTTTTATTTTTGCCTATTTTTACCCACGGCTAAAAAATAATATTCTCATTATCACCATTTCAGCTTCTTCTTCTTCTTCTTATCGTGTCGATGTATTTATCGTCTGCTTTTTATACCTTGAGACTAAATTTTCACAAGTAATGTCAAATTTACTATAGGAATGATGCCAGTTCTTTTGTGTTGACATGTCATTTTAATCTCAGGGTTTAAAAACAGACGATAAATAATTTTTTTCCGGGTGCATGTAAGAAGGCGGCGTTAAAAATATCGAATAGCGATTCTAAACGTCCGGTGCACCCTGGTCAGCTAGCACTCGGTAACGCAGAGTCTAGCTGACTAATTCTTTCACCACGATGTCTCAAACTCAACCATTTCAGCTGATCGACGGCCACTGTTGGATATACTCGTAGGCCTCTCCCAAGTGTCGCATGTCGTCACAATGTCCGGTCCTGTGCGTCTCGTATCTATAGGATTCCTGCGACTCTCAACTAAACTGTCCACCTTGTGGGAGGCCTTCCAATGGTGTATTATCTGGTAAGTACGTGGTTGCCACTCCAGAACTTTTCAGCTCTGTCGACCATCTATTCTGCGAATAACAGATGTTCGATTAGGTATTTGCCTGTGGGTATATAGGACTGTTACAATTATTTTTTCTGAAAACAGCATCAACATTAGTTTTCAAATGACGAAATAATTAGCATACCAATTTCAAAATTGCTGTTTTAAAATTGTTCGTGGATGTAGAATGTGGGATTATTTGATTTCGTAAATATGTTTGCTTAGTATAAGTTTATTGGTGTGTTTTAACAAAATTTATAAATGTGGAACGAGAACAACTACCGAAAAACTCTTTTACAGTTTGGTAGAATGATAACATGATCGAGATGTAATAACTAATAATGAGAGCCTTTGAGGTAAGAGGTGAGAGCATTTAAGAAACAAATAAAAAATGTATTGAGAAAGTGTGGTAGCGTGGTGGGAATACCTCAATATCTCTTTTGTAAGTTGGGGGACGTCACACACATATCTGCATTCTGTTACTTGACATTTTCCTCTTCTATCTTTCTGTTACTTTTTGATACAAATAATTAGCCTACTGAAAAATCTAAGTACGACATGTATTTGTAACCTGGATAAAAGAAATGTCAGGGGTGCCTACCTACGCAAAATAACGTACCTACTGCAGTATTCTTCTATAAATTGGACCGTCCATCCGTGACAAAGACTTCGTCATTCAATAACAGGTACAAGAAAAAAATTAATTAACCACCCAACGCAACACTGTTAACCCTACCCAACACCCACTCAGGTTACTGACCAGCCCTACTATAACGAACTTCTCTTTTATAAGTTGGCAGCCCTAATTCCAAGCCGTGCCCAAGGCACTCGTTCAAAAACTAAGTTACACGACGTATAATGGAAAGGGCTAGGTTAAATAGAAAAACGACGGGGGTCCCTGTTCTCCGAAATTACGACACGTTAGATGTAAAAGATTTTCACTTAGAAAAAGTTTCAATGGACTTGCTAAGTTCAGGGTTATCTGGCTTAAAAAGATGGGGTTGGGGGTTGGATATTTAGGTGTAATATAGGCTGGTGTCTAGGCTGTTAGGTGTTAATGTGGTTTTAACACGAAGGTATTTATTTTTTAAATTTAATTTGTGAGCATACACACTACATTAGATATCTGAGAGGAGGATATGGTAATGAAGAGATAGAGGGAGATTGCTATATTCTGTTATGTAGCAGTCTCTCTTTCTCTCTCTTGTAGATCATCGCCCATTTACAATTATAGCATAATCAGCCTTATAATGTTTCGACTGCTGGGATTCAGGCCTCCTCTGTAAGAGAGAGAATGGGTCGTAATCCAACACGCGGGCCCAGTGTGGATTGCTGGACGTCACACATGTCTTCGAAACTTTGATTCTATCATAGGAAATGCCAGTTTCTTTACAATGTTTTTCTCCACCATTTTGAGAGTAATGCGCTTGACTAGGTTTGACCTCGCGACCACGGGGCGGTACCGGTACCACTGGGCCAACAACTTATGTTTGTATACGTAACGTATTTCTTTCATTCCATCAAAATGAGGTAATTACGGCTTGATAAAGAAAGACAATTTTATATTAGTGATATTAGAGCCTTACAATAACGTCATTTTTTGTTGTACAAAATATACATCTACAAACATTATATCAGAATTAGATACACTGATTTCATCATTAAACATGCCTACTAGTCTGTCTGTAATGGTTTTATTTGGGTCCTAATTTTGAACTACTCAACGGATTCAATAATAAGTTTGGCTAACTCTGTTTTAATATTATAGTTTTCCTGTCTGGGGAATATAAATAGAGTCCCATTTAGTTATTCGATTAGAAGTTTTGCTAGACGAAACCAAAAACCGTTTAAAGAAAAATAAACTTTCGTCTGGTAAATGATTTGGGCGGTTCTCATACCTATACAAATTCTAATGTGAATAGTATTTTCATCAGTAATGAAACCTTGGCAGAAAATTGCCACAGTTGTTAATTCCAGACCTGACATTTGAATTGCGTATAAAACTGATATGAAAAAGAAGCCACATAAATAGAGACGAAAAAATATTGAGGGGATAAGTAAAGCTGAAGAGAGTCCTATTTTAACCGACTTCTAATAAGAGGAGGTTCTAAGCGTGTTTTTGGATCTTATTCAGTGATATCAATTTTAATGATCATTTTTAGGGTTACGTACTTACCTACCTCAAAAGGAAAAAACAGAACCTTTATAGGATCACTTTGTTGTCCGTCTGTCTGTCTGTCTGTCAAGACCCTTTATCTCGGGAACGCGTGCAGGTATCAAGTTGAAATTAAAACTATAAACTTAAGTCCGCGGTCCCTTGAAACTGTGCAAAAATCAACGTACATTTAGACACTGTCAAAGGAATCAAAATTAATAGGGTACTTCCCGTTTACATGGAATCTTGAAATTTGGCACGAAGCAAGGTATTATGTCACAAATATAGGGAAAAGTTTGAAAACTGAATATTTGTAGTTAAGTACCTACGTCACAAGTTTTTTTTTAAGTCTTTAAGACTCGATTCGAGAATCGAACTGTTTTGATTGGTAAGTTGGTACGGAGCCCTCAGTGGGCGAGTCCGACTCGCACTTCCCCGTTTTTTTTTGTTTCAGACAGTGCTTCTCTCGGGTAAGTCCATTTAAAAAGTCTGATATAAAACTTTTGAGATAGACCATGGAATGGAACCCTTCAATAAATGATAGCTAATCTGCCTAGATTGCTGTAATCACATGTCTGTTTACTGTTAATACCAATTTATAACATAACACCACGCCAGTACGCTCGAAGGGGTAACTTTCAAATGCAGATGAGCGTTCGGAGATGTGTAAAATTTAAACTCATTCTACCAATTATGTTAAAACTAGCTGCTGCCAGTAGCTGTGCCCGCGTGACAGTAGAAAGTTTTCTCAAGGGAACATACACAAGGGACGAAAAGTATCCTATGTGCTAACTGCTAGCATTAGCATTAGCGGCCTTTTAATGTACCCACTGCTGGGACTCGGGCCTCTTTTCTAGGAGAGGGTATCGGCCATGATCCACCACGCGGGCCCAGTGCGAATTGGTAGATGTCATATGTCTTCGAATTTTTGGTTCTAAGACATGCCGGTTACCTCACGATGTTTTCCTTCACCGTTTTGAGAGCAGTGGTGATGAAATAAATTACACAAAGTAATGCGGCAGGCTGGGTTTGAACCCGCGACCTATAACAGCTTATAAGTCGGGGCAGTTACCACTCGGCCACCACTGACCACTGCTCACTCGGCCACCTCTACTCAAGCACCTATGTTTATTAATTGTAACACCAAATCTGTACACCTACATTATCAGCAAATAAGTGATGATTATTATTATTATGATTATTTCCTTTATTCAATTTCAAAGCATATTAATTACATTTTTAAATATTTTTACAAAGATTTACAAAAACAAAAAACATTTAAAAATATAAAAAATAGTAGCCCACCGGTATCGGGAACAGGATCCAAGCTACCGGTAGTCAGGGCTTCAGGGAAAGGAACCTCTTGACAATGCGAGCCGTGTATAGGAGTACCGCTTTCTGAATCAAGCCCTTGATCCAGTCGCCTAACAAGAGCCTCCTAAGATGTTGATCGAAGCTCTTGGCTATTAAGCCATTAACGGACGCGACTATCGGCACAATGATCGCAGAGTCCACTTCCCACATGTCGACAACCTCGCTAGCTAAGTCAATATACTTGATTTCTTTATCTTTTTCGGCTTTCACGAGGTTCTCGTCATGCGGAACGGTTATATTATTATGATTATGATTATTATGCGCTATGCTTATGCATTTTGCGTTTCAGGGTCTCGGTGACTCTTTCGAACAATCTCTCAACCAGGTAGTTACGTCCCCTTTGCCCCCTATTCTTATCTGGCTTCTGCTGCCCTGACCATCCATCAGCGTGTATGGGATGGTCAAGCCATCCAGGATGTTGAGTAACGATATAGAATTTGGTCTTGTCCAAGTATGTCGAGTTTTAGGGTAGGGCCTCTAATTGAATATTTATCTATAGGTCTACAGTTCCTTTCGTTTATACGTTTGTGTTAGGTACGCTAATATTTTTTATTATTTTTTTTTGGATGTAACGCGTGTACAATTTTGCCTTGTCCAAGTAGGTTAATTTTATTTTCTTGGGATAAGGATTAAAACCGCGGGTAAAAGAGATGATCATGCACGCAATTAACAAAATTTGCATTTTAATGGAGTTTTCACGGTACGCGGTCGTCTGAACCAACACGTGTACTTTGTAGGTGCATTGACAGTACGGTACCAACCTACACTCCATTTTTTATTTTATTTTTTTGGGTGGGAATTCATCAAATAACATCTCCGGTCTCCCATTCTGGATAGTGCTATGGGGAGTGTCAGAGTTTTACAGATAAAATCCCACCTGTGTTTCTCAGTTGCCCTTTGCGTTCAAGGACCACAGTAGCTCTTTCGAACAATCACTTAAGCCTATCAATAAAGAAAACTTTCTAGCCGCTAGGGCTATTTTAGGTTGGTCGTCTATCTTTCAGGTCTTGTCGGTTTCTTAGTACTTTATCGCCCTGTTAAACTATTAATTAAGCCACCCCAGCACATATTTTACACGAAAGCAATCCATATTATCTGTATCTATATAAAAAAGAGAATCTGACTGACTGATATATTAAAGCACAACCGAAACTACTGGGAGTAGGAGCAGGCCTCCGTCACTCCAAGTACTTGCGCGCTATAAGTGCCTACCGCCCAGCCGAGCGGTCTCGGTCCGCTTGCGGATCAAATTCAGTGCGGTTTTCGCAAGCGAAGCGCGCGCACGCCGTTCACTTTTAATAGTGCTGTTCGTTCGTACGCGTACTTATGATGCCTTGCTTGCTTTAGATGGGTGCGAATCAAGTAAAAGAAGGGATAAACACCTAACATTTTTCCATTTACCTGACAATGACGAAAGTACGACGAAATTTATAAAAAATATATTTTATAAACGATACAATTTTAAACTGTATTTAATTATAAATAAATTGTAACTACAAGTCAGAACATTCACAGTTCTCAATAACATAAACCCAAAAAGTCATGTTAATTTAATTTTATCGAAGAGGCAGGCCCTGCGATTGCTGCGGGATCGCGCGGTGCGAAGCAATCACAACTGTACGATTGAGCATTAAGGCACATTTTAGCATGCAGTGGTTGCCGACGCGATGGAGTAGGCTATTATAGTAGTAGGTATTGTAATTTTTCTACTGAGTGAAGTATCTGTTACGTAGTAACTATTTAGTAATCTGTGGTAGGAGCGTGTAACTTTGCACAAGGTTTCCTTTTAAGACGTAAGTGAGCACTAAGATAGGATTTTCCAAAATTTACCCCCTAAAGGAATGAAATGGGTGTCCAACTTTTGTATAGAGAAACCTATTCCACGCAGTCGAAGCCGCTGTCACAAGCTAGTCTACTAATAATATAAATGTAAAAGTGACAGTCTGTCAGTTATGCTTTCACGGTAAACTACTAATTGAACCGATTTTGACGAAGTTTGGTACGGAGTAAGCTTGAAGAACACTACATAGCATGTAGGCTACTTTTAATGTGGCTTCGACTTCGTGTCCGCAATGACCAACATTCACGCAGAACAAGTTGCGGGGTATTTGCTAGTTTCAATTAAATAATACCTGTCCATATGTATAAACGAAATGGTAAGGATATCGTAACATTTGTAACCGATAGTTTGCGTATTTAAAATAATATCGTTGTACAAATTTTAAGACTATTCATAAAACTTCTAATTGATTAATCTCAATAGACACTGTGGAGGAGCAGTAGTGGCCCAGTGGTAACTGAACCGACTTGCAAGTTGTAGGTCGCGGGCTCAAACCCAGTCAGGCGCATTACTTTGTGTAATTTATTTCATCACCACTGCTCTCAAAACGGTGAAGGAAAACATTGTGATTAAACCGGCATGTTCTAGAACCAAAAATTCGAAGACATATGACATCCGCTAATTCGCACTGGGCCCGTGCGGTGGATTATGGCCCATTCCCTCTCCTAGAGAGGAGGACTGAGTCCCAGCAGTGGGAACATTATAAGGCCGATAATGTTAATAGTGCCTATTCATTATTATTTAGCATATTACCTATCATAAAAGGCTGTGCTCTGACAGCCGTGACAGTAACGTCGGTAGTCGATAATGGAGCACGTTTACCTAGAAGTAACTTAATCACTTGACTTAAAATTATTTACCTGAGATGATTTTTTGCTGGAAATGTTTGCCTGTCCTATCTAATGTCAGTTTCTTTCAGTTATCAAATAGACTATCCATTTGTAACTGAAAGGAACTAACTTTTTCCTGCGACTTTGACCGCGTGAATGCTGAAAATTATTCGAAAAGAACATCATAATTATTGGTGTACAATAAAGTTTATTATATTCTATTCGATATTTTATTTCAGGACACAGTCTACCTGCGTGCCGAGTTCATCCAAATTTGTTCAGCCGTTTGAGCATACATATACACACGCACACATAAATACAAACTATCGCTTTTGTAATATGAGCGTAATTCTCATGTAAGTACCTATGTATTCCCAATATTTACCCCACAATTACCTAGGTACTTGACTAGATAAGTAGCTCGGAATACTAACTCTAAGTAAGTAGGTACGTAGGTACATAAGTTACAAACCTCTCTGAATTAGATAAAACATTGACACAAATATTTCTCGTAATACATACAGACCTTTTACCACCACAATAGAGGAATTTGGTCTGTATGAAAGCAACTTCTTAGTAGGTGGGCTTTAAGATAAGTACTGAGTAATACTGAGTTACTGACCCGTCGCTATGTATTCGTAAGAGTTGCTTGCTACACATCAGGTTACTGATATAGAATAGTACATTATGATACAAGTGTGTAATGTATGCGATTACCGTCGCGGTGGTATTAAGATCCGAGTCGTGGCGAGGATCTTAAGAGAACCAAGAACGGTAATCGCCGATTACTCACGTGTAGCATACGACGTTTTTCGACACACTTGAGAAGAAAATAAACGAAAAATCAGCTTTATTTAGTACCTAAGTATATGAAAAGTTTATTTAGATTAGATAAACAGTTCGTAAATGTGCAGTCAGTAAAGTTATAATTAACTATTTTTGACTGTATAGTGGTCCTATGACTTAGATTTTCTACTTGAAGGCGTACAGCATAAATCATTTTCCTCATAAATAGTTGTTGTAGACATTTTTGTAAAATCTGTAATTTATTTTTAAATATGGCGGCTAAAAAATTGACTTTTCTTAAACGCGCGCATGCGCGAAAAATGGCGGCCATAGACTAGCTACTCTAGCTCTTGGTTTAGAAAAAATAAGAATGAGGTTGCATATAAACAGAAAATACAAATTAGATGGAAGATTTAATTAATTAAATATGTAAAATTTTAAACAGTTTATTTAAACACGAAATTGCATGAAATAAGTAAGCAAAACACTAATTCATGCTATTGAACGCAATAACAAATTTTATTCTTTTTTGTCTTAAAACTCTTTTTGACAGAAAAGATGTTAAACAAAAAGGTTCTAACTACATTACCGCACATGTGCTTAATAGTAATCAAAATGTCACAGTTTGGTAACGAGCCCCTTTATATACCTAAGAGCAGTGCAATAACAGCCACTTTATGAGCAAGTGTGTCGAAAATAATATTATACCTGTTTCGGATACGGTTACGGATATAAGATTATTTTGGATTATCGCAAATCGGATCGGTTCGGTATTCGGTTACAGATATTATACACTTTTTCAATTAAAAATTAAATACAAACGGCAAGATTAGACTTTTATTTCTAGTCCAAATTAAATTATCATATTTTCAGCCGGGCAGTCGTAACCTTTCGCCTTTATCCGAAAATTTTACATCAGTTTTGGTTACGGGGCTTCATAACATCCCTACTACACATTTAAGCGGGCTGGTATTAATCAACACAGCCGAGCGATAAAATTGAATAATAATAAATATAATAGTTATGTAGATGAATCTTCGGCCAAATTGGTCTTTTTTGTTCCACAAACACTGCCAAATTGAATGATGTGTCAACTCAAAAGCGATTTTAAATATGGTTTGTGGAAATCGGAACCGAAGTCACAGGCGAAAGCGGAGGCGGAGGCGTTAAATAAAGCTCTACTAAAGCTAATCAAAAACTCGGTTAAGTGTACATGAAGAGAGAATTACCAATATTTCAAAAACGAAACAGAACAACAACTGAAAAAGTAAAATCGACCAAAGGCACGAGGACTGGGAGGCCCCGCCACGAGACGTATTTATAAACTTGTTTGTATCACCGATATGAATTCCGAATAAAATTTATCAGAAGTGAAATCATTCCGATTTCAGTTCTGACAAATTTATTATTATTACATTACTTAACAATGATCAAGACCTTTTAATCAACCTTACTTGACTATTCAACCAATGGGTTGTGGAGGTCTGGTAGGCAGCCGCTCCTCGTAAAATACTGGTATTCAGCTAAATCCGGCTTGACTGGAAGCCGATCCCAATATAGTTGGGAAAAGGCTAGGTAGATGATGACTTGACTATTCAACCAGTAAAGCTCACATCAGATTTCATTGTACCCTAATAATTAAGCAAGTTGGTTGACTTATGTGACAGATTGTATGTCCATTTATTTCTTACTCAAGAAGAGCTCATTCGACTTGTGTTAATAGGATTTCGTACCTAATTCGGTAAAAACGAAACCCTTATAGGATCACTTTGTTTTCCGTTTGTTAAGTATTTTTCTCAGGTACGCATAGAGGTATGAAGCTGAAATTAATAAAAAAATACTCATGTCTGGTAACAGACACGAGAAATCTAAAAACCGTAAATGAATTGTATGTAAAAAAAAATATTTGGGATTCAGATAATTAATGGTCGAGATTCGATTTGGAAATTGTTTTTTTTTAAGGGTTACGTACACGTAACCCTTAATGTGCTAGTCCGACTTGTACTTGCCCGGGTTTTTTATGATTATTTAGCTAGGTTTTAGTAGCTATATGGTATGAGTCAGCATCCATCAGAATTTAGTCTAGTCATGACAGGCTTTTTACACCCCGTCTGGTCGATTTTGTCCAGCTTTGCAATTTGTACGGGTATCGATGTTTTTATAATGTCCTTTTAAAAAAAGACGACTATCGTATTTTGCTTGATATTTTAAGTTTCTCAATTATCAAGTAGTAGTAGTTTTATTAGTTTTAAATTATCTTTTATTTTAATTTAATTAAGAGGACAAAGTAGAAAATGGTACTACCTACTTCTGGTCCGCGTTGCTAACAGGTTTAACATAAACTAATTTAGAAAATGCATTACTGAACCACTCACACACCACAGGGATTGAAAAAAAAGTCTACTGTTCAGAGAAAATATTCAGCACGCTTTGAACAAACCATTGAATGGGAACAACCTAGTTCTATTTAAATCGATGTAATAGCATTTTATTCTTCCACAAACAACATAATGCTGGCCAAAACGAACTTTTGAAATAGCCAGTAAATGCTTTCTTTTCTTCTTCAAAGTTTTACGCCAAAACTACGGGCTCTGGGTCTTCGACAAAAGTTGGTACAGTACTAAAACTCGGGCTAGAAAAGTCTGAAGGCATAAAAAAAGGAATAAAGACTTACACATAGAATTTAAAGTTTCGATTGGTGCAGATCTACTCCGAATGGTTTGTAATCTATGGATTTATGACTTCGAGAAATTGATTACTATTAGGCATTTTAATTTTCCCATCACAGAAGATTTTCTGTAAGAAAATATGACCTTTAACGGTCAGACTAATTTGGCAAACTGAAAAAACTACCACAAAAACTTGTACTGGGAGAAGTTATTGATGGGGGACGAATAATTTAAATCGTCATTTTATGAAGAATTGTCTTAAGTCTTTAAATAGCTATAAAAACGATAGACTGTCTACTGGGAAGGCGAGTTTTTAATTACGAGCTTAACAAATAGTGGTTAAAATATTACCTCAGCCTGCAAAAGCTCAGCAAAAAATAGTTTAATTCCCCTCTGCCTCTAAAAATAGTTTTGGTACAATTCAGAAGCTACTCGAATAAACAGAACCTTATCCCTAAACATTTATAGACCGGATACAAAATCCTGAAATCGTAATCGAAATATCTTTCTCACTATGAAAGTCTATCGAAAAGGACATCTGGTTCGCTCGGCTCATGAATATAATATAAGTCTCTCGTTCACTCGGCAACATTCAGTATCGTTCGGTAACGTGTGAATCTGACACTTAGCATTATTTGTATCTACCCGCAAAGCCCCGTAACCCTTGAAGATTTCACCGCTATTCAATTTCTAGCTTTCTGTAGGAGTTTAGATCTTATTTAGGATATCTGGGGTCCGTAATAAACGTTTACTGGACTATGCTCGGCTGAATCGCGTTCGTCACTTATGAGATTTTGTGTGGAGATTTGTGTGCACAATTCTTTTTCGGTAAAAAAAAGTTTAGGCAAGTTGGAATCAATTAGAGTGCTTTTATTTATAGACCTATTTCAGCACTTATAGTATTTAATTCATGAATCCCCGACCGGTCTCATTGGACCGCGCTGTTATTGATTTACTATTGTGTCTCGTTTCGCGGGTTTTGATAGGTTATGAAGCTAGTGCACATTTAAAATGAGTTATTTCGTATAAAGAAGAATCAAGAATACATAACTAGGTATAGCTTTAGTTGACCCAAATCAGAGATGGTAACCCTGTGCAATGTTGCACTAAATTTATTCGGACAGCAATATCGATGTATGCAATGACCGGGGCGTTTTCTGCAGCGGGGTCTATGTAGCAAATCTAACAATTTAATTTTATCCCAGTTTCATTGATCAGATGTTTGCAACACAAAGAAGTGGGGCTTTCTTATACCCGATGTTCCAACAAATAGAAGATTTTTTAACAAATCCAAATAGATTTTGTAGTGCTCTCAAATCCATGTAACGGTTTTGCAGTATCTTCAAATCTTTCTAACATTTGACACAGCAAAATTGTGAACATTTCAATGCTTTTGTTGGCAAACCCCGCGACATTCTCATGCATAAGATTTTGAGTTTGCTCCGAGCGCCACTCAATTGTCCAGACAAATATAATGCATCCAATATTTCAATATTCGTCTCTACAATAATATCTTCTTTTCTATTTCGAACGAAAAATTCACTGTTTTCACAGCACAGGGTGATATTAAATTCACTAGTAACATATCTGGACACATGGAAATGAACAGTAGATATTGTGGGATCAAACTTGTAAAAAAATATTTCATAGTTGATTCTAAAATCAAAAGTTGTTTAAAAAAATACTTTCGTTCAGCTTCTGAGAGATTGCTAAGACTCTAACACTAGGCTGTGGATATTTCGACTTGAAATGACGATATTGTTAACTAACTTTATTTACTTCGCTCGCGTGAAAGTAGAAGACAAGCGCACATATTCCCGGAATAAAAAGTACTCTATTTGCTGTTCTAGGGCATGGTGTAGACCATGGGTAGCCATGTGGCTAATTTTATCTAAATGCGTTTGGCATTTATAATATTAGTCTGATCTGTAGAGAACGGGGACATGTAATAATGCCCGTCGAAGACAAAATCATCAAAACCACAATTAGTTGAAGGATTAGGGATCACAGTACATTGTTAAAGATACACAAAGGATTATTGCTTCCCATAAGCTTTTGACAAGTTGCACGCATTTCGTCACAGACAAAGTTCGTAGTTCTAACTTCTAACGTTCGTTACTCGCAATTAGCGCACTAATCTCTTAGCTCCCTTTTACTACAATTATGCTACGTGTGCAGACATAGGGTTTGGGGACCCTAATACCTAGTAAGTACGAGTATGTCTAGTTAGTCAGGGTCATTCATTGTCAACTTTAAGGTATGAGGTTTTTGACGGAACAAAGTTCGGTGGCTGTTTAGTTATCCGCAAAATTCCAAGTGAATATTGTGGTATAGTTTTGTATCTTAAGTGTCTATACTGCTATGGGCAGAAGCCAGTAAATCTGACTCCAGTCTTGCCATGAAGTACCGTGTTACCCCAGTTAATGGGTTGTGGAGGTCTGGTAGGCAGCCGCTCCTCGTAAAATACTGGTATTTAGCTAAATCCGGCTTGACTGGAAGCCGATCCCAATATAGTTGGGAAAAGGCTAGGTTGATGACTGCTAGAGGCAATACGTGGAATCATAGAAACATGCTCGATCGCGGTAAAATGGAGTTGCGAATGTTATTGTAATATTGACGAACTCAGAAAAGCTTTCCGAGAAGGCAGACTCGATACATTTGCTGCCGAATATTACCAAAACCGAATATTTTAGATCCATATTCTAAACAAAGTGGAAATCAGTGACTGCATACTATTAAAAAATGTAATATTAAACTTACTACTGGCTAAATGCACAAATGCAAGAAGACCAAAAAGTAAAAAAAAAGTTAGTCTTTATAGTCCGTCTACTAAGCGCGACCTGAGATAAAGAGGTTAAATCCAAAAAAAAAATGTATGTGGTATTACTAACTACTAGGAGAATCATGTCTTGACATTTCATTTTTTTTATTCCCTACAATTGCGGCTGAATAATGTAGCCAATTAAATTTAAAAAAAACTCCAAGTCGCGCTTTCATTAGACACACTCTACCTAATATTCCCTTTGCATATCTGAAGCCAAATAAATAAATAAAAATAAAAGCCATAAGAATCCGGTATTCCAAAATTGAAAACTTAATTCTACAAATTAAAACAACCATAGATTATAATCATATTCCACAGACTGCATATTCCGACCAAACAGCTTGACCCAAAACCTGTCAATGATTTATTTAAACAATAATGTTCGGTGATATATCAGCTGTTATTTATTACAGTAATATACACGCTGACCTTTCCATTAGGCAGTCCTCGTATGATTGATAGTGCGGTGAATTGGAAAATTAAAGGTGGTTTATGTCTATTTTATTAATTTATGATCTGTGATTTGATTTGATTGGGGTTCCTGTTTTAGAAGAAAAACTACCTTTTTTTGTGGCACTTCTATTGTATTTGTGTGGGTGGGCCCTCATTAATTAATTTATTTATTACAACTTCATGCAATATTAAAGGTACACAGGCGGACTTAATGCCGTAGGCATTCTCTACCAGTCAACCTAGGGTGGTGAAGAGAGAAGGTGGTGGGTGCATAAAAAATATGAATAAATTCTCTCCTTGAAGTATACTATTGGAATAAGTACTTAAATTAGCTACCTTATTGAATTGACCTACATTGTCTCGATGCAGAGACCTTCTTCTATATTTATCACACAACTCAGTTTTATACTACTAATAGAATCGGTAGGAGGCGAGCTTGTTTGCCGCGGATAAGCGAGAGTAATAGGATCCTTTGGTACTATTTAAATTGTCAACTATCGAAACTCACAAGGTGATTTCCACCATGAAAAGCGAGGGTTTGCGGACGGCGAATAATGTCGATAAAGAGATAAGGACCAGGCCCGAGTTGGCGGCGCGTCGATTACCAAAAGCACCTCAAATCGAGGTCAGAAAACAGATGGGGCTCACTATACCTGCCAGAGCTAAATAGTTTGATAGAGTTACCGCGGCGCTAGGGCACAAAGGAAAACGAAGAATTAAGAATTAGATCATAGTCAGGAATCAGGATTTTGATTATAGTTTGTAATTTTCTAATACTGACTCTAACTCTTACAGCTCTGAGTGAAATGAGGGGGGTTTTTCGAGGGGGTCGTTTCACTAACAGCCGAAACCAATAACCTATCTATCACATATCGGAGATAGAAAATCAAATGAAACAACAGAAAACATGATAATTTTTGTGTTGTATCATATGTTTTACTATCGGTAGTATGCCAAAACTGGAGATCGATAGGTTATTGGTTTCGGCCGTAAGAGCTGTAAAATTTATTCGATGATTACCCAAAAGCATCTAACCGAAACTTGATTTTCGTTAATTGAAAAGGGTTTCCATTGTGAATTTGTTGATCAATAAAAGTCACCTTTAACAAACCTTGCTTTAATTTAGTTCAGTTATCTTCAAAGACATTTGAATAAATAAAAGCTAGCGTCAATCACGAGTTAAAAACTTTCGTAATGTGACTTTACATGTCCCGGCTGTCTTACAGCCTTTGTCCTTTACTTTCAAAGGGCGACAGAGCGAGACGAAAGATGTACACTTTGCCCTTAAAACTTGCGAAACCAATTACCTGTTCGTCGCTTTTCACTTTTCACCACGACTTCTAGATAATTAAGTTATTTTCTATTTTTAGAACTTAGATGTACTATACAGAGAGGTATTTCTATTTTTTATTGTATAGGTACCATCAAGATTTTTTTGTATGATTTGCTAAGAGATAATTTAAAAAGGTTTTAATTACTTGGATTAGTAAAAAAAGAAGATTATTTTAAGGTCTAAGAAATTATACTTATTTTCGTTATAATGAGATATATTGAAATATATGAAGCCCTATTCTAATGGAAAACAAATTGATGGACTGTATTTTTATATTTTTTTGTAAGTGGGAAAAAATACATTGGGTATCAGGGGGAAGCGGCGGAGGGTATCAGACTTACGGTTCCTGCGGTTTTGCTGACATATTTTTGAGATGCACGTGGAACACTACGGGCTCAGTCGGGGCAGTTACCGGACGACGTGCTACCTATTGCTTGGCGTCTGCAAGCCCACGCCTACGTTGGCTGGAAATTGGGGTTAGAATCCAAATCCAAAGGCTGGGGTGTGAGGACGTCCGTTTTCTCATGCGTGCGGTTACCCCTTCGCTAAAGTTGACTGTATACCGCACTAAAATCGAAATAACTGCTTTCTAAATATGACACTGTCTAAATGAACCAACTATGCCAAGTCAAAACAAAAAAAAAATCAGATCGCTTCAAAAGCATAAGTAAAAATGTAGGTCCCACATTTTTACATATTTTTTCCAGTTTCCATTAGTATCCTACTCTTGTTGATATTCCGGAGGCAATCCGAGCTCCTCTACGGTACTGGGATCCTAGTACTCACGTGCGCAAATACAGCATCTCGTTTAGCAAACCTCGACCTTTATTTCAGCAGTTTACAAATGAAGGTTTCATGAAAAAATGCCTGAAATATTTTAGGCAAATTCATACGCGATATTTGCTGTCCCATATTTTTTTGGATTTTGAGATATTGTTTGGGGCAAGAGGAGAGAAAGAATTTTATTACATCTGTTTACATGTGAGACGCACAGGACCGGTCGTTGTGGTAAAGCTGTGGACGTCTTTCGGCTGAGATGATGATGATGATCAGTTTAAAGGCAGAACCGTTATGCAGTTTGCTGAGGAAAGAATTTAGCGTTAGTGTCAAAAACCTTTTCAGGATGGGCTACTAAGGCGTATTTGTAAATTGATCAGATTTCTATATATTTTTCGATACGCTTACTCAAAAATCCGCTCTTATCACTACTGCTTTTAGGCACGCAGTTGCTGTTTTTCGCACTAGTGCGGAAAAGTGCGCAAGCCCGCTCTTATTGTATTTATCCTATTAGGCTGAGCGTTAAGCGACCCTCACGAGTCTTTCTTCGTTTATTTATATCTTCGTAAATATACGAAAAACGTCGTTTCATTGTTCATTTCATTTTACTTTAAATTCAACCTACTTATAACAACACAGATACTACTTACTGATCAAGCTTTTTAATAAAGCTGCTTTACGACAACCCTTTTTGAAAAAAGAACAGCTTAAATTCATTAAAAAAAGTTAAACATTCTCTGAAAATAATGAACAGTATTCGATGCGACAGCACAGAATATCGAATCAAATACGATTCCGGGAAATCGCGGAAAAATCGGATAAAGCCAACGAAATTTCGGTTAATCACATCTTTTTACCGAAACTAATTAATGAAGGTAAAAGCTGAAAAACATCTCACCTGGGACTGAAGTACGGTTTTATTCGGTAATATACTTTTTATACCTTGTTAAACGGGTTCTTTTGGCGAAGTTTTTACACTTTTCTTATCTACAGAGATTTGATGGCGACCGGAGTAGCTTGTAAATGCTATTGTTATCACCTGTTGTTACTACGTTTTTGTTTTAAGAATATCTTAGTTTTAATAATCATTTTAAATTGTTATAAAAGTGTAAAATAATGCATTCTAGTAAAAATCTATTTAAATATTTTTTTTAACGTAATTTTAGTTGTATTCGCACTATTCACAGAATATTTGGGTGAAGGTACTAATTTCTGTAATATTAGAGTTCCCACTTAGCAGTGCCCCTTTAAAAAAACTGTTTATCTAATTTATAAACAGTTAAATAATACTGCTATCTAGATGATCAATTTTATTATTATTTTTTAGTTATTTGCAACGCTAAATGAATTGTTTGTGACTGTAACAATATTGAGTAGTACCTATTTATTTTATTAACACTTTTGCTCTAGCAAGAAATGCTGAACAAAGGTGCAATTAATGCCTTAGGCATTTTCAACCGGTCAACCATAAATAAACTATGTATAGTTAGCCAAAACAATGAATTTTATTTTATTTCCAGAACCTGTCAGTTCTCATCGATCTACAGGAATGCACGGATAAGCTTGAAACTTCATAAAAGTTGAACGATAAACCTACCAAAATGCAATATCAAGATCTTTGACGGCGGAATTCGAAGCGCTTTATCGCTTTACCGAACAGTATAAGGAAACTTCACTCACCCTCATTTCAACCTATTACTGTGCTGTATAATATCGTGGTGAAGATCGCTAGGAACGTCAATTTTTGCATCGGAACGCTTCGTAGCCGCGTCGACGGGGGCCGGCGGCGGTTATCGAAATTCCATCGCGTCCTGAGGATGGCACCGAGGCGTCTACCTGTGCAAATGGAGGAATATACAGACAGGCTGATAATGGAGGTAGTTGATTTTGTTAGGTACGATTATTGTATGCGTTTGTTGTCGATAGAAATGAGATTTAAATAGAGATTTTTAATTAAATTGGAGTAATGCACAGAAATTGCACATAATGTGTATAATTTAATTTATTAAAAGTTCTTGCAACTCAAATGTACAAAGGCAAAAACGCTTACGCCTTAATGTTTCACCTTAGAGTGGGGAGATTTGACGATTTCCCACCTCAAAAAAAAAATATAACCTACTCAACTATATGTGTACCTACGGGAAAACTGCGCAAGCAGATTAATTTATTTGGGATGGCCACTAAGTAGCAGCTAAGTACAGCGCAAAAAAAAAACTTAAACGACGATGATATTCTCTACGATCTTTAATAACTTAGCTTTTAGTAGGCAACATTACATACACATTGTAGAGTATGACATGTTATTTGACGATGATAGAGTACCCATGTCTATTAGTAAAAATGCACTTTATATAAAATGCTGAGCAGCTGATCTAAAAAGCTAAATTGACATTTTGAAAATAAAAGACTCAGACAAGAATGATGATGACGTAGTTTATATCTATCGAATTAGGGACTTACTTATTTAGCTCAGTTAGAGGAGCTCGTGACAAGATAATAGCCGCACGGCGGGCTGATTATGTATGAAACAGTGATCAGCAAACAATTGATAAATGATAAATGATATTTATTCTGCAAATAGGTTTTTTCAAACTCTTTTACACGTCAATTTTTTTTTTTTTAACTTTTTTTTTTTGTTACTAGATGAGGCCGATGAGGCCGGTGTTTCCTAACTGACTACCCTGAGAAGAAACACCGAAACAAACTCAGGGGTCACAGTCTCTTTTAAAGTCCATACAACATGTAAGTAAGTCATATGCGAACCATGCAGATTAGTGTCCGAGATGGCCTTTTGAAGAAAGAACCATGCAAATTTGAGTGGACCTGTCCAGTCAGTGCAAGCATTTGTCATTATTCGCAAAGCTCAACTCAGGACTACTAAGGAGCTCTACGACTTGACGAACAATACCAAAGAGAGGACATAATGGTTAGGCCACAGAAAACACTCGAATTGCCGGACATAAGTTAAAATGACTAAAAAAATAAAAAAAAAGCAATCCACATAGTCCTCACATTCACAAAAAAGAAAAACAAAATAATACAAAGTGTAATACTTAACAAATTAAGCATTTTTGTCAAACAGAAATAAAAAAAAATAATAATTAAAAAATGTCAAATTGTAAAGTAAAAATTATTTTACAATGTCAAATTGTAATAAATAAATTTCAAATTGTAAAAATAGTACAATCGAAAACAAAATAAAAAAGAGGATAAGACAACAGTTGTAGTGCGCACTGGAGCGGGTCAATCCCAAGCCTTTACGTCCTCAACGTAGTCCCTTACAGTGTAATAAGCCTTTTGGCAAAGTTTTCGCTTAACAAAAGATTTGAACTTATTAAGGCTTAGTTCTTGCATATGAATTCGCAATCATCGCGCAGTCGACGCGCGATCAATCGCTTAACGTCAAAAAGATCCGCAGGCTGATTATGTATCTTGCAAAAGCCAAGCGATAACAAAAATTGCACGAAAATTGCTCTTCAATCGCTAATTCGTATTACGTATTAGCGAAAACCACGCGATAGCAATCTAGCGACAGTGCTGCCTCTATGGAGCAATCGATTAACTAAAATGTGCATTGTTGCACTCGAATCCCTAGCGATAGCGTTTTACTTCGTATTACGTATGGTTTTTGACAGCGGTGCGACAGCGATCGGCAAGCAAATTTAGCTGTCAAATTGCGTTAACCATTTCTTTGATTGTTGATCGCTTGCTTATCGCTCTCTGATTGCCAATAGAAATTAGCTTTCTATATCGAGTATTTTATTAGTTAAATTGTGTAGTTATATCTGCAGCGTGTGTTTAATTAACATTTCAACTTATTGGGTGTGCTTTAAAAGACTTTATTCAGTGCCAACATATTATACATTTGCCTATCTTAAGTTTCCTTAGACCTTGAACTTAGACCTTGAACCAAGGCCAACACCTTTGGCTAAAGTGGTATGTTCTGCCAGACAGTTCAAAAGCTCATTGGATTCTCGGTTGGTCATTTTATACTGCAACAGGATAAATTACTTTTACTCTTTAAAGTAACTTTATTGCACTAACACATATAAAATAAATAGTAGATTGTATCATAAGGGAGCAAAGTAATATTTTTACGGCGAGGGCGTTTTTTGAATCGAGAGCGAAGTGAAGGATTCTTGTGTAGAATCCCGAGCGTAGCGAGGGGTTCTTTAGTAGAATCCTGAACGTAGCGAGGGATTCAAAGTACGTCGCCCGAGCCAAAAATATATTTGCGCCCGAGTCATACACTCTACTTTTCATCACCCTCTATGAGGAAATAAAAGGCGCCTCATCATTTTATCATTTGTTAATATGTGTCATTTTTAGTCATTTTTAGTTATTTTTGGTCATTTTAATCTATTTTTAGTCATTTTTGTAATTCTTAGTCATTTTTTGTAATTTTAGTCATTTTTAGACAGTTTTGGTCATTTTAATCTATGTTTAGTCATTTTTTTTGTCATTTTAGTCATTTTTTGACATTTTTTTGGTCATTTTAATCTATTTTTAGTCATTTTTGTAATTTTTCGTCATTTTTAATCATTTTAGTCTATTTTTAGTCATTTTTGTAATACTTAGTCATTTTTAGTCATTTTAATCTATTTTTGTTTGGTTTTAGACATATTTATAAAATTTAGTCATTTTTGTCATTTTTGTTGTATTTATCATTCAAACAATATATGCGTTCAATTTCTTTGGCGCTAAACACTAAGATGTTCCAAATTCATTGCTGCGCACTTATTTCAGATAACGGGGAATAAAAATACTTAACAGGGAATAAAACATTTAACGGGAAATAAAAATACTTTTATTTCCCGTTAAAAGTTTGATACAGAAAACACTACCTTTGGTCGCACTTAAAGGCCAACAAAGTCGTCCTTTTCGAATAGATGGGATGAAAAATAATATTATTTTAAAACTTGTTGACATAGTAGTAGAATATCGTTTGGAGTCCAAGTAAACACTGATTTCATTCCTTTATCCATCTTATGGTCGACACAAAGCTATTTTTAATAAAGTTCAAGTGGATTGAAGTGAATTTTAAGTTAGGTACATTTTTTTTCTTTTCCAAAACAATCACATCTGTTCGACATCTTTAAATGGCTGTAAGTTTTTAGGGTTCCGTAGCCAATTGGCAAAAACGGAACCCTTATAGTTTCGCCGTGTCTGTCCGTCCGTCCTCGCTTAATTTCTGTGACCGTTAGCTCTAGAAAGCTAAAATTTGGTGCCAATATGTATGTCAATCACGCCAACAAAGTGCAAAAATCAAAATTGGAAAAAAATGTTTTATTACGGTAGCCCTAGGGGGGCTACCCTAATAAAACATTTTCACACATGTAAAGTAAACAGCGATTTTTTTTTTAATTTCACCCCTAACGTGTGATATATTGTTGGATAGGTATTCAAAAATGAATAGGAGTTTACTTAAATAAAATTTTGATAATATCAATAATTTCGGACATAATCGCTCCAAAAGTAAAAAACCGTGTGTCCCCCCCCCTCTAACTTTTGAACTATAAGTTTAGAAAATATGAAAAAATCTGGAAAGTAAAGCTTTATAAAGACTTTCTAGGAAAATTATTTTGAACCTGATGGGACTAACAGTTTTTGAAAAGTTGGGTACCTACACTTATTGTGACGGACGGGAAACTACGGAACCCTACACTGAGCGTGGCCCGACACGCTCTTGGCCGATTTTAACTCGTAGTTTGACAATAAATTAGTTCTCCAAATTGTTACTCAACTGCTGTTGGCGCTAGGGTCGCAGCAATAAGTGCATGGTAACAATCGGCGAGCGATCAGCAATCCATTTTTAGATAATACGGATCTTTTTGACGTTAAGCGATTGATCGCGCGTCGACTGCGCGATGATTGCGAATTGTTTGCTGATCGCTGTTTCATAGGTAATCAGCCCGCCGTATTATCTAAAAATGGATTGCTGATCGCTCGCCGATTGTTACCATGCACTTATTGCTGCGACCCCAGCGCCAACAGCAATTGAGTAACAATTTGGAGAACTAATTTATTGTCAAACTACGAGTTAAAAACTTACAGCCATTTAACCCGCCGTTACTCGCGTCTCCTTTTAAGTCACCAACAGTCGCGCACGGGTCGAAAAGACCCAGACTTTTAATGTATTGTTTTTAATAACTTAATTAAGTTTCGGGATTATTTGTGAATTATTTTGAAAGAGGATAACAAAACAAACTTAAAAATAATAAATGTTTATTATTTGGACATAAATAGTAATCACAAAATTCTAGAGATCACTGCAAAATCTTACTTTTTACGTTAGAGGAACAAAAAAATTACTTAAACTTTATTTATTTAACCTATAAACATAAAAAAAATATTTTTTTATCATAAATATAAGTAAACTTCTAAATAGTGGTAAAATATTAATTTTAAAACGTAGCATAATTTTATAATCAGTCTCCAAATTACACGTAAAGATCTACTATAAAATAGTTCAATTTTTTATTTTTCTACGCCAATTTTACTATAGTTTTACCTTAGTTTTGGCTTCATTTTTGATTATACTTGATACATATCTGGCTTGGCTTGATACATGACTGGCCTGTTGGTCTAGTGGTTAGTGACCCTGACTGCTATGCCGAAGGTCGTGGGTTCGATTCCCACCCAGGACAAATGTTTGTGTGGTGAGCACGATCATTTGTTCTGTGTCTGGATGTAATTTATCTATAATATGTTTGTTATTTATTGTAAGAAAAAACATTAAAAATAAAAACACTTAACATAAATTATTAAATTAAATTATTAAATTATTTATTTAACTTTCCCATAAACCATTTAAAAGTAAAACCACAAATTACCGTTACCGTACACATTATGTTTTACATCCAGATGTACGAACAGAAAGAGTATTGGTTAGGGTCGTAACAGTTGGCGTTTCTGCCTAGCCCGAGTGAAAAGGCATTAGTTTATAATATATTAAAGCGGTAAGTCCCCTCTTTGAGGAGTGGTTGGAAAGACGTTACGGTGCGTTGCGTCCTCACCTTCCGTATGATGCAGGTTCTCACTGGACATGGTAAGTTCGGAAGGTTCCTGCATGAGATTCAGGCGGAAGAAACACCGAGGTATCACCACTATTTGGATCGCCCGGAGTATATGGTGGAACATACAGTGGAGGTTTGCCCAGCTTGGGCGGTGCACCGCCGAATTCTCGTGGAGGCGATCGGCGACAGCGACTGCTCGCGCTGGTTCCCTGGTACAGGCCATGGTCCGGTCGCCTCCTTCTGCGAAGCAGTAATGTTAGCGAAGGTGACGGCAGCACGCGAGTGGGACGTCCCTCCTGCCCCCGTCGCTGGCTCCAACCGCCACAGGCACGGGCTTGCGGACGGCAAGCAATGGGTAGCTAGCCGTCAGGCAGTCTGGTAATAATCCGAACCGAGCCCAAAGTGTCAACGGCGCGTTCGGCCACGCGAGCCTCAAAGAGATGTCAGCAAAACTGTAGGGGCCCAGCAGGGTCAAAACCTCTGTGGCCATGGGTTGGCTTCTGAAAGGAAAACCCAGGACCCTGTAACAATGGCATAGAAGGAACGAAGTGGGTTTTTGTCAGTAAAATTCTGACACGTCCTCCCGCTCCGCCCAAAAGCAGAATATGTTATTCTGATGATTTTCCAAAAATAGTTTATGTACGTTTCTCGTTTATGTTCTTTTGTTGTTCGTTGTAAGATTTTTAAATGATTTGTTCGTCAAAAAAAGGATATGTACATGCGGTAATTTTTAGTAACAACAAATAAATGCTTTTTATTGTAGGCTGTAAAAAAATAGTGATCTGTGGAGCTGATCCTGTGGTGGGCACCCGAGGGTTTGCAGTTCTGCATCTTTTTCTTAAGATAAATGAACGAATACCTTCTCCCATTCTGGGCGGATGAAGAGAGACTATAAGACTTTCACTGACTAAAACCCACTTGTGTTACTTCAGTTGCCCTTTGCGTTTCAAGCAAGCACGCCACCATAGCTACAGTGTTTCAAAAGGTTTCAGTTTCGGATCTGGCTGAAGGTACCCTGATAGTAATATTATGCAAATCACCTGGAGGATACAATAGAGCATGCGCTGGAAGTTTGTCATGCTTATGCGGAACGCCACGCCGCCGTGTGCTCGAAGACGCAATCGGTAGAGAAAATGTCATCCAGTCATCTCCTTCAATGAATCACTAATGCGATCGAAGGAGGTGACTGAAAATATGAGGGATAGGATATCCTCTCGCTCCGTGACGCTCCGGGTGTCAAGCTTTAGGGTGAGTCCCAAACACCGCAAGCACGCCTGTGATTGTACCATCGGGCCGTCGAGTGAAAGCAAGCCCGAATCCACGCGCGACTTCAAGTGATGTCAGCAAAATATGGAAAGGCCCTCTACATCCGATGTCTGCTAGGACTGCGATACTTTTGCCAGGGTAACTTTCCATAATTTTTGCCTCGATAATATTTCTCTGCAGAATTACACAATTTTGGCAGTGGTAAATAAAGAAGCATAATCGGGACACCGACCTTCTGATAGCGCAAAGCCGTAAGCGAATACAAAAAAACAGACATGTTGTCTTACTTTACAACAGCACTCGTAAAGAATTTGAAACCATGCTTACATTAATTGTACGTTTTTGTCGTTTAAATTACTTGTTCATTTACCCAGTATTTTTTGGTGTATATTTTGTCTAACGTCCTCTTAAATCCGACGAATGTTTTTCCATAGTGGTAACTATCCTATGAAGTTTATCCAACTTTTAAATGAACCGTTTATTGATGGCCAAACGCAGACTGTAGTCGCCGCCGCCGATTATCTCCATGAGGACATGGCAGTACTCTACCCAAACGGGGTTGACCTCTACCGTATGCTCCACTGTGTCTTCCGAGCGGTTCCCAAATGGTTATATCTGGAAACTTCCCGCCAAAACCAAAACAGAAACCTCTCGACGCACCCATAAAAGCTGCCTTCATGAAACAATGAAATGATGGTAAACAAATGTAGGTGTCGATTGGGGTTATTCCTGAGACTTGCCTCCGTCAGAGGGTTGTTCCAGTATTGTTCACCACTCACTCCAAGGAGGCATAGCCCCGTTGACGACGTAAGGCTGCTAGGATTGTGAGATACGTCATACTTTATCAAACTGTCCTCAGAAAAGCAAACTACATTCGGCCCCGAATTACATATATGAAACAGTAAACGCAAATATACGCAATTATTAGGCCGCATGGTGCAACTCCTTCCTATAAATTCGTCAATAATAAAACTCATCTAAGTATTTACTTTTATCGCCTTTGGTTGGTATAACATGCCTTGCCTAATCACGGTCAATTAGCTCGTTACAACCTCTGGTAAATAAATAAAAATAGACAGTATGATTGTTAAAACGCTCTAGCCGTTCAATAATTGTAAGTCCGTCATGCTCGATCTAAAAAACCGTTTTATTAAAAAAAGTAGTAAGAATGCAAAAATATGTCAGTAATTTGTGCTTACACTTAAAAAGAAAACTATCTTGCTAAAAGGTACAAAAAAAGCTATCACCCAAAAAACCCATCTGAGATTCGAACCATGATTATCCGACTTACAAATGTAGTCATGAAACCAAAGTGCTACGTGTCTTCTGTGACATATCTTCAAAATAAGCGTTCTTATACAGACTTCATGTATTTTGCACCTAATTGATTAAATTCTGTTTTATTACTTTGAAATTTGAATAAAAATGTCGAAGTTACGTTGAAAACATTAAAAAAAGCAGTTTTAGTATTAAAATCGACTTATCTTTCTAAATTATGTCTAAAAAAGAAGATAAAATAAACACAAAAAGAATAACTGGAGTAGGGATTCGAACTCACAACCAATGACGTTCAATACGGTCCACGGAGTGCGGACAAAATGCAATATTACTCACCCCCCAAAGCGAATAGCGTGATAATTTGCTGCCTATGTCCTTTCTCAAGCTCTATTTTGTCTTTGTACCAAATTTCATCAACATCGGTTGGGCGGTTTAAGCGTGAAAGCGTAACAGACAGACAGACAGACAGACAGACAGAGTTACTTTCGCATTTATAATATTATAGTTTGGATTGCGAAATTGGCATTGCGTTTTGGTTTTTCTCATCAAGGAGTTTATTTTCACCACTGTGACAGGAATCTGAATCGTAATTATCATAATCCAAATGGTCTTCAATTTCTGACGAAATTCCACCTTCAATGTCTTCCTCTTCTAATATATTTGCTATTTTTCATGGCTGGAAAATACGACGACATATTTACAAAGAAATAAAATCAAAATAATATTTTTGAAACAAAAAATACACTAACACATTACGTCGCAAAAGGGTCAAAACGACCCATTCTCACTTTACACCTTCTTACTATCTAAATGCTGCACGGGAAGTGGCTGAAGTGAGGTGTGCGGATAGCCTGTGAACCCACTTGAAGGTACTTATTGCGACGATATGAATGAACTAATACAAAAAGAGTTATGGCACAAAAACTAAAGTACTGGGTCTTTTTGACCCAGGCGCGCCTATCCACGGGTTAAAGATGTCAAACAGATGTGATTGTTTTGGAAAAGAAGAAAAAATTGTAACTTAAAATTCACTTCAATCCACTTGAACTTCACTAAAAATAGCTTTGTGTCGACCATAAGATAGATAAAGGAATGAAATCAGTGTTTACTTGGACTCCAAACGATATTCTACTGCTATGTCAACAAGTTTTAAAATAATATGATATTATTTTATTTTATATGACGTGTTAGGGCCTGTTTCACAATGTCCGAGTAGGCACTACCCACTGAATAAATTCAAGAATTTGACAGAATTTGTATGAAATTTTCTGCCAAGTAAGATACTCGAAACTTAATCATAGGTGGTGAAATAGACCCTTAGTGCAATAAAGTTACTTTGAAGAGTAAAAGTACTTTATCCTGTTTGGACTATCTGGCAGAACATACCACTTAAGTCAAAGGTGTTGGCCTTGGATCAAGGTCTAAGTTCAAGGTCTAAGGAAACTTAAGACAAGCAAATTTATAATATGTTGGTTGAATACACTGAATAAAGTCTTTTAAAGCACACACAATAAGTTGAAATGTTAATTAAACACACGCTGCAGATATAACTACACAATTTAACTAATAAAATACTCGATATAGAAAGCTAATTTTTATTGGCAATCAGAGAGCGATAAGCAAGCGATCAACAATCAAAAAAATGGTTAACGCAATTTGACAGCTAAAGGAGATGGAAAACGGTAGGCCCAACAGTACGAAGTTGAGAATTGAGATATGATCCAAAAAATTAGTCATATTTTTTTACTTAAGAATATGAAAAACTCACTTCAATTCACATTCTAGAAGCAGAGAAATATGAGAAAGATAGTTTTCGTGAGATATCGATTCAGTAATCGATTACACAGTTACGAAAATAAAACTTTTGCACAAAAAAATTAACTCAAAGTGATTAAATGCACTGTATATATGCAATATAGTCTTCGACTTCAACTATGTGCATCAATCATCAATCATCAATAAATCAAATATCAATTAATTACTGAAAAAATAATATTAATGATTATCGATTCAAATCTCTATTATTTTTCTTCTTATTTTTAGTCTATGTCACTGACAGTTGCCGACTGTTCTTGTTTGCTCACTCGTTTCGTGTTTTGTTGTGTTGTGTGTGATTCGGCAATGGCTTGCACCTCAGTCTGTAAGTAAATATAACCTCATCTAAACAGCTACCATCCTGGCCGGTTTAAAATACATGTAGTTAGAAGGCCTACAGAGATTGTTCACAGCTATGGCAAATAATTATTTATTTATCAAATAATGTTATAATACCCTCATACACAATAGTACATACCCGCGAAACGAGTCACAATAGTCAAACAATAACAGCGCGGTCTCATAAGACTGGTCGGGAATTCATGAATTAGGTAGTGTTTATGTAGCTGAAGATTACAGTAAGTACGTAAGTACAGTAGTGATTGTGTTTGTCACGCGTGCTGGAACTTGGCTCAAAGCGCTAACGCTTGCCTAACGCTTGAAGTCGTTGACGTTCATTTATATAATATTATGATTTTTCAAACATTTTCTAGTAAGTATAATATTGGTGCAAAACAACATATTTTGCACTTCAGGAATCAGCTGTTAGTTAAAGATTGTCACATAACTTCAGTTTTACTTAATCTCTTATATCTCTGTTCTCAGATTGACAAAATCTGCTGAATTGTCAGTGAAAGGTTGATAATATATAAGCTATTAATTGACACCACTTTCATCTTCTTACACCTAGGCCCAAGATTGTATGTAATCGTTTCAGTCTCCTTTGCTTGCCGATCGCTGTCGCATTGCTGTCAAAAACCATACGTAATACGAAGTAAAACGCTATCGCTAGGGATTCGAGTGCAACAATGCACATTTTAGTTAGTTGATTGCTCCATAGAGGCAGCACTGTCGCTAGATTGCTATCGCGTGGTTTTCGCTAATACGTAATACGAATTTGCCATTGGAGAGCAATTTTCGTGCAATTTTTGCTATCGCTCGGCTTTTGCAAGATACGTAATCAGCCTGCGGGTTGATCTTCAAGGTTAAGCAACGCTTGCCAAGGTTGGTCTGTGGATGAGTGACCATCTTAAAATAACGAGTTTCCTCCGTGCCTCGGAAAGCACTCGGACACGGACTGGCAGGCTGATAAAAATGAAAAACTAAAGTACTGGGTCTTTTTGATCCAGGCGCGACTATCCGCGGGTTAAAGATTTCGAACAAATGTGATTGTTTTGGAAAAGAAAAAAAATTGTAACTTAAAATTCACTTCAATCCACTTGAACTTTACTAAAAATAGCTTTGTGTCGACCATAAGATGGATGAAGGAATGAAATCAGTGTTTACTTGGACTCCAAACGATATTCTACTGCTATGTCAACAAGTTTTAAAATAATATGATATCATTTTATTTTATATGTGTTAGTGCAATAAAGTTACTTTGAAGAGTAAAAGTACTTTATCCTGTTTGGACTATCTGGCAGAACATACCACTTTAGTCAAAGGTGTTGGCCTTGGTTCAAGGTCTAAGGAAACTTAAGACAAGCAAATTTATAATATGTTGGTTGAATATACTGAATAAAGTCTTTTAAAGCACACACAATAAGTTGAAATGTTAATTAAACACACGCTGCAGATATCGCTATATCGCAGATGTCGCTAGATTGCTATCGCGTGGTTTTCGCTAATACATAATACGAATTAGCGATTGAAGAGCAATTTTCGTGCAATTTTTGCTATCGCTCGGCTTTTGCAAGATACATAATCAGCCTGCGGATCTTTTTGACGTTAAGCGATTGATCGCGCGGCCACTGCGCGATAATTGCGAATTGTTTGCTGATCGCTGTTTCATACATAATCAGCCCGCCGGCTGTCATTTGCAGATCTTTGGCAGTCGTTACGGATAGTCAGAAGCCAGTAAATCTGACTCCAGTCTCGCCATGAAGTACCCTGTTATCCCATTTAATGGGTGGTGGAGGTCTGATAGGCAGCCGCTCCTCGTAAAATACTGGTATTCAGCTAAATCCAGCTTGACTGGAAGCCGACCCCAATATAGTTGGGAAAAGGCTAGGCAGGCAGGCAGTTTTTGTCCAGAGAAAATACCAGTTCTATTCTATGGAGATGCTTATGCATCTGTTTAGCTTTCCGTGTTAATTCAGCTTCCTGGGAAACAAGCATAAACAAAGGACAAAGGAATGTGTTTTTATCTTGCGCATACTAACAAGAGAGCGTTCTCTGAACAAATTTAGAGCTGTTCCCGCTGCGCGGTGAACTAATAAGTGTAATTAAAATGTCGACACGGTTGGCGCAGTGGTAGAGCCGGCTGCGCTATGGGTCGCGGGTTTAATTCCCGCACCGAACAAATATTTGTATGGTCTACAAATGTGATATTATTTAGCGCATGCTAATTGCCGTTACGCTCACCGCTGTTTCGCTCTGTATTCTGCGATGTACGCAGACTGTCTTCGACTCCTCATTGAAAGGTTGCAAGTTGAATGGATTGATTAATTTTATTTCGCCAAGCCAATATTTTGCACGTTATTATCGAGAGAGCGGACGTTATTGAAAATAAACAAAATCTATAAAAAAGAAACTTACCCTCAGACAAAACATTCCTTGCCTGTAGGCAAATGTATCATAATTATGATATTTAGCGCTATACCTAACGTAACGTACAGAATCGTTTTCAGCGGAGATAGCACGCTATGACGGCCTTTCATAATCTTACGATGCTGTAAGTGACGAGCTGTACAAGTGTAACAAAAATCGAGCGAGAGTAACAGATTTTTATTGACTAAAACCCCACCTATGTTCCTTTAATAGCCCTTTGTGTTTCAGGGCCGCGGTAACTTTATAGAACAATCCTGCAGTTCAACATGTAATATAACCTTGAAAGTTTTAATAAAATAACGCCCAACTATTTTAAACTTAGGCACGCCTAGAACTAATCTACCTTCAAACAAACTTATCAGATATCGAAGGTTGATCGCAAACACGTATCAAAGTAGTTATCGAGTCCCAAAGTACGTAGTTGCTATGTCGCCTAGGGACGATCAACGATATATCTATGATCTTGAATTAGAAGCCCTAAAATTAATATTATCCATCAAATAAGGTAAAGGAAAGACGAACTTAGGCCCCTAGGAGCATTCTCGTTTCGGCACCCAGATTTTCGGCACCAAAATTGAATGGTAGTAACCTATACAAAATCCGAGGAGCTCGTGGCTAGATAATAACAGTCGCATCGGTCGATCTTCAAGGTTAAGCAACGCTTGCCTAGGTTGGTCTGTGGATGGGTGACCATCTTAACATAACGAGTTTCCTCCGTGCCTCGGAAAGCACGTTAAGCCGTTGGTCCCGGCTGTCATTTGGAGATCTTTGGCAGTCGTTACGGATAGTCAGAAGCCAGTAAATCTGACTCCAGTCTTGCCATGAAGTACCGTGTTACCCCAGTTAATGGGTTGTGGAGGTCTGGTAGGCAGCCGCTCCTCGTAAAATACTGGTATTCAGCTAAATCCGGCTTGACTGGAAGCCGACCCCAATATAGTTGGGAAAAGGCTAGGCAGATGATGATGAGTAACCTATACAAAATCTCAATCCAAAATAGCTATTGGTGCCGAATCGAGAATAGCTTGGGTGTCGAAAATTATGGTCCGAAGCGGAAATACTCCCCCTAACAACTTAAGGGCAACTCAATTTGCATTTGAAAAGTTAAGGGTTGTACAACATTCGATGATAATTTTCAATTCCAAACTCGATAATGGTTTTCATCTTTTTGTCTTACCTAACTTAATATAAAATGAAGTTTTAATTTCATATTTATTGGAACTGAAAGGAAATCTTTTAATGAGTTTACGTCAATGTAATTAAAAGGACTTATTTTCTTTTGCTTTTGATTTAACTTTCCTTTTAAAATTAATAGGAAAGTACATGATTAATATACAAATTAGAACAGATCTAGAAATTAAAATAAGATTGTCATCATCATCATTTCAACTGAAAAACATCTACACAGCAGGCTGGACATAGGCTTCCCCGAAGTGTTCCGCAACGACCAGTCCTTTGCGACTCGCAATAATTGGATTCCCGCGATCCTCATAATGTTATCGGCCCATGTTTTGTGAGTCTTTAATTCCCCGAACTATTTCATTTGAATAAGTTATCAGAACCACGAGCAAAACCTTATTCGATTTTCACCTAATTCTATTGCACAAAAAGTCTCGCTTGAGAGCACAGTTTACACCAGACTAAAAAGAAAAAAACTATGCCCCTTCTTCCGTTCCCCAAATCAACGCTTGCTTCGCTAATATAATTTTAAGGCACACACGATGAAGACGAACTAAGTATGTCGGATATTTCTAGACTAATCCCATCAGTATCTCACTTCACTTGCTCCGTAAGACGTCGGCACCTATTTTCTTATTGGGTCAAAGTCTTCCCCTCACCTAGAAAGTTTTAGTGAATTTATCTCGTGAATTTTCTCAAAACTTGGTGCGAAATCCACTTTATCTGGGAAAGCGATGGAGTTCGTATATCAATTGCGTATGTCTTCAAGTGAGAATGTTTTGTGCGTGTTTCGTGTGTTTATTAAATTCTTATGGGTTCCTTGGATCGTCGATCGAGTAGTCGTTAACGTGCCTACTGCTCAATTTTTTGATTAAAACTTCGCGGAAAACGATTATGAGTAATGGTTAGTTCGATAATCATAATCAAAAATCATAGCAAAATCAATCTGATAATGTTCCCACTGCTGGGATTCAGGCCTTCTGTCTTGGAGAGAGAATGGATTATAATCCACCACGCGAGACCAGTACGGATTGGTTGGAACTTTTGGCTCTAGGACAGGCCAGTTCCCTCACGATGTTTTCCTTAACCGTCCTGAGAGCAGGCAGTCAGTGCGTGCGCGGTGGAAGGATTGAATAATATTTATAATTAAAATTTTCTTTCTTTTTAATTCCGTAGGAATTCTCGACGACGTTAGCACTCACCAGAGTCATGTATTAACCAAACAAACTGTGTTTAGTACGCCGCGGTCTTGACTTCATGACTTCCCTAAACACTATTAAATCTTACAAGTCAACAAAAACAATCCTTTGTTTTTCTTATTTCTGGTGTTAAGAATGAAATCGTCGTTTGGTGTAGAAAGCACACTTATGCTTTTTCGACGTGGCGTTCAAGAGGTAAAACTTAAGAAAAAAAGCCAGTTAAAAATCAGAAAAATAAACCGTCTAACTACGAAAATCAGAATAAAATTTCATTACACATAAATAAAACCGGAAAACTCAGAAATGAACATTTCATCGAGGTGAATAGCGGCCATTGAATGCCGTAATAACGTATGCGCACTCGTGGAAACTACCCTCGGAATCACACAAATCAATTGGCCGTCAAATCACGGCATTTGCAGATGTTTTTCCGGTACTTAGGGGAATAAAAAAGTTTGTTTTTTGTATGTAAATTCGCTTGGGGGACCAGAGCGACCTTTGCGGGTAAATGGGCCAAGTTTTATGATTACTACACATGGTAGGGAACACGGAATGTTAGTTTAGGTATATGTTATTTTTGGCAAAATTGGTAAAGTCTACCTTTAACCCTCCGTGCGCCTATAAAACACGTTTTTTTTTGAGGTGGGAGAAGTCATTGGGTGACTTCTCCCACTTTAGGATGCCGTGGGAGGATGTGTCAGACTTTTACTGATTAAAAATTGACTGTGTCCCCCACTTATCCTTTGCGTTCTAGGACCGTGGGTTTACTTTCATTCTGTTTGGCCCCTATGGCTTTACTGACATCTCTTTGAGGCATGTGTGATACAAAACGCAGCATGGACGCTTCGGGGTCGGTCTGGGTGGTCGTTTGCAAGCCCATGTCTACGATGGCTGGAAATAGGGGCGAGGATCACGGCGGTTGGAGCGTGAGGAAATTCGTTTCCTCACGCGAACAGCCGTCTCCTTCACCAGCATTACCACTTCGCAGAAGGAGATGGTCACATACCACTCCCCATTTCGGTGTGAGAGGTCTTCGCCGAATATAAGAATCCTTTGGCTAATAATAGGTACCCGTATTTTCAATCAAACTAAAATTTAATAAACTTTTCCTATGTTGAAATTAAGTTCAATAAAAAGTTACTTCATCTACAAGAATATCTTGATTTATTAATAGGCGTAGATTAAGTTAGGTTCCCTTTTACTCAAACCTTATTAAAAATACAAGAACGAATATCTTAGAATTTGAATTACGCTTTATAATAACTTTACATCGTTACCACTTCCCCGCTTCTAAATTAAGTAATATAAAGTTCCACAAAATATAGACATGAGTTCTTCCGACGTGTCGTTTCAATTTCGCTGCTTTCATAATTTGGTAGTCGGGTGACGAATTTCCATACCACGCGGCTCAAGAAATTGCTTAGGAATTACGTCGCGTCTTTAAGGCATTCCACAGACGGAGCAACTTTTGAAAGTTGTCACAATATTCATGTAGTTTATTCTAATACCGTAACCGTAACTCTAGTCGGTCTTGCTGTCTGTTATCTCTACACGTCTTAACGGTTGAATGAATAAATATAGAATTAAGGACATGTGTACATAGTCTAACCTCTTCCTCGACGGTCCTGGATTAGGAATGTTTTTTATTCCAAGAGAATGTTCTCTTTAAGTGTCGTTTATCACGCAAGCGAAACTGCTGTCAGCACACTTTTATTTTGAATAACAGCACAGACAGAGAAACAACTAACTTTACAACTTTGTTTATCGACGATAGTTTTCAAATGATAATGTGCCAAAATTTGTTCCAAAATTGACGTAACTAGTAACCTGTTTTTAACACTTGTGTCTAGTCGTTCGTTTCACCAACCTGCAACCACAAAGCTTTGAGCCGTTGAACGACTTCAATCCTTCTTCGACTTTAACAGTACCTTGAGCGTGTTGCCTTTTAAAAAGTTGATAGGCTTGTGAACTGAAGTTGCTGCGTCTGTAGATCGCCTTACGAGTTTATATACACACCAGTTGTTCGGAAATGAGGTAACAGAGCTTATTTCCTCGTATGGAGTCAGGAGTTTATAACAGTTTAAATTTCAAGTTAAATGTATGTTAATACGATTAGGTATACTAGATATTCTATTTTACAAAGGCAAGTTGGTCTACAAGGTGTGTGTAGGTATATCGAAACATTTCTGTGTACGAAAACTGTTTCCTATGACACTGAGCGCTTCTGAGACGAGAGAGAAAGTGGACACGTGCATGAGACACATCCAGGACCAATGTGCTTTCCGTGCGGTAAGGTCTAAACCCGGGTCGACGGCACATTGTGTTTCGCGCGCGCCTCAAAGAGATGACAACACAATTGGCGGGGTTGGAGATTGTTCGAGAAGCTACCGTAACCCTTTCAAAAAGGGTGACAAAAGGATTACTGGTAGTAGTAAAAGTCTAACCTTCCCTCTTGCTCTACTCAGAGCGGGACCAGCCATTTGATGGTTTTCCACGTAAAAAAGGACCAAAAGGAAAAAAGGAGAAAGAAGGCGTGTCAGACTTTCGCTGCCTAAAACGTAGTTATGTTCCTATGTTCCTACATTAGCGCTTTGCGTTTCAGAGCCATGGTAACTCTTTCAAATACTCTCGCAACCTATCTACAATACTTCTGTCTTCTTCGAATTTATTTCAATAATTGTTAATTTTGTTAATTTATTCTTTGTTCAAAATGGTAATTACAAGTCGTGACGGAGACTTGGAATTTGTTTTGAGAAAGCATTTTGATTAAGTTCGTAATGTGTTAAAGGTTAAGTTAATTTATAATTAGGAGACTGGAAGTTTTAATGTACTGTGCTCGCGCTTGGAAAATAATTATTTCTTGCGAACAAGTTCTTTCGTTTTGTCACTGACGTTAATCAATCAGTCGATTTCAATTAGGTAATTTTGGGGTCGGTATTTTTTATATTTTTCTTGTTGGTAGACTCGCTCTTGACCACTATCTCACCTGATGGAAAGTGGCGTTGCCTGTAAGTAACTTATTCACTCTTGACTTATAACTCAGGCGTCCTGTCTACTCTAGTTTAACACATTCATTGTGCGTAAACCTTGGTGTTTTCTGATGGTTATAACCTGGGGATTTTTAAGTTAATAGTGGTTAGTTCTAGTAGTATTATTTAGTCACGAGAAGCTCGTGGCTAAATAATAACAGCCGCACAGGTCGATCTCCAAGGTTAAGCAACGCTTGCCTAGGTTGGTCTGTGGATGGGTGATCATCTTAACATAACGAGTTTCCTCCGTGCCTCGGAAAGCACGTTAAGCCGTTGGTCCCGGCTGTCATTTGTAGATCTTTGGCAGTCGTTACGGATAGTCAGAAGTCAGTAAATCTGACTCCAGTCTTGCCATGAAGTACCGTGTTACCCCAGTTAATGGGTTGTGGAGGTCTGGTAGGCAGCCGCTCCTCGTAAAATACTGGTATTCAGCTAAATCCGGCTTGACTGGAAGCCGACCCCAATATAGTTGGGAAAAGGCTAGGCAGATGATGATGAGTGGTTACTTCTAGGCAAGCGTGCTCCATCGACGTCTTGCATTTTCCAGGTCACCGTCATGTTCTACATATATTAATATTATTATTATTTGCGACGGTATAAAATAGATTATTACTGAGTTATAATAATTAAAATCATCAATACAACCCTCTCAGTTCAGCTAACTCTGTTGTATAACTTTTTCATGAAATAGCTATTGAATAGGGTTAGCTAAACTCTGTACTGAGTAGATACAAGATGGCACCAAACGTCAAAAACGTGTCGTAAAATAAACTCACACTAGATACTATGAACTCAACAGGCGCGAGTAACAGCACTATATCCCCGTTCCATTGCCTAACAGGCTCAGGGACACCGAGTCAATGAACTGCCGATAATCCGCCACAGCACCACAGAATTCAATATTGTTGAAAGTGACGCTACTCGTATAAACACCGGCCCAACGAGTGAATAAAAAAAACGTACGCGTTCCAAACCACGACTATATTTTCATCCACTTCAACATTTTCAATTCCGGAAAGCTAAAAGCTGTTAGATTCGATACATGGGAATAAAAAAGAATTTGTTGAAAATCGAATGCTACTTCAAAATTAAACTTTATACCTCAGACATAAGATAGGTAATTGAACGTAGAAAACATTTTATAGTGTGTGTGCGGTGGCATAGCTGAAATGTTTGTTGGTGTATTTCGGTTTTATAGCAAATTGATTTATACATGAATTTCATGACAAGAACCAATAATGATGGTCATTTTGTGGATCAAATACAATGATCTGTTTCTACGACATTTCATGGTAACAATACGGAAGGCAGTAAATCGTACATGCAAGGTCACAAGTATATACTGTCATAAAAATCCATATCCATACTTCCCGTATTATTATAAATATCATAGTAACTCTGAAGTAACAGAACTAGCTTGAACCCCAAGGATAGACAGATTTGCACTAAAGGCTGTGTTAAAATAAATATTACAAGAATTCAAGCAAAAGTAAATAAAAAACAATCACAAATCAATAGAATAAGCCAAGTCCTGAACTTGAACAATCTGGAAAATATATAAAATAAAAAAATAGCCGAAACTATACCTAGCCCATTTCTCACAAACAAACTACAAAAAAGCAAAAAGTCTACAAACGAAAGCCTAGATTCGAAACCCCGTCATTCTCTCACAAGCCAGTCTAGTATTTGAGCCAGCCCTTCGACTGGGAGCGTGGCGCCTCCTGTAATCCGGCGACACGGAGGTCGGGTGAGGCGGATGGTCTGACGTCAGGGCACCTGCACCGAGCGGCCCATGATGGCCGTCCGCGCTAAGCCAGGCATCAACATGGGTCCCTCGGAGGAGTCTGAGGGACGCAGGTTGGCTAAGGAGGGGCGGACCGGGCCAGGGGGGCGCCACCCAGCAGCCAATAGTCCCCGTGCCGGGCGGTAGAGGGACAGCGGTCGTGCAGTGGGCGTGCGGTGACAGCCTGACTGAAGACCAGACCCGATCCTTTTGGCATTTATGTAAAAGGAGAACTTGATTGACATATCAACGCATAGTCGAGACTACAGGGCCTAGGAGTGTAAAATTTTACACAAGGTTTCCTTTTAAGACGTAGGCAAGTACTAAGAGAGGATTTTCTAAAATTCACCCCTTAAGGGTCCGGGGTGTCCAAAATATGTATGAAGAAGCCTACTTTCACCGGTTGAAGCCGATGGCAGAAGCTAATCTAAATATATATTTTATTTTTAAACTTCCCACTCTAGGAATTCCTGTATCGCAGGTGCGTTCACAAACATTTAAACGTAGATACATACCTACATAAAACTGCAAGAAACACTAACTTGCCATAGTAATTTTTGCAGCTTTATAAGAACGTTTTATTAAAGACTATGAGTAAAAATTGACGTTGGAATACGACAGGTACCATAGCACAGATAATTAAAAACCACTCATTTATCACGAAAAAATCCATTAAAAATTAATGTCGCTCGAAGGTAATTCGTTTCAAAAATTTTCGCCATCAGTTACCGGCGATTCGGCGATTTCAGCGGACTTCGCTAATTTAACGAATAGTCCGGATCCCGTTAATTTGGTAATTTATCAGAGTAATAAATCCGAACGAAGCCTTACTTTTCACATTATCAAGTTCCATCATTTCCGCAGTCGGGAGAACAAGTGAACCATTTGGGGTGCAATTAATTCATTTATGAGAGATACTTTCGTATAATTTTTAGATTATGTTTAATGGGTGGGCTGTTTCAAATAATTTTTTTTATTTTTATGACACTACAAGAACCTGTTTTAATAATATGAGACACAACTTCGCGATTAATAATGGGTACATTTCCATAAAATACATAAAATTATGGCATATAGTATGTAGCGATGGGAGCCGACGGAGGGGTGGGTGAAGACGGGTGATGCTGACAAAGGTAATGGCAAAGAGACAACAAAGATGATGATCTAGTTTGAATAAAAACAGAAGTGGTACCAAACAAAAATTAATATGATTTAACTAGTAACCAACACTAATTACAAATAGCCAAAGATTTTTTATCAGTAATTATTTAATTTTTAGTAATTAATTAATTAATCAAAAAAACCTGTCTAATTTACCGAAAGTAAAAACAAAGGATTTTGATTTACAAAGGGGTTACCCCAAAGAGATTTTAGTACAAACTATAAAGAGATAAAATTTCACATAAAGTAAGTTCAAATTGAAAACATAAAAGGGTATAAAATATTATGTTTTTGAGACTAACGCTTCCCGCCCACGACAGACTTTTTGTAGGTCCGATAATATAATCGTTACATATTATAATCCTATAGTATATTCTGACCGACTTTTTGTAGGCCGTGTGCGTTGCACTATTGCTATCAGTGTATTCTATTTTTCACCTACAAGAAATTGTTCACCGACTATCGGTCGTGGGCGGGCAGCGTAATATATTTACACAATAACATTATAATTAATTATTTGCAAAGAATAATGTGGAGTTTGTAATCGTTTTACGAGACAAAAGCTTGCCTCATATACATAGATAACAAAAATACAAATCTTCTTCTTAGCGTGTTGATGGCAAAACTCTTCAAATACAATGCCTGGCCCAGTATTCGGCCACGGCAATGCCGTCCACTGATGCTGTCATTAGGTCATGGCGTAAGCATGTAACAGGGCACGTAATGCAGGATAGAAGGTGGGACATGGTCTAAAGTACAAATAATGGCGTACTTAATTTCGTGTTAAAAATTTCCTGATTTATGGGGTTATTGTAAACTCATCACATTTTCGTTTCATTTTCATTCGCCGGCGCAGTTTGGTGAATCGAAAATGTGACGAGTTTACAATAACCCGATTTATAAAATCCTCACCAAATAAAAATGCCTTGAATATTTTTTACTTTCTCTATGCTTGCTACTCCTACTGTTATTCGCTCTTATCTGCTTGGCAGACTGATGATTACAGTATATTACAGCTATAAAGTATGCTGCCCATCCCCTGCGTATTATTTCATATTTTTTCCTCCTACGATAAGCCAGAGAAAATGATAAGAGACCTCTTGTTTACTTTCAGTAGCATAGCCGAAATAAAGAAACTGGCAATAAAAAGTAGATTAAAATAAAGAAGTATCACTTTTTTTAGTATTTTCAAAGCAATGCATTGTACTCTTATAAGTTTACATCTGTCATACTTGCAAACGGGTGTTTTAGATTTACAATCTAAGTAACTGTCTAAGTTTTTTCTCTCTGTTGAATACTTATTGTACATGACAACGCTCTTTATGTGATAAAATATGTATTTAATAATACATATTTTATCACATAAAGAGCGTTGTCATGTTTAATGCTTAATATTGCACATAATTTGTCTCTACATCACTTAAAGGTTGACGGGTAAAAAATGCATTATGGCATTAAGATCGCCTCTGTACTTTTGTGTGCATAAAGAATTAAATAAATAAGTAAGTTTGTCCTTGTCAAAAGAACAAAAGTATCTTTAAAAACACAAAAAAATGACGAACTAAAAGGATCTTTTGTAACGTTTAAACCTACGTTTAAATTGCTAAACAATATTTATATTGAAATTCTCGTTAAAGTAATTAATCTGAAAACAAAAGATTGAGAATTAATTGTTCTGTTTTATTTCATTTAGAACACAAATTATTATTTGATTAAATCCAATGGAAATAAAATTAATCACGGCTAATTTGTCACCATTAATCTAAGTCAGGGTATGATATTGTAATTATAAATTTTGTAATTTAGGCCTTGAACAAATTTTAGTCGAAAATTCTAGCCTAGAAGTAACAAGATTATTATTAACAAATAGAAATGTTATTGCTACAAATTTTACTTACTTTTGGTTTGGCGGAATGTCTGGCTTTCACCGCAGTCATAAATTAAGAATTGCCATAAAACATGCCTTTTGGACAAGCAGCGATGCGAATTATTTTTTTGCTAGAGATTTTGGTTTAAGCGTTTTTACAATGTGTGATTCAATAAACGCACAAACTGAAAGTAGTAATATATAAAACGAAAAAAAAAATGCTAAATCGATACGAAGGAGGTAGAGAACTTGGGATCCCGGAATCTATCTATGGATAGTAGAATAATGCTATCTTGACATATCGCTTGAATATTTTATAAAATCTCGCCAAATGTCACTTAGTTTGCCTGTCGAAAGGTAAGAAATAGTTACCTACCTGGAACGCAAGGCAAAGTAGGCAAAGTTGACTGCGAATATTATTTGCATGCCATGTTATAGCAGGATATTTTACTGTAATACCTCATTTACCATATTGTAGCAAATAAAGAAGTAGGAATATGGAAGTGGGTTTTATTTAGTAAAAGTCTGACACACCCTTTCACCCTGCTCTAGAGCAAGAGAAGGCATTGAATGATTTCCCACCTAAATAAGAGCGGTAGTCATTTCATAATGTCCAACCTAAAAACAAATCAAACTTGACTACTGCAGTACAGGTCAATCCCATGCCTATACGAGTACTCTGGCTATATAGGCACATTGTTATGCCATGTAAATCGGCAACTGTTGTATCCAAATCCAATGAATATTTACTGCGAATATTGCCGAACTATGGAAACAAAACCTGTCGTGCGGCAAATGTTTTAGACAGCCTCTGTCACAGATATACGAATCATAAATGCTTTGTCCTATTGAAAATATTGCGTTAGTTTGAATCAATTCAGTTGGTGCTTGAATTTCGATTTTCAAACTGCCACGTTTTATACAAATGTAACTATAGTGAGGCCATTAAAATGTTAGTTTTAAACCTTGTCTATTGTAGCACGGCAAAACGGTACGAGTATATGTATATTTTTATCTTTTGTGTAGCGTGCGTTTATTATTGTTGCTTTTTATCAGTAGGCAATAGAAATAATAATATAATTAAAGCGCTCTGAGTGGAGCGTTAGGAGTGCCAGACATTTACTGAGTAAACCCATATCTGTGAACTCCACTTTGCATGTAAAATGATCGCGAGTTTCCTTTTCAAATCCTGCTGAGCTCCTAAGGTTTGCTGACATCTCTTTGACGATTAGGGCCCGGTTAAGACGATTAATGGACGGCCCGATGGCAAGCTAACCATTGCTGATCGTCCACAAGCTCACGCCTAATGCTAGTAACTATTTAGTTATCTGGGCTGATGCCTCTCTAGCTACTCCTCAAAGAGAAACCATGATAATGACGTTCCCAGCACTGGGTTTCAACAGCCACAAATATGGTATTGGTATTTGCTTTTAAAATCTAGTATCACAAGCATCACAAGCTATATAGTAACACATACGCTATGGAACTACAAATTCTATAATCCTGCTCGTCGTAGTCCAAAACACGGGTGTATATAAATAAAATGCAAATAAGTCGATGGAACAGATCGTCCGGTGCATCCAGCAGTTTATACTGGTATCTGCTGTTTTATTCAACGCTCTCAGTGAAATCCAATCGTATTCTGCTAGTATTTTCCAAACGTTAACCGTTTTTTAAGTTACGAATATAAATCTTTTAAAACACTCTTATAAAGTGTGTTTTTAGATGTGGATCGAGTGAAAGTAGGTATTCAAAGACACAGACTGAATTATCGTTAAAAAGTACTCAATACGTTACATTGGTATTAGGTTTTTGAAATATTTTTTTGCTACAACACTGAATAAGAATTATATTTGTTTATAGAATACTCACGATTTTGCAAAATAGATTATTAGTACTCTCAAGAACCTGTCAATCTTTTCGTTGATTAAAATTCCATTAGACTTTAGAACTAAAACGTTCAGTACTAATGAAAATAAAATTAAGTACTTAAAAAAATGTCCACATTAAGACAGGAAAGAACAAGAAGTGTTAAATAAAAACTAAAAAAGAACTACTGGAAAATATAAGGCCATGTAGTAAAGATAATAAGATTATGGTGTGTGCTAAAATTAAATACACGTATGAATAATGTATGGCAAAGAGCGCTTGGATGTAGGATGACTGGCGACACATTTCCATATTTCCAGCTCAACGCATTGCATTAAGGACAAAGGTCAGTGGTATTGTTCGCCTACCGTTTTAGCTTTTTACTCGGTTAGGCTTGAGACCTAATGGGTTATGAAAAAAATACTTTTTATCGTTGTAAGTGAAATGGTGACTTTATCGTCACCTTGTAGCAAGAAGCGTAGCAACTGTAGTATTGGCGTAGCAAAATTGCTACGGCGTAGCATTTAACGTAGAGGCTAAAGCTACGAGATAATTGTGATATCAGGGAGTTTTAATATTTATTTCACCGGGTCTTACCACCACCATGATTTAGTAAAGAACTTTCCGAAGCACGGCGGAATCTCGATATTTTAAGACGGATCTTGAAACTGATCCCAGTAACTTTTGTCTGACCTTAAATTGACTAAGGTGTGTGGCTAGTATTATTTTAGCCACGAGTCATAAGTGTGAACCATAAAATGCTCGGCAGGAGAGATATTTTTAGCAAATACTTCACACGATTCTTTGGAGTATGCCCGTTTCGGTACCCAGATTTTCAGCATCAATAGGTATTTTGGACAGGTAGTAACCATACAAAATACCAGTCCAAAATACCTAATGGTGCCGAATCGAGAATAGCCTGGGTGCTGCAAAATCTGGGTGCCGAAACGGAATACTCCGATTTTTTCTTCGACATACTTGATTATATTGCCGACTCAGCATTTACGGGCGACAAGAAATACTGATACAGATAAAGCTTGCCGATCAAAAATAGTATTAAATAGAATGTCCTACCTATTACCATTAGAATTAAGGGTTATTTACTAAGACTGTGGTTTTTGACATTTGAGGAATTAGGAATAAATAATCATGATTTTTTTTATCTAAAGACGGACGAGATGACTTTAAGTTTAGTTTAAGAACACTGTAATATTTATTATTTTGTCGTCAATTCAGGTTTGTTATAAAAAGTTTCGAGAACTGAATGCGTCCTTAAGTATGGCACCTGTCGCGCGATGCGGTCGCTTGGTCTTTTAGTACTCCATAATCCACCTAAGCAGTGGGTCGCACGCCCCAGTCGTGCAATGGTCGCGGGTCGCAGTCGTGTGTCGCTGTCGCTGAGAACCGAATGCTACCTTTCGGTTAGCGCTATGAACACTATCCATGAGGATACATAAATATAGATTATTCACGACATTGGTTTCAGTTCAGCACATAAAACGGTCAAGTTTTGCGTGGCTTGCATTTGCCGAGAGCTGCAACGAAGCTGACATAATGTTGTTGTGTCGCTATATTTTACGATATGACCACAACTGCCATGTAAGCATAAATCGCGGAAAAGAGTAAATTTCCGTTTTAAAAATAAAGTGAAAGTGCATCGACCATGAAATATTTGAGTTTAAGAAATGATTATAGTGGGATGTGATTATGTTAGACAAATAAAAGTTCATACGTATCATTATTTTATCCAAAAGATGTCTACTTTGCCAAAAGATGTCCACGCTGGACATAGGCCTCCCTCGAGCATGGCTACAACGACCGGTCCTGTGTTAGTCGCATCGATAATAGTAAAAAGAAAAGATTTGGATTTTTGTGTTTTTGTTTGTAACGAATAAAATCAAAAACTACTGGACCGATTTTGAAAATTCTTTCACCAGAATAGTACAATGCTATTTTATTTTCTAGTTTCATGTGGGTGAAGCCCCTGCCAGAAGTTAGTGTAGTATTTATTTAAAAAAAACTCTAAAGTTCTAAATAAAGATCCATGTTCCGTAAGCTGCCTTGGTATCTAAGTTCTATTTGTAATCGTTTTCGTCTCAATTATATAAACGGCGATATAGTCAAAATATATTCAGTTTTGGTGGAATTTACTACTACGATCTCATTTAGGATTGTCAAATTATTTCAAAGAAATGGTTCATCCAATCGGAGAAAACTACTAAAGCCACCTAGAAAATCGTTTAGTTTTAAATTAGGTACGTTCCTAATTGAATTTGTAGATTTTTATGGTGCTAGTAGAGTTATAGCGATATGGTTCTATTTTTAGGGTTCTGTACCTCAAAAGGAAAAAACGGAACTCTCTGTTGTCCGTCAATCTGTCTGTCTGTCAAGACCCTTTATCTCAGGAACGCGTAAAGGTATCGAATTAAAATTGAAACCATACTCAAGTCCACGATCTCTTGAATCTATGCAAAAATCAAACTTGAAAGTTGACAGTAAAAAAGATTTTTTTGTCGCAAGAAACGTACATTTAGACACTGCCAAAGGAATCAAAATTCATAGGGTACTTCCCGTTGACCTGAAATCTTGAAATTTGGCACGAAGCAAGGTATTACAGCACAAATATAGTATAAAAGTCTGAAAATTCATAGTTACGTCACAAGAAAAAAAAATCTTCAAGACTCGATTCGAGAATTGAACTGTTTTCATAAGTAAGTTGCAAGTATCGCGTTGAAATTAAAATCATTTACTAAACTCCGAGGTCCCTTGATACTGTGCAAAAATCAAACTTGTAAGTTAACGAAATCTATACTAATATTATAAAGAGGTAAAATTTCTGGAACTACTGGTCCGATTTGAAAAATTCTTTCAGTGTTAGATAGCCCACTTATCGAGGAATGCTATAGGCTATATACCATCACGCTACGACCCACGGGAGCGGAGCAGTAACGAAAAATGCGGTTGAAACCGCAGGGGACAGCTAGTAAATAGATACAGCCATCGAATGGACATAGGTCTCCCCAAGTTTAATATAGAAGAATAGAATAGAATAACATTTATTCGAGACGGACGGACAACGATTACAAACAAAATAAATCAAACAGTACTATGCTTCTCGCATAACTATATTTCGTGATCACAACCGATATTCTATTTTAAAAATAAATTCCGATACAAGATATTTCTAAATATTTTTCAAAATGAGAAACGTAGAACAATTTACCCGTAGTTAAGTCCGTAATAACAAATACGAATGCGAATTCTTTTGTAGATAAATGTGTACAAGTTATTCTCATAAAAATGAACACGTATATTTTTCTATTCAGCCGAGAACTTGATAAGAATTTCTTTTATTCACATACAAAAGTTTTGGGATTTGAATAAAAACATCACGGCTAGAATGAATAAGTCGAGTGTGACAGAATATAAAAGTATTATTTTTTTATTTATAAGGAATGTTTTATTTAATCTAGAAGCGTAGATAGGTACTAAAGCATGTCAGATGAACGAATGGGTCGAGAGTTAGCTTTGTCAACTTAGATTTTCTGCTATTGATTTTTTTAAAGAGTTATACTGTTTTCGGAAGATTGAATCCCTTCTCTCTCATCAGAACCAAACGATCCGTCTCGATTAACTACAAGTTACTGGCAGGTCTTTGAAGATCGTCCTACTACTATCTATCACAGTAAAGTGGCCCATTTGCTACGCACTCATCGAAAAAATCCGTGAACAGTCTGGTCCAGATGGCATAAGAAGTTCAGTGTATCACAACGAAATGATCTGTTTAGTTAAGTTCAAGTTGGTTGGAAGCATTTCTTTTTTTTTAACTGTTGATAGGCTATCGCTTAATTACTATCTCACCTTATGGAAAGCGACGATGTAGTTGATGATAAGGCGCGCTTGCCTAGAAGTAGCCTATTCATTCTTGACTTAAAGATCCCCAAGTTGAAGTTATCAAGAAACAGACTCCGGCAGGGAATTTCATACTATTGTGCTGCACTAACAGCAGGCTTTCACCGGTTAAGAAACTTTAATACCAAGAAAGCAGTGTTGCACTGTGAGCTGAGTGTGAGTGCTGACTATTCAAATAGCTAAAATCACAGAACAGCAACCCAATTCCTAATAACATACATGCATTAAAAATATTTGTCGCATCTTTCTTACATTACCGCGTCACACCTGTCTGTGTAAGTCTCTACTCTTTTATTTCTCAGGCTTATTTATTTTAATAAGGAGTCAGTTTGAAATATAAACGCAAATCCCGCACCTCTCCTCCTGATGAAGTTGTAAGTGACGCTTCAACTTGAAGATAACTTGCCTCGCAGCTCGCATCGTACAAACACGGTACCTGATTCAAGTTAGATGTCTTGATTTGTGTTTGTTCCGACGGTTCCCGAGTACTTTTATTTAGTTAAAGACTTTTATATGAATGGATACCTGTGGAGTTTTAAGCAAGCAATTTAGCATTTTCGAAGATAAACAGAATCGAGTTTCTTAATTTAAATTTATTTATGTATTTAGCTTTTGCTTGCGTCCTCGCCCGCGTGCATCAAAAGTTTTCAAATGTACTCGTATGTTCTACTGCAGGCAAAGATTTACCTAAGTTCCAAATCTCATTCTTATTTTTGCGTGAATGGTTAAGAACATCTAACTAATCATTAATATAATATTACTAGCTCCATCCAGCGACTTCGCCCACATCAACAGTAGCATCATTGTTTTTGTCAATGGGTGTAATCACTCCGTACAATTTCTAAACTTTTGTAAACTTTCAAATACTATGATTAAAACTTTAAACACATAAATTAGTTCCACCTAAAGCATTGTCCTATGTAGAAGGCACTAATCGTCGGGCCAAATCCAATAATTTATTTTCCTACTCTACTCCGAACTTAAAACAATAAAGTACCTATCGTATGGCTGTAATTGACGTAGCACTTCAATAAAAGTATAAACTTTTAAACGTTCTTCGGTAATAGCTTCTGCATTTAATGGCTTAATAAATTGCATCGAGACCATTCATTGAAGAACACTTTAAAGTTTTTCAAAGAGTTTTTAAGGTTTACGATGAAGTTGGCATTACTTGGACGCACACTTGGACTATTGTTTTTTTAGGCTAAAATTTCAATTTGTCCCAGAAAGTGTCCAAAAATAACATTGTTTTTTTTTGTTTAGTATTAGGTGCGTAGGTATTGTTTGCATTAATATGGATTGTTCGAAAAAGGTACAGTCGAAAGACTAACCGTCACCCTGGAACGCAAAAAGCAACTATGGGAAAATAGGTGGACTTTAGTCAGTAAGTCATTTCTCAACGAAATATAGGGGTATAATTGGAATCTAACTAGGATTTCTAATTCCCTGCTTGTAATCAATAATATTTTAAACCGGATAAATGTTGACGTACGTCGTATAAAGATAAAACAGTAGTGACTGGGAGAGCAGGGGTAGAGGATGCCTCGAGGTATTAACTCCGCCTTAGTGATTTTGTGTGCATATTTTCTTTTTAATTGTTATAAACTAGTGCTTGACTGCGATCCCACCTGTAAACAGTGATGCAATCGTTGATGGTGAGGCGCACTAGTACATTAAGTTGATGGTGATAATAATAAAAATAGTGACGTAGAAAAATAGTAGTTTTTTGTAGTGGTAAGTCATCGAAAGTCTTCCCCCGCTCAAGGGTTTAGCGGGAGAGCATGTCAGACTTTGACTAACTAAAATCACACGTATGCTGCACTTTTGCACTCTAGGACCACGGTAACCCTTTCAGAAATTCCTCATGGATGTGTGTGGAAGTCGAACCTACAACTTGAAAACCGTACCGACAGATTTGAATGCTGATTATCTAAAAATATCTACATGGATGAACCTAATTCAGAAACTAAAGTAAGTACCTAGGTTATAGGTACTCTCAGGGCTTATTCTGCTCCGCCTTAAATATACTTTCGTTCTTACTCTAACTAGCATTCTCTTCAGAATAAGCTGTTAAACGAAGTTCTAAAGTCTCTAAATAGGTGCTATTATATTAAAACAAAGACCTTTTTACACCGTCTAAAGAATAATTACGTCACACCTTAGACTACTAATTACGTTGTGAAAAGTTTTTAGCGTTGTTGCCTTATGTAAGTTAGTGTAAGACGAGAATGTTACGTGCAAAAAGTAATGCCACGCGAGGAGTACGTACTTTGTATGTTAACAGCATTTTGTGAGCTACATTTTTAAGTTACACTTTCTGAGAGATGAGAACTGTAAATCTGGCACGAGGTGTATTTATAAAGATAAATTAAGGACATTATATTTCAATACTTTATATTTGACGCACAGGGCCGGTCTTTGTGGTGACGGTTTAGGGAGGCCTATGTCCAACAGTGGACGTCTTTCGGCTGAAATGATGATGATAATGACTTTATACTTTCGGCTCGCCTTTTACATCGTCTATCAAAAACCTCGGGTCCTTACTGACCATCGCCAACCTGAGCATGGTTAAAATACGTTTTTTATTTGTTCTGCGGCTGAAACCCCTCCTACTGTCTGTTTTTTATACCCTGAGACTAAAATGACATTACAACACAAAAGAACTGGCATCATTCATATAGTAAGTTTGACAGTAAATGTGTCGATTTAGTCTCAGGGAATAAAAAACAGACGATAGTCTGTGCAATGCAATAAAAGTCAGTGGAAAATAAGGTTTGTTATATAATAATTGCTGCTGAGAGAATCATATTGCGAATGCATTTCCGTTTGTATATTTCACAATATTCCTGAACTAACCGTTCTTTCTTGTATCTACTTTTTCAATCACCTTGCAATTATAATTGAGTACGTACACCGTACTTTCAAAGGTGATCAAAGTAAAGACTAAGTAAAAGGTTTCAAAGAAGCCTTCCCGTTTAAATATAACACTACCTTTTATAAACACAATAAATAAAAATAAAAAGATTGCTTTGCAAGGTTTACAAATTAGTAAAAAATCTGTGGTTATTTATTACACCAGTGTATGTTATAAGTCGCGAAATAAAACAAAACAGAGCGTACATTTTTCATGTTTTTCAGCCAGTGTTTACGTTAATGTATGGAGTAGAGATTTAATTACGTTTTTTGAGGACTCTAAAGTAGCGCCCATTTTGTACGCTGTAAACATTTCGTTGCTACTTTATTTGGCCCTAGTAAAAAATGAGCAAATTAGTTAATGTTAAAATGTTCATATTTCATGCAACTTTTTGTATAAAGAAAGAATAAGTTTGCTGTAATTTTAATAATGATGATGTAGAAAGTTCTTAATAATGTTGCTGTTTATTTATTTAAAACTTCATGCAACACAAAGGTACAAAGGCGGATTCAAGCCTTAGGCATTCTTTACCCCTCAACCAAGGGTGGTGGAGAGAAAACATGGCAGGTGCATAAAAAAATAATAAAAAGAAAATAAGGTCTTATTAAATAGGTTATCCACATAATTGTGGGTCTTAGGCTAAAAAAGGTTTATTACCTAAATGCATATAATGTAAGAACAAACCATCACTGTCATTGCAGCACTTTTGTGCTCTTCTATCTTTATCTTATTTTTAAATCTTTGTCCCACACTTAGAATTACTCTCTTAGGGTCCGTTCACACAGACCGGCTCGGAGAGGAGAGCAGTTTTTATCACGTTGAAAACGGAGTTAAGTATTTGTAGTAAAGTTTATTTTTGCATGTGCACTGCGCGTTCAAATATTCTTTATGATAAAAGCAGTGTACATGCAAAAATAAACATTACTACAAATAATTAAAACTCTGTTTTCAACGTGATAAAAGTCTGCTGTCCTCTCCGAGCTGGTCTGTGGGTACGGGTCCTTAATCTCTTATGGGTGCGTAACCAAACATGTAAACTCATAAACACAAGACGCCTAAACTCGGAAAAACTATTGGTAAGAAAAACAAATATTGGTTCCATGTGGGAATCGCCAATCGTGCCGATTGCGTAATATTTTGGCTCTAAGTATTTGTGTGTACATAAACAAATAAATACAAAATCGCAAAATGGTGACGATGTCATGATTTTTTTTTCTGTAAAACTATTGAACGTCCTGCCAAGTAGTTAGTAAACATGAGGCATCTCTGTATTCAAGTCATGTTTTCCCGGAAATTGAAAAGCTAAAAGGGTTTCATTTTAGTCCATTGAGAATACCATACTGAACCTTTCGAGTAAGAGAAATTAGGAGAAATCTAAAGACCAGTAGGAGCTTAGCACGTTTAACTAACCAAACCAAACAAACTCTTCAGCTTTATAATTTTAAATTATTTATAAGTAATATACAGGGTTACATGTAAAACACTAACAACTTTGCAGGACTGTATTACTGACATCATAAACAACAACTATTGTTTTATGACATTTACCAAGAATAAACCTTCAAGATCTCGTTGTTCTATCTAACACCATTTCAACTCTGTATTTTGCTGTAAGTCCTGTAAGCTAGGAGCTCGTGGCTAGATAATAACAGCCGCACAGATCGATCTTCAAGGTTAAGCAACGCTTGCCTAGGTTGGTCTGTGGATGGGTGACCATCTTAACATAACGAGTTTCCTCCGTGCCTCGGAAAGCACGTTAAGCCGTTGGTCCCGGCTGTCATTTGTAGATCTTTGGCAGTCGTTACGGATAGTCAGAAGCCGGTAAATCTGACTCCAGTCTTACCATGAAGTACCGTGTTACCCCAGTTAATGGGTTGTGGAGGTCTGGTAGGCAGCCGCTCCTCGTAAAATACTGGTATTCAGCTAAATCCGGCTTGACTGGAAGCCGACCCCAATATAGTTGGGAAAAGGCTAGGCAGATGGATTTTGCTGTAAGTCCTCTGTTCCCCCCGCTATTGTACTATCGCTTGCTTCACGTAGACTTCGTGCCATTTAGAATATACAATTTAAATATTTGTATGAAAATATGATGAACTAAATTATGATAAATTTTTTAAAGTCATAGAGCACAAATTGTTGTTTATGATGTTAGTAACATAGTCCTGAGAGGTTGCCAGTGTTTAACAAATAACCCTGTATAGTAAAGATTTGTAACACCCGTGCGAATATGAGGTGGGTCGAGTTAATAAATAAAATTATAAAATCCCTAGGTTGCCCTTAGTCCATTCGTTTATTGTAGGTTACAATGAAAATACGCAGGAATTATTGATTGGGTACTATTGGCTAGTGGGTACTATCTAGTTTCTGCTACCGACGCGTAAAGGCAGAATCTGTCACAAAGGAATTCCTAATATCTCTCCTGGGACAAAAAACATGTCCTAATGTCCTAAGACATTATCTACACGTTTCCTTCAAAAAACTGTTCAGCCCTTGAGATATTTACTTTTAGATGAGAAATCGTCAAATAGTAATTTCTCCCGGTTTGAGAGAGACGGCGATGGCGTACAAAAAATTGACGTGTAAAAGTGTTATTAAAACTTGTTTGCAAAATAAAATGTCATTGGTCAGACAATTAAGTAGCAGTTGCCTGACACTGGTTTTCAACTGAACCTTACTTTGAGTGTACGGATGTAAATCAGTTGCCTTTTAATTGTTGTAAACTAGTGCAAGTGCACTTTACTTTTGTAGTTAGTTGAAAGTGAGATTCCTTCTTCAGTCACAAGTAACGTGTTTATCTTCATTTTACGTGTTCTTATTCAACGAATTTTTATATCGTTAGTTGAAAAAAAAACGAAAACCTATGCAAGAAAAATGGGAAATAAAATACCTTTGACATTTGGACGAAAAGGGTAAATTAATATTTGTTTTGCTATTAGGCCACAGTTTCGTTGGCGTTTTTTTAACGGTTTTCTAAAGGTTGATTGATAGGAAAAGCCTTGTTGCATTAATCTATCACATACCCGCAAAACGAGAAACAATAGTAAAACAATAACAGCGCGGTCTCATAGGACCAGTCGGGGATTCATGAATTAAGACCGCCTATGTACGAATACAATGAAGTTTAACCTATCAATACCCGCGAAACACAATATAGTAAGACAATAACAGCGCGGTCGCATGAGACCGGTCGGGGATTCATGAATTAAAGAAATACATTAGAGTTGTACTATGATAAGTGAGACAAAAAAGCAGCAGGTCTCCTCTCTAGTAGAGAGAACCAAAATAATCCACCACGCGGGCCCAGTGCGGATAAGTGAATTCGACACCTCTTCGAATTTTGTTGAACGGTTGAACGATTGCATCACTGCTTACCACCATCAGGTGGGATCGCAGTCAAGCACTAAATATTATTAAAAAAAATCGTTCCAAGTAGCCCGTTATAAAATGCCAGTTCTTTATCTAAGGAAAAAAAAAGGTTTAATATTGTCGCTATTCTTGGAATAAAACTTTGACATTTCATTGCCTTTGACATTTATTTTGTGATGTAAGTATTTTGTCATTTACACAATAAATGGAATTGGTTTTTCTTTCAAACACTAACTAAATATAAGTCTTCTCTAATTTTGGTAAGGAAACTTTATACGCGTAATAGACAATTTATTTTACTTTTGCGAACACTACGAAAGCTTTATGAATTGTCTATCTATATACATATAATAAAATCGTAGGAAAGTCAAAACTGTACATTGAATATTTTTTTAAAAGAATACTTGGGGCGTGATCTACAATCGATACCGAAGCCAAAAATATAGTTTTTAGAATTCATGTCTGTTTGTCTGTTTGTCTGTTTGTCTGTTTATCTGTATGTCCTGGCTAAACTCAAAAAGTACTGCATGGATTTACTTCAAATTTTGCATGAATATTACTGAGAGGTCGGGAAAACAAATAGGCTACATATTATCACGCTATCACCTACGGGGGAGGAGCTGTGAATCTTTATTTTTCTTACGCAATATGTGGCAGCGTGTAATCTAACGACGCATATATAAATGTTGTTTTTGAGTAAGCCATGCTATTATTTAGCTTTACAATATAAAAACTACGCCACTTAAGTAACTTGGGCAGAAAAACATAATTTAATGAATGTTAGTAGTATAAAGGAAATTTTAAAGCAGCGCCACCTATGACATTTCATAAAAATCAAATCAAGTTACATATTAACACTTTTTGGAAATGTATAATTAAAATTTTATGAAGTTTGGCGAGGTTAGTAGTTAGTTATTCTTAAAATTCATAGATGGCATTGTGCATTTTCTTCATAACAGTTGTATCGTATAGTTCGTTTGACAATTACAAGTTCCAACAAAACCCTCAAAATCTTGAGCAGAATTGAGGAAGAAAATTTAAAAAAAATGCGGTGTTAAGTATTACAAAAAAGTGATGTTCATTGATGATGAAGTGACATTGAAGCTCATTTATTGCAAGAACGTGACAGAATCCAAGAGAACAGCGTGCGGCACAAATAGAATAAGATCGCCTGTGTCGTGACATAAATCAACTTTCGACATCTGATGATGATGATCCACGGTTTACGATATCGAAGAGCAAACGGCTAAATAAAGAAGGAAGTGGATTTATCTACAATATCGTGATTAACTACGCCGCCCATGGAGATATGGTTGCCTTAGAAAAAGTTTGTACCCACTGCCAAGTCCGCAAATGGAAAAGGGGACTACATGGCGAGCATTCGAAGACCAGCCATTTTTTGAAATACATTCGAGCTTATAACAGCCCCTTCCAGATGACTTCGTTTGGTGAACAACAAGCAAGTGTTGAAGTAGACACATCCTCAATTTGGTCTGGTCTGTTCAAAGGATTGCAAAGTATGTTGCATAACGTTAATCCGCAAATTAGCAACTTCAAAGCAGCCGGGCCCTCGCGTCGGTGCCTGAGAACGAGCGCAACCACTTTAAGTTTGTCATCAGAGCAGATAGAAGGCCGATCACAGCCCATCCAGGGTGGTATAATGCTCCAACGACGAATGAGGTAGCTGTTGTGTTAGTCGATCAGGAGTGTGATAAAAGAGACATCGTTTTACGCACGCATGATGACCGGCTTCGAAGGATCAGCGAGACTCACCGTGCGTACGATTCTCTTCAATATCCTCTCATTTCAGTTCTGTCGCGGAGAGGTTGGCTACCATTTTGCCCACTATAATGTAGACCCCCAGACAGGCACCCCAAATCATAAAAAAAACCATCCACCATGCATTTCTACAGCTTCTTGATCCAGCTGAGGGTGAACAATGGTTCTTATCTCCGCCATTATCGTACGCTCTTTACTCAGTTTCTTAGGACATGTACGCCAAAATTGAGACAGAGCGTTTGGTATTTATAAGGTCCAACTAAAGAAAGCTCAAAGCTGAGAACTACGTCTATCTCTATGCAGAATAATACAAATGCTCATTCATGGTCATTCTCCCCTCCACTTTCACAAAAGGTCCGTGGTACATGGACGAGAGGACCCAAGATGCATTTTGTTACGTGCGAAAGTTTGGTCGCCCGGACCTCTTCACTATCATCACTACCAACCCAAAGTAGCCTGAAATAACAGCTCAACTCCTTGCAGGGTAGGCTTCGTACGACAGGCACGACTTGATCTCTCGCGTATTCCACCTGAAGTTAAGTTCAATTAGAAATGCTAATTTTTAATGCTCAGCTTGGATACAATGCACGTGTTCTGGAATTGTACGATGTCCTTCTAAGTCATGGCAAACACACACAAGAAGAGAGAGGTAGACCGGTGGTGCTGCTAGAGTCTCTCGGTAGAGTGGTACACTCTCTTGGTAGTACAGAAGCGGACTTAATGCCTTAGGCATTTTCTACCAGTCAACCTTTGGGTGATACGAAAAAATAGTATCCAGCGTAGAAGAACTCATTCGCTGTGTGTACGGGGATGTCAGTCGTATACTGCACCAGTAGAATTCTTGGGTGTGTGAGTAGGCCATTTAGATGCCCATAAATGATCAGGCTGCAGCAATTAACGAATGCATTCTCTGGGAAATTGAGGGGAATGATGTGGTCTACACCTCGATAAACACTGTTGTCGAGCAAGATAACGCTACACATTATCCCGTGGAATTTCTGAACACCCTGTCAGCAAGTGGACTTTCAGTGCATATCATCCAGCTGAAGGTCAGTGTCCCAATTGTGCTTCTTCGGAACCTATCTCCTCCAGAGCTGTGTATCGAGATTCGCCTTAAAGTCGTCTCACTCCACAAACACACCATTGAAGCAGAAATTCTTATGGTTGTGGCATCGGCGAGGCAGCATTTATACCACGCATTTCCCCCCTACCTTACAACTTCCCGTTCCAGTTCAAGCGCGTACAGTTCTCAGGACGAGTTGCTTCACACAAAGGCAACTGTACGGTGCTTGCTCCCGCGTCACCAGTCCTGATTCTCTTTACATTTTGGCACCTGGCAACGTAATTTATAGGGAAGCCTTTTCCCAACTATATTGGGGTCGGCTTCCAGTCAAGCCGGATTTAGCTGAATACCAGTATTTTACGAGGAGCGGTCTTCCTACCAGACCTCCACAACCCATTAACTGGGATAACACGGTACTTCATGGCAAGACTGATATTCCACACATACATCATTTTCTCTATTTCCTTCAGTCACAAAGTCACAACTTATGACTGAACTCAGCAGGATTCCCATATAATTCTCTAAATTTGCTTCGCTTGCAAAAAAAACATATATTTTAATGCTATTTTAAAAGTTGTTTACTTATAATGCTATAGCGACATCTTAAGTATTTTTGGTGCTGCCTTCACGCAGACGACGTCGCGGGCAGCAGCTAGTTAAAAATAAAACGAAATATAGATACCTATTTCTTAAAAAAAAAATAGGTTCCACGGCGACTCTTTCGAACAATCTACAGTCCTTGGTTCCCAGACTATTATTGGTTGTTTTTTTATATTAAGCTTCTTAGCAGCTGTCTGCAGTTTTCAATAGGCTGGCCCTGTTATTTTAGTTTTCATAAAATTGACCTCCTTCCTTATGACGTTACTTTCTTGTTTGAATTGAGCAAAGTTGAAATAGATATGTACCAACACTTTTAAAAACTGTACTTACCACTGACAAAGGAACGGACCACGGGTTCAGAGCAGTCTACCCGTCAGCTTACCATCAGGCCAACTACTTTTCCTTACCGTGCGATCTTATTACCCTTCAGACATCCTTTAGCGTACCTTCTGGTACACTAATTTAATCTTTATTTCATTGCAATAAGGTCAAATTTTCAGTGACTCTAGTTAAAGCAATTTTGCAATATTCTCTTTCGACTGAAATCTTGGTCATTTAATTTTACATACTTACTTCAAAAGTCCCATAAATGAATGTTCTTTGATTTGTCATCATACTAATGTTGTAAAGGCGAAAGTTTTGGGTGTGTGTATGTATGTTTGTTACTTCTCGATGCTCGAACGCCTGAATTGATTTAAATGTTTGGTGCAAGGGTACCTAAGCCATGTTCTCGATCCTATACCGGATGAAATTTGATACATGGGTAGACCAAATCCTGGAATAGCACATAGGACATTCTTTATCCCAGGAGTAGGTACGTCCCCTTGTGACATTTTTTTTTACTTTTACGCGGGCGAATAAAAAATAAATACTCTGTTATATTTTATTTGGCATACATAGAGTAGAAACAAGTTGTAAAACTTAAGATAAAAAAAGAGAACTAACATTGTATGTCTCATGGTTGCGCCAGATCGGTCCAGTTTAGCAAAAATGCCAGATAACTAACGCCCGTTTTCAATAAGTTATCTATCTAAAGTTGCAGCTACTAAAGATAAACAAATCTATCCTTTTGCCCTTACTTTCATTCCTATAACCTACCGACAGTTAGCATTTCCTACCAAAAGTTGTGGATTGGTAGATAGAATCTTACTGTTTATCGGGATAGCTATCTATCTATGAACTGCGGTAGGTTTTTGAAAACGAGCGTAAGTGGTTACCTGACGCTGGTTTTCAAATTAGTTGTTATTGTAACTGGTTTGGTTTTTTGGCCAAAACATGTAGCCACCTCCTATATATTTAATGAAATACTGAAAAAAATAATTGAACGATTACCTACTTGTTTTTGGCCAAAACACGTAGCCACCTCGCATAATTATTATGCAAGACTGAAAATAGTAAAAAGATTACTTGAAAATTGTACAACCCACTTTGCGAAAGGAGAGTTAAACCTACGTTATCATTTCAAGGAGCATGTCAGCTTTACTGGGAATTCATCAACATTATTGAACACGAGTCTGAACTCATTCAATTCGTTAGACATTCATGAGTATAACTTCATTTGCAAATGTATGGACTAGCTCCTGCGAGCGGTTTCGTCCGGGAGAAACTTGAAAATTAAGCCAAGGGAAAGAAAGAGAAAGGATGAAAAATATTTTATTTAGCACACATAGATAGACACACACACTGTAAAAACAATATATAGATCTATATATATAAAAATGAAACCCGTTTTCCGTTGTCACGACATCACATGAAAACGGCTTGACCGATTTGGCTGATTCTTTTTTTAAAATGTTCCTTGAAGTTCAATGATGGTTTTTACGGAGAGAAAAATTCTAAAAAAAAAAAGTTAGGTAAAGTAGGGTAGTGTAGGGTAGTGTAGGGTAGTGTAGGGTAGTGTAGGGTAGTGTAGGGTAGTGTAGGGTAGTGTAGGGTAGTGTAGGGTAGTGTAGGGTAGTGTAGGGTAGTGTAGGGTAGTGTAGGGTAGTGTAGGGTAGTGTAGGGTAGTGTAGGGTAGTGTAGGGTAGTGTAGGGTAGTGTAGGGTAGTGTAGGGTAGTGTAGGGTAGTGTAGGGTAGTATAGGGTAGTGTAGGGTAGTGTAGGGTAGTATAGGGTAGTGTAGTGTAGTGTAGGGTAGTGTAGTGTAGGGTAGGTGGGGTAGTGTATGGTAGTGTAGGGTAGTGTAGGGTAGTGTAGGGTAGTGTAGGGTAGTGTAGGGTAGTATAGGGTAGTGTAGGGTAGTGTAGTGTAGTGTAGAGTAGTGTAGTGTAGGGTAGGTAGGGTAGTGTAGGATAGGTAGGGAAGGTAGGGTAGGGTAGCGTAGGATATGTAGGGTAGTCATTTGACGGGAGCGAAGCCGCGGGTAAAAGCTAGTTTAAAATAAAAAACAACCCAGACAACAAGGGAACATACTCTCGATAAGAAGGTTTCTATGCGCTAATCCAGGACATGTTCTACACTTCCTTTATATGTTCTGTGTTCTACACGTGTGCCAAGTTTTGTTAAAATCTGTTCTGCCATTTGAGTGTGAAGCGAACATACACTTTTTTTTCGTACGAATGTGATCAACTTCTCCCGCTCTGAGAGGGAGCGAAAGGAGTATCAAGTATCATTTTAAGTATAGTATAATGTATATTTTAGTGTGCGTCCATTTAGGGCGGAATAAATATGTTTTCTTTCTTTCTTCTTCTTATCAGACTTTTACTGATTATATCCGTGTTCAGCTTTTTGAAACATTTCCGCAAGATAACCTAACAGCCTAACAAGACACCATCCAGGGCAGCGTAACAAACCCCTAAGATGACCACTGACCAAAGCGACTATCAGCTGAAATGGTGATAACGATGGTAGCGGATTATTTTAGTTCATGAATCCCCCGACCGGTCCTATGAGACCGCGCTGTTATTGTTTTACTATTGTGTCACGTTTTACGGGTATGTGATAGGTTAATTACTTAGACTGTATAAACTAAGCATAATACAAGAAATAATTTTTTAAATAAGTACTCTTTGATTTGTCACCTTTCGCAAAAAAGAAAACAAATAACGTAGCCTGTCAGTAAAGTCAACAGTCACTTTTTTTTAAAGAAAACTTACAAACCGTCATGTGTGAAATAATGTAACAGTGTCAAGATTTTTTTTGTAATAAAATACGATAATTTTGTGGCCACAAAAAAGAAATAACTACTAAGAAAATAATTTATTACCACGATCAATATGAACCATTTGCCAAGAGCTGAATTATGTGCTGCAAAGGCCCTGAGGGTTGGGTTTCGAAACACTAGCACAAGATGGGGTGGTTATCAGTTCCTTGACGATAAGTCAGAGCAAAAATCATCTGAAACGCCGCGTAAGTGTCAAAATGTGCTTACCACTTTTTTATATTACATAAACCATTGCTTGACTGCAATCCCACCTGATGGTAAGCAGTGATGCAGTCGTTGATGGTGAGGCGCACTAGTATATTAAGAGCCTATTCACTCTAGTCTTGAATACGTCCAAATTGTAATCAGACGGAAAGACCGCAGCAGGCAAATTGTTCTAGTCCTTCGATGTCCGCGGTATAAACGACGAGGCAAAGCGCTTAGCCCGGACCGTGCAGGTTTCGACAACGTAAGGATGGATACTCACCATACGATTTTTTATTTATTTATTAAACTTCATGCAACATAGAAGGTATAGTAAATATAGGCGGACTTAATGCAATAGGCATTTTCTACCAGTAAACCTAGGGTGGTGGACAGAGAACATGGCAGGTGCATAAAAAAGAGAATTGAATATTAAAAAAACAAGCGACAGGTAACACTGAAAGTTTTTTTTTTTCTGGAATCGTCAGAATGACTTCTCCCACTCTTGGGCGGAGCGGGAGGGCGTGTCAGACTCTTACTGACTAAACTCCTACCCCGATCCTTTGTTGCCTTCGATCTGGGGGACACGCGGTGAACTGAAAGTGTGATGAATAGGTATGCAGAGGTGTATAGGTGAATAGGGACAAAATTTCAAAGGGTATTTTATTGTTGTTTGAATGTTATTTGCAGCATTTAACTAAGGATATTATGTCCACTTCAATATCCAAAGTCTTGAGCATCGATGTCAAGCCTTTCAGTTTTCTATCGTTTACATTTCGGAGATGTGAACAAAACTTGTTAGAAACACGTTTATTATACGTTTAGCTAAGTAGTGAAATTCTCTGCTGGAGTTGTGATGATTACTGATAGCTACAACCAAATGGTCTTTAAGTCAAGAGTGAATAGATTATTTCTAGGCAAGCGTAATCCATCATCGATCATATCATCGCTTACCTTCAGGTGAGATAGTGGTCAAACGCGAGCCTATCAATCCTACTAATATCATGAATGTGAAAGTTTGTGAGAATGGATGTGTGGATGTTTGTTACTCTTTCACGCAAAAACAGCTAGACCGATTTGGTTGAAATTTTGATATGTAGATAGGTCCCTTTATGAACTACATTAAACGCATACGGAAGTTAAATAGACTTATACCTTAATAGATCGTCTTTAATAGATTTCTTTACTAACGACTTTTTACTAAACACATTTTCATGCACCTAACTTCTTGCAGCCGAAAAACTGAATCCAGCAGCGGAAGCCGTCAAGGACCTAAAAGCACTGAACAAGAAAATTCAGCAAAATACACAAAAAGAAGAACCTAAAAAAAAGTTGTTTTAACATAAAGTAGGTTCTTATTCATTTCTTTTCAATACTTCTGCACAAATCAAACATGACCAAAATAAATATTAAATCTCAATATTTGGTTATTTCATTTAGTTTTTTATCAATTTGTAGATAAGAGGAAGGAAACAGTAATTGGTACCTACTGTACAGTCCTAAAATGACTGACGTACGTAATTTTGTTTCCATAAATACCGATACATTATAATAAATCGGCGAGTGCAATTACTGCTACGCGGTGACTAACATTAGAGGAAGGAATCGTCAACAGTTTTATTGTAAACATAATTATTATACGTAATAAACTCAACCAAAACTGAGTGAATCTTTCTCTACGCGCTTCAACCTGAACAACAACCACAACAACAACTCTGCAAGTGTACGCACCGTACACCTACAAAGGCGATGCTTATTTCTACAGGTAATCTCTTCCAGCATACAAGTAGACAGTGTGTGAAGAAGGGAGCTACAACTAATATTAATAGGATCGGGACAATAATACTCAGGTTTCATGAAACAAGGCTGTGAGTTAGGCGATTTTTGAAGCAATGCAGTACCGCGGCTGTCGCACGTTCGACACAGTCGCTGTCGTCTGTAGCCGCGCTATAGTTGTTGCGATGCAGTGGCATATTAGTAGCGCTGCTGACGCGCGTTTAAATGCGACTGTATCGCGTTAGTAGCGCGGCAGCCGCGCTAATGCATCGCTTCAAAAATTCGCCGTGGGCGAGGCCCCTTAGGGTTTGGGGATAATTTAAACACACTACCAAGCGGCTTTGCTCGCGTGATAGTAAATAAAATATAGAAATGACTCGTATGACTTGCATAATATCTAACCTTAGCTGAAAAACTCCGACCACATAGCGTGGCATGCCACAAGATCACCCATTATCCGATATGCAGTCGCCACTCTTGGAATTATTAGCTTTTCATATTTGACTTATTATTTTTCGAGCAAAAAAGGTTCAATAATTCTTTATTGGTCTTCACAAAAACAAGGAAGTTGTTCAGGGCCACTACACATAAGTCCTTCCCGGCTTTAGACCCTCACGTCGAAGTGCACATAAAGTTCATGTCGGCATTCTTTAATCCACTCGAATACGCCAGACGTTTGGTCCGCAAAGATTTGTGGGAATAACTTTAGTGAATGAAGGGGTTTTATTTTTTTGGGGGTTTTGTTGTGGTAATACTACACATAGAGATATGCCGTGTATTATAAGGTCGGAAAAATAATCACTGTTGCAAATGTGAAAGACTTGTAACGACATCTATGACGCCGCTTAGGAACTAAAATTCGAACTTACATTGCGGCGATATAACATATCTCTGCGCGATTAGAACATATACAACAGCCCGAAATCATACATCTAGCTGCTTCAAATCAACAATTGGACAGTATCCCGAACCAGACAACACCCGTTTGGTCGGATGACCCTCCTTTTTCAACGGAGCTACGAGGGACTTTGTACTGCATACCTCAAAAGAATTAACGTTGTAGACTCACAATCCCACTCAGATGATATTATTAAGCGCCCAGAAATTTGTTAAAGTGGTTTCATTGTGGTAGACTTTGCTAATTTTAGACTCAATCGAAAATCAAACCAGTTTTTCCTTGTGGTGTGAAATTATCAAAACAACTCCTCTGGAAACCGGTGACTCTCTCTTTTTCCTCAAATTTTCAATAGAGGTGTAACCAGTACCCACCTGATGTGGTGAGGGTAGGTACTCATTATAATAAAAAAAAATGCGTGAATTTCAAACACGTTCAAAAGAAATTCTTTGACAAAAGACAAAGTGGGTTCACTTCCTGTGACTGGCCACTTAAGAAGCTCAACTTTTATAAGAAAGGAGACGAATGGAATTTTAATTTGTTCCCAACTAGCTTCGTGATATTCAGATTTTTTAATTAAAACTTTCCTTATGCGCTTAGAACTTGTGAAATTATGAATGATATAGTAAGCGCTTTACTCTGCGTAGAACAGGTTGGTAGTTTGAAACAAAGTTTAAAACTAAGGAAAATAGTTGCAGTCGTTCCGCTTTCTGTTTAAAAGAAATTATAGTTTGTGTCCCACATACGTCTTAAAGAGATGGCAGCACAATTGACGGGTCTCGTTAAGGCCAATGCCTGTCAGGGCCGTGGAATTGTTTGAAAAGGACCGCGGAGGACAACTGTAATAAAAAAGTCTGTGCTCAGAGTTTCCTTGCGTGATCGCATCGAGAATGAAGATATCCGCAGGAGGACCAGAGTCACCAATGTAGCCCGAAGAATCGTCTAACTTCAGTGGTAGTGGGCATAGTCACATTACTTGTAGTATAGATGGTTGATAAGTTAATAGGGTTCTGGAGCAAACCCACACCAGATTACGGAGCGTTAATAATAATTATTATTTATTGCATATCATTATTTATCCGTAGTAGTAGAAAGTTAAGTTAGAAGGCGTCTCACAAGGTGGACCGATGACCTGGCGAGGGTCGCGGGAATACGCATGGGAGCGTTCATTGTGGCAACCTTGGTGATGATGAGGAGGTTTTTTAACCCCTTTGGGGTGCTTAGGAGCAGCTCTGAGAATGGAACATGTGCATGGCGTTATACCTTTAAAAGATACATGGGGAGTAACAGAGGTCCAACAATTTTGTTTAAATAGGTACCTACTTAACTTTTAAACTTATGTAAAAGCAATAATAATGTAGAAATGTTGTGGAATTATTTTGGAAATTACAATAAATTTCCGGGTCATCGGTCTGGTTCATATTTTCGCACGAGTTAACGAATTGATCGGTACTAATTGATCATTCATCCGAAAATATATACGTACTTGTAAAATTAAAAACAAGGAAGCAAAACTCAAAATTCAGTTATTTCAATTAAACCATGTGCTTCCTTCTACACCACTGTTAGAGGAACTTTGTTACACATTAAGTACTTAACCGGTATTATATCCATCTTAAGGTATAAATATACATATATCCATATAGTTACCTCCATCTTGCTAATACTTTGGTAAGACACACTAGCAGCTATTATCTTATGCGTGTCATCGCGTCTTAGAGCCAAAGAAAAGGGATATCGTTATGTCTGGGTCAGAGGAGGACGTGTTTATGTTAAAAAGTCAGATGATTCTGATACTAAGATTATAAGGGACATGGACTCGTTACACTCATTAGTTTGATTGCATAATTTTCAACTGACTTGTTAATATAGTTACTTTAAATAAAATTCGCTACCTTTAATATATATTATCAAAACATGCGTGGATTACGTTCTAAGACTCAAGAATTTTATTGCAATCTAGTTTGTTCAAATTTTGACGCATTGGTGTTAACTGAAACTTGGCTCAACAATTGTATTCTTAGCAGTGAACTATTCGATCAAAGGTACATTGTTTTTAGGCGAGACAGAGAAACTTCTGGTTTCCATGCTAAAAAAGAGGGAGGTGGTGTCTTGGTCGCTATATCTAGAAAGTACGCTGCCAACAGACAATGTTCTTGGGAGAGTGGGTGCGAGGATTTGTGGGTTACTGTGAGCATTGCCTCAGGTTTCAAAATAGCTATTTGTGCTCTTTATTTGCCTCCACCAGTGCAACATTCTATCTTAGAGCACTTTTTGGATAGTTATAATGCTGTAGCAGAAAAAAATGATTACTATACCATTCTTATCGGTGATTTTAATATGAGCAACATTGACTGGAATCAAGTAGCAGTCAGTAACGATGACACTCACACTCGCGCTACTCTCTCAAAAACTTATTCTAAACTAAACCAAACCCTTCTAGACTTTATTCACATAAATAACCTCAAACAGTGTAATAACATTTGTAATATAAAGGATAGAATTTTGGACTTGGTTCTTGTAGACCTTCACGAATGTAAGGTGACGGAAGCACTTAACAGCCTGACAAAGATCGATCCTTACCATCCTCCTCTTGACATTTCTCTTCACCTAAAAGTTAACAATTATTTAAAGCCGGAACCTAACTTTAGATTAAACTTTAAAAAAGCCAACTACTCAGATATTAAATCAGAACTTGATGATACCGACTGGTGCAAGCTGCTCTCTGACACCGATGACCCTAGCGTAATGTTAGAACGTTTCTATACAATACTGTATCGGATTATAGAGCTATTTGTACCATCGACCTTATTTAAAAGTAATACGCGACCTCCATGGTACACAAAAAATCTAATAAAACTACTGCGTGAAAAAAATAATCTAAGACGTAGATTTAACACATATAAAAATCCCATGGATAAGATATCCTTTCGTTGGTGTAGTAAGTGCTGTGACAGATTGGCAAAGGAATGTTACAACTCCTATATAAGAAGCATAGAACAGAAAATTGCAAAGAATCCCAAGTTTTTTTGGTCTTTCATTAAATCTAAACGAGGTGGTGCCAATTCATACCCGGCTTCAATGTCAAATGGCGTTACCAAAACTAGTAATGGTAACGATATGTGCAATATGTTTGGAAACTATTTTTCTTCAGTGTACAGTCCGATAGATAACGAGCCTATTAATGTGGTTCAGAATTCTCCTTTTTTTGAAAACCTATTTAATAATTCCGACAGTTTTTCCTTGATCCAAATACCCAAAGATAAAATAGTTCAGCAATTAAAAAACCTGGACATATCCAAGGGTCCCGGCAGTGATGAAATTCCACCTAGCTTCATCGTGAATTGCGCTGATCAACTGGCAACCCCCCTTTTCTTGATTTTTAATAAGTCGCTTACAGTTGGAATCTTCCCTAAACAATGGAAGCAGGCCAAAGTGGTTCCGATACATAAAGCGGGTCCTGAGGATTTAGTGGATAACTATCGTCCTATATCTATCCTTCCGACGTTTGCAAAGGTGTTTGAAGCAATAGTGTGTCCAGATATTCAGAACTACTTCAGGAAGTATCTTTCTGAACATCAGCATGGATTTACTGCTGCGCGTTCTACCTGCAGTAATCTGGTCACATTTGTTGAAAAAGTTGCAGCTTCACTTGACTCTAACCAGCAAGTCGACGCCGTATACACGGACTTTAGCAAGGCTTTTGACAAAGTTTCCCACCGGGTGCTCACTCAAAAGCTTGCTGCGTACGGTTTTGCTGGACCTCTTCTTAAATGGCTTCACTCCTACTTAACGGACAGATCTTTCTATGTCGTCGCAAATGGTTTCAAATCCGATACCTTAATTATAACATCGGGAGTTCCTCAGGGATCTCACCTTGGTCCTGTAATATTTGTTATTTTCGTAAACGACCTTCCCTATTGCTTCATTTATTCCACGCCATTTCTGTTCGCCGATGATTTGAAAATAGTTCGTGTCATTGATTCTCAAGCTGATTCCATATTACTCCAAGATGACTTGAACCAGCTGATGAAATGGTGTAAAGATAATGGTATGCATCTAAACGTAAACAAGTGCTCTCAAATATCGTTTACACGGAAACCGATTTTCATCAACTTCCACTATCGTATGAACGGTACATGCTTACGTAAAGTCGATGTGATCAGAGACTTAGGGGTCCTTCTTGATCGTAAGTTTACGTTTGTCCCTCACATGGATAACATTGTCAAGAAGGCTTCCAAAAGTCTTGGATTTGTGCTAAGGAATGCAAAATGTTTCCGCAAGCCACAAACTAAAATTTGCCTGTTCAATTGCCTCGTTCGTACGATATTGGAATATTGCTCAGTTGTGTGGCGTCCCCACTATGCAACACATAGTCTAAGGTTGGAGCGTATTCAGAAAAGATTTTTAAACCATCTTGCCTACTCGACGAAAGTATCAAAAAAAATTCCAAGCTATGCAAAACGCCTAAATTCCAAGCTATACAAAAATTCAAAATGATTTCTCTCGAAGAACGCAGAGACAAAAACGACCTCATTTTTTTATTCAAAGTTCTTCACAGTAAAATAGACTGTCCTCAGTTGTTATGCAAATTTAACTTCAATCTGCCTCATAACTATCCGCGCCATCCAATCAATTTACTACGTCCCCCATTCCGGAAAACTATATCAGGGTCTAACTCCCCAATTCCAAGACTTTGTAGGCTTCTCAACAATTGCGACGTAACTTTAGATATTTTCAGCACATCCATTCAAAAAATCAAGCACCAAGTCCATTTAAAATGATTATTGTATTATATATGATATAATTCTAACCGACATTTGTCAATACTAGATTTTAAGTGTTGTATCTGCACTGTTATCTTATCTGTTTAATTTTAATTTTTTATACTTTTTATACTTATGCATGCTGTGTCTATCGTATGATATTGTACACTTGGTTTATATAAAAGCAAGTATATTCTAAATGTATAGTGTAATAATTGTAGATAGACCAATAAATAAATAAATAAATAAATAAATAAATAAATAAATAAATAAATAAATAAATAAATAAATAAATAAATAAATAAATAAATAAATAAATAAATAAATAAATAAATAAATAAATAAATAAATAAATAAATAAATAAATAAATAAATAAATAAATAAAGAAATAAATAAATAAATAAATAAATAAATAAATCTGCCTAGCCTTTTTCCCAACTATATTGGGGTCGGCTTCCAGTCAAGCCGGATTTAGCTGAATACCAGTATTTTACGAGGAGTGGCTGCCTACTAGACCTCCACCACCTATTAACTGGGGTAACACGGTACTTCATGGCAAGACTGGAGGCAGATTTACTGGCTTCTGACTATCCATAACGACTGCCAAAGATCTACAAATAACAGCCGGGACCTACGGCTTAACGTGCTTTCCGAGGCACGGAAGAAACTCGTTATGTTAAGATGGTCACCCAGACACCCATCCACAGACCAACCTTGGCAAGCGTTGCTTGTTATCTTATGCGTGTGTTTCAAATAATTTGTAGACGTTCAGTCTGTTCAATTTTATTAGAATTGATTTTTAAAGTAATTCAATGTTGGACCTTTGACAACATGTTTTGAAAGCCTGTTCCACGCTGTTACGACTCGGTTAGGTAGAAATTGCTCTTAAGGCTTCTTTCTGAATGTGTGAAAAATAAGGGTTTTATGAACGACAAAATACAAATAAAAAATAAGAAAAATCTGAAAAATAAAGATTTTATGAACGATGAAATGCAAATAAAAAATAAGAAAAATCAATACGCATTTCATGTTTTGTAATTACTCACTCGTTATTGTTTTCATCGGATTTAATTATCCCTTGCTGTTTGGCCGGAGATTACAGAATGAGCGTGATTAAACAAAAATGTTTTTATGTCGTGACATAATTACTGCCAATCAGCGTAAGTGCCTATTTATGATTTAAAACAGTGGGCGATATTCCTAAATTAATCGGTTTTGTGGTGTCCACGTTTGCTGCGGGCACATTGCTCGTAGAGCGGATGGTCGATGGGGACGGAAGGTTCTGGAGTGACGACTGCTACCCGGAAGACGCAGCGCTGGAAGGCTTCCCACAAAGTAGACCGACGACCTGGCGAGGGTCGCGGAAATCCGATTTATGCAAGACGCACGGGACCGGTCGTTGTAGCTACGCTTAGGGGAGGCCTAAGTCCAGCAGCGGACGTCTTACGGCTAAGATGATGATGATGATAAATAAAAACCACACACAATGGTTTCACAAAGGGCCGTTTACACGTCCACTCCCACCGACAGTTGAGCAGATAATGCGCTTCCTGTCACTTGCCCTTTTTTAGTATACGTTACAGGTGTTGATATGGAATTAACCTGATATATATGGACTCACCAGCAGATAAACACCCATATTCTTTACTCGCTTCTTTACGAATACCTGTGATTGTTTAAGAGCTCAATCATATTTGAGTCATTATTATCATGATTTCAGCCACTCTCTAATGTCGTCACAACGACCGGTCATGCGCGCCTCGCATGCCTTGGATTCCTGCAACATTCATCAGATCAGGTTATCGGCCCACCTTGTGGGAGACCTTTTACGCGCGACTTCAGGTGCTGATTCGATCACGTAAGGAAACTTCAAGCATACCCTTCTTCTTTGGTCTTTAGTTCACTTGAAGCCTTCTTCTGATGAAGCTCTTTGTGAATAACTAACAGACGTCTTTCTTTGTGTCATTGTCCAAGTACTTCTTCTTCTTCCTGCCCTTATCCCAAATTATTTGGGGTCGGCGCAACATGTTTTTTTCTTACATTCTGTCCTATCACCCGCCATGCTATCATCAACTCCCTTTTCTTTCATATCAGTCCTCACACAATCCACCCATCTTTTCTTTGGTCTCCCTCTTCTTCTCCATCCGTCCACAAGTAAATTCATAACTGCTTTCGTAACATGCGTTTCATCCCTCCTCTTACACGGTCTTACTTGCATTGTCCAAGTACTATTGTTACGAAATAATATTTATTACGATTTTTGTAGGATAGGTTACGAAACGAATACGCAGGTAATCTGACTGTTAAAAAAATAGTCAACAACCTCTTTACTGAGCAACAAAATGTTGCCGTACAACGTTTAGATGTCTATTCTATACTCCAGAACTCTATGGTTATGTCCGTTACGTCTATGTCATTATAATGACATGCAAATACCGGTAAACACTAAACTAAAAACTTATATTTATTTTTTGTAACAAAATTATGCCTTAGTATAATTTGAATTAGTGTAAATTAAACCGAAAACATGAAAAACAAATCGTCTAACGATAAGTCGTACTCTCCTCTCATGCAGACGTACTTCCTATACTCTGCTTTACTTGCATTGAAGCTGATGGCATTCGTTCCTTTAGCTAGCGTGATGTGCCAGCCTGAAAATGTTTTACGAGCGAACATGAATGACCTGAAGAACCTGACACTTTTCTGGTTGGTATCGGCCCTGTACATGACGACATCTCCAAGCCTAGAAGTAGCAAAAAACCTTCTGAGAATATACGTCATCTCAAGATTCATATCAGCTATAAGCTACTTTTTTGATGTACCAAAATGTACAAGAGAATTTGCTTTCCTAGTCTCGTTTGCAATAACATGTTATATGAGCTCAAGTGTAGTATATTATTACAGGGATGCACTGTAAAAGGTACTGGAATTGCTACACAAAAATGTTAATGCATTTGGGATTCATAATAATAAGAACAGTGTGTGTGGGTTTATGTGGCTGTAAAGGGAGAAGATCATGCATTTGTTGTCAGTAGGCATTCTGATGTAATCCTGTACCATAAAATGAGTGCGTCCTTTATGTTTTGGAGTTTTATTGGTTTTGTACTTGAAGGTCTGGTGGTCGTTTGCGTGCAGTGATTGTTGTATGATGGAAGTGCATTGGATCTTATAGTACACGGTAAGACTGGCAGCCAGGTGCGGGGACGCGTGCGTTTTGCCTATCCGCCGCCGCTGCCCGCGCATTTACTGCTACCACTTGTATGAACAAGCTATTACCTGAGTTGCCCGCGTGCATCCCGCGTCGAAAAGCCCGCGCCGTGTCCCACGCCTGCGTGCCTCCTATAGAGACTCAAATAAAGTTCTTATGTTTGAGCTCACCGCGACGCTTCAGTCTTGCTCAGCGCAGAGAGGTAAGTATAGATACAAATTAGAAGAATTAACAGTAGTGGATATCTTAGAGAGGTATACCCATTTATACCTCTCTATAATAGTTTGACCATACTGTCTTAGGTACGGTCAAACGATTATAAAGGTATGTTATATAAACAGCATCGACCGATTTGCACATTTTATATTTGTAGTCCAAACTAGGTTTTTTAAATTGATGAAGCCCGCTAGAGTTGATGTCTGTTAGAACTGTGGAATTGGTCAAAGAAGTCCCTAAGACCCCGGAACGCATAAAGCAACTGAAGGAACGCTGCCAAAGTGAAAATACTAATCAAAATTTTATTCATATTCACCGTTAAGTTCCTGTTCACCCCGTTTGTCGGTAATCTGGATTTACTTTATCTATGTGAACTTTGCAAATCAATAGTCAAATCGCAAACTTTCGAGATTTCCCGATGGGTGCCTTCGCTTCAGGTTCAGTCTTGAAAGTTGGCTTGTTGATTCTCCTTTCACTAAGTTAGTGGGAGCGACCCTTTTGAGAGCTAACGCGAAAGGATTGGTGAATTATTCATAAGTACAGTAAGCACTTATTGTATGTGGAATGATTGAAGTAAAAGTTTGAAATAATAGCGAGTTTAGGAGTTGTTACGGATGTTATATATAGCTATTTTCAACGTTAAACGACTTTCTAGGGTTCTGTACCTATAGGGTAAAAACGGGACCCTATTATTAAAACTGCACTGTTCGTCTGTCTGCTATGAGGCTGCTTCAAAACAATGTCATAAACATAAAATACAATACACAATTTCGACATCTTTTATGCAACACTAATTAAAAGTAACAAACAAGTAAACCGACAGTAGTGAGCAACGAGTAAGGCTGGCATCATATATGACTCTCTGGATTCATAATCTAAATTCCACCTTGCCTTAAAAATACTCAAATCATCATCTACCTAGCTTTTTCCCAACTATATTGGTGTCGGCTTCCAGTCAAGCCGGATTTAGCTAAATACGAGTATCTTACGAGGAGCGGCTGCCTACTAGACGAGAACAACAAAAAGTACTCACATACCTTAACAGCTTATCTCAATTGGTTGCCTTTTAAACCATAAAATTACATGATGTAGCGATGAATATTGTAGCAAAGATCCTTCTATCGTTTGAATGATGTGAGCTCGGCTACGAATATTCTATTCCCACGAGACTTAACATTGAGAAGAGACGTTCTAATAGCATTAACGATTGTAGATGTAGATTAACTAAGCCTGCTGACGTATGAAACCAGCCTTATATTACAGAAAAGGGTGGAATGCTTACAAAGTAAAACCAAACAAAACATTGCACCGAGTGCAAGATTGTTCACTTCACTTCTCACAAAGAAAATTGTGAATTTTGGTGGCTTTGCGCTTGAATTTGTCATGTTTCATCAACTTTGGAAAGCTGTAAACTGCCAGAATCCTTTGCTAAAGGTACGGTTTGAGTTTTCGTTCGTTAGCTGATGCGCACGTTGCTACTTTGTTGTTGATGACTGAGATGGCTTTTTTGATTCGGTGTTTTGAATAGGAAACTCGACTGTTTTTCAAACGGCATTACCAAAAATACACGTGGTACAAACGGCATCATTAAATGCGGGGGTATTTTTTAAAAACTTCACTATGGTAACTTAATTTACCCTCAGCTTTTTTATTATTGACAGGCTTACGCTTAAGCACTATCTCACCTGATGGCAAGCGATGATGTAGTCGACGATGGAGTATGTTTATCTAGAAGTAACCCTCGCTCTTGAGCTAAAGACAATATTACGTGCAATATACAATCTGAGGGTTGTAGCTATCAGGAAACACAGACTGTAGCAGGAAATTCCACTCTATAACTGTTTGTTATATACACACATCAAAAGTGTCTAGGGATCAACATATATTTTTGCAATAACTTTTCTCCTGATTGATATTAATTAAAATTTTCTTTAAGGATTCATCAAATAAAGTGTTTTCGTTTGTCACAGTAACGATAAACCAAGTCACCTTTGCATTAATAAAGAAATTTGCCATTTTCCTAATAAAGGGATTTTTGACATTTGAACCACTAACATTAAAGTTCGAAAAAAAGACTGAAATAACAGTTTTCTTTAAAATTTTATTCGGTAACTTAAACAATTAATAATCCGTGTTTCTACCGCGAACACTAACAACACAAGAACATCGGTTTGGCATACTCAAAATGAGTTCATCCAAATCACGCTGTGGAATGGCCGCCCATGTTCGTTGCAACAACAAAAAAAGGTCTTCTTGCGACTGGATACCCTCCATATTCGGCAGAGCTCTTCTCTGTAGCATATCCCATGCATGCTCAATCGGGTTCAAGTCTGGCGACTGAGCAGGCCAGGGCAGGACATTGATGTTAGCTGCGGCGAGAGTCTGTCTTACAACTCTTGCGGTGTGCGGTCGTGCATTATCATGCATTACTGACTGTCCTGTTGGTCTAGTGGTTAGTGACCCTGACTGCTATACCGGAGGTCGTGGGTTCGATTCCCACCCAGGACAAATGTTTATGTGATGAGCACGATCATTTGTTCTGTGTCTGGGTGTAATTTATCTATAATATGTATGTATTTACAAATATATAAGTATGTTTATCAGTTGTCTAGTACCCATAATACAAGCTCTGCTTAGTTTGGGACTAGATGATGTTGTGTGAAAGTTGTGGAATATTATTATTATTATTATTATTCCATTTATTTTACATTATATCATATTTCTTACATTTTTAAATATTTTTACAAAAACTTAAAAAAAAAAACATTTAAAAATATAAAAAATAGTGGCCCACCGGCATCGGGAACAGGGTCCAAGCTACCGGCGGTCAGGGCTCCTGAGAGAGGAACCTCCGGACAATACGCGCCGTGTCCAAGAGTGCTGCTTTCTGGATCAAACCCTTGATCCAGCTGCCTAACGAGAGCCTCCTCAGGTGTTCGTCGAGGCTCTTGGCTATTAAGCCATTGGCCGTCACGACTATCGGCACAATGATTGCTGTGTCCACTTCCCACATGTCGACAACCTCGCGAGCTAAGTCAAGATACTTAGTTTTCTTTTCCTTCTCAGCTTTCACGAGGTTCTCGTCATGAGGGACCGCTATATCAACAATCATTGTGCGACGCTCTATTCGATCTATCACCACTATGTCAGGCTTATTGGCAACAATAGTCCTATCAGTGATGATAGATCGATCCCAATACAACGTGATATTGCCATTGTCGAGAACTGGGTCGGGCACATACCTATAGTATGGTACTTCTGACTCCACAAGATTGTATTTAAGAGCAAGTTGCTGGTGGATAATCCTGGCCACGAGGTTGTGTCTATGCAAATAGTCTCCGTTAGCAAGATGAGAACACCCAGAAATTATGTGTCGGATTGATTCTCCGGGCAGGTGGCATGCCCGACAGATGTCAACCGTACCATCCTTCACAATGTATTTCCGGTAGTTGTTCGTCATCATAACTTCATCCATAATTGCAAAGACAAAACCTTCGGTTTCTCCAAAGAGATCACCAAAGCGTAACCAGGATACGGACGCTAATAGATCAACATCGGGCCCATATAAGGCCCGATAAAAGCGTCCGTGAAGCTCCTTACTCTGCCATACTTCCCTGCGGTCATTAGTATCCAGTACTATTGGTTTGCACCAGTTCTCCTTAGCCAAGGAGAGCGGGGTTAGGCCATTGTCCACCGCCACTACATCGCGATGCATACCCACGTCCACAGCCAGGAAATATTCCCTGAGACTGCATATCTCGCGGTTATGCAGGGTCTTGGCATTTAAAAAGCCACGACCCCCACACTTCCGCGGGATATACAGCCTCATCACCGATGACCGTGGGTGATGCATCCGATTTGCAGTAAGGAGTGAACGGACCCTCCTATCCAGGGCGTCGAGTTCCGTCTGAGTCCATTTAAGTATGCCGAAAGAGTACATCAATACCGGCATGACCCAACCGTTGAAGGCGCGCACCTTGTTCCCGCCTGATAAAAGACTATTCAGTACTTTATTCAGGCGGCCAAAGAAGCGCTCCTTCAACGATCGCTTCACGTCAGCAGCATTGATGCCTAACGCTTCCGACATACCCAAATATTTGTAAGTTTCGGTTGAACAGAGGGATCTAAGGTGTATGGAATCCGAGATTTGGGTTCCCACAGATTCCACAATCACCCCTCGCTTTACATGCATGACTGCACATTTGTCCACACCAAATTCCATCCTGATGGCACTACTGAAGGTTTCAGTTACCTTCAGTAGCTCCATCAGTTGCAAGTTGTTGGGGGCAAAGAGTTTCAGGTCGTCCATGTAAAGGAGGTGAGATATGACCTGACCACCTCTTTTCAACCGATAGCCTAAGCCTTATTATTATTATTATTAACTGAAATAAGGGACCGATTTGCACTTGTAGAGGAACGATGACGTCTGATACAATCGTCTCAGCATAAATTTGAGCGTTGAGGTTGCCTCTGATCCAAATCAACTCAGTTCTTCCGCCGATCCAAATACCCGCCCATACCATGATGGTTCCACCACTATAAGGATGGACTTCCTGGCAGGATTTTAATCGCTGTTGGCGTCCAGGGGTTCTCCAGTGTCGTATACGTCTTGTATCCGGTCTCATACCAAAACGAGACTCATCAGAAAAGCACACGAAACGCCATTGTTCTTCTGCCCAATTTCTGTGTTCAAGAGCCCATTGATATCGAATCCTACGATTGTGCATTGCTATAGGTGGTACCCGTAGCGGTCTTCGGGAATGAAGGTTCACTTCATGCAAGCGGTTTCTGACTGTTTGGTCGCTAATTAAGTTCCCTGAAGAGTGATGAAGCCTCACGGCTAACATCATGGCGGTTATTGTTGGAGCTCGATTTGAATGTATCGGTCTTGTCTCCGTGTGGTGCAGCGATACCGTCCTCCATGGCGCTCAGCCACGGTACCAGTGCTTCGGTAACGTGTCCAAAGTCGACTGATAACACTCTGACTTGTATTCAGAGCTAAAGCCACAGTACGTTGCCGGGAACCAGCTTCTATCATTCCCACGGCTCTGAGCATTTCTTCCCTGCTTAAATGACGTCGCCGCTCCATAATAACGTTGGTTTTAATCAGTAGTAGGGAAACAGTAGCACTAATAATGTCTTCAATGCGTTGTATGTTTTTATAGGGAAAATATTGACAGCTGATTTTCATCTTTTACTCGAATTTGATTCACAGTTCCTGATTCAAATTATGAAATGCACCAAAAAGGATCCATATAAATTTATAAAATCATAAATTTATTACAAAGCCACATCTCAATCTCAAGAAATCCGCATAAAAATGCTTGATCCCTAGACGCTTTTGATGTGTGTACGTACGAGTGGAATGTTTCGCATTTGCTTTAATAGAATTTTTTTTACAGTACAGCATACTGTGTATTGCGTGTGCGATATGGGGCAGCCAATTTTCTTTTATTGGATTATCAGTTTTTTTTTAAGTTTTGTCCCACAGTTAAAATTAGTCCTTGAATGTGTTCACAAATATTATAAGCTTACCAACACAGACCTGGGACAACTATCTCTAGTATCCACTAAGTATGTACTAAGTATTGTTTACTACGGTTCCACACATACCAACATGCTTCAGTAATTTTGTTGTAGTTCTGTTAACTAAACCCAAAACTAAGTGTGTATCGTAATTATGTGTATGAAACTTGTTATTTGCATTAAACTGGGAAGGGTTGTGTGAAACTACATCTGTTGTTGTTTGAGTAGGACACTTTAGTATTTGGGAACACTAGCATATTGGAATATCTCGCGAAAATCAGACTTGAGATGAAATAAACATAAAGGTTAACTGGTAGAAAATGCCTAAGTCTGCCTCTGTACTTCTATGTGCATAAAGCATTTAATAAATAAATAAAACATTCGCACTTGTAACATTTGCTTATGTATAAAGTCGAAATATCTTGCACTTTTATTTTCATGTATTAATTTTTTTCAAGAGTATTGGGTGCTGGTTCTTATGAACGCGTATGTGGGCCGAAGTCAACCCGTAGAGGCCCCTCAGACCATTTGACGATTACCAAATGACGAATATCCCTATACGCGCTATGCTATTGCACCCAAGGACAACCACCCGGTTGATGGCGAACTATTGCCACTTATTGGAAGATTTAAGTGACTTGGTTACCATGGACTAAATTAAGACTAAAATAGACCATTTATTATTTTTTAATATTGATACTAGGCTCATTCTTGATCGCTATCTTACCTGTCGACGATGGAGCACGCTTACCTAAAAGAAATCTATTTATTCTTGACTTAAAGACCTTGTAGAAGCTTGTAGATAACAGGAAACACAGACTCCACAATGAATGTGCTCCCAAAACTTTTGTGCGCATCGATGGCATGTCCACCATGTAACGATGGCGCATCGCTGTACGTCTGTAGGTCCGATGATGGAACGGGCTTGGCGGAATAAAAACGCAAAAGAATAACATTCATTCAATTTTTATACTATGCTTAATATTAAGTCAATGTGCGGTGGAGTTAATGAAATTCTCTCAAATTTATAACTTTACGACTCCACGTAATGAGGCAATACGCATAATTCTCTAACAAAAAGAAAAATATATTCAACACCCGAAAGCCAAATGACTTCTATCATAAACCATAAAAGTTAGCTTTAAAAAATACCACTGATATTGTCACCTAAACGTCAATGAAATGACGTTCTGATATGAAATTTCAAAGTAAACAGAATAACAGAGTAAAGTATTATAAACACTAATCTAGTGTTTATAAATATGGCGATAACAATAGTTTTGGATCATCCACTGACACAAACGTACATGGTACACTCAGCACTCTTAGCGGTGAAATTATTAGCTCTAAGTCCTTTGGTAACCGAGACCTGGGTAAATAACGGTTTGTTTCCGAGCGTTCATGCTGTCAAAAGCGCCTATCTCTCGGAGTTCAAGAACTTAGCTCCCTTCTGGATCGTCGGCGCGCTGTATGTCACGACTCGACCACCTACGGACATCGGGATGAGTCTCTTCAGGATGTTTACAGCAGCAAGGATGATTCTAATACTTGCTTATGCTACAAAGCCTCTCACCCCAGTGGTCACAGACTTCGCTCTTCTCGTCTCGTACATGATCACTTGCTACATGTCTATTGCCGTCATATACTACTACAGAAAGGCCATTTAGATTCCATATAAATATCTTCTTTGATTCAGCATTGCAAAAGTCCGGATGACTCGTTTTAAGGAACTAAATCGGAAAGGAAATTGCTTTTAAGATTGTGTTCTGTTCAATCTAGAGTGTAGGGAAACGACTGACTCTCTGTTATTGATATAACCGTATTACAATGGAATAGAAAATGGAAATGTAAGATGAATGTAAACCTTTTGAATCGATATTTATTCAAGGGATTGTTTTTAATTGTTTATTTATTGAAGTTTTATGCACAAGTAAATACTGTACAAAGGCGGACTTAATGCCTTAAACATTTACAATCACTCAATTTTGGGTGGTGCAGAAACATGGCATAGTATTCGTAGATGCAACTTAATGGTAAACACACAAATAGAAAACTAATATAATAGTCGATGCATACTTATATAAATACATACAAATTACAAATTATAAGAAACGAATCCAACAAATGAAAGCTGTGATGATTCTACAAACTTGTAAATGTGTTTATGTGCCATTACCATAAAGGAGGACTGAAATGATGCCATCCTGATGTTATACAGGAGCGTATTTAAAAAAAGATATCGCCTGGATAAACCCAGAGCAATGTGACGGAAACCGCAGTAAACGATTATTCATAGATCAGAGACTACTACTATTTGCTATGGGCAGAGCAATGGAATTAAATTTTAGAAGTAATATAAGGAGAAGAAGGCTTGTCCAGAAAGAAAACAGGGTTGGCAAGGCCCTTAGTGCTCTTTGCTGACGAATCTTCCTCCTTGCGTCGTATTCCTCAATGCTGAGGGTCGTGACCTTCTTGCTTCATCACCTTAGCCCTTATGATGTTCCTCCATCTGTTCCTGTCTTTGGCGTTGTGAAGGGCATCGTACATCGTGAAATTGAGAGCGGCGCGGATCTGGTCGGACCAACGTATTGGGCTGCGCCCGCGTGCCCGCGAGGCCTTTTACCATCTACTTTAGCGGTCACAATGAGCCTGACGAATAGGTAACCAATTTAAAAGCGAACGATGTTCAGATACAGGACCGCACTTAGAAGGCTGAAGACAAATCGAATGCAGTTTTTCAAATCAGTTCAGAGTTCATAGTTTGAGTTTTGTCCTATCATTTCCCTCCTGACATTTTAGTATTGGTTAAGTACTTATATTTTAAGTGGTTTTTATTATAATTTAATATGTTTGATATTTAAATCGATTAAATTATTTGAAATCAAACCACGCATATTTATTTTACATCGCTAGTAGTCGTGTAAGAATCGTAAATGTATAAAAATCCACTACTCATTTAAACAAATTTCTATGCTTCCGATACATTACAAAAATATATTAGCATCAATATTTAATTGAAGTATATGCATACATATTTTGTTACCATCGTTCGTACTTCAGCTGAAAACCAGTGCTGGGTGTCTGATGCCCAGTAATTGCTGAGTTGGCGATCTTTTTAGGTCGGGCATGCTCAGTGCAACTGTAATGTTTTTCTGTACTTTTTTATTGTTATTTGTTGTCGCCATTGTTGAGGAGCTCGTGGTTAGATAATAACAGCCGCACGGGTCAATCTTCAAGGTTAAGCAACGCTTGCCAAGGTTGGTCTGTGGATGGGTGACCATTTTAACATAACGAGTTTCCTCCAATCAATCAATCAATCAATCAAATCTTTTATTTGCTAACATAGGTGCATACAGATACAGGTCTTATAAATATTTAATAGAGCGCTATGCTATGCCAGGAGGCGTACAAATTTTGGTGAGCGAGTGGCTCATGATTGCAAATTAAAATTGACAAAATATTCATACATCATTATTTGAAAAACATGCATACTGACGGTATTTAATTTAGTGATCATGCACTTGGATTACGTTAGACCTAAACAACGAATTATTCTCTAATAATTATTAATTATAAATGTCACAAAAAAAAATAGTCAAAAATATATAAAAAAAAAAAAATGTCAGTATCTAAGGTCAAACAATTATAATGTCAAAAATGATTAAATGTCACCATCAAAAGTGTATTTCAATTTGAGTAATTCAGTATTTAAGTTTAATTAATCTTTATAAATGTCAAACAATCCAATTATTCAATTAATATCAAATGTCAAAAAAAAAAACAAAGAAGAAAAGAAAAAACAGATGTCAAACAATCTAATTATTAAATTAATTTCAAATGTCAAAAAATAATAATAATAAACAATATTAAAATGTCAAATGTCAATGTTTAAATAATTAAAATGTCAAAAATGGTTTAAATTAATAATTTTACATTAATTTATCATTTTGAAATTCATCAGTTGTATAATAACATTTTTCGATAAGTAACTGTTTCAATTTTTGTTTGAACTGTCTAACATTCAATTGTTTTATGACATCTGGTAATTTATTATAGATGCGCGGAGCCATGCCTAAAACACTTTTTCTCATTAAGGCTGTCTTACAACGCTGATTGCTCAAAGTATTTGCATATTGACTGCGAATTGCAACATCACGCAGTGTTGACACTTTTTCGAACAAGCTCATGTTTGCTTTAACGAAAACACAAATTTCAAAAATGTATAAAGAAGGTAAAGTCAATATTTTCAGCGATTTAAAGAAAGGTACACAGCTGTCATCCATTTTCAGACCACACATTGATCTTATGCATCTTTTTTGTGCCTTAAAAACCATGTCTTTATCCGTAGAATTGCCCCAAAAAATAATGCCGTAACGCAAAATTGAGGCTACTAAGCCATGATATGCAACTAGAAGAGCCTCCAAATTTATTTTCCTAGCAATTTGGAAAAGTGCGTATGCTGATTTATTTACTTAGGTCATCTATATGGGCCTTCCAGTTCAGTTGGTTATCAAGTAATAAACCTAGGAATTTAGTTACTTCAACTTCTTCAATATCACAATTACTATGTCTGATATTTACTTTTGGTACTGAAGTTCTCTGGTGAAAGTGCATTATTTTTGTTTTCTTTAAGTTTATAATTAAATTATTTTTGTCAAGCCAAGTGATTATGTCCGATAGTGTACTATTGATGTCATCTTGATAAATATTGCTATCAATACATTTAACTATAGCAGTGCTGTCATCTGCAAACATGACCATTTGATGTTGAGTTACTTTTGGCAAATCATTTATATAGATTAAGAAAAGTGGTGGCCCAAGGACGCTACCCTGTGGGACACCAAACTTAATCAACCTGGACTGAGATAAAAAACTCTTTTCAAATTTTGTCCTTTTACATACCCTTGTAATCTCTGTACATTGCATTCTATTAGAGAGATAGGAATCAAGTAGTTTTAAAATATTATCTCTGATTCCGTAGCTACATAATTTGTCTAATAGGACGTCGTGCTTTACATAATCGAAAGCTTTTGTCATATCTGTGTAAAGGGCACAAATAGGAGCTTTCTGGTCTACAGCTGATATAGTAGTTTGCAAAAAATCAAAAATAGCCATGTTGATCGTGGTATTATTTCTAAAGCCATATTGCTCCTTGCATAATAAGTTAAATTTATTTAGATAGCAATACAAAGACTTATAAATAACTTTTTCAAAAATTTTGGAAAATACCGAAATTTTAGCTATTGGCCTATAGTTCTTTACATCAGTTTTTTTGTCTTTTTTATGAAGTGGTTTAATAATAACCTTCTTCAATTGGTCAGGATAGACTCCGTCAGCAATGCTAAGGTTCATGATATGTGCTAATGCGGGTGCTATAAGCTCATTTACAAATTTTATCACTTTTGTTGACACACCATCAAACCCTACAGTACTTGTATTTTTGAGTGATCTTATAGCTGAGATAATGTCAGTTGATATGACAGGCTGCATAAACATTGACTGCGTAGTCAAATTGCCTAATTTAATGTCAAATTCCATGTCAGTTTTAATATTATTCTCAATGTCATCTATAAAAAAGTCATTAAAAGCATTCGCAATGTCAATAGGTTTTGAAAAGGTCTGGTTACATTTATTAATGGTCAATATTTGTTCTTTAGGAGTATTATTTTTTGGTCTATTAACTATTTGCCATATAGCTTTTGACTTATTCTGTGAGGTTTTTATGAAGTAATTATTTTGAGCTTGTTGCGTAAGTCTTATAATTTTCCTATATTGAAGAGAGAATTTTTTAAAGTTACTTTTATTTCTAAATACAGGATTTAGTCTGTATGCCCATAGTAATTGTCTTTGTTTCTTACTACAAGTTTTGATACCTCGCGATATCCATTTTACTTTTTTATTAGTGTAAATAGTTATTATTTTATCAGGGAAGCATAGTTTGTAAAATAGGGAAAAAGTTTCATAGAATTTTTTGTAAGCCATATTGGCATCGTTACTTTCAAATACATCCTGAAAAGTTAAATTTCGAATGCATTCTCGGAATTTTTTGAGGTTGTCTGTAGAGTAATCTTTTTTTACAATTTTCCAGAACTTTAAGCGACATGTCTTATTTATCGGTATTCTGAGTATTTGTGATGTGTGATCAGAAAGGATGAGGTCTATAATTTCAGCTTTACATCCTCTTCGTATGTTATGAACGAAATGATCGATACATGTGTTACTACTGAGCCTGGTAGGTTGGTTTAGTTCTAATGTCAAGTTATAACTCAGCAGAAAATTCTCCAGTTCCAAAGTAATCTTGTTTTTTTTTAACGTATCTATATTCAAATCGCCACATAAAACATTTTTTTTTCTATTTGACAAACATAACTTATTCAAAACAATGTCAAGCTTATCATAAAATGTCGAATAATTATATTTAGGAATTCTATAAACACAAATTACAATAATAGAATGAGTTATCAATTCAATTCCACAAATTTCAAAAACGCCTGGCACTGAGTGCTTAGCAATATCAGGCAGATCCTTGTATTGATGCCCATCTCTAACCAAAATACAGGTCCCGCCGCGATTTGTCGCGCGACAAAATGTAGCAGCTAGATGAAAACCAGGAAGGTGCAATAAACTTTCATTACCTAAAGGAATAAAATGTTCCGTTATACAGAGTACGTCTATAATAGTTCCTTGGTCTTCCAGATTTTTCAATTGAATAGTCAATAAGTCCGATTTGTTTAGCAAACCAGCTATATTTTGGTGTAGAATATTGAGTGTATTATAGAAAAAACTGAGAGTTGTCTTTCTCTTTTTCTACATTAGACACAGATGTCATCTTAGCCTCATACGAGTTGTCATGAATATTAAGTCTACTTGTTTCATTTTCAATATAAATAATCATATTATAAATGTCATTAAAAATACATTTCATTCCGGAATAATTTATCATGCCCGTTCGTCTATTGAACATGGTATCGTCATATCTTAAATTCCTGTTACTATCCAGGAAATAAGCATGTTCATGAGTAGCTATATCCAGACATAACATGTTATTAAAAGTTTCTACTCTCGAATTGAATAAATAACTGTTCGTGAAAAATTTGTACGTTGGTGTGCATATAATTATATTTGTATTTGTAATGTCTTGTAGAACTTGTCTTATTAATAAAATACTGTCATAATATTTACATGTGACTTGAAAATCCTCACTACCTATCACAATAATGCAGTAGTCCAGCATGGCGAAGTTTACCAGTTTTTCCTTGATGCCTTCCAGAAGAGCTTGAATATTTCTGTGAGGTGTGACGTAGTGGCAAAGTTCATATTGATCCATAATTTTTTCCGCAATGTCAAGCAATTTATTCCTGTTATCGGTGCTTAAGATACAAAGTTTGTTGCGCTTTATAGTGTTCTTGTCCGAATTATTAATAATTTTCTTTGTCGGTGTGACCGTATTGGTTATTTTATCTGTTTGTTTTTGGTGTTTCAACTTTTCTGGCGTATGAACCGTGGGAATGCTGGTTTGTGTCTCCTTATTTGAAAGTTTTATTTGTTTTGTTGTTTTAGTGTTAAACGGCTTTACGTGCTAAAAGGCTAGGCAGATGATGATGTTGTCGCCATTGTATTGTATTCCTTGCGTCAAATAAATACTATTCTATTCAAGATCCCTTGGTAAGATATTTTAGTCGTTCTTCAAAAATTTAATAAAAGTTCTTATACGAGTACATCCCAATAAACATTGTCATGTTTGCCAAAATATTTCAACAAATAGAATACCAAAAGCTCCCGAAAACAGTCGTCCCATTCGCTCCAATGGAAAGGCTTTGATACGTCAAAGGAACTATTGTCGACAATGTTGTTCTGCCTCAGTTTCATTTTGTATCCATTGGTCCCATAGAGTTTGGACTTATGGAGATTCCTCGGTGGCTAGTGGCTACTCGTAGATACGGCTTTATGAAATGCTCCATAACCTAAGCGTGCACCGTTTATACAAAGAAAATGTCCTCCACAGTCATACCTGACTATGACAGCCGTAACTTAGGCTTACCCTACATTAGGAGTGCGCGATCCTCGGGCGTGTGAGTATCGCGGGGGCAGCGCGCGCGCGCGTGAAAAGTCCAAGCGGCGCTCAAATCGCGTTCTTACCCCACCGCCCGCTATCCCCGCGCCGACTACCGTATTGGTAAGTCAGTCGCTCGCTGCGCACACGTCACACGACTTCAACACGCGACGCTCACGCAGCACGCTCGAGGATCACGCACGCCTAATGTGGGGGAGGCCTTATGCACATTACTAAAGCATAGGGTATTAGGTAGATCGATGTCCTGGTGAGGGTTGCTGCTATCAGATAGACGCAAGGCGTACGAGAACGGTCGTTATGGCAATACTTGGGAAGACATTTGTCCAGGAGTAGACAGTGCAAAGGTCTATGTCCAGGAGTAGACGATTGAAATGATGACGGGGTATTCAATGAAGTGATTAAAGACGACATGGATATAACCACTAGTGGGCAGGACACATTGCTCGTAGAACAGATGGTCGATGGGGACGGAAGGCGCTGGAGTGGCGGCTATGTACTGGAAGACGCAGCGTTGGAAGACCTCCCACAAAGTGGACCGATGACCTGGAGAGGGTCGCGGGAATCCGATGGATCCGAGATGCGCAGGACCGGTCGCTGTGGCGGTCTGTGGCTTGGGAAGACCTATGTCTAGCAGTGGACGTCGTTTCGACTGAGATGATGATGATGATGATGGATCCCCGTGTTTTGTGGAAGGTTCACTTTTGCCGTTATTAAAAGTTCTGAATTCAGTTATTTTATCAGTCTAAAAGCAGACACAAATAGTTCTACAGTACTAATAAAGCCCTAATTGCGTATATCAAACTTATAGGGTAAGTTTTTGACGAATCACCCAAGTTCAGGAATCACGTTCGTTAACTAAGTTTACTCATGAAGATTGTATTAATATTATCAAATGAATAGCAAATATTCATAAACCTATGCAAACAGATGTGAGTTCTGTGTGTAAAGTTAGCGGCGAACTTTGGCAACAGGCTGTTATAACGACTAATTGATAGTTTTTGGAACTGGGATTGCAGATTGTTTAATGGATTTCTAGTCAGTTACATAAGTAGAAATGATGAAAGAAAGAAAAAGTTAACATATTATTAAACTTAACTTATTTGCAGTCAGTCGTTAGAGTTTCAGCGGATGAGTTGTGAAAAATATTGTTATTCGCAGAAATGGGGAACACACTCTACTTAAAATACTTGTTTTATTTTATTTTCGAACCATGTTCGTTTATGACGTAGGCGCCCCTAAGAGAGGATTTTTCAAAGTTCACCCCCTAAAGGTATAAAATGGGATGTACATCTGGAAGTACGGAAACAATTTCTTGATGGCACGGCGCAGTGGTTGAGCGATTAAATGCTGTGCTCGCGACAAGCAGCGTGATAGATTCCCGTACGAAACGAATATTTATATAGCCTACAAATAGGTGTTCTGGGTTTGGGTGTCTTACCCACAATAAAGAGGTAATTCTTAGTGATGGGCAACCTTATTTTTTTAATAAAAAAATATATTTAAAAATTCTTTCATTGATAGATGGCGATAATATTGATGGAGATAATACTTTTTTAATACAGTTGCTCAAAAAGTGGCGTATTGCAGGGACGTTTAGCGTTCGGGAAGTGGGCTATTACACACTCGTGCTTTTTCTTTCCCAACTGTCAAAATAATGTCTATTAAAAAGAAAAAATCAACCACGAAGTTTTTACTAAAAAAGTTTTTAGTGCAAATATTTCTAAAAAGAACCTACTAATTTGTTTCAGTATCAGATTTAATGATTTGATTCAATAAGTTAGGCTAGGTTTCATTTCATATCAATAAAAAAATGTACTTTGTCTACCCAGAATGAGTGAAGAAAAAAAAACTGCTTATATTTTTTTACGGTTGGCGCCATTTTGATTAGTCAGTTGAGTTTATTGTTTTTTTTATTATTTTATTAAACTGCTTAATTTTTTCGCAACTGTATTAAAAATAGTCGTTCATTACACGTGCGGAACCGTCATTGCAACTTGTTCCGACTGTCAACCCTCACCTTCGGCTGCGCCTCGGCTCGGGTTAACATTATTTTGTCGAAACTCTTTGCAATGACAGGCTTTCCGCACTTGTAATGAAATATACTATTTTTGTAAAAAACTTACCGGAGGAGCTTAAATTGCATCATTATCTTCCTGCTCTGTCCCATGTTACTTGGGGTCGGCGCAACACGTTCTTTTCTTCCATTCTACCCTGTATTAAAGGAGCTTAAAACGAATAGGGTGTAACAATGAGCGGTCTTATCGTTAAGGGAGAATTGCCAGCGGTTACCACAAAGTTCAAATTTTTCTTAAGGTTTTTTGCAGTTTTGCAGGTCGGTTCCAAGTTCTGTGTTCATTAAAATATGATGAGAGACTGTAACAACCGTACGCGTTTTCTGATAGTGATGTATTTAGAGTCTTTAGTTCATGAAAAAGTCATTCAATAAGGTTAGATGAACTGAGAGAGTTAATTCGTTTTTTTACTAGCTTCTGCCAACCGTCTTCATCCGCGTGAAAGTGGTTATTGCGGACGCAAAGTCAAAGACCAAAAAATAGCCATGTCCAATTGTCCATCCTTGGAGTACAAGCTTGTTCCTTACCAAATTTCATTAAAATTGGTTCAGTAGTTTAACTGTGAAAGTGTAACAGACAGGCAGACAGAGTTAATTTCAAACTATTTTATAATATTAAACATTAGTTTTGATATTAGTATGGATCACAAAATCTAAATAATAAGTCATATTATTTCGATTTCTGTGGTATGGATAGTATAAATTGATGATTGATATTAGAATTCCATAAATAAATCAGCTCAAATAAGCACATTTTAAATATGTGTGTCTTAGTTTTCCAAGGCACATTAACGACTGGGGCATGTATACTTTGTTTACCATACTGGGTGTAAGGGACAGCCTTCTACGAACTTTAAGGGCTTGCTCAGTAGACGAATCTGAACATCTACCCACAAAATTATTTTTCAGGAAAGGAAAAAAAAATCGACCTCTCTATACAAACTGTCCGATAAAATTTATAATTTTGTATGGCGAGGCTGAATTTTTTTTTCGTTTCTTATAAAAAAGAGTGTGGGATGATGTTCAGATTCGTCTACTGAGCACGCCCTTAAAGTTTGTGGAGGGCTTTCCCTTACAATAGGTGTCGATGTTTGAACTCTGTGTTACAAGAATGTATCGTGTCATCATACGGATCCTTGTCTATTGAGACGACGGCGCATTAGACACACACACTCACTCGGACACAATAATCCCTAACCCATAGGTATTTGTGGCATGTGAGATCGACCCCATCGGTGGGTGTCATCATAGCACCATGAATTATGCTTAGAACAGGGTAAACTTTGAAGATTTATTACTCATAAATTATTCTATATCGTTTCTGGATATGATACGGTAAGTTATGTACGTGTGAGTAGGAAGTATTAGGGACTTCTTAAATACGTAATTTATTTCAACGCATTTCCTTTTCCGGGATAAATTTTGTTCTTATCTGATAAGAGGTGAAGTAGGTTTATTTAATTTAAGAAGATGGCCTTAAACTAGGGTTCCACCACGAGCTCTTATGCGTATCTATTATACGACCTAAACTGAACTGTTCATGGTATAGAGTTCGCTCCATCCTCTTAATAGTTAAGGTATACACCCTATATAGCTCCATCTCTCTTTCTCACTCGCACGCCCGTCACACATCATGGTAAAGTCACAGCTGTTTATGAATATAATAAAATATACACAGGAAGATCATTATCTTCCATCGTTCCTTCGTTCCATTGAACTGGGCTGAGGAAATGTTTGAAAAAGTGACCTTAGAATGTAAAAAATAACTGAAAGACACAGGCATTGTTTTATTCAGTAAAAGCCTGATTCGCCCTCCCGTTCCATCTTAGAGTCGAAGAAGTCATTGGATGATTCCCGACTACAAAAAAATTACAATGTTGATTTCATAAATAACATTATTATTTAAAAGTAGCTTCTATTAGCAACATCACTTGCGTTAAATTAGAACATTATCCGATGGGCTGTGAACAGCAAAATGACTGGCCAAAATGATCGATCAACTTTAAAATATTACTAAAATAATAGACCTACTCGTATATGAAACTATTTCATACATCTTTGTTTAAATACATTATGGTACACGATAGTTTTCAATCTATTATTTTTCTAAATGATAAGTGACCGATATACATACTCGTACAGCAGTGGGTAAAAAATACGGAACAAATAAAGTCTGTTCCGTGGTAAAAATAGACTAAAATGTAAACAAATTCAATTCACCAAATCCCTTATCTTCTGATGCAAAATACAAGAACCATATTTATACAAGAACCATAATATATATTCACCTTTCAAAGATTGATCAACAGAAAAAGGAGCAAACAACAGTGTAAGCACTTCGCCGATCCATTATCTTAGGGTCAGTTCACACCGAGACGCGATGCGACGCGACGGTGCAGGAACAGGTCAGTGATTTTGCGCTACACCGCGAAACGCATTGCAACGTTGCGAGGCGCATAGTAAAATCGTCGGCAACATGACGTCGCGAATGTAAAAACGTTCCGCTGCGCAGCGAGACGCCGCGCGGCGTCACGAGGCGCAGCGCTGCATGAAGCAACGTATTCTAAATTCTCACAATGAAATGTGTACCTTTTCGTGTAGTAAATAAAGTTCTATTTTGAGTCACTCAATTAATTAAAAAGTGCGCGCAGCGTCGCGTCGCGTGGCGTCTCGGTGTAAGCTGACCCGCTCGTCCCTACTCGTACAAAGATTCCCGTCCCGTAATATTCCCGCTCATAAGATGGCGTTCGGGCCATCAATTTTGTTCGTAATTGAAATCTATATTATGTCGGATATATCCGTTTGGGTTCGGATATTAATAGTTCCAATAACATTGTAATATGGACTAAAGAGTTGGGTGTATTAGCATTGACTCAAGTGTCTGAGGGACGTCTTTGTTTATTTGTTTAGGAGAAGTATACAGGCTGTGTCAGACATCGACGCACAAACGAATACCATTTCTTTATTTATTTATTAAAGTAAAACCAACAGCTTCTAAGCATAGCATTTCTCAGGTTTAAATAACAATTGGCCTAAGGGCCTGTTTCACAATATCCGAGTAGGCACTACTCACTGAATAAATTCAAAAATTTGACAGAATTTGTATGAAATTATCTGCCAAGTAAGATACTCGAAACTTAATCATAGGTGGTGAAATAGGCCCTTAGTCTTACATAGTCGCCAATTACAGGTCAACCAGCATTCAGTTTAGTTCAGTTTTGGTGTGTTAGTTTATAATTATGTAAGACTATTTGTGTATTTTTTTCTATGGGCCTTAGTTGCCTGATAATAAAGGTATTATAATAATCCCCCTAAAAAGTATAAGAAAAGTATAGTAGGTATTATAAAAATTATCTTATTATTAAATTAATTAATTATTAAATTATTATTTTTTTATTACATAACAAAGTAAAAAGAAAAAAAAGAAATCAAATTATGGATACAAAATCAAAATCATACATCGCAGATACATTGAAAAAGAATGAGAGTTTTCTTTAAATTTAAATAGTGTAAAATCGTTATTGTAACACTTTTAGCAAATAAAATGAATTAATTACTTTTTAAATTAAGAATGTCGTACAGGTTGATTAGAAGAAAGAATTTTATTAACCCCGATGACGTTTGAATTACGGTAATTATTTTTTAATTAAAATGCAAATAATTATTTTTATTCTTCAAATCACCGAGGTTCATTAGAATAACAATAATAATGTTAATTTTTTTTTTTTATAATAGGTTATTAGGCCGACGAAAAATTCCACCACAAGGGGGTCCATAATAATGTACTGGATCCATGGTATTCGTTTGTACGTCGATATCAGAAACACCCTTCATATCGAGAATGAGTCCTTGCACGTGTCTATGAATCGAGAACGTATCAAAAGTGACATAATATCTTCACTGAAATGTACGCGTCCTTTCGGATGAATAGGTAAGGCTGTATGGAATGCTGATTCAATACAGAGTTACACGTGACGTTGAAGGCATTGTGTCAATTCCTATGCACATATTTCGCCGTGTATTTGGTTTACCACAGTACAGTTTTTGAATGACTGTTTTCGTAGCAAGCTACACCGCATTGACAGTTTAGTCTGGCGCTACGCAGCTATGTGCTACGCCACTACGTGCTACGCAGCTACGTGCTACGAAGCTACAGGGCTACGCAGTTTGATAGTACCCGTCTGTCGTCTGTCGAGTGTTTAGAGCGACTTGAAATGGCTAACAGATAAATTACGATGTAAGTTTTTAATAGGCCTTCCCCATTGAGGCACAAAAAATCATTAATTTTTTTTAACCGCTATGACAATTCTTTTTCTACTTTTAGGTACTATTATGGTGATAATTATATTAGTTTTCTTCATAAGTGTATTGAAAAATGTCATATGATACATGTGCGTAATTAATGTTCTTGGCTTTCTTCCTCCTCGTCATGACTCGGGTCTTAATACCGCCGCGACCGGTAATCACCCACATTACATACTTGTATCATAATTTACTACTACGAAACATTTACCACAGATCAAGTCGTCCCAATCTGCCAAAAGCCAACTAGTATATTCTCCATAAACATTGAAACAGCGACAATCAACCGCGCTCGTCTCAACAAGATCTCTTAAACATTACCCCACCATTATACTACACTGTATGCCAGTTTTATCGTCCCTTTACGATTACCGAGAGTTGTGGCAAACGTGATGTTACGTGTTATGCCAAGCTTTATTGCCTGTCCGTGATCTTTTCACATCTCTTGAATTTGAATATTGTGGCATTTGCAATGGGCCCCTTTTTTGTGGCCTGAAGTGTATCTTATGTTGTTACGAATAGCGATGCGCGATGGTGAAAGGTTTTATTCGATTGTTTGAACATCTCGATTGTTTCGATTATGACTCGAGTCCGACTCGGTCTGTTATTGCGAATGCCGTATGGCGCGTTCATTCGCGAGTTGTTTCCCAATGATTTGGAGTTTTGAGTGAGACTGACTGATTCGAACAATCGAAAAGAGTCTATTCCGTTGACTTGAAACAATCGAAAAATATTTAAATTCTTATGATTGTTTAAACATATTTGAATCGCCCATCGCTAGTAATACGGTGTTTGTAAAATATAAATAGGTTCATGGCGTCAATTTGTTTTCCAGTGAATTTCCGTGGCTGTTTTAATTATTTGCAAATTGATTCTTAGTGAATACTGTAATGTAAAGATCGGTGTAGGTTTGTGACGAAAATGTCTGCATAACTAGAAAGTATGTGCAATGGTTGAACGTGACGTTACATGTTCTGCCAAGCTTTATTGCCTGTCCGTGATCTTTTTATAACTCTTGAATTTAAATATGTGTTATTTGCGATGGGCCCATTTTTGTGGCCTGAAGTGTATCTTCTATTTTTATGAATGAATAGTACTGGGTTTTTAAAATATAAATAGATTTTTGGCGTCATTTTATTTTCGAGCCAAGTTCGCACGGAATACTTCACTTACCATCAGGTGAGATGTGGTCAAGCACGAGTCTATAAATAATAAAAAAATACACAGATAGGTGTTCCGGGTTCGTGTGTCCTATGTATGTGAATATTTACGTTTGTGAACACACCCACGATACAGGAGTAATTCCTAGAGTGGAGCAAAGCTTGAAAAAAAATATGACGTACCTTGCTATCTTAGCTAGTTCTCTATATATGCAATATTGTCACAGACTCTGTGAAGATTGATTTAAAACTTTTCAGACACGACAATAAAACCCCGTATTTTGGGAACATTAATTAAAAATACTTGTTCGATTACAAGACTACCATTATTTATTAGGTTTCGTGCAATGAATAATTAGTTACACTGAACATTTACAAGCTTCGTAACGATTCCTTGTATTGCAAAATTATACTTAACTAGGGGCTGCCAGCGGCTTTACCCGTGTTGATGTAGAAAATTTACCCCAGGAAACATATTTCTGAGGTAAAAAATATCACAGGCAAAAGTATCCTATGTGGTATGCCTTGTTCTGGAATACCATATAGGATGTTTTTGTCCATGTATCTTTCATCCAAATCTGTTCAACCGTTTGACAGTAAAGACATGGGATATTATATTGTGTCATAGTGTAGTTAACATTGAGATTTTCAATATAATATTCTTCAGCAGATAACAAGGTATTATTAAATGATTGGATTAATAAGTTAACAGTGGGCTAATAACTCATGCCTTTTCATGTCAGTAAGGCAGAAATTGGTAAACACATACCATAGAAGGCCACAAGGCCATCAACTGACGGCGACGATCTGATGAGGATAGCGGAAAATAACAATTAATGAAAATTTGGTGTACAAAAGTGTGTGCTGTCTGTTTAACTCTGTGTCTTAGGGTTCCGAGTTTGAGGTATCAAAAGGAAAAAACGGAACCCTTATAGGATCACTTTGTTGTCGCTCTGTCTGTCTGTGAAGACCATTTATCTCGAGAACGCGTGAAGGTATCAAGTTGAAATTAAAATTATGAACTCAAGTCCGCGGTCTCTTGAAACTGCGCTAAAATCAAACTTGTACGTTGACGGGAAAAAAAGATACGCACGTTTATGTTGCAAAAAACGTTGATTTCGACACTGTCAAAGGAATTAAAATTCATAGGGTACTTCTCGTTAACCTAGAATCTTGAAATTTGGCACAAAGCAAGGTATTATAGCACTAATATAGGAAAAAGTCTGAAAATTGAAAATTTGTAGTTACGTTATAAGAAAAAAACGTTGGTACGGAACCCTCAGTGCGCGCGTCCAACTCGCACTTGCCCGGTTTTTCTTCTTTAATAATAAAGCCTGAAATATAAAAATATGGTTCTTGCGACCAACAAAATGTAATCTTCAAATAACCCCACACGGCAAAAATGTTTTACAAGACAAGTCTTAAGGAAACTCAACAAAAGCCAGTAAGATGTCAAGAATCCAAATTGACACTCGACTACATTCAGAGACCTTTATTATCAATCGAAGAACGCGTTAAGTGGTCCAGGCTGACCCTTCGGATCATATTGGTCGTTAGATAAAATCGAATGGGGCATAATTCAGTGTCAATCCGTATAGTAGAGCCTTTATGAACCCCGGTACATCTTTGGGTTCCGTATTTTTAGGTCGAAGACATTTTTGATGGTTTCATTCTATACTTGTTACCGTTGTTAGCTCAAAGTTATTCAAAATAATGTTACTCAATTTGTTTAAAATATAATATGATTTAATTCATGAATCCTCGACTGGTCTCATGCGACGGCGCTGTTATTATTTTACTATTGTGTCTCGTTTCGCGGGTATTGATAGGTAAATTATAAGGCAGCTATGTTGTTTTTGAACCACATTTTAAACTATAATACTAACTTTTCGCTTTCCTTATCTGTTTTGGAAAAAAAAGACAGTGCTGGTCATACCAAATGTCTCGCGTTTTTATCTGTAGAGAACGTTGTTGATTTTACTTGGAATCATTTCGTTTTGTAATACTCTATCTACGTGTTATTGTTTGTTTCCCCAATAAATAAAAGAAAATTAAGCTATGAGCACTTCAAATGAAATGTAACTTTAGAATAATTTTTATATCGATTCGACTTTTTTAACGTTTTGGGTGAGTGCTCCTGAAAATCACGGATGAATATTTCTGTAGATGAAGAAAGGACATGTAATAAGATATTCTTGAAAGGGATCAAGTCAAACATTTAGTCTAAGCATAAAATTCGTCCCATGTTGAAACTTATATTAAAGTATACATAATAATCCTACTTTAAATTAGATACGAGAACCTATGAACCTAAGAACTCTGAATAGGACGACTGTTTTTTAAATAATCTCACCTGAAGGTACGATTCCGAACCACGCTGCACGTAGCAGTGCTGCCGCGACACTACTGGTCCCCGTACAATTTCTATTGGCTTATATGAGATTACATTCCGAGCTAGGCAGCAATGTCGCGGCAGCAATGTAGCGGCAGCACTGCTGCGCGTCAGTGTCGGCCTACCGCCGCGACAGACCAGTAGTGACTCGTCTGCCGCCGTAACAACAACTAGAAAAGGATGAATTTTTCAGATTCAGAAGGGAACAGAGCGACACTGCCGCCTTGCTCGGAATCAGCGCGGCAGGCAGCACTGCTGCGCAGCACCTTAGTGGCAGCACTGCAGCAGCAGCACTGCTGCTTGTTGCCGAGTTCGGAATCATACCTTGATAGTAAGCAGTGAAGTAATTGCTGATGGTGAAGCGCACTGAACTAGTGCGTTTCACTTATTATTAAGAATCTACTCACTTTAGCCTTGAAGACACCTAAATTGTAATTAGTCTAGACCTTTGCACCCCTACCACCCCATGTTGATTGGCGCGTAAATTACAGTTAGTGTTTTTAATCTGTTTTGACATGATCGGTTATGTGCGCTAAAGTGAGTCCTTGAAACGAAAGTGAAAGTGTTTCTTAATTGAAGAAAAAAATGGTTAGATTTATTTTATTTATACTTTGTCATTTGTACTATTTACGGCCCTTATAGGTACTTAAGTTTCAAGATAATTATGAAATATCCAGACAATTTGTACTTCATCCTGTCAGTACGTCGAAATGTCGATCCCTTGAAATTCGCTATACAGTAGAATGTATATTTAAGTATTCATAACTTAGTCTTTGATATTATGTAACAACCATCGTAAGTAAGGTACAGTACCTAAATAGATCTGAAAGGTAATTTACCCTTGTAGAAGCTTTAGCGAAGGAGGCTGCCGACCGCGTGAGGCAACGGAACTCACGCCGCCGCCGCCGAGATCCCGATCCCGATTTCCGACCACCGTAGGCGCGGGCTCGCGGACAGCGAGCGCTGGGTAGCTCGCCGTCCGGCAGTCTGGTAATAATCTGGACCGAGCCTAGTCGTCGACGGCGCGTTCTGTTCCACGCGCGCCTCAAGGAGATGTCAGCAAACTGTAGGGGCCCGGTAGGGCCGAAGCCTCTAGGGAACACGGTATCCGAAAGGTTGTCACCGTGTCCCCCAGATCGATGGTAACGAAGGAACGGGGTAGGGGTTTAGTCAGTAAGAGTCTGACACGCCCTCCCGCTCCGCCCAAGAGTGGGAGAAGTCATTCTGATGATTCCCCTACCGGAAAAAAAAAAAAAAAAAACCCTTGTAGAAGCTACAGTCCATTTTCATATAATATTCCCTGAGCTGGAGCATTGACCGCAACGTGACGTCATTAGTACTAAGGTACCTGAGAACTAATTTCGTCATAGTGCTGTCCCCATTTCGTCACTCAGGCATAGCTGTTACAACGATGTGATTTACTGGGATCTCGGCTTCACTAGCGTTGGTTACAGACGTTTGGGCTCAGGTACATTTTGGTCCAATACTATTGGTCCAATATTTGGTCTAATGTATTACCATAGTGATATGAGAGAACCTCGATCTTACCTCGGAATATCGATATGGTTTGGTAATTGAGTTCGGAAGGTCAGATGTTCGCTCTATGTAAAATTACGTAGTCTCATGAGGTTAACTAGAAGCCGAACCCAATATAGGAAAATAGTAGGCTGTTGATAAATTACTTGTGATAATATTTTGACATTTGTGTTTTGTTATTAATAAATATTTCATGGTAACCCGGTCAGGTACAATTATCTTGTTAATTATAAGAAACAAGTCCCAATTTTGCATAGGTTCACTATTAATTGCCCTTCTGGAATAAAGATTAAATTAAGGTCAAACCCGTGACACATTTTGTTGATGTTTAGAAGAACAACGTATTAGTATATCAGGTTTGCAGACGAGTGATGGGTAGATTGCCGGCTGGCTGTTCGATAACCATCTAGACCGAGCCAAAGTCGTCGAAAGTGCGTAGTATGACAAATCCGTAGGGGCCCAGTAGGTCCGATGCAACGGAGATTTTCTGAAAAGGAAATCTGTTAAAGAAACAGGTGTGGTTTTAGTCACTAAAAGTCTGACACGCCCTCTAGCTATACTGTAGAGCAGGAAAAGTCATTGCATGATTTCCAAGCTCAAAAAAAGTCTCTGTCGTAGATATATATTTATTCTCTACTTACACGCTGGCGAGGTCACTGACAAAAGCCAGTAGTTATTACTTTAAGGTACTAAGAATAACGGTACAACAACTTCAAAAGAAAATCTGACTCCAGTCTTGCCATGAAGTACCGTGTTACCCCAGTTAATGGGTTGTGGAGGTCTGGTAGGCAGCCGCTCCTCGTAAAATACTGGTATTCAGCTAAATCCGGCTTGATTAGAAGCCGACCCCAATATAGTTGGGAAAAGGCTAGGCAGGCAGAACTTCAAAAGAAAATCAATAAAGTGCATTAGGATCCTTCTCACCATCACATCTAGGCCACAATACTCTGCAGTTCATTGCTCCGTCCAAACACTGATGGGCAGCGCCGATTCTGAGGGAATTTGAATTCCTATGCCCAGTTGAATTTCCTTTGCCCGCGTCGCATTTCCGAAGCCGAAAACAACGCTGCTATCACTGGAAAGGTGTGTTCCAACCGTAAAGCTCATTTTAGACTACGCTTTAATATTATAGCATATAGTTCATAGCACAAAAATATCGCTCGCCATGCATTTAAGAAAGAAAGAAAGAAAATGATTCATTTGAGTGAAAAAAACATGTAGTTAGAATCTTAAGCTTAAAAATAAATATAAATAAAAGTAACAATTAATAACACTGCGCCAAATAGGTCCAGTATTAAGAATACGTACACACTTTGCTACACTTTAATACCATATACCATGGGTGGCCATATTATTTGGGACAGTACTTAGATTTCTTATATTATTATCAACTTTAATTGCATTTTGCAGGTAAATGGTTGGTTGTAGGTTCGGCAAATATTTTTTATTTATAGACTTTATTGATTGAGATACTAAAACATCAAAGAACAATGTTCAAAATGTTCGGACACCGTCCCCACCCTTGTAGCACTATAAAACCTATATCAATCGAACGGCCTTGACCGTCTCATCATTTTATTGTATGACGGCGAAGCTGAAATATGCGTCCGAAAAAAGTTATATCGACATGAAGTAGCCAAAACCAGTCATAGTTATGTTCTCATCTACTACAATTATAATTATAAGTTGTCAAGTTTTTCAATTTAAATATGTTCAAAGTGCAAAGAAACTATAGGTAAGCAAGATAGCATAGTAATCGTAAGGGCCGCATACGCAGAGCATCGCGCAATATTGTAATTATAGCAGAACTTCTTTTAGTTCGTATAGAGTATACAAGTTCCTTGGAGTAGCATAACGAAAAAAGTACTGTACGACACATAATAAATCACTTCCTCACGTCTTTACTGTTTTCCGAGTTGCTAGAGCGCTTCCCAATACCTTCAGGGAGCCCTTTCAAGATAGTGCATACGCCACCGACTTCTTAGAACGAATTAGTCACAACATCCATACCAGTAGTAACTACTACCACACCTCAAAGAGAGGACTTACCGCCGCAATGACAGCGTGCCTAGCACTGGGTTGCGACAGTCGCAGTCGCCATGCCACCCTGAGATCCCGCCGGAACTATGTCCGCCATAGCTTGACTTGCATCTCCACGCGCAAATCGTGCCTGTGTGCAAGGACTGTTGCCTCCAGATCACCACGGTGGCAGGCCAGCAAGGAGATTCACCGCTTCGCGGGAGATCGTGCGGTGGTATCCCCGAACTATTCGGATGACCATGACCCTCTGGCAAGCATTCAGTTTGGCCGCCGGTCGCTTACCCAGCGACGACGCCCATAAAGGGCCACGGACCGAACGATCCCCGCGTGGAGCCTCCGGTACGGGGCGTCTGGACCTCTTAGGTTAGGTAGGCGCCGCGTCAGGGCAGCCATAGTCCTTTCCAGTTTTGGAAGCCAGGCGTTGGTAGTGCTCGGTCAACCTGGTGGTGGCACGGTCCGAGGGCCATGAAAGCACATGGCCTCGGACTTGTGCAATGCCACCTCGAGTCACAATTGCTGGATCCTGCCTACGACTGTCGTAACCCCGCGTGACACTGTCCTGAACATTAGGGGAATGCAGGAAGTGGATATCGAAAGATAAGTGAAAATAAAAGGTGAAGTGAAGTGAGATGACATGTGTTGTACAGTACTTTTTTCGTGATGCTACTCCAGGGAACTTGTATATGAACTATAAAAAGTTCTGCTATGATTACAATATTGCGCGATGCTCTGCGCATGCGGCCCTTATGATTCCTATGCTATCTTGCTCACCTATAGTTTCTTTGCACTTTGAACATATTTAAATTGAAAAACTTGACAACTTATAATTATAATTGTAGTAGAAGCGAACATAATTGTGACTGATTTCGGCTACTTCATGTCGGTATAACTTTTTTCGGACGCATTTTTCAGCTTCGCCGTCAAACAATAAAATGATGAGACGATCAAAGCCGTTCGATTGATATAGGTTTTATAGTGCTACAAGGAATAATATTGTAGTAGATGGGAACATAATTGTGACTGATTTCGGGTACTTCATGCCGATATAACTTTTTACGGACGCATATTTCAGCTTCGCCGTCATACAATAAAATGATGAGACGGTTAAGGCCGTTCGATTGATATAGGTTTTTTAGTCCTACAATGGAAAAATGTAGTAGATGGGAACATAATTTGTAACTGATTTCGGCTACTTCATGTCGATATAACTTTTTTCGGATGCATATTTCAGCTTCGCCGTCATACAATAAAATAATGAAACAGTCAAGGCCGTTCGATTGATATAGGTTTTATAGTGCTACAAGGGTGGGGACGTTTTGAACATTGTTCTTTGAAGTCAAAATTATTTATATATTTTTGAAAAAAAAAGATACGTAATAAGATTGATAAATATTGCTAGTATTTTGTGACAGCATCCATTTATCGTGGTATGCACTCTATGCAACTTCTGGCTTTCTGTAGCAGGTTTCTGGTATAATGGCCATTCTTTAATGAGGGCTACCAATCAGCTGGTGTTATTTTTTTCACCGGTAAGAGTATCCAAATATTCACCAAATGTTGAAAAAAGACAACAAAGTTAAAAAATATCACTTAAAAAAAAATGGCGCGATCTCACAATGTTGCTTTATATCAAAAATAATAATACTGGTGCCAGTAATAATACCACATAAAAAAATCTTATATAAATCGGTTGGTTAGCATAAAAAGTGAGATTTATAACATTGTTGATTTTTTATCTTTTTTTTCAAAAATATGTAAAAGAATTTGATTTCAAATTTTATGTTTTTATTAACTCAATCAATAAAGTCTTTAAATAAAAAATATTAGCCGGACCTACAACCAACCATTTGCCTCCAAAATGCAATCAAAGTTGATACTAATATAAGAAATTCAGGTACTGTCCCTAATAATTTGGCCACCCACTGAAGTTCATAGCACAACAATATCACTCGCCATACATTTATTAAGAAAACGTTCACAAAAAAAAAAACTGCTATACTATATAATATCATTATATGTATGGCGAGCGATATTTTTGTGCTATGAACTATATGCGATATGCTAGATACTATAACGTAATCTGAAATGAGCTTGAATGTATGGCGAGCGATATTTTTGTGCTATGAAATATGTATATGCGATATGCTAGATACTATAACGTAATCTGAAATGAGCTTGAATGTATGGCGAGCGATATTTTTGTGCTATGAAACATGTATATGCGATATGCTAGATACTATAACATAATCTGAAATGAGCTTGAATGTATGGCGAGCGATATTTTTGTGCTATGAAACATGTATATGCGATATGCTAGATACTATAACATAATCTGAAATGAGCTTGAATGTATGGCGAGCGATATTTTTGTGCTATGAAACATGTATATGCGATATGCTAGATACTATAACATAATCTGAAATGAGCTTGAATGTATGGCGAGCGATATTTTTGTGCTATGAAATATGTATATGCGATATGCTAGATATTATATCGTAGTCTGAAACTAGCTTTAGAGACCATTGGCATTGGAGTAGGTCGTTACATAGCAGTTACCACCTGATGCAACGCTCCGTTGTGGTTTGTAAAGTGTCCTTTATAGAAATGTGTGTTGTATGAACTTGTATTGATTGGATTGTTAGATTGCATGTGTATTGTATTGTATTGTATTGGAACTTGCAACAAAGCTTGGTTTTGAATGTTGACGATGTTTGAAATTGGTTTAAAGGTTTTAATTGTTTTGTGTAGGTATAGACCAGGGTAGATAATTTTTGAAACCAAAAAAAATTACAGTAGGATGAAACCCATTAGAAAAGGAGGGGAATATGATCAAATTGAAAGGAAAAATAAATTACGGTCGATCCGAGTTCGGGAAGTGGGAGGGGGAGGTTTTTAAGGGTAAAAAATGGTTTATCTTGATTTCCGGCAAAACTACAAGTCCTATGGAAAAAAGTTAAATGGCAAAGTTGTAGGCAATAAAAAGATCTACAACTTTTGTATTTGCAGATTTTTCACATAACCTCAAAATTTAGGTGAAAAATTCAAAAAACCAAGTTTTTGGTTTTTTATTTATATCTTTTTCAAAAACATTTTTTTTTCTACGAAATTTGGTGAAAACTTACCTTATTATGTTCCAAATACACTGTAATTTATTTGATTAAAAATATTTATTTTTTCGCTTCATTTTAATTTAATATCAAAAAAGCACCCTAATTTTCAATCAAAAATTCTGACGTCAAAATATCAGCTTTTTTCAAAAAGTTTGGGGGCTTTTTGTTCGTTGAAATATCTCCTTTCTGATGGTGTAAAGTAAAATATACATTACTATAGGAAATATTCTTAGAAAATGCAAAAAATTGAAAAAATCTCAAATTCGAAAAAATTTTTTTAATCATTATGTACAATTTCATCAAAAAAATGTGATTGCTGCAATTTTTTTTAGTTAAAAAGTTTATTTTTTTTACTCGAATTACATTCATGTCATAGAAAATCTCATACAAAATAACAAACAGTGTGATAATGAGCTTCTATTGCGACTAAATCAGGCACATTTCTTAAACGAGCTAAAATGTTTTTATCGAAATCATTAATTGTGTTTTGTTTTTTAATATGCTGTAATATATTTTCTCTTGTATCGTTATTTTGAACTGATGAAATTTTATCTTTAGAAATATTACCGAAAAATCCACCGCAGAGAAAGCAATGAGATTGAAAATTAAATATAAGAGCGTCCTTATTTATTTGTTTTCCTTCCTGTGATTTCTTACGTCTTGAGCTACAGAATGTAGCTATTGCAGTCTCATCATTATAATGACTTTGACAAGTTCGATGAATAAGAGCTGATGTTAGTTTCAATTTTTTTGTATCTATTGTCGATTCTCTTCTTGCTAGACGCCACTAAACGATTCAAAGCTGTTTTTTTTATTTCATACACTTGCTTGTCGTCTGACTTATTGCAGATTATACAAACAGATTCTTCCATACTGGTAATCTGAAAAGACAAAATCAAATTAATAATGCCTTCAAAGTTTTATCATGAGTATAACTAAATCTGTTTGTATAAAATAAACGAAGTTACTATTTTTTTATTCTTGTACTGAAATATCATTCAATTTCAATTTTTTAGGTTATGTTACGTTAAACATACTATTTATAAAAGAAAATATTACTTTTTTTTTATTTTGAAGCTGATTAATATAGATTAAAATACAGATAGTATTTACCTTGCTATGCAGATTCCAAACGTAAAGTACGTAAAGTAAATTTCTCACAAATCACTTAGAGTAACTCAGCCTGCACGTGTATTTTTAAAAACGATGCAGATGTTGTACACTACTCTGTATCTCAAATACTGACTAACGGTCTTTACAGCTGCTATGAAATAGCAGGTATGTAGTAAGGCCCAGACTCTCCTAGGTCCGTCCCCACTTCTCAATTAAATAACTTACAATGGGCTTAAATTCACCGAAGGTCACTCAGGTATATAAATTATTTTTAAAACAGCAATAAATAGGCATCTACAAATATTATTTAAAGAAGATTCTACAACTTTTTCAAAATATTGTAGATGTCTTATTAAATATTAACTTTATTAACTTATTTGTTTGTTAATTATAGAATAAAATTAACATGAAATCTTACGTTTTTTGAGTAATTAAAGTGTACATTTTAATAAATACCTGAAAATTGTACATAATGATTAAAAATTTTTTTTCGAATTTGAGGTTTTTTCAATTTTTTGCATTTTCTAAGAATATTTCCTATAGTAATGTATATTTTTCTTTACACCATCAGAAAGTAGATATTTTAACGAACAAAAAGCCTCCAAACTTTTTGAAAAAAGCTGATATTTTGACGTCAGAATTTTTGATTGAAAATTAGGGTGCTTTTTTGATATTAAATTAAAATGAAGCGAAAAAATAAATATTTTTAATCAAATAAATTACAGTGTATTTGGGACATAATAAGGTAAGTTTTCACCAAACTTCGTAGAAAAAAATATTTTATTTGAAAAAGATATAAATAAAAAACCAAATACTTGGTTTTTTGAATTTTTCACCTAAATTTTAAGGTTATGTGAAAAATCTGCAAATACAAAAGTTGTAGATCTTTTTATTGCCTACAACTTTGTCATTTAACTTTTTTCCATAGGACTTGTAGTTTTGCCGGAAATCAAGATAAACCATTTTTTACCCTTAAAAACCTCCCCCTCCCACTTCCCGAACTCGGATCGACCGTAATTTATTTTTCCTTTCATTTCGATCATATTCCCTTGCTTTTCTAATGGGTTTCATCCTACTGTGATTTTCTTTCATTTTTTACCATTTTTGTACGCTTTGACCCCGGTCTAGTACTGCGAGTCGATTGTGTATCAATATATTTTTTATTTTCAAAAAAATATATTCGTAGTGGTGAAAATAGTAGTGTCTATTTTTTATTCTCTACAGTACGTAACGTGTAGTGGTGGAAATATTACGGTTTATTTTTTTATTCTCGCTACAGTACGTAGGCGTATATGGTTTACTTAGTTTTTGGTGGTATGTTAGCACTACATAATAACTTATTCGGGCTTATCAGCCTCAAGCATTATTCTCTATCAGGGAGATAGATGGCTAGAAAATAAATAGACTTCTATATCTTTTTTTTCGGTTGGGAGATCATAGAACACATAGAACTTGTGGCCTCGTTCACATAAAAGTGCCTCACAGAAACTACTACTACCAGGATAAAAAGTATTCTATATACTTGTACCAAATTTTATTAAAATCTGTTCAGCCGTCGAGCGTGAAGTAGTAAGAAACATAAACACACGCTCACAAATATTCGCCTTCATAATATTAGTATTAGTAAGAAGTGTGATATGGTAAAAGTGTGTTAAACATCACGTGAAAATGAAACCGCAAGAGGAATAAAAAGCGGTAAATAACGACCCTAATCGCAGGCGCTGACTGTACCCCAGAGTAATGATGGATTAGCCAAGTTACCTTCTACCCGTATCAAACCCATAGTTTCGGTAATTCTGAGAAATACTGACTTTTTGCGGCGGGGATTAGAAGTATAGTATCCTACTTATGAATCAACTAAGTAGTAATATTATAAACACGAAAGTTTATGTGGATGGATGTTTAGTCTTTCACCCAATAACTACTGTGTGGATTTTAATGACTTTTTAAAATGTTTGTAATTGTGCCACTGTTCCTAGAAATAAAGAGTTTTCTTTCTTCTTTCTTTCTAAATTTGACCGTAGGTAATATACTCGTAGTAATTGTACGTATAGAGATTAAGCTATTACTTACTCGTATAAAGAATTAAAACAAAAAAAGTTGCATTCGTGCGAGGCTGGGGCGGGCACCAGTTATAAAATAAAGCACGCCCATGACGTTCTATGTTTACATGAACATTATAAACTCAAAACTGTGTGACGGATTTTTTTGCAATTTTCACAAATAGACAGAGTGATTGAGGATGATTTGCGTGTATAAATACATTTATATTATAGTAGAATAAAGCCAAGAATTTTAAAGATTTCTAACTCCTGTGTGAAGCGGGAACGACCCATTCTTCTATCTATAGCATAAAAGGAGGAACTAACTGACCGACATACCAAGGCACAGCTGAAACTACAGGGACTAGGACCGTGAAATTTTTCACAAGGCTTCCTTTTGTGATGTAAGCGAGCATTAAGAGATGATACCCTAAAATTCAACCCCGAAAACATGAGACGAACCTCCTTTTCTGTTTTTACAACTGGAAAGTTTGTACAGGTAGAGAAACTTACTTCCGCGCGCATAAAGCCGGTGGCAGAAGCTAGTCTGCATATAAAAGGGAAACCTAACTGACTGACATATAAACAAACATTTATAATTTAGGCATACACTTATAAGGAGATTTTGAACATTTAATATCTTTTTTTTTTTTTTTTTTTTTTTAATATACCATAAACTAGTGCTTGACTGCAATCCCACCTGATTGGGGACTTTTATTTGTGTGTAAAATATTATTACGTAGGCACCCAAAAGTGGCCCGGTTGAGATTACGACAAGCATTGCTTGACTTTGATTGAGTATTCTATACGGCTGTTAATTAACTGCATATTAGAATCTAATCTGTAGAGTTCTTTTTTGTAATTTAGGGTCCTTTCCAAGAGAAAATCTGATATTCTCGCGAACGAAATCACGGGCTAAGTGCTATTAAATGATAATTCGAAACGTCAAAAATACGTATTCCTATTATAAAAGTACCGATTGTAGAATTCCCGAATAATAACGCCTTTTAAAACTGAATAGCAAACCAAATATATTTTGATTGATAACCAACAATAGAAGCATCTGGCAGTGTAGCTCAGTTCGTTTAAAGCATGGCTGAAATTGTGAATCGAACAGTCTTTTCATGTCATGTGAATTCGCTGACTGCCTGACATTCACTATTTCAAACCGTCAATAAACTAAACGCTGGCAACCCTAAAATGGAATTCCATTTTCGAACTCAAAAGAATAAAAAACACTTATTCGTTGTTTTTTATTTTGAATTTTTGATGGAACGGCTAAATTCGTTTTTAAAGGTTTCAAAAAACGAATTTGGCTAAAAGACAAAGCGATGGCATAAACAAGGAAAGAATTTAAATAATTACATTTTCTATTACGCAATAGGGAAATTTACTAAACCCATTTCGCGAAAAGTAATGGACTTTATACACTTGAGAGCGACAACATTAAAAAAGAACAATTAACACAGTATTCAATTTCGTTTTTACTTTGTTCATATTTTGACTTTTTAGGCACAAAATAAACTTACTTAAACATTATATTATACGGATAATGAACCTTTGGGAATTTAATTATTATGAGTAAGTAACTTTACTTTGTCTTGCTAGGCCTAATTATCAATTTTAATAACATTAAAAGTCCTAGCAGATTCTTATTCACCGAGCAAAATTTTTGTTATATTTCAAAAGGATTTTATGAAAATATCACCGTAAATTCTAGACCTAAGTAATTGTCTTCATAAGCAGTGACAAGTTTTCTTATTATAATTAGGTTGGGACAATTATGATTTAAGTTTAAGTTAAATTATGACCAGACATTAATCACTATTATACACGAGTTAGTTTACAAAGTAGTAATAAATAAATCTTAAATCTTCTTTACTTCTTAAAATTGCAAATGAGACAAAGTTAATGTTTTACATTTCTTTTCATGTACTTCAAGGGCAACTTCCCGCCATGATTACGGCGTGCCCAATATGTGAGGTATGTGGATTAACTAATTTTCTTTCGAAATATTATATTATCGATACTTAATTTAAAACGTGACTTTTATTTTTTATATTTCTGCACATCTTTTTGAACAAGTTCGTAATCCAGAATCTGCGATTTTTAGCACGAAAACTTAGAATACAGATGATACTTAATGCATCCCGAACGGTTCATTTATATTCCGACTGCATCTCTAAAGTACCTAATGGTAATACTCGAAATCATAGTCGGTTTTCCACGAGGCGAGGTAAGGAAAATGTATTAATTTTTTACTGGATAAGTCCTCAGTGTAACCTTTGAAAAATTTCCGGGATTCGTGCCAACAGAAAAATATAAAGCTACATTATGATGTTCCACAAATAGTGAAGCACATTGCGATGATTACGACGTCGTCGACAAAAATCCACTGAAGTGAAAACCAAAATACACGTTCGACAAATGCGGGGTCACCGCTCGAGTGTGAAAATCACATTGGGAAAGGATTTAGCTTCAAGTATTAGCGGTTGCTGTAACATGTGATAAGAACGTCGCAAGTACTAAGTGACGTCAGAGGTCTCGCGACGAGGTTCGCCCTTTGCTGGCAGACGGTTAGATTAACACTTGAATCTTCGAATTGCTTTTAAGGAAATTGATTTTCTTCAGACGTTGTTTAAGAAGAATGGCTCAAGATTTGCTTGTCAACATGATTGTAGCAAGCAATTTACTTATTTTGTTTTGGTACTAAAATATTCACTATATACGACAAATACTCACGAAACATTGAAAAATGGAAAAGTTAAAGTGACTTCAGTATTACAGTTGTAGAACGCAATAATAAGTTTCTCATTGGATCAATTTATAGAAAGCATATTTTATGACTTCTATTTTCCATAAAGACTTCATGGTGCAAGGTTATATAACTACAGTGAAAAGTGAAACACTTAAACTAAAATACGACAGAATAATCCCATAACTTAGATATAACCGTTACATTCTCAAAGAGAACGACCGCAACTTTTATATTTGCCATTCCAAATGCAAATATACGTTCGTTTTGAATTTTATATGACTGGAGCGTTGAGAGTATTGCCAGTAAATTCCAACTGAGGTATGGGCAATAAATCGATCGCGAGTGCAATCGAACGGGATTCTCTGGTGAATCTACAAGACTCTGCACTCTCGTGTAAAATATTGGCGGTGAAACAAAATAGGTCATTTAAAACAAGCCGTTTCGTGCGAATATACGGAATTGTTTGGGGCACGGTATAATCACGCCGCGACAACGACCCCTCGGGGGCTATTAACGCTCACAAATAGATGCCCTTGCACGAATTCCCGATGTTTAATTTTCATACATTTGCGAAGATGTTGGAGATTTTATGAGGTCATTGGGATTAGCGTTTTATAAAGTACGTATGGAATTTAGAAGTGTTTTTTAAATTGAATGAAATTAAAGTGAATAAATTGAATGATATCGACGAGCTGTCAATTTTAGTCAATAAACTGACTTTCAGCTCCTGCAGCCACTTATTTTAACAGCACGTAGAGGTTAAGATTTTAGCGATAAATCTGTTGGGACATGTTTTTCAGACATAACCGGATACCAATCTGCCCTTTTAATTAATTTTGTAAAAATCTATGAGAAACATAAACACTAACCTATCTAATTACAGATTCACCGATATACAAAATAGACATGTTAAACGGCAATGTTCATTCTTTGGGCAAATTGAACCAGCCAGGTCACGCAAAATGTCGATCAGTAGGCGAGAAATATTTGTGAAATGGAGATGCGCACGGAAATCTATGAGCAAAGCATTTTGATCCCAAGCGGTTTAAAACTGTTATACTCATCATCATCATCATCATCTCAGCCGAAAGACGTCCACTGTTGGACATAGGCCTCCCCAAAGCGTCGCCACAGCGACCGGTCCTGTGCATCTCGCATCCATCGGACTCCCGCGACCCTCGCCAGGTCGTCGGTCCACCTTGTGGGAGGCCTTCCAAAGCTGCGTCTTCCGGTTTAAAACTGTACTTAATTACAAATTAGGTTTTAGTATTTGCACCGCTTGGGATCAAAATGCTTTGCTCAGCAGCCGTAGCGACATCTATGTAAAAGAAAAAACTAAATGACATATCAACGCACAGCCGAAACTACTGGGACTAGGATCGTGAAATTTTGCACAAGGTTTCCTCATGGTAAGGAGAGGAGCCCGTGGCTAGATAATAACAGCAGAAAGCACGTTAAGCCGTAGATCCCAGTTGTCATTTGTAGATCTTTGGCTGACGTTACGGATAGTCAGAAGCCAGTAAACCTGACTCCAGTCTTGCCATGAAGTACCGTGTTACCCCAGTTAATGGGTTATGGAAGTCTGGTAGGCAGCCGTTCCTCATAAAATACTGGTATTCAGCTAAATCCGGCTTGACTGGAAGCCAACCCCAATATAGTTGAGAAAAAAGCTACGCAGATGATGATGATGTTTCCTTATATGACGTAGGCGAGCACTAAGAAAGGATTTTCCAAGATTCAGTTCCTTAGAGAACGAAACACGGGTTTAAAGTTTGTACGGAGAAGCTTAAATTTCATGCGGGCGAAACCGCTGACAGAAGCTAGTCTATTTATAAACAAATGCACAGTTTATTACAGAAGTCACTTTTCGAATTTAACTCAAGTTCTTCGTAAACCTTGCTTGACCTTTAGGCCCAGATTTGGCCGTGAGGGCTTTACGCTTCCATTCTGACATAATCTCTTATTCGTCACTACGGGCACGCACGGTAAAGGTTGATCTATTCTTGGCCAGACAACACAAGACGATATTGTTCGTCTAATAGCTTAAAGCCCTATTTCTCAAACTATATATATCTATGCGAATTTTAGTTGGACCCCGGAAAACCAGTACTTAAAAGCGAGAAGGTAAAAAGCTATTTTTTTTTGCGATGCCTTAGTCAATGGTTTTCTACTACGTAATGGTTGGTACGTAATAGTTTTTTTCTTTTGTTTAGAAGAGTATTTTTAAATTTGGTGAAGATCAGAGAATGGAATGTAACAATGGAATTCTTCAATTAATGTTCAGTATCAAATTCACTACTGTTTACAGCAATTTTTAACATATCACCACATCGTTAGTCGGTACTCTCTGAAACGGTACGTAAATGTGTGCTATTCGCTCTGGTATACCCTTATTTCACTAGATATGTCTACTTACTGTACCTGTAACTATTTGCCCAAGTCGTCAACGGCGCGTTCTGTTCCACACGCGCCTCAAGGAGATGTCAGCAAACTGTAGGGGTCCAGCAGGGTCGAAGCCTCTGGGGCCATGGATCCTCGTACATGTTGAGGTTAACTTTAATTTCGGAAGTTGGAGTTAAAAATAACGAAGAAAAATATTCAGAAACACAATGTTGTTATATGAAAGTCAGTTTTATTCTTCACGACGACCAAGAATTCAGTTAAGAATTTGTAAGTTTTTCAAGTCAAAGGCTAATCAAATTTAAGAGCCACAGGGCTTAGAGGTAATATTTAAAATAACCCTCACACTAAATTCAACAAACGAGTATTTTCTACTTCAAATAGATTGAACTTCGAATTATATACAAAATAGCCTTTATGTTTGTAGAAGGTATCGAAATATTAATTAATACTTGGTCTTCAAATCTCGGATGAAGGGGATTGCCAACCTCGGTTTAGTGAGGTTCGGATTTGTTAGATGTAAAGCTTCATTTTCACGAAGCTCTCTGTATTTGTGGTCTGGAGTCGTCGTGCAATTAACGGCAGGTAATTAATATTAGTTAGTTGTTTAATGTTTGTACTCCTATACATTTCCTTAAATAAAATTGAAGTTTATTCGATATACCTATAACAAAAGCGCAATTTTTTTCCAATTGCTATCTGTTTTTTCCGGCCACGGATAGACAGATGAAGGAATATAACATAGAAAAGTGGAGAAATTGAAAAGAGATTCTCTTCCATTTTTCAACTTCTTCATGTCCTTAGCTATATTTGGCCAATCCTTAAGGTAGGAAGGAGTCTAACTCATCTCGCTATCTCCTTTTGTCCCTGTCACGTGACCGGTGCCTAGTGATTTCCTTCGCCCAATTTTATAGCGACATGTGGCAGATGTGGCCTGTTAAATTCCACATTAGTTTGGGTTAGTTAGCCCTGTAACTGACGTTAAAAGCAGAATGGGCCACTCTAACACAATAATGTTGGTAGTGAAATACGATACGTCTGCTAATTGTTCAATCGTAAGCAAACTCGATGAACAGTAACGTCACTAATTGTTCACTGTAATTGCCACACAAGTCAGTTAGCATCTTCCAAGGCAATCGTTTTACTATTGTTTCATCTCACTTTTAGTTGGTAAAGTTTTCTGGTCTTATAAATGATGTATATTTCGATGATTCTACTGGAGGCCGGTCCCATAACCAAACCGAACACGGTTGTTTCTGAAGGTTCTTGTTTCGGTAGATCATTGTGCTGATCATCCTAAGGACGCAGTGGAGCATTCAGTGGAAATCTACCCCATTTAAGCAGTACACCAGTCAATTCTCGTGCGTCCAGCTGTGAGCGAGAAGAAATGGGAAGCAGCCATCTCCTTCTGCTAAGAAGTTATGCTAGCGAAGGAGGCTGAGAGTACGAGGGAGCTGAAAGTACGAGGGAGAGGTCATCCCCACGCGCCATACGTGACACCCCAGGGATCTAGAGTCGCTGGGTAATACCAAAAATAAGAATGTATGATTGTATGTATATAATTCACGTATAAACGGCTGAACAGTATATAGGCTCCCTTTGGATAATTGCTGTCATTAAATCGTTTAACTTAGTATTTAACCTAGTATACTTCGATAGACCAACAGGTTATTAACGAAACAACTGAATTAAAAACAGTAACAAAAACATATTCATTCGCACTTTACCACATTTTACTGAGTCGGATTTCGAGATTCACTCCCCGGAACGCCATTTTATCGGACCAGCGTCCAAAAATTATGGGAAGCAGGGATTAAACGTGCAAATTTTTGCGGAGCTCCAATGTGACCCTTAAAATGCCAGCCATCCGAAACTGATATACGTGACGTAAAGCCGACCTAATAATGGAGAAACTGGGAGCTGTGGCTAGCAGTTCGTGTATTAAAACTCAAAGGGAGCTTCAAACAGCTCAGAGAGACCGTTAAAACTACATTTTTTCGCCGAAAGAAAATGCATTTTGAGCTGTAAAAGAGCGCTCTACAAATAAAAGTATAAAAGCGTTATAATAGGTGCTCCATCATCTGTTGAAACTGAATGCACAGAGTATAATGAAGTACAAAAGAGTATTGGAAAAACAAAAATGGTTTCACGATAAGCTGCTGAGTATAATGGTCGGGAAATGGATTACTTTTTTGACATATATTACGGTAATGCAACGAGGGAATAAGGAAACGAGATCTCAGTTTCCTATCTACTCTACGTCTGTTCAATAATTCCGGAGACTAAAATGACATTTCAACACCAAAGAACTGGCGTCATTCCTATAGAAATTTTGACATTACTTATGTCAATTTAGTCTCCGGGTTTATTGAACAGACCATAGAACCTACTTACCACGCGAATGGTGGTAATGTGTTTTTTTTGTATATAACAATAACCCAGTGCATGACTGCAGTCCCACCTGATGGTAAACAGTGATGCAGTCGTTGATGGTGAGGCGCACTAGTTTATTAAGAGCCTTTTGAGCTTTCTTGGTGAAGAGTAAGTAAAAGAATTTTGATTGATGGCAACACCAACAAAGAGACACATGAAACTGACTGGTATGACTAATATGTCAACGCACAGCCGAAACTATTGGGACTAGGAGCATGAAACTTTGCACAAGCTTTCTTTTTACGACGTAGGCAATCACTAAGAAGAATTTCCAAAATTCATCTCCTAAAGGGATGACACGAGAGTTCAAAGTTTGTGTAGAGAAACTTATTTTCATGCGGGCACAGCCGCTGGCAGAAACTAGTGTGAAAATAAAATCGTAATTCTAATCGACCTCGTTAACAATTTTAACTCCGAAATGACTTTACGGATCCACGCGAAACTTTGTGGGTATATTTGGTAGATTTGAGAGTAGGTTGTAGACTATTTTATTTTTTACCTTCCTAACCCGACACTAATTTTTTTGGCAAAACAAGTTTTGCCGATTCAGTTAGTACTACAGAATTTACAGTTTCAGAGTTGTTTTAAAGTTGAGAACCGATAGTACGGAACCAATTCTCGTCCAATAATAGCCAGTTAAGTAATAAACCCAGCCCGTTGCCTCCGTAAACATCGGAGCTTGTTAACTTTAGTTAAAGATGGCCGTGCTTAACGACTCATCGGTTATAATTACAATCATCTGACGCTTAATCGTAGTCAACGGGCGATAACTGGGTTAGTTGGTCTCGATACTTCATCATTGACAGTGTTGCTATCAATTAAAATTGCGTTAATGAGTTTTCTTTTAATGGTCAACCTTTGGGTAAAAAAATAGTCTGTGAAACACTGTAAGAAGTGTAAGGACCGACCTCAAGTCGTCGACGGTATATAGGGTTCCATTCGATTTTTTTTAAATAGTTATAAACTAGTGCTTGATTGCGATCCCACCTGATGGTAAGCAGTGATGCAATCGTTAATGGTAAGGTGCACTAGTTTATTAAGAGCCTATTCAGTCTAATTTTGAAGACACCTAAATTATAATCGTCATCTCAAAAGAGATGTCAACAAAACTGATTGACTGAAGATGACTAATGAAACACGGTAGTCTAGTAGAGGTCTGTCAGCATGTTGCTGACCGCCTCGGCGATTTCACCGATTGGGATCGCACTCTCGCTCTAGCAAATGACGATTCTGAGTGAAGAATAGGATAAGCATAGGACAGTACAATTCGATGCTGATAAATATAAATCCACCTGAATGAAAAGCCTGTAGGGGCCCGGCAGGGCCGAAGCCTCTGGGGAACATGGGAAATCCGAAAGGTGTCGCCCAGATCGAAGGCAACGAAGGAACGGGGTAGGGGTTTAGTCAGTAAGAGTCTGACACACCCTCCCGCTCCGCCCAAGAGTGAGAGAAATCATTCTGATGATACCATAAAAAAAATCTTGAATGAAAAGTAATGTAGGACATTATTTCTATAGTAGGTAGGTTTTACAACCGACCTACTATAGAATTAATATTATACATATTTGTAAAAGTAACTGTCTGTCTATTACACTCCCGCGGTTAAACTATTGAACCGATTTTAATTAAATTTGGTACGGTGTGAGCAAGATTTTCTAGGAAGGATTTAAAGCTACTTTTTATCTGGCTCCGGTTTCACGTCCGCAAAAATCGACATTCACTCAAAAGCAGTTACGGGCAAAAGCGAGTGAAGAGTTTATTTGTTTGTTTGAACGCACTAATCTTAGAAACAACAGGTTTAAGAAAAGGTTGCCCCACACTAGACATTCATTACTCATCTGTCGTGGGTACGCTCACAAACATGTAGACTTACACAAGACACCCACAGCTTGAACACCTATTATTCTTTAGGCCATACAAATATTTGTTCCGTGCGGGGATGGAACCTACGACTCGCAGCGCAGCAGCAAATCAGCACTGACTGCTCCAATCCTGCCGTCAGTTTGAATGGAAATATTATTTTAGTATTTGATAGCTCGTTTATTGGGGAAGGCTATAGGCACATCAATAATAAGTTATGACCTATGCCAGCGCAGAAGTAGGTAACCAAAGATGCGGGCGAAACCGCAGACGACAGCAAGTGTAAGATAAGATTTAAGTACATTTTACGGCGGGTTACGAAGTAGCAAGTTAGTATCCCTACTCATGTTGATAATGACATAAAGCTAAACTAAGCCGCTTAAAGCTAATAGCGGTCCATTCAAGGGGTTTTAGTACTTATGTTTAGTTCTGGACATTTCAGTTTATGCAGGATTAACTGGTGGCCACTCAAGGTCCCAAGTTGAGCAATGTGTTTAGGTCGATGTACATTAAATTATCATAAAACAGTGGATACCAACATAACCCGAAGAATCGCCATACTTAAGTGGCATTGGTCAGAGCATAATTAACAGGACAGATGGTGACAAAAGGTTTTGGAGTTGCGACCACGTAACAGACGACGACTGGTCGTTCTGGTGACGCTTGGTTGAGACCTACGTCCAGCAGTGGACTTTTTTCGGCTGAAATTATTATAATGACGATACATTTAAATATTTATCATGAGTCATTACATTTCGTATATATTGGTGAAATTTATATGAAAATACAATTAGTAGTTTTTGAGTTTATCGCTTTATCGGATTTGGATGAAACTTGGCACACATATATACCAAGACTACGAGTATGATAAGGATACTTTTATCTTGGCAGTTAGTACGTTTCCTTGGAATAATTTTAGACAGTTAAGTGACAAACGTCGTTAGCAAGAACGACTTCAATAAAGAACGGCAGAATTTATGAAGCATTACTATCGCCAAAAAAAAAACCAGTAGTAGGTTTAAGGACTAACTTTCGTAAAAGTTTCCAAAGTACCTAAAATTATTTCACCTTTTACCGCAAATCAACACGAAATCCAAATCTATTAGCAAAAAAGTTTCCGCAATATCTTTAGACCGTAGTTACGAGGTAGATGTCACCAGAAAGTTTCAGCCACTAACTATCCGTGCACTTACAGGCCTTAAACTTTACCGGGACAATAAACGTAAACCAGTTACCGTAAAAATGTACCGCTCGGCGCCATAGGTGACTGAATGGGGTACAAAGTATCGAAGTAATGCGGAACTGGATTAACACTGAACTAAGAAGTCAGGAAGATATGGTATTTTTTTTTTATTGAATTTTTACAATTTTATTACATTTTTAAAGTTACATTTAAGCTCGCCAAACTTCTCAGTTTGATGGCGAGAATCGCTCGTTTTATTTTCTACACAAACTTAACATACTTTACTACAAGAACTTATGATTAACTTAGATTAATTGCTGGTTAATAGTAATTGTCTGCTGCATGTCCTTGTCACACATAATATGACAAGAACATACAACAGACATGATATCCCAGTCACACACAACTCACCGCCCACCACTGCCCGACGGCAAGTCATTCTTCAGGAGTAGATCCTTTAGCTTATTTTTTAGGACACCTTTTAGTTAAGATAGGGCTAGCTCTTAACAAATTTATTTCATTAAATGTTTTTTGTACCAAGTATTAGGACGTTCTCTTACCGTAATAATTCGTTATTTTAGGTTGTTCCAGCTTTTTTTGTCTTACACTCTTAGTATTAAATTTATTTTTAACATTGATTTTGTATTTGTCAGAGTAATAATGTTCCAGTCCTATTAAATAGTCAACTTTTATATACACTGGTAAAATTTTACATATTGAAAATAATTTTTCGTACTCATGTTTACACTTTTGTTTAACCTTTTTGCTAACTAGAAACTTTAGAAGCCTTAACTGTATGTTTTTTATGTCTTGTAAGTATGTTTGAAAAGTTCGCCCATACACAATAAGTAAGTTATGTAAAAGAGTAAACTTTCAATTAACTAAGTGTAAGTATTGATGAATAAATGATTGAATGATTGTGTATTTTGAATGATATTTATATTAAATTGGTTGTAAATACTTGTAACTCATTTTTACACGTTTATTGGAAAGTTTAAACTTGAACATCGAGGCCGGTGTTTCGTAATTAATTAACTAAATAGAACAGCTGAGAAGAAACACCGATACCAATTCAGAGGTAAAAGTTTAGGACACGGTGGAGCATACGACGAGGTGTACCTTGCTTGGGCGAAGCACCACTGTGTTCTTGTGGGGGCGTCCTCATGCAACGTGCCCTCTTTCGGGCCATGGTCCCTAGCAAGGGGGAATGGGTGGCGGTCGCCTCTTATTGCGAAGCAGCCATTACTCCACCTTGTCTTCTCGCGGCTCCGGTAGGTAGGCATAAAACCTTGAAAAGCCTGACAGAATAAACAATGTTGTTGATTATTTCCACTGCGACGACTTATCTACGTTCCTTCTATGTTCCGAAGTATCTACCCTCATAAGTCTGGTGTACAAGCCACCAAACTTTGGTGCTTTTATTTTATGACTTCAACCCCATGTGCAGGGTTTGTTTCGTTTATATTTCTATTATCTGTTATACTCGGAAAGTAGGTCTGAAGTTACCTGAGGAACGGGCTGAAAGTAGTATTTTTCAGCCCTAGAGAGAATCACTTTCAACCGACAGCTATCCAATTATTAAAAAAAACTAGTTCTACGAGTATTTTCACATTTCTATTGAACCATGTCCCTACTTTCTATACAGTCACTCAAATCTATTAGAGAACGCTATGTCAACTATTTATAAATAGATTTGGGAAAAATATTTACAATTTTTTCAATGATTAGAATGAAAAATAATAGCTGAATAACCGGCCGGCCACAGAAAATCAAAATGAAATAGGTGGGAAAGCGGTAATTTGAACTTCATTTATTTTTCGAGTTGTAGAGTTTTGCTTATACTTCCGTATAGCATAGATTGGTTTTTACTTTTGTATTTATGAATTAGCAAAGAGGCAGCAGAATTGTATTAACACAATAAATTCATCAGATTCAGATATTAATTAAACGCCTGATTTCATAAGAGAAGAGGCTACAATGAAATACCTTTTACTGCCTCAGTCAGAAGAATGACACCTAAGTAAGAATAAAAAATAACCAGTGGTGATCAAATATATTTAACAAAGTAAGGTGATCCATTTCACGACCTTAACTGATCTGTTAAAAAGATGGAGCTATTTAGTGTCCATAGCTGCATTTCTGTTTTCGCTCGCACGCCTGACTTTTTAACACGTCATGATAAGACCTCAAACCTCAGTAAAGCAACGTGTTAAAATAAAGTAGTACAAACGCACTAACGGCATCAGAAACCTCAGTAAAGCGGCGCGTTTAAAAAACCCATTCCATTCCAGTATTTTGGACACTTTATTCGGAGTTAACGAGTTCACCGCTATATATTTGGCCACAAGGTTCTTACAGCCGTGAGGAAGCAAGTTACAATATTATTTCTGCGTTTATTTCCAAGCCAGAGTATAAAATCTGAGGTTTTTTTTATCTAGACCATTTCAATGCTGAAAGCGCAGCCTGCTCGTGCGATTGTGCTCTGTGTGAAATGTATTTTATTTGAAAATTATACTACGTGGAGGCAACGAGGGTAAAACGCGCTTATAAAAAACGAGGGTCGAAAAGACTGATATTTTTCGACACGGATTTGAACAGACTGTTATATTCAATGTTTCAAACTAGGTTTAAAATAAAAATTCGCGTTTTGTTGCTGTTGTTTCTGATTTCGAATTTTCGATTCGAATTTTTCAGTTGTTTGTGACGTGGCGTGAACCGTTATGGTACAAATACTCTATTTTTATTTTTATAAAGTCAATATACTCGTATATAAATATTCAATTTAACAGTAGAATTGAATACTAACTTTTATCGGATACTGCTATCCAGCTTTTGTGTTCCACCATCAAAGTACCTACGCAAATAAAAAGTTTGGACAATTTGACAGCAACCATCCATCATTTTTGCTTTTGATGTATTTTTTATAGCAAAGTTAATTTAATGAAGTTGTGAAAAAATGTTTTAATAGATTTAATAGTTTGGAAAGTTTTGAAACTGTGGTCTTAAGGAATAAGAAAATAAAATTATTAGGTACTTTTTTGAGGGTGGGAAATCATCTAATGGCTTTTCCTGCTGTAGGGTGGAACAATAGGGCTTGTTAGACCTTTACTGACTTAAACCCAGCTGAGTACTTTAGTTGCCCTTTACGTTCAAGGACCACGGGTGTCCCTTTCTTCGGGTAAGCTTTCAGTAGGCAACAAAGACTAAACATGTACAATTTCATGAAATCTATGACTATGGTATGTGGTATAAGTCACGCTCATCAATATACCACGTTAACCATTATTTAGGTGCAGCAAATTGAACACGTCAACTAAGGAACAGTTTAGCAACGAAGTTTCTCAAACTCGATATGTTTTGCTTCGTTGGGCAAAGTTGCAAGCCGTTGAGCAATGTTGCCAAACATGCTGAGCGGTAGTGTGCTAGTCAAATGTTGTTTAGTGCACATGGTTGTCCTTTCTGTAACCTTGTTTATATGACAGGAGTTTATGAACACCTGAAAACCTTTCAGGTCCAGTTGGGTAGATCTAACTTCGAGAAAGAGATCAATCGTCGAATCCGACTCGGCTGGGCAGCGTTCAGGAAGCTGCACGGTATCAACTCGTCCAACTTACCGCAGTGTCTCAAGACAAAAGTCTATGACCAGTGTGTGTTGCCAGTGATGACATATGGCTCGGAAACGTGGTCGCTCACAATGGGCCTCATCAGAAGGTTTAAAGTCACCTAAAGAGCAATGGAACGGGCTATGCTCGGAGTTTCCTTGCGCGATCACATCCCTACCCCGTTACTCAGAAAGCACGTAGAGCTGTTGGTCCCGTTTGTCGTTCGTAGATCTTTAGTCAGAGGCAGGGAAGACTGACAATCAGTCTATCCAAAGAGTACCGAGATGCTCAGAAACTGGGTTGTGGAGATCTGATAGGCAGTCACTCCATGTAAAACATTTGAATAGATTTGAAGCCGACCCCAAGCTAGTTTGAAGATTATGATGATAATGAGCGAAAAAAGCCTTTCAAGATAGACGTTAGGTAAAGAAAAAAGTAAATAAATAAATGTTCTTACGTTATTTTGTCAGTGGTGATATTTCTCTGGATGTTATGAATTATGGATGTTCAATAGGATCCTGCTCAACTGAAGTTCCTAGGCTAGACGAGCCTTAGGCATTGGAGTGTTCTTTTATTCATGTGGCATTGCATTTATAGTAATCGAACGTTATCTCTCATACTATCGTCTGTCTGTACTAAAATAATCAATAGTAAGAATTGTTATTTTTCGTCTGAAGCGAAAATAGAGCGGGAATTCTGTTCTTAAATTATTATTATATAGCTGGAACTATTATTTATTACCTATTTGGCACGTAGAAGCTTTTATGATTTGTGAGTCTAGACTCTCTTGAACTCTTAAAATTGGCTCGGAAAAGGTGAAACGGTTTCTGAAACTTTGCCCTCGTTGTGGAACTATTGGTACCAGCAATATTATTTATGAATTCATTCTTTCATTTTCACTTTTGTACGTATTTCTGAAAAAGTTTTTGTTGTTTTCGATGTGCGACTTTGTTATTAAATTAAATTTTTCAGTATTCGATTTAAAAATTCGTAGTGTATATCGAAGCAGTGTTTTAAATGAATTCATCAAGATGGACCAAAGTCCATCTTGATGCGAGCTAAATCTGAATTACCTTGTATTTATTACTGTGTAAAAAAATCTTTGTAATCAATTTTGTCAGATTTTAGGGAACAATTCATAGCTTCAAAATATAAATTGATGATATACGTTTCTAAATGTGAATATCTGGAATATTGTTTTGTATGGCGTGTATATTTTGAACCATATTCTAACTTAGTCAGCAGCTTCGCTCACGTTAAAGCTGAAAATTATCCCAAGGGAATGTACTCCCGGGATAAAAAGTCCTATGTGCTATTCCAGGATATAGATGGACGTACTTTGGCTACAGGAGACAAATCCTTCTCACTATTAATACTCCTAACGAAGCAATTTATCACTGCCAATGCAATCTGTTTGCTTCGAGGTAAAGTAATGCATAAAACTTTGCCATAATCTCTTTTTTCAAGTCACAGTTGGATACAAGCTGCGCTAAAAGGGATTCAATGTAGAAGACTTAAAGAACCCAAGATTAATGCTTGGCAGGATGGAGATCGATCAGAATCTGTGGATAAAAATGCACTTTTTACCAAAATTATATCAGTACATGTTCGATGAAATGAAAATTATCATTGAAAGAGCTTTTGCTAGCAGCCTTGCTCGAGTAAAATTGGTCCTTCCCCGAATCTTACTATGTTATTCAATGCATATGCAAAAAAAAGTGTTGTTGCTTTTAGTATTTTATTCTGGTGTATAAGTATAGTTTAATAGTACATATTCAAAGGTTACCGACATAGCCCGAAGAATCGCCAAACTTAAGTGGCAGAGGGCAGGGCACGTTGCTCGTAGAACAGATGGTCGATGGGGACGGAAGGTTCTAGAGTGGCGGCCACGTACCGGAAGACGCAGCGTCGAAAGGCCCCCTACAAGATGGACCGACGACCTGGCGAGGGTCGCGGGAATCCGATGGATGCGAGACGCACAGGACCGGTCGCTGTGGCGACGCTTGGGGGAGGCCTATGTCCAGCAGTGGACGTCTTTCGGTTGAGAGGACGATTCAAAGGTTATATTTTCTAAAGCGTGTTGAATTAATTTATTTCTTTATTGACTGTTAAAACCCAAAAAAAAATCTTTTTTAATTAGTAGAGTAATTTACTTACATATTTTTATTTTGAAAACAGTTGGTAGCATTGTGAAGTGAGAGTTGTATCTCCGTGTATTTGAAAACGTTGGGCACTTTTTGTATTACCGGAGTCTTCATGTAAGAATATCTAAAGACAGGAAATACCTATAATAAACCATCTTACCAGGTATAAGCTGAAGTTCTAAACCGATATGTTCAAGCTTAGCGTGAAATAGGATACGGCTATCTTGATCCGGTAGAGTTTAATACGGGCCTCGATAGTTAGAATGAAAACGATATGTTTTTAATTCTTCAGTGAGTTGTTCGGCGTAACGCCGCCTGTAAACCCTAAATTTCATCGTGTCCTGTAAAATTTCATAGGACCAATTCATCATATAAGAATTTCATCGAATCTAGGCACGAAAATTTATGGTGGCACCTCACCACCTACCCCAGCCTCCTAATTATTAACATCAACAACTAGGTACGGGATCCAAGGATACGACAAGTTCTTACAGGAAAAAATAATGGGATAAGTTTCATCAAAACTTCCTGACTACCCCAAAATTCCTCACCCATTTCTCCATAAATAATTTAAATCTAACCTTTACTATGTTGCTATCTCATCCCGTGTCAAAAATCACGTCACGTTTTGACTGATTTACGACAAAGAACCAGTGAATCACATCCATTGCGTAGCGTACAAGCAAGAGCTTATCACTAAGACGTACCAAGACGGAGATGTTCCCATAAATCGTTTAATTTATCAAGGCAAGTGTAAAGTGACCCGAGATAGGGTGAAGACGTGAGCAATTGAGTTAGGGACACGAATGGATGCTTGATTTATAGTGGGGTGCGTTATAGACTTGGCACATACGACGTTGAGGAATTGAGTGCAGGTGGCACGGTTTCTGTTCCATATTGAATATCTGTGGTGTCGGGAGCTCTGATTGCGATAGTAACTTGTGAATATGGGAATTGGATTCTGATATATTGTTCTAGCACAGTGTCTTAAGACAGTATATGACCAGTGATGACGTATGGCTCTGAAACCTGAAGGCTTAAAGTCACTCAAAGGGCAATGGAAAGGTCTATGGTTGGAGTTTCCTTCTGCGATCACATTAGAAATGAAGATATCCGCAGAAGAACGAAGGTTACTGGCAGCCCCAAAAATCAAAAAACTTAAGTGCAATTGGGCAGGGCACAATGCTCGCAGTATTAATGTGTGTTTAGTCTGATCCGGGCAACAACAAGATAGATGATTTTGGGCTGTTTGTGTAAGTTCAAATCGCGCGAAAAATTCTAATTGCGCGATGTAGGATTTAGTTCCTATGTGGCGTCATAGATGTTGCTACAAAATACCGGTTGCAATTCGGAAGTGTGCGTCGGTTTTTTATAGCCTAATTCAGCTAAGCATGTTCCATCATCGAACCACCAGACGTACGAGAATTCGCCATTATACTACAAACAAACCGGTACATGTTGGGCATCCCATTATAGGCACAAAAAGTTTTATAATTATAACATTTTATAATTTATTTAAATCCCCGTTTACACAAAGAGGAAAAAATAAGTTACTAAAATAAATTTTCAAAGTATGAATTTTTAATTAACTAGATTGAATTATTTTGGCATTTAAAACGAGTTGGATATTTCATTAACGAGAGATATGAAACTTTAATAAAGTGTGTTAATATTATTACAGAACTCAGTGAGGTAAAAACTCTTGTTGACCTTTACCCTATTGAATATATTCCCGTTTTATAGTAAAATAAAATGTTCTTCGTAATCAAGCTATTTATAAAATGCATAAGATTTTATAAAAAACTAGCTTTTACCCGCGGCTTCGCTCCCGTCAAATGACTACCCTACATATCCTACGCTACCCTACCCTACCTTCCCTACCTACCCTACACTACATATCCTACGCTACCCTACCCTACCTACCCTACCTACCCTACCTACCCTACCTACCCTACCTACCCTACCTACCCTACCTACCCTACCTACCCTACCTACCCTACCTACCCTACCTACCCTACCTACCCTACCTACCCTACCTACCCTACCTACCCTACCTACCCTACCTACCCTACCTACCCTACCTACCCTACCTACCCTACCTACCCTACCTACCCTACCTACCCTACCTACCCTACCTACCCTACCTACCCTACCTACCCTACCTACCCTACCTACCCTACACTACACTACCCTACACTACCCTACACTACACTACCCTACACTACCCTATACTACCCTACACTACCCTACACTACCTTAACTACCCTACACTACACTACCCTACACTACACTACCCTATACTACCCTACACTACCCTATACTACCCTACACTACCCTACACTACCCTACACTACCCTACACTACCCTACACTACCCTACACTACCCTACACTACCCTACACTACCCTACACTTAACTACCTACCCTACTTTACCTAACTTTTTTTTTTTAGAATTTTTCTCTCCGTAAGAACCATCATTGAACTTCAAGGAACATTTTAAAAAAAGAATCGGCCAAATCGGTCAAGCCGTATTCATGTGATGTCGTGACAACGAAAAACGGGTTTCATTTTTATATATATAGATAGGTAGGTATATTAAAACGTCTCTAGTTCCACCTTTGATTTCGTTGTACAAATGTAAAACAAAGTGTACATTAATGATTGATTTTATAATGATGCAGTTATTACACAGAAAATCCCACTTTTATAAAAAAAAAATCGTGTAATGTACAAAACTTACAACTTTTGAGCCTTTTTTAGAACTTTGATGTGCAAAAATTACCTACTTAAATCACTTATGGTGATGCAGATTCTTAATATTCTTGACTTTGCTAATGTACTGCTTGCCAACTAAAGGCTATCAAAGACATATTACAAGATGCACAGCAATGTATAAACTGAATAGCACCATTTCCAACCAAATGCAAAGCGATGTAGGTGAACAAATCGATTCCGAGTTCGGACATCGAAATAAATATGCAATTTGTTCAATCTGCTGCTGCAAAATCGACGAATATTATTTCAACATGCCTTTTAAAATGTCAATTTTTATCATGTGCTCAATAAATTCATCATCTACCTAGCCTTTTTCCCAACTAAATTGGGGTCGGCTTCCAGTCAAGCCAGATTTAGCTGAATACCAGTATTTTACGAGGAGCGGCTGCCTACCAGACCTCCACAACCCATTAACTGGGGTAACACGGTACTTCATGGCAAGACTGGAGTCAGATTTACTGGCTTCTGACTATCCGTAACGACTGCCAAAGATCTTCAAATGACAGCCGGGACCAACGGCTTAACGTGCTTTCCGAGGCACGGAGGAAACTCGTTATGTTAAGATGGTCACCCATCCACAGACCAACCTAGGCAAGCGTTGCTTAACCTTGAAGATCGACCTGTGCGGCTGTTATTATCTAGCCACGAGCTCCTCTGTGTGTGTAGCATGTGCTCAATAAATTATAGTTAGTAAAATATTGGTGTTGGTAACTGCAGTGTCAACAAAAAGTTAAATTTTTGGCTTCCAATTTTAATGGCTAGTGGTCAAACTGGTTGAATGTTTGTCATTTGTGGAATTGGTGAAATATTTGTGTTATAAAATAGTACATCGCAGGACTGGACCAATTTGTCTGCTGCGGTCTTCCGTCTGATTACAATTTGGGTGTCTTCAAGGCTAGAGTGAATAGGCACATAATAAACTAGTGCGCCTCACCATCAACGATTGCATCACTGCTTACAATCAGGTGGGATCGCAGTCAAGCACTAGTTTATAATTACATAAAAAAGATCATTTCAATAACTTTAATTCCTATAATTATAAATAAAAATGTTGACTTAAATTTTACCGGCCTCATCTTGTTTAATTAACAAAATAGTATGTCAGTGTGTGGGAGTCCAAATACCGTCACACTTATTGTCGATAGAAAAGAAGACCCTTCAATTTATATAATATATGTTTTATGTGAATTGTGTGCAAAGAATAAAGGTATTAAATGATTACAAAACAATTCCGAAAACGAGTAAAAATGTATGGACCCAACGTAGCCTGATAAAATATTGTAGGTATCCTTTACAGAGCGGGCGACAGCTAAAGAATGGCTCTAAATAAAACAGAGATGGGCTAATAAAAGTCAGGTGAAGCATGAATTCCCCGGGCAATGTTGCCTTGTCACAGGACTTGTTGGGACAGTTGAAAATTTAATAACCATCTTATGTACGACGTTAGAGATTGGTTAAAGTATGAAATGAAAGAGATTTTTTGCTGTAAATAAAATGGACTGTAATTTTATTTCAATTTATTTTGATCTTTATTTTTATTGGTGTGAAGTCATCAACTGATTTCAAGGGCAAGGAACTTCCTTTATTAAAGTGGGCCTTTGCTTTGTATTCCAAGACCCTAGGATACCCTTTCGGAAGTCATGGCATAGCCCTAGGCTTCGGCCCTTCTGGGCCCTTACGGTTTCGTTCATATCTTTTTGAGGCGCGCGTGTAACGCTACGCACTGACGACGATTTGGGCTCGGTCCGGTCGATCACTGAACGGTTAATAAACTCAAGAATGACGGGGCCAATGCCAAAAATTCTTGTACCAGAGGAATGTTATTTTATTACTGAGTAACATAGGCTAGTTACATATTTTTTCATTCACGTGGGCAGAGTCTTGGGAAGAAGCTAGTGATTTAATAAGAACAAAAATGGCTTGATACTATAAATAGTACATTTGGCTGGGGAAAATTGCTTAGATTTATTTAGTGAGAAACTTTTGATGTTCTATAAATAGCAGAGCGTCCCTAACTCTTAAAAGAAATTGCTGTTTTACTGAGTTATCTTGGCTACTATGTAGCCTGTGTGTAGGTGGTTAACGTTACACTGTTTTATTAAAAACTAGCTGTTGCCAGCGGCTTCGTCCGTATGAAAAATATCCCAAGAGAACATACTCCAAGGATAAAAAGTATCTCTTATGCTGTTCTAGGACATGGTCTACTGTATACCATGTTTGATCGAAATCCGTTCAGTACATAGGCCTTAATGGACACTTATACAACGTCAGAAGCTAGAACGCAGTTCCAATTGGTCGTTTCCAATGGAGAAGAACCGGAAAGAACCTCCATGGTTACTCTTAAATAAAAATGATTGAGTTTTTAGAATATTTACATATTAGAATATTAATCTATCACATACCCGCGAAACGAGACACAATATCTAGTAAAACAATAACAGCGCGGTGTCATAGGACCGGTTGGGGATTCAAACATTAACAAGCATGTAAGGACACTGTAGACCAATCAATATTGTACCCAAAAGCACAATAAAAGTAATAATAGTAAAAAAGGCTATTTTAGCTATTTAGTTTTATCTTGATATATTTTTTTTATGCACCTGCCATGTTTTCTCTTCACCACCCTTGGTTGACTGGTAGAGAATGCCTAAGGCATTAAGTCCGCCTTTGTACCATTATGTTGCATGAAGTTTAAATAAATAAAATAGAATCATATAAGAACAAAAAAGAGTTTGAACTGAATTAGAAACACAAAATTATTTTTATATGTACGAGAACTAACGAGAGATTTGGCTAAATCCAATCTACAAAGCCTTGAGCACAGGCGCAGGGTACCCAGCCTTTCGGTATTTTACAGGATGCATTTCGGAGAGTGTGCGCAGGAATTGCCTGAATTGATTCCGTTATCCCCTTTCCACCATCGGACAAGCTGTCACTGCTTACCATCAGGTGGGATCGCTAGTTTATAACCATTAAAAAAAAGAACTGTAAGGTTCAACATTTAATATTCATAAGTTTGTACAGTAGGTAAGCTAAGCTGTATCTACAGGACAGTTACAAAAAAAAAATGATTGGAAAAATAAAATTTGGCGCCAAAAATCCGCCGCTTTATTCATTTTAAGACGAATGTAAAGACATTTCTCAAGCTAAAATGCAATAAACTATTCAGACTCTAGGGCATGCTAAGGAAATATAGACACATTTATACACTCGAAAAACATACCCCTCTGTCTAGGACAGTCGGCATCCCACCCGCATGTACAAAGTGTTTTGGGACCACATTTATTGTGCTTACAGCTTAGGAATAGAATTTCATACCGGTGTCTGGGTTTCTTGATAGCTAAAATCTCTCTCGGATCTTTAAATAAATAATACATTTATTTCACACAAAAACTGCATTTGCATCATAAAACATTCCTAGTTTTATAATGCAAATGCATATAGGCTTAGTCCTAAACTAGGTGTGGGTCTATAAGTTAGGAATCAGTGATCTTATCTTATCTTATCTTATCTTTGTACTTGGTTTCCGCACTTAATCCCGTTGGACCATTGTGCGTGGGCCATCCGGCCTTTACTCCAGCCAGGCCACCTCATTCCGAAAACAAACTAGTTTCTTGGGTTTGCTCAGGGTATCTGTTATTGTTTTCGGTGTTCCCAGGATTTGGGTTCTAATTTTGCTGACGGCTGTGCACTCCAGGAGTACATGCGCGACAGTTTCCTCTCCCTTTATACATCCTCTACATAGAGGACTGTCCGTGATACCCAGTGTGAAAAAGTGTTTATTCAGTGAGCAGTGTCCGGTGATAGGAGGAATCAGTGATTCTCCGTAACGAAACAAAGCCATAAACATATTGAAGCTATGAACATATTAAAATCAAGAGTGAATAGTTTACTTCTAGGCAAGCATGTTCCATCGTCGGCATCATCATTTTACATACCTTCAGGTGGGATCTATGGGTGTGACAGTGGTCAAACGCGAGCGTATCCAGAAAAAAAAATATCGGGTAAAAACTATTGCTGAGTAAATTAGCGTAACAATAATCTTTGCCCACAAAGTTAGCAAAATTACCCTTCTAAAAACCGATCAAGTAACCTTCCCCATCACATATTTCATAAATAGCCGTTTAAAAAATATAATTCCGTACAATTTTACAAAATATCTCTGGTATATTCGGAAAATGGATGTAGTTTATAGGCAAAGAGACCTTAATTGACTTCGAAGGGACCCGACCCCACGATCACAAGATAGCTGTGTGGAATATAAAGTGGCCTTCAGCTATCTACAGAAGGATATTTTGTATGTAAAAGCAGTATGTAAATGATGTGTAGCCTTATCTAATTTTTAAGAGAAGTCTTATTCTTTTTTCGGTTGAGAATTACGGTAGGCTAACGGTCATTCGTCGATTTTCAAAAAAAGAATACAATTTTTTTTTATCGTTGACTGAGCGATTGGCTACGGCGCTGTGTGTGGTGGGTTCGCTTCCCGCACATCTGTATAATATAATTATTATATCAAAAACAGGACTTCGTTTTTTCTGTCTCTAACGTTCATCCCAAACCCGTAGATCTAAAGCGATGAAATTTTGCCCGGATTTTCCTTTTAACCTATCACATACCCACAAAACGAGACACAATAGCAAAACAATAACACCGCGGTCTCATAGGACCGGTCGGGGATTCATGAACTAAAGGTAGTAGTATCATGGGTAAGTTGGTATAGGACCATCATTACGCGTTCCAACTCACACTTGCCCGGTTTTTTAATACAAAAGGTTACGTTCGAAACAGCTCATGTTTTCGGGCTGATAATGAAAAGCTCTTTGGCAATCAACAATCTTCCCAAGATTGCTCGAAGCCATTACCAGAAATATTAAAACTGTTCTTTGATTCAAGAGAAAACTCGAAAAACAAATAGTATTCTCCTGTATTTAAAAACTCAACAAGTAAATAACATTTGCTAACAGGCTTTTCAACGCCGTAGGTACGCAAATTCTTCACGCCGAGCCATAGACAGACAACTACATTTAATGTTTTTTTTTTCTTCTTAAGAATACCCTGATGGACGGGCTCATTATCTGAACTCCGTAAAATACAACACCTCGAGAGAAATTCTTCGTAGAAAATTTGCATTAAATGTACATGATACCCTGGAGATCTTGGAAAATGAGATTTTAACCTCGTGGACGTTGAAATGATTTGTTATTAAAATTCTTACCTCTGGGGAATGGCCGTCTTTGTTTCTAAATTATCGTGCCATTGTTTTTCTTTTTAAGATAATAACGTACTAATTTTGTATTGTAGGTATATCAGTAGCGGTATTGTTTCAGTGGACAGGAAATGTTTCAGAATTGAGGTTATTATTCAGGTATTTAGTCTGAACGGCCCAATTCAAATGATATTAAGTTATTGTAAACTGTGAAAATGTATATTGTATTTTTTTCAATAATGAAATGTAATGTAATAGATAATGTTTTTGATAACATACAGAATGGTAGTTTAAACTACTACAATTGAAGAGCTCGTGGCTAGATAACAACAGCCGCACAGGTCGATCTTCAAGGTTAAGCAACGCTTGCCTAGGTTGGTCTGTGGATGGGTGATCATCTTAACATAACGAGTTTCCGAGGGTTGTGGAGGTCTGGTATGCAGCCGCTCCTCGAAAAATACTGGTATTCAGCTAAATCCGGCTTGACTGGAAGCCGACCCCAACATAGTTGGGAAAAGGCGCTAGGCAGATGATGATGATGATGATGATGATGATGATGACAGAATGGTAGTTTAAACGAGGGACATATTCAAACCCACAATAGTGTACGCTTACATGGTACTAATAAAAATATGAACAAAAAAAAACACTGATAAATAACAGACAGAATCATATCAACATTTTCGCAAAAGTATCGCAACGTGTATACAATACACCCTGGCGAGAGAATATATATAATATGCGCGGATCAGTGATCTTTAGTTTGAATCCATTTTCTTTTCATACCTACTTTTTCTTACATAATTATTTTTTTTGTAATTACGTCACATCATCATCATCTGCTTAGCCTTTTCCCAACTATATTGGGGTCGGCTTCCAGTCAAGCCGGATTTAGCTGAATACCAGTATTTTACGAGGAGCGGCTGCCTACCAGACCTCCACAACCCATTAACTGGGGTAACACGGTACTTCATGGCAAGACTGGAGTCAGATTTACTGGCTTCTGACTATCCGTAACGACTGCCAAAGATCTCCAAATGACAGCCGGGACCAACGGCTTAACGTGCTTTCCGAGGCACGGAGGAAACTCTTTTATGTTAAGATGGTCACCCATCCACAGACCAACCTAGGCAAGCGTTGCTTAACCTTGAAGATCGACCTGTGCGGCTGTTATTATTTAGACACGAGCCCCTCCTACTCCTGTAATTACGTCACATATTAAGGTTATAAGTTTTATACATATTTGGGACAAGAACCGAATACTACATAAATACCCTCAATAAATATGTCCCTCGTTTATCCTAACATCCTGTACTTATAGAGTGGGAGAAACCTTTTAATATTTCGCATCTATTTCATCTAAAAATGGCCTCAGATTTTTAATTTTTGCGAATATTATTTATTTAAAATTCAATCGATCAATTGTTTCACCTGGCACTTCCAAGACATTAAGAGGCCTGCGGAGACCGCGCGCTATCTCGAGTTGAAACGAAATAAAATACGTTTTTGAGGTTGATGGAAGCAATCCAGATAGTATAAACCATTCTTGGACACACCGACTGGAGTATAGTCATCATCCGCACACTGACAGTTGCTTGCTGTGATAGCAATACAAACTATTGGAAATTTGGGAGAGGTTCCGTAATACCAAAAATGATGAATGAAAAATTAATGTATTTCCAATATTGTTTCGAGTATTTCTAACTTGATAATAATATCTGTGTTCCTACGAAAAGATATTTTGAAATATGTATAGAAAAACAAAATAAAAACATGACATTTTCGCTGTGAAAATGTGCAAATTTAAATTCGCTTAAATTTCGTTTGGGGTAAGTTTTTCAACAAAAAGACGATGTAGGAACCTAGATAATTATTGTCTGAATCCGAATAACATCATATTATGGTGTAAATATGCTTAAATTGCAAATGATTTTGGTATTACGTTTGTATGGATAATTCTAACGTCGCGCCCACCTTAAATATTAGATTTTATGATTGAAGATAATAAGAATCAGGTTTTCCAAAACTCGCCCCTAGAGGAATGAAATGTTGGACTTTAGTTTTAGAAGAAGCTAGTTTTAAATATACAGGAGAATACAGAATACAAAACTGCCTACTCGTACAAGTAACCTTTAACACGAGTAATAATATTGTAATACCTATGTGGGATGGAAGAATTCGTAGGATGGCAGAAAGGAACGATTTTTACCGACTTTTAAAATTCAATATTTTACAACAATTTTTACTTTTGAACAACATAGCATCTTCCTATTTCGAATTATATTTGTTCTTGAATCTATGCCCCAAGCCTTCATTCAAATAATTGTGGAAGTTCAGTCCACAATTGTTCAATGGCACAATCGACTAAACTTCCACCACACCACACTACGATACACACACCACGCCATCGGCCATATCATCACTTACCATCAGGTGAGATAGTTGTCAAACTTGCATTTGGCCTATGCATAATAAAAACAAAAAAAAACTTACTAATGTTTTTATGATGTTATGCCTAATTCTCTATGTTATTGAGTGGTGAGTGAATGTGTTTATATGTTCGTTAACCGCAACATGTTACTAGCAGTAGTAGTGTCACCGCATGTTTAGGCAAACCAATCACTCCTACACAATAATAATTAGAAACACCTACGCACTCGTAATGAAATTCAATTACATACCTACATTAAATATATGAATAGAATAGAATAGAATAAACTTTATTGTACACCAAAAAGTAACGGTACAGTTTATACAATAACTTACCTCTTAACTAATCAATATTATCGTTTAATAAGTTTATATACAAACTAAAAAAAAAGAACACATGGCAACAAAAAATTATCTACTACTATTGATGTCAACGGGAAAAGTTCTCAGAAAGCTGGCAGCAGTGCCAAGTTGCGTATGTAGTAGATTTACGTATTTGTTAACTGCAATGATTTTAATTGGAATAGTTTGAACTATTCGGCGCACCTTAAATATATGTGAGCTAAACCATAGAGGCCCAGTAGTAGCGATGCCCGCTAGTACCGCGGCAATTTTTGAAAATGTTACCGTGACCTGTAAAAGAATGCCCGACGGAAACGATTTCCATTCTCGGAAATACATTATTTTGGACTAAATTTAAGACTTATCATCTTTCTATACCTACTTTACTACCTATACTAACCTATGTATATGTTTTAAGGCCCTGGGTTTCCCTTTCGCAAAGCAACCCATGGCTCCAGACCCATGCCTGGAACCATGAATACCTGGGTATTCACTGGGTGTTATTTACAACGTTATCTACTCTTTAAATTCCCATCGAAATTTCAGTATACACCCCACTCACATTATTGTTAAAACCGCTGAGAGAAAATAGCGTGGGTCGGTGGTGTTCAAGCAGACGAAACGAAAGACCCAATAATAACAATAATGCTTGCGTCGCTGCGTCGCAAATAAAGGCGAAATAAGTTTGATAAAGGATCTAGCAAACCCGAATGTTCCCATAGCAGTACTTGACACTTTCAAGGGGAAAAGAAAATCACGAATATGAGCCTAATATGACTAACTGAGTAACCTCGTAATACAATTTTGTTTTTAATGTTTAAAAAAATGCCACACTAGGAATTCTAAAACTTTTGTATCGCGACCAGCGTTCACAATGATCATGTAAACTTATATACATAAGACACCTACACTCCGAACGAATCATCGTTACAGCCTACAGATAACTGAAGGCTAAATAAATATATTTATTACTAGCTGACTCGGCAAACGTTGTTCTGCCATATAAATTATATGTAACATGATTTTTTACACCTTTTGTCCGAAAAACCCAAAATCTTACGAAATCCTATTTTTTTCCAAAATAAAATTTAGCTTATGTTACTCGTGGATAATGTAGCTTTCGAATCATTCGAAGAAATTTTAAAAACGGTCCAGTAGTTTTTAAGCCAATTCATTACAACCAAACAAACAAAGTTTTCCTCTTTATAATATTAGTATAGATGTGTGGGAATCAGCGACACGTAGCTTAGCTGTTAATAGCTAAACCACTACGCCAACCATAACCCTGCCGTCGCCTGTAATTATACTAAACTAATCTTAAATAGGTAATCTTCAGGATCGCGTTTAGTTTTAGTGTTGTAGTACGGAACCTTTCTTAAGCGCAACTCGCACTTGACCAATTTTCTTTTAATTATGTCTTGACTGACTGGTGGCTTGCAATCTGAAAATTCGGAAAGACAAAAATGAAGCTAAATAAAAATAATAACATTTTTTAATTCGAATATTTTGCGATATTTCTTTGTGTAAATTAGTGGTTGTTCTCATAATCACTTTATTCGAAGTGGATATTGTCATATAAATTTTTCTGGTTTTGTGTCTGACGTCGCACTAAGATTGAGTTCAAAGCCTGATTATAATTTCATTCAGGTCTAGTTTTAGACCAACGGCATCATGACGAGGGTTCGCTTTCAAGAACGCTACTTGTGTCAACTTGTCAGCAATAATCCGGGAATTGTCTGCGCCCCACCATCTTGACTCATACATTATTTACAAACAAGACAATATTATGCTAAATTGAACCTTAAAACAAGGAGATAAGAATGGAAGAGTAAGGTGGGTGCTTTGTGGCGTGAATGAGAAAGGTAAACGAATTGTAAAAGGGATTGGATTTCATTTATATTCTGATTTTCGTGTGGACATTCGGTTTAAAATTAAAAAAAAAGAATACTGAAAATTCCCCAAGACCCAATCCTTGTAAGCCGCGCCAGGATTACAAGGATTCGACAGCTACTGACATACTAGTTCTTAACATAACGAGTTTCCTCCGTGCCTCGGATAGCACGTTAAACCGTAGGTCCCGGCTGTCATTTGTAGATCTTTGGCAGTCGTTACGGATAGTCAGAAGCCAGTAAATCTGACTCCAGTCTTGCCATGAAGTACCGTGTTACCCCAGTTAATGGGTTGTGGAGGTCTGGTAGGCAGCCGCTCCTCGTAAAATACTGGTATTCAGCTAAATCCGGCTTGACTGGAAGCCGACCCCAATATAGTTGGGAAAAGGCTAGGCAGATGATGATGATGATGACAGCTACTGACATACTAGTGCACCGGCACAGCTTGGCACAGATGTTAGAAATCTTTGGAATTCTCAGTTATTCTCTCAATCCTAAATTTTTCATGAATCAATTTGCCTATTGGTGAAAACCTCGTGGTTTGTACAAAAACAGCCGTTTTTGATTTTTATCGCAAACATAAAGACAGACGTGATGGGGAATAAAAATTCCCCATCACGTCTGTCTTTCATCATCATCATCATTTTAGCCGATCATGCCCACTGTTGGACATAGGTTTCCACCAAGTGTCGACACAACGAACGGTCTTGTGCGTCTCGCATCCAGAGGATTTAAAAAAACAATATTTATTAGTGCTTGATCACGTGATGGTAAGCAGTGATGTAATCATTGATAGTGAAGCGCCTTAATACAATTTATTTAAAAGTCTAACAAAATACGTATTTTTAAACAAATTACCGCCTCGTTCCGTGTTAGGACAGCACATAAAATCGAAAACACTGCAAAGCTTTTCGTAACAACCTCTTACCGGAGTTAAACTTTTTCGTTTCCGCCCTAAACAACAAAGTTAGATGAAGCTTAATTGTAGCTCAATTTGTTACTACGTTATGTCTGTTTACTCAACGAAAAAAGGGGATACAAAAATAATAATTGGGATTTGATCACTATATTAACATTTTTTAGGAGAGAAATCATTAATATGACTTCACGTGCTCTTGTATCCGACATCTACTGACTAAAACCCACTCCTATTCCTTCTTTGCCTTCGTTCCAGGGTCCCGGGGTTCTCTTTCATTCAATCCAGGGCCATCACTATCTTTCCTGATAACTAGCGATGATATGGTCCACGTGTGATATCTTTTACCTAGAAATAACTTATCCACTCTTTATTTACAGATCGGTTTTTTTTTTAAAGGTGGGAAATATACTAATGATTTTGCTTACTTTGAAGGTGTATCAGGCTTCCATTGACTTAACCCACCATTTTAGAACGTTTTAGTTTATTTGCCCGTTCTTGGGTTAAACACAGCTAGGTCGACGGCTTTGTATAAAAAAGTACTAACAAGGAAGTTCAGCACAGTTTTGTATTATGTTAACGTAATATTTTAGACCGTACCTAGCTATTTCCCAGGTCTTGGGAGCATTTTCCATACCACAACGCGACGCGTAGGTAATTTTTTCTGAGATGAGCCTTTGCCAATCATATTGTAATTTATATCTTTCTATGAGTGAAAAAATTTCGTTATCTATCTGATAAGTAACTATACTCTGTCGGTTTAGGTAGTTAACTAAATGTAAACAATGCTGGCATGTCTTTTTATCTAAAAGTTGTCTATAAATCTATATATTTATATAAAAATGAAACCCGTTTTTCGTTGTTACGACATAACATGAAAACGGCTTCACCGATTTAGCTGTTTTTTTTTAAATGTTCCTTGAAGTTCAATGATGGTTCTTATGGAGAGAAAAATTTAAAAAAAAGTTAGGTAAAGTAGGGTAGGTAGGGTAGTGTAGGGTAGTGTAAGGTAGTGTAGGGTAGTGTAGGTTAGGGTAGGTAGGGTATTGTAGGGTAGTGTAAGGTAGTGTAGGGTAGTGTAGGGTAGTGTAGGGTAGTGTAGGGTAGTGTAGGGTAGTGTAGGGTAGTGTAGGGTAGTGTAGGGTAGTGTAGGGAAGTGTAGGGTAGTGTAGGGTAGTGTAGGGTAGTGTAGGGTAGTGTAGGGTAGTGTAGGGTAGTGTAGGGTAGTGTAGGGTAGTGTAGGGTAGTGTAGGGTAGTGTAGGGTAGTGTAGGGTAGTGTAGGGTAGTGTAGGGTAGTGTAGGGTAGTGTAGGGTAGTGTAGGGTTGTGTAGGGTAGTGTAGGGTAGTGTAGGGTAGTGTAGGGTAGTGTAGGGTAGTGTAGGGTAGTGTAGGGTAGTGTAGGGTAGTGTAGGATAGTGTAGGGTAATGTAGGGTAGTGTAGGATAGTATAGGGTAGTGTAGGGTAGTGTAGAGTAGTGTAGAGTAGTGTATGGTAGTGTATGGTAGTGTAGGGTAGTGTAGGGTAGTGTAGGTTAGTGTAGGTTAGTGTAGGGTAGTGTAGGGTAGTGTAGGGTAGTGTAGGGTAGTGTAGGGTAGTGTAGGGTAGTGTAGGGTAGTGTAGGGTAGTGTAGGGTAGTGTAGGGTAGTGTAGGGTAGTGTAGCGTAGTGTAGGGTAGTGTAGGGTAGTGTAGTGTAGGGTAGGTAGGGTAGTGTAGGGTAGGTAAGAAAGGTCGGGTAGGCTAGCGTAGGATATGTAGGGTAGTCATTTGACGGGAGCGAAGCCGCGGGTAAAAGCTAGTTGTATAAAGCAAAAAGCAAAAAAGGTTTTTACCTAAATCGATGTTACCTAATTAACTAAATTTAAATAATCTTTGTGTATATTATGTACGTCCACTTTAATATAAAAAGACATACCAAGATTGTTTACCTTTAGTTAACTACCTAAACCGACGGAGTATAGGTACTACCAGAGACTTCGGATAAACAAACACCTTTCATATTCTTAGGGCCTGTTTCACAATGTCCGAGTAGGCACTAGTCACTGAATAAATTTAAAAATGTGACAGAATTCGTATGAAATTATCTGTCAAGTAAGATACTCGAAACTTAATCATAGGTGGTGAAACAGGCCCTTAATGTACTACTAGCGTGGCATGAAAAGTTCTCGGCCTGAGTCAAAGATGGTACTCCAATCGGCACAATTTTGTTGGTCCTGCCATTCATTTGTTCATATGAGAAGAATGAACTTATTCTCTCGAGTAATTTCTGTGCAGGAATTATTATCTACAGTTAAGGTCTTAAGTTTGTAATTTGTAATGTAATGTTGTTTAATATGGGAATAACTTCCTGAAATAAAATTATTATTATAAGTGCTATTTGCGAAAATGGATAATCTTGAATGCGTAGTGTGGTAATCAAATTCTTCGTTTTGGATGGATTATGCCAACAAAATTTTTCCTTTGTTAATAAAAGTTTACGGAAACTGTTCCTTGCATGTGAACCGTTAAAAACTGACCAGCTGAATTTAAACGTCGCACATTCCTCAAAGGTGACCAACGTAAAGGAAGGCCGAAAACTGCTGCCACATCGGAAACAACAGACGAAATGCATGGCTGTCCTCATAGTTTTGTTGATTAACGTTTGAATCCCCAACCGGTCCTATGAGACCGCGCTGTTATTGTTTTACTATTGTGTCTCGTTTCGCGGGTATCTGAGTAATTAAAAGACCCATCCATTGTCAACGTGAGCATGGTTGAATAGCGGCACTTGTTGTAGGTACGTGTGTATGTCATCCAACGCAATGTTTGATAAAAAGGAAACGTGAAAAAAGAGATAGCTCCAGAACAGTCCTTTGGCGTTTCTTTTTTACCGTTCCGTACCTCAAAACGAAAAAACGGAACCCTTGTAGGATCACTTTGTTGTCCGTCTGTATGTCTGTCAAGACCCTTTATCTCGGGACCGCGTGAAGGTATTAACTTGAAATTAAAACTGTATACTCGAGTCCGCGCGGTCCTTTGAAACTGTGCAAAAATCAAACTTGTATATTGACAGGAAAAAAAGATACGCCCGTTTATGTTGCAAAAAACGTATATTTCGACTCGCACTTGCCGGTTTTTAAAGGTGGAAAATCATCAAAATGACTTCTCCCACTCTGGGCGTAGCGGGTATGTATGTCAGACTTCTACCCCACTTCTGTTCCTTCTTTGCCCTAATTCCAGGGTCCCGGGGTTCGCTTTCGTCAACCCAGGCCACAGTCCGTTGGCGTAGGACTTCAACATAATAACATTAACACATATTATTTGAATTCTTCAGTAAATACAAAAGAAACTTCAATATTAACTGACTTCAAGGTACTCAATCCCGCTGACAAAAGCCAAAATGATTGTGAAAGTAATCCAATAAGCTATTCTCCGCACACAGTTCCATTTTCAGACCATTATGGAAATTAACTTTGCATTCCTGAATCCTTCTGTCTCGCAGACTGAAATGATATGCATCGCAGACTTAATAATGGCTTTGGAAAGTTATAGTTTGACCTGGTTAGCGTGTTAAGTGATCTGTGTAGGACATACAGAAGTACCGATACATAATCTAACTTGATGATATTAGGAGTGGTGGCTAAGGAGTCATTGGGAGTGGGTTCATCGCTAATCGGTGTTGGTGATTTTTCTATGTTGCGTTTTATTCAATTAAGAAATTATCCAGCGATTTCTCCCGCTCTTAGGCAGAGTGAAAGAGCGTGTCTGACTTTTGCCAAAACTTAATCCTATGTTACTCCATGCCTGGTGTTTCAGAACCACGGGTTTCTCTTTCAGAAGCGGACCCATGGCCCCAGTAAGCATGGAAGTCCTAGTAGGCGTGTAACGTCGCATGTACGAGTATGTGTGGAAGCTTTAACTTTATTAATTAGGGACTTGCAGTATGTCGTTGCTGGCGTGAAAGTAGAGAATTGTCTAAAGATTACATACTCTTGGGCTTAAAGTACCCTAAGTGATACTGCAGGACATGGTATACCAGTGTACCAAACCGTTGGACATGGTATACAACCAAATCTATTCTTCTTTTTGAGTGCGAAGCATTATGAAACATATACATACGTGTACAAACTATCGCCTTTAAAATTAAAGTAAAAAATGTGAAAATTCTTTTTCACATGCGCATTAGGTATCTAGTACAAGCGTAGCAAAGACCCGTAAAATAAGCTGTGTACGAATACATGAAGCCACAGTTTAATTTGTTTGTCGATTCAGAGCTAGCGACTCACTGAAAAAGGATTTCGTTTTGCCGAATTTGAAAGGGTTCGCAATTCGTGCCGTAATTAATTCTAGAAATGAAAAGGTTTATCTCTCGTTTAATTCAGTTTCGTAAACGGAAAATTAGTTTATGCCTAATTCTATTAAGTTTGATAAGAGTTTTGTTTATTGTCGTATGACCTTAATAAAACTTTTGGATCGGTTTAGATTGCGTGATGTATTGAAAGTCTGGTCCTGATAAAGGTAGATCAAATCTGTCGCTGTGCGTAGGTAGACTGAAAAGGATTGTCGCATTTTAACTAAAACCCACTTGTATCCTTTACTCTTTGTGATTTAGGGCCGCAATGAGTCTTTCTTTTTTCTGTTGTATTTATGTTAAGTATGCAGGTTCTTCTTTTCATGTCAATGGTAAAATTCTTAAATATAATTTGCAACTTGTTAACAAAACCCCTTGCCCCCAAGTACAATGCAGGTATCAGGTATCCCTATATTATTTTTCTGGATCATGATAATAGATTTCAAACCAATTCTGGGGATTCTCATGTACTGAATAGATGATTAAAAATAACACTTGCGAGAACTTGACTAATGAGGCTAATTTTCTTGGTAATTCTTTGAATACAATATTATCTGAAAATACTTTACGTAAGCTATCTACATTTAAACTTCAGACACATTAGGGGACCAAATGTCCCCTAACATGACACACTATGCTCAACCTACGTGATGCTGCAACATTGTCCCGCAACTTGCTTTCCACACTTTACAACGCGTGAATTGTGACGCACGCAGTTGAACGCACTACATGTTGTTGGAATATTTGACAGCGTTAAGCGTCATGTTAAGGGACATTTTGTCCCCCAATGTATCTGAGGCTTTATCCTCACACACAAGTACCTACATCACAAAAAAATGCCAATTGCCAGGAAACGGTAGGTCGGAATATAAATTTAACGTAAGGGTAAAATGGTTTACGAGCGAAAACATTTGAAAGGCTATAAAAAATCTTTTTGTTCGGTTTATTATCATAACGCAATGTAGAAGATAAATGGTGGGTATACCTGGGAAGTTCCGGTGGGTAAAGTGTTTCCGCTAGCGTTTTGTGAAGACTTTCTTAATTCATGAATCCCCGACCGGTCCTATGAGACCGCGCTGTTATTGTTTTACTATTGTGTCTCGTTTTGTGGGTATGTGATAGGTTAAATATATGTGTGCCTATTCATCATCATCAGCCTAGCCTTTTCCCAACTATATTGGGGTCGGCTTCCAGTCAAGCTGGATTTAGCTGAACCATCAACCAGTATTTTACGAGGAGCGGCTGCCTACCAGACCTCCACAACCCATTGACTAGGGTAACACGGTACTTCGTGGCAAGACTGGAGTCAGATTTACTGGCTTCTGACTATCCGTAACGACTGCCAAAGATCTACAAATGACAGCCGGGACCTACGGCTTAACATGCTTTCCGAGGCACGGAGGAAACTCGTTATGTTGAATTGGTCACCCATCCACAGACCAACCTCGGCAAGCGTTGCTTAACCTTGAAGATCGATCTGTGCGGCTTTTATTATCTAGCCACCTACTACTTATACAATTTTAAAAAGACCCTAAAGTAAGACATTAATCTGTGTTAAATTAAGCATTCATTTTTTATTTTGAATAATATTACACTGAACAAAGTTTACCTGGGACCTACGATTCAATTAGGTCTAATTTCGAGAAAAAGGTCAACGGTCGAATCCGACTCGACTGGGCAACGTTTGGAAAACTGTGCGGTATTTTCTCGTCAACATACCACAGTGTTCGTGGTAAAAGTCTATGACCAGTACGAATTTCGTGTGATGATGTGTGGCTTTGAAAAGTGGTCACTCGCAAAGGACTTCAAAAAAGGCTTTTAGTCATCTATGGACTATGTTTGAATTTTCCATGCGTGATCGAATCAAAAATGACGAATTTTCTACAGGAGAAAAATTAAGAAGGGGCTTAAAGGGGCTTATAGGTTCTGAAGTGCTGACCACGTACAGGAAGGTGCAAAATTGAAAGGCCTTCTACAAAGTGAACCGATAATTGGGTAAGAGTCACGGGATTCCGTTGGAAGGGAGATGCACAGGACCGGTCGTTGTGGCGACACTAGGGGGACCCTTATGTCCAACAGTAGACGTTTTTTCAGCTGAAATGATGATCAAACTTTACGACTATGTCGCAACTTTTCTCCCTCAAGAGATACACGGTAGACTTAAATACTGTAATACCAAAATACTAAACATAAATTACGGGCCTAATATGATTAAAACTATCAAAATCTTCACTAGAACTTCTTAACAGGGTTACAAACTATCACTACTATAGAATATTAATACCTTGGGGATGAACTTACAAGATCCTCACCGGGTTGATGAATATGTATATGAACGAGTAAGTATGTGGGTACACACGAATTTACATGCTTTAGTGGATATCAAGTGTAACATCGAGGTGTATGGGATTATACGAGTATTAGTTATAGCACGGGAGCTTGTTCGTAGCTGCTGCTCGTTTGAAAGAGCAACTGTGGCCTAGAACGCAAAAGGCAACAAGCCACACAGGCTCGTAAGCGTGGGCCAGTGGACGGCCAATATGTATGGACTTTAAAAGAGACTGTCACCCCTGAGTTTGTTTCGGTGTTTCTTATCAGGGTAGTCAGTTAGAAAACACCATCTCGATCCTCCATCATCTAGTAAAAAAAAGAATTGACGTGTAAAAGTGTTTGTGAAAACCTATTTGCAAAATAAATATCATTTATTTATCAACAACAGGTAGCTCGCCATCCGGCCATCCGATAAATGTCTAGACCAAGCCCGACTCGTCGACGGCGCATAGTGACCAGCATTGGGACCATAGGTTGCGCGAAATAGAAATCCGAGACCCTGGAAAGAAGGCAAAGAGGAAGAGGGAACATAGGGAGTGAGTGTTAGTCAGCAAAAGTCCTATATACCTCCTCACAAGAGTGGGAGAAGTAATTGGGTGATTTCCCACCTAAAAAAAGGTCAGTGGGTTGTCAGTAAAAGTGTTTGCGTAGTTCCACTGAAAGATTGCGAACTATTTGTGACTTATTGCAATGTGGGTGTGACTGACAAGTTGTACGCAAAAATAGTTCAGAAGGATTCGTCCCTTGAAAGAAAGGTTTCACAACTCCTGTTTACCCTTGGGCAGAGCTTAGCACATATAATTACAAGTATGATGGCACCAACATCCACCGACCACACGATTTATGAAGCGAACTTGACACGACCAGGTTAGTTAGTCGACGCTATTGAATATACCCTGTATACTCCAAATAACTAAACCTCTCCTTTGCGCTCCACCCTAGAGCGGGAGAAGGCAAGAAATGATTTCCCAACTCAATAACAACACCGTATCCTTTCAATTGTCCTTTGCATTTCAGGGTCACGAATTCACGACGTCTCTTTCGAACAATCAGGCAGTACATTACTTATGAAAAGAAAGTAATATTTCGTTTTGAAATACAGACGCCCACATTTTTAATGTCTAGATATCTCAGTGTCATAAGTGAAACCATTTTATGCGTAGGCCGTATGCTTGACAAGATTGGTATAGAAGTCACAAAGTCTTGTATGATACTTTCATTTCTTTTTAAATTTAGACGTTTCAGAAGTGCTTATATCGGAATTTGGTTTATTGTGATCGAAACTGGAGTTGGAGGTAAAGGCAGAAGCGTCAAATGAGTCATTAATCTATCACATACCAGCGAAACGAGACACAATAGTAAAACAATAACAGCGCGGTCTCATAGGCCGGCGGGCTGATTACCTATGAAACAGCGATCAGCAAACAATTCGCAATCATCGCGCAGTCGACGCGCGATCAATCGCTTAACGTCAAAAAGATCCGTATTATCTAAAAATGGATTGCTGATCGCTCGCCGATTGTTACCATGCACTTATTGCTGCGACCCTAGCGCCAACAGCAATTGAGTAACAATTTGGAGAACTAATTTATTGTCAAACTACGAGTTAAAAATCGGCCAAGAGCGTGTCGGGCCACGCTCAGTGTAGGGTTCCGTAGTTTCCCGTCCGTTACAATAAGTGTAGGTAGGTACCCAACTTTTCAAAAACTGTTAGTCCCATCAGGTTCAAAATAATTTTCCTAGAAAGTCTTTATAAAGCTTTACTTTCCAGATTTTTTCATATTTTCTAAACTTATGGTTCAAAAGTTAGAGGGGGACGGTTTTTTACTTTTGGAGCGATTATGTCCGAAATTATTGATATTATCAAAATTTTATTTCAGTAAACCCCTATTCATTTTTGAATACCTATCCAACAATATATCACACGTTAGGGGTGAAATTTAAAAAAAAATCGCTGTTTACTTTACACGTAGGGGGGCTACCCTAATAAAACATTTTTTCCAATTTATATTTTTGCACTTTGTCGGCGTGATTGACATACATATTGGTACCAAATTTTAGCTTTTTAGAGCTAAAATTTTACAGAAATTAAGCGAAGACGGACGGACAGACATGGCGAAACTATAAGGGTTCCGTTTTTGCCAATTGGCTACGGAACCCTAAAAACTTACAGCCATTTAAAGATGTCGAACTGATGCTATGTCAACAAGTTTTAAAATAATATTATTTTATTTTATATAGTGCAATAAAGTTACTTTAAAGAGTAAAAGTAATTTATCCTGTTTCAGTATAAAATGACCAACCGAGAATCCAATGAGCTTTTGGACTATCTGGCAGAACATACCACTTTAGTCAAAGGTCAGGCCTTGGTTCAAGGTCTAAGGAAACTTTTTTTTTTTTTTTTTATGGTAGGGGAATCATCAGAATGACTTCCCCCGCTCTTGGGCGGAGCGGGAGGGCGTGTCAGACTCTTACTGACTAAACCCCTACCCCGTTCCTTCGTTGCCTTCGTTCTGGGGGGGACTCGGTATCAACCGTTAGGAATACCACATGTTCCCCCAGAGGCTTCGGCCCTGCCGGGCCCCTACAGTTTGCTGACATCTCCTTGAGGCGCGCGTGGAACAGAACGCGCCGTTGACGACTGGGCTCGGTCCAGATTATTTCCAGACTGCCGGACAGCGAGCTACCCAGTGCTCGCCGTCCGCGAACCCGCGCCTACGGTGGTCGGAAATCGGGATCGGGATCTCGGCGGCGGCGGCGTGAGGACCGTTCCCTCACGCGCTCGCGGTCAGCAGCCTGCTTCACGAGCATTACTGCTTCGCAGAAGGAGGCGGCCGCATGCCAACCCTCCTCGCTCCGGACCATGGTCTGAACCAGGGCCTGGCGCGAGAGGTCGCCGCTCCCGATAGTCTCCACGAGGACACGGCGGTGCTCCGCCCAAGCGGGGCACACTTCTACCGTGTGCTCCACCGTGTCCTCCGGGCGGTCCACACAGTGGCGACACCCGGGCGTTCTCTCCTGCTTGATTCGATGCAGGAACCTCCCGAACTTACCGTGTCCGGTGAGGACCTGCGTCACACGGAAAGAGAGGACGCCGTGACCTCTTTCCAACCACTCCTCAAAGAGGGGCCTAACCGCTTCAATGACGGCGTGCCCAGCACTGGGTTGCGACAGTCGCAGTCGCCATGCCACCCTAAGATCCCGCCGGAACTCTGTCCGCCATGCCGCGACTTGTCGCGGCAGGTCTAAGGAAACTTAAGATAGGCAAATGTATAATATGTTGGCACTGAATAAAGTCTTTTAAAGCACACCCAATAAGTTGAAATGTTAATTAAACACACGCTGCAGATATAATTACACAATTTAACTAATAAAATACTCGATATAGAAAGCTAATTTCTATTGGCAATCAGAGAGCGATAAGCAAGCGATCAACAATCAAAGAAATGGTTAACGCAATTTGACAGCTAAATTTGCTTGCCGATCGCTGTCGCATCGCTGTCAAAAACCATACGTAATACGAAGTAAAACGCTATCGCTAGGGATTCGAGTGCAACAATGCACATTTTAGTTAGTCGATTGCTCCATAGAGGCAGCACTGTCGCTAGATGGCTATCGCGTGGTTTTCGCTAATACGTAATACGAATTAGCGATTGAAGAGCAATTTTCGTGCAATTTTTGCTATCGCTTGGCTTTTGCAAGATACATAATCAGCCTGCCGGTCGGGGATTCAAACATTAAAGAATAGAAAAACTTTTCACGACAGATACAGGATAACGGTTACAAACATAACCTAAATAAGATTATAGTACAGAAAGTGCTACAACAAAATGCTAGGCGTCAAACTCCCAGCGCTGCGCTGGTTTTCAGTTGGCACCCCGTAGTGACTCACAACATTCCGAATACGAACCAAAATAACAAGTGAAAGAATAATCGACAGAAGGCACAGTAAACTGCAGAAAGAGGTATCCCGTGCGATAAGTATAAACTTGTTAGTACCTCCGATATAAGTTCCGATTAAAAAAGATTTCCTAAATTTCTATGGGGATCCGTACCAACTAACTGTCAACCCGAATACGCGGCTTCTACGAAAGAGAAGGATTATACCCCGTGTATGGGCATTTTCTTTCATAAGAACCGAAATTGGAATCGAAGGTGTAAAATCAATCGATATTTCCGAGCTATCGAAACTGAAATGGAACCATCATAACATCTCTACTATCAATAACAAACTCGATCAAGTTTCGGAGTAGTCAACCAAAAAAACAATCTTGACAGTTCACTATACACTAAATCAACAGTATGACAGTGAATTAATAGAGTAATGGAGTGTGCATGAAATATTCATCACATACAATTCGTCCGCTATAAGTTGGCGAGTGTGAAGTTAGGCTCTGCGAATTTTGGCGCTTGAAATATCGTACAAAAATAAAGATTAAAAAAAAATTAATGCCAATAACTGTTTTTAACAGCAATAAGAACTGCAAATTGCATTAATATTTTTAAAACCTTAATTTTTGTACGATATTTCAAGTGCCAAAATTCGCAGAGCCTAACTTCACACTCGCCAACTTATAGCGGACGAACTGTAGCTTCATAATATTCGCTAAAAGGCGTATAAATCTTTGTAGCGCACTGTCCGCGATATTTTCGTGGTAGGAGGTGTCGAATAGGAAATGGATAGTCAGTCAGTACAACATTTTATTTATGGGCACTTTTATCATATTAAATATTCGAGTGACTGTTTCGCTTTGCTGAATATAGCCTTCCGCTTTCGCTTTTAAGACTTCATTAGCAGCTTTTTAAATATTTGTAGCATAGAAGAAGGTTTTTGTTTGATTGTATTTTGTTTTTCCTTGATGGAGATTTAACAATTTTTATTTTATTTGAAAACACGGTCTTCGTAGCTGTAGTATTTTTTTTTATAAAATCTTTTTATAATAGACTGGTTTTTACAAATAGGTAGTATTTTTTTATAAAACCTATTAATAGCTATTTTATTAGCATTATCGGCCTTACAATGTTCCCACTGTTGGTACTCAGGCTTCCTCTCTATGAAAGGGGTTGGGCCGTAATCCACCGGGCGAGCCCAATGTGTATTGATAGATGTCATATGTCTTCGATTTTTTGGTTCTAGGACAAGCCGAATCCTCACGATGTTTTCTTTACCGTTTTGAGAGATTTATAGCCTACTTGCCCCGGCTTCCCACGGGTGCAAAATTATCAGTGTGTGTGTGAATCTCTACTATTATATTTTGCATGTTTTATACATATAAACCTTCCTCTCAAATCACTCTATCTATTAAAAAAAAACCGCATCAAAATCCGTTGCGTAGTTTTAAAGATTTATGCATACATAGGGACAGAGAAAGCGACTTTGTTTTATAAGCACTATGTAGTGATTTATAGGTATTTAAGTAGGTATCTATAGCTTCAAAAGTTAATTAGACATTTTGAATTTTCATTTTAACCTCATAAATATTGCATGACACCGCGTAGGAGAGGCAACGACTCCAAATGTCAGCCAAACTCTAGTTTTATAAGCAGTGGATTCAAAAACATCTTGTTTTTTTTGCGTTTTGTTCGTATATGTAGATGAGCACTCGAAAAATAAGCGCCGTAATTCAGATGTACACATGAACACACACAAGCAAAGCATCACGAGCAAACTCAATTCAATTCAAAATAGTTTTATTTCACATAGGGCACTTATAAAACTTTCGAAGCTAGTGCACAGTTCCAATTAGTCATTTCCTATGGTAAAGAACCGGCTAAAAATAATACGGTTACTCTTCAAAATAATAACACTGGTAAAATACGAGAATGAATAGTAGATTATGTGACTAGGGAGTAAAGCAGTGTCTTTAAGGCGAGGGCGGCATGTTGAATTCCGAACAAAACGAAGGTTGCTAAGTTTTAATCCCGAACGTTAGTGAGGGATTTATATAATTAACTCCCGAGCATTGCGAGGGAGTTAATAGAGAAACCTGAGTGAAGTGAGGAATTAAAGCCGCCCAAGACAAAGACAGCTTTATTCCCGTGTTGGATACTCTACTTTTTACACCATGTGTGAGATAATTACAAGTCTACTACGATTAATTAACTAGGTACTATATATCGTATAAAACAAATTATAAATAAATTTAAAAATATGCAACATTATTTACATGTTAATCTCAACTCCAAAAGAAGCAAACAAAATTCAATACTTCAATATTACTCTATAACTTTACTCTTTTTTAGAACCTCCTTAACCTTTTCCTCAGTATGTAACCACATTTATTATTCTTTTTTTTTGTTAGTGGCCAGTTTCATTTTTGAATAAATTTGTTTGATGCACGTACATTTTAAATGACTGAAGGCGTATTTGATGTTCTAAATTAAAAAAAAAACCATTATGCCCTAGGGATCGGCCATACTGTATTATCTCCCTAGGTGATAACGAGTTGCTTTAAGTGCAGGTTACATGACACATAATAGGGTCATTATCGAGCAGGTGGTGTAAAAAATACTTTATTTGATTCCTGAGTTGATTCTCAAAGATTTTTCCGAATTTTATGAAGTAAAGCGGTTTTCAAACCTTTTCCTTTACTTGTGGTATGAATCCTTATTTTTTTCTTAGTTTCTCAATTGTATTTTTAAGACCGCAGCAGACAAATTGTTTCAGTCCTTCGATGTACGCAGTACCTATAAACGACGAAACGAAACACTTAGTCCGGACCGTAGAGGTGTCAACGAAGACGCTTGATGTACACCGGGTCATCCGATGGTAGAAAGGCGATGGCAGAATCAAGTCAAATAATGTATACAGAAAGGCTGGCTACCCTACGCCTGTTTTGTTTCTCTCATCATCTCGTTAGAAGCGTGTATTCTATGTCATAGCTACAATGAAACCGAGCTCCTTTGCAAAATCAGAGCAAGGACATACAGCGTTCTTTGAGCAAAGTAATCCATTAACATACATTACTAGATCTGCCAGCTTGGCCTTAGGTACGGTACGCATCTTGATAACGAAGCATGGCCCAGTAAAATGGCATCAGAGATCTCTAAAAAAAGTGGACTATATCTCTCCGTAGTTACTCAGATACCCGCGAAACGAGACACAATAGTAAAACAATAACAGCGCGGGCTCATAGGACCGGTTGGGGATTCAAACGTTATTACTGATGGAAATTGATTTTTTTTTAAATATTTATGTATACGTATTTATGAATAAAAGATACTAGCTTCTGCCCCGGTCTTGCTAACATGAAAGCAAACAATGTTCCAGAGACAGAAAGTATCATGTCAGTTAATTAGTTATTCCAAAACTTGGTCTATATTTGTGCTAGAGGAGGATGACCAAAAGTCTTGCACCTCAAGATCTCGTGTAAGAGCCGAAATTGTTAGTAGACGACCTCGTTGCCCCAAAAAGCTCAATGTGGTCGACATCTGACCTGTGATTATTAGTACATTTTGGCAGGCGAAATATTACTATACAATTTGAGGACTAGGAGTCGGTGTCTTCGTCCATACGTCACAAAATATGCTGACAAACGGTTCACTATTTACCCCACTGCCGTATCATCTCTTACTCAGTCTATTCGACTTTATTTATATTTCAGAAAAGATAGAAAGTTGTGAAATAATTTTGATCTTTTCACAAAATTTTTGAACGTCATACGTCTATTCCACATAAGTTCGTGTCATATGATTTTCAATGAATAGAAAGTCGGTTTTATGGGTGAGGAAATATTTATACATTGAAGATAGCCTACTAACTAGTAACCAGGGCCAATTAGAAGCGTCAAAAGACTGGCATTAAGTCGGGTATTAAGAAAAACTCTTCCTTTTTGTGGTCGATGTCAGGTTATGAAAGTATTTTATTATTTTCTTTTAGATTTTACTAGCGTTTTTATATAAAAAGTTTCTTTTGTTAAATTTTTTTTTATTCCATTCTCTGCTGCTGTGTCCAATTAGGTGCCTGGGATCAGCCCCGATTCTTTGTAAAAAAAAATATTTATTTGTTTATTTAATCTTTATGCAACACAAAACACAAAGGCGGCCTTAATGCCTTAAGCATTCTCTACCAGTCAACCTAGGGTGGTGAAGAGACAATGTGGTAGGTTTTATATTCAGTTTAAATGTAGTATTCTCTTTAGTATTTTTAATTTTGTTTGTCAGTGCTCTTACCATTACACTTTACGAGACGACATTTTTTTTATAACAAAGAGTCAAAGCATTTCTCATCACGCTGCAACTTTCAATTAAACTCTTCACTTTTGATTATTATTTCTGACGCTACGTTATGCAAATGCAATCGTCTTAACTTGTTTTAATTCAACAGTTCTCAAAGTTAGACAAAATAAAATTAAAGCATTGTTGCCAAGCAGAACAAGTCGAAGTAATTACCATAATACTTTCTGCTCAGAATTAACAATAGAGATGCATCCAGTACGCATCTCAGGGCCTGTACACACCACGCTTTTTAAACGCGTCGTTGACGCGGGTTTTGGAAACGCCTCACCATCTACGATTGCATCACTGCTTGCCATCAGGTGGGATCGCAGTCAAGCACTAGTTTATATAACTTTTTTAGGTTGGCCTGTTGGTCTAGTGGTTAGTGACCCTGACTGTTATGCCGGAGGTCGTGGGTTCGATTCCCACCCAGGACAAATGTTTGTGTGATGAGCACGATCATTTGTTCTGTGTCTGGGTGTACTTTATCTATAATATGTATGTATTTAGAAATATATAAGTATGTTTATCAGTTATCTAGTACCCATAACACAAGCTCTGCTTAGCTTGGGACTAGATGGCGTTGTGTGAAAGTTGTGGAATATTATATTATTAACTTAAAAAGAAAACGAGCGTCGACATCGCGCTTTGTTTTTACACAGCAGTTTGTGGCCGTTTGTATCGATACACACTTATATAAGCATCGCGTTTATTCATGAATCCCCGACCGGTCTCATAGGACCGCGCTGTTATTGTCTTACTATTGTGTCTCGTTTCGCGGGTATTGATAGGTTAAATCGATTCAAACGTGTGACACACGCGATATCGGTGCGTCACTAGCGCGCACGCTTTCCCTTTGAGCTTGTTTTTTCACGCAACGAAAGAGGTGTGAATTTGCGACAGTTGCAAACGAGCACTTTGGTGCACCCCACGTCTGTGGAAAACAAGAAATTGAGTCTTTTAATGGAGAAACAGCATATATCGCCAGTGCGTTACATCACAGTATTCTGTTGAAAGATGTTCTGTAGTTTACATCGCGTCTGTATCGCGACTCATGTGTGTTTGCATAATATTTGTATATCTTTTTATTTCTATGCGTGCGGCGTCTGTATTGCAAGACTAGCTGTCCCCTGCGGTTTCACCCGCATTTTTCGTTACTGCTCCGCTCCCGTGGGTCGTAGCGTGATGGTATATAGCCTATAGCATTCCTCGATAAATGGGCTATATAACACTGAAAGAATTTTTCAAATCGGACCAGTAGTTCCAGAGATTACCCCCTACATACAAACTTACAAATTTTACCTCTTTATAATAATACTAGCTGTTGCCCGCGACTTCGTCCGCGTTAAGTTCGTTAAACTGCACAAAAGTAACCAATAATTCTACACTTGCCAATAATTCCGAAAGCATCCAATTCATTCATTTTACTTTCACATAAAACAGTTTAACTTCATTGCTTTTTTTAGTTGGGAAATAATCCAATGACTTCTCCCACTCTTAGCTGACGCATTCGGGCGCGACAGACTTTTACTGACCAAAACCCACTCCTTGCCTGCCTGCATGCCTTTCAGAAGCGAACCCATGACCTCAGTAGGCTTGGGGACCCTGCTGGGTCTCTATGGTTTTGCTGACATCTCCATGAGGCACGCTTGAAACACTACCCGCTGTCGACTCGGTCTCGGTGTAGATATTTGGTTACCAAACGGTCGGACGGCGCGGCGGCGCCCCATTGCTCGCTGTCCGCAAGCCCACTTCTTCGGTGGCTGGAAATCGAGGTCGGGATCTTATTTCCTCAACGCTGGGGTGTGAGGGCCGGTTCCTCATCCATGCGGCTGCCACCTTGGCTGGAGTACTGATTCTCAGAAGGACGCAACCGCCTGCCACTCCACTCTGCTCTGGACCAGGGCCCGGCGCGAGAGGTCGCTGCAATCGATGACCCCCACAAAAACACGGCGGTGCCTCGTTCAAACGGTGCACATCCTTACCGTATGCTCCACCGTGTTCTCAGGGCGATCCACATAAAGGGTCACCATTCCACGTAATGGTGATCCACATAATGGGTCACCATGAAGATGAAGACGCCGATTGGCTTACGAACATCAACGAAGAAGAAATAATAAGTGAGGGTTGCAGCAGTTGATCTGAATATTTACCTACTCCATGGATAAAGGCGTTTGTTTATGTACATATGTCTCTAGTCAATATTACGTAGTTCATCTTTGTAAAAACAAAGATGTACGATTTGAAAATTATTTGCAGACCAAAAAAATCATATTACCTATTATTAATCTTAAATGAATTCCAAGCATCACTAAGTAGTCACGGTAAGTTCGGGAGGTCCCGGTATTGGATCATGGAGGAAAGGACGCCCGGGTGTCGCCACTGTGTGGACCGCCCGGAGGACGCGGTGGAGCACACGGTAGAGGTGTGCCCTGTTTGGGCGGAGCGCCGCTGTGTCCTTGTAGAATCTATCGGCAGCGGCGACCTCTCGCTCCGGGCCCTGGTACAGGCCATGGTCCAGAGCGAGGAGGGGTGGTGGGCGGTAGCCTCCTTCTGCGAAGCAGTAATGCTAGCGAAGGAGGTTGCCGACCGCGAGCGCCGCCGCCGAGATCCCGATCCCGATTTCCGACCACCGTAGGCAGTCTGGTAATAACCTGGACCAAGCCTAGTCGTCAACGGCGCGTTCTGTTCCACGCGTGCCTCAAGGAGATATCAGCAAACTGTAGGGGCCCGGTAGGGCCAAAGCCTCTGGGGAACACGGAAAATCCGAAAGGTTCTCACCGTGTCCCCCAGATCGAAGGAACGAAGGAGAACGGGGTGGGGTTTAGTTAGTAAGAGTCTGACATGCCCTCCCGCTCCGCCCAAGAGCGTGAGAAATCATTCTGATTATTGTCCTTCCAAAAAAAACACCGCTAAGTAAGTGTAAATAGCACTTACTTATGTAGGCTGAAAAAAAGTGCATAAAGTAGTTTTTAGTTGTCAAAATATATGAATGGTCAGCACAAAGCTGATCCTGAAGTCAATAGAAGGTTTAGTATTTGCCTCTTTTTTATTTGAGGTAGTTATCCAGCTCTAGGTGGTGCAAGTGGTCTTTTGCGGACTAAATGCCACCATATGTTTCTTCAGTTGCCATTTACGTATCAGGGCCACTAACTTTAGCACGCCTCAGTTATTAGGTACTTTAAAGAGTAACTACAGAGGCGTCATGGCGTTCTCACTTTCTGCATTTTGCAAGTACTAACCGAACATGAGTGTTTCGAGAGGTAGATTCGGCGGGAAGAAAAGTCGAGGTGTCACCATTCTGCGGAACGTCCAGAAAACACAGCAGACGTTACGGTCGAAGTCTACTCTGCTAGGCGGAGCACCGCCATACTGTTTTGGCGTCAGAATCTGAATCCTACTGCCCTAGTTTGGGTCAATGTATGGGGCAAGACCTCCTTTTGCCCTGCCAATGGAATAAACCTGATATAACAATACCGTGAGAAAGACATCCTTAAGCCTCCTATTGTCGTTTAGACATTTCTTAGGTGTCATTAGTTACAAAGCGATTCCCGACGTTTTTAGTTATTTAAATTATCCGTTTATTTAGGCAGATTTTTTACTTGGGGTGATATTTGACTGACGCCTTAATAAATCATACGGTGTTTTTTTTTCAGCGGGTACGGTAGTACCCGAAAAGAAGAAAGAAGGTATTCTTTACCTCGGTAAAGAAGAAATTGCAAAATTAACTCTCGAGTTAACTTTGCAATTTATGAATTAAATTAACTCTTGAGTGCGTGCATTTTTACTCAGCAGACTTCACATTATTGATGGTCAAACATGGTCAAACGCAACCTGTGTTGCGATTTTAAACGGGTACAGTTTGCAGAGCTGTACAAAACCCACCATGTTCCTTCAGATGCCCTTTCCAAACAATTCTATCTACCTATACTATGATAGCACAATTCATAAGAAAGAGACTTCGCAACAGACCGTGCAGCAGGCATCGTAATATTTTAATTTCGCCATAACTTCAAAACCAAACGTCCAATTTTAATCATTCAAAGACCAAATATTATCTACATAAACTGTTCTTAGTGATAAAATAATTTATTTTGATAAGGGTTAATAGCATGAGTAAAATAAATGCGTTTAAATGTAGTCCAAGAAAAATCAAGATTTTTATATAAAAAAAATGGTTGTTGTGCCTCACTCGACATAGATAGGTATAGTGCTTCGCGGACTTTTTTGTAGATATTTATAAGATCTACAATTAATTAAAACATTTTATGGTTCTATCTTTTACAGTTTAGGCAGCGTACGCAAAATAAGTAACTTTTCTGGTTGATTTTTTACACCTAAACCTAAATATCTTACGGAACCCTACTTTTTTCCAGAATAAAATTTAGCCTATGTTACTCGTGGATAATGTAGCTTTCGAATGGTGAAATTATTTTTAAAAACGGTCCAGTAGTTTTTGAGCCTATTCATTACAATCAAACAAACAAAGTTTTCCTCTTTATAATATTAGTATAGATATTAGTATAGAAAAGCGCGTCAACGGCGCGTTTAAAAAACGTGGTGTGTACAAGCCCTAAGTGTAACTGGGACACTATTCTAATGGCGTATCGCTCGTCACCATTCAACGCCTGCATTATGCAGTTATAGATCCATTTGTTTCAAGGTTTTTGTTAATGTTTTATGCGTTGTTTTGTTTCAGTTTTATGTAATTCTACTGATGTTCTGTCTCGCTTGCTTGCGTAACTATAATTAATTTTGTAAACTCGCTTATTTTTCCATTGGGGTACGCAGCATTACAGTACGTCAACTTCATACTCCTTTGGTTTCGTTTTAATTTATGCGTCAATGTTTTGGAATTGGTATGTTATGGTTTTGGATTTATTACTTTATTTATTAAAACTTCATGTGACACAAAGTTACAGTACAAGGGTGGACTTGATACTTTAGGCAATCTGTGCCAGTCAACCAAGGGTGGTGGACCATGTGTTGCCTTTATAATAATAATTACTTTGGGCGAAAATATAAAAAAGTGAGGTTATCCCAAGACACAGGGGTCGGCTCAAATAAAGGTAAATATTTGGAACTGTATTGATGCGGTTGAGATGTGTAATTATACGTGATCTTGCAAACGAAACACAAATTCAATGACAGCAATTAAGTTTGGACATGCACACTGACCTGGCTTTCATCTGTCGACCGAAGTCTAGATCTCCTGGGTTGAAATTTCCGGAGCAAGGTTCATGTACACATAGGTCCAGTCTCCACGTATAAGCTGCACACACACCGACACACACACACACACGCATAGGTTTCAAATGTGTATTACATCAACACCAGTCTCACAATCATAGGTTCACAAATAAACCTATGATTGTGAGACTGGACCACAAGTATATATATAAAAAACACCACGCACGATTTTTCTTTTCACTTTATGGTATATATTTGTGCTAGTTGGTCACATTTGTTTCATAAATGTTACCTACAAGCATTAGCATTATAAAGAAAAAAGAACATACATTTGAATTTAGATCTTTCTCCGTTTTTGAAGTCAATTAAAGTAGTGTAGAAGTAATATAGCTCACTCTATGCATAATAGGATCTATATTCAATGATACGAAGATGTTGAAACCAATACTGGCTGTCTTCACGCCAAAGTTACCTCGCACAGTTAGATCTTAAGTTTAAGTTCATTCTATACCCCTTGGGCAATAGCTAGGAGTGAGTAAAGCTCAGCAGTCTCCTCTAACAATGTAGCATAAGTTTCCTATATGAAGTTACAAGTATTCAAGATAACTAACTGTCATGCTTATTGGTTCTTCCACTTGTAAATGAGCTATCTATGGATCATTGCTTTTTTTTGTATGTGTTAGAGGAGCTCGTGGCTAGATAATAACAGCCACACAGGTCGATCTTCAAGGTTAAGCAACGCTTGCCTAGGTTGGTCTGTGGATGGGTGACCATCTTAACATAACGAGTTTCCTCCTTGCCTCGGAAAGCACGTTAAGCCGTTGGTCCCGGCTGCCATTTGGAGATCTTTGGCAGTCGTTACGGATAGTCAGAAGCCAGTAAATCTGACTCCAGTCTTGCCATGAAGTACCGTGTTACCCCAGTCAATGGGTTGTGGAGGTCTGGTAGGCAGCCGCTCCTCGTAAAATACTGGTATTCAGCTAAATCCGGCTTGACTGGAAGCCGACCCCAATGTAGTTGGGAAAAAGGCTAGGCAGATGATGATGATATGATACAGTGTTAGCCGTTCAATGGAGAGGTGATGCAGACAATATTGGGTTGGTGGGATGATACGGGAGCGTGGAGAATGGCAAGAGAAAATAGAGGTCTGTGCACGAATACCCTGATGATCATCATCCCTATGTGGCTGATGTTGAGCATGTTACGAGTACGATGGACCAGTGACGCTCCTTTTTTTAACTTGTAATCACTTCACCCGGTCTATGTGGAACCAGAGAGAGTATCAGACTTTAATGACTAAAAGCCACCAGTTCACGTCTGTTACCCGTTGCCCTCCAGGCCTGCAGTGGTTTATTTATTAATTAAAACTTCATGCAACTCAAAGATACAAAGGCGGGTTTAATGCCTTAGGCATTCCCCACGAGTCAACTAAGGGTGGTAGATAGATAACGTGGTAGGTGCATAAAAAAGATAAGATTATTAAGAAAATAAGAGTACAAAAGTGTACGTATAAATAAAATAAACATACATATATATTTAGTAAAATACATATGTATATTCATATGTAAAGGGCTTTCTACGTTAAAACAAAACCACTTACGAAATGTATTTTATCATATCACCATATTTGTTTACTAGATAGGTCTGTTGTTATTCCCGACACAAGATTCACTTTGTACGTGTTTTTATTTGTAACATTCGTTAAAGCAAAATATGCCTACTATGAAAAATATTCGTTTGATGCCGCGATGTTGTGTTTTGATTTGTATTAAGCCTCCAGCATTTGGCAAACTTCAAAGAGCAAATTCGTTCGGTAACCATGAGATTTTTATTTTTTCCCTCTAAAGTTTATTAGATCATTTTTACCGTTTTGGTTGGCTTTTTTACAGGAATGTTGGATGAAAGAATATAACAAACGGTTTTCAAACTGAGAAGTTGAATTCAGGGAGACTTCCTCTGTAGCGATATATTTAACGTCACCTAAAAACTACACATCGGAAGGCATGTTTCATTCCTCAGGATGTAACATATCTTCGAATCTTTGGTTCAAAGACATGCCGGTTTCCTCTAGTCATTTTCGTCATCCTTTCGAGAGCAGTGATGATCTCTGAGTGTCTAACCTTGTAAGTTGGGGCCGTTACCACGGGGCGGCACCATTGCTGAGCATAAGCATTTCAACTTCTGAAACATTACCAATGATTCAAAAGTTACCCCGTATAAGTACCACCACTGCAGGAGATGATTTGCAGATGGTGAGTAATCAGTTACTTGCCGTCCAGTCGTCCGGATCAAGCTGGTTTAGTCAACTGAAGGTACAAAGGTTGATTTCAGTCTGACACGCTCTTTACTCTATCTGTTACATAGTGAAGACGTATAATTACTTTAAAAAATCTATATAAAACCACTAAGTACATATTCTAGGTAACTTAAAAATAGAATGTACAAAATAGAATTTCCGAATGAAATATTGGTTCAGACTAATGAAAAACGTGATAGTACAAAGGTTAACTAACAGCCGATTGAAATGTGCTAAAAATAATTGAACATCAAAAAAATGTTACTATAGTGTGGCCATTAGTGCTGTGCACTGCCTGAGGTATGCGCGGCGAGGTGGGAGGCGAAGAAAAAAGTGCATGAGTTCACATGAGATCGATACATGTCGGACAGATCTTACGATTTCAGTGTGCATTTCTAAAGCAAGACTTGGGGCGGGACGACGGTCGGAGGCTATCTGTAATATATTATACTTACTTAGTTGATTAAAATATAACCCAAATATATTCCTATTTTATTAAAAATGTGCAGGTGACAAATAAGAACTAAACTTATAATTCAAAGCAGGACTTTTTTATATTAACAAACAATTATATATTCTAACGAAAGTTATTCTGACATAGATTCCGTTTCAACTTCATCTTCGATTTCGTCATCATCTTCATCTTCCACTTCGCCACCGGAACTTGAATCAGAGTCTTGCACATTTATTATGAATGAATCGATAACATTATCGAACCTACTATCGCGACTCCAGTAATCGTTTTCATTTTTCTGGACATGATCGTCGCATCTCTGCCATTTTTCCGCCGTGAATTCCGAAAACAATTTATCCAATAAGATTATTTTTTCGTCTAGAGAAGAATTAATATAGTTTTGGGCTATGTTGTTTTTAATATCAGCCCAGACCAACTCAATTGGATTTAAATCCGGATGGTACGGAGGTAAACGCAGAACAGTGTGTCCACTGGCTTTCAGGAGTTCGTCAATTCTATACACGGGTTCTTTTTGTGTATTTTTGATAAGAAGTAGCAGTTGACCTGCCTTTGTTGCCCTGCCTTTGTGTTGAATTTTCAGGAACCTGCCTTTGTCATGGTTCCTGAAAATTCTACATTATGGCGTAGCAACCAGTTCTGCATTTCACTTTTGAGGCTTGATATAGTTGGTTTCTTCTCAACCTGAACGCTGTGGTAAGACGCGTTGTCCATTACAATTACAGAATTCGGCAGCAACTTATCTTTTAACTTTTCATCTACCCACTTATAAAAAGTAGGTCCGCTCATATCTCCATGATAGTCACCGGTTCTAGCATCTGATTTGAATATAGTCAATGCATCATCCAATAAGCCATTTCGACAACCAGCGTGAAGAATTACCAATCGCCGTCCTTTCCCAACATCAGCATGAATTCCGGGTTCTGACGATGATTGCCAACATTTGCTGGCATGGTGACCGGCGTTGATGTATGTTTCATCAAGAAAATATATGTTGCGGTTTTGCGTTCTGTAATTTCTGATTTGTGTTAGATATTTTTTCCGCCACACTGTAATATTAGGCTGCTCTATAAGAAGAAGTCTCTTTGATTTGCATTTTTTGAAACGGTAGCCCATTTTGTGTAAAAGCTGTCTTAAATATTCCCGTCCACAAGTCAATATGCCATCCTTTCTCAAACTTGATAGTAACTTACGGACACTTGGTATTTTTTTGTCAACTTCGTAAAACTGATGAATTTTTCTTCTGATAACTCCAAGGTCAAAATCATCCACAACGTGTTTTTTCTTTAGAACTTTTAGTTTTTTTGGAAATTGAAATTTTAATTGGCTTGAATTTTCAATTGATAAATAACCCGCAGAAATCCCATTATGCACGGTTCTTTTGCTGTACCCCGTAGCCTCCGCAACGATTTTGGCAATATTCACATCATTTTTAAATTCAAAGCTTTCTTTGTCTGTTTTCTTTTCATAAAATATTCAGCCACCTTAAAAATGGCAGTCTTTATATCACGAGATAACGCACGACCCATCTTTGAATATTTATCCCATGTGCGTCTGACATAGACAGTCCGATACAGATAACACTACCTGCCGCCACGAGCGTTGACGGCGCACTGACAGAGCGCAGCAGTCAATTCTCCCCCCCGTCTCGCCGCGCACATACCTCAGGGAGTGCACAGCACTAATGGCTACACTATAGTTCTGAGTATCGCGTTTTTTATTTTATACTGGCTCGTGGCTTTGTGGGGCCTGTGCTAAAACAGTTAAGCTTTTTATATCGTGGATAAACAGTATAATTCAGTGATTGTGTACCTACTGTGCAGTTTTCTATTATCAAATTATACTCGTATTTGATAACAGGAAAGTTGTTTTTTTTTTCAGAGATTAGTTACCACTTACAAAGAATGTTCAAAACCTCTAAATAATATTGTAAACATATATTTATAAACTATTTATTTCTATATTTGTTTACTATTAAGTTGCACTTACTATGCCATGTTTCTGCGCCATCCTAAGATCGACTGGTACAAAATGCCTAAGGCATAAAGTTCGCCTTCGTGTATGTTTACTTGTGCATAAAGCTTCAATAAATAAATACGAGTAAATAAATAAATAATACTGTGTATGTGTATATGTGTGTGTGTAAGTTTGTTATACCTTCACACTCAAGTAACTAAACCAATTTGGATGAAATTAGGCAAACGAGTGGACCAGAAGTATACCTATAGTTTTTTGTTATAATTTTTAGCAATAAAACGTTGGCATAAGCCAGTATTTCAATAATATTATTCAACAAAAAACTTTTATCCCAAAGGAGATCCTGACTAATATTTCCCCGAATTTCATAAACGATATTATCGTGAAGTACCGTAATTGTAATATTGCCCGGAACGATCAATTTATTACAAAAACTTTCTTCAATTTGGAAGTATAATATTGTTGGTTACAAAAACATGATACCTCAAGGTTTTCCAATAACACGGGAGTTCCGAGCAACAGGCTTGAAACAAATAGGGCTGCCAAGTTTCAGGTAACCGGAATAAGTATTTTGTAGAGATTGCGTGGCCTTTCGTGATTGGAAAACTTATAAATTCGGCACCAAGCTAGACGCTGTAGTTCGTGGAATAATAAATTTGGCTTACGAGGGAAGCTCCAAGAAAGTCCGCAAAATTCAAATTGTCTTAACTTTTTTGTATTTTACACCTTATTTATTTCCGGAATTACAACAATACGCGCCGTTGAAAACTCGGGCTCAATCCGGACGGCTACCGAACGAACGGACGGCGAACTACCTATTGCCCGCGCTTACCGTAGCTGGTAGTACAGGGCGAGTTTTTTTCACTAGCCTGGCCTGGTCTATATTATGCTCCACTGTGTCTTTGCATAATGGTCACACCCGGGCGTTTTATCCACTTGATCCCACCACCGCGCCGTTACATCTCCATGTTGCCTCCAGATCCCACGGCGTAAATGAAACACCTGTAAGTTGTAGCTATAAGGAAAGACAGACTGCGACAGAGAATTCCACACTCATTTATAATTATAATAGAGATAGTATTACATTGCATATTTTGTGCTTAATTTCAAAGCGAATTTTTTAATAGGTTCATTAATAAATAAAATATCAGTAAATCAACGTAGTCCTCAATATGATTGCAATCGGAAATTGTGTTATATGATAAACTTTTAATTAAAATCGGAGCCGGAACGTACTCGTATAACTTGTGTAGTACTTAATTATAGCAAATTGATTAAAATTACGTATTCCGTACACATACAGGAACGTGTGTTTGTGTCCATTGTTTTACTTTTATTGTATTCTTTTAATTGTTGCTCTTGTTTTTTCTTATCGAGAATCCAGTAGAAGCTTTTTCGTTTCATTTTAACGAAGAGGTAAACAGTTTGCAGACTTTGTAGGTATGTGTATATGTAGCTGAGAATTATTTTATTTTGAATGTAAAGTAGCACTATGTGTTTGGAAAGCAGTTGCATAGCTAAGAATTATTTGTTTCAGTGTATGTGTGTTATTTTTATTGTATTGTGTAAACTATATTTAAGTACAGTGATTTTTACAATGCATGTACAAAGGCGAGCTGTGTGTGGAAAGCAGTGGTAGTCCAGTGGTAACGACCCCGACTAACGAGTTGTAGGTCGCGGGTGCAAAGCCAGCCAGATGCATTACTTTGTGTAATTTATTTCATCACCGCTGCTCTCAAAACGGTGAAGGAAAATATCGCGAGAAAAATTCAAAGACATGTGACTTCCATCAATCCGCACTCTGCCTGCGAGGGGATAATGGTCCATTCCCTCTCCTAGAGAGGAGGCCTCAGTGGGAAAATTATAAGGCTGATTTAGGTGTAAGTACCTTTATTTAGTTGGTAAATCGTCCAGTGTTTTTCCTGCTCTAGGATAGAGCGTGAAGACATGTCCGACTTTTACTGACTGCAAATAAGGATTTTGTTACTAAAAGTTTGATACGCCCTCCTGTTTCGCCCACAGCGGGAAAAGTCATTGTAGATCTCTCATCTAAAAATAAACATCACATAGATAAAATATTGACTCGGCATCGTCTATTCTATAATGTTTCTAAACCGCCACAATATCGCAATCCAATCTGCGCGTCTTTGAAACTCAATCTGATATCGCCTCTGTTCTAAAAGTAATTGAAAGTGTATAGAAACATAGGAGCACGGTTCAAAAGATCGCGTTCAGACGAATGGATGGCTTTGTCGAAGAAATGACTGAAACGTGGAAGCCTTCAGGATTACTTTTAGCTTCGTGACGCGAGCGGTTTTTATTTTATCCATTAATAAAGATTAGAGCAACTTTGTTGACAGAAAATCGTGGTAAGTCAGATTGAAGAAGCTAAGGAAGAAGGCTGTAGGATTGTCGTTCTTGCGTCACCCGCTGAAACTCAGAAGGCTACTAAAGGAATCGAGGTAGAATTTCGTCAGAAAAGGTGATTCCACCAGAGATGTGCTACAGCTACGAGTACATTGTTAAGATGTAAAGGCTAAGCTACAAAACTATGTGACCATTTCCACTTATGCTAAGCTATGACGCTGTGCGAAGAAAATGCGAAGATCGAGCTATGCAATGTGTTGACACATAGCTACATCCCTCGTGGTCATCCATAGCATGCATCCAGAGTAAAAAAATTAAGTTATTTCTATCAGTGCTAAGCCATAAGGACCAATGAACATGATTGGTAGACATCGAACGCACATTTATAGTAACGCAGTTTCGATTACTTTTCTGTACAACAGAGATTTGTATTAACACGATAAAATTAACAGATTTAGATAAAACCAAAAACCAAAGCCTAATTTTATGAGAGAAGAGGCTAAAGCAGTAGCGGAAAACTTTACAGCCTTACCTAGTGCCACAGTGTTTATCTAGGACTAAAAACTTATTTAGCGACCTTCCTACGCTTGTAATGTTCTACTAACTGCTGTAATTTTCAGTGGTCTTTCTAAAAATATCTGTTACTCCAAATTATCTAGCGAAAGATTAATGTATCTCGGGTTGACCGCTCTGAAAATTTAGTTTATTCAGTTAAAAAGTTACTTCACCAATTCAATTTATAGTTCTAATCCTTCTAACTATCGTCATTCCGCCGGTTTCGGAACCCAACGGCCATTCTCATTACTCATCAGCTATTTATAGACCAATTTTCAAAGACAAACTTTCACCAACTGTTCACTCGAATCAGAATGATAAACAGCTCCCAATTTTCTAAACATAAAATCTACGGATCACGTCACACAAACCCTCCCTAATAATCCCTCATCACCAGAACTTAAGTCCCCAAATAATTAAACAATTTCAAAATCATTGACTCTTATCACCAAGGTATAAGGTCTAGAATAGAAAGTTGTATTACAGATTTTATTGAGAGTCAATGAATGGCGCCGCTCGCTGGCAATTTGCTTCGACAAGGAATACCTAAATAATTAATTTCATTGGTATTTGGAAGTGAACGAACCCTCATTTGCACTTTACTTCGCCAGTTGGTATTGGATGTGGATTCAATTTACATTCGCTATAATAAAGAAACTTAGATGAATAGATCTTTAACGATGTTGAAAAAGGAATTTCATTCGTATGTTAGTTGATTTGGAGTTGCTGTGGGAACGTTTGAAATTACATTTATGTAGTTTCCGAGGCTCTAGAACGAAAAAAGCAAATGATAGAACATATACAGGTAAGTTTTAGTCAGTGAAAGTCTAACACGCCCTCTCATTCCACCTTTTAAACAGTGACTGTTGTTCTAGAAAGCAATTAATGGCAAACGACGAACACAGGTGGTTTCTAGTCGAATGCTAGTGAAGGAGCCGGCTGCACGCGTGGAACATCTTCACGCCCCAGTTGCCGGGACCCCGACCCCAACTACCAATCACTGTAAGTGTGGGCTTGCGGAAGACGAGCGATGGGTAACTCGCCGTTCGGCCAGTAAACGTCCAAACCAAGGCCGAGTCGTCGACGGCACGTAGTGTTCCGTGCGCGTCCAAAAGTGATGTCAGCAAAATCAGGGGTCCAGCAAGACCGATGCCTGCTGGTTCCATGACTTGAAATCTAAAGGGAAACCCTTGGTTCTAGAATGAAAAAGCCTTATGAAAAACATAGGTTTTAGTCAGTAAAAATTTTACACACTCGCCCTTTCGTTCCACACTAGAGTGCGAGAATTTGGAGATATCATTTGATGATTTGCTCAGATAATTAATTACACTCAGACACAGAACGAATGATTGTGCTCATCATTGAAACATGTGCCTTCGGTGGGAATCGAATACGAAGAAAAAAACCTCCAGCGTAGCAGTCAAGGCCACACTACCACGAACCATTTGCTAGACCAACAGCCCAGTCAATTTGGATAGAAAACATCCTAACATAATCGCAAGTTAGACCATCTAGAAATCAAACAGTCTAACTTGAGCAGAACATTTATTGAGTCAAGATTGATAGAGCATGTGTCAAGATTAAGTCATTGGCTTATCCAATTGTGTTGCTTGGCGGAACGTACCATCAATCTGCCGAGATAATTGGGCCTGGAGTGTCTTGATAGTAGCGATGTATTCGTGTCTGTTCGTTAATAGACTTGATGGGACGGTTGGTGCAGTGGTTAGGCTATTGGGTGCTGTGATGTGTCTTCGATTTCGGCACGGAAAAAATATTTGTATGGCATACAAAATATAGATTCTTGTTCCGGGTCTGGGTCATGTAAATGTATCACGTACCAGAAGTAAGCCCTAGTGCAGGGAATCGTCTAAAAAACCGGCCAAGTGGAAGTCGTACTCACGCATGAAGGGTTCCGTACCATGCGTAGCAAAATATTGCAAACAAATCACGTTTGTTTTATAGGTAGGTAGGCTATTTTAGTATTTATTTAGGGGTTGGGTGTCTTCGGAATCTTGACTCAATAGTCAAGATTGATAGAGCATGTGTCAAGATTAAGTCATTGGCTTATCCAATTGTGTTGCTTGGCGGAACGTACCATCAATCTGGCGAGATAATTGGGTCTGGAGTGTCTTGATAGTAGCGATGTATTCGTGTCTGTACGGTAATAGACTTGATGGGACGGTTGGTGCAGTAGTTAGGCTACTGGGTGCTGTGATGTGTGTGGTGGGTTTGATTCTAGTACATAAAAAATAATTGTATGGTATACATATACACACATCAAAAGTGTCTAGGGATCAAGCATTTTTAAGCGGATTTCTTGAGATTGAGATGTGGCTTTTTAATAAATTTATGATTTTATAAATTTATATGGATCCTTTTTGGTGCATTTCATAATTTGAATCAGGAACTGTGAATCAAATTCGAGTAAAAGATGAAAATCAGCTGTCAATATTTTCCCTATAAAAACATACAACGCATTGAAGACATTGTTAGTGCTACTGTTTCCCTACTACTGATTAAAACCAACGTTATTATGGAGCGGCGACGTCATTTAAGCAGGGAAGAAATGCTCAGAGCCGTGGGAATGATAGAAGCTGGTTCCCGGCAACGTACTGTGGCTTTAGGTCTGAATACAAGTCAGAGTGTTATCAGTCGACTTTGGACACGTTACCGAAGCACTGGTACCGTGGCTGAGCGCCATGGAGGACGGTATCGCTGCACCACACGGAGACAAGACCGATACATTCAAATCTTAACTCGAAGAGCTCCAACAATAACCGCCATGATGTTAGCCGTGAGGCTTCATCACTCTTCAGGGAACTTAATTAGCGACCAAACAGTCAGAAACCGCTTGCATGAAGTGAACCTTCATTCCCGAAGACCGCTACGGGTACCACCTATAGCAATGCACAATCGTAGGATTCGATATCAATGGGCTCTTGAACACAGAAATTGGGAAGAAGAACAATGGCGTTTCGTGTGCTTTTCTGATGAGTCTCGTTTTGGTATGAGACCGGATACAAGACGTATACGACACTGGAGAACCCCTGGACGCCAACAGCGATTAAAATCCTGCCAGGAAGTCCATCCTTATAGTGGTGGAACCATCATGGTATGGGCGGGTATTTGGATCGGCGGAAGAACTGAGTTGATTTGGATCAGAGGCAACCTCAACGCTCAAATTTATGCTGAGACGATTGTATCAGACGTCATCGTTCCTCTACAAGTGCAAATCGGTCCCTTATTTCAGTTAATGCACGACCGCACACCGCAAGAGTTGTAAGACAGACTCTCGCCGCAGCTAACATCAATGTCCTGCCCTGGCCTGCTCAGTCGCCAGACTTGAACCCGATTGAGCATGCATGGGATATGCTACAGATAAGAGCTCTGTTGAATATGGAGGGTATCCAGTCGCAAGAAGACCTTTTTTTGTTGTTGCAACGAACATGGGCGGCCATTCCACAGCGTGATTTGGATGAACTCATTTTGAGTATGCCAAACCGATGTTCTTGTGTTGTTAGTGTTTGCGGTAGAAACACGGATTATTAATTGTTTAAGTTACCCAATAAAATTTTAAAGAAAACTGTTATTTCAGTCTTTTTTTCGAACTTTAATGTTAGTGGTTCAAATGTCAAAAATCCCTTTATTAGGAAAATGGCAAATTTCTTTATTAATGCAAAGGTGACTTGGTTTATCGTTACTGTGACAAACGAAAACACTTTATTTGATGAATCCTTAAAGAAAATTTTAATTAATATCAATCAGGAGAAAAGTTATTGCAAAAATATATGTTGATCCCTAGACACTTTTGATGTGTGTAGTTTCAGGCCTGGGTCATGTAAACGCACAAGGAGTAAACTCTAATGCAAGACATGTTAAAAACTGACGTGCGAGTCAGACTCACGCATGAAGAATTCCGTACCGTCCGCATCTTTGCAAAAATCGGCAAAAAAATCACGTTTTAGCCCCACCCAAATGTTTTGTTTATTCCTTTTTAGTATTTGTTGGTATAGCAACAAGAGAAATACGAGTACATCGTTTGTGAAAATTTCAACTCTCTAGCTGTCACGTTTCATGAGTTACACCCTGGTGACAGACAGACGGACAGCGAAGTCCTAGCAATAAAGTCGTAAAATAAAATTTTATATAATAATATAATTGTGCAGTAAAGTCTTATACCTACATATAAATTTTTCATCATAACGAAAGGTCCAACACAGTGTGCGTACATGATGGAACTTTCATTAAGCAGGAAAAAGCTTTCAAAGAAACACGACGCATTACGTCGTGTCACGAAGTACTAAGTAAACTCGTGCCCACCTAGTGCCTTCATAACGAGTGTAACACATTAATTATGGCGCATTAGTTAGACTAGACACAAGGAACTATTTTTAAACTCAGAATGTGTAAAAGGAAAATTTGTAATGCCACACACATACCATGTAAGTCCCCTCTTTGAGAAGTGGTTGGAAAGACGTTACGGCGTCCCATCTTCTATATGACGCAGGCCCTCTCCGGCCATGGTAAGTTCAGGAGGTTCCTGCATCGGATTCAGGCGTAGGAAACCCCCCAAGTGTCGCCACTATGAAGAGATCGCGGAATGCGATAAGGCCGCCCATTGCTTGTACGTGTACCTGTTTCTTAGTTTTAGTTCCTTTTTGTATTTATTAATGGTAACAAACAATAAAGCATATAATAAATAATAATAATAAATTCCTCTCTTCGTGCTCGCCTACGTCATAAAGGAAACGTAATGCAAAATTTCACGCTTTTAGGACCACTTTTTAGTTTAGTTTTTTTTCAGTTAGTTTTGGGCTTTGATATATTAGTCAGTTTTTCTTTTATATGTATAGATGTACACACAAACATATAACAGAAGAAGTCAGATTGTTATAAAATAAAAGCCATCAACTTTTCCACCAGCACCAATTTTAATGTCATCTCGACATTAAAATTGAAAAAAAAAACATTCGCCCCTAGCTATTAGAGTACTTTCACCGTTTGACTTCCTATCGAGTTCCCTCCAGTCAAGAAAGGAGGACAAGAGCTTTTCACAACTTTTAAAATTTAATTTGTAAAACGATACTTTGAGTCAAAATACTTTTTCACCTTTTATTTATTGCCCGTAGGGATTCTAAAAAGATCGAATGAACACTCGAGAAATCGAGAGCACAATAAAAGAAAGTGTTGATAAATATTTTATCTGCGATCTTTTGTTTATTCAAAATATTCAATTCGTTATTTACGAGCGTTTAGGGTAATGTACGGGCTTTTAAATAGAGTGGATAAAAATGATATATTTTGCATAGGTAGATTGTTGGTGAAATACTTATTTATTAACAAATGTTTGTTTGTACGACTTCCAAAGGTTTACTCGTAGAATAATACTAGTTAAATATGATTTTGTGATTTCTCCTTTCTTTGATGCAGTTTTCGCTTTTGATGTGTGGTCTTACCTACGTTTATTTTTTATTGCACTTTAGACTTTAATATTTACGCTCTCATTCTTGTTTACAGCAACAATGTTTACAGCAAATATTATACAAGTTTTCAAGTTTAGGGAGTATTGAATGAGATCGAACCATCACGCTTCACGCTCGCCTATGTACTCGTAACGCATGACTCGAGCCGACCTTACCTGAAAGAGCGTTACAACGGTTACAATTTTATATCATTAACTTCACCTTAAAAAGTTTTCAGATTTGTCCGGTGTAAAGAGACTGTAACCCCTGAGTTTGTTTCGGTGGTTCTTCTCAGGGTACTGACTACCCTTAGGAAACATCGGACTGATCTAGAAGAAAATGACAAAAAGAAAAATATTCATCTCTCTATCCCAAACCAACATGTGGACAAACATTCCACAAGTCTCCACGCTACATTCACTTGGAGTCAAACAAACATACTAACTATCTCCTCGGTTCTTACGGTAAGCCGACCACGTCCTTCATTTCCTACCCTTTACAATACAGACGCCCGAAACTCATTAAGGATGGTCGAACGAGGGCGAAAGTTTTTTCCTATCTGGAAAGTCAATAAATATAGCAAGTACTTCGCTGAGTGATTAGGTTGACCATTCAAGGATTTTGGCTTCAAGATTAGCGTGTTTATTTGATCGATGTACTGTTAAGAATATGGACTGTGACATTTTGAATATTGAGGTATGTGAAAATGAAAGCGCTTTTTTTTTATTTTTTCTTTGATCATCGTCCGCAAACCCGTGGCTATATTAACTGGTTATGAGAGTCGCTGTCTCGGCAGCTAGGGCGTGAAGATGTCCGTTTCCTTTGCACCTCTCTCTCCCGTATACTCCACCGTGTACTCCGGGCGGTACGCACAATGGTGACACCCAGGTGTTTCTTCCGCCTGAATCAGGTGCCTGGGACCTGTGTGTTAAGTGCGAGTTGTTTTCACGTTAACTTGAAGGAAACGTTTGCCGCGTTTGTTTCCCTAATTAATGTTTGAATCCCCAACCGATCCTATGAGACCGCGCTGTTATTGTTTTACTATTGTGTCTCGTTTCGCGGGTATGTGATAGATTAATCATAACGAGTCGATTTCGTGAACGTAAGAAGACTCACATCTGGCACTTGGCTGGACTGACTGTCGCGCGTTCGAACGCCAAGTAACAGAGGACAAGGAAAGGGAGAATTTTAATATCAATTTGTATCTATACATTTAATTCTAACAAAAAACTCCCGGCTTATCTAAATTATTTTAAATCATAATTTAATAAAAAGATTAGTTAGGTTAGTATATAGTTAACTGTCAGCCAAAATTTAATTTAGGCACAGTTACACCTTAATCATAATTTAGGCGCTTGGAAAGTTTTAATTCATTCTTATTAGGCTTTCAAATTAAGTAGAAAGTAACAAAGCACGTTGGAACAAGACCAAAAAAACTCTTAACACGATCCAAACAGGATTGTCACTGTAATTAAGATTAATTTAAAAAACGGATTTTTTCATCCGCTTTTTTTAAAAACGGTTTTATTCATCCGCATTTTAGACTACAATTAAAGTACGTGCTGCATTTACCGTATGTTGTTTCAAGATGCCTGCAGAGAATATATTATATGGGCAGTAGTGTAGAAAGGTAATCGACCAGCCCTGGAGCAAAAAAAATCTGGCGCCTTTTTTTTACGAGGGAAATCTACAAATAACTTCTCCTCAGGGTGGAGTTGAGTGGGAGGGAGTGTCACTTTTGTACACATCAATTGAAGACGCAGCAATGAAGAGTCTCCCATATTGTGGAACAATGACCTGATGGGGGTTTTGGAATGCTGGACGCATAGGGCCTGTCGTTATGGTGACTCTTACGAGAGACCTATTTATGTCCAGTAGTAGACGTCTTTCGGTTGAAATAATGATGACGTTTAATGAGCCCTTCAAAATATAATTTTGCCTTAGTGCATCTTCTAACTATACTCCAACAGTCTAGTCGAGTTACCTCACATTTTAGCCCAATTAAAAATTATTTTCAGCAACGAAATTATTTTATTCGAATACGTGTAGCTCGTTTGGCCTAAAAAGTGTTTCAACCGCACGTTTATTGAAAAAGTTTCGTCCAAAGCGGAGTGCACTTGAAATCTCATAACAAATGCTATTGGCTCGCGAGCCAAGCTGCCAAGTAGGCGACTGATGTCATCCGTTTTTTGTTACCGAAACTTCGTTATTGCTATTTCATTCTTTTTTTTACTGTTGCTGTAGGTTAAAGGGTTTGTGTGGAAAATAAAAATAAGTCACCGCAACCTTGAAAGAACATCAGTGGATTTTAGTCAGTATAGTCCGTCTAATGAAAGCGCGACCTGAGAAAAAGAGGTTAAATCCAAAAATGTTGTGTGTGGTATTACTAACTAGTAGGAGAATCATGTTTTGACACATCACATTTTTTTTTTGCTGCAATTGCGGTTGAATAATGTTGCCAATTTAATTTAAAAAAAAAGGTCCAGGTTGCGCTTTCATTAGACGCACTCTAACAATTAATACTCCCTCTCTATCGAGGGTAGGCTAGTTAAAGTTAGTCAGTCAGGTAAGTTATTTGAAGGTTTCACAAAAATAAAAATAAGAATATCTAAAACAAAGAAACTAAACGGCACATTTGCATAAAACAGCCATCGCTCAGCATAATGCTAAGACACATAATGTAGCTTCATAGACGCGTATTCGCCATTATACGCTTGGTGTACGCCTGCGTGAAGCTTGCATATAAAAGTATGGAACTCTGTCGACGAAGTGATAGAGTCCGTACCATTGCGTCGTGTCGTCGCAAGCGTATAATAAAGATGCGTCTATGAAGCTAGTCTTAATTTACCCGGTTCAAATGGAACACCAGTATTTTGCAAGAGGTCTATTGTTCGCAGCAACCTAATTATTGAATACAATGTGTTGAAGTGATTTCGCCGAAAACGTTCAAAAGCTAACAAAAGGGTATTCACGGAGATGACCGCAACGGAGCTGTAATCGGATCTATCTAGGAAACCAATTAAATGTATCCAAAAATTCTAAATTTGAATTCGAACAATTCGACGCGAATAAAAAGTAATTAAATAATTAAATCGGTACACAAACAAAACTAAATTAATTTCGCCACCCCTACGAGTATTACCAACTTTATAATAAAATTTTGAACACATAACCTCAACCAAAGTTTGAATTTAGAACCTAATTATTTCCCGGGGTAAGCCAGTTATATCCAGCCAGTATTTTAGAGTTAAACAATTTAAAAGCGCAACCAAATCGCTGCTTGTTTCAAACGGAATATTCTCGAAGCGTAAAGCTCTTTTTAGGGTTCCGTAACAGAAAGACGCCATTGAGACTCTAAATTCAAAACTTAAACGGTTGCTTTAGAGCCGTATTACAAGCCGGTTGAACTTAACCAAAATACTTGTGAAACCAAAATCCTAGTCTCTGTTCTTAGGTACCTTGGCTTTGTGCTTTATGTTTGTAAATTGAAGTTTATGTTATCAAACTTGCTTCGATTGTAGAGTTTAGAAAAGAGCCTTCGGATGCAGTTATACTCCCGCAGGCTAGGAACAGTAAGGCAAATTCTAGCACAAATAGTAAAGTAAAAATAAGTATTTTTTACTGCAAAAACTTTTCAAACTTATGTATAAAAGCAATTTTCTGCTTCTCTCCTGCAGAGGGGAAAATTGATTTTTTATTTTTAATATTTATTGATGTCAAGAACCCTTACTGCGTGACTCCGAATCAGCCTTGCCCAGTTTTTCAGTTAGCTGTGTGTTAGTGGTATCTGAAATTTTAATAAAGTTGGTCAAGTTCTGTCGATGTGCAAGTAAATGTAGAACGATGTCGTAGGCAGCAGTGCGCTAACCAAAAGCGCTTTAATGACTGTCTGATTCGTGTAGGGGTTTTGATCACTAAGGCTTAACTCGTAAATCAACAAAACTTGGGAAAAACTAGGCTTATTACAAGGCTATACAGGTTAGAGGCACAAAATTACTCAAGTACAAAATCGCCCTATCTAGAATTAATGTAACAATGAAAGAGACAAACACAGTTACATTAAAGGTATAAGGTGTAGATTTAGGATTTAGTTAGTAAGGCCAATCTGTCGCATTGGATCATAGATCTGTAATTTGTAAGTTCTGTAGTTGATAAGATTGTTATAAATAAATAAATTTGCACAACGATATTTATCTTTTGTGGATGCTGGAGCCGTGAGCACCCACGAAATCAGAATTAATGGTAGGGTGCGTTTACAGCCTTATCATATTAAAAGGATGGAGCCATTTATTGTACCATAATATCGAGTACATGTTCCGGTATGTAGGTGTAGGTAGGTTCTAGAGTGGCGGCCACGTAGCGGAAGACGCAGCGTTGGTAGGCCTCCCACAAGGTGAATCGACTACCTGGGGAGGTTCGCGGGAATCCGATGGATTCGAAACGCACAGGACCGGTCGCTGTGGCGATGCTTGGGGTAGGCCTATGTAGACGTTTTTCGGCTGAGATGATGATGTCCTTTTTGACTATCTGCTTTACAAGCAATGAGCTCTGCTCACTGCCACATAAGTTTGGAGACAGGACCGGTCATTGTGGCGACACTTGGAGAGGCCTATGTCCAGCAGTGGACGTTTTTCGGCAGAAACGATAATGATGATAGATTGGTTTCGAATTTGCGCCATAATTTTGATCTCAGAGTACCCAGTGCTAGCGTAAACACAACGTCTAACGTAATTTCGGCAGATCTGTTGTCACGCTAAAGCCAAAGAATAAGTAGTATTGAAATTTCTTTGCTTTTAATAAAATATGATGGCAACCAAATTGAAGATTCAATCTCGTTTTTCATATGTTCCTAGGATTCCATTTAATAAGATTGAATATTACCCTGATACAAACCATTTTTTATAAATATATTTTTTTTCGACAGATTTGTTATTACCATATATTGAGTTGGTAGCCCGTCTTGTGGAGATGATAAAGTCGTCAATAAACCTTGTTACTTGTGAACTGCTGGAAAAACTATTATGTTATGACTGTTAGGAATCTGGGTGTTATTGTTTCTTAATCGATTTCGAAATAAGATTCAATTCCATCGTTCGATTTTTGATTTCAATTGGTTTGTACTTTTTATATTTGTTACCTCAGTCATCTATCATTTGTCAATCAATTTAGAAAATTATTTAGGTACTTCCAGATTGGTATGGTTTTTAACAAAATTCAGCTCTAATGATAGCAACAGCCAAGGTGTCGCCACAACGCATTACGCTTCTGTGCGCTTCGCATCCATCGCATATCTGCGACTCTTGCCAGGTCATCAGTCTACCTTGTACCTTGAAACGCCTTCCAACACACCATTTATAGGTACGTGGTCAGCACTGCAGAACTTTTTGGAGGCCCCTTTGACCTGAACTACGTGCAATACCTACCTACCTACTTTCACCTAAGTTCGGCGATTCGTCTGATTATGTCGTTGACCTTGAAATTACTCTCAAAGCTTTCGTACTGTATATTGTTGATCTATGCCTTCTAACGTACAAAGAAATATTATGTTTTTTGAAAGAGCACACTATAAAAGTTTCCACAGAGCAATAGTCGGTTTAAAAACAGCCTTGACTCAAATCTTCTCGCAATCTTACACAGCATTCCAGACCAGCAGTTCGCTTAGCTGCAAATAAAAGACCGTTTAGTCGATTGTAATTCGGAGATCGATGATGGCCTTAATATGGATTCATAATAGCCTCTCGAAGCGACCGCAAATTGCTATCACCCTGTGACTACCAGGCGGCGATCGATCTTCTCAACTTATTGTAAAACAAAATTGGATCCGGACATTTTGCAAGCGGGACCTTGTATTGCAAAATTTTAATAGGTCAATGTTCTAGCATGGTTTGGAAAAAAAATTGACCTTGACAGAATTCGTTTCTTTATTTGTGACAAATAGTATTACTGACGTTGTCCTGCCAAAAAGCGGGGTTTCTGTTAAAAATAAATGATTACCCGATTGAAGCGCCACCTAGTGAATAAACGGTCTTATTCATCTCACATCCTTCGGTTTCCCGTAACTCTTACCAGGTCCACCTTATAGGAGGCTTTCCAACGTTGCGTTTTCAGGTACACGGTCGTCTCTTCAGAACTTTTTGGCTCCAACGGCCATCTGTTCATAGACCTTTCTATTACCTTTTGTGTGACTTTAAGCCTTCTGATGAGGCCCATTGTGAGCGACCGCGTTTCATCACTATTAACACCCACTGGTGGACTTTGTTTTGTAAACGAATAACCGCTATAATCATTTGACCTCTAGTGTTCTAGCAGATATGTGCCCGACCCAGTTCTCAAAAGCGAGCATCTCGCTTTGTGGCCAGTTCGATCAATCATCGTTGACAGCAGCTATTGTAGCCAATACGCGACACTGTGGTGATAGATCTATTTAAGTGTTCACAAAGATTGGCCATGTTACATGATGTGTTACACAATTTTTATTAGGTTAGGAAAAATATCAAATACGTTTTGTAATACAAATTGTAAAGGGTTTCTAAGTGTCCTTATGGTCTGTACCAGGGCCAAGGGGAAGTCGTCGCCTCCGACTTCACGCGTCGTGTTCTGATAGAGGCCATGGTTTGGAGCGAGGAGGAATGGGTCACCAAAACTGGAGTCAGATTTCCTGGCTTCTAACTATACGTAACTACTGTCAATGATCTGTAAATGACAGCCAGGACCAATGACGTAAACTGCTTTCCGAGTTATGGACGAAACTCGATAGGTTAAGATGGTCACCCATGTACAGGCCAAACTCGGCAATCTTTGGAGATTGCCTTGGAGATTTAAGAGAGCCTTTTAAATAAATAAATAAAAACCTTTACTTCAGACCGTATAAATAAACCAAACTTTATAAGCACAAAAAATAACCAGTAAAGGAAAATCAAGAGGTTTTTTTTATTTACTTTCTTAACACTACTATGTACAAATTATTCGATTACTTACATAATAATAAAGATTCTTTGTATTTCAGAGGAGGTCCATATTTTGTTAGTAACCATATCTTAAAAACTAATGTTTGATTTACCCTTGCGGCTGTTATTACTAGCCACGAGAGTTACCCATTGTACCGTAAGCGCCATTGACCCGCATAATCAATGGCACAGAGAAGACTAATTAGTTTCACTAATTAGAGCACTAATTATTTTGCACCATTAATGGTGCAAACGAAATTATATTAATAGTAGGTATATGTAGTTTCATATACACATTATCAGTGCTAAGAGGATCATTTAAAATAAACATTAAAAACAAATAATAGAAAGATACAAATTTTCAAATAATAAAAAAATACAATTTGTGGACAGATAGAGAGGAAGAGGGAGGCTAAAGAAACGATGGATGGACTGTGTGAAGACTGATATGAAAGAAAAGGGAGTCGGTGATGTTATGACGGGTGACAGGACAGAATGGAAGAAAAAAAATTTTGCGCCGACCCCAAGTAATGGGATAAGGGCAGGAAGAAGAAGAAGAAAAATACAAACTTTGTTTCGTTAGGTCAGTGCTAGCTTACTTTTCGCTTCGATCTCACCGTACAGTAATGAAATAGCTGCCTTAACAATATATTATTTTTGAAGACATTTATTGTATTACATTACATTGACATGTTATTGCAGTTATGTCTTTAAAATCGAAGGCGATGGGACTTAGACTTGACTGAAGGGAAATTAGTTGAGCAAAACCAACAATTTTTTCCTCCTACCAACCGACATCTGACCCTGAAGCTTTTATGTAGGTCGTGGACCTTTTGCAAATATAGCAGTTTACACCTGGTTTAACTTTTGACATCATAATCAACGAGGTTGGATCTATGTTTAATATTAAAATAGTAAGTTACAATAATAAGCTTGCTAACTAAGGGTTCCGGCGGCGGCGAGGCGGAGTTGAGCGACGAGACCGGAGGTGGTGGGCGTGCACGTTTTGCTGCTGCTCTCGTCAACATTCCTTTTATCTATTTACCGTAACAGCCACGACTTACAAGTTGTGGCTAGTGGGTTCAAATCCAGCAAACCGTTTTACTCTGTGTAATTTATTTCATCTAGTAGGTACAAAAATACTAAGACATGTCTTCTACTAGGCGTTAGTCCCGGCTTTTGCCAGGGTCCGCCTTCCGGCTTAGCTTGCTCCACTTTGCCCGGTCTTCTACATCCCTGACAGTAAGGCCATTGGCTCTCATGTCGGACTTGACGACGTCCAGCCAGCGCTTGCGAGGGCGACCACGAGACCTACCGCCAAGGACAGCCATATTCATGCATCTCCGGCCAACGTACTCCATAGGGCGACGCATGATGTGGCCATACCATCGCAGACGACACTCCTGCAGTTTTTCCCCCACGTCACGGACACCAAGACTACCTCGGATGAACGAGTTGCGTATGCGATCGGATCGCGTTACGCCGCTCATCCACCTCAGCATCTTCATCTCCGTGACGCGAAGCTCCTGGGTGTGTCTGCTTAGTGCTGGCCAACACTCGCCGCCGTACAGGAGGACAGGACGTATGATGCATTTATATATCTGTCCCTTAAGCTTCGGAGGCATTTTGCGGTCGCATACAACGCCCGTTACCTCTCGCCATTTTGCCCAAGCCGCGCCTATACGTGCTTGGACATCGTCGTCCACGTTGCCAGACTCGTGTAGCACAGATCCAAGGTACCTGAACGTATCGGAGCTTGTGATCCGGTCCGAACCTATTCGGATGGTATTTGAATCCGCGCCGCCACAGGACATGTACTCAGTCTTCGCCACATTTAGTCTCAGACCGCCGTTTTCCAGCGTGTCCTTCCAAATGTTGACCCTCCGCTCAAGTTGGGCTCTGTTCTGGCTAACGAGGGCGATGTCATCGGCATACATGATTAGCCATGGAGACTGATCTTGGATGTATGCCGTAACTACATCGAGCACAACGTTAAACAAGAACGGGCTAAGAGCCGATCCTTGGTGAACGCCAACAGATATTGGAAAGACTTTGGATTCGCCAACCGCGGTCTGGACAGAGGACACGGAATCGCGATACATGTCTCTGATAATGTCAATATAGGCCTCGGGCACACCCTTGAAGCGAAGTGCCCACCAGATGGACTGTCGAGGAATACAGTCGAAGGCCTTCTGCAGGTCTAAAAAGGCCATATGCAGAGCTCTCCTTCTCTCTCTGTAAGCCTCAGTCAGAGTCCGCAAGGCGAACACTGCGCTGTCTTGGTGCTGTTACCCGCCCGAAAGCCATATTGACACTCAGAGACAGTACACTCGCTACGGAGCCGTGTGTCAATGATCCGCTCGAAGAGCTTTATGGTGTGGCACATGATCTTAATACCGCGGTAGTTACTACAATCCTGTACGCTACCTTTGCCTTTATAAATAGGGATAATGAGGCTTGATCGCCACTGGTTCGGCATTTCCTTGGTGGTCAGGATGCGGTTAAATAGATCCGTCAGAAGGTCCACACCATGTGAGCCCATGGCCTTTCACACTTCGATTGGCACATTGTCAGGCCCGACCGATTTCCGGTTCTTCATGTGGCGAAGAGCAATGCGAGTTTCGTCGGGGGAAATAGGGGAAATAAGACCAAGGTTAGGAGGCGGTTCGGGAGGAAGGTTATGGGGATGCTGTTTGTTAGACAGCTCCTCGAAGTATGTGCACCATCTCTCCTTAACAGAGGGGGCATCATAGAGCAGCTTACCCTGGGCGTCCCTTACACAGAGGCATTTGCTAATGTCCCGTGTAGCTTTTTCCCGGGCACGCGCCAGCTTAAAAATAAGCTTTTGCCCCTCCGCAGTTTCCAGCTTGTCGTACAAGGGCGCCAAACTTTTGCTGCGGGCTCTGGCTACAGCTTTTTTGCAAGCGCGCTTAGCCGCTCCATATGCCTCCCTGTCCTCCGGAGAGTTGGACCCCTGCCACTTTTTAAATAAACCCTTCTTCTTCCGGGTCGCCTCCTGCACCCCGTCATCCCACCACCATGTCTCCCTGTCCATGGTGCGACCACCACGAGAAGTGCCAAGGACGCGCTTACCCGCGGCGGTGATTACTGAATGAATCCTACTCCATATATCTTGAGCGGACTCATGCGGAGAACTGATCTCGAGGTGCTCGACCTCCGCGATGAACTCCGACAGTCTAGGACCATTAAGCAACCACCACTTGGTGCGGGGATTGCGTTTCTGAGTCACTTTTTTCCTTGGTACGATCACCAGGTCCATGACAAGGAGGCGTGTTGAGCCGTTAAGCTTTCGCCTGGGATAACCTTACAGTTGGTAACCTTGCCAATGTTGCATCGTCGCACCAGCAGGTAATCAATTTGGGTTGAGTGTGAACCACCACGGTACGTAATAAGATGCTGGGGTTTCTTCTGAAAGAATGTATTCACGATGGCTAGGTCCGACACAGCGCAGGTCCTGAGTATGCTGACTCCCTCTGCATTTAGTTGGCCATAGCCAAAACCACCGTGAACACGTCCGTACTCTCCAGCGCGCTGACCTACGTGACCGTTGAGATCCCCCCCAACCAAAATATCTTCAGGATTCGGAATAGCGCGCAATACGTCCTCGAACTCATCCCAGAAGGCCTCCTTTTCAGACTCACAGCAGCCAGTTTGAGGAGCATAGGCGCTGACTAGGTTCGTTACCGACCCTTCGATCAGCACCTTAACTCGCATCAACCGGTCGCTGTATCGGTCTACTTCAAGAAGTCCATCCTGAAGGTCCTTAGACAGTACTACGGCTACTCCGTTCCTGCCCGATGGTGATCCGGTGTACATTAGCCGGTACCCCTGCCCGATGTCACGGGACTTATTCCCCTTCCAGCGCGTCTCCTGAAGGAAGGCGCACTGGACCCGACGTTTCGCAAGTACGTCCGCGAGTTCTCTGCAACGTCCAGTTAGAGAGCCAATGTTTCAGGTGGCAAAGCGGAGCTTCTTTTTGGGTACTAACTTCTTTAGCCGTGCCCGTACTTGACACGGTAGCCCTAGCCCACTTATCGCAGGTTTAAGGCGATGTGCCTGCGCGTCGTTGTTCGGCGACGCCCTAGCCCAAGTACCCTTTCTATTCCTTGCCCAATCCATTTTTATCCGACTGAGGTTGGTTTTACATGGGGCGACCAGCCGTCTGACCCCCACAACCCTACGAGAGGGAAACCAGGATCGCCAGAGCCTCGTCCGTTGAACAGCAGGGTGCACCGCTAGCAGGTGAGGTTGGCTTGGGTCCTTAGGATGTAAACGGACCCCAATCACCCGCACAAAAATACTAAGACATGTAAGGTCCACCAATTCGCACAATTGGACCCATGTGGTAGATTGTGATCCATTCCTTCTCCTAGAGAAGAGGCCTGAGTCAAAGCAGGACGAACATTATCAGTCCAATTATGTTTGCACAAGCATAATTAATGTATAATTTCTTTATTACCTGCAACAGTCCTTAGTAGACTCAAGAGTTGAAAGAGCTTTCTACGTGGAACACAAGCCATCCTTGACCCTCCTCCCAAAGAAAGATTAAAGCTTCGGGAAGAACATAATCTACCACCACCCGACTTCTTGAAACCCCAGGAAGGTCTCCAGCCTGGACATGAATTGCAGTGAACTGTATGGAAAGCACTAAAACGGTTGTGCACCCCGCTGCAAACACAATTTGGCTAAATGGGGTTTCAAAGACCCGTCGGATACCCAATGTGAGTGCGGTGCTTCTGTACAAAACATGAGCCACACGTTGGAATGCCCCAAGTTTCCAAATACCTGCACTTTAGAGGATTTAATGAGTGCTACCGATGCTGTAATTAACGTAGCTACCTACTGGGCCCAAACAATCTAAAGAACACCTTCGATTCGAAAAGAAGAAGAAGATTACCTGCAACATACCTAAACCATTATTTATTTACAAATACGAAAGATCTTCATCAATACACAGCATTAAACTTAAGTTTGGTAATCAGAGTTCCACCACCAAAGCAAAATTCAACCGACGAACTTATATAACTTCTTAAACTCCGTATTACTTCGCTCTGGAGTTAAAACTTACAATGTACTTACATAACAGTACCTGCATACGTTGATTCCCAGGAAACCTTCTCAAAGTAATATTGCTCAGTCAAGAATTCTCGGTACCTCCCGAACCCCAGGCGACAATAGTTTAAACGCAGACTTGCAGGCACTCTAAAAGTTTACATCTATTTACCAAGTGTAAGTTTGAAAACTGAACATAAGTTTAGATTAATGTTCGAGAATTCTTAAACTAATGTTTGAGTGTGTAACACGGTAGGTCATGTTCAGCTTTGATATGCCTTTATGATGCTTGATGCAGATCGTGTATTTTATTAAATACGCAGCACGTTAAGCCGTAGGTCCCGGCTGTCATTTGTAGATGACACTTTGGCAGTCGTTACGGATAGTCAGAAGCCAGTAAATCTGACTCCAGTCTTACCATGAAGTACCGTGTTACCCCAGTTAATGGGTTGAGGAGGTCTGGTAGGCAGCCGTTCCTCGTAAAATACTGGTATTCAGCTAAATCCGGCTTGACTGGAAGCCGACCCCAATATAGTTAGGAAAAGGCTAGGTAGATGATGACCTACTTTGTTAGCCTATAACTTTTATATCCCATGGATATGGGCATAATTTTTTCGGTGGGGTAAATTGTGCATTTTAATAAAGCTATTGATACCAGATTTGTCTAAATCGACTCTGGGTTTTTGGTCCATACATTTTTGGACCATCACTTTTGTGCAAAATTAATCCAGTATAGACCTAGATGAATAAAAGTCTTTCTGAATACCGGATTGAGTACCGTACTAGAAAAATCAAGTTACATATTTAAATCAACCGAGATAGAATGCTGTTGAACAAGTTTATTTTTGTAATATTGGAACTGCACCACGTAGTTTTTCAGTTTCCAAGAATTTCTAAAGGAAATACTAAAAAATCAAACTGAACCTAAAAATTTCAATTTGTTTGACCGTCACGTTTTTGTTTTGTTGACGGCATTCAAATACTATTGTTTCCCTCACTTGGTACGGGACTGAAATTGTGTCAATAGTTTTAATGTGGGATGTGTGAGTTTTTTTTCTACTACGTAATCTTTTTCTAACACTCAAAGTGCAACGATGGGCATATATGATTTAAAACTTTTAATTGCTGATCTTTAGTTTCTTGTTTGGACAAACAAGAAGCACTCGCAAGAAGGCAGCAATACAGTTAAGCAGTGCAGTCGGCACAGCAGTCATTCTAGCAGATGTCCGCAACTGTGAGGGAACGGCCATTCTCACGTTCCAGCCGCCGCCACGGAAGATGCCCCGGGTGTTGGAAGTCGCGGGGTGATCTCAGGCCACACAGGTTTGCAGACGGCGAGCAATGGATAGATCCAACAGTGTGGGACCAGGACCGAGCCCAAGTCGCCGACCACGGATTCCTTAAAGAGATATCAGCAAACCCAGTAGAGCCGATACCTCTTTGAACCCCGGGAATTTTGGAAAGAAAGAAATCAACAAATAGCTTCTCCCGCTCTAGGTGAAGGAATAGGGTCTGTTACACTTTAATAGATTCACGGTGACTTGTGTTCGTTTTTCGTTTCAGGGCCGTGGTAAGTTTTTCAAACGTTCCTACATCCCATAGTTTTACACCAAAATTGTTTAATTTTCATAACTTATTACCAAAACACACAGTAAAATAATATTTAGTCCAATTAAAACAACAGTTCCCAACACAACATCGCACAGAGCACACCGCTTACACATAAAAGCATTTTTAAGCTGCATCTCTGCCGGGCCCTGAAAGGATAAAGCGAGACACACACGTAAAAGCGCGAACAGCCTTTGTTCTAACAAACAATGAACTGTACTATTGTACTGATTTCTGCATTCAAGTGTACTCATGAACACGCCTACTCGACCGTGTTCATGCGCGACGTGTACACACTTCTGAATGAGCTTGCCTTATCCATTCAGCCAATCAGAAGTGGTGGTTAATGTAGGGTTTGGATAAAAATGGAGATGGTTCGACGTTGATAAAGACACTGGAACTTATCCATAAGTCCATATAAGCTATTCGAAGGGAGACAATATGATCAATACGGTACTACGCCTGCGATCCATTTGAGCTACGGAATTATTGGAGACAGTTACTGCGGCCCCGGCACCACAAGAACAACTAAAGGATGATATGGGGGTTTTAGTTAAAAAAAGTCTTACACTGCCTCTTGTTTCACCCAGAACCGAAGAAGTCATTTGATGATTGCTCACCTACAAAAAAGACAAGACAGGCACTCCATGTGAAATATTGGTATTAAGTTACCTCAATAACTGCCACTTTATCTAGAGCCTAAAGTAAAGACATGACACGTTTACACAGAAATGTCTTACAACCAAAAGCTTCTGGGAAATTCTAACAAACTTTATGTATTTTCGGTCCAAGCTAAACAAACATTCTCCATTAATATACGTCTAGTTTCAAATTCCTCCACGAACGTTTTATCCGGACTGCTCCAATTCTTATTGGTTTTACTATAAATGTGCACTATCCAATAGCACGATAACTTCTGTTCACATTCCTCGTTCCAGAATTAAAATATTGTTATACGAGTATACATTATTTATATTGTACCTAACCTATACTGGCCCGCTGCTGGGCAAAGGCCTCCCTCTATTCCTTCCATCGTTCCCGGCTTTGAGCCACTTTTTGCCAATTCTTAAGGAACACATCCAAGTCGTCCCGCCACCTCCTTCTTGGTCTGCCGCGACCCCGTCTTGCGATTTTAGAACACCAACCTTGTGTTTTACTGGACCACCGCTCGATCGGCATGTGGCAGACATGTCCAACCCAGTTCCATTTAAGTAGGGCAGCCTTCCGAGCCTCGTCAATGATCTGCGTTAATAATTTACATGAAAAAATATTATACAGTCTCTAAAATATGACTAAATTTCACGGTACACACATTTGTGACGTCTCTTTTCTGTGCGAGTCATTTTCTAGTGTATTTTATCTCCGTTGGATTCGTGTCAAGTAATTTCCGCTGTTTGAAGCTGACATTGTGTTACCTGAAAGCGCTTTATTTTTGTGTCTGTTTCTGATAATATTCTGTAGGCAGGTGAGAATTTTTGTACAGATTTTATTTATTTGGAGAGAGAACTTTTTCGTACTAGTCGGCGACAGAGCGTGTTAGACTTTTACTGACTAAAACCTACACATGTCTTTTAGTTGTCTTTTACCGTTCAGGAACTCGATATTCTTTTCAGGAATTAGAAAAAAAGAAGCAGCTGTAACGTTAATTCGTTTTTATGAATTCTCTGTAATCCTAGCGGGCATCCGCCCTACATGGGCCTAGCTCTACGGTCTTACTGACCTCTCTTTGAGGTGCGTGCGGAAAACTACGCATCGTCGGCGACTTGAGTTCGGTCGGAATTGTTAGCCGTCCGCAAGTCCGAATATAAGAGTGTGTGGTACGCTTTACACTGTCAAAGTAGATCTAAAACTTACTTAGATTGACTAATTAATTGGATATTCTTATCATCATGATCTGCCTAGCCTTTTCACAACTATAATTGGGGTCGACTTCCAATCAAGCTGGATTTAGTTGAATACCAGTATTTTACGAGGAGCAGCTGCCTACCAGACCTTCACAACCCATTAACTGGGGTAACACGGTACTTCATGGCAAGACTGGAGTCTGATTTACTGGCTTCTGACTATCCGTAACGACTGCCAAAGATCTACAAATGACAGCCAGGACCTACGGCTTAACGTGCTTTCCGAGGGACGGAGGAAACTCGTTACGTTACGATGGTCACCCATCCACAGACCAACCTTGCCAAGCGTTGCTTAACCTTGGAGATCGACCCGTGCGGCTGTTATTATCTAGCCACGAGCTCCTCTGACTGATACTTATTCTCACACATGATACTATATGAATACTACAAAAGCTCCTTATTTACAAAGCGTTGAAGGAAAGAACTCGAGAACGCTTCTAAAAAGCGATGCATTATTCCCCGAATGGAAGACAAATATCTGGTTCGTTACATCGTTGTTTATTTTTGATGAATAATTTAAGAGAGACATTGTGCAGAAGAGACCCATTTATTTTGTGTTTGTCTTTCAATTTTTCTTCACAAATATTCCTTGTTATGTGTTCTATCATCAACGGAGATCGGTTTGGGAAGAGTATATTAACCTGAAGTTCTTGGAAGAAAGTAACATAGAGTTGATAATACCTCCTCTAAAATCTCAATCATAAACTAATATCTAAGCCCGGAATCTTAATATTAAACTAAGTAAGCTTTGTTTGTTGGGTTTTTACATTTTTTATTTATTATGCAAACTTTATAAAATATTCAAAAATCTATGTAAAAAAAACTTATTAAATTATTATCATTAAATAAAAAAATATCTGCAAGCCTGCTCATAATTTAGTCATGGTTGTTTAAAATTAAAAAATCACATACTCGTATATTATTAGCATTATCGGCCTTGTAATTTGCCCACTGTTGGGACTCTGGCCTCCAATCTAGGAGAGGGAATGGGCCGTAATCCACCACAAGGGCCCAGTGCGGATTGGTGGATGTCACAACATGTCTTCGAATTGTAGGTTCTAGGAAATGCCGGTTTCCTCACAACGTTTTACTTGACCGTTTTGAGACCACATACACTCGTATATAAATAAAAAGAGACGAAAAAAAAATTTTTTTAACCTTCTCGTATTTTTTCCAAACACCTAAAGCGTTTTATTTATATTTATACATAGTAACAACGAGTACCTAAGAGCCATTACCAGCTGTCGTTCGTTCTTAGTCTGACGGAATCGAAGATGGGTGGGAGTCAATACAATTACTTAAAATTGTCGTCACGACCGACCTTTAACGACCTTATTTCTTCGTTTTTTATCTCTGGAGAGATATCTGAATATTTTTGCTTATTATACAGGACAAGACATTATAAATACCATGAATTTCCAGTACCGACTTATTTGATATTTGCATAAAATTAATATTTGGCTTACGCAAGTATGATCACGTATCTGGATTTCATACAAAACTCAAGTGACTTCCAATACATCTTTGCTACCCGGCAAGGTCGAAGCCTTCTGGGGCCCTGGGTTGATCGAAAGAAAATTCTGGGACCCTGGAATTAAGGCAAAGAAGGAACAGGAGTGGGTTTTAGGCAGTAGAAGTCTGACATGTCTTCCCACTCCGCCTAAGAGCTTGAGAAGCCATTTAGATGATTTCCCAACTTTTTTTAAGGTGGGAAATCATACTTCTTTGCCAGCACTTACTCATCTTGACTCTCACGGTTGAGCATACGGTAGTGTGCCCCGCCTGGGCGGTGCACCGTCGTGTCCTCGTGGAAGCGATTGGCGGCAACAACTTTTCCGCGTCGGGCCCTAGTATAGGCCATGATCCGGAGCGAAGAAGAATTGAAGCCGATCGCCTCCTTCTGCGAAGCAGAAGAGCCGTACGAGCCACCGTAAGAGCCGTACGCGAGAGTGCTTGACCCTCATGCCCATTCATCTAGAATCTACTTTACATTATTGTCATGTTGGATTCTAAAAACGCCCTGCCTGTCAAACCACAATTTAAATTCCTCCACGACACTCATACTAAATATCTAAGGGCACAGATACGGGCATACCTTTATTTGACTTTGTCCGTACTCATCCGCAGTCCTGACTGAGTTGGGTTAAGACTGAGGATGACTGTATCTACCTATATCTATTATGTATAGTTAGAACTAGAAGGCGTAAAAGTACTGATAGTACAAAAGTGCTTGTATGGTTGGTATTTATTTTTATCACAAATCACAGTAATTACAACATAAAAGATTTTTGGACTTGGTATTACATGGTTTTCCCATCTTTTTACGGCAGAAGAGCTGTGTTGCGAAATTTGTTTTTGTTTACATGCTGTGTTTTTGATGGGATAAAAATTATATATGACGGCGCATGCGTCAAAGTGAGACATCAGGTTGACTTTTAGCTGTCAAAGTCGGCCTAGCGAAGCGTCATTGATGATGGTTATGAGGGCAGCCATCTGAAGACAGGGTTGTTGGAGACGGTGCCTGCATACCACGCTTGTGACGAATCGCTTTGCAACTGAGTGATAATTTAATCTAGTGTTTGAATTGAGTTGGTTTCGTGTTGAAGACTGTATATTGTAGTTCTGTGCTGTTTAATCAGCACCTGTAATTGTAACAAGGACTCGTGATTGTTCTGCTCACGCCCACCTGCCTACCTACCTGCTTACCTACCCACATATATCACTCGAGATGAGTTCTGATGAAGGCCCTCCTGCCCCTTCATCAGAAGTGGGATTGGATGAGGCTAGAATTGAGCAAACCAAAATCGGATGCAGAAAAATTGCTGAATAACATGGAAATGCTTTTATCTCGTGTTCTTGCGGCCCAGCCTACGCCAACTGTGAGTACCAACCAGGCAACACATTTCTTACCGTTCAATCCAGACGAACCAGACTGTGACTTAGATGGTCGGTGCAGTATTACCGAAGCAATCGTTCATAATAAGCGCTTGGAAGGAATAGACTTGCTCATGGCTCTTACTACCTCTTTAAAAGGACGAGCGGTTGCCTGTATCACTAAACTAAACTTAAATGAAATGTCCTGGAGCGTTGTCAAACAGATACTGTCAAATAGCATTCTCAAAATCAAAGCTTCTTCAGGATTATTTCGACGAAATATTACGATTCCAAATCGGAGCAAAGGAGACAGCTTCAGAAGCCGCTCTTCGTTTATGGAACTTAATCGAACAAATACTTAGGTATTTGTTGTAGACTGTGATGCCTAAAGAAGTGGTGGTGGATTCGTTATTTCTGTGCTCTGTCAGAAGGACAGCCTGATAAGACGCGAACTGATTGCGCACAATGTCACAACTCGCACTCAATTGTTCCGAATCCTGGGAGACGTCTCTCTTAAGCGGCGTTCAGACGGTGTCCAAGCTACCGAACCTGATGCGAAGCGTTTTCGTGCTACCGAGAGGTTCACTGGCAGATGTAACTTTTGCGGAATATCGGGATATCGTTTTGCGGAATGCCGAAAACGTCGTGACGCGCTGGGACCAGTCGAGCCTCGAGATACTCCGAGTGCTTCCCGTCCGTTGGAGAGGAAGACCGATGTAACGTGCTACACTTGTGGCCAAATAGGTCATGTGACGACTAATTGTCCCGATAAAAGGAACGGTGGTAAAACTGCGGCCAAGGAAGTCCACCATTGTGAACACCGTCTCTCAAGGGGTATCTTTACAACATCTTCCGGTGAGTCTGTTCCTTTTCTATTTGACAGCGGATCGTCCTGTTCTCTTGTGAAAGAAGGTTATCGTGGTAAACTCTTGATAAGCTGTATGATAAGTATTGGTTTCCCGATATGTCTAAACCATCATCATCTTTCTGCCCTTGTCCCGTTGTGTTTGGGGTCGGCGCAACGCGTCTTTTTCTTCCATTCTGTCCTGCCACTCGTCACGCTATGTCTAAATGTGTACGAAAATTTATAGAGTCGTGTATCATTTGTAAGGCATCGAAAGGTCCATCGGGTGCTCAGCCTGTTCAGCTTCATTCGATTCCAAAAGTATCTGTGCCTTGGTACACGATTCACATAGATTTTTCGGGGAAGCTGAGCGGGAAGAGTGACCGAAAAGAGTATTGTTCAGTAATAATTGATGCCTTTACCAAATACGTTTTACTCGAACATACTTTGTCAGTCGATTCTAAGAGTGCAATATATGCTGTACAAAAGGCACTGTCTTTTTGGAGCCCCGAAAAGAATTATCGCAGATCAGGGCCGTTGTTACATTAGTTCAGATTTTAAGAGCTTTTGTCAAGAGCATAAAATAGACCTCCATTTCATCGCAACTGGTACTAGTAGGGCAAACGGCCAAGTTGAACGAGTGATGCGTACTCTTAAGATCCTCCTTACTATAATCGAAAACGACCCTACCAAAGCGTGGCGTGACGAATTAGGTAACATCTAACTTGCCCTAAATAGTTCTAAATCTTTCGTTACCAAATACTCACCGTCAGAACGAATGTTTGGAATTCGTTCTAATTCTTTAGGAATGTCTAAGTTGAACGCCGATAATATAGATCATGAGGTTCTCTTAGATTTAGATTCGATAAGAACTGATGCATCAGCTAACATTCGCAGAGCTGCTGAATCTGATACTTTTCGGTTTAATCGTGGTCGGGCCACAACAAGACCTTTCTCTAAAGGAGACTTTGTATTCGTTAAAAATTGTGAACGGAATAAAACAAAATTGGATAGGAAGTTTCGAGGTCCATGTGTCACCGTAGAAGTACTTGAAAATCGCTACAAACTTAAAAGTTTAGGTGGTTTTCAGAGAACTTATAAATACTGTCACGAGAATTTGTGCGCAGTACCCCAGCGACATATCGGTTTGATCGAAATAGCTACTAGTCTCTTACTTTGTGAAGAGGCCGAGACGGCGTCGGAAGATGAAGAAAGTATAACTAATTCAAATCATGACAATGATAACTCTGACACCTTGACCATATGCTCAAACACTATTTCCGCCGATTCGAGGAGGCTCGCAGCAGGCTCAGACACTCTCAGTGCATGCTCAGAACCTGCCTTGGGAATTGTTGCAGGAAACTGAAATTCATACGGAACAAGATGATTCATAGTCGTTGGTAAGTGGAGCGACCTGTTAGAATCTCTTTCTTACCAAATAGTCAGACGAAATATGTCGTCCAAGTCAGTATCAGATTGACTTGTCTGTGTTCTTTTGTTCTGTAAGACGAAATATGTCGTCCGAGTCAGAGTCATTTAAGTTGACTGACTTGTTCTTGATGTTTTGTAAGACGAATATTGTCGTCCGAGTCAGAGTCATTTATGTTGACTGACTTGTTCTGGATGTTTTGTAAGACGAATATTGTCGTCCGAGTCAGAGTCATTTATGTTGACTGACTTGTTCTGGATGTTTTGTAAGACGAATATTGTCGTCCGAGTCAGAGTCATTTATGTTGACTGACTTGTTCTGGATGTTTTGTAAGACGAATATTGTCGTCCGAGTCAGAGTCATTTATGTTGACTGACTTGTTCTGGATGTTTTGCAGAGTATGGTAAGACGAATATTGTCGTCCGAGTCAGAGTCATTTATGTTGACTGACTTGTTCTGTATGTTTTGCAGGTTATGGTAAGACGAATATTGTCGTCCGGGTCACATCCACCAAAGGATTGACTTGTCTAATTGTGAAGAGTTAACCTACATGCTATGTAGTGACAAGGCTGTGTCATCCGGCTTAATTGTAGCGAGACACTCGCCTTAAGTCTTAAGTACTCTTCATAGCGCATTGTGATAATCGTTATTAGTCGTCCGTCAGGATGTCGAACGGACTGTGTACGATTGCAACTCATTGTTTTAGAAAATCGCCCGAGGACGGTCGAGTGTCAGTCCGGCCGTGACGGCGCATGCGTCAAAGTGAGACATCAGGTTGACTTTTAGCTGTCAAAGTCGGCCTAGCGAAGCGTCATTGATGATGGTTATGAGGGCAGCCATCTGAAGACAGGGTTGTTGGAGACGGTGCCTGCATACCACGCTTGTGACGAATCGCTTTGCAACTGAGTGATAATTTAATCTAGTGTTTGAATTGAGTTGGTTTCGTGTTGAAGACTGTATATTGTAGTTCTGTGCTGTTTAATCAGCACCTGTAATTGTAACAAGGACTCGTGATTGTTCTGCTCACGCCCACCTGCCTACCTACCTGCTTACCTACCCACATATATCACTCGAGATGAGTTCTGATGAAGGCCCTCCTGCCCCTTCATATATATGTGATGTGCATAATATAATCCCCCAATTGGTTTTATACAATTTCAAAATCACGCGAAACTTGCTGTGAAGATCTTTGACATGTCACGGAAACACACCGATATTTACGACTTCTTAGTAGGCCTAAAACGTGACATACAAATGAAAGAGGCCAACAAATTCTGGTTTTACGAGTATAACCTCTAATAAGAAGTGCTTCTTACTGTATCAAAGTACACATACATTTTACATACTCGTATAACTTAGGCATATACGATAATGAACCGCAGATTAACATTTCAAAGATCACAGGCCCGTTTATGTGTACATTACATTCACGTTGGAATTTAATCAAAGTATTAAAGCTGTTAAGGTGACTACAGACAGGCGATGCGGTGGCGTTGCGTTTATAGCACGTTTTAGCACTGTGCGGTTTAGTATTGTCTATTTCAGTCAAGGTAAAAGTTTAGATACGCAAGCTTATTTCGCATAGAATAGGAATCACGGTTTTAAAATTGATGGTGAGAGTTCTGATTTTATTCGGTAGAATATAAAATGTGTTATTGCATTTGTTGCTGATTTAAAGTTTTTTAAACTGCTAAAACAGCATTCTACTTGGTAGTTTTAAAGATTGCCTCCTTAATACAAACTCACAAATTTTACTGGTTTACAATTTTATTACTATAAAATTTATAAGTTAAAATTTCATTTATTTACTCGAATATATTCTTTGTTATTTTTTTTTCTAGTTGCGTGTTTTTTCTTACTTATTATTGACGGATTTTTTTTTTGTGATCTATGAACATGTTAAATTAGGCTGCTTTTAATTTTGTAAATAATACATTCAAGATATGTGTGTTGCTACTTACCAACACACATATTTTGAAGGAGGTATTTACAAGTGCACTAAAAGGTTGTCTGGTAGGGTTTTTGTAAACTCGTCACATTTTCGTTTCATTTTCATTCGCCGGCACAAAGTGTGGCGAATGGAATATGTGACGAGTAGGGTTAGATATTTCTGTCAGCGAAAAGACTGCCATTGTAAAAAAAAATAGATTTAAATTTCTGTAAAATTGTTACTTTTGTTGGTGTACAATAAAGTTTATTCTATTTTATTTAAAAGTCCTACGCACCGAGCCTAGGCGTGGGCTTGCAGACGGCGAGCAATTGGTAGCTGGCTCTCCAGCTGTCCGGTAAGGACCGAGCCCAAGTCATCGAAAACCGTAGGGGTCCAACAAACCTACTGAACTATGGGAGTGGGACTTCTGGAAGAAAAACCTGGGGTACTGGTACGAAAGGCAAAAATGGAACATAGGTGAGTGTTTTATTAGTCCGTAAATAAAAGTCATTCGATGAATTCCCACCTAAAAAAAAGGCCTATGCGCAAGCAAAAGATGAGTATCATTTGCTTGCGCATATGACCTTTTTTAGGCTTACAGCTTAATTAAACCGATACTGAATCTGGTCAATTTTAATAATCTCCACATAATTCCATCTATACAACCCCTTACTTATTGAGTTAATTACTAAGTAATACGGAAATGAAACGCTGGGATCTAACAGTTATATTAATCAGACGAAGGTTTCGGTCCGTATTATCGAAGCGATCAGGCGGTGACAATGACAGCTCTGTTTGATGTGCGTTGACGTTTCAATCGGTCCATTGTAATGTACAGCTTGGTTTGATTGACGCTGTGGTTGCGCGGTTGCTTTTAGGTGAATGTTACAAATTAATATGGATACACTTTTGACTACAAACACTCATATATATAATACGCCGTATTACAAAATGACGCGACGGATTATAAAACTGGCACACGTTTAACCCAATTATGGTGTCGATACGTTATACAAATTGGTATTTTATTACTAAGTAATCTGGAAATGACTCGTTGGGATCAAACAGTTATATTAACACACGAAGGTTACGGTCCATATTATTGAAGCGATCAGGCGGTGACAATGACAGCTCTGTTTGATGTGCGTTGACGTTTCAATCGGTCCATTGTAATGTACAGTTTGGCTTGATTGACGCTGTGGTTGGGCGGTTGCTTTTCGGTGAATGTTACAAATTAATAATTGTGTGGTTATTGGTTACAACTTGACCAAAACAGTCAATATTTTGTTATATATCACTGCCGAATAACGTGCCGGATTACAAGTTGACGCATCGGATTGTAAAAAGTTGCTGTTGTAATGCAGCTACCTTTTATTCATCCAGATTGTGGTGGCAATACATTCTACAAAACGGCGTCAACAGTCAATATATAAATCAAAAAGACGTATAAGAATAAAGAAGACTTATTGTATAACGCGCCGTATAACAAGTTGATGCGCCGGATTGTAAAACGTTGCTTTCATGTATTGCGGCTACCTTAAGTTCAGCCAGATTGTGACAACAGACAACATTCTACTTTTACACGGGCGAAGTCACTGGTATCATCTTGTGTAGAAATAAAGTACTGTAGTAGTACTGTGTATGTACCTTTACGTTAGATAAGGTAAGTAGGTACTTAACGGTCATACTCATAGTCCAGTTAATGATTCATTAGCGTCCCTAATGTCCATTAAAGTTAAGTATTGTCAAACCTTCACTGAAAACCGTGTAAAACTGTCAATGTGACAATTTCTTAATAGATCGTTTAGAAGTTAGGGGATGATTAACGTTAATGAATGTCCCTGAGTGCGGCCGTAAATTAAAGTCTATATAATTATACTTCTTCTTAGCGTGTCGATGGCAAACCTATTCAAATACCTTGCCTGGCCCAGTATTCGGCCACGGCGATGCCATCCACTGATGCTGTCATTAGGTCATGACGTGAACATGTGACAGGGCACGCAGTGCAGGATGGGAGGTGGGACATGGTCTGCGGGGACACGCCGCACAAACATTGAAGATCTGATCTATATATACTTAAGAGCGTTTAGTTACTCCTCACGATATTTCATTTAAACTCGCTAGTAAGTACTTATTCTTAGAAATAAATAAACTTATTTGAATCACGTCTACTTTCCACAAATACGTAGCTTCATAGACGCGTATTTTTTATACGCTTGGTGTACGCTTGTACTGAGATATTGTTGTATTTCTTTTTCTGTTTTTTTTTATGTGTAATTTAAGTTTACAATTACTTGTACTCGTCCATATTGAGAGCGTTTTCATAATATCCGATCCGACAATGCCGTGCTCCGATATCCGATATCGGGCCGGACAATATGAAAGACAGGTACATATTTCATACATTTTACTTACTCCGATATCGTATCGGCATCCGACACCGATATCGGATCGGATAATGTGGAAACGCTCTGATGGTTTGCCAAATAAACGTGTATTCTTTCTTTTAAGTTTCTACACAAAATTATGAAACTCTGTCAACGAATCGTCTGTCTTTTATTTGATGAATACACGTCTATGAAGCGACGACTCCGTGGACAGTACGAGTAAGTCTTTGGAAAACGGGAGGCGTAGGCGCCCCTAATAATTTGTTCAGCAACTGATTACCCCAACATTTAATTACCATAACTTCATATTTTCAGTCCGAAGTTCTGTATTCAATAGGAACACAAGATTACAAAATACTCGAATTCGATTCAAACAGCCAAAAGTTTTTGTAACTTGTAAAGGAATTAAATTATATAACCTCAAACGTAGCCAAGTTTCATCGAAAATATCAAATGTTATGACATTGTAAACCTGATTTTGAGTTCACAGCGTTTCGAAACTTAGGACCGCTTATTTGTTTTCTTTAGACAAGTTAAATAGTGATTAAGTAGTGGTTGTGGATCAAAGGATAAGCTTGTCGGTTTATTTTGTAATACGACAGCAACTGGTATTACGGATCAAGTTTAAGATTTAGTTTAGTTTATTCTCATACGTATATAGGTACTAAGGTTATAACCCGAAGAATCATCAAACGTGTAAGTGGCAGCTTAGGCAGGGCATCCGATGGATACAAGACACATGACTGGTCGTTAAGGTGACACTTGGGAGAGGCCTAGGTAGACTGAAATGATGATGATGCTAGCTGTTGCCAGCGGCTTCGTACCCTTGTAAATAGACAACTTATCTATTCATTATCTCTAGTTAAATTATTTCCAGGATAGAAACTATCCTTTGCGCTATTCTAGGACATAACTACTCGTGTGACAAATTTTATCCCTTTTCATCTGTTTAGCAGCATTTCGACTACGAAAAATTAACATATATACAAAATTTTGCCTTCGAACATTTAATGATGTTTTCAACAATTTAAATAAACCGTTAAATAAATAAATAAAATAAAAATCGATGCAATACCAAACAGATAGCCTGTTTGGCATCGCAGCATGTTGATCGTTGAACGACTTTCAATCAATCAGGAAAAAACAAATCCGAACCTATGTAACATTTGGGGGATGAACTGCTTGCGTCCGTAGGATTTACTTGAAATCTGACCACCCTACACGTGTCCCCTGGGTAGTGCTAAACGAGCAGTAAATCCGGTGGTAGGCCATCGCATCGGCCGCCGGCTTAAAGGTTACCACCCGCTAGACAAAAACCATGCCGCCAAACGATCCATCGTGTTCCAGCGTGATGTCTGGTGAAGCCGTACGGTGGAGGATGGGTCTGAGCAGTTGTGTTGTGATGTATACCGGGTGCGATGCACCGGTGTTGTTGTGTCGGATGTTTGATCGTGGAGGGTAGCGGGACCCGAAGCACGGTGCTCCGCTGGCCGACCGTAGACAGTTGGGGGCCCAAGTAGTGTGCCAGCCACACACGAAAGGCTGCCCCGCCATCTGCGAAAAATCCCAGGGTGGCCCCATCGTGCCGGTTGGCGACCGGATGGGAGGACCCGATGGCGATCCCTGGGGGGGTTCGGGCGTCCCCGCAGTCTCCAGATCAAACCTCCATTGGCGCAGCAACTCTGGTTGTATTGTTGGGCTTAACATCACATCACCTCGCTCAACTGCTATCTTCCATTTCTCCTATTCGCTCAAAATCCGATATAATGAAAGGTAAAAAGAAAAGCAGGTGTCGACAGCGGTTGCACGTCCTCCCATTCCAAGTGCATCTCTCGAATATTCGAGGGCTGCACTCTAATATCAATGTGGTCCACCACCATCTCGAAACCGACAAGCCACACTTGCTTTTCTTGACGGAGACGCAGATTAGATGTCCGTCAGATGCGGCGTACCTCAACTACCCGGGATACTCACTGGAGCATCACTTCCTGCAGCGTGCCGGGGTCTGTGTGTACGTCCGCAATGACATCTGCTGCCAGCGTCTCCGTCACCTTGAAGACCCTAGTTTCTCGACATTATGGCTATTGGTAGACACTGGTATGGACAAAATAGTCTATGCCTGTGTCTACCGATCGCATAGCGGTGATCAGGAGACAACTCGCCTGTTTTACCACCTCAGTGAGGCCGCCGATAAGGCTCTGCATCGGCACCCTGACGCGCAGCTCGTCGCTCTGGGGGATTTTAACGCTTGCCATCAAGACTGGCTTTTCCCTTACCAGAGGACCGACCACGCTGGGAGACAAGCGCGAAACTTTGCGGTTTCGATGGGCCTCTCCCAGTTGGTAAGGCAAGCGACAAGGGTGCCTGATGTAGATGGTCATACTGCCAACTGTCTGGACCTTCTGCTGACCACCGATCCGGACAGATGTATCGTAACAGTTTCTTCGCCACTAGGAACTTCAGATCACTGTCTGGTGAAATCTGTAACGTCCTTCTCCCCGCCCGACTGCGACTCACGCGGAGAACGGCGAATGTGGCGTTACAAGTCAGCAGATTGGGATGAGATGCGGCACTTCTTTGCGTCTTATCCTTGGCAGCAGGTCTGCTTCTCTTCGGAAAATCCGTCGAGCTGTGCGGAGGCAATTTCCGATGTGGTGCGTCAAGCTATGGAGTATTACATCCCACATAGTGACGTACCCGTTGGTAGCTCAGCCCGCCCATGGTTCAACGCCGACTGTGCTGAAGCTGAAAAGCGAAAGCACTCGGCGTTTCTTTCCTGGGTGGATGCTCGTGACCGCAAAGCTCCGGACCTGAGTTCAAAGAAGAGAGCCTTCAACCATGCTGCCAAGTCCTACAAAAAGGCACTAAGGAAGGCTCGCTTCGATTGCATTTCCCACATTGGCCAGAAGCTCTCTGCGCAACCGTCCGGTAGCAGAGCATTCTGGTCCCTTGCCAAGTCGGTCGAAGCGAACTTCTGTCGGCCCACATTCCCTCCGCTGGTTCGGCCAGATGGAACACTAGCTCATACGGCGAGAGAGAAAGCAGGTCTCTTTGCATCTCTCTTCGCCCATAATTCTCGTCTTGACACTGGCAGTGCTACTCCACCGATTCTGCCACACTGCGGCACCTCGATGCCCGAGGTCCGTATAAGGAACAAAGAGGTTCTGAGAGCACTGTGTCGTCTAGATGTGAATAAGGCTAGTGGACCAGATGGTATTCCAGCGATTGTTCTCAAGGCATGTGCGCCCGAGTAGTATTAGTAGTATTTTGAACTGGATGGGACGAACAGTTTTTGAAAAGTTGTGGTTACTTATTGTGACGGCCGGGAAACTACGGAACCCTACACTGAGCGTGGCCCGACACGCTCTTGGCCGGTTTTTTTTTACATGCTGTGTCTTTGTTGGGATTGAAATTATGTATGTCTGATGTGCATAATAAATAATCCCCCAATTGGTTTTTTACAATTTCAAAATCACGCAAAACTTGCCGTGAAGATCTTTGACATGTCCGGAAACACACCGATATTTATGACTTCTTAGAAGGCCTAAAACGTTACATACAAATGAAAGAGACCAGCATATTCTGGTTTTACGTGTAAAACCTCTAATAAGATGTGCTTCTTACTGTATCAAAGTACACACACATTTTACATACTCGTATAACTTAGGCATATACGATAATGAACCGCAGATTAACATTTCAAAGATCACAGGCCCGTTTATGTGTACGTTACATTCGCGTTGGAATTTAATCAAAGTATTAAAGCAGTTAAGGTGACTACAGACAGGCGATGCGGTGGCGTTGCGTTTATAGCACGGTTTAGCACCGTGCGGTTTAGTGTTGCCTATTTCAGCCAAGGTAAAAGTTTAGATACGCAAGCTTATTTCAGATAGAATAGGAATCACGGGTTAAAAAGTGATGGAGAGTTTTGATTGTGTTCGGCAGACAATAGAAAGTTCTATAGTCCGTCTAATGAAAGCGCGACCTGAGAAAAAGAGGTTAAATCCAAAAATTACTTACTTATTATTACTAGTATGAAAATCATGTCTTGACTGCTCACAATTTTTTATATCCTACAATTGCGGCTGAATAATGTTGCCAATTAAATTTGAAAAAAAAACTCCAGGTCGTGCTTTCATTAGACGCACTCTATTGAATTTGTTGTTGATTATTTAAAGTCTTTTAAAGTGCTAAAGCAGTATTCTACTAGATAGTTTCAGAGATTATCTCCGAAATACAATTTCATATCTCCTTACAATTTTATTGGTATAGATGAGCAACACGAGTAAAGTCCATTTACCCGAATATATTCTTTGATTTGTTTCATGAATAAAAAATAATGTGGCGATTTTTCTTGTTGCATGTTATTTGTTACTTATTATTGGCGTAAAAATTTTGCACTTAAAGGCAGTCCCTATGAACAAGGTAGGTCCCTATGAAAGGAGGTAGATATTGCTATAAGACCCGCATTGTAAAAAAAAATCATAGATTTAGATTTCTGTAAAGTTGTTATTTTTTTGGTGTACAATAAAGTTTATTCTATTTCATTCAAAGGTCCCACGCACCCACTCTATGCGTATGCTTTCAAACGACGAGCAATGGGTAGCTGGCTATGCGGCCGTCCGGTAACCATCAGGACCAAGCCCAAATCATCAAAGGAGCGTAGGTAGGTCCACGCGTTGCTTCATGGCGATATTAACAAAACCGTAGGGGCCAAGCAGAGCCCAAGCCTACTGAGTCTATGGATTCGCTTCTGAAAAGAAAACCCGGCATCCTTGTAAGCAAGGCAAAAAAGAAATATAGGAGTGGGTTTTAGTCAATAAAGGTCACACGCCCTCCCTCCATCCTAGAACGGTAGAAGTCATTCGCAGATTTCCCAGTTAAGAAAAGGATCTAGGGCATAAGCACAAGATACACTATATCTTAATTAAAACGATACGCAATCTGATCAAGAGTGTCGACCCCCACACAATTCAGTCTGCATAACCCCTTACTTATTGAGTTAATTACTAAGTAATACGGAAATAAAACGCTGGGATCAAACAGTTATATTAATCAGACGAAGGTTACGGTCCGTATTATCGAAGCGATCAGGCGGTGACAATGACAGCTCTGTTTGATGTGCGTTGACGGTTCAATCGGTCCATTGTAATGTACAGCTTGGCTTGATTGACGCTGTGGTTGCGCGGTTGGTTTTCTGCGATATTACAAATTAATATGGATACACTTTTGACTACAAACAGTCATATATATATAATACGCCGTATTACAAAATGACGCGACGGATTATAAAACGCTGCTGTTATGTAATGCGGCTGTCACACGTTCAGCCCGATTATGGTGTCGATACGTTATACAAATCGGTGTTTTATTACTAAGTAATACGGAAATGAAACGCTGGGATCAAACAGTTATATTAATCACACGAAGGTTACGGTTCATATTATTGAAGCGATCAGGCGGTGACAATGACAGCTCTGTTTGATATGCGTTGACGTTTCAATCGGTCCATTGTAATGTACAGCTTGGCTTGATTGACGCTGTGGTTGGGCGGTTGTTTTTCGGTGAATGTTACAAATTAATATTTGTGTGGTTATTGGTTACACCTTGACCAAAACAGTCAATATTTTGTTATATATCACTGCCGAATAACGTGCCGGATTACAAGTTGACGCATCGGATTGTAAAAAGTTGCTGTTTTGTAATGCAGCTACCTTTTATTCATCCAGATTGTGGTGGCAATACATTCTACAAAACGGCGTCAACAGTCAATATATAAATCAAAAAGACGTATAAGAATAAAGAAGACTTATTGTATAACGCGCCGTATAACAAGTTGATGCGCCGGATTGTAAAACGTTGCTTTCATGTATTGCGGCTACCTTAAGTTCAGCCAGATTGTGACAACAGACAACATTCTACTTTTACACGGGCGAAGTCACTGGTAGCATCTCGTGTAGAAATAAAGTACTGTAGTAGTACTGTGTATGTACATACCTTTACGTTAGATAAGGTAAGTAGGTACTTAAATTAAAGTCTATATATACTTCTTCTTAGCGTGTCGATGGCAAACCTATTCAAATACCTTGCCTGGCCCAGTATTCGGCCACGGCAATGCCGTCCACTGATGCTGTCATTAGGTTATGACGTGAACATGTGACAGGGCACGCAGTGCAGGATGGGAGGTGGGACATGGTCTGCGGGGACACGCCGCACAAACATTGAAGATCTGATCTATATATACTTAAGAGCGTTTAGTTACTCCTCACGATATTTCATTTAAACTCGCTAGTAAGTACTTATTCTTAGAAATAAATAAACTTATTTGAATCACGTCTACTTTCCACAAATACGTAGCTTCATAGACGCGTATTTTTTATACGCTTGGTGTACGCTTGTACTGAGATATTGTTGTATTTCTTTTTCTGTTTTTTTTTTATGTGTAATTTAAGTTTACAATTACTTGTACTCGTCCATATTGAGAGCGTTTTCATAATATCCGATCCGACAATGCCGTGCTCCGATATCCGATATCGGGCCGGACAATATGAAAGACAGGTACATATTTCATACATTTTACTTACTCCGATATCGTATCGGCATCCGACACCGATATCGGATCGGATAATGTGGAAACGCTCTGATGGTTTGCCAAATAAACGTGTATTCTTTCTTTTAAGTTTCTACACAAAATTATGAAACTCTGTCAACGAATCGTCTGTCTTTTATTTGATGAATACACGTCTATGAAGCGACGACTCCGTGGACAGTACGAGTAAGCCTTTGGAAAACGGGAGGCGTAGGCGCCCCTAATAATTTGTTCAGCAACTGATTACCCCAACATTTAATTACCATAACTTCATATTTTCAGTCCGAAGTTCTGTATTCAAAAGGAACACAAGATTACAAAATACTCGAATTTGATTCGAACCGCCAAAAGTTTTTGTAACTTTTAAAGGAATTAAATTATATAACCTCAAACGTAGCCAAGTTTCATCGAAAATATCAAATGTTATGACATTGTAAACCTGATTTTGAGTTCACAGCGTTTCGAAACTTAGGACCGCTTATTTGTTTTCTTTAGACAAGTTAAATAGTGATTAAGTAGTGGTGGATCAAAGGATAAACTCGTCTGTTTATTTTGTAATACGACAGCACCTGGTATTACGGATCAAGTTTAAGATTTAGTTCAATTTATTTTCTTACGTATAATATAGGTACTAAGATTACCGACATAGCCCAAAGAATCGCAATACTTAAGTGGCAGTGGGCAGGGCACATTGCTCACAGAAGCGATGGTCGATGGGGACGAAATGCGTTGGAATGGTGTCGACGTACTGGAAGACGTAGCGTTGGAACGCCTCCCACAAGGTGGCCCGATGACCTGCTGAGCGTTGCGGGAATCCTATGGATGGGAGGCGCACAGGACCGGTCGTTATGGCAGCATTTAGGTAAGACGTCTTACGGCTGAAATGATGATGATAATAAATATAATGATCATGATATAGGTACAGTCAGCATCAAAAGTCGATGAACAGAATCAACATATCAAAACACCTGTTTGCAACAACATGTGTTTCATCTGTTCACAATAAAATGTTTTGTTATGTTGATTCTGTTCATCGACTTTTGATGCTGACTGTACTAGTTGCTGCCAGCGGCTTCGCCCACGTCTATGTAGAAAATTATCCCAAGGTAACAACTACCTCTCAGAATAAAAACAAAAATTTGCATTATTTCAGGACATAGTCTATTCGAGTGCCAAATTTAGATATACTGGTAGTTTCAATCAATCCGGAAAAACAAATCTGAACCCATGTAACATTTCCACTAATGTGTGTTCAACAAAATCACTAAAGTCTATTTAGAACAAATACCGTAGCGAACTGCAGCTAAAATACTCACATAATTTATAAGGGTTCCGTACCCAGAAGGGCGAAAGGGCACTCCTATCAATCTCAGTTTGTCGCCCATTTGTCAATCGAGAACACTTCCGCTTAAGCTAACCATGTTCCTTGTTAAGATTTCACTGAAGAATGAATGTTTACTTCGTCTATTGGTTTCGAAGTCATTTAGAACTGAAGCGATTTTTCATTAAAAAAAAATCCGTTTTGATCCCTTAACATAATTTGAAATATTGTAGGACAAAAATAATAATCTTAGGATAATAATTGATTATTTTCTCTACACAAGTTAAGCACTTAATGGTAGGGTAACAGTATTAACTTTGTGAGAGACTGTTGACTGTGATAAGTCTGTATAAAACCTGTATCAGAAGTCATCAGGGTCGCCGCTATTAGCTTGATATATCCTACTTTTTAGGAAAACAAACTGATGAAGATGAATGCATAGCACAATATTTCTGTCACATTTTATATCCAAAATTGACTTCAAAAACTATCTAATCTTTTTCCAATCAAATTCAAAACTCTTTCCTATATGTCTTTTCTATTTTCTTTTCTTTACTTTTTTTTTCTTCTATTTTTTCTTCAAAAGTATATTGTTCTAATGAACTTGTGTGTTAACGAAGAAAGGTTTTCATGCAATCTCTTTCAATATCGCAGTATTAAAGATAGTAGTTAAACGGATTAGAATCGTCATAGATCGATTTTAGTTTCATAAGCTTCTCATCATTGGTTAGAGTTATGTAAGCAATTATGACCACGACCACTCTGTCAAGAGTGCACGACTAAGAAGAAGATGTAGCAATTTTATGCAAACTAGCCGTCCCGCGCACGCGACACGCGTTTTTGGCTACTGCTCCACTCTTGTTGGTCGAAGCATGATGTTATAAAGCCTTTATAGGCAGTCCAATACTAAAAAAATATATTTTAAAGATAGACCTACATTGTGCCTACGTGGACCACGTTCGCTGAACACGCAAACTGGGCACGTAAGTCTCCATACGTTTTATATGTCAACTAGACTAGTAAAGATACATACGTTAGATCCATGCCACTTGAAGCCATGCGTTATGGTTCTATGACAACTCAAGCGCCGCCCAAATGTGCCTCGGTCTGATGTTATGCTAGTAATTCTAGATATTAGCATTTTCTTTCAAACAAATAAACTCTTTGACTTTATAATATTTTATTTGCATTGTATAGATTAATTTAAAACTTATCTGAATTACCAGATTAAAGTTGCTAATATTATGTCGTGAATAAAGTTTCGGCAATCAAGTTTAGTTAAGACGAAGTTATTGGAAGACCTAGTATTAAATACAATAAATAGAGATAGCTTTAATATTTACTGACTAAATAGATATTCGTCTGGATATTTAGTCTAGATAGATATTGAAGTATAATATTGATTTTCTGCCTGCCAAGCTTTCTCCCTGTGTTTTCAATGTTCGAGCTTGCTTCCAGTTAAACTAACTGCAGTTGGATATCAGTATTTTACATGGAGCGACTGTCTATCTGACCTCCACAACCCAGTAACTGGGTAAAAAGATTACCTTTGGTAAGACATGTGGTAGATTTTTTTGACATCAATTACAAATAATTATTTGTAACGACTACGCAACTGTCATAACATAAGAGTTTTTATTATGTTTCCACTGCTAGGACTTTGGCCTCCTCCTAAGGAGAGGGAATGGGCCGTAATCCAATACGCTGGCCCTGTGTGGATTAGTGGATGACTCGGTAAGTGTTGCATAACATTAGGAATCGACTCATGCTGCTATTTTTTACTTAACTACGAGGTATTATTATCATATTGAAGCACCTAGCTCTATAACCCTATATGTATGAGTAGGTAACACGATCTCGCAGCCTATATGTATATGTACGAATAGGTATTATGATCTTGCAGCTTATCTTGTGCTTACGGTTTTGTATAGACACATTGAGATAAAAAAGAGTTTTAGATAAAAAGTAATAGTAGGGATCAGTTTTGTAAGTGAAGTCCTTTTATGCTAAAAGCACCGAGCTTTTAATATTTTCAAATACAAAATATTCAAATACTAGCTTTTACCCGCGGCTTCGCTCCCGTCAAATGACTACCCTACATATCCTACGCTACCCTACCCTACCTACCCTACCCTACACTACCCTACGCTACCCTACACTACCCCACACTACCCTACACTACCCTACACTACCCTACACTATCCTACACTACCCTACACTACTCTACACTACCCTACACTACCCTACACTACCCTACACTACCCTACACTACCCTACACTACCCTACACTACCCTACACTACCCTACACTACCCTACACTACCCTACACTACCCTACACTACCCTACACTACCCTACACTACCCTACACTACCCTACACTACCCTACACTACCCTACACTACCCTACACTACCCTACACTACCCTACACTACCCTACACTACCCTACACTACCCTGCACTACCCTACACTACCCTACACTACCCTACACTACCCTACACTACCCCACACTACCCTACACTACCCCACACTACCCTACACTACCCTACACTACCCTACACTACCCTACACTACCCTACACTACCCTACACTACCCTACACTACCCTACACTACCTTACACTACCCTACACTACCCTACACTACCCTACACTACCCTACACTACCCTACACTACCCTACACTACCCTACACTACCCTACACTACCCTATACTACCCTACACTACCCTACTTTACCTAACTTTTTTTTTTTTGAATATTTCTCTCCGTAAGAACCATCACTGAACTTCAAGGAACATTAAAAAAAAAAATCAGCCAAATCGGTCAAGCCGTTTTCATGTGATGTCGTGACAACGAAAAACGGGTTTCATTTTTATATATATAGATGATAAAAATAATCTGTAAATCGGAGCTTTTTAAAAGTTAAAAACTATGCATAATGGCAGTTTTCAAAGCACGCTAAAAATAAGATTTGGAAACAGCTTATAGCACATTCAGGTTTTCCGATAAATCTCTAAGTACCTATGCTTTCAAGTTCCGAATTCGATCATTCTCGTAATAAAAATGGAATCGATTGAAAACAAATGTTTGTGCAGCTACCAATTCGATTTTATCCTGAAGCTTTCCTCAGATTTGTTTAGCTTGTCTATTTGTCTTTGCTATCGTAACCGTTTCATCGTTCTACTTAGTGTGATTGTAAAAATGGGGTCTTGGTACAGTTTTGTTGGGTTCCACACCCGAAGAGTAAAACTGAAAACAGAATAAAATGTATATTCAAGTGGGCTCCCATAAAACAGAGTTGATTTTTTTGTCATTTTAATAAATATTTTTATATTTAAAAAAATATTTTACTACTACTTGACTGTGATCTCACCTGGGGATAGCAGTAATGCAATCATTGATATTGAGGCGCACTGGTTTACTAAGAGCCACTCTAGCCTTGAAGACATCTAAATTATCATCGAATGAGAAGAACACAGCAGGCAAATTGTTCCAATCTTTCGATGTACGCGGTATAAGGGAAGTGAGGTAAAATGCAGTTAGTCCGAACCGTAGAGGCATCCTTGGAATTTTAAAACTTGTACCGAGAGCCATCGATCGCTATTTTACCATCCCTTTTATGATTCATTTTCCTACACTGAATCCACCGCTGTCAATTTAGAGTGGATTTTTGAGATCGGTCAGTAAGGGAAGGTACCTTTCCCGTTATAGTTACAGGAAATCTTTCCTAAGAAACCATCCATAACTGTTTTAAGATATTATGAACTGAATTTGAAAATTTTGAAAAAAAAAAATTGTAAAATAAAACCAAAAGTTAAAAAAGTAGACCTAACAATCTTTCATGTAGGAATCAGAACGACACCTTCTATGTATATTGTCATTATCTATTATTTTTAATAGAAGATGATTGATACGTAGGAGGTATCGAGTCGACATAGATAAGCATGTAGGTACATGTAAAACATGGGTGTTCAGCCGCACTCGGTTAGATAGAAAACTGACCCTAAGATAAAATTAGGAAAAGGTTTGAGAAATGGAGTCTATACTATGTACAATACTAACACTCACTATATTTAATAAACACAGGGCATCGGGACATTCTGCCCTGATAGTTTACCTGAAAGAATTACGATTTTCTACCCTAGATTTGTAGATAATTGTACAAGTCAAATACATTCAGTTTCAATTATTAGACCGAAACGAAGCTTTTTAACACTGAAAATGAAAATACGACCAAACTTTTAGTATCAAGAAGAATGAGCAAAAAAACTCCCATAAAACAGATGTTCCGCAAAAAAAGACGAGATAAAACTCATTTTCAAATTACGTCGTTAGGTATAGCCCAAGCACACGTCCGGTCATCGGGTTCCACGTCAAAATTCACGTTAATTGAAAAATTAATTAAGCGTTGTAAACAACTGTGTGCTATAATTTTTTCTCGTCATCCCCTTACTGGCGTTGACGTGACGTCCAGTTTCCAAGGTACGGCACGTCAGTCGCGATTTCAAACGAGTGGGATAACATGACATGAGTTTTACTGAATAGCGCACATTATTACAGTAAGTGCAACGCTTTTTATGCTTTATTATGCTGCGCAACTTTTGCTATCATAGTTGCTTCAATGGAAATACCCCTCGCAACTTCAAGCGAAAAATTTCTGAACACCACGAATTTTTTGCACGTTTAAACAGAAAATTTCATTATTCAATATTATATCAGCATATAATATTGAAAAATAAAAAACGTGTGTGGGACTTATCTGTGATCAAAGGATATTTCATTTTAACTGAAACAAAATATTCGCGAGCATACTACCAAATATTTTTACTCCAACAACAAAATGTACCGAAAATATTCGACATGGCAGCATTGACCGAACGACTCGCATTCTTCAACGTATTGGTCTACAAAGTTATATTTACCGTCGCAAAAACTGTTTACCTGTGCGTCTGTGTTCGTGGGTAAAACACGGTTTGGATATATATGGATGACAAACATAAATTTGTCGGGTTACACTAAGAATTTTACCCTTTCTGCGAACCTTTCTTCCGTCGCGGGCACTGAAGATGTATTGCCTCACAATAAATTGCTCTTAGGTATTGGAAAGATAGGTCTGGTGTGTTCTGGGTTATGTTTGGTCATTTTGTTGCTCAGAGGTCACAAAGGCGCTTTATCATATCGTCTTGTGATGTTGGGATCGGAAAGGAGGTCGTCTTAGACTTAGGTTGTCATCTTAGGATAAGTTGTCTGGTTTATTTTGTATCAACTTGGCCCTTTACTGAAGTTGATATTCAGGTTTGCTATTATGTACTGTTTGTTCATTTATATCTTATGTTGTTCACTGTTCTAGTAGATTTTATCTTTAGATAGAAAACTATAAAATGCTGGCTTTAATGTATTCTACTTTAATACAAAGCGTATTTCACCTTAAGAGAATGAACTGTAAAATGAAGGCAAATAAATTTAATATTTGAATGAAGGAAAAGTTATAGAATCACTTTGTTGTCCGTCTGTCTGTCTGTCTGTCAAGACCCTTTATCACGGGAACGCGTGAAGGTATCAAGTTGAAATTACCATCATATTATATAAAGCTGTGCAAAAATCAAACTTGTAAGTTGACGAGAAAAAAAGATACGCCCGTTTATGTTGCAAAAATCGTACATTTCGACACTATCAAAGGAATCAAAATTCATAGGGTACTTCCCGTTGACCTAGAATCTTGAAATTTGGCACGAAGCAAGGTATTATAGCACAAATATAGGGAAAAGTCTGAAAACGAAAAATTTGTAGTTACGTCACAAGAAAAAAAAAGTAAAGTCTTCAAGGCTCGATTCGAGAATTGAACTGTTTTCATAGGTAAGTTTGTACGGGACCCTCAGGGCGCGAGTCTGACTCGCACTTGCCCAGTTTTTTTAATTGTAGATAGACGAGCGTTTAACCGCAGTCTTACCCGACGTCAAGCAATGATGTGGCCAACATTAGCAGAGAAATCAAACGTATCGCTAGGCAACTTTTGTGTTCAGATATTCAATTATTTCTGTGATTTGGTTATTACTGGGTGTTTTAGTTAATTTCTATTTACATTTAAATTAATTCTTTTAAACCCAACATTAATGTTGGATTGAATGAAAATATTCCCTTAGACTTGACTGAAGCGACGATCGGACGAGGCATCTTCAGTTGTGGGCCATTTTCATCTGAAATGTTAATGTTGTTCCTTAAAAACACTATACAATTTTTCTACTTAAATGCAGCCAACACTATACTTGTGATCATCATCATCATCTCAGCTGAAAGACGTCCACTGCTGGACATAGGCCTCCCCCAAGCGTCACCACAGCGACCGGTCCTGTGCGTCTCGTATCCAGGTCGGTCCTCCTTGTGGGAACTTATAATAAATTAAAATAAATGGTAACCAACAAAAAGTAGCATCAGGCCCACGATATTGAGCTACAGAAACGTGACCATTTTCTTCAATTCCACTACTGAGTAGTGCGTGGAACACTCCAATAAAGAATAGGCCTGTGTACCCTTCCGGGAAGCAGTAAAACTGGATTGAGCGAAAAAAGGGTTACTTTCTGTAGTGTCCGTATTCAGTGAACTATTGCCGTAAATCCTTGTAATCTTGAAAGCTGAACAGTTTTCTTGTGTGCTTATCACGTAGTTCAAGTTACGTTAATGTATACGGAAACTATTTGAAGTCGTGTTTACGGAGGATACTTTTGAAAACGTTTATTTCGTTCATGTTTGGGTGTCAAAGGATTCTTTGCTCTTTCGAAATTCTGTGAAACTTTTTCCAAGTTGGCTACATTAAAATCAATCAATTAAAATCATAATTCTAGCATTATTTATAAATAAAAAATTGAAAATAGGTACATTAACAAAAAGTTTGCCTGTTTCATTTTATAGTTACATTTGCGTGAAAAAAAAAAAAAACAATCGAACAAATCAAAGTACCTCATCACTTCTTTCTGTCTATATGAACGCGATAAACTCACGGATTTTCATGCAATTTTTATCAATTAACGGTAAACTCAGCCAGACACAATATTTCGTCACCACTTGTCTCGAAACGGTGATGTAAAACATTATTAGGGAACCAGTATGTGTCCCAGAATAAAATATGAGGACTTCGTGGCTAGATCATAACAGCCGCACGGGTCGATCTTTAAGGTTAAGCTAAGCTTGTCAAGGTTGGTCTGTGGATGGGTGACCATCTTGACATACTGAGTTTCCTCGAAAAGCACGTTAAGCCGTAGGTCCCGGTTGTTATTTGTAGATTTTTGGCAGTCGTTACGGATAGTCAGAAGCGAGAAAATCTGACTCCAGTCTTGCCATGAAGTACCGTGTTACCCAAGTTAATGGGTTGTGGAGGTAAAGTCGTAAAATACTGGTATTCAGCTAAATCCAGCTTGACTGGAAGCGGACCCCAATATAGTTGAGAAAAGGCTAGGTGGATGAGTATGTCCTAGAATCAAATATTCGAAAATCTACCATTCCACACTAGGCCGGCGTGGAAGATTATAGCCCATTCTCACTTCTAGAGAGGAGGCCTGCGTCACATGGGAATATTATAAAGCCTTAAGGCTAAGGATTATGCTTTATGCTTCACCAACAGCCAGAGAGAATAATTCATGAGAAAGTTTATAATACATAATTAATTATGATAGACCTGGCGAGGGTCGCGGGAATCCGATGGATGCGAGACGTACAGGAGCGGTAGCTGTGGCGACGCTTGGGGGAAACCTATGTCCAGCAGTGGACGTCTTTCGGCTGAGATGATGATGATGAATTATTATAGTAGAGAAAAACAGAAAATTGCAAAGATCTTACCATCCGTGTGAAGCTGAAATGGGTGGTTTGTTTTGAAGCGACATCTATGGCACCACATATAAACTAAACTTCAAAATCATGCATCGTATAATAACAGTTCTCCGCGGAATTTGAACAAATTATACAACAGCCCGAAATTATATCTCGAGCAGTTGCCCAAACCAAACATAACATCGGCGGGTCTTCCCTTTTCAACAGACATTTGCGGGATTCTACACTGCCTGACATTTTTTTTTATAGAGACCTCCAAAGCTTAAAATAAACAAAAAATACGAATAAAAAAAATTCAAGGAATCGCAACCCAACATTTATGCTTCACACTCTTACATTTTTTTTATAAAAAAAATGCAAATTACGTATTCCCTCTCGCCAAACAGACCTTATGATAATATTTTCGACCAGAAGCGTCCATCCGTTACTTCCCTTAATTATGTAATGGGAACATTTTATTAGCATAAATACTAAATGAAATGCAAATACATCATACATGTATGCTTTATTTTCTGTTTTGTTAATTATAATTATAGGTTTTCAGATGCGTGTGAAATAAGGAAAAAGATAACGGAAAAAAACTGGCTAATTGCGAGGAGGACTCGCGCACGAAGAATTCGATATCGTAATCATGTGGCGTTAGTCAGTAAATCTCCCGCTCCACCCAGAGCAGGAGACGTCATTGGATGATTTCCAAGCTTAAAAAAACCGTCTGTTGCAAAAAACGCTAGAAAAGTCTCGTTTATTGTTTGGGAACCTCGCTTAAATATTTATTTTATTCTGTTTTTATAGCGGCATTGTAAAAACATCCTTTGCAAAAATTTCAACGGTTCATAAGATAGGCTGGTAACAGACAGACGGTCAACGGAGTCTTAGGGCGTGGACCCAAGTCTACCGTGCCGTGCCGAGCCGCGCCGAGCCGTGCCGCATCACGGTACCGCGAACGGTGCGCCATCCATTGCCCCTTTCAGTCGATTGAATTAACAGCGAAATATCGACTGAAAGCACCGTTTGCGGTATCGTGCCGCACACGGCGCCGCACCATCCGCCGGCGGCGATACCGTACCGTTGCACGGCAAACGGCGCCGCACCGTAGACTTGGGTCCACGCCCTTAGTAATAGGGTCTCTTTTTTACCCTTTGGGTACGAAAACCTAAAAAAAAGGATAATTCAAAGTTCGATAAAAAAATTAGAATATTAAACTCTTTGCATGACATGTTTGAATATTGAGATAGAGGTGTGGTGTGCCGAGAATTGATAAAGTCCAAAGTAAGCGCATTAGAGAAGTTTATAGTACGTAGCGCCAGTGATTGAAAAGTTGAAAGGGAGTCGTTTATCTTGGTGTGGTGAATATGGTGATTATGTAGAAAAGGGATGAAAAAATTGGTGTTTCTGTAATACACAGTTTTGTCTCTTCGTTATTTATCTTGTGGCATTGTATGGCGTGTTTGAGATTGTTAGAATTGGATATACTACCTGTACGTACAATAATTTGCATACTAATGCCATTATGTATAAATACAAACGCATGCTTTTATCCTATGGGGTACGACGGTAGTGCAAATCTCGCATCACTAACGCGTAAACCTAAACATTTTATCGTTACATCGCATCTGAATGTATTTATACCTTTTGAAAAAAACAGAGCAGTGGTGGCCCAATGATAACTGCCTCGACTTACAAGTTGCAGGTCGCGGGTTCAAACCTAGCCAGGTGCATTACTTTGTGTAATTTATTTAATTAAATCGGTGAAGGAAAACATCGGCATGTTCTAGAACTAAAAATTCGAAGACATGTGACATCTACCAATTCGCATTGGATCTGCGTAGTGGATTACGGTCCATTTCCTTTCCTAGAGAGGACGCATGAGTCCCACCAGAGGGAACATTATATGACTGCTAATGTTGAAAAAAAATATGAAAAAAAAAACAAGCAAACGCAGCAAAGCAGACAGCAGCATATAATTTTTAAACCCTTTTCCATTACATAGTACAATGTAACTGGTAGGTGGACGCTTGAACGGAACGCTACCCACTGCATAGTACCCATTGTGTAGCGTAGGGATACACCACTCTGTCACTTCCCCTAACTGTCATAAGCGACGAGGCATTATATGAGCAGAATAGCCAGCTAGGCTGCTATATTTACTTCTACGTATCGTATTGTAGATCGAAAATCTGTCAGATAGCTTCTAATTTTACCTAAAAGCTAGTTCACAGACAGTTATGAAACAATAGATGTTGGAGTTCCGCAGGGTAGCTTTTTGGGCCCAATGCTATTTATTATTTACATGAACGATATACTAAACCTCGAACTAAAAAATGCAGAACTAATATCTTACGCAGACGATACTGTCATCACATTCCATGGCAGAAATTGGGACCAGGTTTACCATCTTGCAGAACAAGGATTAACAACAATTGCTCAAACACTCAGCCATAATTTACTTACACTCAACATAAAGAAAACTAAACACATCCCATTTTTCAAAACACTCTCATCTAGCCCTCCTTCCAACCTTACTTTAAAATTTCATACATGTCAGCAAAACACTTACACTTCACACGAAGACGGTACATGCGACAGCATCAGCCGAACTCAGTCTTTTCGCTATTTGGGTCTGTTAATTGATGAAAACCTATCGTTTAAAGCCCACATTCAACACCTGTCTGGACGTGTAAGGAAACTAATACACATAATCAAAAAATTGAGAGACCGTACCCCAATAGACATAATGCGAATGGTATATTTTGCTATATGCCAGTCCATTATACAATATGGTGTGTCTATCTGGGGTGGGGCTGGGAAAACCACTATGCTCGAGCTCGAAAGAGCCCAGAGAGCTGTCATAAAAGTACTTTTAAAAAAATCATTTTTCTTCCCTACTGACTCTTTGTACAGCGAATTTCGAGTTCTACGTGTTCGTCAATTGTACATTCTCAATGCTTTCATCCGCACTCATAAAACTATAAAGCTTCGACCAGACTATCGCGCACTAACTTCCAAACGCGTCTTTCATATACCGCTGCAACGAACAACCTCCCTCCTAGCCAGACGATGCTCCGCTTATCTACACACCCTCGTGTATAACAAGGTAACTAACATTCTACCTTGTGACACAAAAATACTCTCTGTTGCTGTGTGTAAAAAAATAGTGAAAAAATGGCTTTTTGGTCTTTCATACGATGCTTCGGAAAACCTTCTCACATCATTTAACTCGGAATCCCATCACAGACACTAACACCCACACAACACACTTACACATTCACTCATTCACACACCCACACCTCACCTTCACTCACTAATTTTTCTAAGATATATATATTTTTTTTTCTCTCCAAATTCTGTGCCACACTTTTTTATTTGAATTTTTGTTTTTGTTATTTATTGTTTTTTAATTGACTGTTAATACTACAGTACTTACCTAGTTTTAAGAATGATCTCTATTCTTTATTAATTTGTTTATATTTTAGATTTTATAGTTATTTTTTACCTTTTGTCACAAACTGCGGTAGCAAAAAGCAAATTCACATACGTATCCCTACCGGTCCTCAAGATACAGGCACCGCCGAGTTTGGGGACCACCGTAATTGACTACACAAAGCTCGCAAATAGTTACAGACCTAGAATAAGTTACGATTGTTTAAATTTAAGGCAACTACTGTAACAATGGTCCAATAAATTTATTATTATTATTTCCTTTATTCATCTAGTATCCACATTCTTTACATTTTTAAATATTTTTACAAAAACATACAAAATAGAAACATTTAAATTATTATTATATTATAAGTTTTTTTTATGAAAGGGTGATAAGTTTATGGGATTGACAACGCTGCATAGTCATAGCAATGGGTTTTTACGAATATAATAAGACTTAAAATAAAACGGTTTTACTATCGACTTCTTAGATTTCTGTGATTACAACCCTATCGGACAGCTTGGATTAGAAAACTTGCACAAGGAATATTACCATATGTCTTAACGTCGTTGTGTCGTCTCTTTTTCAGGAAAATTTCTATTTTTTTTGGTCACGGGGAACTGAAACAGGAAACCCGTGGTATTCTAACGCAGAAAGTAACTCAAGAAAAAATGTGTGGTTTCATCAGTAAAAGTTTGACTTGCCGCCCTGCTGCACCATAGACCAGGAAAAGCCATTGGTTGATTTCCCTCAAAGAAACTTCTACACTGGAATAAAGAGTTCTGAACATAACTAAAAGTTTCCAGACAAAGATTCAAAAGTTACCTACATTGTGACCCTTGGGTACCAGTCACGCTGCGTTCCAAAACATAAATCACGTACGTTACTCATAAAGCTGCTAAACTAAAGTGGGGCTGCGCTGGTCACGTCTGCTGGCCGCCTAAGCTGCGACACACACGCGGCGCGGCACCGGCCTGATGTAACGCGACGTTGAGCCAGAGCTGCTGGACTTGTTTACGTAATTAGTATGCAAGTGTTTGGTTTGAATATCGTAAGAGTTGATGGTATTTTATTTAATATCTGCGTAAATGGCTACTTATTTATCCGATTATTTTGCTGATAGTGATCTAATTGCCTTTTAGCTCTTTAAATAAATGGCTGATAAAATGAAGCCACGGTAACTAGTAAATTATAAATAGAAAATTAAATCGGAAGGATTATTTCTGTAGTCAGTTCAGCAGGCTTCGACCCCGCTGGCCCTCTATGGTTTTACTGACATCTTCAATACGTCGCATCGTTGACGACTCGGACTCACTCCGGACGAACCGGACGGTCGGGTGACGAGATACCCTTAGCTCGCCGTTCGCACACCCACTAGGGCCTATGCCTGCGAGAATGACCGAAAAAGTTACCGGAAAGGGTATCTAAAGGCACACCCACACCTGTGACTGTACCTTTAGATACTGACTACTGAAGTCTGGCAGTCGAGGCTGTTAACACTGTCCACCACAACTCACTTTGCGGAAGTTACCATCATCAATTTGTGTAATATTAAATATTTTCAACACGTCTCCATGCTGAAAGTTTAACCGACTAGAAGCGTCAAGAAGTTAACCGGTGCAATAAAATTTCCAATTGAACGCGTTCAACTGAACTTGTGGCGTTCAACTGAACTCGCGGTTTAGCTTATTGGATTTCTAAAAGTTTTCTACGCCAATTCGAATGTTATAATCCATTAAAATCTATTGGATATTGAATTAGCGTTCGAACTCGTGGATAAATGGACTCTCGTATTCTGCAGTTAGTTTAGCCCACGGTTTAGCCCACAGAACAGTTGGTTTAGCCACATTTCGTCCGTTCATGTGGTTTGCAAACCATACAGGATGATTTCCAGGAATTAATTAGTGGTGTGTTCTCGCTTTTCAAAATTATGAGGTACTTACGGGAAACGCATTGTGGTTTAGAGTAGGAGGAAATTCATTACTGAAATTAGCTTTGTGGTTACCCAAATCCTTCCAAAAACTTTTAGGTCAGATTCAATATAATTAATCTGTTCATGGTCTGAATTTTAGCTAGGAAAATTGCCTTTTGTTGCCATCAAAAATAATTTATTGTAATCTTCAATGTTTATTAGGTAGGTGAGGTGAGGTGCCCGGCTACGGTGGAGCAACACCGTGTCTTTGTAGTTCAAAGCAGTTGGTGGGGGCGACCTATCGCATCTGGCTCTGGTCCAGGCCAAGGTACTCAGTGAGAGGGAATAAAAATCAGTCACCACTTTCATGAAATAGTAATCCAAGCAAAGGAAGTGGTAGTATTTAGAAATAAATCAATATGTAAAATATTCAGTTGTTTAGCACAAGTCCTGCTTAGTTTAAGATTGAGTAGCGTTGTATGAAAGTTGTACAACATTATACAATTATTATTACTAATTAACTAATTCAATCACAGACAAGCCTATTACAAAGTAATCTAGACAACTTCCAACTAGTTATCAATTTCGTCCCACCAAAGTTGCCTCTCCTAGGCTTCGATTGATTGGTTTCAGACTACCCTCGTCACGACACTAACGTTGGCTCGTAATTAATTAATAACAGCTTTGTTCTAGGCAAAGACCCGTTTTGTTGGTGCCTAGGTTGGTTCACTGTGCTAGGGAATTTTGAATGAGCTTAAGGAGATTTTGTTGCGGGCGGAAGGCAATTGAAAACTTTTGTGCATAAATTTATCAGGTTTATTACTAGAAGCTCTACTTTATTGGATTTAATTATTGCTGTCAATTTTTTTTGTATAAAAAAAGTTGAGTTCTTAAAATTTTAACAAATATTTGAAGGAACGCTACAAGAAAAAAGTCTTATGTTTCCTCTAAGTACTCATATATCCAGCTAATACATATGACGACCTAAGTCAAGAGACCAATAATTAAGAGTGCACCAGTCGGAAGCACGAACTCTTCGATGGACGAGATTAAAATGCATGCTATATCATCCAATTTCACGTGCGAAAGTAAAAAAACACTGGTCAACCATAAAAAAGCTAGTGCACACACGAATACGCTCGGATAACATATACGTACGATGATTTATAACGAAAAGAGCGTAAAAATTTATTAACGAAGCTTCGGGCGTATTATGAAAAACCTGCAGAATTACTTGCTTTTCTTGCAGATAAAATTAATTGAAAGTTTGAACAGAATAATAAATCTATCCGTGTATGGTAAAGTTATCATATCTGCATAGTTTTATATATTCTGTTCAGTTCTTTTTTACCATTTTCACACTCGTAAAGCACCATAATTCAGAAAGATGCACAAATTAGTTTTTGTCCTCTGTTCTACAGATGACAAATTATTAGAAAAAAAATTTGATATCATTTTTGTTTCGAAATAACACCATCGAACAGTGAAGTAATCGCCATACTACGTCTATCTATATATCTATATGCAAAAAAGCCCCTTAATATCTATATGACATCTCCTTTCTTACCCAGCATGCACAACTACCTGTACCTTCCACGACCTATACGAGACCAACGACAGAGCTGTCCAGGTGGGTAAATATTGGCTGGACAAACGAACAAATTATTTGTCAACTTGCGACTGCAAAACTCGCGAGTTTTATGCCCGTTTTCACCAACAGCCCCTAAAATTTAAGTGTCTCTTAAGCCAATATAATCACGGTTTTTGCAAGTTATTAATAAGTTATTATTCTGAATTAAAGTATGACATCTTTAAAAGTGTTCGATTTCATACTTTGATTCAGAATAATAACTTTATAATATGCAAAAACCGTGATTATATTGGCGTAAGAGACACTTAAATTTTAGGGGCTGTTGGTGAAAACGGGCATTAGTCCCATAATCTCAAGTTAACGAACAAGCCATTTAGAGTGAGATCGACACGAAAAGAGAAAAGAAATACTAACTTGAGCACTCTTAAGCACCGAGTATCACCAGCATTATTAACGCAGAGGCTAAAATAGTTATGTACCTATATCAACAGGACATTGCAAAACCGCCACAGAACCCTTTTCATCAATCTGATAAGGCCTGCATGCATTGTTTAACCTCCTCTTCATTACATTACACAATTTTTTTTTACTGTTTTGCTTCCAGACTTTTAATACTCGTACAAACGACACGAAAAAATTACGAGAAAAAAAATAGGTTCTGTTGCGAAATAAAAATGGTTAACAGTGTCATGGGTTATGTGAAAATAAACACCGGCCCCCTGGCACGAAGGCAAAGAAGGAACAGGAGTGAGTTTTAGTCAGTAAAAGTCTGACACGTCCTTCCAATTTCCTACCAAAATAGTGTGATGTCTTTGTAGAAATACCGATTTCAGCACTCTAAAGCATAAAAACCATCGAATGCCAGCATTATGAACTCATCGGCTAAAATAGATCAACAGCTTATTGCAAAACCGCCACAGAACCCTTTTCATCAATCTGATAAGGCCTGCATGCATTGTTTGACCTCCTCTTCATTACACAGCGCTGGTTAAGCTCGTCCCCACAATCGACGATTAACGTCTATCTAGTATCGACCAATCAGCTGCCTGTAATGTAACATCCTCGTGACACAATAGGCTATCTCTAGCCGTTGGCGATTAGAGGAATATGATAAGGACATTGATAATGTTGTGGTTATTGAGGTCGGTGATCTGTAAAGAGTGTGTAGCGAGAAATAATTTAATTAACATTAAATTTTTTGTTGTAAAGCAAAAACTTCTGAATGGATTTTAATCAACTTTACAATAATATTGCTTATACATTAGAATAACGTATAGGCTATAATTTATAGAGATATTGTGTGAACAGTCGTGTAGATAAAGTCGCAGTCACCAAACAGCTAGTATAAAGTAAAAAAAATATTTCCAATGATTAGTAATTGATGAGACACGGGTGCCTAAACCACTGGAACATCACTCCAGTGGTTTAGGCACCCGTGTCTCATCCATAAGGATGTGAGTTCGAAACCGGTCAAATATCAATGTGGATTTTTCAAGTTTATTACTGACACGACGAAAGAAAATTGTAAAAACGTGTAAAAATCACAAAAAACAATCATAATACATTTACAAAATCGATAAGTTGAGTGCACTAAATACCACGCCTCCATTCCCTAGGCATCAATTAAACAACGTCGCCTTAATAGCATATTCAGGTGGGACACTTGATTAATTAAGGGCAATGCTATTCAACGCTAGAATGTTCGTTGACGATGCATTATGCGGCACGTTTTCAGAGCTAAATGTCACACACTAATGTCTTAATTGGAGTAGCTCTTATGGAGCTAAGTGTAAGTCTAATTGCATTTTAGGTGAACTAAGAACGACGAATCACGTCATGTGCCGTCCTATGGAGTAAGTTGGTCGAAGATGCATGAATATGACTGTCCTTGAGGCTAGGTCCTGTGGTCGCCCTCGCAAGCGCTGGCTGGACGTCGTCAAGTCCGATATGAGAGCCAATGGCCTGACTGAAAAGGATGTCGAAGATCGGGCAAAGTGGAACAAGTTCAGCTGGAAAGTGGATCCTGGTAATAGCTGGAATTAACGCCAGGTGGAAGAAGACACTGATTAATTATGGGCGATGCTATTCAACGCTAGAATGTTCGCTGACGATGCATTATGCGGCACGTTTTCAGAGATAAATGTCACATACTAATGTCTTAATTGGAGTAGCTCTTATGTTTAATTGCATATTATGGTGAATATATTAAACTAAGAACTAAGATTGCTAATTTATTCTTAAGTGCCTAATTAGTCTGAATTGATAAGTCTTAGATGTAATTAAATAAGTCTATGATCTAAGCGTGTTGCAAATGAGAAGCGTCAGAACAAAAACCGATAAATCACATTGTTGCTTTTGTGGAAAATTGTAAAAATATGGCCAAGTTCATGGTGGTCTAATTTAGAGAACAAAATCTATCAATTTATTGGTATTAGCATCACTGTTTGGAAACCTAAATACTGTATTCGTGACTGTGGTACCTGTTGAGTTATCAAAAAAATGAAAATGGATATATCGGTTTTTGACCAAATCAAATGGATTATATCGGTTTTTGATAAAAACAAAGTAGCAAAAATGTTAGGGAATTATCGGTATCTGTTCCGATCATCATCGTTGTTTAGAACGATTGATGTATTTATCGGTTTATGTTCAGATCCGTTTATTTTGCAGACGAATTTAAAGCGGATTTATCAGTTTTTGACCGGGTTACATTAACCATAGAGCAAGATATGTACGAGAACAACCAATTGCTATATAAAAAAAAAGTTTTTGTTCCGACGCTCCTCAAATTATACCTACCATATGGCTCTGAAATGTAATCGTTTACAATGGGCCTCATAAGAGGACTTAACTTAACTGTTGACGGACTGAACTTAAGATGTATTTATGACCTAGTGAGAGTCGCAGGAAATGCGAGTGGCACAGGACCAGTTGTTGTAGTGGCACTTCACTAAAATTTGAAGAATCCGCACTTAAAAATGTTGAGCTCTATCCAGAGCGGGACTTGACGATTACGCACCATAATAAGAAGAACAATAAAGGAAAATTTTAACTACCATGAAAAGGTTTAACTACCCAACATTTCCTTAAAGGTCTTAAACACTGGTTCGAAGAACTTTGTCGTATTTGGTTCATTGCTAAAAATTTGCAAAAATAATTAAATTACGCCCTTTGTAGCTAAAAGAGTCTATATATTGATACATATGAAATTGTCATTTTATGAAACTGAACTGTGTTCAGGAAACTTGCTCCGGAAAATACGTGTTTATTTTAAACATTAAATAATTTTGAAAAAAAACTGTATTAATTTTCCACATGTTTTGATTTCAATAGATATCTGTTTCCAAAATATCTTGAGAAAGATGTGTAATAACATCTACCACGTAAGATCGGTTGTAAGAAAATGTATCTCGGAAAGGGCACCCTCAATTTCTGCTGTTAACAATGTGATTAGGGATTGCAATCCAGCTGCGTTTTCAATCCAGCTGGATTTTTGCTGGATTGACCTGAATCCAGCTGGATCCAGCGCGGATCCAGCAAAATGTGGAACGCAAATAAAAAGACGACATTTATATTTTTTTTTATTAAATAATTTGTATAATAACTTCTAACGATAATCTTTCACTAATTTGCTTTTGTTTCTTAACCATTTGAGATCAAAAGAAACAACTTAAAATTAAATTAATATACCCTTGTAGTGACGTCACAGAATCTTGCATCACGCAGGCTAAGTTCTCAGCGCGATTTGAATAGATACAACAGCCTGAAATCATCTATCGGACAGTTGCCATTACACAGTTGTCATCACATATAACAATTACGGAAGCAATTCTAAACTAAACAATAGAAATTGATACGTTTGCGGATCCGCATCGCTGGATCCAGCACTATATGCTGGATCCAGCATATTTAAAAAGGCGCTGGATCCAGCTGGATTGTTGTATGCTGGATCCAGCAATTGCAATCCCTAAATGTGATAGACACTGGTTATGGTTAATGTTAGTTGATGAAATAAAAAAAAAAATGTTTTTATTTTACATAGGCCTACATGGGCACTTATAAAAAGTCGAAGCTAGTGCACGGTTCCAAATTGGTCGTTTCCTATGGAGAAGAACCGGTAAGAAACTCCATGGTTACTCTTTTCAAAAACATGATTGGGTTTACAATATTTTCACATTACAAAACAGACACATATCAATCGACGTTAAAACGGTCGCATGGAATTGAAGGTATCTCGGGTTGGCCTCTCTTAAGGTACGAGTATACTTTATGTGTGCAGTTACATAAAACAACAATATCAACGGTTTACATAACATTATTAGTTTAGACAAAGTAATTGCCTGTTTCAATGTGCCAACAAAACAGATGAAGTCTTCCCCTAGCAACATATATATGGAAATGTGACTGTTTGTATAGTTTCCTGATGAAAATGCATTTCATTACTTTGCCATTGCAGCGGCTGAGATATTTTCATACTGATTTTACTTTACAAAGACTCTAATACCTTTATGATGTACAAGTACATTTACGTTATTATCAGAGTAAGAGTCTGATCTTTTTTTTCAGGTGGAGCGTAAAAGGTTAGCTTTGCTGGGAGAAAATACTATAGTTTTTTTTTAAGTTGTGGGGGTGGAATTAGATGAGGAAAGTGGAGGTTTAATTCTCAGGTTTTAATTAAATAGTACCTAGTCACAAACGTTTCTACGAGTGATCAAAATTCAACGAAAATTTATAAAAAAGAACTTCTGCCAGAGTCATGAACCTTGTGAAATCAATCAGGAAGGAAAAAAGGAACATACTGTTGAGGTGTAAAGATCCTAATTCAGGCCTTTGTCTACCTATGTTCCAAGTATTATCAAAATCCGTACAGCCATTTGAACGATTAACAAATATACACCTGAGCACACACACACAAACTTTTAAATATTATCCTGTGAGATTCTATCACAAGATCCTTATCGTTTTGCTCAGTCTTCTTCAATTATACGCCAGCCATTTGAAGAGTCAAACTAATAAACTTTAAATGAATTCAACTTTGCTGCAAACTTGCAATGTGTATTTTAATCGTTTGATTCATACACAGACCAGTTCTTTCCTTAATTAAACTTGGTTGTAGCAACAATAAATCAATTGGAGGAGACGTTCCAACATTTTAATTAGGTGACTTTTGTAATTAATCACAGCTGCAGTAACGCACACACACAAAATAATGTTGGATTGAGTGTGTGCATAATTAATGCCACAGCATTTTCTTTTAGATAAAAAATAAATTGAATTTTAATTAGGTTACTTATGTAATTTATTATTGCTGTAGCAACGAACGCAAACCAAATGTGGTCAGTTTGTGTGTGTTGTGCATATTTAAGGCCACTGCATTTTCTTTTAGATCAAAAAGAAATCGAATTTTAATTAGGTGACTTTTGTAATTTATCACAGCTGCAGCATCGCATACATACAAACTCAGGTCAGTTTGTGTGTGTGCCCATTTAATGCCACAGCATTTTCTTTTAGATCGAAAAGAAATAGAATTTGAATTAGGCGAATTTTGTAATTTATCACAGCTGCAGCAATGCACACACACACACAAACTAAGGACAGTTTTTGTGTGTGGAAAATACTGTGGCATTAAACATGCACACACAAACTAAGGACAGTTTGTGTGTGTATGTTTAATGCCACAGTATTTTCTTTTTATGTTAAAAAGAAATTGATTTTTAATTAGGTGGCTTTTGTAATTTATCACAGCTGCACCAACGCACCACATAAACTAAGGATAGTTTGTGTTTGTGCATCGAAGTTGTGCATTGACTTTTTATTGAATTCTAATTTATCAAAGCTGCAGCAATGCACACACACACATACAAACTAAGGTCAGTTTGTATGTGTGCATTGAATTTTTATTAAATTTTAATTTATTACAGATGCAGCAACAGCCCTTAGTTTGTGTGTGTGCATATTTAATGCCACACCATTTTCTTTTAGATCTAAAGGAAATTGAAAACAAACATTATTGGCCTTCAGAAGTGTTTGTTTATGTGTTTGTAAAGGATACGTTCACTGATATAAAGCCACAATATAGTTGAGTGTGTGTTATATATAAAAATAGGGGTTTTATGAGACTTTTCACCGTTATTGATGATTAGGTTCTGTTAGCGGTTTCACCCTCGTCCTTAGAGAACATACTTCCGGAATAAAAATATCTTATGTTCTGTTCTAGGACATGATTCATCGGTATGATAAACATCGAAATTGGTTCAACCGTTAGAGCATGACGGAGTAAAGCACACACACACACGTACATACAATTTTGCCTTTATGATTTTAGTATGAACTAATCGATTCGCTTTCTGTATAACATGAAAAGACGCTTGCAAAAATTATGAGATGTGAAAACATTTCCTTACGGGCGGTGGTACGAGAGGGAGAGTCACACTTTCTCTGTCTAAAACCCACTTGTTTTCGTTTAGTTGCTCCTTGCGTTCTATGGCTGCTGTAACTCTTTTGGCTGCTACAATTTCTTTTTTGGTCTATCTTCCCTAAAGTCATTGGCGAAGTTACTTTTCCCTTTTAAACTATAGTTTTAATCACAATCAAAATACAATAAATATGACCGAAGTTTCAAAACACCTATTCTGTGAAATATTTCACCACATTTTGTCCAGATAGATTTAATCCGGTTACCGTTACTGGCAATTTTAAACTGTGGTCCGTGTCGTTTCATGGAATTCCATGTAAACCGAACCAGTAGCGTAAACCTCAAATGAAATAATCACCTTATGTTACTATGCATCAATAAAGTTGGTTTCCAATGTTATTTGATTTTTGAAGTTTGTTTTTGGCTTAATAACGAAATAAATCGTAGGTTTCATTTTGTGGGAGTTTTTGAAAAAGTTTTGAAGAGATTACTTAGGTAAGCAAGCATGCTTCATCGTCGGCTATCGCCCGTTTTCAATAACCTACCGCTGTTCATAGATAGATAGCTATCTCCGATAAACAGTAAGATTCTATCTATCAATCCACAACTTTTGGTAGGAAATGCTATACATCTCTAGGTTATAGGAAAGCAAGTAAGGGCAAAAGGATAGATTTGTTTATCTTTAGTAGCTGCAACTGTAGACATATAGCTTATTGAAAACGGGCGAAAACATCGCTTACCATCATGTGAGATAGTAGTGAAATGCGAGCGAATAAAGAAAAATTATCATGGAACACAAATGCTGCTGAAGAATAATCAAAGGAACTCAGGTGGTTTTTTGTCATTAAAAGTCATATCCTCCACCACGTGGGCCCAGTGCGGATTCGGGGATTCATAATTATGTCTATTATTGATTCTAAGACATGTCCTTCACGATGTTTTCTTTCACAGTTTTGAGAGCAGTTGCGATGCAATAAATTACACAAAGTAATGCACCTAGGCAGCGTTCGTTTATAATTTGTTTTCAGGCAGACGCCAAGTCGGAGTCGTTACTATGTCACCACTGCTCCCAAAACGAAAATACTGTGGAATAAATAATGTTTACTTTATAACTTTTAAATTATTTACATTTAGTTAAAATCAAAATACATGTATGTTAAACACTATAATGGAAATGGGTTTTTGAGGTGACTTTACTATTTGTGTAGAAAATAATTCAGCAACTTCCGCTTAAATGCATTCTGTGTGGCGGCCATCCTGAACGAGTGGAAGCACATTCCACAGAAGGATGGACTGTATATGAAAATACGAATTAACAAAATGTACGAGAAGGCTGTGGGAAGTTGTTTGAAGAAGAACGCCGCTACAGATCCCCTTGTTTATACTGCTGTTTGTTTTACTGCACTTTATGTTCCATTTGTGTGTGTGTGTGCGTGTGTTTGTTCCGTTTAAGAGCGGTACGCCGGGAGCGTTTATCGAGAGTGCGGTTTGGTTCTGCTTCGAAAATGGTGAGTAGATAAGTAAGCTGCTCCTGAAAACGCATTATTGTTAGCTTATGTGTTTCTGTTTTGATATACCTTAGATGATTTATGTTTTGTTAATGCTCAAAAACGCAGCATTTTTAATTCATGAATCCCCGACCGGTCCTATGAGACCGCGCTGTTATTGTTTTACTATTGTGTCTCGTTTTGCGGATATGTGATAGGTTAAAATAAAGTCGTCGATAGAAAGTGTGGTAGACAAGCCAAAAGGAAGTTACTCATTTATCATTTAGCAAAGACTAAGTGGGTGCCGTTTCACAGACTATAAATTAATGGATCGAGTTCGAAACACTACACTGCGTTCTAAAACCAGGATAGCTGATGTGGTTCAAAAAATTGCTCAACTTACGTGAGACTATGTAAGATATGTTAACCGCATGCCCGATAAGTTCTTGGCCAAAGTAGCAGTAAATATGTAGATAGTAAGACGGGGTCGCAGTAGACCACGAAGAAGATAGATTAGACCAACTTCGCCAGAATTGGAAAGACGAAGTGCGGGCCACGAAAGATGGAAAGAGCGAAGGTACTTTTGCGCAGAAGTGGGAAAAAACAGGCTAACTAAAAAAAAGTTGTAAAGTCAATGTCTCAGATAGTTCATCTATATATATAAAAATGAAACCCGTTTTCCGTTGTCTCGACATAACATGAAAACGGCTTGACCGATTTGGCTAATTTTTTTTTTAAATGTTCCTTGAAGTTCAGTGATGGTTCTTACGGAGAGAAAAATTCAAAAAAAAAGTTAGGTAAAGTAGGGTAGTGTAGGGTTGTGTAGTGTAGTGTAGGGTAGTGTAGGAGGGTAGTGTAGGGTAGTGTAGGGTAGTGTAGGGTTGTGTAGGGTAGTGTAGGGTAGTGTAGGGTAGTGTAGGGTAGTGTAGGGTAGTGTAGGGTAGTGTAGGGTAGTGTAGGGTAGTGTAGGGTAGTGTAGGGTAGTGTAGGGTAGTGTAGGGTAGGTAGGGAAGGTCGGGTAGGGTAGCGTAGGATATGTACGGTAGTCATTTGACGGGAGCGAAGCCGCGGGCAAAAGCTAGTTTTGAGATAAAAATTTATGCCAAAAGACTTGGCAGAAGTGAAGCTGTAAATCAACATTCTTATTTCGTTTAAAATTACAATTTTTATCAACTGAACATAAAATAAATTTCCTGGCTGGTATTGAAAAATTATTAGTGAAAAAGCTGTAAGCTTGAACACTACGCTACCTGGGCATCAAAGCCAGGGCATCTTTAGTAACTGTGCTTACAATCATTTCACTAACGAGATAGTAAAACTCAACGGTCAATCGTTTTTTTAATCAACCCGATGACATTTTAATTTAAAAAGTAATTTATTATTATTTTTTTAATTAGTAGAAGAACGATTTCATTAAATACTGTTTAAATAAAAAACGTCGAGATTTTCTTTTTAATTTGTAAAAAGCCGACGAAACATTCTCCCAATTGGAGGGTCTAGAATCATGTACTGGATTCCTGATATTTACTTAGAATAGAATAGAATACGAGTAAACGTTATTGTACATCAAAAAGTAACGGTACAGTTTATACAATAACTTAAATCTATGGGTACAATGGCGGTCTTATCGCTGACAACGATATCTACCAGACAACTTTTATTTGTCCATGGTGTCTGACACACGGTGTAAATATTGAAGCTCCCCCACTTTGCTATTGCCCTTTAGAAACATTGCGTTTTCCAGCGAATACCTTCGTATTCGCGCACTTTAATATCTCAGGGGTATTTCAATTCGGTGAATTTCAGTAGATTGCCATTAACATACAGTTCACAGCTCCACTCAATGGGTATAATTTACAAGTCCGTTTTCTACGTATTGCAATTCTGGAAACATGCCAGTGGGAATGCACACTTGTGCCTATTTGGTTTAAGGGTTGTGATACACCAGCATAGTAGCATAGCAAATCAGCATTATTATGTTCCCACTGTTGAGACTCAAACCTAGCAAGGATCCAGTGAATCTGATGGATGCAAAGCGCTCATATCGTAGTGACATAATATAATTATAATATATCCAGCAGTGGTTTTTTTGAGCTGAAATGATGATGATGCCAAGGGAACTGACTACCGAAATTAAAAGTTCTAATCTAGGTTACAGTCTATACTTTTTCTAAAGTTATACATGAAAATTAAACAGACAGAAGAATTTATAATAAATAAGTATTTAAGTTTAAAAAGCAAAAAAAATGTTTTTTCAATATTTGGCTCATATTTTTCCCGTTTGCCAATCCTGTGCCTACTTTTAACATACAGCGGAGGGATAAGATTTCGTTTAGCATGAACACTTACAGTATTTCGTTTAGCATGAACACTTAACTGGAAGCTTTACCTTACCTACTACTAGTGTAAATTACAGCAAACTTTATAGGTACCTCGCAAATAAGTTCAGCACTGAATTGATGAGAGTTCGAGATTTACTACCGAGAACTGAGATTGTAGGTGCAATTTTGGTTAAAGATATTCGACAGTTATAAAGGAATTCGATCAGAATAATATAAGTTACAAATAACGGTAAGCTAATCACTGTATTTTGATATTCGGACTTACAATGATGGTAATAAATAGAAATAGTTATATTAAAACTATTTAGGGGGTTTGTTTTCTATAGTAACCAAGATAATCAAGAGAAACATGATTTTTTATTTCTGGGAAGCAATGAAAAAGGACACGGCGGTGCTCCGCCCAAGCAGGCCACACCTCTACCTTTTCCACCAGGTGGCCATCACAATGGTTATACTCGGGCGTTTCTTCCGCACGAAGCCGGTGTCTCCTGAAGATACCATGACCGGTGAGGGCCTGCGTCATGCGAAAGATGAGGACGTCGTGATGTCCTTTCCAGCCACTCGTCAAAAAGGAGACTTACTAACTGCCATAATTATGGCGTGCCCAGAAACAAGATAAATCTGTTTTCTAAAGTAACTAGAGAAAGATTGGTAATAACGTCAAAATAACCTAAGAGCGTTTGTATGGAAAATATCAACGGGTTGGGCACTCAAAGTAAGTTATATTACTTTGAGCAAAAACAAATAAAAAAGGCACTTCACCCACCACAGTCCGTTTGAGCACAAAAACATAACCGAATAGAAGTAATGAACCCTTAGTTCGTTGCTATAGCAATAAGCCCTTGCTACCAATCGATGTATAGGTATGATGAAAAAAAGAAGAAAATAACCAGTGATATCCTCAAGTCGTCTCTTTTATACAAAGATTACGAGACGTATTTCCTTTTATACTCAGCTGAGAGAAAAAATGTGGTTCACTGAAATACAGTGTGTGTTTGTGACACTTTGGTTATATGTATTGAGGTAAACGCTGCGTAAGTTTCATAAATAAATGATAGTTCTGTCCCCTTCATAATAAAACCAAATCTCATCATCATTTCGACATGGTATACAGGTTGTTTATTTTGTAAACATCTCACCTTGAACACTTTTTTGGGCGAAAAATCATCGAATAACTTTTTTCTCTCTGGATTGAGCGAGAGGGCGTGTCACACTTTTTTCGCCCTTTTTAAAAAATCGCCCAGACAATTTAGGTGGAATGAAGTTGCAGTGAACTATCATTAACATGACTTGATTTCACCCTCACTTTGTTGTCACCTCTACGATCCGGCGTAAGCGTTTTGATTTGTCATTTATACCACGTACATCGAAGGACTGAAACAATAATAATTGTTATCGTCAAAATGGCTGGTTGCCTAAGGCAAGCGATGGTATGGTATTTGCATTTGCATCTGCAAAAACGCGTCTATACCTAAGGTTTCTTCAAGGCAAGGGTGAACTGGCTTTTAACAAACTAGTGCACTTCACCATCAACGATTTCATCACTGCTTACAATCAGATTGGATCGCAGTCAAGCACGAATTTACGTAAAGTAATAAAAAAAAATATAATAAAAAAAATACATAAATTCACTACTTGTACGTTGTCCTGTAAAAATGATTGCGTCATCTCTTCACCTCTGATGTTCAAGGTATCAAATACGAGTAAGCTCAAATTGTTACCAAAATTACCGGACCGGTTCAAAGGTTGTTGAGACCTCGGTTGCCTTTAGTCTCTACCATTTAGGTACGGCCGTAAGGTTCAAACCGCAAAACTGGGATATGTCAGAACCGTCCCCCGTAGTTTAAAGGCCCATTGATTTTGATTGCTATTATCGCCTTCGAAATTAAATACAGGAGTTCGGTTGTGCGATCAAAATTCGTTAGATTAAATTACGTGTTTCCCTTCTTTGGTCTTCTTGGTGTGAAACATTGATTGGTGCGGTCTCCACGGAGTTTTGACTCCAATATTGAAACAGTTTCGTCTCAATATTTTTCCTTTTGTCTATATTTTTATTGAACACTGTACTAGAATTTACATGTAATTATATACTTAAGAGGAGCAGTTTGTTGTTTTATTCAACGCAATTTTTATAAAGAGACAACGTGAAAAAAAGAGAACGGTTGATCGCTGTTGACATTCGGTAATTCCGTCATTTACTAGAATATTTCACAATACTTGTTTCAGGAAATACATTTTTTTTTAAACCTTAAAAGATGTTGGAAGATATTCCTTAGATTGTGGCGACCCTCATATACCATCAGTCTATCTTGCAGGAGACCTTCGAAAGTTGCGTGTTCCGATGTGTGGTCGCCACTCTTTCCCATCGACTATCTGATCTGAGAGCAATGCATTTGCCCTGTCCCTCTGAGTTTGACGACTTTTTTTTATTTATTTTTATTACTAAAGGGGTAAGTAACTTATAAGCTAAGCTCCACAAAACCGTTGCAATGGTTTGACTGTGGGGTCAATGAGTCTCTAAACATTCTTAAATGTACTAATTAAATAATTATTAACTTACAACATTTCTAAATAATATGACTTTAACTTACGTCTAAATCTGTTTTTGTTTGTTTCACTCCTTATGTCTGCCAGCAGATTGCTTAAGAGGTATTATTCTAAATGGTATTCTTCAGACTATATGGGTAACTTTGGTTTTCCTGCGTTCATCTTCTTCATTAATTCCAGCATTATGGCAAATAGAATTACTTTTCTTTCTTGTGACTTGAACAGGCAAGCAAACGCTCCATGTCACCGAGTTATTGACTTATCTCAACGTCTTTTTATCACGAACGAGATGAATCCACATTTCATAAAAAGAACCGTACAGAAAATAAATTATGTACTGTCGACAAAAGAAATAAGTATACAGGTGAGACAAATACTTAGTAATCCGTTTTCTTTATTAAACCTTTAATATTGTTCGTCAAAGTGAGTGTTTAATATTGTTTCAGGTGAACTATATAATGTACATTACCTACTTTCTTTGAACAAATAATATTAGTTTGTGCGTTTACCTTGCTAGCACACCACACAGTTTTGTAACCAGTACATAGGGCCATACCTCGTCCAATTTATATAAAGGATACACTGATTATATTCATACGATTTTCTTGAAAGCAATTTCTTTCATAATGAAGATATTCTGTAATATCCGCGAGGGTTTTTACAAAACTCAAATTTTCATAAGGACCTTAGGAACTCTGCTTAGCAATTCAAATTGTGTAAAAAGCTTAAAAGGTCGCTGTATTATACTATAAGGGTTGTTTATAATTGTTTTGCTTCACTTGATGAGGGTACAGGGTTTTATTTAAACCTAAATACATAACTTAGCTTAAAACAACGTATTTGTATCTTAATGAGATACCAAATCGGTACTTTGTGACCGCTGATGGTTTTGAAAGACCATTTCTAAAGCATTAAATTCCGTGATAGCCTTGGATTCCAGTAGTTAAAGCCTCATGCGTAAGGTTGTTTTCCATCCGGGTCAAAATCAGGAAAATCTACTTTTCTAATTTTATCATAGCTGAAACCCCTATGACTCGGAAAGCACGTAAAACCGTTTGTCCTGGTTGTCATAAATAAATCTTTCTATCGTTATAGTCAGAGACCAGAAAGTCTAACTATTAGTCTATCCAAGGAGTATCGTGTTGCCTAGTTGTTGCGTTGTACTAGTCTTATAGGCAGTCGCTCCATGTAAAACACGGATATTCAACCGCATCCATTGACCCGAAGCTATATTTAGGAAAAGTTTAGGGAGATGATGAAAGAATAAATCTTCTTGAATTTTCTGTCTTTTGTCCCATTCCAACTGCAGTGTTTGCTCTACCTCTTCTTACCCGACAGCTTTTACACTCAAAGTTACTGGTTCTCTCCTGATGGACAGGGACGATGCGGTCGACAAGTCTTCGACTCGAAAAATAGGTAAAAAATACATCTGCACTTTCATCGTACTCTTTTGTTTTATTTCGTCGTATGTACTCATTTGAGTACATGCGGTAAAATGGTATACGACTTTAAGGTGAAAGTAAATCGCTTGCATTGTTTAAAACCAAGTAAAAAAATACATGATATATCTGTTCTCTATTAAATATACCTATCTCTTTATTTAAACAAATGTTTAAGTGAACTAAGTATTGTTCTAATTAATAAATTCGTTAAACCTAAATAGGTAAAACGATCTCAAAAACCTATTAAGTAATATCAAAATTTTATGTCTATAGCATGACCCCTGTTTCTGTTGGATAGTCATCCTTAATTATTTCTGTTTGAGTACTCATTAATGCAAAAATATGTCCATCTTTCTTAACTTCGCTATTTACTTTGGCATTTCCTCGAAGACAAATTACTTTTAAATTATACATCGTCATTTTGTCTCTTGGTAATTACAAAGTAATGTTTGGATAAGTATAAAAAAGCCACAACTTGGAATTTAATTACACTTTCTTCTGTTGACAATTGGGGGCATTTTTTGACGTCAAGTTGTTTTTCTGTTTTAGCTAATCCAATCATTATTATTTCAACCAAAAGATGCCCACTGTTGGATTCTTGGGAGCCTAAGCAGGTCATCGTTCTACCTTGTGGGAAGCCTCCAACGCTACGTTTTCCTATAAGTGTTGTTCTCTTCAAAACCTTTCAGCATGGGGCCGACCATCCGTTCTGCGAGCAATGTGATATTTACGGTTGGCAATCATATTTCAAAATTCATTTAAATAACGTATTAAATTTTCTCATTTACGGTTAAACGAGAAAGGTAAATTCTTCACTTTACCTTCATTTAGGGTGCCACAAAACACGGAAAATAACGAATTGAAAAAGTCTTGGAGAAACTTTATAAATGTTATATTTTTTTCATATTTGATTGACATATTACAAGACCTATTTAATTTTTTGTCTAAACGGTATTCAAACTCATATTTCCCAAAAAGCTTTTCTTAAAAACTATGGCCTTAAACTTTGTATTTATAGCTCCAATCGCGTTGATACAGATTTTAGGACCTCCTTTGTTTGATCTTAAGTACTTCCCAGAGATTTTTTGTCATGAAATTATTTTCCTTTTTAATAAACTTTTGCCATTGTGTTTTGTTGTGACGAAGCATGACCATCTTAAGTGAAAAGGAAGAAAGAAATTTGAGGAAAATACGAGTAATATTTATGTCACAAGAAAATGGGGAGATGGTTACTTTTCAGAGTTACTTACTCAAATGGTAAAACGGGACCCTATTATTAAGACTTCCCTGTCTGTTCATCTGTTTGTCTGTATATCCGTCTGTCGCGAGTTTTTATCTCATGAAGCGTAATAGCAAGACTGTGTGAAAATTCACAGAAAATGTATTACTGTTGCCACTATAACAACAAGTACTAAAACAGATGAGATAGGACAAGATAAGATAAAATTATTGGGGTAAAACATGTACAAATAGAGTGAGGCCCTGACTCCTGAGCTAGGAGAAAACCGATGTGGAAAGGAATTAGTGTGTTCTCAAGTGCGGTCCCACAGAACAAACTTTTTTGCTACGGACGGTACAGAACCCTTCGTGCGCGAGTCCGACTCGCACTTGCCCGGTTTTTTAATTAATGTTAGCCGTCGATATGAAGTCATTCTTGTCACAAACAAGAAACTTGCACTGCTCTGTTGTTTTGGTTTGATGAAAATTCTACTTAGAAAGAAAATTGCCTACAACAAAAGGCAATGATTAGCATTTTTCATACAAAAGATAAAACAAAAATTCTTTATCCGAATATTAAAAAGGATATTATGTATATTTTTTTATCCGTCATATTGGGTGGCGTATTGAATTTTTATGAAAGCCTGAGTTGACGGTTTTTACAGAGCGCTTCGTAGGTTTACTTTGACTAGACCTATTACCTGCGAGGCATTTTAAACCAATTTTAACTGACAAGTGCTACTTTTAAGTATGATTCCCGCGTCCTTGGTTTGATTCCCGAGTCCACTACATTGGTATTCGATTTTTTGATTTTGAATTTGGTAATATCAGCCCAGACTCCGAAGAGTTTGGAATCATCATTTGTAGGACAAGGCTTGTAAAGCAAGGGGTGATGATTGTATTGGGTCTACGTGTCTCTTGATTGCGCATGTTTGTAAACGCATCCACGAAACAATCTCTAGTGTGAGCTAAATAAAAAAAAAAACAATGGAAAAAGGGAATCAAAATTGGAACCGCGAACTAGCTTCTGACGTTTTGTTAGTGTGCCCATGTAAAATAATGTAAAATATTATATCCGGAATTGAATGAAATTTGCGTAATATTACGAATTTATTCAAAATATCTTGTTTTAAAATATATCTGGTCCATTACTTATTTTAGTCATATTCCTCATGAAAAACAACAGGTAAATAACAGGCAGGCAGGCGTTTATGCTGCGGACGTAATGCGTTTCCGGATACTCGGAGAGGGTTGCGGGAGTGTAAATGTTCCTCTTCAGACCCTCTGATGTCCTCGCGTCATGATTTACAAGTAATATGTGTCAGAGAGGGTGAAATTGTGTTGTTTTTGCGTTGCGTGTGTTTTATTCGCATGTTACAAACTTTTTTTAACTTGCAATGTTTATGTATATGTATATTTAGGTTTTTTCTTGCAAGTGAATTTTAAAACGTTACCCCTGACTGATTGAACTTGGCTGATATGTTGAGTTTTGATGTAGGTGGCGTCACTCTAAAAAAACTACTAGTCTGCAATGGAGACTAGTCATTTTTTTACTTACTTCTTTGATAAGGGGATTCGTCATCGTCGTTTTATTTCTTCGTTATACGAGTATTGTACAGACTTCCTAAAATTTATTAATATTTTTCATAAAAGTTTTTCTAACAACATTCTAAACATTCACAAATCAAAACATTCTAAACACAAAGCAGCTAAAGGCTATAATTTTCCCTGCGCCGTATTTTCTTTTTTCAGCGTATGAATTGATTCGGATTCAATAACTCATTGGTAACTCGACATTCATAAATTGCAACACATTTACGACTTCCGACATCTTTCAAAGCCAAATGTAACATTTTGAACGCGGAGGGAAAATAACAACCTAACAGATCGCATGTGTTTGCTCATACCTTTATGGATGTGAAAAAATGTTGGATGCATTGGCATTTTTCTTGATATGGTGTTGAATTTTCATTTGTTCGAAGGATATTTTTGTGTTTTTCTGGGAACCGATCACTTTATCGATGATTTTTGTTCGATACAGTGGGAGACGTGATTTCGATGAAATGAGAAAAACGAAACTATAAATATTATAGTTTGAAAAGTTTTAGGTGAATTGAAATTCGGTTAAATATTTTTCGAACTTATGATAGGTAACCGATTTCTTTTTCATAATTATTTTACTGTTACGTAATCTCAGCCATGGAAGTCGTAGCGTTGGAAGACCCAAGGTGGACTGATGACCTAGTGAGCGTTGTGGGAATCCGATGGATGCGAGACACTTGGGGGAGGCTTATGTCAGTAGTTATGACAGTAGACGTTTTTCGGCTGAAATGATGATGAATCCTAGTCTGTTAAAAACTAAAAGCAAAAAGATTTTACAATTTTCGCCATTACTTTTTAATTTGACGGCATTTAAAATGTCTAAAATGTTGTCACACCAACAAGATTATTCAGTACATTCCATGAATGAAGCTTTCAAGGCCCAAATACGTTCATTAAAATTCAATTCACCTAATTCAGACACAGCTTACTCTTTATCAAAAGGATTTGAGAGTTAAATCATTACAGAGCCTTCCGTGTCCCCTAATCTTGTCGTGTTTTGCTCCAAAGACTTTCATCCTTTGAAAGTTTTTTTGGTGAATTTATTTTGTGTACGTTTACATTTAAAAGTCTTTGGGGCGCTATCTATCTTTCCGGTTCAGTGCGTGAGAGAATCGAAGTAAATACCTGACATTGTATGCGTTTAATGTCAAAGAAAATTTCTTTTTCGTGTTTTCTTTTTTGCTTGAGTAGTCATATTCATAGTAATGTATTGACAAGAGATTTTTACGCTTCAGTGTGCAATGAGTTTTTTGTCAAGAGAGTATAGATGCTTGTTCAAACTAATATCATAAAGGTAAAAGGTTGTGACTGCGTGTGTGCCTGCATTTGTTACTTCTTCACGCTCTAACGGCGTTGGTATCAGCTAAAAAGTATAGAATAACCATTCACTTCTGATCGCAGTTTCGCCTAAGTATTTAAGTTATTCCTAGGGACAAAACTCCCTAGATAAAAAGTTCCACCACCGGTGCGCTAAATTTAAACGAAGTCCTTTCAGATGTTTGAGCGTGAAGGAGTAACAAACATGCACATGTACGAAGTAAGAGATGACTCTAACTTCATAAGTTTGTGTTCTTTAACACGTTTACTTGTCAATACAACAGCCCAAAAAACTCCAGGTATTTATTTACAGTATTAATTAAAAATGTATCATCCCGTTCACAGTTAATTTAATTTTGCTCGCAAACTCAAATAGGCTTGCAAAAATAGCAATAAGAGATTTACAACTCATTCTTTGCAAATGGATTTCTTATGTAAAAAAATGTTACTGCCATTATTCTTATTCGCGACGTATATAAAATTAATTCCACCTTTTGACACGGTTCCATGAATTTTCCTCTCATAATGTTTTTATGACTCTGAAATCCTTTTACATGTGATAATTTGTTAGTAAATGAATAAAGGATTCCCAGGCACTGTTTTATCGTTTACATTAACGATATATACCTACTGCCGTACGGCGAGTTACCACTCTTACGTGTTGAAATCTCTACGATCCGGACTAAGCGTTTCGCCTCGTCGTTTATACCGCCTACATCGAAAGACTGGAACAATTTGCCTGCTGCGGTCTTCCCGTCCGTTAATAATTAATTTAGGTGTCTTCAAGGTTAGAGTGAATTGGCTCTTAATAAACTGCTCATCAACCATCAAAGATTGCATCACTGCTTAATGGGATCGCGATCAAGCACTAATTTATTCCAATTGTAAAGAAAAAATATCTGTCGACAAAAGCCTATCTCATTTTGTTCATTTCTCTCCTGAAACATCCTGGTTTGCCCTTTAAACGGCGTTTAGCGATAACCTTCCTCCTTCATCTCTGTGCTTATTGCTTCTACCGTAGTAATTGGGATTCATTTTATGGTTACTTTAACAGATATAAAAATGCAGTGAATGGATTTGGCCGGTTGTGTTTTAGGGGCTTTTTCTCTTTGAAGTTAACATGCAGAGAAAAATTTCATTCGTTTTGATTTAGTTTGCTTTCATGTACCATAATGTTATGGCCCATGTAATAAGTTGAGGCATTTTTCATAATGCCAGGATTTTTAAATGACGCGACGTTGACGCGACGTCAACGTCGCGTCTGCGCAATGTTGACGCAGCGCAGACGTTCAAGTGACGCCGACTCCTGTAAAACGCCAGTGGGTTAGCGGCCTTAGCGGGGTTTGCTAGTCAATCTCAACATTGGGTTTAGCACGCCTATGTCTAACATAGAGCATTAGTTTTTTTAGTAACAGCTATGTATCATCGGTTTTGATACAATAAGTAAAACGTTTTTAAAAAGTAACTTCGTGCTTCGATTTTAAAACTTCCATTTACGCTAAAATGATGAAGCCGAAACTTCGTATGTGTGTTATTTTTTCACGGTGGTCGAATGCTAGAACAGGATCATTTTTACCCCCGGAAATACATATTATGTTCCCCTACTTTCACGTAAGCTTAGCCACTGGCAGCAGCCATTATAAATTAGCGGTAAAATATAGTATTAAGACTTACAAAGTTATAGTTCCTTTAGTAATATAATGTAACTTTCAAACATTTGAAAACATACGTCCACACTTAAAACGCTTAGCCAGGGCGACGCCATCACAGTTATTATATTCACAATTACAAGGAAAGTTACTTAGCGCCGGAATGAGAACGGATTGTTTTAATGTAGATGCTATGATTGTTCATTTTCACAGGCATTTAATTTGCTATAAGAATAAGTGGCTACTTAATAAATATTGACAGAAGCTTGCGTGCCTTTTTGGGTAACAATCTAGCGATCTTAATGTTACTTAATTCGACTTTAAACATTATTTTTTTATTGTAGCACACTTATCATTTTTGTTGAGGTAGTATTCATCTAATGACTTGACTCCTGTTCTGTTGTGTAGGGAGGAGCAGAAGGGCGTGTCAGACTTTTACTGACTAAAACAGTTGTCCTTTCAGCAGAAAGTTCTTAGAACAAAAAAAACTTATATATTATTCTTATAATTAAACACTGATCTAAAAAAAATTTATGAACATTTTCAAAACACATTGTAATTAATACTATTTAATTTGGAAGAGAAAATATTCTGTTCCTGCTAAAAACGCCGATGGTGATGTGCTGAAAATACTCGATCTTAATAAGTAAATTGCTTGCCCTGGTCTTGACGTTTCGGCGACCTCTTCGAAGAAACTAAAGCTTTTGTCTGTGTGATTATGGACGAAGTTATCTTGACAAATAAATACTCATCTGCCTAGCCTTTTCCCAACTATATTGGGGTCGGCTTCCAGTCAAGCCGGATTTAGCTGAATACCAGTGTTTTACGAGGAGCGGCTGCCTACCAGACCTCCACAACCCATTAACTGGGGTAACACGGCATTTCATGGCAAGACTGGAGTCAGATTTACTGGCTTCTGACTATCCGTAACGACTGCCAAAGATCTACAAATGACAGCCGGGACCTACGGCTTAACGTGCTTTCCGAGGCACGGAGGAAACTCGTTATGTTAAGATGGTCACCCATCCACAGACCAACCTAGGCAAGCGTTGCTTAACCTTGACGATCGACCTGTGCGGCTGTTATTGTTTAGCCACGAGCTCCTCCGTGCCTCTTGTCCCTTGACAAATAAATACTGGAGACATATAATGAAGGACAGAACGATTGACGTGTGTTGAGCATGCCATCGTCCGGATGAGTCCATTAGATCTCTGTCTCTAATCGTTTTGATCTGCCTCATGACGAGTATTTGCTAAGTGGTCACGATTATTCACTAGCAACTTACTTTGAAATATGTATAAACCTCTGGATTCTGAGGTACCGTATTACAAGGCCGTATCCTAAGGCATTGCGATTACAATTGTACTTTTGTGTTGAATAAGTTAAATAACGACCCAGTTCTATAAAATTATCATTTTCTTGAATTGTTAAGAGTTCTATCAGTAATGATATCCCGATTCATCACTGATAGGACTATTATTACCAATAAGCAGTAAGTAGTGGCGGTAAGTCAATTAGCGCGCCACACATATAGCTCCTTAAAGTACTGAATAGCAAACTTTAGCTCATCGGTGTTTATATAGTATAGTATAGTAAAACGGGCTGATATCCGTAACTCCACGACTAAAGCGCGTATTCTGCGTAGGAGTCGGACAAATGTGTCACTATATCCACCCCAGCTCCTCAAGAAAAGCCAGCGGCTTTTAGGTGTTAGGTATATGGATGTGGATGTAGCAACTGACAGTATGGCATCATTGCTACCTTTTAGTGACAGGTGCTGTTTACTAAACTAGTATAAACATTGAAGAAACATTCATACATAGTCGGTACTTACATAGGCTGATTATCAGATGTCACCTTTACTATGTCGACTATATTAAAATAGACAAAAATCTCTTTACTTGACATAAAAATATAGCCTACCACCCGCCAGCGCCACGTGTTTGCCTAGTGCGACGTTACAAATAATTATTTATGTATAACCTTAAATGTATACATTTAAACCATTGTCAAGAAACACTTTACATATCTATTTCTAAATTCAAATGAAAATCTTTATAGTAGTTTTTGAGTTTATCGCGAATAGACAGACCCAGAGACGCGATGAGAGACTTAGTTTTTTAATACGTAAGAATGTTCGTTTATTTTCAGTTTCACGCAGATATAAACAAAAGCGTTAAGTACCATAAATCGTAAAACTTTTACTACGTAATGTACGGTTTAAGTTATCTCTTGAACAGCACTTACAGCATGCGCATACAGAAAAGGTACTTGTAACGTTATCCGAAAATTGCTGTTTAAATTCAACAATCTTTGCTTTATGACTCTTGTTGTTATATACATTTGTCTTGGGGATTTTCTTCGAATTGTAAGGATAGCTTAGCTACGTTTACATATGTTTGGGTTTAATGGAAATTCGCATACCTTGCCACGTTTGGGATACGTTTGAGTGTTAATAAAAATGTAAGTACGTTTTGTAGTAATTTTTTTATCTTGAGTCATTTTATATACTTATGGACTTTTATATAGATTGGTAATCATTTGGAACTAGAGAATTTTAATTATTATTTGGGCTTATGGCTTTTAAGAATGTAATAAGAAGTAGAAAAAATAAACAAGGCGTCTAACAATTTTAAAAGAGTATAGTTTCATCCTCGAATTAAGTCTGCATTACACGCATATAAATGTTAACATAGAAATATGTTGAGTTTATAAATATACGGTTTGATAGGATCTGCAATTCTTTTAAAAGCTGCTCTGTAAAATTGTAATCCATCGATTGATTGTAGAGCAAGGTGCAGTCGTCACGCTTGCCTGATATCGTCAGGAGACCACACTTCAAGTAACAATTTAAATAAAAAGTTGTTTGGCCAACTTTTAAAAAGAAAACAAGGATACCAGTGTATAATAATATAATATTGATTGCAATATTATATTCTATATAATCTTGATATTATATTTTTTATGCATCTGCCATGTCGTCTCCATCACTCTTGGTCTTAGAGCATAGGCTAATTGCTCTAAGCCGTTGGTTGACTGGCAGAGAATAACTAAGGCATTAAGTCCGCCTTTGTGCCTTTGTGTTGCAAGAAGTATTAAACAAGTAAATATGCCTAGCCTTTTTGTTATTACTTTTAACGATTCCTTTTATCAAATAACTTCTCATGCTCTGGGTGGAATTATAGGGAGTGTAGACTTTTCAGTATCTCTTTGCTGAAATGAGGAAAATAAATTAGAAATGTGGAAAACTAGATGAATCCGGTTACATCTAACGACTGCCTAGTTAACTTCCATAACTCAGTAACTGGGCAATAAGACACCCCCTTGGCGCTAGAGTAGGCGATACTTACACTTTGCATTAGATACTCAACTAAATAATTATAATAATTATTTGAAGAATCCTCTCACTCTCAGTTCGTGAAACATATGGCGCATCTGAAAACATGTTCTGAATTTGTATTTCAGTTGGATCAAGTTAATATTAAGTATAAGATAGATGTGCGAACATGCAAACAGTTACAAAGTCGTATGCAAAGTAGGTATGTTTATAAATATACAGCGTTCTGTGAGCATGTCACGCCATCTGCGATTTGCTTCAATGAGTTTTGATTAAAAGGACTAAAAGGACTGCATACAAACAACACAACTTTAAGATACAATGCTTGTAAATATGAAACATTTTAGCAATTTCCTTAAAATCTACAGATTTGATTGTATTAAAAACATTATAACAGTAAAATGTTGCTTGTAGAATAATATTACAAACCAATTTCCAGTTCCAATTTTTTATCTGTAAAAGTAACTTTTAGAAGCGTCTTCGTGATAATTATATTTTGTAGCACGGCTTTGTTATGTTTAGACCACACTAGATATCTATTTAGCATTTATCTTAAAGAATAACATATATTTTTCTAATTTGAAATAGTTGTAACGAAGTTTAAATTGAATCAAATGTAACTTCAGTGATTGCGGCTTTATATCCAAGCTCAAGGCAAAAAAGCAGAAAAATAATAATTGAAAACCAAAGAACAAAGAGATTGCAGCATAAAACAATAATAATGGAAGAAGTCAATAAAAACAACTGGTTGGAGATGAAGCCACCGCAGAGAATAATAATATAAAAACAATTTTCCTTCGTTAAAACGAGGCGCCTCGCAGTCTTCAAATAATCTCAATTCAAAAAGAAGCAAAACGCTGTCACTTTAGCGAATAAATCAGATTTTAAAACAGAAACAAACAGACAAAACAATACGAAATTGCAAAAGTTCAAAACAAATCCTGACGTAAAATACGTGGAGCTTGAAAGAACAAAATGGGAGGTCGGAACTTTGGAAATAGATCAAAATAAAATTGCTGTGTGGTACTTCTCAGGGAGTGGGTTTAAGTTTTCGTTTGCAGACGATATTTGCCCAAGTCTTAAACCTGAGACTTCTTGTTTACTGTTTACTGTTATCAGGAAAGAGTGAATGAATTTTTAGAAGCCAAAAAAGGTTGGAATGAAAGGTCTAGTAGATATCGTCAGCGATAAGACTGCTATTGTACTCTTAGATTTGAGCTCGTGTTAAAGAGTTGTATAATTGTTGTGGTGTATTCATCATCATCTGCCTAGCCTTTTTTCCCAACTATATTGGGGTCGGCTTCCAGTCAAGCCGGATTTAGCTGAATACCAGTATTTTACGAGGAGCGGCTGCCTACCAGACCTCCACAACCCATTAACTGGGGTAACACGGTACTTCATGGCAAGACTGGAGTCAGATTTACTGGCTTCTGACTATCCGTAACGACTGCCAAAGATCTACAAATGACAGCCGGGACCTACGGCTTAACGTGCTTTCCGAGGCACGGAGGAAACTCGTTATGTTAAGATGGTCACCCATCCACAGACCAACCTAGGCAAGCGTTGCTTAACCTTGGAGATCGACCTGTGCGGCTTTTATTATTTAGCCACGAGCTCCTCTGTTTTGTGAAGTCCATTGTCCAATTGTTGTGGTGTATTATAAAGTACTATTCTTTTGTGTTCTTTATATACATTCAAAAATTTACGTATAGACTGACATGTATTTTCACAAAACATTTTCTTTGTGTACCTAAGTACAATTCGGTTCAATTTATACTTTGGACAAGTTAAAAAGCTTCAATAAGTAACACCGTTTTGTCTAAGTCATCGTGTTATAGGTTTCTTATGATCAAAAATACATTAGAAGTCTATAGTGTGTAATATATTTCATTCGGATTGAGGCTTAAGTAGATGAATGACGTGATCAATATAAAGGGACGTGATGTTTTTATCAATATTGGAAAGATGAAAAGCGGCAATTAAGGCTGCGATGCGTTCACGTAAGCCGTGATCGAGGTCCTGGCGTCAAGTTTTACGCGTTGCCTCTTTATCAAACATTGCGTTGGATGAACCAACAAGTTTTTAAAACAATGCTTAGGTTGACAATAGACGGGTCGGAAAGGGCTTTTTTAATGTTTTTTTTCCAAGGAATCTCGGTTTAAGACTGAGTTTCTTTATTAAGATGGTAAACCCATCCATATCTTGACCTCAGCAAATGAGGCTTCTATAACTATAAGCTCCTTTTTGTGTGTCAAGTAAACTTGTTTTCTTTCTTTTTCTTTGTATTCCGACCCACTTAAGAAACTAGGATTCTTTGAATTTCTAATATCATTTGCTCTAAGTGCAATCGAATCGGGCTTTTTCGCTCCCGCCTTATTTAAATTCAATAGAGCAGCTCCCATTTAGAATTCAAACTTTCAATACCTATTTATTTTGTTTTTACGATATATGGCAATTCGGTTTTCAGTTTTTTTTTCATGATTAAGTGGAACTCGCAAATGGCAAATCACCTTCGGTGGCCATCTGTCGTCCGGGGCTTCAAGAAGTCCGTTACCTCACCTGTGCGACCGTCTCCTTCGCTAGCGTTCCTGCTTCGCGGAAGGAGGCACCAGCATCACGTTCTCTCTAGCTCCGGACCATAGTCCTAACTAGGACCCAGCACAAGAGATCGTCGCTGCCATTTGCCTCCATAAGAACACGACGGCGCTCCGCCCAAGCGGGTCACACCACCACCGTATGTTCCACTGCATAGTAGTGAAACAGCTAGTATTTTTTTTATAATTAAACAAACGTACCAAGTGGTTACCAAGAAAGAGAACGTAAAAACACTTTTAATTATGAAGTCTCGCATCAAACGCTAATTAGGACTTACACATATGATAGTGGCACAGTCCTGAAGTCAGCACTCCAATTATTCCGCTCAGCGGCCCGGAGGATTCCCAACTGCAATTCGACATAATTCCACTGATAAGTTTATTTTTTCATAAATCGTTCTAATGGATCCCTGTGCTTTAGATAGCTTCATATTTAATAAATAAACCCATTTTAGGACCATTTCTTCTATGTCATTTATTTGAGTGAGTATCTGTTATTCTTCTATTTTTTGATGTGAGAAAAAATCTAATAACTTATCCCGTAATAGTGAATCCTAGGCGTTTCTTCCAGCCGAACCCGTAACAGGTATCTTCCGAAACACCCTTGTCCGACGGCGGTTTTATTTTATAGACACTGTTACTGCATATTTAAAACCAAATAATAAAAGTATATACCAGAAAAGCAAACAAAATAATGTCATATATCTGCAAAAAAAAACTTCCAACTTACAAAACGACTATAATTATCCCGTAAAGTGGTACCAGTCGTCTAGTTACCTAACTAAATAACTTCCAGCTTCTTGAAGTAACTCTAAGGAAACTCCCATTATCTCTCACCGTCACATATCCTTATGAAAGTAATTAATAAAGTAGCTCTTAGTTTTCCATTTTGCGAATATACTTCGCAAGTAAGAAGTGCACTTCGTCGTTATATAATTTTAAAATTTAATCTTTTCACCCGCTTCAGTAAGTTTTTGTGCTGAATTAAATAGTCTCCGAGGAAATTCCAACCTTTTAAAGTTGGAGTAATACTCGTACCACGATGATTTACGTTGGCACTATTTTACGGCATCGGAATGGCTGTTACCACAGTTTTGCTGAATACCCATTTCAGAGACCAACAGGTAGATAAAAAATGATTCAATTTTATTTCGTCAAGTGGAGCAGTGGTGGCCCAGAAATAACTGCCCCAACTTAGAAATTTAAGGTCGCGGGTTCAAACCCAGCCAGCCCTTTGTGTAATTTATTTCATCACTGCTGCTGCTCTCAAAATGGTGAAAAAAAACATCGTGAGGCATTTTCGAATATCAAAATTTTAGATTTATTTTAGAGGATTACAGCCCATCCCTCTTCTAGAGAGGAGGCTTGAATCCTAGCAGTGTAATGTTACAAGGCCTATAACAAAGAAAGAGTCAAGTGACATTCATATAGTCGGAGATACGTCGTATAAAAAAAAAAAAGTCAAGCAAATAAGACACTATATAGTTATTATCTAGTGCTAGAATACAGCTTTGCTCCAGTCAAAGTGAAGGCAATTCTCGAGTAATGTTTTATGCTGTCAAATATCTACGTAATAAAAATTTATTTGAGCCAGGTGAGGAAGCAATAACAACGTCAAAATACATTACGTCTACAAAATAAATTGGACAAGTGATATGGGTGCCGTGTCCAGAATGAGGACCATTATTACACCGTTTTATGCGTAAAAAACAGAATAATTGAAATTCTAGTTCGTACTAATGTAAAAATTGAATAATAGAATATTTCGATGTCTAAATTTTCTTCATAGGTAGTCTTTTTTACATAGCATGAGTTGGGTGACAGCAGGACGAAAATATGCATCTTTAAGATGAGAGAAAAGGATAGATAGCTACATTGTATGAATCTGACAGCTGTCACCAAAACCATCCTATAACTTTAGTATCAATTATGGCTCAACAATTGACCTAAATGAGGGTTAAATCATGTTTAGTAGGTGGCAGCGCTGACAGGCAAATCACTTATGATAATGACATTAGTCAGACATCAACGTCAACCCCAAACGTAAGATGTCAACGTCATGTCGTCATTAACCTGACGGTTAAGTGGCGCCGACCGGTGCAGCGGTGGTGTGAATTTTCCTGAGCATCCTAATTGGGATCTGGGGTTATGGATTGGATTCCAAAAGAGAAGCTCATGACCCCAGAACGAAGGCATCGCCTTCATTGCTATCGTTATGTAGTGTGTGTTCGTAATATTTTGGGGTTTAGTCAGTAAAAGTCTGACACGCCCTCCCACTCCGCCCAAGAGTGGTAGAAGTCATTCTGATGATTCCCTACATGAAACAAAACACCCTAATTGGGATATAAGATACTTTTAGCGCCGTAGAGCTTACCTTCACCTGGGGTAACAAAAACAATTTTTCAGCGAGCGAAGCCTTTGTAAAGAAATAATCTCTTAACAAGAAATGACCAACCCTAGAAAAGTTCTCAACGAATGCTATGAAATGGGAAATGCGTTTTGCGCGTAGTAGGTACTCGACCAAGTTTTAAGTGAAACGACGCTGCTTAAAATGTGGACTGAATAAAAATATTGAAGTTTGTTTGAGAGGGAATTTAAAACTGTTGGAGCGAAATAAACATAACATTAACGTTTTACTCCATCTAGAAATTCATGTTTTTCCTGAGTTTGAAATATGAAGAGTGTAATCACAGAATGGCCGAATAAATTGCGGCCATATCCAATCTGATTATGGAGTTACAATAAGTTTATCGGGCCTATTATCAGGAAGTTCGTTTCGTAAAGAATTGTCATAATTTATCTTCCGGACCGTGAGGCTATGATTGTTTTATTTCTTTGTTCTCTCTGCAAACTGATGAGAATGGATTTCTGTCCAATTATTTTATTGTTTACTCTGTTGTTTTTTATAGGATTCTGAGACAAACTGGCATAGCATTTACTTTTGTAATAAAAATATTAAAGAAAAAGAAGTAGGTACTTCAAATTAATAAGCGTCTTGTTCCGCACGTTCCGCAGAATGAAAATTTCAATTCAATCATTCGCGAGATTAGCAAACAGCTAGTCAGTCAACTCTTCAGATTGGTAGAGAGTTGGGCATGTTTTGACCAACGAACCAGCATTGCCATTCAACGTGACAAAGCTGCCAGTGTTCTGGGCACTATGCTTGTTGACACCGACGTGGATAAATTTTTTGATGCCCAGTAAATCCTCCCTTTATTCAGTCTAGTATTGATTGTTTTTCAAGCCGAAAGCCAGGGTGTTTTTTTCCTTTATGTTTTCGTTTTCCACACTTCCATTTTGAAATGAAGGCATGACGGTGGATGTCCATTTTCCTGATGACGTTATGAACGCTACATACTAAATATTGATGATCCAGCGCATACCATTCACATTGATTACTGTGGGTCCAGAACCCCGTGTTTTTTCCGCTTCGAAATCACATTCATATTTTATTTAGATATCTTCCTTTGTTGCTTCATTGGACCTTTATTTGCAATGTTTTAGAAACGTTTGCTATTTTTTGTACGTTTCTGTTCCGGTATCTACTGATTGCAATATGGTTCTCGTTATAGTTTTCAGTGATGATTTGATTTTTTCACTTAGTAACAGGCCAAATTTTTACGGGATTTACTCCCGTTTTACCTTAACACGAGAGAAATAATTGGATAATTTCCCACCATCCTGTTACTTAATGTGATCTTGATAATTTGCCCACTATTTCACCTGATGATAAGCGATGACTTGGCCGACGATAGAATAGGCTAGCCTAGAAGTAACCTATTCACTCTCGCCTAAAATACCTCTAAGCTATAGCTACGATAAAGAATTCTACTCCTTAGCTTTACGCACAATAAATGTGTACACATTGTGATCAAACGCGAGCTATCAATAATAAAAAGTGGCAAAGCAAACCTTACCACTTATTACGAGAATCGATAAGCAACTCCGATAAAGCACTTACACACGAAAGTTAGGAGCAACTTTTTCATTTATCTTCAGAGAATTCATTCGGGCATTATAATGTGTTTTATTAAATTTAGTGGGAGATTTAGTATCAAGTTAAATGTGCACAGCAAACTTTGAGGTCTCCGCTTGGGAAGATGGCATCTGTGCCAAGTTATCCATTTCAGTGAGTAGGAAATGTCGCATTGGGAGGCTTAGATTCCGTTTTTTATTTATATACCAATTTTTTTTGGATTTTTATCATTATCGATGTTAATTCATGAATCCCAGACCGGTCTCATTGGACCGCGCTGTTATTGTTTTACTATTGTGTCTCGTTTCGCGGGTATTGATAGGTTAAAGATCGGGCAAAGTGGAGAAAACTCAGTCGGAAGGCGGACCCTGGCAATGGCCGGGATTAACGCCAGGTAGAAGAAAAAGAAGAAGACTTTTGGTGGAAAATCATCAAATTATGATTTCTCTTGTTCTGAATGTAGAGAGAGGAAGCATCGAACTGTTAATTGATTAAAACCCACCCTTGTTTCCTTAGTTACCGTTTGCGTTTCAAGACCGCGGTGACATTTTTTAACAGTTCTGTACAACTGGTAGGAGTAATAATAACAGCATAATCAGCCTTATAATGGTCCCACTGCGGGGCTTAGGCCTCCTGTCTAGGAGTGAGGATAGGCCGTTATCCATCACGCGACTCTAGGAGGATTTTGTGATATCAGGAGACCGGTGGATTTTGTGATATTAGGAGACTAGTGGATATTGGCTAGGGGCTATTTTCTGTTTGTGCTGTTCATCTGGCAAACCCCCCAGGTTTGCTAAAATCGCCACGCTTGGCATACAGGTTGGTGATCGCAATGTGGATGTTGAAAAATCACAGCACAGAAAATGCTACTGCCCATTCTCTGGTGTGTCCTTTACTCGCCTTTTACGACACCCACGGGAAGAGTTGGGATGGTGTAATTCTTTGCGTCCAGACACCATACTTAGAATTTTTGGTTTAAAGAGATACCGGTTTCCTCATGATGTTTTTCTTCATCGTTTTGAGTACCAGTGGTCATGAAGTAAATTATACTAGGGAATGTACCTGACTGGGTTGGAACTACCTACACCTTGTTAATAAGTTTGGGTCGTTACCACGGAGTCACCACTGCTGGTACGAGTATTAAGGGCTAATTTCTTTGTCATAAACAACGATAATAAGAACATGATGTTCCTGGTTTGGAACATCAAATTTCTGGTAAAATTTTACTGCCACGGACGGAAAAAACCTCCAATAATAAAATTAGAACAATAAAGAGGAAAACGCCATGACTTATGTAAGTTTTAACATACTCTCTCATACACACTTTCTAAAATTCAACTCTCCAAATAAGACACGTTCTGCTTCAGAACAAAATGGCCGTACAAAGGATATATTCTACTAAAACTTAGCTTAATATTATATGAATATAACCTCATAAATCAACAGAACCTAATGTATGAACTAATACCGGCGCTAGATTAGTTCTGCTAGACGCTTACATTGCGGTTAGCGCTAAAGCTGCTGTATTCCAGATGCTTTGTCTACAACGTTTAGTAAAGGCGGCGTAACATTAAGTTTATAAATCGCTGGCTATCTAGAGACAAATGCGAGCTTGTGGCTAATAATGCAGTGCTGAAGCGCTTTAAAAACTTTAAAAAAGATGGTTTGATGTTCTGGGGTATTAAGTACTGTCTTAATGTGTGGACGGAGTTAGTTGCTAATGACATCATAAGAGATGATTTAAGACTTTGGTCTCGATGTAAAGGGGTAAGAAATGCTGGCATTTCAGTATTTTACAGGATGCAATTTGGAGACTGAGTGTAGAGTGTACACAAGAATCGCATGACTGGATTCTGCTGTCTCCTTTTTACCGTCGTACAACCCGACATATAGCGAGTATTCTTACGTTGTAGAAACCTCTACAGTTCGGATTAAGCGCTTCGCCTCGTTGTTTATACCGCGAACGTTGAAGGGCTGGGACAATTTGCCTGCTGCGATGTTCCCGTCCAATTATAATTTAGGTTTCTTGAAGGCTAGAGTGAGAGAGACTCTTAATAAACTAGTGAACTTCATCATCAACAATAGCATCACTGCTTACTAGGCAAAAGGTAAGTAAACATTGTTTTAGTTTATTTTAAACGTTTCCTGACACTACGAATAACTCCTGTATCGTGTAACTCACGATAAAGGAGTTTAATACCATTTAAATCCACACTCACAAGACACTTTTAGAGGCATGCGGAAAAGGGTGTAAAACACCGCATAATTCCGTGGAAAAGGGAGTTTCTTCCGAACAGATGGGTGTTTGGTTGATTTCGGTTTGGGTTTGAGTTTTTTCTATTCGCGTGATGAAGTCTTATAACAAAGAGGAGAATATCGAATTTTAGTTCCTTTATTACGTTATAGGACACTACACACTTAAACTCGAAATATCTATTTGTCAGTTAAATAAATATTTGTCCTGGGCGAAAATCGAACCCACGACACAAAGCACATCCGCCAATTGTCCAACTTCTACGCCAACTGTGCTGTCTGGATGCCTTAATAGATGGTTTCCAAATTTAACAAGACGAATATGTACTCAGACGTCGACAGGGGCTATTAAGAACTTAATCGTAATGGTTTTGCAGAGCCATCATAGGCGCTCTTTAACGAGAATATTATAGATAGCAGTGATAAATGACTTCACTAAAGTAGTTTCTAATATAATCCCTGACATGTTTACCAAATGTGAACGACACACAGTACCTATAATGTTTGATGTTTGTTCATCAGTTATTTATTTATCGTTTATTTCAAGTATTAAACCATAGAAGCGTAAAGAGCTGAACGTATTTGGACATTTGTAAAACAAATGGACAATATTGTTAAGGCTGCGTGAATATGCTGACACTCCTTCTCACTCCGAAGGAACGGAGTAGGGGTTTAGTCAGTAAGGGTCTGACACACCCTCCCGCTCCGCCCAAGAGCGGGAGAAGTCATTCTGATGATTTGAATGACAGACCCCTACCATAAAAAAAAAATTAAAAACCCTTCGGAGGGAAGAGTTATGGTGACTTACCAACTCAAATAAAAATGTATTTCCTCATAATTACAATACCATGGATTGGAATACAGGATAAGTATTTTCACTTTTTATTCCACTAATTGATATTCCCTTGGGATTTTTAATTGAAACTTTATGTAAAAAGTTCGTAAGTGCAGAAAAAGCGTTTTGCCTCGTCGTATATAGCACGTACATTGAGGGACTGAAACAATTTGCCTGCTGCGGTCTTCTGGTCTGATTATAATTTGGGCGTGTCTTCAAGGCTAAAGTGGATAGGCTCTTCATAAACTAGTGCGCCTTACCATTAACGATTACAACACTGCTTACCATCCCATCGCATCATCGGTGGGATCGTAGTCAAGCACTAGTTTATGTTACACTAGCTTTCACCCTCGGCTTCGCCCGCGTGGTGTGTTGATAAAAAGCAGCCTATAGCAAAAATAACAAAATCGAAGAATAAATAAAATATTACGTTTCATTTTTTTTTTGCTGTTGACCGGGATAAAAGTGAAAGTAGTCTATATGTTAATCCAGGGTATAACCTATCTACATACCAAATTTCAACTAAATCGGTGCAGCCGTTTTTGCGTGAAAGAGTAACAAACGTCCACATATCCTTTCTCACAAACTTTCACATTTATAATATTAGTAGGATAAAAAAAGCACTAGTATACCTACACATAAGCAGCTTAATAGTGTTCCCACTGATAGGACTCAGGCCTGTTCTCTGTGAGATTGGTGAAATAAATTACCCTGCCCGAAAACTACGTCTAGACGAGACTTGTGTTAGGCACGAACCAACTTTACGTACCATTCCCTAATAATATATCAGAATCGAAGGGCCAGGAAATTAAGTTCTCATTTGTAATCCAGAATCAAACTCACTAGCGTTTAATGGAGCGTCGAGAGGAGGACCTTAGAGTAATGGAGGTCAATATATCACGGATGGAAATGATTTAGACGCTCATCAGTCTTTGGGCCTTCAACTGTTGCTAAAATCGGTGTATCTTTCCCGATTTACTTGAAGACTGGCATTTATATTTTTTGAAGGTGGGAAATCATGAGAATGACTTCTCCAGCTCTTGGGCGGAGCGGGTTGTCAGACTTTTACTGACTAAAACCCGGGTGGTGAGCCCGAGAGAAAATCAAGCGGGCGTGTCAGACTTTTACTGACCCGGTTCTTTGTTAGTTCTTTGCCTTCGTTCCAGGGTCTTGGGTTTTCCTTTCAGAAGTCAACCCATGGCCCTAGAGGTTTCGACCTTGATGGCCCCCTACGATTTTGCTAACATCTCTTTGCGGCGTGCGTGGAACGCTACGCGCCGTTGGCGACTTGGACTCGGTCCGAATGATTACCGGACTGCCGCAAGACTTGCTTTTATGTTGTTTAGTAATTACTAGCTTTTGTACAGTCAGCACCAAAAGTCGATGAACAGAATCAACATAACAAAAGATTTTATTGTGAATAGATGAAACACATTTTATAGCAAACAGGTGTTTTGTTATGTTGATTCTGTTCATCGACTTTTGGTGCTGACTGTACATGATTTCGTCCGGGTGAATGTCGTTTATTGGTTAAATCAAAATTGAAGTCAGATAAAAAGTAACCTATGTCCTTTCGTCGTTCAAACTTAATCCGTACCACCAAATATTATCAAAATTGGTTCAGTAGTTTAATCGTACAGGCATAACAGTTAGATAGAATTACTTTTTTTAGACTGCAGTATTTTTTGAAAGAGTTACCGCGGCCCTGGAATGCGAAGGGCAATTGAAGAATCACAGGTGAGTTTTAGTCAGTAAATTAAACACACCCTCTCGTTTCGTCTGGAACAGGAGAAATTATGATGATTGTCCACATCAAAAAAATATGCTTATACCACATTTCCTAAATCAAAACCATCATAATTTAAACTATCCGTCTGAATAGTTTCACAGGGCGTGAAACCTAGACACGTAACCATTTAGTTTGGAGGTGTTGTACGTAAATCAACTGTTCAAAACGTTCCCTCATCATATTACACGAGATGCAATGCAAATATACAGAACTTAGACAGATATTAAATGAGTTTGAATACTGACGGGACACGTTTTAGCTGTTTGTGGGATAGTTTGAGGCGATATAAACTTAAAGTAAGATTATACTGACGTGTGAAAAGTTAAAAATACACTATTTTACAAGCAGTTAGGCCGTTACTTACATAAGTAAAGAATTATTTATCATTTTATCAACCTAGTGATGTATCATTTGCAATTTATCCCTAATCTTTTTTTTAAGAGAAGGAAACCATCAAATAACTTTTCTACTTTTCTCTCTCTGGGTGGAGAGAGGGGGAGTGTCAAATTTTTACTAATTGAAAATAAACAATGTTTCTTCAGTTGTCATTTGCGTACCATGGCCCACAGGGGCTGCATAACAAATCCGCAGCTCGTGCATTTAGATTATCCCTTATTAAGAACACTATGCATGTAAACCGCACATACATAATGCGTTTAGCTCCGCCCACATACTCAAGGTCATTGCCGGCTCTACACGCCTTAACTTGAAAAAACCGTCCACGACAAACAATTTTTTGTTCAACTCCTAATAGAAAGATTGAAGGCAGGCGATAGACGACACAATAACGAAACATTGCGAATAGAATGTTATCACCTTTCGCTCCAAGAAATACAATACTTTGTCAAAGTCTTCCTTACTTTAGCTCCTTGTTTTGAGATAAAAAGACGCTGGAAATTTTGTTGCGTAAAAGATAAGTGGGTGTTTTTTTTCATCATCATTGTCGTTTGAGTATAACGAGATGTGGCAGAGTTATTAGCATTTTATAGGAAGCTACTGGAAATCGACTTTTGCGTTAGATAATGTTAGGTGTCGTTCATGTTAATTACATGAACGGCACTTATTGTCCAATTACAAAAAAAAAATTGTTGAACTAGAGGTTCTGGCGGTCTAACTGTACTACCATAGATATTTTAGACACTAGTGATAAACTTCATTTTGTAATAACTTTTTATTTAGTTATTAGTTAAACCTGGAACGAAATACTAATCCCCGTACTAAATATAGATCACGTTTTGGAATAAGGAGATTTTTAGGAGGATGTTATATTAAACTAGACTAGTAGTAATCTATCACAATTTGCAGACTATGACGTAGAATGGCTCCTTGGCTGGAGAAATAGTGATTATTACAACTGTGAAATGTCTGCCGCTGGACATAGGCGCTCCTTAAGCATTAACAAATCGACCTGTCCTGAGTGTCACTAGACTTTTGTGGCTTTCATCGGGTCACCGTCATGATTAATACTGGGTGTACGAAAGCTGTTCCAATTTCACTAATACCATCTAGCTAAAGTTCTATTTTAGCGTAATGTATCTCAGTGTGCTGTGGGATTTATTGAAAAAGTTACCACGTCCTTGAAATGCAAAGGGCAACTGTAGGAACATAGGTAAGCTTTCGTCAGTAAAAGTAGCTGTATGCGGGTTTTAATCAATAAAAGTTTCAACAATGCTTTTGCTTTTGAAAGATTTTTCAACAGCCATCCATTTTCATCGTGTGACTTGTTTGGTCAATCGGAACGGAAGGTTCTGGAGTGGCGAATACGTACCGGAAGACGCAGCGTAGGAAGACTTCCCATTAGGTGGGTCGATGACCTGGTGAGGTTTGCGGGAAGCCGACGAATGTAATACGGACAAGACCGGTTGTTGTGATGACGCTTGAAGGCGACATTATGTCTAACAGTGGACGTCTTCAAGTTGATATATGATGATGATAAACTTTGGTTTAGAAACGTCGTATTTCTGCGTTATACTAAAACTAATTCTTGTTCTTGAGTATCTTGTCAGTATAATTGTTCGTTAAAGATATATGTGTCTGGATTCTGGCAACGAACTATTTAGGGAATTACATTAATTGCGTCTAAGTCCCGGTAATGACGTGTTGATTACTGTTGTTGATAGCAACTTAATCCAGGATTAGACTATTGTCGCTTCTACCAACTAAGTTTACCGTAAATTAGATTAATGTATTAATACAGTATTTCCTTGCTTAGTCTAGCGGTGTAGTTTTGAAAATATGCTGATGAAAACGGTAATGGTCTAAGATCCGAAGAAGAATTTTATACCTGATTTGTTATTTGATTATAATTAAGATTATATGCTAGATAATGCTTAAATTAATACATTGCGAATAGGTTGCCGAGCTAAATTTGGTGCGAATGGTGTTAAACAATAAACTATGTAATCAAAAATTTTTCATCAACTTACCTCATTTGTTATTTATAAAAGTCGAGCATTAGCTGCAAGAATGTGTCCCAAGGAACTAAAAAAATAGAAGTTGCCGTTTTGTTTTTGGTGCAAACTATGGAGTTGCCTTGCATAAAGAGCTAAGTAAAAGTTGACAACATACCCTCATCTGTTATTTAATCGTGTTATATATCAAATTAAAGGCAATTTTATTACTAATCCAACCGTATGCAGTTGCCTTACCAAAAGTGGTGCGTATCCAGAGTTGCCTATATTTAAGATGTTAAATTTTCTAAGTCTGATAGAAAAGCATTGCAGCAATTTTCCACACTCAAATGTATTTATATAATTGTGAATTAATAAAATGTTCCGTTCAAAATGTACCTCGAGATTTTTTCTATCACGCAAACGCAAATTAAATACTGACAAAAGAAAAAAGAAAGATTATGATAAGCTTTAGGGTTAGCTAAGGTTGTTTCGTATCTACTTACAAAAATACTATAAGTAGTACATACTTACGACAGACGAATTTTTTTTTTTTTACCGAAGCTGTGTTTTTATTATTATTGGCCCCTCTGCCATACATAAAATAACTTGTAGAGAAATATTTGATGTTGTGAAGATTAAAAACCCCATATTCATTCACTCAGCATTAAAAAATATCATAATAGTAGATAATGATACAATTGTGTAATGTGGGAGATTGACGTCGAAGTGGTATTAAGACCCGAGCCTTGGCGAGGGTCTTAATGATGATGATGATGATGATGATACTAACAGTGCCTGTAATTATAAGAATTGACATAAGTTGCATTCTGTTTTACAACAATCTGATAATGGTTTGGGGACGCATAGAGGGCAAACATCTAAACATTGATTTGATTCAAAAGTAAAACTAAATGCAAACGTAATTTATATATAAATAAATCTTGTCAGCCTATTGTTATGTCCTGCACTCTCTACCCAGTGGCAAAAAATAATATCTTTCTATACTCTCCACTAAGGTGGAATATTTACAAATCAATCACTAATGACGACCACGGAATATTTCGATAATATTGATAATTCTTTAAACGTAATGTGCCACACTGTAGAGATTGCCGAACATTGTAAAAACCTAATATGTAAATATGACTTTAAAATTGCAACATTCAACATTCGAAGCCTACGCCGCAACCTGAACAGTTTTCTAGTGTTACTACAAAGACTGGATCTAGGATTCGATATAATAGTCCTTACCGAATGCTGGTTGAACGATAATGCAGCAATAGGTCAAATCGAAGACTATACATCATACGCGTCAACTAAACACACAAACCAAGCCAGTGGTGTAGTAATATACGTCAAAAGCTGCTGGACTCCAGTAGTAACCGAACCTAATCTTCTTGATGCAGACTGCTTGCAACTTCATATTCCCAATGTGTTATCAATTCTCGGTATTTACAGATCTCCTTCATTTAAGGACACAAATAACTTTACTCAATCACTAGAAACGGTCATCATGAACATGCCTCATAGCCCCTGTCAGGTTTTAGCTGGAGACATTAATATAAACACTCAACGGCTGGAGTCTTGTTTTGATTATGTTTGCCTTATGGCGCAACTAGGTTTCAGAGCTGCTATTAACAAACCGACCCGTAACGAAGCATGTCTTGACCACATCTTCATTAAAACTAAGGGAAAAATAGAGTCCATCGTATGCCCTTCATCGGTTACTGATCACGACCTGGCTATGACCGGAATTAGCACAAAAGTCCCCAAACCCCCGCGAGAGAAAAGATTTCTAGTTAAACACGATTTCGAATCTATTGAGCTGGAACTACAAGATACAGACTGGTCTAACGTTACGGGAGAATCATGCCCGAACGCTGCAGCTCTCGCATTCATGTCCAGCTTGTCATCTATTATTAACCGTAACTCTAAAACAATTCAAATAAGCAAACGCAAGTTTACGCTTAAGCCCTGGATGACCCCTGGTTTGATCAAATGTTCCTTGCATAAGGATAGGCTCCACATGCAAGCCAAAAATAATCCCCATGACCCTATTAAAAACCACATATATAAGCGTTACAGAAATTTCTATCAAGAACTCCTACGTAAACTAAAAAACCAACACGATAGAACTAGAAAAAAATAAAGATCATCCCAACAAACTTTGGAATTCGATCAAAAGAATTTCCAATCACGTTGCAACTAAAAGCAAGTCGCACAACCTTTGCCAAACTAGAGACAATGAAACTGACGCACTAGACTATTGCAATCAATTTTTCTCCAATGTAGGACAACGTCATGCGGACAAAATATTAACAAAACTTAACGAAACACAAACCTCACTAGCATCTAAAATTAAAATTTCTGATTCTCCTCTAAACTCATTCTTTTTGCATCCGACAAATACAGATGACGTCGAAAGTCTTATTCTTCAACTCAAAGACAGCAGTGCCCCAGGCCTTGATGGAATAACTAACCGAATGGTAAAACAAATAAGAAACTTCATTGTTGAACCGTTAACTCACATTTATAATCTAAGTTTGACCTCCGGAACTTTTCCTGATATATGGAAAGTGGCAGCTGTGACACCCATACATAAAGGTGGTACAACTGACGATCCCAACAACTTTAGACCTATTTCTCTATTAAGTACTTTCTCAAAAATGCTTGAAAAAATCATCAACAAACAACTTATTCGCTTCTTGGAATCAAATAACATCTTATCGAAACAACAGTTTGGCTTTCGTCAGGGCAGGTCGACCGAGCATGCTGTGTCACTATTGACGAAAATTGTCTCTGATCATCTCGACAAAGGATTATCATGCATTGGAGTTTTCCTTGACCTGGCGAAAGCCTTCGATACAGTGTCAATTCCAATTCTTCTGAGAAAACTAGAGGCAATAGGAGTACGAGGTATTTGCCTGGAATGGTTTCGTAGCTATCTCACCGGTAGAAAACAATGCACAAAAACCAATTCCTATACAAGTAACACCCACGACATTGCTTTTGGTGTACCTCAAGGCAGTATTCTTGGACCAACACTCTTCTTAGTTTATTTAAACGATATGGCCTCTATCAACATCGCAAATACAGACATTATAAACTACGCGGATGACACAGTACTAATCTTTTATGGTAAAACTTGGAATAGCGCAAAATCCACTTCACAAACTGGACTCCAACGAGTTGTAGAATGGTTGAACAGCAACCTACTAACCCTAAATACCTCCAAGACAAATTTTATGTGCTTTCATAAAACGGCTGTCTCTGCACCTCCACCTGACTTAGGGTTAAAAGTGCATACTTGCCAATCACCTACAGACCCCTACCTCAATTCAAACGTACCAATATGTGAATGCAATCAAATAAATAAAGTAATACGCACGAAGTACTTAGGAGTAATCATTGACGAAAAACTTAACTTCAGTGAGCATATTGCGGCAACTTCAGCAAGGGTAAGAAAGATCATATTCGTCATGAAAGAGCTAAGAGATGTGGCTCCATTAAAGCTTCTTAGGAAAATTTATATCACACTTTGCCAATCAATCCTATCTTATTGTATTCTAGCCTGGGGTGGAACTGCTTCTTCTCATCTCATAGGCTTAGAAAGATCACAACGTGCAGTCCTTAAGACTATGATTAAAAAACCTTTCCGTTTCCCTACCACTCTACTCTACAAACAAACTCAAGTACTTAGTGTTAGAAAGTTATACCATTTAAAAATCACTCTTCTTACTCATAAAGACGTACTAACATTAACAGACTACGAGGACATGGTAAGGAAGCGTGTGTTCAAGTTACCCATCATCCCCGTCAATACAGAATTCGCCAAAAGGTTCTGTACTTATATGAAAACCATTGTCTATAATAATTTCACCAAAATTCAGTGCTTACGAAACTTATCGCTGCGGGAAGTAAAGACAAAAACCGGGCAAGTGCGAGTCGGACTCGCGCACTGAGGGTTCCGTAGTAACTTACCTATAAAAACAGTTCAATCGAACAATTCGACAGTCTCGAAATGTACGTTTTTTGCAGTATAAACGGACGAATCTTTTTTTCCCGTCACTTTACCAATTGAATTGAAAATTGATTTTTGCACAGCTTCAAGGGACCACGGACCCAATTATATGGTGTTAATTTCAACTCAATACCTCTAACTTACCTATGAATAAAGTTCTATTCTCGAATCGAGCGTTGAAGATTTTTCAAAAAAATAATTCTTGTGACGTAACAACAAATTTTCAGTTTTCAGACTTTTCCCTATATGAGTGCTATAAAACGTTGCTTCATGCCAAATTTCAAGATTCTAGGTCGACTGGAAGTACCCTTTAGGTTTTGATTCCCTTGCGAGTACTTGCGAGTTTCAAAATATGCAGCTTAAATTGCTGTTTCTTTTGATTGCGTTGACATAGAAGTTTGATTTTGTTACAGCTTAAAGGTATTATAGACCTGAGTATTTGGTATGAATTTCAATTTAATACCTCTACGCGTTTATGAGGAAATAGGTAGTAAGTTTAAAATTATTAAAAAAATATATATTATGTGATGTAACTAAAAATTTATGGTTTTCGTAATTTTTCCTTTATCTATGCTATAAGACGTTGCTTCGTACCAAATTTCAAGATTCTGAGTTCACGGGAAGTACCCTGTAGGTTTTGATTCCCTTGCAAGTGTCGAAAATTTGCGGCATAAACGGCTGTATCTTTTGATTGCGTTGGCTTAGAAGTTTGATTTTTTCACAGCTTCAAGGGACAGTAGACCTGAGTAATTGATATAATTTTCAGCTTCATACCTCCACGCGTTCCTGAGAAAAAGGGTCTTGACAGACGGACGGACAGACGGACAACAAAGTGATCCTATAAGGGTTCCGTTTTTTCCTTTTGAGGTACGGAACCCTAAAAATCACCAAAGAATTAATGGATTGGACGTATGACAGAACAGAACTATTTATAAGACACTTGTTATAATTAAATATGATCTCATAGTTTTTAAATTTAGTTTTTTAGCTCTTAATTAATACTCGCATTAAATGCAATTTAGTTCTAAGTTTTTGTTACCTATATATCTATATAAAGCAATAGGTATATAAAATCCTTGAAAGCTTGCACTTTAAGTTTACTTATAGTATTTTTGCAATGTTATCTGAGTTTACTTTATTACTTCCTTCAATTATTATGCGCATACCTACATATATATATCTTTGTAACTCCAAAGAAAACTAATAAGCTTCCTGCGGGACAGGCCCCGCCTAGTGCAGGAAGTCTTCGATAAAGATGTTTTGTTAATTCAAGAATGAAAACAATATGTAATAGCATTACCCAAACCCTGTAACCTCGTTTTTCTTAATAAACTTTATTATTATTATTATCAGAAGAGTTCTTATTCTCAGCACATTGCTGGTAGTAGCTACATTTACGGGCCGGAACCAAGTAAATGCAGCGTTTAAATGTTTTCATTCAGGGGGTGAATTTTCGTCCTCCAACTGCATGAATTTTCTAACTATTCTGCATGTATTTAATATGGCAGCTTTTTGTAGGCTTATGTAAACGGATTCGTCTAAATCTATTAATGTTAAACTTCGGAGAAGATGGTTGGGGATTACGCCTGTTGTGGAAAGGACTATTGGTATTACGTAAACTTTTTCTTGTCTCCACAATCTGGTTACTTCGTCTTTCAGTTCAGCGTATTTGCTGATTTTTTCGGATATGGTTTTTTGTAGGTTGTGGGTATTGGGAACTGCGATATCTATGAGGTATGTGATTTTTTTTATTTTATCTTGAAGTGTTATGTCTGGTCTGTTATAGTGGATGGTCCTATCTGTAAGTATGGCGCGGTCGTAATAAAGTTTGTATGTATCATTTTCTAGGATAGTATCAGGTTTGTATTTGTAGTAAGGGGTGTCGGCTTTTTGTAAAAGACCATGCTTGATGGCTAGCTTTTGATGGATGATGTTAGCAACTTGATTGTGTCGGTGAGTGTAGTCTGTTTGTGTAAGTGTAGTGCACGCTCCGGTTATGTGTTGTATGGTTTCTGATTGAATGTGACACCTACGGCATTTGTCATTTGTGATGGTAGAGTCTTTAATAATATATTTTCTGTAGTTTTTTGTATTAATAATTTGGTCTTGTATTGCTATCATGAAACCTTCGGTTTCCGGGAACAGATTTCCTATTTTTAGCCACTTATTGGATGCTGTGATATTGATATGCGATTGTTCTAAATCATGAGGATGCCTACCATGGAGTACTTTTTTCTTCCAGTTTTCTATTTTTTGAACTTGTGGGTTAGTGTCGTTTATGTTTGGAGAAATTTGATCACTTAAGTTTAACGGTGTGTAGTTATAATCATTACAAGTGATAGCCCTATGTATGTCAGATGTGAGAGATTTTGAGTAGAAAAAAGTTTTAAGCCTAGAAATTTGTTTTTGCCATAAGTGACGAATATCGATTAGGCCTCTCCCTCCATTTTGTCTTTTGATGGTAAGCCGTTCGATAGCAGATTTAGGATGAAGGTTATTATATTTTGTTAGTGTAGTGCGTGTGAGTCTTTCTAAATGTTCGATGTCCGTTTTTGACCATTTTATAACTCCGAATGAGTAGGTCAGTATTGGTATGGCATAAGTGTTCAGAGCTTTTATAAGGTGCTTTCCCAATAGCTGTGTTTTACAAATTGCGTTCATTCGTCTACGATATTCGGTATTAAGAGTTTGTTTAATTGATTTGTGTTCGAGTCCTTTAAGTTGCTTGTATCCTAAATACTTGTAGAGATCTGTTGGTTCCATAGCTGCTATTGTGTCAATGTCATTAATTATATAATTGCCGGGTTTTACTTTGCCTCTTATAATGTGTAATGTCCTACATTTATCTAGTCCAAATTGCATATTAATATCGTGGCTGAATTTTGTTGTTACTTCAATAAGACTTTTCATTTCTTTTTCGTTTTTAGAATACAATTTAATGTCATCCATGTATATGAGATGTGAGACAGTGGTTTCTCCAGAATTATGTTTAAAATTATATCCGGCTTGGCACTGATTGAGTAAGTGGGACAAAGGGTTCAGGGCTAGACAGAACCAGAGGGGGCTCAGTGAATCACCCTGAAAAATACCTTTCCTAATATGTATCTGTCTAGTTACAAGAGTGCTGAGATGGTTTTTTAGCTGTAGTGTGGTTTTCCATTGTGTCATCACTGTGCGCAAAAACTCTATTATTTTGGGATTTATTTTGTATATTTTTAAAATTTGTAATAACCAAGAGTGTGGAATGCTATCGAACGCTTTTTGATAATCTATGTAAGTACAATGTAAGTTTCTATTTTTTGTAGTGGCATGTTTATGGATAGTCGAATCTATAACTAATTGCTCTTTGCACCCCATGTGGCCCCGTCTGCACCCCTTCTGTTCCTCCGCTATTATTTTATGATTTTCAATGTGTGAGTTGATTTTATTAGTTATAACCGATGTTAGTATTTTGTAAATTGTGGGTAGACATGTGATTGGTCTGTATTGGGAAGGCTCTGCTGTATGTTTAGATTTAGGTAGCATGTACGTTATTCCTGTCGCAATGAATTCAGGTATATTTTGTTTTCCTAGGACTATATCTGTAAAATTTTTTGCTATGATCTTGTGGAGTATTGTTAGTTTTTTGAACCAAAAGTTTTGAATTTTATCTATACCCGGTGACTTCCAATTATGTAATCTAGCTGTTATATTTGCAATATCGGACTCAGTTATCTGTTGAAATTCCATTTCGTCTATTTCGCGCCATTTAGTTTCTATTTCTGTAATCCAGGTTGCTTTATCGTTGTGATGTACTTGTTCTTCCCATATACCAGACCAAAATGTATCAAGTTGTTCTACTGTTGGAAATTCTATATTTTCCTCCAGTATTGTGTCGGTTTTTGGTTTATTCTGTAGATTTCTATAAAAGTTCTTTTCGTTCATTGCAAATAGGGAATTGTCATTTTTACGATCCTGGGCTTTCTTATATCTTTTTAATCTGTGAACTTTAAGTGCTAATTTTTGTTTCAATGTGTCTAAAAATTCTTCCGGTTTCCTATTCTCATTTTCATGTCTAGTATGTACGGTCATGTTTTTAAATAATGCTTCTACTCTTTTAACTACCTTGTTTGATCTATTTTTATTTATATACTGGGTTAGTCTACCACAATCGGCTCTAAGTTTTTCTATATCTTTTTCGAGCCTCTGCTGCCAAGGTGGTTTATTGTTATTTTTTGGTCTTATATTTACTGTATGTTCCGTAATTTTATAATTAAGTTCTTCAGAAATAACTAATGCTGTGCAATATACTAAAGTGTGTAAGTCTATTAATTGAGTTTCTTCGCTAAAATATTGGTTGAGTATACTTTGATTGAATAAATAAATAAGCCGGTTTAGTTTTGGTGTATACCTAAGTTTGGGCAACTTTGGTCGAGCTGCCTGATCCATCCCGGAATATTGCGTAAGGGCTGTTTTAAATTTGTCGTGTAATTCGTGTATTTGCGGATCTGTAAGATGATTTTGATCAATATTTGCAAGTATCTCAACGTCATTTTCTAGCGTTATAGTAATACTCTCGGTTTGCGTAGATGTATGTATGGTTTGTGAAAGTGATTGTGACTGGTAGAATGTTTCAGATTGTGTGTTAGAATCTAAGTGAGCATGCAATTGTAGTTCTGGTTGAATATTTTCCGTTGTGTTTTGTGTTTCCTCGACAATAATAGTGTTTTCATTAGTTTCTGTTTCTACTTGTAATCGTGTTCGAACTTCTTCTCTTAACTGATCTATTATTTCTTGTGACAGAAGTTTATTCCTAATTATTGTTCTACGTTGGTCTGAAATCCTTTGTTCCGTAACAGTAACCTCTGGGTATTGTTGTGTAAAAAGTTCATGCAGTTGTTGTCTGTAGGTTGTCATATCGGACTCTAATTTTGTGATATATAGATAAGTTCGCATGATAAATATGTTTACGTCTTTGCTCCATCTCATGCGAACTCTTGCTTTGCCCGCCTTGGTGGACGCGGGTAAGAAGGTAGATACCTCCCGCGCAACATTCAAGGACGGGGTGGGTCGGGCTATGTTAAAATTAGTACTAGAAGGTGGTGACGACGGTATAGATGGTGTTGATCTACCAGACGGTGCGTAAGATACTGTACTAGGACTATACGGTTCTACAGGGGTATTTGTCCTGTCCGTCAGTCTGTCACCATCGTCAGTGATTTCGGCTGTAGCATCTTTGTCGGTGGGAGCCCGCCTGCTCAACTCCTCACCGCTGACGGTTCGCATGCTGTGACACCCAGCGTCAGCTCCAGGTGCGCCCCGGCGATCGCCCCCGGGCAGCGGTCCTATACGTTTTTTCTTAGAACGTGTCTCCATTTTTAATGGGTTGCCAGAGCCACGTTAGCCACGCCAGTAATTTCGCATTCGTGTGTCCGCCCCCCACGTGATTAGATGGTCAATCAGGACGTGTGGTTGTTTAGGGGGCTTATTATTATTATTATTATTATTGACAGATACAGATAGTACAGATACGTAATATTGAATTTAATAAAAAAAGTTTATCATAATCCTTCTTTTTAGGGTTCCGAAGCCAAATGGCAAAAACGGAACCCTTATAGTTTCGCCATGTCTGTCCGTTCGTCCTCACTTAATTTCTGTGACCGGTATTCAAAAATGAATAGGGGTTTACTACAGTCATTTTTTGATAATATCAATAATTTCGGAAATAATCGCTCCGAAAGTAAAACACTATATGTGTGTCCCACCTCTAACATTTGAACCATAGGTTTAGAAAATATGAAAAAAATCTGGAAAGTAGAACTTTATAAAGTCTTTCTAGGAAAATAATTTTGAATTTAATGGGACGAACAATTTTTGAAAAATTGAGGACACTTATTGTAACGGACGAGAAACTACGGAACCCTACAATGAGCGTGGCCCGACACGCTCTTGTTGGCCAGTTTTTCTTTCATTTAATATAATTTTTATGATATTTTTTAATGCTGAGTGAATGAATATGGGGTTTGGGCATTCTCTTTTACGTTTTATTTCCTTAATTTCATCCGCACTATACAAATGAAGTAAGTCTCGGTATTTCTGATTTCTTATTATAATATTTGTCTTTTTTAATCTTAACAACATCAAATATTTCTCTACAAGTTATTCTATGTATGGCAGAGGGCCAATAATAATAAAAACACATATTCGGTAAAAAAAAAAAATCGTCTGTCGTAAGTATGTACTACTTATAGTATTTTTGTAAGTAGATACGAAACAACCTTAGCTAACCCTAAAGCTTATCATAATCTTTCTTTTTTCTTTTGTCAGTATTTAATTTGCGTTTGCGTGATAGAAAAAATCTCGAGGTACATTTTGAACGGAACATTTTATTAATTCACAATTATATAAATACATTTGAGTGTGGAAAATTGCTGCAATGCTTTTCTATCAGACTTAGAAAATTTAACATCTTAAATATAGGCAACTCTGGATACGCACCACTTTTGGTAAGGCAACTGCATACGGTTGGATTAGTAATAAAATTGCCTTTAATTTGATATATAACACGATTAAATAACAGATGAGGGTATGTTGTCAACTTTTACTTAGCTCTTGCAAGGCAACTCCATAGTTTGCACCAAAAACAAAACGGCAACTTCTATTTTTTTAGTTCCTTGGGACACATTCTTGCAGCTAATGCTCGATTTTTATAAATAACAAATGAGGTAAGTTGATGAAAAATTTTTGATTATATAGTTTATTGTTTAACACTATTCGCACCAAATTTAGCTCGGCAACCTATTCGCAATGTATCAATTTAAGCATTATCTAGCATATAATCTTAATTATAATCAAATAACTGTAATTTTAATAAGATAACTGTAATTTTTCGGCCCTAAGTTTCGAATCTAAATTAACATCGCACTTCCCCCAAAGAGGGTTATTGCATCATGTAGAGTCTAAACTAGGCGAGGGTGACATCCGAGGTGCTGCTAGGATTATCTTTAGCAGCGATGTGGTTGCGCCGGACTCTCCAGAGACACTTACGGCTCTGGAAAGCAAACACCCGACCCCGGCGGATGACCTCATCTTCCCTGATCCTCCCAATTCAGAAACCAATTCCCTCCAAATTTCAACCCAACAGGTATGTGCGGCCGTGTGCTCCTTTCGGAGTGGCTCTGCCGGCGGTCTCGACGGCCTGACGCCTCAACACCTCAAGGACCTAATGTGCGCAGGCGCCGGGGAAGCTGGCGAGTCACTTCTGAAGGAGCTGACGGCCCTCATAAATCTCATGCTCTGCGGCAATGTGAACGAAGCCGTCATTGATGTCCTTTACGGCGCAAACCTGTGTGCTTTGCGCAAAAAGGATGGCGGCATTCGTCCCATTGCCGTAGGGTCTACCTACCGACGTATCGCAGCCAAAATTTGCTGTGCATTTTATAGAGACGAACTTGCCAGTAAATTCCAGCCCCTACAGCTGGGTTTCGGATCCAAAGGGGGCTGTGAGGCTGCGGTACACGCCCTTTCCACCTACCTCAACAGCAACGAAGGTGAGGTCATTCTTAAGGTTGACATTAAGAATGCCTTTAATTCCGTGAATAGGGACACCTTGTTGACAGAAGCTCAAAAAGAAATACCCAAAATTTACAGTTTTCTCTACCAATGTTACAGGCACCCCTCTAAATTACTTTATAAGGAAAACCTATTAGAATCAGCAGTCGGTTGTCAACAGGGTGATCCTCTTGGGCCAGTCATTTTCAGTTTGGCAATAAACCCAATCATTCGGCAACTAAATTCTAAATTCAATGTCTGGTATTTGGATGACGGAACCCTAGGAGGTGATGTAGACACGGTCTTAAAAGATTTAACTTTTTTGAAAAATAAATTTGATTCTATTGGCTTACAACTCAACCTCTCAAAATGCGAAATTTACCTCACCCGATCGACTGACAGACAGACGACTTTAGCAAAATTTGACTCAATAGCACCAAATATCCAAATTACTGATAAAAATTCTCTTCACCTCCTGGGCTCCCCAATTTTCGATGAATCTTTTCCAACTTTCATTGAACAGAAAATACAAAATTTTAATGATGTCTCGGAAAGACTTTTTAAAATTAACATGCATTCGGCTTTCACACTCATTCGATACTGTTGTTTTGGGCCAAAATTTACATATACCCTCCGCTCCTCCCATCTTTGGAAACATCCACAACTTTTGGAAAAAGTCGATCAAATTATTAGAAACACTCTTTCTTCGATTCTAAATGTGGCTTTGGACGACCGAGCATGGCAGCAAGCCACGCTTCCCATTCGGCTGGGTGGCCTCGGCGTCCGCAAAATTTCGAGTATAAGTTTACCAGCATTCCTTTCCTCGGTGCACGGTACTGAAACTTTAACCAGGAATATTTTATCTTCCTCACTGGTTAATGATGAGGTACCGTGCTTGTCCGATGCATTGAATGCTTGGAAAATGGCTTGTCCCAACACGGATTTGCCCGACAACCTATCCTCGCAGAGACTGTGGGACGTGCCGCTCTGCAGTACTGTACGTAAAAACCTATTAAATACATCGTCAAGTACTGCTGAGCGTGCGCGTCTGCTGGCTGTGGGGGAATGGGAGTCGGGTTTGTGGCTTCAGGCACTCCCGTCATCCACCGTAGGCACTATGATGGATGACGCCTCGTTTCGGCTCGCTATCTGTTTACGCTTAGGCGCCCCTTGTGTTGCTCCACATCGGTGCCACTGTGGCGAAGCTGTCGACAGCCTCGGACACCATGGCCTGTCCTGCTGTAGGAGCGCAGGCCGCATAGCACGACACGCTAGCATCAACGACATTATCCGTCGAGCTCTTGTCACCGCTGGGGTACCTGCTGTACTAGAACCTAACGGCTTGGTACGTGACGATGGGAAGAGACCAGACGGTATGACGTTGGTGCCATGGAAGGTGGGTAGGCCTCTGGTGTGGGACGCAACCTGCGTCGACACCCTTGCGCCATCCCATGTTCCTAGTTCGGCGGGCTGTGCCGGCGCTGCCGCCGCGGCTGCTGAGTCCCTCAAACGGCGCAAATACTGTAATCTTATTGGTAATTACAGTTTTGAGCCGTTTGGGGTTGAAACTCTTGGGTCATGGGGTCCGAGTGCGCGTTTTCTTTTTAAAGATATTTCACGCCGTCTGATCGACACTTTGCGGGACCAGAGGGCTGGCTCGTTCTTCGCCCAAAGAATTAGCATTGCCATACAACGTGGCAATGCCGCCAGCCTTCTGGGCACATTTCCAGATGACAGCGATGTGGAGGAGTACTTCGACGCCTGAGTGTATATTTTATATTTGTATTATATGTACATAGCTAGGTTTAACTTAAGTTTTTTATTTAAATTGTTAGTATTTGTATATAGTTAAATTAATCAAATAACAGATCAGGTATATTTTCTCATACATTTCGTCTATCGGATCTCGTACTATAACATCAAACTGGTCTGACAATAATGATGTCAAATCTAACATGACGGACTGTTAGAGACGGTGGACTAATAATTAATTTTTAATGCGGGAATGTATAATATGAGTATCAATTGAAATGCTGAAAAATTGCCAGCCAAAACCAAAAAATAAAGTACAAAATATTTTTTGATACAAATTGTTTATTAATTTATGCAGAAAAATCTCGTGACAAGCTTTCATTTACCCGTCACCCGTTCTGGGATATTGTTTTTTTGACGAGCTTCAAAAATAATTACACAATTTAAAATGCACGTGCGTTACCCATTATTTTATACTATGGCGTCAAAGTTGAAAACTATTTGGGATCGGAGATACAAATTGAATGAAGACGGGAAACAATTTCATTTAAAAATCGTTGTATCTTTGTTCCTGAATTCATTACAGCATTGTTGCCATACAAAGAAGTGTTTCTACATCCACTACTGTTTAAATAAAATATAATTCATTGCTGGCTGCCAAGTTTGTTTTATTTCAAATTATCGAACAAAATAGCTTACCTCATTTATGAGTTTAATTTGATGACATGTATTTTTATATAGAGCATTTAAATAAAAGCGTTTTTTAAATTGTTTTTAATAATAGTCTATTCCTTATTTATAAGTATAAGGAGAAACTAGTATATCTTTAATGTGGATGGGTTATCATCTTAACATAACGAGTTCCCTCCGTGCCTCGGAAAGCACGTTAAGGCGTAGGTCCCGGCTGTCATTTGTAGATCTTTGGCAGTCGTTACGGATAGTCAGAAGCCAGTAAATCTGACTCCAGTCTTGCCATGAAGTACCGTGTTACCCCAATTAATGGGTGGTGGAGGTCTGGTAGGCAGCCGGTCCTCGTAAAATACTGGTATTCAGCTAAATCCGGCTTGACTGGAAGCCGACCCCAATATAGTTGGGAAAAGGCTAGGTAGATGATGATGAGTATATCTTTAATGTCTTTGAGGAGAAACTAACTGAATAACAATATATCAACAGTACTGTCGAAACTACAGGTACTAGGAACAATTTGGCCAGCCCTAAGAGGATTATCCAAAAGTCACCCCCTAAAGGAATAAAATAGGGGTCTATAGGTTGTATGGAAAACCTACTTTCAAGTGCGCGAAGGCGCTGGTTAAAGTTAGTTTATTCATATACAGCCAGATTCTATTTTGTTCAGCTATAACAGCTCTAGTATCTTGGACGATAAACTAACGGATTTATGCAGAACCGTCAGTATGCTGTTCAAATTGCGTTGCATAGCTACTATATACAGCTATATATAGCTTTAAAACTGGGCAGGACCCAAGTTATGGTAAGTTCCAGACATAAACTGTAGTTTTTAAAACTTGAACTAAGAGTTTTCCATGGTCACGGAAATTCCACTGAAATTTTACTGGCGCATACTTACTAGATAAAGCAAAATGTAATAAGGAAAATGAGCAAAGTTTTGGTAAAATGAAATAAAGCTTTTACTAGTTTTAAACTAGGTATAATTAGCTTGATTACTTTGAAACAGTTTTAAGTATTTTCTTTTAGAACTAGTTGGAAAAATTCTTCGCCTTTTACATTATCTTTAATATTTTGGCCCTGGTGTGTGGCAATGGTTGGCTGATGAGCAAGATAATTTAATTTGATTCTGTGACTGTGTTTATCTATACTAATAATATTTACATTAGGTAAACATTTCATTTAATACTAACATTAGGCTAAGTTTTATTAGTACTAACAAAATATGGATGTTAATCTGAATTAAGTATTTTGAATTTGAATACTAACTAAAAAAACTACTTGACTAATTTAAAAAATCGTTCACCATCAGAATGTTACATCCTTACTGAGTAACATGGGCTATTTACTTTTCTACTTTCATGAGGGCGAAGCCACTCAGCAGCTAGTAGTATGTATAAAGGTACCTAGTAAGAAATATATAAGTACGTTTCTTAGTTGTCTAGTACTCATAGCACAAGCTCTTAAAACCCTCTTGTATTGCTTATTGCACAGTAATTGTTTCCATTGATATTACTATAATTGTACTGAGGTACTTTTTCTTCTACTTTACGAGACAATAAGCAACTAAGCATAGTTATTGTGTTTCTAATAATATTTTATCTTTACATCGAAGTTATTATTTCTGTTCTCGATCATTAGGTAAATACTAATACTCTATTCTCTAATAAAGAACTATTGAATGGCAAAAATATTAGTCTGTTTTCTTATTTGGATAAGTACTTCATAAGTTGTGTTCATAGATTTCTTTGATATAAGTTCGTAACAATAAACAAAGTATTACCTAAGTAAGTAATATTCTTAGTGTTTACTGTGCCTTGGCTAGACGGCTTTCTTGAGAATAAAAGTAATTTCAACTTATAAGTAGTTGGGTCTGTCGGAAGCATTAGAAAGAAAGAAAAAATGTTTATTAGGACTTCACACACACAAATTATTAAAATCAAATAAATGCCCTTCAGACTCGCGCACAAGGATTTCGTACCGTCCGTAGCAAAAAAACGGCAAATATAATTCACATTTGTTGTATGAAAGCCCCAATAAAAAATAAAAATATATCATCTTTGAAAATTTCAACTGTTTAGCTATCATGAGTAACCTGAAATGGAACCCTAAAAAGAGGATCTAGATTTTGAAAAGACGCAATGGGTCAGAAAAGCACGTTCTCAAAAACTGATTGCAAATGAATCCACACTAATAAAGGAGACAATTTCTTTTGTTTGGGGAATAGGCCCTCTACAAATTGTGGCGTATAGCAATGAAATGCACGTTAGTTTATTCCTTACAATCTATAGATTACAGTGGTAATATTAGCAAAACTTTATGAAACCGGAATACTGTGAAATACGACAGTCAAAACATGACTCTCATAATAACTTAAAATCTCACAAGAGCTATTATCTTATGAGTGGATAGGTCTTCTTGGTATTTTAAGTCAAAATAGTGCACTTTTCAATAATATATAGTATAAAACAAAGTCACGTCTGTACTACGTGACAGATTTTGATGTGATTTACACGATTTGATAGACTTATTCATGAAAATGGATTAGATGTAGGTATTCATTTCGAAATAGCGCGGTTTTTGCCGGCCAATACTGTAAATCTAAAATAATAAGGTGATGTGTTATAAGCTGGTTGGGAAAAAAACACATTATAGGTACATCACAAGAAATATTATTACTGTTTATCTCTTAAAAGCAGTATTTCATCTAAAAAACCGGGCAAGTGCGAGTCGGACTCGCGCACTGAGGGTTCCGTACCAACTTGCCTATGAAAACAATTCAATTCTCAAATCGAATCTTGAACATTTAAAAAAAAAAAAAAACTTGTGACGTAACTAAAAACTTTCAGTTTTCAGAATTTATTCCATGTTTGTGTTAAAATTACCATGCTTTGTACCATAATTTCAAGATTCTAGGTCAACGAGAAGTACCTTATGAATTTTGATTCCTTTGACACTGTCGAAATGTACGTTTTTTGCAATATAAACGGGCGTATCTTCTTTTTCCGTCAACTTACAAGTTTGATATGTACACGGCTTCAAGGGACCACGGACTTGAATATACAGTTTTAATTTCAACTTGATACCTTCACGCGTTCTCGAGATAAAGGGTCTTGACAGACAGACAGACGGACAACCAAGTGATCCTATAAGGGTTCCGTATTTTCCTTTTTAAGTACGGAACCCTAAAAAGATGCAGGTGGCTCAACCTCACCTTGATGCCGTGCCCAAGATAAATACCACACTAAACACATCACATGTGCACAGCAACCAACTGCGCGTCTGCCCACTTAAAAATTACAACAGTATCCGGCAAGAGCAGCTCTATTGTTAGTAATTGATGGAGTGGTGTCAACTAATATATAAATATAAGGAGTTTTCTTACTTGTGTGCCTTGATTGTATCCTACCTTGTAGGAGATAATTATTTGGACCATAATCATGGACAGATACCTCGATTTTGAATTGTCCGGAGGCCCTGACATGCTCTCCGTAGTATCATGAACGAGATTGTTTGATTTGATAAATTCCTAGAGAAAATAGAATTAGGTCATGGAATGACAATTGAGGAAAATCATCCAGCTCTGGAAGGTTGAAGGTTGCTGCTGGGTGTGGAAACTGGAAGACAGAGTATCTGCAACGGGCTATTAATTACGTTTTGTTCCACGGTGATTTTGAAAATAAACCTAAAAACGCTCCTAACAAGCATTTTTTGCCGTAATACTATTTTACTATTATTTCATTATTCCGGTTACGTATCAATATAATTTTTGGTCAGTTAATTATAACAAGATGATCACTTTTTTCATGTGCAATATCATTAATAAACATTACCGTTTAACAGTGGGCCGAAAAAAAATGGTCTCCTTTGAAAGAAAGTCTGTCTGCCTGTTTGCTTTAAACTTTTGAGCAGATTTTCATGAAATTTTGTCCGAAGCAAGCTTGAACTCCGAATTTGATGAACATGGGCCAACTTTTATCTGTTTTTGACTTCGACGTTCCGCACGTTATTACCAACCTTCACGGGGACAAAGCCGCCGCAAAAACTAGTACTTAACCAATTTAAATATTCACATTTTACATTGCCACAAAACAATGCCTTTAATTAAGTTGACTATCATTCAAACCTGGGAATAGAACTTAGAACAATCAAACTTTAGCAATTTAAAATCTAATTCTTAAAGGCAACCCGACCGTTCAGAGTTCAAACAATTCATTTAAATCGAACTAGATTTCTGTAAATCGTTCCCAATTTGTTTAACCATCAGTGAATACGCCATCAGTCTTAGTTCGATGTTGGTCTAATTTAAATGTCTAACACAAAGTATGTTACAGAAGGTTAATACAATGAGTGATACAAAGAACCTTACAAATCAGCGTAAAACCTTCTTTTTTCTTCCATTCTGTCCTGACACCCGTCGTGACTATCACTGACATCCTTTTCTTTCATATACTTTTCACACGATACAGGCATCTTTTGTTTGAGGTCCTTCTCCCTCTCCACCGCTACATATGGACTAATAACTCTTAGTTAGGCAACTGGAAGAATTAATGAACAACCGAATGATTGGTAAGAGTATAAGACGTAAATGAATAAACTGTACGACATGTTTATGTACACATTAGAAGACATGTGACATCCACTAATCCGCACTGGGCCCGTGTGGTGGATTACGGCCCACTCCCTCTCCTAGAGAGGAGGCCTGAGTCCCCGCAGTGGAAACATTATAAGGCTGATGCTATGCTATGCTAGATAGTGTAGCTTTGTCCACGTGATAGTAAAAAATCCTCCCAAGAAAACACACTCCCAAGATAAAAAGTATCCCATATGCTATTCCAAGACATGGTCTACATGTATAAAAAAAACTTGTTGTATCATTAAAGTACGATGTGTCATATCATATCCTTTGTCAAGTCCTTCTTTAGAGCTTCTGTGCTTACCAATTTCATGTAATATCTAGTTACTGAACGTCCTAGTAACATAATTTGTCCATTAGATAGATTCGTGGATAGATCCGATAAATCCGGCAATTAATGTGGTCTATGAGATTAATCAGGAATATCCCTCCTTCATGAAGGGTGGTAAAATCTAGGAGTTACTGTGACCCTGAAACGCTTGCCATTCGCGGTGATGGAACATACGTAGATTTTAATTTGTAAAACTGTGACACTCCGTCTCGCTCTATCCAGAGCAAGAGAATTAATTTTATTATACCACACGTTCAACTATTAAGGTACCGTCATGTATGAGCTGTCCTGTTGATCTGCTGATGCTGTCCTGGATTTTCAGGCCGCGTACTTGAAAAGTCACAACGGAAGCTTTTCACTAAATGTGCACTGTCTTCCGTCTGTTGGTCTGCCCGTCTTTCGTTTTTATCAGCGGGCTATATATCATAACGTTTTTGTGCAAAAGAGTATAGGAATTTGATAACCAATCTGGTTGGTTCATTCATCATCGAACATCGTAGACTACTATTTGATTACTCCTAGCAACTCCCGTAAGTATCTAGTAATTTCAGCAAACTGACCTATTCATAGTCAAGAACATTAGCCTTGAATGAAAGGCAATCAAGACTTAATACCTACGTTGTCGCAAATAAAATGGAAGCTACAGTAATTATCCTCAGAGTCTGGACTGTGAATAAGGCTCATTTTATCGCAAGTGCTAATAAGTTGACTATAGATATACGTTTAGGTCGAAATGCTAGACATTACTATATATCTATCTAATGGAATTAGTGTAGTTCTAATGAAAATGTTAATATGTCTGCCCAATGGAGCTTGTCTGTAGCATTATTATTGAGATTTAGGATAGTATCGTGAAAGGTTTTTCCTCGTAACGTAATTTTTGGACCGATTAATTAGATACTTACTTATTTATATGAGAAAGTTGAAACTGACTTTTTTATTACATTTGAGAGCTGTTATTTTGTTATTTTTTAGTCTGTGTGAGTAGATACTTGTATCAACTAAACTCTGGCAGTTAGGTTATGTGGAGGACAATAGCATGCTGTGTTCCAATTTTGAAGTTGACTCGCTGAATTTTTCATCGCTAGAACCGGGGATTACTGGTTTTACCCAGGCATTTATAAGCATATTTTCAACAGCTCGTAATCAATGCACTTTTTTATGGTTGTCAATTCTGTACAAAAAAAAAAATCTCCAGCACTCCTATGATCCAAACAAATAAACTCACAAAAGACACCCACACTCAAATCAACCTTCTATAGACCATAGAAATATTTGTTCCGTGAGAGAATTAAAGTCGTTCACGTAACGCAGCAGTCAAACACTCAACCACTGCGCGAACTGTGAAATATTATAAGTGTGTATGAAACTTTGCACTCGAAAAGACTACCACTTTTGCTTGATTCCTCCTTTATATTGATAAAACGTTCAAATAATTTCCGACTTTAAAACGAGCGTAGCTTTTGGCTAAAGTTACTACTCGTAATATAATAAATTTAGACCTATCCTGAAAAGCTGGCAAGCATTCTTGTCAACCAGTCAAGCTACGAAAGTTTCCTCGACTTCCTACCATTTAATATCCTTTTGTCAGCCGTAATTTAATACCGAAGGAGACCAGACACTCCGAATTTATTAGCGGTGTAAAAGTTTACGAACTTAAATACTGAAGTACTAAAGTACCCAGGACTCAAAGACTCTCCTAGTTTCTGAGATTAATGGACCTTTGAAATAAGTAATTTTGACACTCAGTCAAAGAATTGAAGCGTTGCGGTTCGAATTAATTTTGCTGCAGATGCTCTCACCTGGGGAATACCTTTTTTATGTTTTTACCTCTGATAAGTTTGCGCTTGACCGCCATATCATCTAGTTTTTTTTTTCTGGTAGGGGAATCATCAGAATGACTTCTCCCGCTCTTGGGCGGAGCGGGAGGGCGTGTCAGACTCTTACTGACTAAACCCCTACCCCGTTCCTTCGTTGCCTTCGTTCTGGGGGGGACTTGGTGTCAACCTTTCGGAATACCACGTGTTCCCCCCAGAGGCTTCGGCCCTGCCGGGCCCCTACAGTTTGCTGACATCTCCTTGAGGCGCGCGTGGAACAGAACGCGCCGTTGACGACTGGGCTCGGTCCAGATTATTTCCAGACTGCCGGACGGCGAGCTACCGCCATATCATCTGGTGGAAAGCAACGATGTGGTCGACAATGGAGCGCGCTTACCTAGAAGTAATCTATTCACTCTTGACTTAAAGATATCCAGGTTGTAGCCATCACGAAACACAGACTCCGACAGGGAATTCCACTGCTTAGCCTGAATCAGTTATTATATTACTTAGATCAACGGTTTTAAAAAAAATGTATACCAAGAGAACACTCAAGAGTTTCAAGGTTATAACATATTAGTAGGTTACTAAACCCACGAAATAATTTCTTTCGCTCTACAGTAAAAGTCTAACACAAGTTTTGATTTCAATAGAAACCTAGATAATACCCACAAGATGTCTATGTTCCTAAAATTTCTCGAAAAAGACGTGTGGTAAACATCAAAATTACGTAAGAGCGGTAGTATAGAAATGTAGGTATTTGGGTTGAACGCCCTTAATACAGAAACAGCGTTAATTTGTCACAAAATACTTAGGTCATGTTTAATAAGTCCTTGATTTCATTTCAGACTATAAAACAGAAACGGAAGTCAGGTTCCGGAGTAAGCCTTATCGTAACATTTTTGGTACTTAAGTACTAGACTTTGAATAGTTTTAATAGGGGCTTGAAATATTACTAGAAATAATAGCTAATGCGATGTGACGATAAGCATAATACTGAGTAATTTTTGTATTATTTTATGAAGGTCATGTAGCTGCTTATTGGATTACCTAATTTTTGATTGTAGATTATGAAGGCTTTTATTTTTAATGAATAGCATGAAATATATGTAAAGGCGTTTTTGGGTAGACGTAGAAATTTAATCTTGATGTTTCGTTTTGGATATCTGATTTCGTTTCATTAAAACAGCCACCTATTGCTTTTAGGCCTTCTATTTTTTATTGCCTGGATTTACGGTTTTTCCAAATTTTATACACGAAGCTAAAATTCAGACCCAATCCATTTCTTCATGTTTCAAATTTATCATATCAATTACTGGAACGCTAAGGGTAACTGAAGGACACCGTGGGTTTTATTTTAAATAAGTTCGAAATTATTAATAAGAACCAGTCAACCTGTATTATATTTTTCTAACAATGTTTTTGTTTTAATTATCCCGCCCTAGAGTAGAAGAAGTTATTGGATACCTATCTAAAAACAAGAAAAACATCTTATAAAGAAGTACTTACAACTTTTTAACAATATCAAGCAGAGATTTTATTCGTTGTTCTAATTTGTGCTGTATCAATTAGTCTCGTCCAGGCAGCTGCCCGATAGTTGGTTAGAATTTTGTAGTTTAGTTCCTATGTGGTAACATAGATGTATCTCACTCTTCAAAATTATAAACATTAAATCATATTTTACACGCATTTCTCAACCTGATTCCCAAAATCTATGACCATCTTCAAAAAAGACGAGTAATGTTTTACATTTCATGCGCAATCGTGTAACAGATAAGCAGGCAGGAAGTTATCTCGTGGCCGTAAAAGGAAACGTTAATCATACAGATTGAATTTATGATACTCGAGATGTTACGGAGTTACGCGTCGACAATTTTGTGTTGCTATTTTTTGCTGAGATTTGTGTATGGCCCTTAAAACTGTGTTTGTGTTAACCATAAACATAGCAAAAGCAGCCTTATAATTTTCCCACTTCTGGGCCTCAAGCTTCTTATCTCTAGGAGAGCAAATGAGCCGTAATCTAGCATGCGGGTCCAGTGTGGATTGGTAGATGTGACAAGGCAACCGTTACTAATTGACAGCACAAACTATTGAAGAGAAATTTGACACGCAGATACTTATTTTGATGTAAGTGTGCGCTAAGAAAGAATTTTCCATAATTCATGCTACACGTTAAGAGGATGAAATGAGGGTCCAAAATTTGTATGCAGAAACCTACTTTCACAAGGGCAAAGTCACTGGTAAAAACTAGCTAAAATGTAATCAAATAAAATTTTCACTAACTATAAAACAGCGTTGAATCGTAAACCTGAAATATTATATAATCTATTTTCCAGTTTTGTAATTTAATTAGGTCAAAATAGTAGTTACAAATTATGATATAACTGCTGATGAAATTCAAAATGTCTACAAGAAGGAATAAATGAGAGAACAAATAGTTTCTTTCATTAAATAAAAGCCTTGGAACCAGCTCAGAAAAACGTTCCAACAAAGAAATTTTTAATTACAAACTGCTTTCGCCCCCAAATAAATTACGAAGCAAATCTTTTAACATTGTGACAAATACATTTTCAATCTAAATTACAATATTACGAAACAAAGGACTGGGGGAGAAGTTAATAAAATCTTGGCTGAGGCGTTGGGCATTGAGATGTCTTAATGAGGATTCCTGGCATTCCGTTGGCACCTCGGATGCTCAAGACGTTTGACCGACTATTACCTGTCGTGGCTATCCTTTGTCTCTCCTAATAAAATTTTATACGCTCTTAAAACGCAGACGTAATGAAAATCTGATAATTGCGTTTCTAATTATCTGAGATTTTATTTACTGTAGGACCATCCCTTTTCCTCTTCGGTTCGTTTCCTTGATCTTGTCTCAGCGTCTCGGGATGGACGTAAAGTCGTTTGTTTATAGTCCGCGCAGTGTTTTATTTTATTTTATTATCTGATAAGGGTTGGGAAAATCGTAAATTAATTTAGACTGTATTATATTGTGCTTGAATAGTTTAGGCGAAGGTTGGTACAGTTGCTAGAATCTGCACGGTCATGGCATAAAATTTGCAAATTATTTTGGAGTTAGTAGTGTGATGGTACATATTGGTTCCTAGATTTTGATAATAGAAAGCAAGCCTCTTGGTGTATGGTAATAAAGTATTGAATATTGTGCAGAGCAAAGAAGGCCTTTACTCAGCAGTTGTTAATTTCAGGTTTGTATAGGCATTTATGAGATCTGTGGGATGGTTAGAAAAATTTACCGCGGCCCTTGAACGCAAAAGTCAACTGTGCAAACAAAAGTGGGTGTTAATCATTACTTAAAAAGTATTTCACTTTATTTTTTAATTAATTAAAAAGTCATTACCTCACTTCATTTCTTAATTAATTGCAAAGTAATTATTTTCTCATTTATTAAAAAATACGATTTAAATTAAATTAGAAGTAGCTCTCTGCTAAGTGTGTTAAGCACAGATGCTCAAACAAAAATGCGAATTGATCGATGCGTTTATGCGTCGATATTTGAGACATGGTAAGTATATGTAATGAAGCAACTACCTACTTATTTATTAAAATCTCCTTTTATCACACTCACAAAAAGGACGAGGCCATTCTAACTATGAATAATAAATACGCATACGCTAGACTTGCTTTTAAAAGCAAACAGATGTGATCAAAATTGAGTCCCTAAAGAATATTCGAAACACGTATTTTGCGTAGGTTTAGGAAAACCCTAGCAAATGGGTACCGAACAAAGTTTTATTAATTTTAATTTTTGGTACAGAAATGTTGATTATGAAATAACAAAAAATGAAAGGGCTACTTTTTTTCACAAATCAACCTTTTTTTAGGAAGAACATTGTAAGCGACATTTGCGTTTTTTTCAGGAATGGGTTTTTTCATTACCTACTATTATTACCACTTCAGCCAGCTTAACTTGTGGTGATACTTTATGCATGTATGTATATCGCTGTATTTATCAATAGATTTTGCGTAAAACGTATGATAAATCCTTTTCTCTTTACTACATTGGCTTACAATAAAATTTAATTTAATCAATTTACCAGGAGAAAGTGCAAGGGGGCCTCCTTTAGCCAAATTAAAAGATGGGTAGATGGTCCGAAGAGGAAAAGGGAGTAAATTAAAGCGTGACAGTTAAGAAAGGAGAATGACAGAAAAAAAACACACTGTGGCGACCCAAAGTAACATGGGACAAAGGCACCAAGATGACAGCTGTTTTTTCCTGATTACCCCCAGAAGCAGGATAAAGATAGCTTTATCGATCAAAGGGAGTGTTTTTTTACCCGATTGCTTTAGAAGGAGGATAACTTTTTTCGAAAGTGTTTTTATACGAATATGTTTGTATTACTTTGGTACCCTATTTAACATAAATGATTCGAAGGATTTTAGCACATAAGGTTTTGATAGATATGGATTTTTGGGAAAACGGCAATTAGATGGCCGACATTTACACTTTCAATTTTTTTCAGTTTCACATTTTACGTTTATGTTCTGTAGGATATTAAAATCCAAAGGTCGATAAGACTGATCTGAAAAAGTGACTCACAAAAATGTGAGAAATTGATAAAAACTATAATAAAATCCGACAGCAAAAAACAACTAAGATATCATAAGAAAGTCGTTTCTTAAACATGGTAATTATTATGAAACCTATTAGTAAACTCGAATAGATGTCGGTAACAATACTGTATCAAACAGTTTTTCTCGAATCTGAAAATCGAAAATCGGTCAAATCACCAAATACATATTCGAATACCAAACATATTGCAATTCCTGTTCCATCTAAGCAGAGCAGGGTCAATCAACGATGTCTCGTCGACCCTCTTCACTCACGTTTCATATCTAGTCGGAAATAATAGCGGAGGTTATAGTCTGACAAGCAACTTGGGTCATTACTCAACCGTGTTTGTATTGTAGTTGAGCATTTGACAGGAGACAGGAGCTCATTTTGAAATGAGTATTAAACATAAAAAGTTAATACTTGATAATTACGGTTTAGTGTAACAGAATGTGTTCCAATTTTAAGGGTATCGGTTTTGGTATAGTATAACTACGAGTACTTATACTCGTAGCAAAAGATATTTAAAAGATAAGAGACAACACAAGAAATAATTCATCATCATTATCATTATCATCTCAGCCGAAAGACGTCCACTACTGGACATAAGCCAAGCGTCGCCACAGCGACCGGTCCTGTGCGTCTCGCATCCATCGGATTCCCGCGACCGTCGCCAGGTCGTCGGTCCACCTTGTGGGAGGCCTACTAACGCTGCGTCTTCCGGTACGTGGCCGCCACTCTAGAAACTTTCGTCCCCATCGACCATCTGTTTTAAGAGTAATGTGACCTGCCCACTGCTGAAGAATCGCCAAGAAATAATTATATGGGTATATTTCAAATTTGAACTTGATAGGTCACTTACCATTTGATCGAAGCTTACCATCTTCCTAACTCTTACAACTTAGCTTAGGGTCGACTACGAGTAAATGGAAATAGCCGTGTTTTACATGGAGCGAACTGAGCAACACGATACTCTTCGGATAGACTAATGGTCAAGCTTTTGACTATAACGACTGCCAAAGATCTATAAATAACAACCGGGACCAATGGTCTTACGTGCTTTCTGAGTCATGTGGTTTCAGTAAAATGTGCTAGATAAACTTAGAAAAATACATACAAACTAAAAAAATCACATCGATACTTACCCGTTTTCAAAATCGCAGCCGCATGCATGAGAGTCCTGTAACTATTGGACCATAACATTACTGTTTTTGTAGTGCTGTAACCATTGGGCCATCACATTCCTGTTTTTGCCACTACTGTTGTCTAATTATTTTGGCTTTTCCTTCCAAATACGGTACATCAGTCGTATTTACCCTACCACAACCCACAAATGCCAAAAATACTCTCGTGTTTTCCATAATCCTTTATAGTAGGTTAGTAAACAACACTGAATATATCATTATTATCATCTACCTAGCCTTTTTCCAATAAATGTATAATAGGCTGTTAAAAATTTATATAAGGCTATAAAATGACCTAAAGCGCTGTCAGTTTTGGACTGCATTGAAGAGAAAGGGATGCACAATGACAGCATGCTAAGTAATAAATATTTCAAAATACACAGCGTTTCATAGATTTTCTCAAAATTTGTAAAGTAATTGAAATAATTTTCTTCATTGACCCGCTCGCTCCACTTAAGACCGGATTTCAATTCCCGTACGGAACCAATGTATGGCCTACTGATAGATATTTTGTCTCCGAGTGTCCTGTGTACGTGAGTTTACATGTTTGTGAAATACACCTACGATACCTACAGAAGTAAAAAAAATGTAAAAAAGGAGGATTATGATCAGGTTCGCTAACACAATACTTAAAAGTTGCCGGATGATAAACCATCGTTTACCGCTCTTGATACTGAATCACTTTAATGTCATTATCCTCTCACACAAGATAGAATACTTCCCTGAGGGAATACGTAGTCAAGTGCTTCACACCTTTTTGTGACAAAAACAGGCAGAAGCAACGACCAGGGCGAAGACTGAGGTGGGTTTTATCTTGACGACATTATAGCAATTTGCATTTGGTAGGTACTTAAGTAGGTAAGTTCATAAGTATAACATACTAGCTATCCTCCGCAATCTTCTTCTTCTTTTCGATACGATGGTAAAGTCATTTTAAACTTTAACATTTAAGGTTTTTTTTTGTCATTTGTTTTAGGTAACGAAGTTTTGATAATTTGTTTTAAGGTGCTTGGTAGCTGCTCTGCTCCTTTCCGTGATAGCGAGATTATATATAGCCTATATCCTTCCTCGATAAATGGGTTATGAAAAGAACTTTTCAATTCAAACCTATGGTTTCTGAGATTTGCGCGTTAAACATGTAGGCAGATGACGTGATTATGACGTTAAAAGTGCAGTTTAGAAAGTAAAAAAAAACGCTACGATGATCACTGTGACGTCAATAAAATCACATTGACGTGGGCTTTATCCTTTTTTGTAGATAAACCGTTAGTCGAAGGGAGGAAAATGAGGTTATTTCCTTATCTTAAACGCTAATTTACAAAAGTTCGAAATGAATCGAGACGCAGGAACAATAAAAAAAACAGTTTATATTACGGTTTTGACGTGCAAAAATGAGGTTTCGATACGTCATTAAAACGACAAAAAAATCGTAATGAGATAATTATGCTTCTATTATAAGACTAGGAATTCCCATGACATCTTGATATGTAGTTTTGTGGTTATTGACGTAAATAATTTACCGCAAAAACTTAGGTACGATTGGGTAGAATTTAGGTACGAGTATATAACCTACGTCATAGTGATGATGTCTGCATCATATCCGTCACGAATACCAGAGATGACGTCGGAAGGTAATTAAAGTTTGTTTTTTCATCGCTGAGACTAACATTACGTGGGTTGTCATACATCTCACAACACAAAAAAAACATCATTACTATTGTAAGTTTGGCATTTACCTATGTCAATTTAGTCTCAAGGTTTAAAAAATCGACCATACATTTATTATTTGATTCGATTGTTGTTTACAGAACTGGCGAATATTATTATTATTATATTGTTTTTTTTTGTCCCAAATTATTTAATTATTCAATCTACACATACAAACTTTTTTATTGAGTTTCCAAAGTCATCAAATGACTACTTACCTTTCTAGGGTAAGGCACGTCAGACATTACTAACTAAAGCCGGAGAAAATTTGGCAAAGCCAGATTTTCTCAGCCATAAAGTATACAACTTATATTTTTTTTGTTATTTCACTTGTCTCTATTATAAGGATCCACGCACTTAATATTATAAAGAGGTAAAGTTTGTCTCTTTGATTTTAGGAGGTAATCTCTGAAAGTGCTGGTCCGATTGCTAAAATTTTTTCACACTTAGAAAGCTGCTTTGTTCCTGAATAATATAGTAATTTATGTACGCGAAACGAAGCCGTGGGCAAAAGCTAGTAATAATTATACACGTAACTTGAAACAAGTAATCAAGGAAAATTTAAGCTATCAAAGGATTCCAATATTATTAAGCCAAGAGGAAATTAGTTTTGTGTTACAATTCATGACACGTTTGAAGTTTAATTATATTGTAATATTATACGTTGTAACGTTACATAACTATGTTACTGTTACACTGTTACTGTAATGCTGCGCACAAAATCAAATCTGCATGGCATGCTTAAATAATTTACTTTTACATAATTATAATTGTTAGGTTGTATTTTAGGGATATGCTGTAATAGGCGTTGCACAGAGGGAGTTCCAGAATGGTCTTTTGAGAGGTAACGGGCCCATCTTTGTTCTGATGGTGATCAACGGGGTGGTATTAGTGAGATGAAAATCCCACACTGCCTGGACTTATCCCCTGACAAAAATAAATTATATTTTCACACTAAAAAGTGCGTGACGGATAGTCTGTCGTCTGCACCGCCCCTTACGGTTGAGAACTAAATCAGACAAAAAAAAATTAAAACAAGATCTATGGGTACAGGTTGACTGATAGAAAATGCCTAAGGCATTAAGTCCGCCTTTGTACCTTAATGTGCATAAAGTGTGGATAAATATGGTTATAAAATTCAAATTATTAAAACCTTTTCTCATGATTTATTTATACACAAACCATAACGAGGCCGGTAAAGCGAGGCGTAAATTATTATCTTTGCGTGATTACATTTGCTCTTTAATTGTTTAATTAAACTGCCGTAAAGGGAAGCGGTCGGAAAATATACTTGATACGGCAAGGTAAGTAAAGTGATTCAACGATTGTAAATTATGACAACTGTGAACTAATCACATTTACGATCTTTTATATAAAGTAATTAAAGTGACAGCAATAAATTAGCAGTACTGCCATCATTAGTAAGGTTTTGTGGTGGAAGGTTTATGGCGTAAAATTAAAACAACAATAGATTCTCAGTCACTTTTATTTCGTAGTACGTACTATTTGGCCACTACCATTAGGAATCGAATTTACTGGTTAAATTCGTTAGGTACGTCCGGATTACTTGACGGATTACCCAATCACTCACATGACGACTCCATCGTCACAAAGTTTTATCCTAATCCGATACTGAGGAAACAATTAAGTGTCTTATTATCACTTAATTATCATATTCCCCAATATATACAGGGTTAAATGTAAAACGCTAACAACCTTTCTGTTTTACTGACATTATAAGCAACCACTATTGTTCTATGACTTTATACAAAACAATACATTTCCCAAGAATAAACCTTCAAGATTTCGTTGTTCTATCTCATCATCATCATCTGCCTAGCCTTTTCCCAACTATATTGGGGTCAGCTTCCAGTCGAGCCGGATTTAGCTGAATACCAGTATTTTACGAGGAGCGGCTGCCTACCAGACCTCCACAACCCATTAACTGGGGTAACACGGTACTTCATGGCGTATTCGTTGTTCTATCTAACACACTGCAACTCTGTATTTTACTGTACCTACTTACGCCTCCCCCGCACTACTTTCGCCCCCTTGTATATTAATTTGCTTTGCATAGAATTCGTAACATTTAGAACGTTTAATTTAAATATCTTTATTTTTGTATGAAAATATGATAAACTAAAATATTATGATACATTTATAAAAGTCATAGAACAGAAGTTGTTGTTTATGATGTCAGTAATACAGTCCGGCAGGGTTGATAGTGTTTTACAAGTAACCCCGTTTAACTGAAAACAATAAATTGGTTATTTGTGGTTTTAAATAGTGTAGGCAGGAGATTTCTCCTTACCAATGAAACGACCTACTTGCACTTTACATCATGCTTTGCAACCATGATAATCATGCAATTTAACCCTGTCCTAAGGAAATTCCTTTTAAGCTATTCATGTTTTCATAACAATCATCAAGTAGTCATCGACCTCAACAAAAACAAGAAAACAATTACTATGGTTTGCATGAAATTGCAAGAATATGAGTCAGCTACTTTCTGTATTGAAAAGTGATTCAGGTTTGTGTCCTGACATTGTTATGTCATTCATCATACTAAGGTCGGTAAGTCCCCTTTTTGAGGAGTGGCTGGAAAGGCATCACGGTATCCTCACCTTCCACTTGACGCAGATCTTCACCTGTTGTGGTAAGTTCGGGAGGTTCCAGCACCGAATTCGTGCAGAAGAAACGCCAATCATTGTAATGACTGCCCCAAAGACACAGTGGAACATACGGTGAAGGTGTGCCCCGCTTGGGCGGAGTACCGCCGTGTCCTCGTGGGGGCAATCATATAAAACTTCGTTCCGATTGTACGAGTCAACATGTTCAGCGTTAAGCGCATGTTTAATTATTCGAAAGAGTCACCGTGGCACTGGAACACAAAAGGTAATGGAAGGAAAACAGGTTTTTGTCAGTAAAAGTCTGATATTCCCTCTCCCTCCTTTAAAAATAGGAGAAGTTATTTAAAGACTTTCCACCTAAAAAAAAACGAACCTGTTGACTAAAATCAACTGGCCAGAAATTAGTTCTTCCAACTGAAAAATTCTTAATAGTTTAGGCGCACTGCCCACGAACGCGTATTCGTCATTATACGCTCAGTATACATGAAGCTCACATACAAAACACAGGAGGTCAAATGTAGTTACTCAGATAGCCGCGAAACGAGACACAATAGTAAAACAATAACAGCGCGGTCTCATAGGACCGGTTGGGGATTCAAACGTTAAATCGTTTATTGTGGATCATAGATTCATAAGATGTTAAATTAGTTGCAAGAAACTATGAAACTGTGGCGACGAAACTGCAAAGTCGTGCCGTCATGTCGTTCCAAAGAAAATAAAAATCTTAAATCTTATTTTTCCCTCCTCCCAACAATTTGTTGTGATAATTACCACTGGCCTTAAACATTTTACATCAAGAACAAGCGATGAATAATAAGCAAGTCAGTTTTATTAAATCAAAACATGTTTTGTTCACTTTTAACAGAATTTTACTTAGTAAACTTATTAAGGAATAAACAATGAGAAAAGTCGGCCTTCATTGTGGGTTGCCAGTTTAATTAGTGCCTAGAGCCTCATTGATTCCTAGGGGATAAACCGAAATGAACTTTAGGCAAAATAGGCCATGAAGTTTGTGTAAGACTAATTGGAAAAGCCTATTATGGTAATGTCAATTACCCTTCGTGATACCTAGCGGTTTCGGGTTTTCTGGCTGATTTATTGTTACCTATCTACCTAGTGGGTAATTAACTACTAAGGACCCTCTCAATTGTTGTATTTTAAATATTTTTGGTTTTAAAAGTCAGAGTTGAATAAACAAGATAAAAACCAGATTTAACAACTTCTGAAATTAAATTCGTTTGTATTTTTTATTTATTTGAAAATACAATACCTACAACAAATAGCGCTCACTTACACATTTAAAGCAAGCACTTTAAAGTGTCTTGATGACCGTATGCAAAAAGTTGCGGGTTTGAACCCAGGCAAGAACCGATGTGAATGTTACACTCCCTGCTTCGGAAAGAACATAACGAGGGTATAGTGTTCAAACCCAATAAGTGTCGAAAAATCAAAAATCGTTTTATTAGTACATCTTAATGCATTTTTGACGCTCTTTCCAGTGGTCTAATCCAATAACTGGAATTCGCAGTAGAAACAAAATAACGTTAGGTAATAACCCAATAAATTCACCGTGTTTAGCCAATACTTAAAAACTGGTACCCTATAAAGCGTGTTAACTTGTAACATCATATTTTTATTTCACGCTTAAACCACATAAAGCCTATTATTGGCATTGAGTGTTCAATAATTTCAACTAAAATCAGCCAACGGCTTCGAGGCAACTGTCACTATCTGTATTTATCGGGTTTTACCTTTAAATACGTAGATAAAAAAAACAACAAAAACCAAAAGCTAAATTAAAACAAATGTATTTGTCGGGTTTTATTGTTCGATTATATTTAAAAAGTAATAAGTTATGTTTAGTTATATGGTACGGTACTAGCTGTTACCTGCGACTTTGTCCACGTTAAGTTCGAAAAGAGTACTATCAATCTGTGCTTGTAATTAATTCCGAAAGCATCGATTTTTTTTATTTAACTTTCATAAAAACCATTTAAAAGAAAAAACACAAATGACCAAGAGGAAACATGTTGTGTACTCGTAATGTATTAAGTACGACCAGATGTACGAACGTCAATGAGCAGAAAGAGTATTTTGCAAGGGCCGTAGCAGTTGGCGTTTCTGCTTAACCCTAGTGAAAGGTTAGGTTGATCTATTGGGCATGTCATCATTATGGCGGTAAGTCTCCGCTTTGAAGAGTGGTTGGAAAGACGTCATGGCGTCCTCACCTTCCTTATGACGCAAGGCCTTACCGGGCATGGTAAGTTCGGAAGGTTCCTGCATCAGATTTAAGCGGAAGAAACATCTGGGTGTCACCACCGTGTGGATCGCCCGGAGGACACGGTGGAACTGCTTGGGCGGAGCACCGCCGCATCCTCGTGAAGGCGATCGGCGGCAGCTACCTCCCGCACTGGTTTTCTGGTACAGGCCAAGTTCCGGAGCGAGAAGGAGTAGCAGGCGGTCGCCTCGCTCGCGAAGCCGTAATGCTGGTGAAGAAGGCAGCCGCACGCGAGTGGGAAGGCCCTCCTGCCCCCGCCGCCAGAATTCCAATCCCGATTTCCAATCAGCATAGCGGGCTTGCGGACGGCGAGCAATGGGTAACTAGCCGTCCGGCAGTCAGGTAATAATTCGAACCGAGCCCAAGTCGTCATCGGCACACCCCTCAAAGAGATTTCAGCAAAACTGTACAGCTGTGTGCACACCAGGATCGAAGCCTCTGGAGCCACAGGTTAGCTTCTGAAAGGAAAACCTGGGACCCTGGAACAAAGGCGGAGAAAATGTCATCCTGTCATCTCATTCAATGAATCACTAATGCGATCGAAGGAGGTAGCTGTAAATATGAGGGATAGGATGTCCTCTCGCTTCGTGATGCTCCGGGTGTCAAGCTTTAGGGAGATTCCCAAGCACGCAAGCACGGGCTTGTGATGGTGCCATCGAGCCGTCGCGGTCGAGTGAAAGCAAGCCCAAGTCAACGGCGCGGCGTGACTCCAAGTGAAGTCAGCAAATGATAAGGCCCTCTACGGCCGATGTCTGCTAGGACTGTGAGACTTTTGACAGAGTTACTTTCCATAAGAATTTTAGCTCCGATAACATTTCTCTGCAGAGTTACACAATTTACGCAGAAGTCAATAAAAGAAAAAAATCGGGACACCAACCTTCTGCTGGATAATGTGTACTGATAGCGCAAGATCGTAGACGAATTCAAAAACTACAAACGTCGTATTTGTTTACAACAGCACTCATAAAAAATTTGCGGGAGCATGCTTACATTAATTGTACGTTTTTGTCGTTTAAATTCCTCGTTCATTTACCCAGTATTTTTGGTGTATACCTGACGTGTGAAGTATGAAGTATGTCCAACTTTTAAAAATGAATTTCGGCGAAATAGGTAAAGTACATGATGATGTACTACCATGTGTGTGTTAGATGATGATCTACCTAGCCTTTTCTCAACTATATTGGGGTCGGCTTCCAGTCAAGCCGGATTTAGCTGAATACCAGTGTTTTACGAGGAGCGGCTGCCTACTAGACCAGACCTCCACAACCCATTAACTGGGGTAACACAGTACTTCATGGCAAGACTGGAGTCAGATTTACTGGCTTCTGACTATCCGTAACGACTGCCAAAGATCTACAAATGGCAGCCGGGACCTACGGCTTAACGTGTTTTCCGAGGCATGAAGGAAACTCGCTGTGTTAAAATGGTCACCCATCCACAGACCAACCTTGGCAAGCGTTGCTTAACCTTGAAGATTGATCCGTGCGGCTGTTATTATCTAGCCACGAGCTCCTCGAAATAGGTAAAGTACATAACATGTTTAATTTCTCTAGATCTAAAACCCAATAAGTCGGTACCCTTTGTAACTTATATTTTTATTACGACAAAATGGACTACCTCAGAAACTTAATAATACTGTTTTACACTAATTCAACGTATCCACTTTTACCATAAATACTCATTATAATGATATTATTTGAATGACATAGGTATTTTTGCCCATAAAACTTAAATATTGAATATCTCAAAAGTGTCAATTTCGTACTTATTGGGTTTGAGCACTATACTCTCGATAATATCGTTGGTCATGTTAGTCATTCGTAGATCTTTGACTGTCAGTTTATCCAAGAAGTATCCTGCTGCTAGATAACTAGGTTGTAGAGGTCTGATAGGCAATCGTTCCATGTAAAACACAGGTACTCAGCCGCATCGGGTTAGACGGCAAGCAAACTGCAGGCTTGGGAGATAAAAATAATATAAATGAATAATATATGTAGTTAAAATACAGATGTAATCTATTAAGAAATATAATATAACTATGTTTACGTGTTCACTTACTAGTAAGCACGTCAACATTATGTCATATTACAGTTTGCGGTCTCCGCAAAAGTATGAAAAATGATGTGTCAGCTAAGCTAAACTAAATTGTCCTGATAAGCTTGAATTGATTTATCTTCGAAAGACAGCAGTCACACTAACGCCACTACATAACAGCTGAAAAATAAAATTCTACTGGATATCTGAGTACTCTGCACGATCAGAAGATATAGGTACACAGAACATATAATAGTTCGGAAACAACAATTATATCGTACAATTGCTTAGACCGTCTGGTCTAGGCATTTGCAATCAGATCAATGGCAAATAGATGGGTGTTGTATCTACAACATCCATCTGATTGAAGGATTCACGATTTTCAATGGAAGTTCGAGACTTTACACCCTAAGTATATACTTCTAAAACACGATTGCTAAATCTTCTAACCCAAAAGACATGACACGTAGATTCTGTATTTTTTTCAACCCTTTCTTACAATTTTACCTTACCCAAAAATATGCTAACACACGTTGGATCAAATTTCGTCTACGTACATTGAATATTTATATTCCTACTCTCTAGGAAATATCCTTGTACGAAAATTGTTTTTTATTAATGTTAGTCATTCATTCACTGTGAAGTTTCATGGCTTGAAAGGGAATGTGTCTTCCATATAAATGTTATGCGAATATTATCTTGAATAGGTTGTTGTCACTGAAAAGAACAACGCCAAGTAAATGGTTGATGAAATCCACATTAAGTATCCACATATATACCACCCTGATGCATACCGTATAGTTTTTATCAAATCACGCTAAATAAATCATAATTGGTAACTGAAGTTTTTTGTGCTGGCTTGACTTCATCACTTTTGGTTACACTGCGCTTTTCTTTCTAGTGCGAGTAACATATTAATGCTTTATGTATTGTATTAAAATTATACGTAATCTCATCAACTTTAAACTGGAACATCTACGAGGAGTCTATTAAATAATGCCTAAGCTAAAATTGTTTAGTTTATGTATAGTTTTATGTACCTATTTTTCATTACTGGACGCTCAAACACTGTGGTCAAATAAATGTTGCATTTCTGCAACATTTATTTTTAATACATAGAAAACCCATTCTTTTAATTTAAATTAAAAAATGCTACAACATAGAAAAGTTTTTTTTGTACAAAAAAAGAATTTTTCTTTAATTACAATCAGCGTATAAAAAAGTTTGCGTTCAAAAAAACTTATCTTTCTTTATCTTAATAGCCTGTAGCTACGTTTGAAGGTAGCGTAATTAATAGTAGGACACCTAAAAACATCTCTTTAAAGTTTAATTAAGTTACTCCTTAGCGAACTTATGTAATGGACTTGGCCGAGAATTTTAAATTAATTCGTTTCAGTAAATGAACTACGAGAATTTTTACTCTACAGGAAGAGATAAATTTGTTTCTTCAAATAATAATAAGACCGACCTTTGGTAGTGTAAAATCTGTGTTTTAATCCCTGAGACTAAATTGACACAGGAAATATGTAAAACTTACAATAATAATGATGCTAGTTCTTTTATGTTGTAACAACTCACGTAACGTCATTTTAGTCTCAGAGATTAAAAAACAGACTTTAGGTTTTCTAACAGAAAATTCATTGTTGAGTTAAGCTCGCTTTTGTACATGAATTGTCTAATCATGGTGTACTATTTTGTCTGTGTTAAATATAAAAATAATTAATTATTAATTTATCATCTTGAAGTCTCTTCTCTTCGAGACAAAGACTAGAACAAACTAACCTTGAGCTAGAGTGTATAGACTCTTGGGATCTAGTATTTGTAAAGATAAATTAGGGCACAAGATTTGAATGCTTTATATTTAGGACACAGACTGTCTCCCGTTACATCATCTATCCAAATTGACTCAAAACAGTACAATTGTTTGCTCTTTAAACTCAAATCCTGTTCTTTAGCATAATTTTAAATCTTTAAAAGTATATTTGTGAAAGCAGCTTCCGTATAGTCCCAGTTAGTTATCCAGGTTACACTGTACCTCATCTATAAACACTGTTTTAGGCTATCACGGTTTATTTCATAATTTAAATTGTCAATATAATTGTTGCTGTTCGATCGCGATCCGCGATCATGGCGCTTGCAACAGCGTCGAAATATCGGGAACTCAAAATAAAAACAATCACGGAAGATATCCCTTCAGTGACAATTTAATTATGAGTACCTCATCTATGTTTTATGCTAAATTTGTTATTAGATGGTTTCGGTGACAGCTGTCAGATTCATACAATATTGTTGTTTATTTCTGTATCCTCACATCAGAACGCCATACAGCTATTACACTAATGGAGCACATTTAGTCTAGAGTCTGCTGCTTTTCAACATCAATGTAGCTATCTATTCTTTTCTCTCATCTTAAAGATGCATATTTTCGTCCTGTTGTCACCCAACTCATGGTATGTAAAAAAGACTAATAGTTAAAACGATAGATTGACAATATTTACTTACTATAGAATATTGTTTTGGAATGACCACGTTAAATCTTATCAATCTTAATAATTTTAAAGTAAGTAATAACTGCAGGTCTAAATAATGATTTTAGCTAATAAATAGTTTTGTTTTGACTGTGACCTACATGGAAATAATTTTACTTGCAATTGCTATAATAATAAATCTCTCATCTAAGCCTAAAATATACTTGACTGGCGTATGCCAAAGGGGCGCAGGTAGAGGTGAAAATTACTACACAATTGGGTCCCAAACCGCACCGCGGTAGGCTTAGAGTAGATGGCGATGAATTAGATTGGCCCCGGGCTGTAGAAGCTAAGTAAAGGAAGCCTATCGCAGTGCATAAATTTAGTCAAGTAGAGATGCGATATCGAAATAAGAAAGTTTGAAAATTGAAAAACTATGTATGAAAAGCTGTTTACGTCCAGAATGTAATTTTTAAATGGTGTCCCACACACCTAATTTCGTTTAATGAGCGCAATTACAAACAAACTCACGTACACAAGACACTCAGACTCGAAAAACTATACTTATTAACTAAAACTTTATGCATAATACAAAAGTACATTTAGTACTTTGCAGTAAAATAATGTAAATTAAATGTAATGTATGCTTAGGCTTTTTCCACCAGACAAACTTTGGGTTTGGGTTATGCTATGTAGACTGTTTACAATACTTAATGTTACGTCAATTATTATGAGGTGCCATTATGTACCATTTCGATTATTGAATATCTTTTTCTTTTTTTTTCAAATAAAACATTTTTTTAAGATATACAATTTAATAATTCTGTCTTACGTTTTCATATTCGTAGCACGTAGTTACGAAGAAAAATCTGTGATGTAAATATTTTTTCCTAGACCTGAATCTAGTCATGATAGACAGTGAATCGTAGTCTAACCGGATGCGGTAGCGACAACACCGGCGCAGAATATTTTTTATTCGATTTTCTATTCAGACTCCGTCGTATTTTTTCTAGAGGCACCTCGGATTTTTCATGTAGGTATCATTTTATTGAACTCACAATGGACGTTGGCTTGAATAGTATTTTTTTGTTTCGTATTTTGTTAAACAGTGAATTGAATGAACAGTGTTGCTCTTTGTTTCCTTTTTTATTTATTTTTTGTAGGATACTGTTGTATAGAGCCTAGAATAGAAAATAGTTTGGAAGATAAGTCCCATTGCCAGAGTAGCGAGACTGTTTCAAACAGTTACCGCGGTCCAGGAACGCAAAAAACAACTGAAAGAACGGTGTGTTTTAGTCTGTAAAAGTCTGACTCCGGGCGGTTTTCTACACGTGTCCAGTACCGCAGGAACCTCCCGAACTTGTCATGTCCGTCGTGGACTTGCATCATGCGGAAAATGAGGACACCGTGATGTCTTTTTAGCCACTCCTTAAAGAAGAGACTTACCGCCAAAATGATGGCGAGCTCATCTCTCCCAGAGCTAAAGATGTTATTTGATGATTATTTGACACACCTAAAAAAAAAAGATCGTATCTATTGGTAAAAATAGATAAATAATATAAATTTTATTAGTATACCTAACAGAACTATTCAGACAAAAAGTGTTAACTGTCTATCTGTATGCTGATGTAATTCTTTTGAGGTGCGAATTTTAAAATCAAATAAGTTATTCTACACGTCATATAAATCTATTTTTAGACCAACTATTTATAAAAAAGTTGTTTACCTACATACGTATGTATCAACTCTTGCGCAACTACGCACTCAGTTAAGTCGTGATGACGTATACGATGAGCGGTTAACCGTAAGCATTCCTCCTTGTGACGTCGGTCGCGCCCGCACTATTTACCAAGTAACAGCTGACGTTATACTCCCCCCCGACCGAATATCGATTACGGTGGCTAATCTCTACAGAGATCAGCCAAGTACGCAGGAGATATTACAGTGCACAAGTGTGTGCGCAAACACAGATGCACTCTCTGTTCCTTTACTCTCATAGTCCGATGGGACGGCAATCCGACACGATCGGAGAGAGATCAGGCGCAGGACCAACGGATTAACGTGCTTTCCAAGGGTATCACACCACCAACTCCCAAACTCCGAGCAGTTACAGAGTAACTAATGGAAAAACCCAAAAGCACTTTTTGTCTGACCCGGGAATCGAACCCAGGACCTCACGCTCAGCAGTCACTCTTGCGACCACTAGGCCAACGAGGCAATTAAAAAGTTGTTTACCTACATAAGTGTGTAGGTATCAACTCTTGCGCAACTACACACTCAGTTGAATCGTGATGACGGATACGATGAGCGGTTAACCGTAAGCATTCCTCCTTCTGACGTCGGTCACGCCCGCACTATATACCAAGTAACAGCTGACGTTATACATGGTGGTTGACGTCAAAAGAGAATCTGATGGAATTTGCTTTGAGGATACTTGCCGCTTACGTGCATATCTGCATAAATATTTTTGTGAAAACTTTTAAAGATTTGACTGATACTCCCGTTATTTCTGGTGACGCCATTAACCTGCTCCAGGAGAGCCGTAGTAGAAGAAGATCATCGTCCTTCCTTTCTCAACGTCGAGGCCCGTCGCGATGCTCTCATCTCGTCCATATCTTTGTTAGAGGTTGACTTAAAAACTAAATTACATTATTAAAAAAAAAAGTATTTTCCGAGCACTTGAGTTTGAGTTCCCAAGCCGTTCCTTATTCGAGTTAGCCTACGCAGCTACGCAGCTTTAAGGATCCTGCGGAGATCGCTCGCTACTTCGAGTTGAGATGAAAATAAAATACGTTCGCGGTATATTGCTATCTTTGTTTGGCAAAAACAAATGCGAAATTGCATATGTGTGTGTACGTGTGAGTTGGACAATCTTCACAGCATAATATGGAACAGTTTTGAACTTGACAAAATAATTCCATCAAAAACACAGCTTGTAAAAAACTCAAGTCTCGCAACACTACTCTTCTACCGTAAAAATATGTGAGATCCATATTATACCAAGTCAAAATATCTTGTATGTTTTAAATAAATGAATTTAGCTTTGTAATCGCATGAAAACACAATGTATCTCAAAAGTAATTAAGTAGTATCTATTCTCCTTCTAAGTCAATTCCATCCAAAGGTTGTCTGTAAAAAATCGCTGTTAGCGATAAGACCGCCCATTGTACCACCCCTACTAATGTTAAGCTCCTTGTGAAAAATGTATTTTTATGGTGTACAATAAAGAGTATATAAATAAATAAATAAATCGTTTAGTGCGATTACCAAGTCAAATCTTAAAAATGTAACTTTGTAATCCTATACATTTATATGGGATTACTAAGTTATATATGCAGTTGGTGTATCTAGAAAACTAGGCCGAAATTGCAAAATATTTTAGTTTTCCCTTGGTTTGTACAGTAAACACTAATTGTAATCAAAATTTGAAACTTCTGTCTCTATGTCTGCTAAAAGTACCTTAGACTTTTTATGTTCGTTCAGTCAGTGAGTGACAAAATTTAGAAACTTTGATAAGAAAATTTAATGAGATTTGAAATATATCGTCTTTTTAAGAAGCCTGCTTGATCTAGTTTCGTCCACAACAAATTTATAAGAGGTTGAAAATGGCTCTAAATGTTTCGAGAAAAGGATGCCACATTTTTGCGTGACTTGGTGGGTTCACACTACCGTGCCCCCAGATTACCTATGCTCCATTGAAGAAATAGGGTCGTCACTTTTAATGTTATCCTAAAAATAAATTTAATGCAAAAAAAGTGTTCTGTAGTGATCAATCTATCGAATGGAAATCAATAATATTTTTATTTTACGTGGGCCTACATGGACACTTATGAAACGTCAGAATCTAGTGCGTAGTTCCAATTCGTCGTTTCCTATTGAGAAGAACCGGCAAGAAACTTCATGGTTACTCTTTTCAAAAAAATATTGGGTTTACAATATTTCCATACTACTTCGTTCCGCGACTTCGTTCGCGTGGATGACAAAACTTATCAATAAGTTTTTAGTGTAGTACCTTCACTTCTATGTATATCAATAAATAAGCAAAATGCCTAAAAAATAATATCTACATAATTATACGAATGACTAATCTTACCTAAGAATACTAAAATACCCTACGTTACCTACACACTATCAAGTAGGTATACTACCTACACTTGAAATTAAAATCTATACGGTCTGCGCCCTATAAAAGTAAACCTAAGTACCTACCTAATTAAAAAAAAATGAGTTCGGTGTCGGTCTTGTAACACCCCCAGCCATTACTTTTTTTGATATTTTCAATGTACAGAATTTATACTTCTACAAATTTATTATAAGTATAGATTACAATATTAACAGACAGATTAAGATTGATAACCAAAAGTACAATAAAAATAATATTTATCAAAAAGCTGTCGAAATAGTAGTAATCAAATCGTAGTCTAGTGTTCCCACATTCACACCATAAGAGAGAATATAAATTTAAGAAAAAAGAACAAACCTATTAACATGAGATGTAACTAACAAAAATAAATCACGACTTAATGAATCTATGGTGATTAAAATCTATATAATATAAGAAACAAACGCTCGCAAACCGCTTGTGCGATATGACCCCTACGCTAGTGTGAATGCCTATAGGAGGGGAACCGATGTTCTAGAGGCGTAACTACAAATTTTCAGTTTTCAGACTTTTCCCTATATTTGCTATAAGACCTTAATTTCATGATTCTAGGTCATCGGGAAGTACCCTATAAATTTTGATTACGAGTATCAAAACGTACGTTTTTTGCGGGAGGTACGGAACCCTTAAAACGAAACGATAATTGTTGAAAAGTTTTATAGGAAATGAATTTCGATCAAATATTTTTCGAACCTATGATAAGTAGGTAACCCTGTAGGAGCGACACACACGCAAGGACTTTGTGTACCCTGGAATGATTACGAAGTAATATCACACAATCTGAAGTGTACTTCATTTTCATTGCCATTAAGTTCATATTTTTGTTTGACAAGCAAAAAGGAAAAAAATGTACCCAGCAAGACGGAGCATAGAAAGAGGTAGCGTGTCCCTTTCTTACTCGTCTATGGACACCATGGTAGAAAGAGATAAGATACCCTTTTGTGAGTACGTTTTTGAGGTTGACGTAATCAATCCAGATAGTATAAATCATTCTGAGACACACTGACTGAGGTAATGTCATTCCCACACACTGACATTTGCCTGCTGCGATAGCAATAAAAACTATTGAAAATTTGGGAGAAATTTGGATGTGTACCGTAATACCAAAAATGATGAATGAAAAATTAATGATTTTCCAATTTCTTTTCGTTTCTTTATAACTTGATAATAATATCTGTGTTCCTACGGAGAGATATCTTGAAGTATTGTTGTTTATAATATAGAAAAAAACAAATAAAAACATGAAATTTTCGGTGTAAAAATGTGCAAAATTAAATTCGCTTAAATTTCGTTTGGGGTAAGTTTTTCAACAGAAAGACGACGTAGGAACCTAGATAATTATTGTCTGAATCCGAATAACATCATATTATGGTGTAAATATGCTTAAACTGCAAATGATTTTGGTATTACGTTTGTATGGAAAATTGACACTTCGCGCCAGCCTTAAATGAATTCATAAATAATAATCCGTGTTCTATTCAGCCCGTCCCTTATTGTCCTCCCCCAGCGAAGTCCTAAACCGCAGCGTCTAGTCGCTTAGGCTTTAATTTATTGAGGCCATGCCACAGGCAAGTCCAGTTAAGTAGACCACTACCTCATAGGTTGACCTTCAAAGGGCCACAAATAAAAATCGAAATAGTCAAAGGAACCCTAAAGGTACAATTACATAAGGTACAATACATCATCGTTTGGGACGCCATAAAATGTTCGGTTGACCCAAGAAGAATTTGTAGCCGTATTCTTGGTTCGAAAGTCACGTGGCCTTTGAACGCAATTATGCTGAAGGAACACAGGTGGGCTGTTGTCAGAAAAAGTCTGACCATCTGTAGCTCCACAGCAGAAGTTATTTGATAAAATTCTATCCAGAAAAACTAATAATAATAAGAAGAAGTTTCTGTTCCCAATGAATTATACATTGAATAGCCAAAGGCGAATAAATCTAGCTGCTTGAATGTAATTATAAAATACCTACCTTGTTTAAAAATCATATCAGATATGAATGGGGAAAGAATCTTATCACCGCGACAAACTGTACACTTGCAAGACATTGACCTCCTTAATGACGTACCAACCTACTTACCTACCACCATATATGTATAAAAATAAATGGCCATTCTGAATCTGGGCATACAGAAATACAATATAACAGTGTGATTGGGAAATCACATTACCCAAATTGCAACCAATGCCTGCCAATTACACTTTCCTGCAGCCATACCTGCCAATATGACACTTATTACAGCCATGCAAAAAGGTCAGCTAAAAGAGCGGGAAAGTGTTGACATAATCCTTAATTATAAATATAATAAAGTAAAAATTTGAAGTTGAAGATTGGCCATTCAAATTGAGATTTCTTTTTATTAACTTTGTTCAAACAAATTACATAACTTTGCTAGTCGAATTGACCTTTAATTACACGGGCAGTTTTTATAAAATACACGTGCTAGATCAGGGATCACCAAACGGCGGACCGCGGTCCGAATCTGCAGATCCTGAGAATATCACTGTCAAAGTGTGTGGCACCTAATTTAATTTATCCTGTGTTCCGTCTTATCTCGAGGCACGCGACTACGGACGACGTGAGCAGCAGATGAACAGTAATCTGTGGTAATGTTGACCCAGCGAAAACCACGATGACGAACGCAATGACGCTTGTTAATTTCCGCGGTTTTTAAACATTACAGGTCATAGTCCGGATCAATATTATATTTGTGAACCAGCATAGTTCATCTAGGAAAATCCTAGTTGAACTTTCCAACTTGTTTTACCGATGGTCATCTTTAGGATTTAATGGCAATAACTTATGCCAACTAAATTTTAGACTTCAGACAAGAACAAGAAATACATCTTTGCATTAATATTACGTAAGTGGACTCGTGATTAAACTAATTGGTAATACCTGTCTTAGAAGATACCGGTGATATTCAGGGTCAATGCCAAGCTACACAAAGTCACGAGAGTTGCGCATATTTATACTAAGAAAAAATGGCTAATAATATCTAAAAGATGACTTATTACTTAGCTGAGCACATCAAACGTTAGCATTACATGCATATACCTATCTACCTATAAAACGAAGATCAGACAGATTTGAACATCTAAGCAGCATCGTCAAGGAAAATAAGTTGATAAATATTGAGGAAAAATAACGCAAAATGAAAAGATAAAAAGCGATTATAAGGGTCGAGGTAAATGAGGTAAATCACAGTTAATATTTGTCGGTAATGTGCAGGCAATCATCTAAATCTATGCAGGTTTTGCTGACATTTCTGTGCGTCAGTCAACATTCATACGATTACCTAGTTACAGATTTTTCCTGTTATAACCTACCATCATACTAATCGATTAAATTTGATAAGCGTCGATGCCAGCATACATTCTTGTGTTTGTGTTCTTGTGTTTTAAGAGTACCTACTAAGTTACAGATTTTTCCTGTTATAGTCTACGATCACACTAATTGATTAAATTTGATAAGCGTCGATGCCAGCATACATTCTTGTATTTCTTATTGTGCACATCCGTTACATACGAGTACCTACTAAGTTACTGATTTTTCCTGTTATAGACATAATACTAATTGATTAAAGTTGATAAGTGTCGATGCCAGTATACTTTCCTGTTTTTCCTATTATCCGTGTTACTGAGGAAAACTGATAAATGATCATAATTTATAAATATCGGTGCTGTTAAAGAGGAAATTAATATCTGATATTTTGTTTAATGCAGGAATTTCCGGGTGGATAATAAATAATAAGCAGAAACACCCGGTAATATTCTCCTGTTGAGAGTAAGGCCTTCTGTTTAGAGGAGGAATAGGTAGTAATCCATCATGCAAGCCCAGTACATGTCGCTATATCAGTTTAGAACATGTCGCTGTCCTCTCGAAGTTTTAGTCGTCCTTTTGATGATAACACACATTCTAAAAAACACAAACCCCAAAGAAACATTGTTTTGTAGCCTACATTGACACTGATAGGCAAAGGCCTCCACTGTCTCCTTCCAAACGGTTTTTTTGACACTGATAGGCCAACAGCATCTCCTATATCCTTCCAAACCTATTTATCTAGAGCGATCTCTGGCCAAGTTTGCCCCGCGAACAAGACTAGATCGTCACACCACCTTAGCTGCGGACGACCTCAGCGGTGTTGACTTCCCTCAAGACGGTTTTGTCAATCTGTATTCTGTCTATCTTTTATTTTAAAGGTAAGTAAATACCTAATAATAAACATTCCTTTTAGGAAGGAAGTACTCGTAAAATATTGTATGTAGTAACAATAGTATTGTGGTTTTGTGTATTATAATAATTTAGATTACTCTGTTATTAGACTTGTGGTCTTGCTAAGTTTGATCATGATGTCTCTAAAATAATAAAGATATAAAGATATCATGTTTCTTTTTTTCTTGTGTGGCTTTTATTAATTAGGTCCAGACACTATTGTTGACCGGAAAAATTTCTCAACTTAAATGGCAGTGGGCAGGGCGCAGAAGTCTCACTCGCAGAACAGATAGTTGATGGGGCCGAAATGTCATGGAGTGGCGACCGCGTACCAGAAGAGGCAACGTTAGACGGCCTCCCAGAAGGTGAATTGATGATCTGGTGAGGGTTGCAGGAATTCGATGGATGTGAGGCCAACAGAACCGTTCAAGGTGGTGGCACTTGGGAGACGCCAATGTCCAGCAGTGGATATAGGCGTCACCCAAGGGACGACTTACGGCTGAATCACCATGATGGTGCATGAAGAGGAAGAAAAGAGAAAAGAAAGATAGTTTGGCTAAAGAAGAGATGAATAAATTGTGTGAGGCAGCCTGACGGGTGACAAGACGGAATGAAAGAAAACCAAAATGGTGATGTGTCGACCCCAAGTAACATGGGATAAGGGTACGAAGGTGATGATAACTTATTTTTAGTGATAATAAGAATATTTATGTTGCCTAATTTAAGAAAATAAACGATACAAGAATCGGGTTTTGGAGGTCATGTTTTGAAGTTTATACTTACCTCTACGTAAAAGGTATTCAGTATTATTATAAAAACTACTGTTAGTATCATTATATCTATTACATCTTACATCATACTCTTTTACATCCTAAAGTTTTGGAAGAAATTTGGTATATGGGTAGACCATGTCTTGGAATAGACATATGATACTTTTATTTTCATTTCAAAAGTATATTCAATGGGATAATTTTCGACTTTAAGACAGGTGAAGCCGCTGGTAAAAGCTAATAATATTATGATTTATGCGTCACAAGTCGCTTCTTTATTTATATACCTAACAAAAAAAAAAACTAAAATAAGATGGAAAAAGAAATAACTCAGTAAGTTGTAAGTACTGGTACTAATAGAATTCTGCGAAGAAAGTATCACAAACAAAATCAGAGTCTCAGTCTTTATTCAAGCATGGTACAAAATATTACGATGGCTATATTTCTATCGGTGCCTCGTGAATAATGATCACTTGCTATATTTCACTACCGAGGCTACTCGCTGTGAGATATTTTGATAATATCCACCCTTTTTGGGAAGAAAATCGTAAGCGACAGTTTGTATTTTTTGCAAGCATGAGTTTTCTCTAGTATAATCAAAATGTTTTTAACTATGTTTATTAACAACTCTACACTCACTAGTAGCTCTTGGAAGTCAGATGTCAGTTAAAATAGAATGAATCACCAGAAGGCATCTGTCTTGGGCAATGAAGCTCGTCAAGTTCCAGATATTTAACTTTCTTTCATCTTACATCGAAATGAATCCAAGAAGAACCGATAAAAAACTTCCACTTAGTATGCTGTTTACTGGGGGGGGGGGGCTAGATTACACGAAAGAGAACCGGAGCCCTAGAACGAAGGCAAAGATGGATGAGCACTAGGTTTTATTCATTAAAAGTCTGACACTTGCATCCCGCTCCACCCAGAATGGGAGCAGTCATTTCGAAGACGACCCCATAGAAAAAATTGTTTATGTTTTTAGTCACATAGGTTTACCTGCTTACCATTGTAAGTTCAGTTAATCTAGATTAAAAATGCCAGAATATAATAGAACTATCTTCCAGATTAAAGCCAATCAACAATATTCATTAACTGCTGCCTAAACAAACCTTCTACAACAAATTTTCTCATTCAATAATTTGAAGAAGAGATAAATGTACAAATTCAAACAAGCCCAGTCGACACAATATCCCAATCAGTGGTTCAGCGAACGCGAACAAGTCAGTATCAGCTGTTGTCTGATATGTATGTGTTAAATTCAAAGCGCGAATGTGTAGAATTTCCACGTCATTACCGCGACCTCGCCAACTGGATCGGAACTGAATTTAAGGCTTTTCACACACACAGCCTTTTTCAGGAAAATATCGTAAATGATAATTTGCGTTTTTGTAGGAATGGGTTTTTGCTTCAATAAAAAAAGTTAATAATAGTTTTTAATTAATTTAAGTGATAAGAATCACCTTACTATAACTGAGCAGCATGTGTAGATGTCACTTGCCAGTAACTTTGACGTAACTGCGTTGGCTGTTCACTATTACTCCAAGAAACTAAAAAAAAAATAGGGCTGGCCTTTATTACATCTCGTCCTAGTAACATAAAACTTATTTCATTGGTCCTATTCTGTGTTGAAATCTACTGCTGATGAAAGACATAATTATAGTTTTTTTTTTATTCATCTATTATACCTCTTAGTTAGAAGTAGAGGTATGTATCATCATCAGTACATTCATTCATTCACATTATCATCAAATTGTCATCAACTGCCGGGACTAAGGCCTGCCAAAAAAATCGCATGACCAACCAATCTTCGTTCTTCTTCCAATAATTCTTTACCAGTATCATCGGCATCATGTGAGATGAGCCTTACAAGATTGTTCTAGATGTCGCTGAAAGCTTCTGTTTTATTTCGATTAAGTCGCTCTGGGATAAAATAGCAAAGTTTTTGTGAGTGTGGTCTTGAGTGCTGTCGTACTCAACATTCATTCGGTCTGGTATTCTTTTTGTTGTTAGTTTTCAATTGTGAATATTAGTGATTTTTACTTATTATCTTGTATTGAACTGCCCCAAATGCCAAACTCCTGCAGGATATGAATGCCATCGATGCTACAATTGATGTAATCACCTACTGGGCCCAAACAGTTTAATCCAATTTCGCTCAGTTGGACATATTAAGCTTCTCTTTTTTACGCGTCAATCTCATCGGGTTCTGTCCGCGATGGTAACAACTTTATCTCCTAATCTCGCTACTGGGCGATTCACTATAAACGTGTTATTGTATATAATCCTTAGACGCTGCTCTACAACTACCAGTACTCATTAATTCATATTAATCACTATAATATTTCAGCCCTGAATCACCTACTGCTACGATAAAATTTTCCTTTCTCTTTGCAGAAAAAGGACCTGAGAAATGAATATGCTACATAATAATACATAATACCTACTAAGTAAATATGCATATCAGTCTGTAATACTAAGTAATGTCCCGTAACTTGCGGTTTATACATGAGCGGTCGAAAACCACAAATAATATTTTGTTTGCAATAATAATTGAGTAATGATGTACCTACATTTTTGACAGACTATCAAAAGGACTTAAGGGGAAGTCCGGGGAGTGCGGACTATTTAAATCTTCTTGGGAATTACCTGTGAATTAAAGGAGGCTCCGTTACTCATTGAATACGGTTGCCATCACACGGTCTTGATGGATAACATCCGAAATGGGATGCCCTTTTCGCATGTAGGTAAACAACGCATACTAGTTTCCAGTACAAGGTCCGGAGCGAGGAAGAATGGCAGGTGGTTTGCTCTCTTTTGCGTCTATCGCGAAGGAGGCAGCCGCACGCGTGAGGCACGGCCCTCACGACGGTCCGTTCGATTTTCAGCACTCTTAGGCTTGAGCTTTCGGTAGCTGCCTGGACCGAAAAAGATGTCAGAAAAACGTAGGGGCATAATTGTAGAAGCTTACTGGGGTTATGGGTACTTCGAAAGAGAACTCCGGGGCTCTAGAACGAAGGCAAAAAAGGAACTCACTCCAGTTTTAGTCAGTAAAAGTGTGACACGCCCTCCTCTCTCCACCTTGGTCCTCGAAAAAAAGGTAAAGGTCCAATACGCGGTTAACGTGAACGTCTTACCGTGGAGCATCGATCCTCAGTATTCTGTAGGAAGTCTGAGTCTTACTTAGACTGGATGCGGAGTTCTGAGGAGGGATCAGTAAAATTGCGTAGGCCCAGTAGTAGACTGCGGTAGGTAGTCTGAGTTGATTGTGTATAGAGATTGGCTTTGCAAAAATCTGCATTTCCATGAAATATTTTGATCCAAATCTTCTGAAATCAAAATATAGGCAAAATTATATTTACTTACATATTTAAATTAAATATCAAAACTTACTCATTTTCCTCAATCATGCAATCATGCATGTTATCAAAAAGATGTATAAGTAAAGTAGGTATATATGTTATTATTTAATAATAATATTATGATCTCAGAATTATTTTAATGCACAAACCGTTTTATCTTGTTTTTCCTCACGAGACTATAAAATAGAGGATTACATAATAATAGCAACGCATCTAAATAGCTAGTATTATTTAAAGTTATGTAGGTACTTCGTCTATAATTATTATATCCTTTAATGGCAGAGTGGTTTATAGGATAAAAGGAAAAATAATAATATTAAGTGAGGATGTACTGCGCATAATATGATCCAATCAATTAATCAAAACGATTAGTTTATCTGCGTAGTTAAATCTGTACATTCCATAAATTTATATTACAGGAAAAATATTTATTATTTAAATGTAAAAACTAACTGACGGATATATCAACACACAGTCAAAACTATTGGGGCTTGAAGCGTGAAATTTTACACAAATTTTCCTTTTATGACGGAAGGGAGCACTAATAGAGGATCTTCCAAAATTACTTCTTAAGGGGATGAACGGGATTCCACAGGTTGTGTGGAGAAACCTACTTATACCCGAGTGAAGCTGCTGGCAGAAGCTAGTTATTAGATACACGTTAAGAAAAGTACAATATGGTAGGTACGGATTTGTCTCGTTAAACAAAATGAAGCAAATTGTAAATTAATACGTACGTTTTTTATCAAGCTGATTAACACTGTGAAAAAGATCCCAATCTTGATAAACTTTAAATACAAAAAAAAGAAGAAAAAATTAATTAAAATATCAATTAAAAGTTTGTTGTCGAAAATTTTCCTTGTTTTGATGATGTACCACATAGTTACTAAACGTGATAATGCCATTAACCTGCCTGTGTTGCCAAGGTTGTTTGATGATATGATGATATAATATAATCAACGAATAGTTAAGCATTTTCCTCAAAGTGCATTTAATGAGCGTGGAGGAATGATGTAAAGTATGATCATCGCAAAAACTTTATCCGTAGGTACTGAAAAAGTACTGAGCTTTCAAAAGAAATTGCCCATTTTTCTATAAGCCAAGCGGCCTATGCAACGGCTTGCGTAACAAATATTATTATAGGTACTGTAACTGAACAGCGAAAAATGGATTTATAAAAAAAATATCCTTTTATTTTGTGTGTTTTTATTTGCTTATTTGTTAACATTTTAGTTTTATTATTTTTTTATTTACATTGTGTATAATTTTTGAAGTCTGTTCTGAAAAGGGAAAAAAATATAACAGTTATGAAGAAAAAGATACTATCCGATGATTAACTAATCTAACCTAACCATTATAACCGTTGGATCCCTGATTTGACAAAGTACCAAAAGAGATCTGCAATGGGGGAGGACTGGGGAGGGAAACCTCTGTGATTTCATACGGCGCGCCATTTTCTGCAAAACATTAAAATTTATTCTACTTGTTTACTACAAAATATAGACCTTGACATCACATATAAAAAGCGGATTAAAAACTTATTGACTTGAATTCTACATACATTTTGGATTAAATGAACTGAGAAGACCCATAAAAATACGAGTGCTTAGTGTTACTATAATAATTTATTCACAAAAATTATTGTATACATTATCTTTTATTGTAAAGACATACCACTTCTGTCAATGTCCTTTAAAAAAGTAAACAAAATCAGCAAAAAGAAAATGAGTTTATTAGCGCAATACATAAAGAAATACAAAAAAAATAACATAAATTATAAGGAAAATGTGTGTCGCATCCCGCGCCTAACGGCCATCGCTCAGCATAATGCTGGCACCCTCGTGTGATACATGGTTATGAAACCAGTACCGTAGCTCTGTTTGGCTGTCACTGAAACCTTAGTGACAGCCTACGGTGATTCATTCATTTGGACCGCACTGATTCTGCAAATGTATATGGAGTCACTGGTAATTAGTGACTGATACTTAAACACGTTAAAGTCACGTGTTTCTCATTATATCAAACATATTTTACTATGGGATTAAACCTGAAATCGAGAAAAGTCTGTTGTTGTTTTCTCTTTATTTCTTTATGAAAAAAAGAAAAATTAACATAAATAATAATGTGTGTCGCATCCCGCTCAGCATAATGCTGGCACCCTCGTGTGAAACATGGTTATGAAACCAGTACCGTAGCTCTGTTTGGCTGTCGCTGAAACCTTAATGACAGCCTATGGTGATTCATTCATTTGGACCGCACTGAGTCTGCCAAGCCGTGCTTCAAATGTATAGGGTGATTGGTACTTATTGACCTATACTTAAACACGAGATTGTACTCATGAAAACAAACAGTTTACTATGGAACCAAACCTGGAATTGCGAAAAACACTGCGATTCACTAACTTTGTGTTCGCAAACCATACTGGTTAAATTGTAATGAACTGCTGATTTTTTTACGATTTCAGGTTTAGTCCTAGAGTAAAAGTACGAACTTATATATTTTTAACATTAAATGCCTCCATAGATGTGGTGGATGTCACATGTCTTCGAATTTTAAGTTCTAAGCTCACCATGTTTTCTTTCACCGTTTTGCGGTGATGAAATAAATTACACATAGTAATTTGTTTGGCTGACTTTGAACCCGCAACCTGCTTCTTTTAAGTCAGGGATGTTACCACTGCTCTCAATATAAATATATCATATTTACATAATCGAAGTCCCTACTAAAAAACGCGTTAGCCACACCGGCCATCTTTCCGACTGCTAACACGATCGCTCTATATTTTTTCTGCCTTAACAAACCATGTCTTGCTTCGCTTTTCTTTACAAAACGTGGCTGCTCCAATCACATTATAGTCTCCTTGGCTAGCCACGCAAACAAATGGGGTGGACTATTTATTACCCGGGTCACACCTCGTAAATTTCTTTAACCGTATAGGTAAAAGAATTTTCAAGAATAAAATCTCACGTGAAATTCACTTAGTGAGAAATAATGGGTACTTAGCGCGAGTGTACGTCGCACAGTTGTTCCTGATTGTCCCTGCATTATTTATTTCTCAGTAATAGAAATTAATGGCGAATTGGCTCGGTCTTAACTTCCGGGTAGCAGAAAAGGTATATAAAATATTTATTGTCACTTAGTTCGTTTTTTTTTAATCTTCATTAACTTAAAGAAAACTGCAATACAAGGGAATACAATGTTTATGAGAAGGGTAGTTTTTAGGATGGATTGATTCTTTTTTCCATAAGTCGTTCCATAAGTATGTTGTTTGGCCCAGTGGTTGAGCAATTGGCTGCTGCATTGTTTGCTTGGGTTTGATTCCCTAATAAAATTCTATGGCTTTAGATGATTTTAAAAATATGTAAAATTTTATTCATATTTTTCCTTTTTTTCAAGTAATGTAAAAAGCTTCAGCGTGATTTCAGCTGAAAGACATCCAATATTGAAGTAACAAAAGAAAAATGAAATAAAAAAGATGCTACTTAGTTATATTATGCTGTAAAACTATGAATGGGAACAGAGCAAAAATAGCAAGAATATTAAAAAATAACCATCTTTTATTAGATAAGGTACCCTATAAATCTTTAGAAAGGAGCTTGTCGCACATACATAAGATAAATTCAACTCATAAAATCAAATTCTTCAAAGAACAAAAACCTTACCAAATCACAAAAGAATGTCTGAAAACTAAGAGCTTAGTTTTAAAATAATAGAATAGCAGAGTTTTGTTTGACATTTGGTGAGCGTAAATAAAAGTGAAAGTTTAGTAGGTATGTAACAATGTAGTGAGAACATAATATTTTTATGAAAGATGCTTATACTCGAATGCCGAAAAGACTGAAAATTACATTATTTAAAAAAAAAACTTTGCAATTGAACGAAAATAAACAAGAAAAATTGACTCTTTCCGCTACAAAGAGCGTGAAAACTATTTTAGAGAAATGGACTTTTTGATGCACTCTGATTTTTATGCTCTTTTGATCTGTATATGTAAATTTCACTATGACAAAAACATGCTTTTTGACGTTATTTTTTAAAAATGTTTTTGTATAACGCTCTGAATCACTTGTTCGCAAAGCATTTTTGAAATATCGCAGATATCTGCAATAACAGCAGAAATATAACCTGCAATATCGCGGACACATTCACGAAAAATAGATAAAAGAAAATAATAAACTTAAACATTGAACAAAAAAGTTTTGTAAATTCATTGTACTGCTGATATCATAGATATTCTAATATCAGTAGGTATTTATTACAATAAAATCGCAAAACCTTGGTTTTTCATATATTATTACAGACGATTTACCCCGATATTCATCCTTTACAACAAATGTAGCTTAAATAAAAACTGTCAAAGTAAAGCCTTTAAGAAATTTAAAACAAGAAAAAAATATTCGTAACAAACGCAATATAAATTCCTAACTCTTTTACATCCTCGCCTTAGAATTCCATTATAAAAAGAAACAACAATTTTTTGGCCGAAAACCTTTTGCGACTTGTTCCAAATCAAGTTTCATCTCATTACGATATCAAAGAGGGTCCAAAAATATATTAAACTGTAGAGGATAAAATGTATGAAGGTGTATTGAAATGTCTGGAATATTTTTAGATGCCATATTTTTACGACAAAAATTACATTAATCATTTCTTCTTAGTGTGTAGGCGGCCAACTAGTTTTTTTTTTCAAATAAGCCTGGCTCACCTGGCAGTATTTTCTTGTCCAATATACTGCAGTGTCTCAAGACGAAAGTCTGTGACCAGTGCGCGTTGGCCGTGCTGACATATGGCTCCGAAACGTAGTCGCTTACAATGGGCCTCATCAGCAGCAAGGCTTAGTCTTCCAGAGGGCAATGGAAAGAGCTATGCTCAGAGTTTCCTTGCCTGATCATATCACAAATGAAGATATCCTCAGAAGAATCAAGGTTACCGACAGCCTGAAAAATCGCCAAAGTTAATTGGTACTAGGCAGGGCACATTGCTCGCAGAACAGATAGTCAGCGGGGACAAAAAGTTCTGGAGTGGCAACCTACGTACCGTAAGAAGTGTCGTTGCAAGGCCGTCCACAGAGTGGTCCGTTGACCTGGTGAGTTTTCACACCATTGTTAATGATAAATGATATGTATTTTACAGGAAACAAATGCACAAATAATACATGTCTAGAATAACAGTATATTAGGTATAGCCTTTTATTTAGTTCCATATTACAACATAATCAAAAAAAAAAATGCAAACCATAGAAGAACTTAAATAATGTAAAATTAATCTCTTAGTTGATTCTTAGTTATATTTTGTAGATCTGTTTGCCAGTCGGCAAAGGGAGGCTTTTGCCGACTGGCCTTTTCCAATATTGTTCACTCATGTCTTTCTTGAGCCACTCTATTCTATGTGGCAAGTGTCACATGTCTACATACTCGCCAAAATCATAACCCTTTTGGCATTACTATCAACGAGTAAAAAAAGATTCAAGTACACTTATTTATAGGTAAGCTTTGGTAAATAATTTTGATCAGTAGGTAAAATTAAACAGAATTGGCGCGCTTAGTAAGAAATCCTCGGCAACCCATCTGAATTATAGTCGAAGCTTCACTTAAGTAATATAATTAATGGACCTACCTTCAACGGATCTTATAGATATTCTCTTTGATAACGGTCTGTTTTATTTCAAAGTCAAGGCATTAATTTTAATTAGGCCATTTACAGGTACTGAACTGTCAACTGAAAATAGCAAATAGACCTTGTTTTTTTAAATATTTATCATTGTTTAGGATTGTTAACAAAAATCAGAAGTTTCTGCAAGTAAAGAACATCTTCAAAATCCCGGCATTTTTTTGAGCTCTTTCTCGAACTTACACGAACTAAAAAGAAAATTAAAAAGCAAAGTTTCTGAAAAGCACAACAGTAGGAATGTGTTCCATTCTAAGTTATGTTCTCATTTTAAATTTAATAAAAGTAAAACTAACACTGGCACAAGAACAATGCGAAACTACTGCCTATTCGCCAAGAACATAGTTCAGTATTGTAAAACTGGAGAATTTAATAAAAAAAACTTCACCTATCGAAGCGTGTACTGCGGCTACGGAAAATGTAATAAGCAGTCTTCTAATTTTGAAACAAAGCCAAACCGTCGTCCGCACACGTTTCACTACAAACTTATTGCCAGAAACTTTTCTTGCGTTAAAATGTTTCTCTCATTCCCACTATCCCGTTTATTCCGCATTATCTGTCTTTGTGTATATATTGTCTTGTTAACATGTATTGAAACGGATGCCATATAAATTTGGCTTTAGCTTGAATTACAAATTCCATTTGTGAAAAAAAAATGAATGAAACAAACGTAACGAAGAAATCTATCGATTATGTGCGGAGAATTAGATGTAAATATGCATGCTTTAGTGCACTCTATGGAGTACACTAAAGTGTCAACATACGAAAATAGGTAGAAAATCTGCTTTTGCATGACAAGCAGCTTTTGTTCTTCTTCCTGTGTCGAACTGACTCAAATTTCGTTTGACCAAAAATGCAATACGAGCTTAACAATATAACAATAGTGTGTGACAATGGGCGGTCTTATCGCTAAAACATCTTTTACCAATAACCTTTGAAAGGTTTTGATAGAAATGGAGAAATATATGCAGGCAGGTAGTTTGGGGTGTTCTATTATTATATACATAGTTAATGAAATACATTATAATATTAATATAAAACATGCATTTTTATGTTATTTATAACAATACATGTAACCCAAAAGCGTCTGTTGAGAACCTATGAGTAGGGTCTAACGTCCTGTCATAATAGAAAATGATTATTAGCAGTCTAATAGTGAGTAAACGGCCGGTTAATAGCAGCAATTCTTTTTCATAACAGCTTCTGACGAACAGAAAATCTTAGGTTAATCAGAAAAGCCTTAAGAGGCCTGCGGAGACCGCGCGCTATCTCGAGTTGAGACGCAAAAAAATACGTTTTTGAGGTTGATGGAAGCAATCCAGATAGTATAAACAATTCTTGGACACACCGACTGGAGTACAGTCATCATCCGCACACTGACAGTTGCTTGCTGTGATAGCAATACAAACTATTGGAAATTTGGGAGAGGTTCCGTAATACCAAAAATGATGAATGAAAAATTAATGTATTTCCAATATTGTTTCCAGTATTTATAACTTGATAATAATATCTGTGTTCCTACGGAAAGATATTTTGAAATATTGTTGTTTATAATATAGAAAAAACCAAATAAAAACATGACATTTTCGCTGTGAAAATGTGCAAATTTATATTCTCTTAAATTTCGTTTGGGGTAAGTTTTTCAACAAAAAGACGATGTAGGAACCTAGATAATTATTGTCTGAATTCGAATAACATCATATTATGGTGTAAATATGCTTAAATTTGAAATGATTTTGGTATTACGTTTGTACGGATAATTCTAACGTCGCGCCCACCTTAAACTCGTCAGCTATCATTGATGTTGTATATTTAATTGCCCGTTTCAGTGTTTCAGATAAAAACTGTCAATGATTGAGTGTCGGTTAATGAGAGAGAACGGAAGAAGAGATGTCGAACCGACACTTAAGTTTCATTGGACTTTATATTCGTATTGTCGTGAAAATTAACGCTTGCCTAGGTTGGTCTGTGGATGGGTGACCATCTTAACATAACGAGTTTCCTCCGTGCCTCGGAAAGCACGTTAAGCCGTTGGTCCCGGCTGTCATTTGGAGATCTTTGGCAGTCGTTACGGATAGTCAGAAGCCAGTAAATCTGACTCCAGTCTTGCCATGAAGTACCGTGTTACCCCAGTTAATGGGTTGTGGACGTCTGGTAGGCAGCCGCTCCTCGTAAAATACTGGTATTCAGCTAAATCCGGCTTGACTGGAAGCCGACCCCAATATAGTTGGGAAAAGGCTAGGCAGATGATGATTGTCGTGAAAATTAAAATTGTTCAGTGTACGCTCTTTATAATTTAATGATATTTCCAAAGTTAGTCTGGTTGAAAACGCTGTTACTTGCTTATAAATTTTGGTTTTTGTATAATAAATTCATGAAACTACACATTTTGGAATATTTTACTACATATAGTCTGTTTTTTAAACCCGGAGACTAAATTGACCCAAGTAATGCCAAATTTACTATAGGAATGATGCCAATTCCTTTGTGTTGTAACATCATTTTAGTTTCAGGGTTTAAAAAAACAGACGATAGTTTATTCTTTTCTATTATTTTCATGCCATTTTATAGTTACCTAAGTTTCAATTTCGTATTCATTATTTCCATTATCACGGTTATTAAAGTTGAAAAATATATGTTATCAAAAGAAAAAAAAAGAGTTGAAAATTCATATGCATAATTAGATCCAATCTCATATCATACCTTCTACAGTACTGTACACATAAAATAATTGGATATCCAAACTCTTTTAAGTTCACAACAAAGAGCGAAAGGATTTTTTTAATAAAAGAAAACATAACGTATCAAAGACAACAAAAGTAGATATTATTACATAGTTAATAGTCTGTCACGTTGTTTAAAAAGTTAGACAAAAATCTACGAAAATAAAGGCAAAAATCTAGTATATTCTTCAAAGGTTTGCCTTTATTTTCTTTTATTTTATTTTTATCACGAGATCAAATAGTCAATTATAAGCAACGGGTAGATAATGATGGAATCAAATAAACATCTTTTATGTTTCGTTGTAAGTCAAAACTAATAGTAAATTATTCAAATATGAGTTGTGAGATTATTCAAGAAAGTCATCGTGACTCTGGAATGCAAAAGACATGTGAAGGATGGGTTGAAGTCAGTAAGTCTGTGATACGCCCTCTTACTCTAAGTACCTAGAGTGGGAGGAGGTATTAAATGACTTTCTACCTAAATAAAATATACACGTTAATTTCCTAAAATGTTCACAAATAAGATTGGGAAGCGGAGGTTTTTAAAATAAATAAATTAGATGATAATTATGTAATGTGGGACTCCAGACACTTTTCGTCTCATCTACGATTCCTGCTAAAGGTTATGGGAATCTGATGGATGCGAGATGTACAGAAGCGGTCGTCGTGACACTTAGGGGAAGACAATGTCCAGCAGCGGACGTTTTGAAATGATAATGTAATCTTTATTTTTGACCAAAACCTAAAACACGAGAACCAGATAAGGAAACGTTTACCCGATAGCAAAATCGGAAAAAAAAGAAATATAAAATTTACAAAAAGTATTGCTTCCAATGATTTACGTTTAGGGGTCACCTCCGTCGCAATTCGGTTATCTCATTGGTTTCGGCAAACAACCCATTTGTCTTGCTATAACTGTCCGTTCGCAGATTAAATTCGTTAGATCTGAATAATTAGAGATTCTGATTAATGGCGACGTAGATATCAGGCTGCTTCTGTTTATACATTTTCTTTGTTAACTTTAATTGAAACGAGAATGGCCGCGAAGTTTGTTTTGTGGTGGTTGTAGGTATTTATATTGTTATTGGTTTGGGTTTGCCGCCTTTTGCTGGTTTATGGTAGGCGGCGCCTCCAAAAGCTTGTGAAACGCGACGATAAATATAATCATCAACGACGACCACGACCATCTATCATCGTTGACGATCACATCAACCACGATACCTTATGTTACATAACATTACAGTACTTATCTTAAACGTTCACATAATACATCTAAGGACTGGAATAATTTGCCTGCTGCGGTCTCCCCGTCTGATTAATTATATTAATTTTACAATTTGGGTGTCTTCAAGGCTAGAGTGAATAGGCTCTTAATAAACTAGTGTGCTTCAATATTAACGATTGCATCACTGCTTATTATCAGGTGGGATGGCAGTCAAACACTAGTTTATATTATTACAGTAAAAACATAATAATATCACTTAATATTGTTCTTAATCTTGGTTTTATTTTTATACTGTTGAAATTTATTTTTCGCAGGCCTACTAGATAAAATGACTAATAACTAAGTTGTATGACTAAATAAAATGTTGCCTTTTGAACATAATCGTTTTAATCGTTTCTCTAAGTGTTAGTTTTTCTACACAAATTAAACATTTTTAATTTAATAACTTGATTATAACATGGAAGTGAATTAATGGGATAATTGTGACAATAATGAGGATAGTACTCAATATGATTTAAAATGTTAATAATTTTCACACTCACATAGCACTCGTATCATATTTATTTCCCTAATTTGTATAACAGATCTCATTTACCTATTAGCACTTTGAATTATTAAAATTTATAATGTAGCGTTATTATTTTTATTCCTCATTTGTTCAAATGTGTGAACTCATTAAATTGCTAATGAACTCATGCATTTTAACACGCTGTTCAGTTAATTATGTAATGATATCAGTTCAGTGGATAATTGGGAACAATAAACCTAATTATAATACCTACTTTTTAATTATGAGAGTGAAATTCTTACAGAATCATATTGCCATAGATGAATGGTTGAACAGCGGTTCTGGAACGTAAAAGGCAACAGAATCCCCATGCCCTCATGGGGGCGACTGGCAGCAGTGACGCCAGGCCCTGGTACAGGCCATGGTCCGAAATAAGGAGGAGTGGCAGACGGTTGCCTCCTTCTATGAAGCAGTAATGCTAACGAAGGAGGCAAACGAACCCAAAAAAAAACCGATTCCGATCCCGATTTCCAGCCACTGAAGGCGCAGGCCCAAAAAAAGACAACAGAAAACAAGTGGTTACTCATAATTATTAGCCAGTGAAAGTTTGCCTCCCTCTCGCTCAACCCGGAGGTCTAGAATCTAGACCCAATCGACTATTATTTCTGCGAGCAATATACCCAACCCACTTCAACTTAAGTCAAGTTTAAATCAAAATAAACGACTAGATTTAATTCACTCTCGTGACCTTATTACAAGTCATTTCACATTTAAGCGCACACATTTCCTAAAAGACCTTGCCGCGTTGCCACTAATAGACTAACATTTACACTTTAGGCCATACACAGCGACCGCAGAATGCGGAACGTGGTAACTGACACGATAAATAACATAGGATTAGTCATTAAAATACGAGTTAATTATGTTTACTTCTGAATTTGTCATGCAGTTGACTCATTTTGTTTAGAAATGATTTTGTCTGGGAGTCGGATTCCGAAAGTTATAGGATATGATAGTTCGATATGGAAGAAAAGGAAGTGAGTGATAGCGTGACGAATGACAGGACAGAATGGAAGAAAAAACACGTGTTGCGCCGACCCCAAATAAAACGGGACAAGAGCAGGAAGATGATGATGATCTTTAAATTAATTTATGTATGGAAAGTAATTTAATCCTTGTTATTGAATGATTCGTTTTATAATAATTTAAATATATGTATCTAAATTCGGGGAACATTTGGTAAAGATAACGCTAAACAAGGTACAGAAAAGTACTTCCTACTTTATGAAGTTTTATTTTATTCATTACCATCGAGTTTAACATTATAAACACTAATAATACAAATATACTATTATTTCAGACGATAACGAAGAAACAAGTCCCAATACCTGGCCAGCGTACGCGAGGGCGGTTGGCGAGCAATTGGTAGCTCGCCGTCTGGTCATCCGGTAAAGACCGAGCCCGAGTCACCAACACGTGTTTCACGTGCGCCTCAAAGAGACTTCTGAGTATGGCCATAGGGGCCAGGAAGTTTGATGCCCGTTAGGGCTACGGGAATTTTTGAAAGAGTTGCCGTATCGGCAACTATACAAGTGAATTTTAGTCAATAAAAGTGACAGACTTTTGTTGACTAAAACGCTGTTTTTGCTCAATCGTGGAGCGAATGGGCAGGTCATTGAATGTCTTCCAACAAAAAAAAAAATACTTCTATTCCTTATCTAGGTCAGTGTTCCGATTTGTTATAGTTTAGCAACACATGTCTTAAACAAGTAGTTTCTATAAGCTACAAGTACCTACATTGATATACAATTAATAAACTATAGTAAAAACAAAACATTCGTTTCTTTTTTAATTAACTAATTAAAGTTAAAATTCGTTTTGTTAGATGATGGTATGATTGACACTGAGATAATTATTGTGACACATTACAAATCTCAAGAGGAACCCGCATGGCCCGTATTATGAGATTTCATCAAAATTCTGTGAACGATGTCACGTATAACATTTGAAAATGTACGGTTCTTTACCTCTACAAACATGGAATGTACGATAGTCAAACAATGGAAACGAACCTGCATTTTGCTCTTAATCACGTTAAGGAAATTATCCCACCGAATTCTATCCACGTTAAGGAATTATCCAACCGAATTCTAATCGTTCAACAGTCTCCAGCCTGAATATTGTTAGACTTTACCTAATCAATTAGGACTTGGTAAAGATTTAAAATGTCAATTGTTTTTAGGATTCCGTACTCTTATAGGATCATTTTGTTGTACGTCTGTGTGTCTGTCAACACACTTTATCTAGGGGACGCGTGGATGTATCGAGTTGAAATTAAAATCACTTAGGTCGGCGGTCCCCTGAAACTGAGCTGAACTGACGATCTTATAAGTTAGGGAAAACATATACGGCCCTTTATGTCATCAAAATTCATATGGTACTTCCTATTGATCCATAATCCTGAAATATGGCATGAAAAAAGGTCTTTTACACACATGCTTATGAGAATTAATCTGAAAACCCGAACTATTGTTACTTCACAAAAAAAAACTCCATTCAGGAATTATTGAACTAGTTACATAGGTACTTTTTGTACGGAACCCTCAGTACATGAGTACGACTTACACTTGCCCAGGTTTTTGTTAAGCGTTCCAAAACGGAACGCATGAATTGGTTCCATTCAAATGAATTTGATTTCAACTAGTTTCTTGGAATTTGATACAATTCTGTGTAGTTCTACTTCGATTCAATGAACTCAGCCTATGACCATAACACCCTGGTTCTTTTTCGTATCCGGACTGTTCCAGCTACTATTGTAAGGGTGACGTTCCATCTTGGTATGTAGCCGGTCTCGATTTAATATCATCATTCCAGCTGAAAGATTTCCACTGCACAACACATGCCTGTGTCGCCAAAACGATCAGTCTAAACTATATTCTTAAGTTAAGTTTTTTAAGGTCTGTGTTAAATCTGTGCAGCTAAACCTCCGTACACCTACTCTTTCACCGATACTAATATTAGTTTTTACGTTACCTACTGGTCCAAATTATATATTGACAAGTTAAATTTCTCTCCAGCGTAGGAGAAGAATGTCTGGAAGGATTTGGGGGAGGCCTTTGCCCAGTAGTGGGGCAGTAATGACTAAAAAAGTTAAAGTAGTTTGACAGGATGAAGAAGAGCTATAGAATATTCTCATAGGTTTAATCGTGTTTAACCTACACTTCTTATTTAACCTTCAATCCATGTTTTTGTTCATGTTTAAAAATAATTTGCCGAACTAAGCAACAAAAACGTAACACAAAAATATTGTATGATACCTACTCGTATCTTCCCAGAAATCCAAACACTTGTTCACTCTTGAAAGACAACGGTATCATTTCGTTATGATTGAGAACTTGCTCAAGTGGTAATCGAGCCTCCGATTCAATAAAATAATTGGAATTTATTTCATTGTAAGAAGCAATTTTTCCTAGTATTTTCTGTTAACTAAAGTACAAGACAATAGTCTGTTCTTTATAACTTCTTTACTAAATTTATTGGAATACCTAGAGACCTTCCCCTGTTTCACGCAGCTGTTAGTCTTAAATTTCTATTCTGAACGTAGTTTATGTGATAGAATTTTTGATTAACGTTTGAATCCCCAACCGGTCCTATGAGACCGCGCTGTTATTGTTTTACTATTGTGTCTCGTTTTGCGGGTATCTAAGTAATTAATGGGATTGATGACCCAATATTCAGAAGACTGCAATAATCGCGAATTACAATAATATTTTAAAGGCGAAAGTTTGAGAATTCTTCACGCTCGATCTTTTAAACGGATTTAAATGAAATTTCGTACACAGGAAAACCATGTCCTGAAATATCACAGAGACTTACAGATAGTTGAATCGGGCATTAGTGGCTTGTGTATGCGAATTTCCATTTTTGTGCAAGCATCCAAGATACAGGAGTATGTAAGTGTAATGAGGGAAAGAAGAGACACAAATTAAAATCATCCTAGTCACAAAATTATATTATCGAAAAGCTGTGTAAAGAAGGATATTTAAAAAAAATAGAACTATATTACATTAAACAGAAAGAGTCATAAAAAATACGAGTTGTATCTTTTTTGATGCTACAACTTTATTAGCATAGGATGCTAAAAATTCAAAATGATGCTACAACTTTATTAGTTATGCTAAACATTCAAAATGACAAAACTCAGACCGTTTAGATGCACAATTTGAATGTCAATGTCGGTCACTATGAAAATGAAGTTAGCTCACATGTTCTGCACACGTTCCAAGGACTACATAGATCTCTTTGGAGAAAAACCTGCCAGGAACTCCTTGGACTGCCGCAAAAAACCTGCCAAGTACGAGTCGGACCCACGAATTAGGGTTCCGTATCTATATCTATAAACACAGCGAAAAAGACACGTTTGTTGTATGGGAGCCCTCTTAAATATTCATTTTATTCTTTTTTTATAGCGTTGCCGTTGTTATAGCGGTAACAGAAATAATAATAATTATTATATTTTATTTATTGTCAAGACAACTTATGGCCCACATTATAATTAGTATAACTTATTTCTATGTTAGTAAATCATCAATAATATTATACTCTGTTATTAAATTTAATTTAAAATTGTCATTAAATTTAATTTCATAGAATACTTACAAATTTGCTTAGGAATTAAAATCGCAATAAAAAATGTCATGGAATAATAATAAAAATGACACTTAATTAAATTTCATGTAATATTCTATTGTCTATTGTCATGGAATAATAAGAAATACATCATCTGTGAAAATTAAATAACTATCATGGTTCATGAGATACAGCCACCAGGCTGACAAACAGACAAACAGACGGACGGAAAGCGGAGTCTTAGTAATAAGGTTCCGTTTCACCCTTTGGGTAAAGAAACTGTAGGAGCCCTGCTGGATGGAAGCCTCTGGGGCCATGGATCGCGGATTCCGAAAGGGAAGCTAAGTGACCCCACATCGAAGGCAACGAAGGAATGGGATGGGGTTTAGCAAGTAAACGTCTGACACGCCCTACCCTTCCGCCCAAGAGCGGGAGAAGTAATTCTGATGATTCCCAACTTGAAAAAAAACTCTTTGGGTAAGGAACTCCAAAAAATATTGGTAACATTAACACATACTGAAACACCAGTTTCTCATCAAATGTGTGTTGAACAGATGGCAGAGATTCGTTCCAGCAAAAAAACACGTAGGCCTCAATGTTCTGATTTATGTTACTTTTCTTTGATATTGTAATGTCTAACAAATATTGTACTACAAATATGGTACGATGAAGTTTATGTAGACCGAAAATCCTTTATAAATTATTCAGTCTTCTATGTACAGACGTAATTCTCAGTAGTACTACGTTATGTATGCCTTGTAACTGTAAAGATTCTGGAGAAATATGAGCTGACTTCCGTCGTCTTTAAAGGAGCATCGAATAATCTTAGGATCATCGACCTTACCTTTGAAGATACTTCGAGGAAAATTGATAAAACAACCAGTATAACTAATTCGGATATTAATTGAAGAGTGTCTTGAAGTTGATGTGTTTTTTGTTATTAATAGACTTGCGTTTGACCACTATCTCACTTTATGGTAAGCGATGATGTGGCCGACGATGCTTGCCTGAACAAGCTTGCCTAGAATGAACCTATTCACTCTTTACTTCTTCTTATCGTGTCGATGTCTTTAACTAAATTTTTTCCGTCCAGTATTTAGCAACCTGTACGGCTCTATCATTGGTCTCGCATAGATCTCGAAAAGTACAGGTGGTTGTGCAGGATGGGCAGCTCAGCAAGTGTCGCATGTCTTGCGTAGCAGCTCCACACTGGCACTGTGTTAAGGAGGGATCGAGGAAGCCCCATTTGGCCAGATTGTTTTTACTATTTATTTACTCTTTAAAGACCCTTCTTTTCTGCTTTCAGAAAACGTAGACTCCGGCAGGGAATTTCATTATTTAGCTGTAGGAGTGTAGGTATAATGAATGTGCTCCCAACACGCTTTGTACCATACCATAAATATACTGATGGCGCAACGCAGTAGATTTAAGTTGTCCGAAGGTGGAACAGACATGATTTTGTATGACTCTGCTTTTTAAAAAAAATTATAAACTAGTGCTTTATTGCGATCCCACCTGATGGTAAGCAGCGATGCAATTGTTGATGGTGAGGCGCACTTGCTTATTAAGAGCCTATTCACTCTAGCCTTGAAGACATCGCGTAGTAGTGTCTTAGCATTTCGAAATGTTTATGATTACATAATAATGTAATACATTATGTAAATCAATGTAAATTGTATTGAATGATATTATGCTTTTAGTTTTACATTAGAATTTAATATTCACATTTTTGAATTGCCAGTGCGCAGTAGAATAATTATCTTTGTTTTTTAATTGTAAGAAAGATAAATAAATATCAAAGCATTTTTAAATATACATGTCCGCAAATTACTTTTTTTAGTATATCATAAGAATATCTACATAATTGCTAAAAATATATTTAAAATAATTGTAAAGGCGTTTACAATGTGCGAGTAAACCTCATTTGTATATCTTTTGAAACTTTCTGCACTCAAGCGGACTTATTGCCTTAGGCATTCTCTACCAGATAGTAAATTTAAAAAATAAATAATAATAATAGAAATAAAATTAATTTCAAGTTAAAATAAGTGTTTTTGTTTATTTTTATTTGATTTATTTGTTTAACATCATGTCTCCGTTACAAGTAAAACGTTTTATTCTTAAAAAAAATCAATCAATGTAAGCACGCTATTTTTTTTTTACTTTCTGGCAATCACGAGACCTAACCTTTCTTAGTTCAGTGATGAAGCTTCAAAACACGTTTATGCAATAAACACTAAAAAAACCTGATGGTTATCTTAAAAACCGGTGCCAATAAATTACATTTTGTAGGCACCAAATCCTTAGACTAGTTTTTATTGAGTTTTTTTTTATGGGTTTAGTCTGTCTGCATTTATTATTCTTTTGTCCTTGTTTTTCCGGTATTCAAGGAGTGTTTTTTTTATGTATAATCCGTTATTTGATTTCTTCCTTTCTTTTGTTTTAGAGGTTATAGTTTTGCTTTCTTTCAATGATGGGCAATAAGCTCTTTCAAGAAAATTCACACGACCAGTTGGCGCCGATTAGCAGACAATATATAGCTCACCTAGCAGCATAATGCCACATTTACAAAAAAAAGCAAAATTGAGTTCTTAGATCCCGTTCTTTGATTTAAGTTTTTGTATAAACTGTACCGTTACTTTTTGGTGTACAATAAAGTTTATTCTATTCTATTCTGTTTGACTGTTCTGAAGTAACTCCTGGAAACCTAAAGTGGATTTTTCCCTATGGATCTATACCAACTAGTAGGTATAGATCCATAGGGAAAAATCATGATAAACTAAAACCATAAAATCCATGATAAAATGTAAAATAAACTACGTTTCAAACATTTGTAAATTTTTTGACCCTAATTTCTGTAAAATAAGAAAAAAGTATAAATGTGTCAAATTTAGCGATATTTTTATTATTTTAATATTTGTTTGTATGTTATGCGCCATGACGCAAATAAATTCTTTTTCTTTCTGACGTCACGTCTGCTGGCGTGCATTGTAATTGGTCAACTCGTACTACATACCGGGCCCACGTGTTACGAGTCGACCAATAAAAAAAACATAGTTTCGTAGGTCAACCTACGAGTTGACCCACGTGGTACGTCACGTGGGCCGTAGTTGACAAATTATTATTCAACGTGTGACGTTGACATTGATGTCTAACTAATGAAATAAACATAAGCCTTTGGATAGGTGCCTGTTATGTACCCATAAACCCTCATTGGTGGATTTTTTGGATTCACAAAGGTGAATTCAGGGTAGCCCGCAGAATTCAAATTTTCGTTTTTTTTTGCTATTTGCATCTTATTTTCGGATGATAAGGTAACCAAAATTATAGTTGCGGTAATGACATGTATTTTTCGTAACTATACCTACTCATTATAACCATTATCATAACGTTCTCAGAGATATGGTAAATATCAAGTTTTTATTAAAACGGCACATTTAAGCTCTTTTTTTAGTTAAAGAGCTAGTTATGTTAACGGCTTAAATGAGTATAGTTGTGTATTAAGGTCAGATTACATTGGTACATATTTGCGGTAATGACATCCAAAATACATGTCGTTCGACATATCGAACCATAGTTCATTTATTTATTTTGGCAATAAAAGTAATGTAGTTTTTACATTAATAAAAACGGTTTATTTATTCAAATAACATTTTGAATTTAGATTGCAATGTATTTCTAACACATTATAATTCTACATTCCGTACGACGTCAATCTGTTTGAAATCTACAACAAAACACATTACTTTAATAAATGAATATTTAATGAAGTCAAAAAACTTGTATTACGTTTTAAATTATATTTCTCAAGTATCTTGTCAATCTAGTCTTGAAACAAAATCAAAAATGCAAAGTGGCTTACATAGAAAGAAAATTGTCATTACCATATTCTTCTTGAAGTCTGGCTTTATAACTAGTAACCCGATTCACGTAATCAAAACCGTAAGGACATCGTAGCGACTCAGTCGTTTAGACCATTATCGTATTCACATCCATCAATGGAACTTGAACGACACCGATTTTAAAGTTGTGCGATCGAAGTGTCGTTGACGCGTATTCAGCTATTTGAATAATTATCCTGGTAGCATACATAACTGGCTCAACTTACGAGCAATAAGCCGTTGATAGATAGAGAGTTTCAAGCCAATTGAATGATCGTTCTATCGAATCTCATTCCAGGAACTCGTGAATACCGATTTTGGGTATTTACGGGTTTCCGGGACTTCGATTGCATGACTATACAACTTCAACGATATTTGACATGTTTAATTTTACGTGCCGTAAAATAGCCGTAAGACCCGGCTGTCATTTGTTGATCTTTGGCAGTCGTTACGGATAGTCAGAAGCCAGTAAAATCTGACTCCAGTCTTGCCATGAAGTACCGTGTTACCACAGTTAATGGGTTGTGGAGGTCTGGTAAGTAGCCGCTCCTCGTAAAATACGGGTATTCTGCTAAATCCGGCTTGACTGGAAGCCGACCTCAATATAGTTGGGAAAAAGCTAGGTAGATGATGATGAATTTTACGTGAATCAGGCAACTCGTCGGTCCTCTAACGACATTCAAATCTGCATATCAAGTTACGTAATTAAAGTTCGATTGTGTTTCTTGTTGTACCTACATTTAAAGGTCAACGAGTCTTTTAGTCGTCTCAAACTGGTCATGTTTTCTCTTCAAGTTTTTCTGTATTGTGGTCAAACTTAAAGTTATAAAAGCGTTTAGCAACCTGTGATGACGCAGGGTGACGTCAAATGTGGTTGTATGTGACGAAGATTGTGTGATTAAACTTTGAGTTTACGTCATTTGTTAACGTTTTTGGTAGGTGCTGTTAGAAAGTAGGCATGTGTATTATTATCACACAGATATCTTTTTCTTCTTTGTTCTTAAGGTCAACAGGTCGTTTGGTTCAGTACCTAACTGGTCGTGTTTTCTCTTCGAGTTTATCTGTATTGTGGTCAAACTCAAAGTTATGAAAGCGTTTAGCAACCTGAGATGACGCAGAGTGACGTCAAATGTGGTTGGATGTGACGAAGAATGTGAGAATAAACTTTGAGTGTACGTCATTTGTTAACGTTTTTGGTAGGTGCTGTTAGAAAGTAGGCTTGTGTGTTATTATCACACAGACATCTTTTTCTTCTTTGTTCTTAAGGTCAACGGGTCGTTTGGTTCTGTACCTAACTGGTCATGTTTTCTCTACGAGTTTATCTGTATTGTGGTCAAACTCAAAGTTATGAAAGCGTTTAGCAACCTGAGGTGACGCAGAGTGACGTCAAATGTGGTTGAATGTGAAAATAAACTTTGAGTGTACGTCATTTGTTAACGTTTTTTGTAGGTGCTGTAAGAAAGTAGGCTTTAAGCAGGTAATCACAGATAATCTTTGTCATCTTTGTTCTTATCTGTAATGCTACCTCATCACATCGTGAGAGTCTGGTAGGTGTAACACAGTGAACAGTGAATTAAATTATACTACCTAATTACTATCTATTTTTATGAAATAGATGTAACTAAAATGTACTACTTAGCACCTAGCTTTAAAAATACACACCTCTTTTTTTGCGCTGCCAAAGTATTATGTAGTGAAGAATTTAATTTATTTCAATAAATCGGATAACAGAAATCCATAGTGTTAGTAAATTACCTTATAACTAGTGTTAGTAAATACTGTCAGTTTTATAAAAAATCCTTATGGCAGCCCTTTAAACATTTTGTACAGAGGATGAACAAGTTTTTAACTCGGTCATCCTCTCCACAAAATGCCTCAGAATAGGACAAAACTCACTCTCGGCCACTGTTTTTAGAATGCTATTAGCACATTATGTAGTCAGTCCTAAATGTTGTATGCCACTAGAATGTCACTTTGTCTACTAATAGTTCAAGGACGCTTAGACGTTTGCAGCACGTGGATCAACATAAATAAAACCTTTTTCTTTCGTCGTTTAGGCTCGTGCGACCTTTCAAAACACATACTAACCTAGATAAAGTATTATGTGATTTTATAAAGTAATGTTGGTACTAGCGGGCCCGACAACAGATATATCATTCTCGACAGCTGGGTTTCGGTAACAATACATATTTAGATCACGATTGCAGCACTGCCATTAAAATAAGGCCCAATTGTGTTTTCGAACCATCCAGGGACCTAGGGAAACATTAAAACATGCTCACAAATATTCATCTAAATTGGTCAAGCCTTTTAGTTTAGGAGGAGTCATATCATATCAGGTAAAAGTCTGAAAACTGGCAATGAAAAAAAAATCGATTCAACAATTGAACTATTTTGAAAGATAAGTCGGAACGGAACACTCAGCAGTGTGTATATGTAGAAGAATTGTATTATATATAAAAAGATTATGGCTTCATTATGAATCAACAAAAAAAGTAGCATAACCTTGATAACAAACTTACAGGTGGTGCAATAAAGGTAGTGTATTGCACAGGATCATACCTGTAACTAATTGCTTAGGTATGGTGCAACCTTTCGGAGGATTGATAATTGTTGAGGGATTGTCTAAAAGACTCACCACAACTCTGGAACAAAAAAGAGAAAATGGGTGCTTTTAAACTCTGAACTGCCGTATTTTAATGCTGCCTATAATAATAAAAACTACTTACGAAAAAAAAATTGGAAACTTATCGCTTAGGAGCTCATGCAGAGCATACCTTCCCTTTATACATTGTAATGCATGAAGACTAAATAAATAACTTGAGCGTGTGTTGTGCAGAATCTAGCTCGCTTACGCAATTGTGCCCAAAAGTAACTAACTCACTATTTTACCAGGCAACTTCCAAACTGTTAGATGATATCAATGTACACTACGTACATAGATATCACAGAAATTGATTTCTGTAGTATAACTAGTTTCAGTTCAGCCAACGCTTACGCTTCCATGAAAGTAGGTTTCTTCATACAAATTTTGGTTCTCTGTTTCATCTCTTTAGGAGGTGAATTTTAGAAAATCTCCTCTAGTGTTCGCTTACATCATAAAAGTAAACCTTGTACAAAATTGCACACTCTTATTCCTGAGGCTGTGTGTTGATATGTCAGTAAGTAATTTTCTCCTTTCATACATAGGTAGGTATATTAGAAGATAGAGTAATCTTTTCATGATAAGTCTATCTATATGCCAATAGATAATGATATGATAATTCAATAATGCTTTTAGATCGAGCTTTCCTTAATTGAATACACTTGCCTGACTGACGCGCCCTAATGACAATTGCGACAACCCGGACAGCTAACAAGACGATAATATCCTCGTAAATCGATGGATTGACGTGCATTAACGGAACAGGGGGAAATGGGAGACGAACATTGTAAATTGAGGAAAACCGAGGCTTTGAATTTGGATTATTGTGCTGACGTTTAGTAACCGCTAAATGTCAACACCCTTTAGTTATAGTGATGTCAAATTTAATGACTTCTGAATACCGTTACAAATGTCAAAGTTTTTGTTATGGCAGGATCTGCGGATTAACGTATACTTTTTGAGGATTGGAGTAATGAATGCAGTCTTTTTAGTGGCAAGCCAACCAATGACTTGCAGGAGGAGCAGGAGTCTAAGTCTCTAACTGACTAAAACAATCAGTGTTTCTTTGATTGCCCTGTTTGTGAAGGCTCAGTTAATTTCTTCGAATTACTCCTGGCCCTGGCAGGTATCGGTTCTAACTGGATTACTTTGAGGTACATCGCAACCCAACCTTAATCCTTACCGTACAGCCAGAACGGAGAGTTTCACATTGCTCGCCGACCGCAACCCACACGTCATGCCACTGCCTATGCCTGGGCCATCTCCGTCAAGGGTCGAGAAATAGATCACCCATCTATAGACAAACTTCTGCAAAAATATTGCACAACGTTGAAGATTGACCAGTGATATCATCAATTACCTAAAAACTTCTCTAATTGAGGAAAATAAAGAAAATGAATAAAGATAACGCACTGACGTGTATCAAACGTTTGTACGCGTATACCGTTTAAAATAACGCATGTGTTTAAGTTATGAATCAGTTTTCTTGCGCAATCTGTCGAGAAGATTATCGTCATCGAGACGGGTTGAGGCAGGATGTCGAGTAACGGTTCTTATGGTGCACGTCACAAGTTCTTGTGGTTAAGTCTGATGATTATGATGACGCCTGGATCTCACTTTCGGGTATAAAAAAAGGGAAAACGGTATTGTCAGCTACAATACCGTTTTTTAGAAAAGACTGATATAAAATTATCAGTTGACATAACATTACCTAGGCTAAAATAAACTTTTGTTTTTCTTTGTAAAATAAAATTGGTAGTTTATTTTATTTTGTTGTAATTTATTGCAGCTTATTTGTTTTACACTGACTAAAGGCACTGTAAAGGGTGCATGATTGAAAGTTTTTTTTTTCAATCCCTGAATTGATGAATTATGCAGTTTTTATTTTGTCTCAAGATACGTAATTTATAAACAAATTTAAAAAAATCAAACAAAGCTAAATAGCCTATAGATGGAGAGCTTAGATAGCTTTTTTCTAGTCTTTGTTTCAAAGTGACTTAATATGGTCCTGTACCATAGGGTTGCAACTCTTCGAATTCACTTTTAACCTATCAATACCCGCGAAACGAGACACAATAGTAAGACAATAACAGCGCGGTCCTATGAGACCGGTCGGGGATTCATGAATTAAACGAATAATGGCGCATTAACATTAGGTCGGTCACCGAAGGCGGCGGCCGCATTCGGTTTAACTGAAACGCTTACCTAAATTGAGTTGTTTACATTGGTTAATTAACCGAATTCGGCGACTTGATTGATGCGGCGATTGTATATTGAACAGTCGGGTTGCGTTGCACCGACAACGGGTTCGACCGAATACGGCCAAATGAATACCTGTTTATATTAGTCGGTGACCGAATATGGCCTGCAGCCGAATACGGTCTAACCGACTAATGTAAATGCGCCATAATGGATAAAAATGTCTGAATAATCAAACATCAAACTAACTCTTAGTAATAACGAGGCGTTATCAATTCGAGCGTCTTTTAGTATTTTAATATTACTTAATTTTCAGCTGACATTCAACTGTCAAAGAAAACGCATAATTAAAACTTAACAACTAGGTATGTAAGTATTGTTAAAAGAATTAAAATGGAGCTGAAAACCACGAAAAATTGTCTCTTTTATACGTAACATTCTGATATTTCTCTACACACGTTGTTATGTCCTAATATTTACAAGTAAAATAACTAATAACTAAGATATAACAATAAAGAGCTTTTGCAAAAAAGTGTAAAACTGTAATAGATTACTAAATACAAAGAAATTAAATCGATGTCTTGAAATTGTTGTAATCGATTTCTTTGACCCCATCCCTTTTTTCAATCTGTCAGAACTGTCAAATGTTACTTCTTAGGTTTGACGGGTTTTAATTCTAGTTAATAGGGGCGTGCCATCGACCTCACTCTGCGCGGTAATCTTCCCGATTCCTATCACCCTCCACCTATGGGGATTAAAGGATAATGGTTTGCGGTAACAAGGGAGGAAGGAGGGACACACACCAATTTATTAGACCGACAACACTCACACAGGCAGTTTCAAACGACTTTGACCACATTTTACCATTACCAAAATTGGACCAACCCCACGCTTTTGAGTTTAATTTATACTAATAATAAAAATAAAAAATAAAAAATGTTTTTATTTTACATAGGCCTACATGGGCACTTATAAAAAGTCGAAGCTAGTGCACGGTTCCAAATTGGTCGTTTCCTATGGAGAAGAACCGGCAAGAAACTCCATGGTTACTCTTTTCAAAAAAATGATTGGGTTTACAATATTTTCACATTACAAAACAGACACATATGCGAGGACAGTGTAGACCAATCAAAATTGTAACCCAAATAAAAATAGATTCAATCAAAAACTGGGTTGAATTAAGTAGTAATTAAAATTCGTAGTCTACAGTGTTCTCTCATTCACACTTTAAGAGAGAGGCTATATAAATATGAGAGAAAAGAAATCAAACCTATCAACAAATTAGTTTTTATCAAAATGAAATCACGACTTAATGAAATTAAGGTGATTAATATCCAAATAATATAAAAATATTGCAAAAGCAACGTGTTGAGTAAAAAATAAATTTATGAGTAATAATATTTTATGAAATAAAACAAACATGGAGCAGTTAATAGACAAATTTACACAATAATGTTACCAGGGGGCCACATGTGCAGAAGCAGTTATTTCCAAACAAGCGCGTCTTCGACATAGTCTCTAACCTTGTAATATGCTTTTTTGGTTAGGACACGCTTAATATGGGTTTTGAACTTTCCCTCGCTAAGTTCAATAACCGACTTGGGCAACTTATTATAAAAGCGTATACTATTGACAAGGAATGACTTACTGGTCTTAGCTAGTCTCCATTTTGGTAATACGATTTGGTGTTTACTACGCGTATTTTTGTCATGTAAATCGCTTCTAATTTTAAAAAGTCCTAGGTTTTTGCGTACATACAATATACTTTCCAGAATATAAAGCGAGGGCAGAGTTAGTATATCAATTTCTCCGAACGTATTTCTAAGGGACTCACGGGGACCCATTTTATAGATAGCCCGGATTGCTCTCTTTTGCAGTATGAAGACCGATTCCACATCAGCGGCAGACCCCCACAATAAGACGCCGTACGACATAATACTGTGGAAATAGGCATAGTATACTAATCTAGCTGTAGCTACATCTGTCAATTGCCTTATTTTTCTTACTGCATACGCAGCTGAGCTTAATCTACCTGAAAGAGTTCTAATATGAGTGCCCCACTGAAGTTTAGAATCAATAGTTAAACCTAAGAATACAGTTTCCGTAATAGTATCAAGTTTTTTGCCGTCAAGCATTAAATTAAGGCCCACTTGAGGAACATTTGGTAGTGAAAACTTTATACATTTAGTTTTGTTCGCATTTAGTAAGAGGTTATTAGCTGCGAACCATTTCGAAAGAACAGCCAGACTTTCGTTTACATGCAAGACATCCGCATCTTTTCTGTCTACTTTAAAAATAAGAGAAGTGTCGTCAGCAAATAAAATTATATCAGCTAAACTAGCCATCATGTAAGGAAGGTCATTAATATAAACCAGGAAAAGGAAAGGGCCAAGAATTGACCCCTGGGGCACGCCCATCTTTACTAAAGACCCCGAGGACGTCGCCCCATTAATGGTTACTTTCTGCTGCCTGTAAGATAAATAGGAAAAAACAAGATCAGCAGCTCGTCCACGAATTCCGTAATGATGTAATTTACAGATCAGAGTATTATGATCAACACAGTCAAATGCTTTTGACAGGTCACAGAATATGCCAATAGCATCCTGGGACTTCTCCCAGGATTCCAAAATGTGACTGATGAGTTTCACTCCTGCATCTGTCGTTGACCTTCCTTTCGTGAAACCAAACTGATGACTATGCAAGATCCTATTATAATTAAAATGACACAACATCTGGTCAAGCATGATTTTTTCATAGATTTTACTCAATGCTGGAAGCACAGATATCGGTCTATAATTAGAGGGATCACTCTTACTTCCTGATTTGAAAATTGGTACTACTTTACTATGTTTCATTAAATCAGGGAATGTACCACTGTCTAAACATTGGTTAAATATTCCTGTTAGGATAGGAGCAATTGTGTCAATAATATCTCCAAGAACCTTAACGGATATACCCCACAAGTCCTCAGTGTTTTTTACGTTAAGACTTTGGAATGTTTTCTTGATTGTATCAATAGATATACGCTTGAATTCAAAGGTTGGTATATCCTTAGTGAAATTTTCTTTCAAAAAAGATTCAGCTAGCAAAGATGAAGAAGGGAGAGATTTCGTAACTTCTATTGGGATGTTGGTGAAAAAGTTTTCTAATGTCTCCGCCACTTCTGACTTATCTGAGATGATCCTATTATCAATTTTTAGTGACAAATCATTCCGATCTCGTTGATTTGTCTTTCCAGTTTCCTTGTTTATTACCCTCCAAACAGATTTAATTTTATTATTGGAATTTCCTATTGTCTTACTTATTGACTTAGATTTAGCTTGGGCGCAGACTCTTTTGAATATCTTTGAATAAAGTCTAACGCGGTTATGCAAGTTAGGATCAGACGTCAATGATTTTTCATAGTATAACTGATATAAAGTATCTCTGCTTTTTCTAATACCAGCAGTTGCCCATTCATTAAATTTGGATTTATTATTTATTTTAACTTTTTTAATTGGACAGGACTTATTAAATTCTTGGCATACTGTAGAGAATAATGTATCATAATTTACATTGGGGTCTTGCGAATCAAAATTGGCTGTTGAGAGACTACTGAGAACATTGTTATTAAAAGAATTTAATTTATTTTTAGTAAGCGGTCTAAACTCTGCAGTTGAATCTAATTGAAACTTCTTGACTAACTCAAAAGATACGAGCTGACCAGTATGGTCAGACCTCACGCCACTAATTAAGGATGAGTCTTTTATATTACAATTAGTAAATATGTTATCTATGCATGAAGCTGAAGTAGCTGTTATTCTTGTAGCTTCATTAAATATACATTTAAGATTAAAAGAACTAAATAACGAAAGAAGTTTACATTTTTCTGGTGAATTCAATAATAGATCAATATTTAAATCCCCACAAACAAAAACTAACTTGTTATCTCTAATGAGTTTATTTAGTATTTCTTCCATAGTGATCAAAAAGGATGTCAAGTTTGATGCAGGTGGTCTGTAAACACATAAGAAAGTTTGGCCTTCCACCTCTGCACATGCTACCTCACATATGCGATCAACAGAGCAAGCAGTGATATCTTTTCTTTCCTTATATCTGAAGGAATTACTACATAAAATCAAGGTACCACCCCCTATTGATGATCTGTTGTACGCACTGGCAACTGAAAAATTATTAACATTAAAAAGCATTCTATCTGGTTTTAACCACGTTTCACAAAAACATAAGATATCCATATGATATTTATCTATTAACATTTCCACATCTAGAATTTTACCCGAGAAGCGATTTATATTCTGATGGAATAATAGAATTTTATTAATAGGCTTCCCTTTGGTCGTATCTAAGAGTTTAAAGAATTATTATCAGTATTATTAGGTATACTAGATAATACCGATTCGTCTCTTAACCTAATCTCAGTTAAATTATTAATAACTGCGTGTATATTGTAAGCTAACAAAGTAGCCAATACATGTCGACTGTTTTTGGGAAGAAACATATGTTCCCGAATCAAAACAAAATCTCTAACAAAATTGTTAGTGTCAAAATACAATAAACGGTCACTATGACGACATGACAAAATATGCATTGTATTATTTAGAGTAAAAATGTATTCATTTTCATGATCTAGTAAGCTATTTGAGTATGGGAGTGCACATAATATTAATTTACAAAGTTTTAATTTAAGCAGGGTTTCAATACCATTAACAATGTCTCTTTTTGTAATATTAAAACTATTTCCGACCATAAGTACCACTGTGGTCTGCTCGTTCATTTGTGTGTTTTTTATTTTATAAACAAGCTCATTAAAATGCAGGTTATGGTAGCAATGACTCACAATGGTATGTTTGCAACGGTTATTTAATAAAGATCCAAAACCTGACCCTATTCTATCTGAATAAACCAGGATATTACTTTCACAAGAGTTTATTGTTTGAGAAGTATGAGGTACAGAATTAAGGGATGCAGGAACTTCACTCTGAGACATGGGAGGTGACGGAGTGGGAGCACAACTACAGGTGAGATTGTTAGTCAGTGACTCATATCTCTCCGCGTTGAACTTCACCAAGTCCACCAACTCACAAGCCTCCTGCATGCGCTCACTCAACATCTGTTGGCAAGACTCATATTTACAAAATATATCCTTTATTGTATTTTCCCTACTCAAGAGTTCCTTTTGAAGGTTTTCTATATCATTATCATACATAAGTTTACTTTTTTCTAAATTGCAATTACACTCAACCAGTTGTTTGTGTAAGTTACTACGTTGCTTTCTAAGGTTAATATTATATTTATAAATATTCTGTGACTTTAGGAGTTTCTTGTACTTTTTAATGTTTTTATTGATTTTAATGTATTTTTTAATTCTGTTGTGAACTATAGAGATACTAGCTTCTGCCACCGGCGTCGTACGCGTGAGAGTAGGTTTCTTCATATAAACTTTAGACCTCCATTTCATCCCTTTAGGAACTCAATTTAGAAAAGTTCTTTCTTAGTACTACCTTACGTCATATCAGGTCATAAAAGGTCTCAGTCTCTACATTATTCTTATTATATTAGATTAAGAAGCTAAATAGTGCAGTGTTTGAACGTAATAGTCTCAGAAACTACCGGTTCGAACACAAAAAATCTTATAGTGCTGGATAATCCATTTATCAAGGTAGGCTACACAAAACAAACCACGATCAAAACGATTGAAGCAGTAACTAAAGACGCAAGTAAAACCAAGGGGCCAGCTAGTTTTCTATTAAAACTCATAACAGAAAGTGTCAAATCCTTTTTAAAAACCGCTTTGAAAGATGGTTGAAAACTTTCGTTAAAATGCCAATAGATTTTAATTTTGATGGATTATAAAGACTTTTTATTACTTGTCATTTTCGCCACGGTTCATTGAGTTGGCCACTCCAATTTGTTATTTTAATAGTGACGAATAAAAGGCCGTCGATGAAAAGTCTTTTGACCCGTTGTGGTATTGTTAGAAGGTGACATTTAATTTTAGAAGCCAAATATAACTTTATGTGACACTAGTGTCTGTTAGTGGATTCGCCTGAATAAAAGTAGAAAAAAAAATATCCCTTGGGATTATACTCCTCAGATGACATGAGATATTTTAAAACATGATCTACCCGTAAGCCAATCATAAAAAATGACGTAGAGCCCGCCAGTTGATGGTCACCAGTCCGCTTTTTGTTTGTCTCGATCCAAAACCCTAAATAACGATCTACTAACACTAGCCATTGGGCCATGTACGATGGTCTGCCATGGACTAAATGTGGCAAACGAAAGACCAATAAATAAATAGAAACTTACACTATAAAAGTCTAACTCCCTACACTAAATAACTAAAAAACAGGTATTATTCACACCAAAAGCAAGAAAACAGTCAAATTTATTTTAGTTAAGTGGTTACTTAATCTTAGATAATCAAAGAGTCGTTATTTACTTCTAACTTTATATAATGCTAGAGTCATAAAAGGCGAGTTTCATAGTTTACTGCAGGGGTGTTCCGGCCATTTTGGCATTATTCCAAAAACAACTATAAAGAGGGTAGGTATTTGCATAAATTACTATCACAATGTACTTTTTCAGTTAAATATTATAGCATAGTTTGGTGCATAAAATGATGTGCTAAGAAAGCTGTCGTGGGTCAGTGGTAATGACCTTGACTTACGAGTTGTAAGTCATGAGGTCACATATGGGCAGACATAATTATTACTTGGTGCAATTTATTCTATTTGATAACTACTTATCTCAAAACGGTGTAAGAAAACAGTATGGACCAGGGCATCAAGTCTGCTATTAGGATTGTATCTGAATTGTCAATCATTGGCTTCTTAATTGTGGATTTTGACAAGTTAACAATACCAAACTTGTTGATTACAGCCTATTCCTAGCGAAGAGGCCTCCTAGCGAGGAAACCTGAGTTGGTGTAATGAAAATATTATATAAAACTGATTATATTATAGTTATGGCAGAATATACTATGTCTATCTATCTAAATCCTATCCACAAATACAATCAGAATCTCAGCCTTGTATTCCCATGTAAATATTAAGTATTGGACACTGGTGGGTTTTATGAGCTATAAAGAATGTGTAGGTAGCTCTATCCTTCTTACTTGCTTGCATGCTTGACATTTTAACACGTCATAATAAGTCTCATAAACATGTGTATCTTTAATCCGACCGACCATCAAACTTCATTCTTATGGTAAAAAATGCAGCTTTTAATTTTCAAAACGACAGACAATTTAAATGTGACACACTTTTTATTAATTTTTAAATATAAAACAAGACCCATGTCGAGTTTTTCAAGTATAAAAAATAATAATAAAACGTCAATATGTCGAACACTGCAAAAAATAAAATTGAAAAGGGTAACAAGTGTCCTATATAATATTATGTCGTTTAAACTTGTTACATAAATGAGCGACTTATTTCTAAGGTTCGAAGTAACGTTGGTTCAAGCCGATTGTAGACTATGAGCTAAGCTAGTCTAGCTTAGCTCGCATAGCGATGCTAATCACGTTAATAATTAATAGAAATAGGAGAAAGTGTAAAGACAAACTGAGCCTATGGTATGCTACGCATAATGATAACTAGACTCTTGAAATTACTTGAAAACAAATTATTTGGAAACGAACTTTGCAATGCTAACGTATTTTTAAGGTGGGAAAACACCAAATAACTTTTGCCGATCTGGGTGCAGTGGGAAGATCTATCGATCCAAATCGCTGTGGGTAGGTGCACACTAATACTCCGACATTGCATCGTAGACGTCTCGTGCGTGCACCGTGCACACGGTTTGTCTTTACCTTTGCACCCAAACGATTAAACGAATTCCGATGAAACAAAATTCATCGAAATCCATGAGGTCATTTTATGCTAAAACAACTTAAACTTTATTGGTCACCAAAATTATAACATGACTTATACACCAATGGCGGTGACCGCTTAGCTGTCTCCAATCAATTTCAAACCTGCAACCACGTGTTTCTAAAGCGGATCTTTTAATGTCCGGTCTGTCGTGACATTACATGACATTAATATCTCTTTACCTGTCATGGTTTCGTAGTAAAATATTAATTGATGGCGTTGAAATGTATTCTACACATGACTTATTAATTATTATAATAATTATATCCTTTTAAGCATGTGTATTTTTTTCTAGAAATATGAGCGATAAGAAAAATGTTTGATGGGTGACATGATTCCGGATTTGACCAGCTTACAAAGAAATATTGTTTATAATTTTCCTTTTCGCTGAACATCCTATTAGAAAAGGATATACATCAATCATAATCTCAATTAAAATCCAGTTCAACTCTCGGACACAAAATCCGGGAATGCTTTGGCCATCGTAGCCACGGGTTTGCGGACTACGAAGAATGGGTAGCTCGCCATCTAATAACGACTACTCAAAGGGCCGGGCCTTGGTAGGGCCGTTGTTTGCAAAGCTTGCGAGATTTTTCGAAAAAGTTATCGTGACCCTGGAACACTAAATATATTTAGAGAAACTTATAATTTTCAGTCAGGAAAAGTCTAACACTCCGTCTTACTCAATGTAAAGCACTAGAAAATATTCTATAATTATCCACGTGATAAAATAGAAAAAATGGAAGCCGTCAGTCTTACAGCAGAGGATCAATCGAAAGTGAAAATTGTATGAAATAATATAAGCTATCGAAATGTCACATTCGTAAACAAATAACAAAATTATTAACGCTGAGAGAATGTCACTGCATAGATCAAAAAACCAAGCTCTAGCACACTGAATTATATTAAAAAAACTTACAAGTCAAATTATGTTAATCATTCAAGGTTGACAAGACGAAGAGGTCAATGTCACTTAGATACAAATTCTTTAATACGATCCGCTTGTGGGCTATGATTTAATGAGTTTTTATTCACAAAACCATTTAAAGACCATTTAAAATCTACTCGTTTCTTTGTATATCTGTCAAAATATAATATAGATTATATAATTTAAGAATCATTAAGAAACTTACAATTTTATTCTAAAAAGAAAGAAATAATTTTATAGTGGCATTTCCGCATTGACTGTGGTGACCGAAGTGTAACCCCAATTAAGTCAATGATAGGTAGGTATGCTTTTTCAATACAAGATAATATCAACATGTTTTAATAAATTGACTCGCCAAACAACCTCCTTATGCGTAATAGTAATAATACCACATATTCTTGTCTTAACACAAAAAAAAAACTTTCTTTTTCCTGACCCTTTATTTGTATAACTTCTATTGTACTAAATCTAAATGTTTTTATAATACTTACGAACGAAAAAACACCGTGATTAGCCATATTTTAAGCTACTCATTATATTATTGAAAAGGTTTGTTTAAGATTATCATGTCCCGCAAGCAAAAACTAAATGTGTTGATTTATACACAAACAAAAACAACAACATTATATTGAAAAAAAAAAACTCTTTTTTATGTTTTATAATAATAAACAAATATAATAAAATATACTTAGTTTACTATGATTTGTTTAAACACAATCCCATTAAACCACTATTTGATTCCCGTTGCACATTAGCAACAATTTATTAATGTCTAGAAGTGATCGAAAATTTAGGAATAATTTTACTAATAGAGGCCGATATTAGAATATTAAAATGCAAGTGTTCTTGAAAGTGCGGGGATTGCCCTTCGATTGAGTTTTCTTAAAGGATAAAATACTTTAACCTACAATAAACAAACTAATGGTAAAACCATTAAGTCATTTGATTGGTGTACGTGATGTGGCAGCCCCTACTAATGATTTATTTTGCAAAATCAACTCCAAAAATACATCGATTAATTAACAGGAAATTCACTCAATCTGTAATTGGGATTTGTAGTGTACTACAATACAAATTAAAATTGTAATATCATTTTACCTTAAACTGTTTATAGCTATGAAATACCATAATAATCATAGAATTAAAACCGCAATAATATCAGGCGAGGCCTTTTGTTTGAGGTAGGTAATCATGAAATGTATTTTCACTCTAAAGTGGACAAGAGGAGGTATCAGACTTTTACTGATTAAACCCACCTTCACTTCAGTCTCTTTTTGCGTTCAAGGGCCACTGCAACTCTTAAAAACGTTCCCGCAGCATTTGCCTATAACCCCATAACTTTAAGCTAGTGTGAATCGTATACTCAAAATCGGCCAAGAGCGTGTCGGGCCACGCTCAGTGTTTAGGGTTCCGTAGTTTCCCGTCCGTCACAATAAGTGTCCCCAACTTTTCAAAAACTGTTCGTCCCATCAAGTTCAACTTTCCCGATTTTTTTAATATTTTCTAAACTTATGGTTAAAGGTTAGAGGGGGGAGAGGATACACTGTTTTTTTACTTTTAAATTATTTCCGAAATTATTAATAGTTTTTTATCAAAAAATGATTTTAGTAATCCAAATTCATTTTTGAATACCTATCCAACAATATATCGCACGTTAGGGTTGAAATTAAAAAAAAACACTTTCCACTTTACGTGGAGGGCACCCTAATATATTTTTTTTTTAATTTTTATTTTACATACTACTTTGTCGACGTGATTGATATACATATTGGTACCAAATTTCAGCTTTCTGGTGCTAACAGTCACAGAGATTAAGCTAGGGCGGACGGACGGACAGACATGGCGAAAATATAAGGGCTCCGTTTTTGCCATTTGGCTACGGAACCCTAAAAAGCATAAAAAAATACAAGTACTTTTTGCATTTTCCAGCTGCCGCGTAACTAAAGGGATTTTTAGAGTGAAATTCAGTAGTTGTTTTAATTATTCGCAATTCCTAATGGATACTGTGATATAAAGTTTATGTAGTTTTATATCTTAGTGTCTACACAACTGGAAAATATGTACAATCATCGGTAAAATAGTGTGGTAAATTCTAATGTAGCAAAGCTAGCTAAGAAGATTGACTCGATACGTTTGCTGCCAAGTACTTAAAACACATTAGAATCTGTCACATTCGCATTCTAATGGCAAACATATAAATACTTTCAAAACTTGACACTGGTTTAATGTATGAACCAAAGAAAAAACAAAATTTCTAAGTTTTCTTTGATTGCTTAAAATACATAGACGTACATCTGATCAAAGTTATATTCATTGATAAAAAGTACGTACAAAGGAGAATGTCTCCCTTGAACATGCCTACCCTTTTCAAATGTAGATGTCAAAAACAGATTCAAGGATTGATAGACTCCATAGTTATTTCTTTTGAACTTTACAAGTTGGAAAGTTATTTTGAGAAAAGATTATAAGGTTTTTTGATGTGAAACATGAAGAGCTTAAAATCGAAAAAATATTTTTGTTTGATTGTAATTTAAATAATGTTATTTTACATAATGTAATATAATGTATTGCGTTCGTGGTAAATATGTATAGCAATTCATCAAGAAATATCAAATTCGTCAAATCATGGTCCTTCGACCCGGATACACGAGTGCTTTTTCAGGACTTTAAAGAAAAAATAAGGCAAAACAAATGCTTAATTTATTTAGGTTTTGATTTGAAATATGTAACTTGGGATTTACATAACTGCAGTATCAAATAAAGCTATCTGTGGTCGATTATAAATTATACATATGTACATATGAACTGGGAGAACCCATGTGAGTAAATCAATATTTAGACGGGATTCTCCTTGTAATTAGCACATCCAATAATAATATGTTGTTGTGGTTTCTATGCTGAATCTGTGCCTAAATTATCATATTATTGATATCATATTTATTTACTATTGTTGGAAATAATCAACGTTCTGGAATATATTTTTTGTAAAATTATCCTTTTAGCACTTTTAACAAAAATTATATATAGAAACTATGGTCTATCGGTTTAGGTAATTAACGAAATGTTAACAATCTTGGCATGTCTTTTTATCTAAAAGTTGTCTAAAAATTGTTTGTAAAAATCTTTGCAACTAGGTATTAACCTAAATCGATGTTAGCTAATGAAGTAAATTTAAATAATCTTTGTGTATATTATATACAACCTCTTTAATATAAAAAGACATACCAAGATTGTTTACCTGTAGTTAACCACCTAAACTGATAGACCATAGTTTCTGCTAAAGGATTCGCCCACGTGATATTAAAAAAATATCATAACAAACCTCTTATATTAGTGCAAATAATCAACAAACAGTCACACAAACACTTATTATACAAACTTTCTTGCACAATATTAGTATCACTGATATAATATTATGTAACAATATATCAGACATAGTAAAAACGAAAATATAGTAAAAACCAACAAATAAAACTATTTTTTTAAAAGGACAAATTATTATTTTTATAATGCCTGGAAGAAATCACCGAGTGCGATAAGGCCGCCAATTGTATGTTTTTTAACTGTAAGGTTTCCTATTATATTAGTATTATAATTTTGGTGTACAATAAAGAATATAATAAATAAATAAATATAGCAAGACAAATAAAAGCACTTAACTCATTAAAACTGTACATACACTAAAGACAATGGCTCCTAGCTAAAATATGGCGTCGAAAAATTCCTCCGCATCGCTGCCAACTGGAAGTGTGCCCAAAAGACTGGCGGCATTACCACGTTGTATGGCAATGCTTAATCTTTGACTGAGGTAAGTGCCAACCACTTGGGTCACGCGAAGTGTCAACTAAGTGTTTGAACAATTATTTAAAAAGCTTATGAGCTATTAATCTAACCCATACCCGCGAAACGAGACACAATAGTAAAACAATAACAGCGCGGTCTCATAGGACCGGTCGGGGATTGAAACATTGACATCACCCCCGGTACATACATTTTTGGTCCAGTAGCCGGCCATAAAAAAATAATACTACTTATTTTCTGCAAGACTTTGCTTTCACAAACATTTTTTTATTATGGCAACATAGCTGTTCCCTCTCCTAGAGCGGAGGCCTGAGTCCCAACAGTGGGAACATTATAAGGCCGATAATGCTAAACATAGCTGTGGGACCAAGCTCAATCTGTTTGATTTTATAATTTATGTTACCGAAAAATGTACTCAAGATAGTCTTTTTTTAACTTAAATTACTCCAAGAGCAATGGTCCTACAGTTTTAGTGCGATAATAAAAAATGCTTAAGGGGTCAAGATCTGACAGATTACCATGTTTCTTTTTCTTATTCAGCTATTTTTAGAATTTGAACCAAAATAGACCAAAGGAGATCATCCTTTGATTCGGTTTTAAGAACACAAAAAAAATTACAATATGCATCACAAACGATAGTACTTTTTCACTTAAGTTTAAAAATAAACACTTGAATTACATAAAATAAACAACATCCGTAAAATTACACTTGCAAATCACTAACAAAAAATCGAGACTTAGATGCGGACTAAGTTTTTGTTAGCACTAAATCATGTTAGTCATGACTCATAAGTATTGATAGCAAACAGTATCTTTATAAGTAAGAACGACCCTTTTTTACGTGATTTTTAATTCTCGATATAATCCTTGAACCAATAATGATAATCGCTTATGGAATCGGATGCAAAAAATTGTATTAAAGTCAAGTTCTCTGGGTACACGTGGTATTCCTAAAGGTTGACACCGAGTCTCCTTCAGATCGAAGGCAACGAAGGAACGAGGTAGGGGTTTAGTCAGTAAGAGTCTGACACGCCCTCCCGCTCCGCCCAAGAGCGGGAGAAATCACTTTGATGATTACCCTAACAGAAAAAAAAACAAGTTCTAAAAAGTTTATAAAGATTGCAAGTACCAACATGTTCTTAATGATACTAAGTAAGTGCTGTTAAGATAGGTACTGCTTTCCAGTTTGCGGGGCTTCACCGAGATGAGAATATTCTGCAATTTGATGAAGTACAATTGAATGCTGATTTTATTACCACGCTAACTTGATTGTGTTACTTAATATAATTATAGCTATAAATGTGATGTGAAGATGATATCAATTATAAATGTTAAGAATAGTATAATATAATATAAATTGTATGAATAATGATAATTTGTACAATTATAAGAGATAGGTACCTTATATATAAATTATGTAACCATTCAAGTTCTAAAAACTTAGCACCTATGGTATGATTTTATGATATTAAAATATTTCCGTATATTTTATGTCTAAATAACGATTGATTTTTACTCGACTGTGGGATGCAATAGAAAGTAATGTGCTTATAATTTTTGTGGTAAATCGGAGAAGTTGAATGACCACCTACAATAATATTATCAACAACTTTTATTGCAGACTAGCGCGATGTTTTTTTTTTATTCGTGTTATAATAGAAAATTATCACAAGAAAATATCAACATGCTATTTTAGGACTTGATCTATCCCCGTGCTAAATTCGATCCAAATTCTTTTAGCCCTTTGATCGTGAAATAGTAACAAACTTACATGGTATATACGAGTATACATACAAATTGTCACCATTATAATATTACCTACTATGATATGATTTGAGATGTGATACGTATTGAATAACCGTATTTTTTTTAAAGTCGTTCTAATTCGGTTTGGCTAACAGTAATCCTTTATATGGTTTTAATGTAATTTACTGTTTTTAAATGATGAAATTGGTTGAAAATAATAAATGTTACCTACAGTACGTAATCATTTAGTAAACTTTCAAAAATTACATAATCAAAGGTAATAAATTATTTCAATAAGCTTCGAAATAAGATAATATGAAAAATAATTCTTGTTGGAGTGGCTATAGTAGGTTGGTTGGTTATAGTAGGTTGAAATGCGCTTAGGATAACGTAGCAATTAAAAAAAAACAACAGCATGATTCATTTATCCAAACGAAAGCCAAACAGGAAAGTTAGCCGGGATACAAACCACTATATATATTGCAGAATAACTCACAGTTTTCATTCAGTTGCGAATCGTAAAACGCGACGGCGCGGCGTTTAAAACTCACGCTTACAACCAGTTGTTGGTCATTTGTTTACTCCGCGCCGCTAAGCAAGGTCGTGTCGACATGTCTCGAGTACAGTTTGTGATCGTGATGCTGTGTCTAGTGAGCCTCGTGCAGTCCAGGCCGAAGAAGTACTACTACCCCAACCCCGAAGACCCTAACGCGATCGTCTTCGAAGGCCCCACGAACTACGACACGCGGAAATCTTCAGAAAACGAAGTCTTAGATGACGACGCTTTGGGCGCGCTCATCAACCCGAGATTCGGTGAAATCGGAGACAAAGCTGAAGAAAATGCGCCGCCCGCGCCACCACCCGCTCCTGTAGACACAGGGTTCTATTTCCCGGACGATTAAATCGTAAAAATGGGACACCAAATCAACGTACAAGTTACCAGTGAGATATTTTTATAATGATTGGCGGATGAATCGAAAGTATGTGTGAAAAAGTGATGTGCAAAACAAAAATCAAGACTTGAAGATACTATTGATAGTGCCATACGCAATGGTGTATTATTTATACTAATACTAACGTAAGTTATTTATTAAGATATTTAAAGATGTAAAAACAGTGACATCAGTTATTTGCGTGATTTATGCAAATCTCGTAAATGATGAGGTAGGGCTGTCGCAAAAACTCATGAATATTTGCTGTGATGTGTCTTAGTATATAATTTATTGATGTGTTCACTAACCACATATTAGGGCGTGGTCGTTTTGGATAGGTCGAATAGGGTTGCCACGATTTGATAAATGCAAATCAGTTAAATTAACACCAGTGCATGATTGTTTATATGAGATTTTTTGGAATGATGAAAATGAAGCATTTACTTGTAGATATTAACACTTGACTGTTAAACGACTTTCTGACAATAAGAACTTGCGATACAAGGTAATGAAACAGGTTTACAGTTTGCACATGTGAATAAGTACGTATTGTAAATAGCTGTAACAAAAAACGGGTTTCTTGTAGAATCAGATTGTTCGGTTTAATTGTTGATATACAATATTTTGTAGTCACGTTTTTATGATGTTGTCTGAACCTCATAATTTTAAGACTTTGTTTCTTTTTTTGAGATGACTTTGTGGTGTTATTATGAGTAATTTTTGGCCAGTACCTATAGTAATCATTGACTCAACAGTTAGATTTTATTACATCATTTTTTAATTAGAATCAAAGCACCTTGTTATTATCATTGCCTATATATTGATTGTATAGTGATATTATTACGACTTGAACCATGTTACCCAAATAATGAATAGACATTTTGGTAGTTCTGCTAACAATCTTACAAAAAAACGGTTTACAAGCAATTTGTATAACACTTTTTACATATTTTCGACTCCTAATAATTGATACACTTTATTTCTCACTACCAATAAATTGATAAAAATAAACATAGCAAGCAAAACAAACGCACGTGTCATTATTTTTTTTATCGAAAGACATAAAAAAGTATACTAAGAGATTAATTAATATAATGACCGAGCTTATAGTTTCTTATGATGGGTAATAATATGTTCAAGCGTAATATAATTACGGCTAATATAGTAGTAATTATACAAGTATTTAAGAGATATATAGCGTGCGATAGAACTAATGACTAAACATATTGGACACGATCAAAACGATATTATTAGTCATTATGGCTTGATTTAGGTGTCTTAATTGAGTTATTTTATTGTTCCATGAGATAATAATTATCCTGTATCGATTAACTACAAAATCACATTTGTTTTTTTTAATAAATTTGTATGATACTAATTTGATCGGTATCTAAATTTTAGTTATTCTATCTCCGCACACATTTTACTGGATATACCTATGTATAATAATAGGTAAACTATGTACCTATCTACTGATACATGAGAGACGTCTAATTGTGGGTTGTATATAACATTATCATTGATGAATTTCATGTAACAATTTGAACCAAAACATTTTAACTGATTTCAAACAGTATTACATAGAATGCTGGTATTTTACAGTAACTTAACAAAGATTATGTAGAAATGTGGACACATACCATAGATGAAATAATTATTCACTATTCTTTTATCTGAATATTTTATGACATAATTAAAATAACTAACAATATTATTTATGTTAATCCGTTTTAACTGTAATATTATATGACAAAATATGACCACTGACAATACGGAACGGTTATAAATTTTAGAACATAAAATTATAATTATATTATCAAAGTATATTGTTTTTATATCTTAACATATATAACTGGTTTATATATGTTTGTACTGAATGAATGTAATTATGAATATTATTTAAGAAATATTGTAAGATAGTCAATTACTAGGTTAAGTATATTATATGCATTGATATTTTAAATGAACGTGGACTAAATAAGGACGACTGATATTTTTAGATAAATATATAAACAATATTTGCATAATTTTCATTGTTTTATTTTGATAAAAATCTACAATACTGCACCATCCGTGGCACCATGTTATCAGATGCAGCAATCCTACAATTGTTCAAAGGTGTCACCCTGGAAAGCAAAGGGCAATTTAAGGGACGCAGGTAGATTCCAGGAAGGAGTTATTTGATAATTACCCACATTGCAAAGACTGCTCTGTAGTTCTTTTTTTTATGATAATTATAAGCTATTGCTTAACTGTGAATATATATTATTATAGAAATATAAAGAGCTTTTCACTCTATTTTTGAGGTGTTGCCTACCTCGAGGGGAAAAAGGGCGTTAATATATGTACAATACTAACTCTCGCTAGAGGTGGATGAGCGGCGTAACGCGATCCGATCGCATACGCAACTCGTTCATCCGAGGTAGTCTTGGTGTCCGTGACGTGGGGGAAAACTGCAAGAATGTCGTCTGCGATGGTATGGCCACATCATGCGCCGCCCTACGGAGTACGTTGGCCGGAGATGCATGAATATGGCTGTCCTTGGCGCTAGGTCTCGTGGTCGCCCTCGCATGCGCTGGCTGGACGTCGTCAAGTTCGACATGAGAGCCAATGGCCTTACTGTCAAGGATGTAGAAGATCGGGCAAAATGGAGCAAGCTAAGCTGGAAGGCGGACCCTGGCAAAAGTCGGGACTAACGCCAAGTTGAAGAAGAAGAAGAAGACTAACTCTCGCTAGACCTGCGTGATCGAAGATGGCCCTTTTCACGCATTCTTCTAGTTTATCAGCCTTATAACATTGCCGCTGCTGGGACGCAGACCTCCTCTGAAGTAAAGGAAAGAGGTCGTAATCCACGTGGGCTCATTGCGGATTGGTGAATGTCACATGTCTTCGAATTTTTTACTCTTGGATATGCCGGTTTCCTTGCAGTGATAATACATGCTGCAACCTTGTACGACGATGGTCCGTCATGCTAAAGGTAGTGGTCCATCCGTACCAAGGTCAAACGTGACTCAGCTTAAGATAATACTAATTTATTTAGAAGATATTAACAAACGTTCGAACAGCATCTGGTTTAATTTGAATGACGTCGTACATCTCATACGTCGAAGCCACCACTGTTTACAAATCAAAAAGGCTAGGCCGTATAATTCAGATATTAAAGCAAATTTTGTACTGTGGACAAAGTTTGTCATTCCTGTCAAAGTCCACCTCGGTAGCAATGACAAACTCGGTAGCGAATTCTAATTCACCCGAGTCACAGGCGAGGGTTATATGGAGTCGAGTGCCTTAGTGACCCTACATGTAGGTATCAAACGACGGTTTTCAAGAAACTTAGGAAAATATAAATAAATGGGGATTGACCGGTAACTTGTGGGGGTCGCTTAGTGCCCAGCCTGCCTGATACAATAAATTATGGCAGGCAATGATGAATGATGAGTAATAATAGGAAATAGTATAAGATTTTCGTATCAAATTGGAAAGCAGAAAATCTCAAAGATGTTACTTTAATATTATTTATATTAATTGTCATGCGGTGCTATCAATAATGTAGTATATGTCTTCTACGCAACAGCTTTAAAATATACTTATCTTATTCAAGGATCTATGTTAATCTTCGTCTACATTTTAACTCGAATGTCAATGAAAGGTCATATATAACACACATATCAACTCGCAGATGAATTGATATGTGTGAACCCTATCAACTTGAGCCGTTTATTAATTTTTTGAATGAAGCTCCCTCCTGAAAATACATAAGCGTTTAGCGAATAGGACCCATTGATATTTTTTTTAGCGGTATGTTATACTTCCGAATAGGTCCCATAGAAAATTTGTTGTGATCTTCAAAGCTATGGCACGGAATTCCTCATCGGACCACAGCAGAAATATCGTAACAAGTAAAATTGCTTTATTTATACGTGTAGTCGATGAATGTTCAAAAGGAAGAAGAAGAGGGAAGAGAGGGAGGGTAACACCAGTAAATAGTGGAAAATAATAAACTTTACAAAAGAAATACAACTGATTTCGAGGTAAAAAAATACTAGAATAAAGTAAACCAAAATAACTTTATTTTCGGAAGATGGTGTAATTTTTTTTGTATTTTGTAGAGATTTTTTTAACATTGAAGTCGGTCGTATTTCTTTTTCGAGTTGAAAGGCGATACGTGACGATCCCTTTCCGAGTTGATTATGATTGCTGATAACCTATAACCAAATGTCATTAGATACTAAGAATTAATTACTATACTGAAAGGTCAGCCAACTATAGCACGTATATAATTTTGAGTATGTTTAAGTAGTAAGTACCTACACATACGTTTATTTATACGCAATCAAAAATTTTGCCAATTCTTTCGTTTTCAAGGCAAACTTAATTAAAGCTACATCCATCTTTTTCACTCTTTTAAAATAAGAAAGGGTCATACTTAATTGTACTGGAAATATAAATTTTTATTAACTTGTAGTCTCCTTTAGTTGCTATTTAAATTGGCCTGTTGATCTAGTCCTTTGTGGCCCTGACTGCTATGCCGGAGGTCGTGGGTGCGATTCCTACCTAAGACAAATGTTTGTGTGATGAGCACGATTATGTGTTCTGTGATTGGGTATAATATATCCATACTATGTATGTTTTTTTTTAATAGTATATAAGAACGTTTATCAGTTTTCTGGTACTTAAACCTATCACAAACTCTGCTTAGATAGGAACTAGATGGAGTTTTGTAAGAGTTTTAGAAAAAAAACATATCGACCAAAACCATAGCTTAAACTATTTCGACTTCATTAACATGTCAATTTTTTCGTCAATTTAAACTTGACCCGCGTAATTATTTCGACTCAATTCTGCTTCTTCTTTTTCTTCCTGCCCTTGTCTTTTATTACTTGGTCTTAGAGCTAAACATTTTTTTTTTATTCCATTCTATGCTTTCACTCATTATTATCACTACCATACCATACCATATTTATCACTAACTCCCTTTTCTTTAATATCACTCCTAAGTCCACCCATCTTTTTTCTCTCTCTCTCTCCATCTATCTACATATTGTAATCTCAGAACTCTTTTAGTAACATGCGCTATAATTTCGACTTAATTCTTATATAAAAAAAGCTTATCTCAGAAATGGCTCCATCAGATGGAACTGACACACTGTCTTTATACTGTTCTTAGAATAGTCAAGATCAGATTAACGAAAATAAAAACAATTGAAAATCGCTTGCAAAGCAAAACAAAACAGCGAAGTAAAGTCAACTTATAAATTTACGGAAACATTTTTGAACGACCATTTTTATGTGATAACAAACGTTTCCAGTTTTACGTGAAATACGTTTATGTTCGAAGAGAACCATAAAACCGGCTAAGCGTGAACAGTGTACCAAGTTCTACTTGATCAAGTTCCTAAGAAATTGGTTTGTTCTAGTGATAATTTTAACGGCTGTACGCTATTGAACGTACATTTGGGTATTAGAACGTAGCTTGGGATTTACGAAAACAACACTTTCAACTGGTGTAAGCATTTTAACATTATTGGCCTTGTACTGTTTTTTTTTTTCTGGTAGGGGTATCATTAGAATGACTTCTCCCGCTCTTGGGCGGAGCGGGAGGGCGTGTCAGACTCTTACTGACTAAACCCCTACCCCGTTCCTTCGTTGCCTTCGTTCTGGGGGGGACTCGGTGTCAACCTTTAGGAATACCACTCAGATTTCCTCTCCGAGAGAGGAAACGTGAGTGAGGCGTAATGCACCACGCAAACCCAGTGCGGATTACTGGATGTCACATGTCTCCGAATTTTTGGTTCTAGGACGTGCCGGTTTCCTCACGATAGAATAGAATTAGAATGTACTTTAATGTTCACCATAAAGTAACAGTACAGTTAATACAATGTTACACGATGTTTTTTCGTCACCGTTTGAGTGGTGATGAAATAAATTATACAAAGTAATGCGCCTATCCGGACACGCAACCTACAACTTGTAAGTCGGAGCAGTTACCACAGGGCCACTGCCCACTGCTATTCCTTACGTAAGCATCATTTCTCAAAGACAAAACTAGTTATAGATTATACCTATATCTATTGATACTCTAATGAGTCTTTTCTTTAAACAGTTTTTGTATTAATAAACGCGAAACATTTTGAAATTCGCCTGGTCTGGTGTAGTAAGCGTGATTGACGTGCCGTACGGAAAAATAGATTCGTACCTTAAAAGGAAGGTTTGCATTCATATAACTAGATGGCCTGGGGCACAGCTCAGCGCACACAAAGGTACAGTTTTCGGGACACCAAATTTCGTACGAGTTTTCAATGTTTTTGAGGAATGTAGTGTATCAGTCATAAAACGCCTGCTGTGTTTTGTCCATCCCGAATAAAAATAAGTCTATTCTATTCTACTATTAAGGTTAACGAAGCAAAAATTATTTTTTGGTTTGCCACCGTGTGAAAAAGTATAAGTTCATTTAATAATCGTTAGGTACGTCTAATGATAATTTAATGAAATCCAAAGTTCTTATACAAAGTCACGATGATGAAGTCTAAAATTAACATCACAGAGTTTGGTATATTGTGGCCTACATAGATCCATCAGTTTCCAAATAATGGCAGGCTGATTTTGTTGGAGAAGTTATATCCAAGAAATAATCGACTTTGAAGTTTTTTTGTATATACATACTCGTACATAAATATGTTGACACAAACATGTGTGTACAATCATAAAATGTGCGCCTGGGATCATCATAATTTTAACTGAAAGATGTCCACTATTGGACATTTTTCACTTGGGGAGTTGCCACAACGAACGGTCCGCATTTATCGGATTTCTATGACCCTCACCGTGTTATCGGTCTGGTTGTGGGAGGCCTTCCAACGCTGCGTCTTCTGGTACGCGGTCATCACTCCAGAATCTTTCGATTTGTATGTAGGATAATAATATAATAAAAATCATAAAAAACCTGTCTGTGAATGAAGTATATAATAATAAATCTCAAAGTATACACAGTCATGTGATTAAGATTATTTAAAATCTAGTTGTAAATATCGATCGGTCGAGGTGTTATGCTAATGTTAAATAGGAGGATAATCGAACCAAAACTTATTTAAAACTGTTAATAAAAGTAAAACATTTTTATTCAATCAAAAACATGTTTTGCAGACCGGATCTTGAGATTTTTAAATGTAAATATCAAAGTTCGTCATGATAATTCAAAATGTTTTTCGAAAATCTGTCTGTTGAGATCCGTTATAAGTGCGATGTGAGAATTCTCACGGTTTACTCAAAAAACACCATTGGTTGGTAAAATATACATTCTGTTTGAACTCAATATGAGGAAATAAGTAGTCTTTACTTCATATTTTTGGTAAGCCGACAATATTGCAAAAAGTTTTCGCAATAGTGGGCATATTGAAGGTGTCTTATATCTAAAATACAAGGCTCCTTTTTTATACGCTATATTTTATATTCAAGGCTTTTACAGTTGCAGCAACTTGTAATGTCCAATCAGAGAAGATGATCTCGACAGGCGTGTCTCGAAGGCTCGCTGCTATTGGTTCTAAAATTTATATTCATTAAAATATATGGTTTGTGCCTAAACATACGGTGGAAGTCTGCCCCGCTTAGGCGGACCACCGCTGTGTTCGGGTGGAAGCAATCGGTGGCAGCGACCTCTTGCATCCTTAACCTCTCTATGGGCGCTAGGACTACGAAAACGTTCGAAAGAATTAGGAGCCTTGGAACGTAAAAAGTAACTGACGGTCCCAAGTATCTTACTGCAACCTAGAGTGAGACAAGTCATTTGATGATTTCCCACCTCAAAAGTAAAGGTATGTGCATAAATAACTCGCCATCTGTTAAGGGGCAAGTCCGGATAGATGGTGCATTGTATTCCACGTACGCCTTAAACAGCTGTCACCAATCAATAATAACGAGGTCCACTAGGGCCGATTCTTGCTAGAGTTGTGGGATTGTATTGTTCAAAAAAGTTTCCTCGGCCGTTGAAAGCAGTGGACACCTGAAAGGAGCACAGCTTTTAGTTAGTAAGAGTCTGATACTCCATCTTGCTTCACCCAAAGCTAGAAGAGTCATTTGATAATTTTTTTTAATCAATTTTTTATTTATTGTGCACACCTACTACAGTGTAGTCTTTCATAACCCATAGCTTGACGGGTAGAGAATGCCTAGTTGCATTAAATCTGCTTATGTACATTTACTGTACATGAAGTTTCAATAAATAAGGAATAAAAAATCAAAAACCTAAAAAGGAGACTTCCTTTTTTGTGATAAAATATTTTTAACTAAACGATTTGTAATATACTCATCGCCATTTTGATTTTTTGTATACTTTATCTTGATTAGGTATGTAAAGGCATGTTTTCGTTTTTCCTGTTCACGTTTTAGCAATCTTAAACGTATTATAAAAAGTAAAGTAACCGTTTAATTTATTTTTTAACAAATTTTTTTTTACAATCGTCTTCGTTAGAGATTCTGTGGCTGCGGCTGTTTTATAAGACCAATGAGTTCATTAGTCTTATAAAACAGCATTGCAGCATTGTGAAATCTAGTTAGATTTCTTACTTTTGAAAATACTTGTTGACACTTCGCGTGACCCAAGGGTTAAGTTTTACCTTGGACAGGGGATAGGCATTGCCATACAGTGTGTATACCAATACCAAAAATACATAGCTTTGAGAACACTAAGTCCGTTCTTGAGCATCTTTGCTTAATATAGAACTGTAAAGACATCTTAATCCTATCGATTGTTTAGATGGTCGTCCTCAATCCATCAAAACGTTACAAATGTTCTGCTATTGTTACTATAGTTTAGCGTCTTAAAAGATTAGTGCTAGACGCTGTAGAAGCAGCAACCTACTTGTCCGTTTGTTCGTTACTAGACTAAGATGCATGGACGCATACAGTGTGGACAGGATGGGACTTAGACTGTCACACATTTCGAGCTGGGAGCTGTGAAACTTGGACTAAGTTTAAGATGAATGAGATGTTCTCATATATAATGTTGTGGTAGGTACTTACTTAGTCTACTGCTCATTGTCTGTTATATTGTCGAGTAAAATTAAGAAAACTGGCGTCCTCTCAAGTCCTCTAAATTGGGTATGAACAAACTATATGCCAACAGCAAGCACTTTGGGCGTATGCGTATGAAAAAGGTAAGACTAAGCCCAACTCTTGCCTTGGAGAGATAGAACCACTCATTATCATCTTTCTGCCCTTGTCTTGTGTTATTTGGGGTCGGCGCAACACGTTATTTATTTTTTTATATTATATCTGATATAAGTTAAAACAAACTTAATTGTTTTCTTCGGTCAATCACTAAATTAAATTAAACCAAAAATAAATTAGTTTTAGCATTTTGTAGGTATTTAACGGCACACAAAAAGTTTTGCATAGATAAAATAAGTACTTCCCAAGCTTTGTCTTCATTCGGTTTTGGTTTACCCTAAGACAAGAAATGGTAATAACTACGAGTATAAAATGCATTTCCTGCGTGAATCCTCTCTGCCAATCCTGCTCAAAGCTTAACGTTACTTTGAGCGTCTTCCTGGAATGTCATCTTAGGAACGTGCAAACCTTTCGTGCTGAATCGTTAGACGTGTTCGAGCACATAGTAATCTACGAGTACTTACGTGTCTCGGATATTGAATTTTTCATGGTAAATTGCAATTCTGTGTGTTATTTTCTTTTTAACTTATGAAAGATACTTATGAGAAAGGAGAATGCCACGGGGCAGGTCCCTTTTGTGCTGTCGTGTACCTGTTTGGAATAATAACTTAAAAATATTATTTATTTTTTTGTGTGCAAATTATTTTCTATCTATTTTTTCATAAACTAATGGAATTAAAGTAATAGAGACATAATTCCACGCTCATGGTGATGTTTAGTCTGTCAATATGTAATTATAACCTAGATTTATAAAACAGAAAAAATAATGATATCTCCTGAACCAGGGTGGCACAATGAAAAAAGGTTTCCGATTATGAAAATGCAATGATTTTGGTATTAGGCAAAATGAAAATCTTCAGGGCACAAGCATTTTCCACTGGGACCCAACTTCCCTTACAAAACGGGCAATCTCCTTTATGTTGGTGATTTGAATTTCCTGAAGTAGTTCAAAGTTTTTTTTTTAGCGTTGCGCATTTTATTAGTATATTACAAATACTTTATACAACTAATACTGATACAACACACACATATAATACTTACTAATTGTACTATACTTAGCCGAGGAAAAATTCTACCACTCGAGGGTCTAGAAACATGTACTGGATCCATGGTATGCTCTTGTCAAGTGCATCGATGTCTGACAAACCCTGTACATATACAAACTAAAAATAATATTATGTACAAACGCGTACACAAAGAATACACTTGGGCATCAAAAAAATTGCATATAAAAATTCGGTGAGTGAATACAAGTTTTATGTATACCTTGTGATTACGGGTCTGATCTTTTGTGATCACCCATAAGATTAACTGTCTTTATTTTATTAGTAACAATTTGTTTACAGATTATTAGCAATAAACTTTAAGAAATGGTCTCGTTCAAACAATCTTGGCAACAATTTAAAATATTGAAGAAACGACACTTATTTTCAACATGGCGACTGCCATAAATTTTTATGGCCGTATTGTTACACAACTAGTAAGAAGGTCAGTACAATAGCTTGACCTTTTTAAAGCCAAATAACTAATCGTTCTTTCGCCAAAAAAATGTTTTATGTAAAGTCTCAAAACGGGTGGTGCCACTTCAAAACCGGTTGGGTAACAATTTTGTACCAAAACGGGTCATGAGGATTTCGATAACTTTATTATTTTTTGTTTACCTTGTTTTGAATTGATTACTAAAAGTTTGGGTGTTCTTTTGATCAACGTATTTTAAATGCAAACCAATTTTTGTGCAGTGGTCACCATCTCTATGCATACTGATATATCACACATTTGTCTATCTACATCCGTATATCATCCACCTACATAATTAGTTATGCTTTGGTGAACACTTACGAAAAGTATTAGATATGCTAGAAAATACCATATATGTTTTGAAAGGGTAAAAAATTCGTGGCTCTTTTTCACGAACATTATAAATATGATAAAATGTGTAGAAAAAATCAGTGGAAGTACGAACCTGAAAATTTTTCAAGGCAAGGAGTGGAGTGGGTAACTTAAGGGAAGCTACCATAAAAAGTTTGTATAATTATAATAAATCTCTCGATGTTCGTTATTCAGCAAAGCCAGAAGCATTACTGCGGACACACCTTACGGTACAGACCTTTTAAAATACCGTCGTTTTTGGAGGCTGTCTTAATCTACCCTACCCTAAAGAGGTTAATTCAAGGTTTACTTCGCTTCAGGTTAGTTCCAGTATTATTTGTATATTTTCTTAAAATTTTAAGTCACTGAAAGCGCAAAACTGCAAAGAGCATTTCTCTAGGTAATCTAATCATTACTATCAAGTTTTGCAGGAGAATTTAAGTAATTAAAATATTTTGAGCAATTTCTGCCAAATGGCAGTGGTGATGCACATTTTTGCAGGTTGCTTGGAAAAAGTATGTTTCATCTAAAAAAGCCAGTAAAGCGCAGAAAGGTTTGGTTTATACAAGTTCTACTACTGTAGTTTTTAGAAATACTGATCCAGAAATATAAAGGGTAACTCGAGGATCACAAGTGGTTTGCTAGGTCTGTCTTTCCATTTGCAAAACACGGGCTTTAGGCGTGGAGTTGCGGACATCGGCCTGAAATGTAAATACAAAAAAGGTCTATAAAAGAGCTCCCGGTCCCGGAAAGAGTTATTTGATGTTCTGAAAAAAAAAAATAAAAAAGTTGAACCAACACACAAAAACGTTGTCGGCTCAACTTCTATTTTATTTTTTGTAAAGGTTCCAGAAATAAAATTAATTTTAGAGGTGCAGGGCCTAATTCAGAGCAGATCAGGTCCAGTTAATTAACAAAGGATGGTTGATATTTTTTTTCTGAATATACATATCCGTATTATTATTTTTTAACGTTTGAATCCCCGACCGGTCCTATGAGACCGCGCTGTTATTGTTTTACTATTGTGTCTCGTTTCGAGGGTATCTGAGTAATTAAGGTGGGAAATCATTAGAGTGACTTCTCTTGGGCGGAGCGGGCGTGTAAGACTTTTACTGACTAAAACCCACACCGTTCCTTCTTTGCCTTCGATCCAGGTTCCCAGGTTTTCCTTTCAGAAGCTAACTCATGGCCCCAGAGGCTTCGGGCCTGCCGAGCTCCTACGGTTTTGCGCCGTTAATGACTTGGGCTCGATCCGGATTGTTATCGGACTACCGAACGGCAAGCTACCTATTGCTCGCCATCCACAAGCCCGCGCTGACGGTAGTTAAATACGGATCCGTATGAAAAGCAGAATGACAATGGTATACAGGGTGTAAAAAGACCGATCACAAAGCCGACAACTACACATTCTGTACATGTAATTAGGTAACTTAGACCAAAAAATATTGCTGGGAAAAAACCTTTTTTTTTTCATCTTTAAAAAATAATTAATTATTAATAATTCCGATCAGCTGCGCGTTCGGCTGCTCGCGCTTGGTCATTAAATCGACCGCACGCTTGTGTGTGTGAGGCACTCGTTTTGTTTAGTTTTCATTGCATTTTTGCAACTTCAAATGCGTAATTTGTTATGAAAAATTGATAATTTTGGTAATGTTTGTTCGGAAGAAAGTTTATTTTACTTGGAATACGATTTTGAAAAAAGAAAAAATTTTCACTTTGACCTTCAATATCTCCAGAACCAGTGAATTCCCAGGTATGGTCTAGAAGAAAAAAAACTATTCCAGTGATGAGTACAATATCGAGGGTATAGTGTTCAAACCCAATAAGTGTCGAAAAATCAAAAATCGTTTTATTAGTGCATCTTGATGCATTTTTTACGCTCTTTCCAGTGGTCTAATCCAATAAGTGGAATTCGCAGTAGAAACAAAGTTACGTTAGGTAATAACCCAATAAAGTCACCGTGTTTAGCCAATACTTAAAAACTGGTACCCTATAAAACGTGTTATCTTGTTAAATAATATTTTTATTTCACGCTTAAACCACATAAAGCTTATTATTGGCATTGAGTGTTCAAGAATTTCAACTAAAATCACCCAACGGCTTCGAGGCAATAATCACTATCTGTATTTATACTAGAAAATAGTTACTGTACTGAATGGTCAGCCGACTATAGCACACTAAGGATACTAATTTCGCCGAATCCCTTGTTTGCAAAGCAAACCTAATTAAGACTACATCCATCTTTTTCATTCTTTAATATTAAGAAAGGGACGTAATTGTACTAGAACTGTAAATTTTTATTAACTGGAAGTTTCCTTTAGTTGCTATTTATATTGGCCTATTGATCTAGTCCTTTGTGGCCCTGACTGCTATGCCGGAAGTCGTGGGTGCGATTCCGACCCAAGACAATTGTTTGTGTGATGAGCACGATTATGTGTTCTGTGATTGGGTGTAATTTATCCATAATAATTATGTATGTTTCTTATGACATACAAGTATGTTTATCAGTTGTCTGGTACTCATATGTACCAAAGCTCAGGGACTAGGTAAAGTTTTGTAAATATTGTGAGAATAATACGTATCGACAAAAAATATGACTTAAACTATTTCGGCTTCACTAACATGTCAATTTTTTCGTCAATTTAAACAAAGTAAGGCGTATGATTAGTATTTTGCAGCTGACTACCCTGAGAAGAAATACTGAGACAAACTCAGTGGTCAAAGTCTTTTTTGAATACCATACAGAAAAATTAAATTTCAAATCATACAAGAACTATAGAGCTTGGTGTCTGATATGGTCGTTTGAGGAAACCAAACAGATTTGAGTGATCCTGTCCAGTCAGTGCAAGCATTTGTAAGTATTCGTATAGCTCAACTCAGGTCTAACTGTGCTCAGTGACTTGACGAACGACACCAAATATAGGAAATTTTGGTAGGCCGCATAAAGTATTCGATGACGATATTGTGACATCTACTAATCCGCACTTGATCCGCGTAAGGATTTCGTCGCCTTGGGCTCAGCGCAACACGTTTTTTTCTTCCATTCTGTCATTTCACCTGTCAAACTATCACTAACTCCCTTTTCTTTCATATCGCTCCTCAGTCTTTCTTTGGCCTCACTCTCCCTCTCCATCCACATGTAATCTCAGAACTCTTTTAGTAATATGCGCAACGATTTCGACTCTCTTAATAGAAAAAGCCTGACTCAAAAGTGGTTACATCACACATTGCGTTCGTAGAATAGTTAAGATTAAAGAAAATAAAAACAACTGAAAATCGCTCATGCAATAGGTTTTCTAAAGCAAAACAAATAAAACAATGGACCAAAGTCAACTTATAAATTTACGGAAAAATTTTTGAACGACCATTTTTATGTGATAACAAACGTTTCCAGTTTTACGTGAAATACGTTTATGTTCGAAAGGAACCATAAAACCGGCTAAGCGTGAACAGTGTACCAAGTTCTACTTGATCAAGTTCCTAAGAAATTGGTTTGTTCTAGTGATAATTTTAACGGCTGTAGGTAAGCTATTGAACGTACATTTGGGTATTAGAACTTAGCTTGGAACTTACGAAAACAACACTTTTTTAACGGTTGTAAGCTATTGGGCGTAGATCCTGGCTGTCATTTGTAGAACTTTGGCAGCCGTTAAGGATAGTCAGAAGCCAGTAAATCTAATGGGTTGTGGAGGTCTGGTAGGTAGCCGCCCCTCGAAAAATACTGGTATTCAGCTAAATCCAGCTTGACTGGAAGCCGACCCCAATATAGTTGGGAAAAGGCTAGGCAGATGATGAAGCTATTGGGTGTACATTTGCGTATTAGAACTTTTAGTACTAGGACATGTCGGTTTTCTCACGATTTTTTTCATTCAACTTAGAGATGGGGTGATGAAATAAATTACAAAAAGTAATATGCCTAGCTACATTTGAACCCGCGATTCAGGGCCACTGGACCACCACTGTCCCGTAGGTAAGCACAGTTTCTCAAAGACAAATGCAGATTTCCTATTCTTAATGATTTTCCTAGGAGTTTTTTTCTATAAATAGTTCACACGAAAAATTTTGGACTGTTTGATATTTGGATGGTGCAGTAGGTGTGATTGACGTGCCGTATGGACAAATAGAACAGAATGACTCTAAAAGGAAGGTTTTTAATATACCTGGATGGCCTGGGGCACAGCTCAGCGTACACAAAGGTACAGTTTTCGGCATACAAACACAAAATTTCGCACGAATTTTGAATAGTTTTGAGGAATGTGATGTGTACAGCTGCATCAATAAAACAACGTCTGCTGTGTCTTATCTATCCCCAATAAAAATAAGGCTATTCTATTCTATTATAAAGGATAATGAAGCAAAAATTGTTTTTTGGTTTGCAACCGTGTGAAAAAGTATGAGTTCATTAAATTATCGTTAGGTACGTCTAATGATAATTTAATGAAATCCAAAGTTCTTATACAAAATCACGATGATGAAGTCTACAATTAACATCACAGATTATGGTATATTTTGGTATATTGTGGCCTACATAGATCCATCAGTTTCCAAATAATACTCGTAGCAGGCTGATTCTATTGGAGAATTTAAATCTTACAATACAAGTAATAATCGACATTGAGGTTTACTCTAACATGTTTATACATACAATTATAACAAGTGTATGTATAAACGTCATTATTTCTGAAAAACGTCCACTGTTGGACATTTTTTACTAGGGGAAAGCGTCGCCACAAGGAATGGTCCGCGTTCATTGGATTCCCGTGACTCTCTTCAGATTATCGGTTCACCTTGTGGGAGGCCTTCCAATAGCTGCGTCTTCCAGTACGTGGTCACCACTCCAGAATCTATCCTGTATGTGGGATAATAATATAATAAAAATCAAAATCAATAAAATCTGTCTGTGAATGAAGTATATATTATAATAATAAATCTCAAAGCATACACAGTCATGTGATAAAGATTATTTAAAATCTAGTTGTAAATATTGATCGGTCGAGGAGTTATGCTAATGTCAAATAGGAGGATAATCGTACCAAAACTTATTTAATAAAACTGTTAAATAAAAGTAAAACATTTTTATTCAATCAAAAACATGTTTTGCAGACCGAATTTTGAGATTTTTAAATGTAAATATCAAAGTTCGTCATGATAACACAAAATGTTTTTCGAAAATGTCTGTTGAGATCCGTTATAAGTGCGATTTGAGAATTCCTACGCTTGACTCAAAAAGCGCCATTGGTTGGTAAAATATACATTCGGTTTGAACTCAATATGAGGAAATAAATAGACTCTACTTCATATTTTTGGTAAGCCGGCAATATTGCAAAAAGTTTTCGCAATAGTGGGCATATTGAAGGTGCCTGATGTCGAAAATACCAGGCCCCTTTTTTTATACGCTATATTTTATATATATAAGGCCTTATATATTTTATATATAAGGCTTTTACAGTTGCAGCAACTTTTAATGTCCAATCAGAGAAGATGATCTCGACAGGCGTGTCTCGAAGGCTCGCTGCTATTGGTTCTAAAATTTATATTCATTAAAATGTAGGTATGTGCCTAAACATGCGTTGGAAGTCAGCCCCGCTTAGGCGGACCACCGCTGTGTTCTCATGAAGGCGATCGGTGGCAGCGACCTCTTGCATCCTGATCCTCTCGATGCCAGCTAGGACTACGGAAACGTTCGAAAGAATTAGGAGCCTTGGAAAGCAAAAAGTAACTGAAGGACACAGGCTTGCTTCGACCTAGAGCAAGACAAGTTATTTGATGATTTCCCAATTTCTAAAAAAGCAATAGACATCTGATAGAGCATAAATTTTAGTCAGTAAGAGTCTGATACTCCCTCTTGCTTCACCTAAACTGGGAACAAAAAACAGATACTTTTCTTTTTATCGAAATTTCATCGTTTTCTGCTTATTGTGCATACCTGCTACAGTGTCGTCTATCATTACCCATAGGTTGACTGGTACAAAATGCGTAGTTGCATTAAGTCCGCCTATGTCCCGTTACTGTAAATGAACTGTAAATAAATAAGTGATAAAAAAGAACAAAAGGTATGCCTAAAAAGGAGACTTACTTTTTTGTGATAAAATAATTTTGACTAAACGATTCGTCATATACTCATCGCCATTTTGATTTTTTGAATACTTTATCTTGATTAGGTAGGTATATAAAGGCATCATAACATTTTTCCTGTTCACGTTTTAGCAATCTCAAAAAATATCATAAAAAGTAAAGAAACCGCTTTACTTATTTTTTAATCTTTTTTTTTACAAATATTTTTGTTAAAGATCGGCTATGTTATTCTATAAGACCGATGTACTAAATTTTCTACTTTTGTGGACACTCCACGGGTTGGCTATTACTCGTACCTTGGACAGAGGATAGGCAATTGCCCTACAGCGTGGCAATGCCGCCAATTTCTTGGGTATATTATCATTCGACAGCGATGCGGAGGAGTTTTTCGGCGCCATACTTTAGTTTACTTTTAGTTAATTAAGGGTGTGTATTTAATGAATATGATGATGGGGTGTGTATTTAATGAGTATGGATCAGAATGTTGGGCTGTGAAAAAGAGGGATGAAAAAAGATTGCATGTAGCGGAGATGAGGACGTTGAGATGGATGTGTGGTGTGACGAGAATGGATAAAGTGAGAAATGAGTATATTCGAGGAAGTTTGAAAGTGGCACCAGTGACAGAAAAGCTGAAAGGAAATCGTTTGTCTTGGTATGGTCATGTAAAGAGGAGGGATGAAACGCATGTTACGAAAGCAGTTATGAATTTACATGTGGACGGATGGAGAGGAAGAGGGAGACCAAAGAAAAGATGGATGGCTTGTGTGAGGACTGATATGAAAGAAAAGGGAGTTGATGATAGCATGACGGGTGATAGGACAGAATGGAAGAAAAAAAAACATGTTTCGCCGACCCCAAATAATATGGGATAAGGGCAGGAAGAAGAAGAAGATTTAATGAATATTATAGTAAAGCGTATATGTAAATATTAAAGCTTTCGTAGGTTACATGAAATAAAATTCATGTTTTATATTATGTGAAATTTATAGCTCTATGAGTTTGACCATCGAATGAATTGAATTGATAGGGAGTTAGTGATAGTGCGACGGATGACGAGACAGAATGAAAGAGAAAAACGTGTTAAGCAAACCCCAAATAACACAGGACAAGGACAGATACGCTCGGAGCGCTTGTTGTCAGGAATTAGTACTTGCTGTTAAAAAGAGGACTCCAGAGGACGCCAGCCCTCTTAACTTTACTCGACAATTACCTAACTAACAATTTGGGGGGAACACGTGGTATTCCTAAAGGTTGAAACCGAGTTCCCCCCAGATCGAAGGCAACGAAGGAACGGGGTAGGGGTTTAGTCAGTAAGAGTCTGACATGCCTTCCCGCTCCGCCCAAGAGTGAGAGAAGTCATTCTGATGATTCCCCTACCAGAAAAAAAAACCTAACTAACAATTACAGTACTACAACAGACAATGAGCGGAGTCGTCTCAAAACCCCTTTCTTTTACTTTACATATATATACATATACAGGGTGTCCCAAAACTCAACGATAATCGGGGACCGGATGAAAGGCCAAGCTATAACAGTTCTGGGAAAAATAAAAAATAAAATCCATATCACTCAGTTCAGCGATAATAGACATTTTTAAAAAAAAGTTGAAATTCGACGCCCTTGGTCGCATTTTCAAGGATTGTGATCACCAATGTCACAATTTCGCAGTGATTTTTTTAATTTCGTGATCTTCATTAACGATGCTATTAATCGCAACTACAAATTATTGCAAAAAACATAGTTAATTTTAATAAAATAAGTTAAGTTTTAGTGAGTCATGGTTTACAAAAATATTCTTCGTTAACTTTAACACTTCATGTTGAAAAAAAATTGTACTAAACTACCCTTGGCAAGTTATTTCAAAAGATGGCGCATTTAATCAAGATTTTAAAATGGTGCAACACTTGCCACTTTTCTTGCCATTAAAAAAAATATTTCTTATTTTTTTCAAATTGAGCTCAATTTTGAACAACTCAACATTAGGATTTTTTGTTTCTAAAAGGAAATTGACAGGGTGTGGACCAAGTGCATTTTGTTCCTCAGCCCAATACTAACTAACTCTTCAAAATCTGCTCCAGGAGTCAAGAGAAAAAAAGAGTTTTCCAACCTAACCTAAGTTAGAAGTCGTTTTAAGGAAGTTTGACCAAGTACTGCCCAGAATGAACATCTAGTGCATTTCATACCTCAGACCAATACTAATCAGCGAACCAAAGTGCTTCAAAATCTGCTCCAGGAGTCAAGAGAAAAAAAGACTTTTTCCAACCTAACCTAACCTAAGTAAGAAATCTTTTTAAGGAATTTTGACAAAGTGCTGCCCAGAATGAACACCTATTTCCTTTTTTTCTCAGATCAATACTAATCAGTAAACCGTAGCGCTTCGAAATCTGCTCCAGGAGTCAAGAGAAAAAAAGACTTTTTCCAACCTAACCTAACCTAAGTTAGAAATCGTTTTGAGGAAGTTTGACCAAGTGCTGCCCAGAATGAACATCTAGTGCATTTCATACCTCAGACCAATACTAATCAGCGAACCAAAGTGCTTCAAAATCTGCTCCAGGAGTCAAGAGAAAAAAAGAGTTTTTCCAACCTAACCTAACCTAAGTAAGAAATCTTTTTAGGGAATTTCGACAAAGTGCTGCCCAGAATGAACACCTATTTCCTTTTTTCTCAGGCGAATACTAATCAGTAAACCAAAGTGCTTCAAAATCTGCTCCAGGAGTCAAGAGAAAAAAAAAGTTTTTCCAACCTAAGTAAGAAATCTTTTTAAGGAATTTTGACAAAGTGCTGCCCAGAATCAACACCTATTTCCTTTTTTCTCAGGCCAATACTAATCAGTAAACCAAAGTGCTTTAAAAAGGTTAGGTTGTAAAAACTCTTTTATTCTCTTGACTCCTGGAGCAGATTTTGAAGCGCTTCGGTTTGCTGATTATTATTGGTCTGAGGTATGAAATGCACTAGATCTTCATTTTAGGCAGCACTTGCTCAAAATTCATTAAAACAATTTCTAACTTAGGTTAGGTTAGAAAAAGTCTTTCTGAAGCAGATTTCAAAGCGCTTCGGTTTGCTTCTCAGTATTGGCCTGAGGAACAAAATACACTAGATGTTCATTCTAGGCAGCACTTGGGCAAACTTCTTCAAAAAGATTTCTGACTTGGGTTAGGTTAGGTTGGAAAAAATCTTTTTTTTCTTGACTCTTGGAACATATTTCAAAGGGCTTCGGGTGCTTATTAGTATTGGCCTTAGGAACAAAATGCACTTGGTGTTAATTCTGGGTAGCGTTTGGTCAAAATTCCTTAAAACAATTTTTAACTTAGGTTAGGTTAGGTTGGAAAAACTCTTTTTTTCTTTTCACTCCTGGAGCAGATTTCGAAGCGCTACGGTTTACTGATTAGTATTGGCCTGAGAAATAAAATGCACTAATGTGTTCATTCTGAGCAGCACTTGGTCAAAATTCCTTAAAAAGATTTTAACTTAGGTTAGGTTAGGTTGGAAAAACTCTTTTTTCTTTTTACTCCTGGAGCAGATTTTAAAGCGCCTTCGGTTTGCTGATTAGTATTGGCCTGAGAAATAAAATGCACTAATGTGTTCATTCTGGGCAGCACTTTGTCAAAATTCCTTGAAAAGATTTCTTACTTAGGTTAGGTTAGGTTGGAAAAAGTCTTTTTTTCTCTTGACTCCTGGAGCAGATTTTGAAGCACTTTGGTTCGCTGATTAGTATTGGTCTGAGGTATGAAATGCACTAGATATTCATTCTGGGCAGCACTTGGTCAAACTTCCTTAAAACGATTTCTAACTTAGGTTAGGTTAGGTTGAAAAAACTCTTTTTTTCTCTTGACTCCTGGAGCAGATTTTGAAGAGTTAGTTAGTATTGGGCTGAGGAACAAAATGCACTTAGTCCACACCCTGTCAATCTCCTTTTAGAAACAAAAATTCCTAATGTTGAGTTGTTCAAAATTTGGCTTAATTTGAAAAAAATAAGAAATATTTTTTTAATGGCAAGAAAAGTGGCAAGTGTTGCACCATTTTGAAATCTTGATTAAATGCGCCATCTTTTGAAATAACTTGCCAAGGGTAGTTTAGTACAATTTTTTTTCAAAATGAAGTGTTAAAGTTAACGAAGAATATTTTTGTAAACCATGACTCACTAAAACTTAACTTATTTTATTAAATTAACAATGTTTTTTGCAATAATTTGTAGTTGCGATTAATAGCATCGTTAATGAAGATCACGAAATTAAAAAAATCACTGCGAAATTGTGACATTGGTGATCACAATCCTTGAAAATGCGACCAAGGGTGTCGAATTTCAACTTTTTAAAAAAAATGTCTATTATCGTTGAACTGAGTGATATGGATTTTATTTTTTATTTTTCCCAGAACTGGTATAGCTTGGCCTTTCATCTGGTCTCTGATTATCGTTGAGTTTTGGGACACCCTGTATATGTAGGTATATGTTATATTAATATTTGTGTATGTTTATTTTACCTATATTTAGTTTTTCTATCTTAATAGGTTTTTTTTTAATGCACCTACCATGCTTTCTCTTCACCACCCTTGGTTGACTGGTAGAGAATGCCCAAGGCATTAAGTCCGCCTTTGTACCATTATGTGCAAGATGTTTAAATAAATAAATAAATGAGCAATAGACTAAGTACCTACCACAACATTATATGAGAACATCCCATTCATCTTAAACTTAGTCCAAGTTTCACAGTTCTCAGCTAGAAACGTGTGACAGGCTAAGTCCCATCCTGTCCACACTGTATGCGTCCATGCATCTTAGTCTAGTAACAAACAATCGGACAAGTAGGTTGCTGCTTCTACAGTGAAGCACTAATCTTTTAAGACGCTACACTATAGTAACAATAACACAACATTTGTAATGTTTTGATGAATTGAGAACGACCAGCTAAACAATCGATGTGGTTTAGATGTCTTTGCTGTTCTATATTCGGTAAAGACGCTTGAGAACGGATTAAGTGTTCTTAAAGCTATGAATCTTTTATTTAAAAAAAAAACTTTTCAAAGTGTAAATGTTGCTTATAATTGAATTTGACAATTGTCTTTACTTCTGGATTCAAATAGGTATAACATAATCTGTCTTATCATGTCCACATTGGTGGGACTCAAGCCTCCTCTCTAGGCAAGGAAATCGGCCTTAATCCATCACGCAGTTCTAGGACATGCCGATTTCCTCACGATGTTTTTTTTCACCGTTTTGAGAGCAGTGGTGATGAAAAAAGTTACACAAAGTATTGAGCGTGGCTGGGCTCGAAGTCATGACTTACCACCTGTATATAGGGGCCGTTACTACTGGGCCACCTCAGCTCTTCAAATATAAATCCAACCAGGATCATCACACATCTTCAACTAACGAATAATCAGAGCGATATACCTTATGAAAATTAAACACTAGTGACCCACCGCAATGTCGCATGGGTGTTACAAATCTTTGAAAGTCTTGATAATTATTTTTAATATTATATGCACATAAACCTGCATACATATAATAGTAGAGTAGAGTAGTAACTACAGACTCCACATAAATCACTCTGCCTGTTGGTGAGAATTCGTTCGGTAGTTAAACAGTCGGACAGATGCGGTAGGGGATTTTGTTTTATAATACGTTCCGTTTGATCGCCAAAGAAGAGAAGTAAGAAGAGTTTAAGTGACCAAAAGCTGTGCACTTTATAATCTGATATGAGTTAAAAACAAAAACAAAATAGTTACCTAATCGTCTTCTTCGTTCAATCACTAAATTAAATTAAACAAAAATTGTATTATTCATTCACTAGCAATTTTAGTAAGTACTTCATCATGATCTGCCTAGCCTTTTCCCAACTATATTGGGGTCGGCTTCCTATCAAGCTGGATTTAGCTGAATACCAGTATTTTACGAGGAGCGGCTGCCTACCAGACCTCCACAACCCATTAACTGGGGTAACACGGTACTTCATGGCAAGACTGGAGTCAGATTTACTGGCTTCTGACTATCCGTAACGACTGCCAAAGATCTCCAAATGATAATAACTACGAGTATAAAATGCATTTCCTGGTTGAATCCTCTGTGCCAATCCTGCTCAAGGCTTTAAGTTACTTTGAGCGTCTTCCTGGAATGTCATCTTAGGAACGTGTAAACCTTTCGTGCTGAATTGTTAGACGTGTTCGAGCACATAGTAATCTACGAGTACTTACGTGTCTCGGATATAGAATTTTTCATGGTAAATTGCAATTCTGTGTGTTATTTTCTTTTTAACTTATGAAATATACTTATGAGAAATTTATGTTGGTGATTTGAATTTCTTGAAGTAGTTCAAAGTTTTTTTTTTTGCGTTGCGCATTTTATTAGTATTTACAAATACTTTATAACACTAATACTGATACAACACACACACATAATACTTACTAATTGTACTATACTTAGCCGACGAAAAATTCTACCACTGGTGGGTTCAGAATCATGTATTGGATCCATGGTATTTGCTTGTCAAGTGCATCGATGTCTGACAAACCATGTACATATACAAACTAAAAATAATATTATGTACAAACGCGTACACAAAGAATACACTTGGGCATCAAAAAAATTGCATATAAAAATTCGGTGAGTGAATACAAGTTTTATGTATACCTTGTGATTACGGGTCTGATCTTTTGTGATCACCCATAAGATTAACTGTCTTTATTTTATTAGTAACAATTTGTTTACAGATTATTAGCAATAAACTTTAAGAAATGGTCTCGTTCAAACAATCTTGGCAACAATTTAAAATATTGAAGAAACGACACTTATTTTCAACATGGCGACTGCCATAAATTTTTATGGCCGTATTGTTACACAACTAGTAAGAAGGTCAGTACAATGGCTTGACCTTTTTAAAGCCAAATAACTAATCGTTCGCCAAAAAAATGTTTTATGTAAAGTTTCAAAACGGGTGGTGCCACTTCAAAACCGGTCGGGTAACAATTTTGGACCGGGTCATGAGGATTTCGATATCTTTATTATTTTTTGTTTACCTTGTTTTAAATTGATTACTTAAAGTTTGGGTGTTCTTTTGATCAACGTATTTTAAATGCAAACCAATTTTTGTGCAGTGGTCACCATCTCTATGCATACTGATATATCACACATTTGTCTATCTACATCCGTATATCATCCACCTACATAATTAGTTATGCTTTAAATACCATATATGTTTTGAAAGGGTAAAAAATTCGTGGCTCTTTTTCACGAACATTATAAATATGATAAAATGTGTAGAAAAAATCAGTGGAAGTACGAACCTGAAAATTTTTTAAGGCAAGGAGTGGAGTGGGTAACTTAAGGGAAGCTACCATAAAAAGTTTGTATAATATAATAAATCTCTCGATGTCCGTTATTCAGCAAAGCCAGAAGCATTACTGCGGACACACCTTACGGTACATAACAGACCTTTTAAAATATCGTCGTTTTTGGAGGCTGTCTTAATCTACCCTACCCTAAAGAGGTTAATTCAAGGTTTACTTCGCTTCAGGTTAGTTCCAGTATTATTTGTATATTTTTTAAAAATTTTAAGTCACTGAAAGCGCAAAGTAAGAGCATTTCCCTCCCTGGGTAATCTAATCATTATTATCGAGTTTTGTAGAAGAATTTAAGTAATTAAAATATTTTGAGCAATTTCCGCCAAATGGCAGTGGTGATGCACATTTTTGCAGGTTGCTTGGAAAAAGTATGTTTCATCTAAAAAAGCCAGTAAAGCGCAGAAAGGTTCGGTTTATACAAGTTCTACTACTGTAGTTTTTAGAAATACTGATCCAGAAATATAAAGGGTAACTCAAGGATCACAAGTGGTTTGTTAGGTCTGTCTTTCCATTCGCAAAACACGGGCTTTAGGCGTGGAGTTGCGGACATCAGCCTGAAATGTAAATACAAAAAAGGTCTATAAAAGAGCTCCTGGTCCCGGAAAGAGTTATTTGATGTTCTGAAAAAAAAAATAAAAAAGTTGAACCAACACACAAAAACGTTGTCGGCTCAACTTCTATTTTATTTTTTGTAAAGGTTCCAGAAATAAAATTAATTTTAGAGGTGCAGGGCCTAATTCAAAGCAAATCAGGTCCAGTTAATTAACAAAGGATGGTTGATATTTTTTTCTGAATATACATATCCGTATTATTATTTTTTAAGGTGGGAAATCATCAGAGTGACTTCTCTTGAGCGGAGCGGGCGTGTAAGACTTTTACTGACTAAAACCCACACCGTTCCTTCTTTGCCTTCGATCCAGGTTCCCAGGTTTTCCTTTCAGAAGCTAACTCGTGGCCCCAGAGGCTTCGGGCCTGCCGAGCTCCTACGGTTTTGCGCCGTTAATGACTTGGGCTCGATCCGGATTGTTATCGGACTACCGAACGGCAAGCTACCTATTGCTCGCCATCCACAAGCCCGCGCTGACGGTAGTTAAATACGGATCCGTATGAAAAGCAGAATGACAATGGTATACAGGGTGTAAAAAGACCGATCACAAAGCCGACAACTACACATTCTGTACATGTAATTAGGTAACTTAGACCAAAAAATATTGCTGGGAAAAAACCTTTTTTTTTTCATCTTTAAAAAATAATTAATTATTAATAATTCCGATCAGCTGCGCGTTCGGCTGCTCGCGCTTGGTCATTAAATCGACCGCACGCTTGTGTGTGTGAGGCACTCGTTTTGTTTAGTTTTCATTGCATTTTTGCAACTTCAAATGCGTAATTTGTTATGAAAATTTGATAATTTTGGTAATGTTTGTTCGGAAGAAAGTTTATTTTACTTGGAATACGATTTTTTTTTTAGAATTTTTTTTCACTTTGACCTTCAATATCTCCAGAACCAGTGAATTCCCAGGTATGGTCTAGAAGAAAAAAACTATCCCAGTGATGAGTACAATATGGGGTTTTCATTTTCGTTAAGGGTCTTTTTACACCCTTTAGATAACTATAACCGAACGAAGTGCTACTTAATAAAATTCTTTTAGTTTTATGCGAATACCGGTCTTGGAAGAATGGAGGAAAAGTTAAAACAAAACTGTTAATAAAATCAAAAATTTGAACCAGAACACGTTTTTATTGCATGGATTTTAGAATAAATTTGTTGGATTGCTAGGCAAAGAGATTTTGAATTTTTGAAGTGTACGTGAAACTATGAAGAATCAGTATCACCATTTGATTGAAAGACGTCCACTGCTGGACATAGGCCCTCAAGTGTAACCACGGCTGGTCTTGAATGTCTCGGATTCATCGGATTTCCGCGATCTCCACATCCTTGGGGGTCCTTGTGGAAGGTGTTTCAAAGTTGCGTCTTCTGGTACGCTGTCACTACTCCAAATCCTTTCAGCTCCATCGACCGACATCTCTTTAATTAGTGTATCCTACTCCACTGCCAATTTTAAAATGTGTGCTTTGCCATGAGTTGATGATCCTACTCTAAAGAGTAGGATGACACAAAACTATAAACACACTTTTTGAATCATAATTAAGGATACATGTAACGCCATCTAGTGTCCTAAAGCAATCATGACAGTCAAAAACTATTTTTGACAGTACTTTCTTCTGTATGAAAGATCCCATAATTATGTCCGTTTTTCATCATCATCTGCCTAGCCTTTTCCCCACTATATTGGGGTCAGCTTCCAGTCAAGCCGGATTTAGCTGAATACCAGTATTTTACGAGGAGCGGCTGCCTACCAGACCTCCACAACCCATTAACTGGGGTAACACGGTACTTCATGGCAAGATTGGAGTCAGATTTACTGGCTTTTGACTATCCGTAACGACTGCCAAAGATCTACAAATGACAGCCGGGACCTACGGCTTAACGTGCTTTCCGAGGCACGGAGTAAACTCGTTATGTTAAGACGGTCACCCATCCACAGACCAACCTTGGCTAGCGTTGCTTAATCTTGAAGATCGAACCGTGCGGCTGTTATTATCTAGCCACGAGCTCCTAAAACGATCTCCTAAAGCAATCATACTTAATAGTTAAAAACTATTTTTGTTTCCCTCGGTAACAGTACTTTTTTCTGGATGAAAGATTCTGTATGTCCGTTTCTGTACCCCTACAAAGGTATTGCATAACAAAATTTCATGATGACGACTTTTGTCTTGTGCGTTTAGGCGTGAAGAGATAGGTAACCAAGAAACTTACTTTTGTGTTTAAAATACTAATTGAGATATAAACTCAAGCCTTCATTTGAGAAGGCTTTTTATTTTGTTTTAGCATACTCCTTTTGCTTTCTATAAGTGTAAGATAAGCAGTATAGTATAGCATGCCGAATTGCAAGTTAGCTCACTGGATTTAAAGACGTGGCTGTAATGAAATGCGGCTGCATCTTAGCATATCTACTAGCTATGTTGGATTCCAAGAAACACTCACTTAGCCTGTGGTTAGTGAAGCTACGCGACAAAGATAATGATGTGATGACGACATTCTGCTGGTATCTTGCTCTCAAAGGGAAGCAAAAGATGAAATTGTGAGAGTAAGTAATTAGTTTCTTACTAACTACGAGAACTTACCAAGGTAGGTATGAGATTGGAAGCAAAAATAGTAGTAAGAGATTCATTTCGTGATCAAGATTGATGCAGTTCTCAGGAATGCTTAATCAGATATAGAGACTGTATATTTGAGACTAGTTTCTGTGTGGCTTCATCCCCATAAATGTTGGTTATAGCGGACGCAAAGTCGCAGTCGAAGACAGATAAAATGTAAAAAATTAAAAATAATTTATTACTTTCTTTCTTTTCTACCCCTGTTCCATTAAAAAAATAGACAGGTATTGTATAGGCTTAGTTACGCCAATCTTTTCTATATTTCTTTGCCTTTGCCCAACAGGGGGACAACGTAGGTTACGAAAAATAAAATTTAGCCTTTAGGTAAGTGACGTGAGAAAAAGGGTATTGACAAGATATTTTATTTTTATTAAATCCACTCAAGGAACTTCTATTTTGACTTAACTTAGTACTTATACTAAAACCATGTACAAAATATATAGGTAACAATAAACACAAAATAAACTCAGGTGTCGAAGTACTACTCCACATCGCTGTCATCAATCAGCATTACCACGTTGAATAGCCATGCTAATTCCTAGGGACAAAAAACGAGCCACCCCTCTGGTCACGCAAAATGTCAATCAACCGCTGTGAAATTTCCTTGAAAAGTAGATTTCACAGTAAATAATTATATATTTACAATAAATAATAACAATTGAAGGCAAAAATGGATCGTTAAATTTTTATACCATTAACTTGACACTCCTTCTTCTTCTGCCTGGCGTTAATCCCGGCCATTGCCAGGGTCCGCCTTCCGACTACATATTCTCCACTTTGCCCGATCTTTAACATCCTTCTCAGTGAGGCCATTGGCTCTCATGTCGGACTTGACGACGTCCAGCCAGCGCTTGCGAGAGCGACCACGGGACCTAGCCCCAAGGACAGCCATATCCATGCATCTCCGACCAACGTACTCCCTAGGGCGGCGCATGATGTGGCCATACCATCGCAGACGACACTCTTGCAGTTTTTCCCCCACGTCACGGACACCAAGACTACCTCGGATGAATGAGTTGCGTATGCGATCGGATCGCGTTACGCCGCTCATCCACCTCAGCATCTTCATCTCCGTGACGCGAAGCTCCTGGGTGTGTCTGCTTAGTGCTGGCCAACATTCGCCACCGTACAGGAGGACAGGCCGTATGATGCATTTATATATCTGCCCTTTGAGCCTCGGAGGCATTTTACGGTCACATAAAACGCCCGTTACCTCGCGCCATTTTGCCCATGCCGCGCCTATACGTGCTTGGACATCGTCATCCACGCTGCCAGACTCGTGCAGCACGGATCCAAGGTACCGGAACTTATCAGACTTAGTGATCAAATCCGACCCTATCCGGATAGTACCTGAATCCGTGCCACCACAGGACATGTACTCAGTCTTCGCCACATTTAGTCTCAGACCGCCGTTTTCCAGCGTGTCTTTCCAAATGTTGACCCTGCGCTCAAGATGGGCTTTGTTCTGGTTAACGAGGGCGATGTCATCGGCATACATCATTAGCCATGGAGGCTGATCCTGGATGTTTGCCGTAACTACATCAAGCACAACGTTAAACAAGAACGGGCTTAGAGCCGAACCTTGGTGAACGCCAACAGATATTGGAAAGACATTGGATTCGCCAACAGCGGTCTGGACAAAGGACACGGAATCGCGGTACATATCTCCGATAATGTCAACATAGGCCTCGGGAACACCCTTGAAGCGGAGTGCCCACCAGATAGCCTGCCGAGGTATACAGTCGAAGGCCTTCTGCAGGTCTAAAAAGGCCATATGCAGAGCTCTCCTTCTCTCTCTGTAAGCCTCAGACAGAGTCCGTAAGGCGAACACTGCATCCATGGTGCTGTTACCCGCCCGGAAGCCATATTGACACTCAGATATAGTGCACTCGCTACGGAGCCTTGTGTCAATGATGCGCTCGAAGAGCTTTATGGTGTGGCACATGATCTTGATACCGCGGTAGTTACTGCAATCCTGTACGCTACCTTTGCCTTTGTGGACCGGGATAATCAGGCTTAGTCGCCACTGGTTTGGCATTTCCTTGGTGGTCAGGATGCGGTTATAAAGATCAGTCAGAAGGTCCACACCATGTGAGCCCATCGCCTTCCACACCTCAATTGGCACATTGTCAGGCCCAATCGCTTTCCGGTTCTTCATGTGGCGAAGAGCAATGCGGGTTTCGTCGGGGGAAATAGGGGAAATAAGTCCGAGGTTAGGAGGCGGTTCGGGAGGAAGGTTGTGGGGATGCTGTTTATTAGACAGCTCCGAGAAGTATGTACACCATCTCTCCTTAACAGAAGGAGCATCATAGAGCAGCTTACCCTGGGCGTCCCTTACACAAAGACATTTGCTAATGTCCCGTGTAGCTTTTTCCCGGGCACGCGCCAGCTTAAAAATAAGCTTCTGCCCCTCCGCAGTTTCCAGCTTGTCGTACAAGGGCGACAGGCTTTTGCTGCGGGCTCTGGCTACAGCTTTTTTACAAGCGCGCTTAGCCGCTCCATATGCCTCCCTGTCTTCCGGAGAGTTGGTCCCTTGCCACTGTTTAAATAAACCCCTCTTCTTCCGAGTCGCCTCCTGAACCCCGTCATCCCACCACCACGTTTCCTTGTCCATGACGCGGCCACCACGAGAAGTGCCAAGGACGCGCTTACCCGCAGTGGTGATTGCTGAATGGATCCTACTCCAGATCTCTTGAACGGACTCATGCGGGGCACTCACCGCAAGATGCTCGACCTCCGCGATGAAGTCCGACTGTTTAGAGCCATTAAGCAACCACCACTTAGTGCGGGGTTCGCGTTTCTCAACAACTTTCTTCCTTGGCACGACCGCAAAGTCCAGGACAAGAAGGCGGTGTTGAGCCGTTAGGCTTTCGCCAGGGATGACTTTGCAGTAGGTAACCTGGCCAATGTGGCACCGTCGCACCAACAGGTAATCTATCTGGGTTGAGTAGGCACCACTACGGTACGTAATAAGATGGTGGGGCTTCTTCTGAAAGAACGTATTCGCGATGGCAAGGTCCGATACGGCGCAGGTCCTGAGTATACTGACTCCCTCTGCATTTAGTTGGCCGTATCCAAAACCACCGTGAACACGTCCGTGCTCTCCAGCAAACTGACCTACGTGACCGTTGAGGTCCCCCCCAACCAAAACATCTTCGGAATTCGGAATAGCGCGCAATACGTCCTCGAACTCATTCCAGAAGGCCTCCTTTTCAGACTCACAGCAACCAGTTTGAGGAGCGTAGGCACTGATTAGGTTCGCAACTGATCCTTCGATCAGCACCCTAACTCGCATCAACCGGTCGCTGTATCGGTCTACTTCAAGAAGGCCATCCTGAAGGTCCTTAGACAGCACTACGGCCACTCCGTTCCGTCCCGATGGTGATCCGGCGTACACTAGTCGGTACCCCTGCCCGATGTCACGGGACTTATTCCCCTTCCAGCGCGTCTCCTGAAGGAAGGCGCACTGGACCCGACGTTTCGCAAGTACGTCCGCGAGTTCCCTGCAACGTCCGGTTAGAGAGCCAATGTTCCAGGTGGCAAAGCGGAACTTCCTTTTAGGTACTAACCTCTTTAACCGTGCCCGTACTTGACACGGTAGCCCTAACCCACTTGTCACAGGTTTAGGGCGATGTGCCTGCGCGTCGTTATGCGGCGACGCCCTAGCACGAGAACCTAGATCAATCCTATTCCTTTCCATAAATATTTGACTGAAGTTGGTTTTACGTGAGGCGACCAGCCGTCTGACCCCCACAACCCTACGAGAGGGAAACCAGGTTTGCCAGAGCCTTGTCCGTTGAATAGCAGGGTGCACCGCTAGCAGGTAAGGTTGGCTTGGGTCCTTCAGATGTTAATGGACCCCATACACCCCCTATACCATTAACTTGACACTAAAATATAATATTTGGACCCATTCGGCCGTTTAGATACTTTAGATAAAACCACTTCAATGCGCCATTTATTTTTCTATTCGATAAAAAACGTGATGTGGAACATTCAAGTTTACTCGTACGGTCATGGATTAAATTGTACCTGCTCAGTGTTACGGATTTTATAGAAAAGAATATTGTATTTTTAACGTAATACAAAACGAATATTGAAAAAAGATCTTATTGTTTTACTTTTATATTGGAACAAGGTAATCTCAGGTATCGTAATCCCTCATAGAAGATTTTATATTCTGTTCTTGTATTACGTAAATCACCTGATAGAAAAGGAATATACACACATTATTAATTCAGAATGAAACTGTATTGCAAGCTCTCACAAAACTGACCAAAACTTTAAATTAAATTGGACCGTATAGTTTATTTCAGGGGAATACAAAATACTTCAGTTTGTGTCAATGAATTCATAGAGAATCATCTGCCTAGCCTTTTCCCAACTATATTGGGGTCGGCTTCCAGTCAAGCCGGATTTAGCTGAATACCAGTATTTTACGAGGAGCGGCTGCCTACCAGACCTCCACAACCCATTAACTGGGGTAACACGGTACTTCATGGCAAGACTGGAGTCAGATTTACTGGCTTCTGACTATCCGTAACGACTGCCAAAGATCTCCAAATGACAGCCGGGACCAACGGCTTAACGTGCTTTCCGAGGCACGGAGGAAACTCGTTATGTTAAGATGGTCACCCATCCACAGACCAACCTAGGCAGGCGTTGCTTAACCTTGAAGATCGACCTGTGCGGCTGTTATTATCTAGCCACGAGCTCCTCTCTAGCCACGAGCTCCTCATGTAAACTGTATTGCAAGCTCTCACAAAACTGACCAAAACTTTAAATTAAATTGGACCGTATAGTTTATTTCAGGGGAATACAAAATACTTCAGTTTGTGTCAATGAATTCATAGAGAATACCTTTATTAATCAGTTTAGTTTGACATCAGCCCCCGGAAAATTATGTTATATGCATTATTTATTAACAAAACAGTTGATTATATACGAGTAGCTCTCAGAATAAGAAAGCTGAAGTGACTATAGGCTGGTCATATTAGATCATACCATTTTTTTATATATGAAAATGGTGCTGTGGGAAATGGGTCAATAAAAAAAGAAAATATATAAACTCCAAAGAAAATTATTAATAGCAAAGGAGGTAGCTAATAGCTATCTGTGTTACATATAGTTTGATCTATAGAGCCCATTGCGGATCTTAGACATGTGATTCATTTCATTTCATTGACCTGGAACATGGTTTACCAGAAATCTGAGACATATAAAAAAATCCTTAATCCTATTCTAATTTTACACAAGCAATTGTAAGTATTCAATCGATCAGCCTGCATGCTACGAGTAATTAGGTAAGTTTTTCGTCTCTTTAGGTATCCAAAAAAAGATTGTTAAACAAAAATGTGCTTATTCCGTATCTATTTAATGTTCAATTTCCAATGAAGCAAAATTTCGGAACTATTCCACGAAATAGGTTTTTGTTAGTAGTCAGCTGTAGCAATTATCTAGTTCTAGGTTCAATGTGTTCCGAGAACCAATAACCAATACCTATTAGGAACAAAAAGTCTTTGGCTTTGTAACTAAATCAATAAAGCCAAAAGAAATTCCAATTTATATGTTTTATGGAAAAACTTCAGTAATAAAATCTCCACTAACTTATGTACTTTTTAAGAAAAAATCTATATCATTGAGATCAACTTATTACATCAATCACTAAAATGTATTAAAACAATATTCCGTCTGTCTTCGAAAAAAAACTTGATGTACGATAAAGATTTAGATTTTTAATGTTGATAGGTTTGCGCTCTCTACCATGTGGTCGACGCTGAAGCAGGTATGCTTGCCTACAAGTTACTTATTATTCACTCATGGCTTATGTGCTTTCAGGCTATGCTCATTTAATACTATTTGTAGTAGATTATTCACCAAGGCAGTAAAGCAGTACCCACTATTACAAGTATATTGAAAGCCGAGTGCCACGAAGGATTTTGGATGTTAGAACCCGAGTGTAGCGAGGAAATTGACTTCTGCAAACCAATCCAAGACTTTTATTCGCCTTACATCAATTTCCAGATATGACCCAGTTGGCTTCAGTTTGCATTAAAACTAGAATTATGTAACATTTTCAGTTCATAGTAGTTATACGAACCTCACAGATGATTGCTTGGCTTTGATTCAATCAAAAACCAATCTCTGCAATGCTTGCTTTTTGCACTCTAGTATTGATCCCAGGAACGGGAATGAAGTTTTCAAAGTATGTATAAGGGTTAGTACAAATATCAATCCTTTCGCCGTCTAACGCCCGTTTTCAATAACCCACCGCAGTTCATAGATAGATAGCTATCCCCGATAAACAGTAAGATTCTATCTGTCAATCCACAACTTTTGATAGTAAATGCTATCCGTCGGTAGGTTATAGGAAAATAAGTAAGGGCAAAAGGATAGATTTGTTTATCTATCTACAGTTGCAGCTACTAAGCAACTGTAGATAGATAGCTTATTGAAAACGGGCGTTAAACATCCAGTTACTTCACAAGAATACCTAAAGTCGTGTTTTTCCCCTGAGACTAAATTGACACAGGCAAATGTCAAACTTACAACGACAATGATGCCAGTTCTTTTGTGTTTTGACAAGTGTGACAACCCACGTAATATCATTTTTGTCTCAGAGATTAAAAAACAGATTTTATCTCCTTTTGATTTTCAAACATCACTAAACAACTACTATATTAAGTGTTTTTGTTTAAAACAACCTTTGGGATTAACCTCATGACATTTAGATAAATAGTATGTCAATCACATCCTTTCAATCTAAAAGACTTTTAGAGACAGACCACAAAAGTAACTTTTTTTTCTCAGCAAGTTACGAGTATGTATGAAAGTGTGTAGGTATATTATAGTAGGTTTGACAATATTATAATTATTATACTTAGTTATACAGGGTGTTTGGTTCATCGTGTGCCAAATTGATATGGTCGACTGGAGGGGTCATCTGCTATCCTTTCAGACCCCTAAACACTACTCATGCCCTGTGGATTTTTTGTCATCGAGTTTTTAGTATTTTTTGAAAAATAGACCCGAATTTTACATTCAAATACAAATATTAAAAAATGTATAAGACGTAGAGCCTGAATTTTAATTTTATTTAGACGTATATTGTATAAAGGTACTTTTAAACACAAAACTAGTGATATTAGCCGTCTAGATTTTAAAAATTTAATCGCAAAGTTTCGGACTTAACTTAAAGCTAATTGCTTACGCAAGCTAGCCCTATAAACATTTTTTGTATCATGTATCCAAACGCATCTCACACATTATAATCATTCATATTGGACGACAGTATTGAGCCAATCATACTCCAACTCCCCATATCCTCATATCCCATGCCGGCGAATGAGAAAGCTTGTTCGCCGCTAAGCCAATCAGGAACATTTCCGCCCGCTGCAAAAATGGTCGCCATTCTTTGGTTGACCGCTCTCTTCTGCTTCAAGACTCCATCCGCACAGCACCACCGCTAAAAGTAACCCGCTGATCCAGGAAACCCGCGGCGCCGCGGTGATCTAATATCTAATCGCTGAACCATAAACCTCCTAATTAACGTGTTGGCCGACACAAAGACACAGTGACGCAAAATATAACCGATCTGTTAATCGCGAGTGAGACCCTCCGAGAACACGTGTGAGTGTCGTCATCCACCCGGCAGTCCGTGCATCAACCTGGCTTCCAGATCTCCAAGTAAGTCACAATACTCTTCCCATACCTACTTTCCTTTAGTTCAATTTCTGTGTCCAATATAATATCGTCCAACGTAAAAATTATTTTCCCGCTAAACTTATACAACGCTTAATCTGGTCCTTCGAGAACCGCAATCCTAAACTTACCATAAGTTAAATGGTCCATTCGAGTCGGATTCATAGAATCAGCATTCATAGGTCTCATACCTAGGATTTAGGTTGAATAGGTACCTACTTATCTAACCTGAATTCGTAAAACCGCCATATTGAACGCATACTATCGTTCTTACATTCCCCGCTAGGTACCTACCTACATCATTGGGAACTACTGTACCAACTTAATAGTTCGCCTGTTGCATTGAAATAGCATAGGGAATTATTAAAACCGCTAATTATCGTGAGTTAGTTCGGCAAACTTGCCTATAACATAAACTCAACCGCAATAATTTTCTTTCACCCGCTACTTAAATAAAAAAAATATATAAAATATTCTTGAAGTCTACCTACATAAACATAAATTATTTTGTCCGCTATAGTTACTAGAACTACTCCAATATGGAAGATCTTCAAATAAAAGTTAAAATACTGCAAGCTAAAAACCAAGCAATCTTTGAGCGTTTATCGTCATTGTATGAAATATCAAAGAAAATAAATACGACTAGTATTGAGCTACGTTCGGCTGAGACGTTTATGGCAGACACGCAAATAATCTCAGTTACTCGTCAAGAGTTTATTTCTAACATAGATAAAATAAATACATATTCTTTACAAATAAATCCTGATCATAAAATAGATTATAATAGTCAAGTATCATTTGACGGAGTTTATACGCGAGTAGAGAGAATACGCTCACTTATTGAAGCGAAGTCCTCAAGGTCATTGAAGGACTCAGCGTCTATTGATACCGCGCCGCAATCAAAATGCTCAGTCAAGCTGCCACCAATTCAGATTCCGTTTTTTGATGGTAGAATTGATAATTGGCCTGTTTTTTATGAATCATTTAAATCAAATGTCCATGAAAATTCAAACCTTACAGATTCTCAACGTGTGCAATATTTAATAGGTAACCTAAAAGGAAACGCATTGCAAATTACCGCCGGAATTATTCCGTCAGGGGATAATTATACGTCTATCTGGAACAGTTTGGTTCAAAAGTATCAAGATAAACGAGCATTAGGCTCGCACTACATGTCTAATATTTTAAATATCAAACCCGCAATTAATAATTCCGCATCTTTAAATAGTTTTATTGAAAGTTTTCACGCGTCTGTTTCGGCACTAGAACAATTAAAAATTAACGACCTAAAGGATTTCATATTATTAAATTTAGCTTTAAAAAAGTTAGATCCCGCTATCATACATTCATTTGAGATGCATATGAGAGATGTGGAGATTCCTACTTATACGGATTTCGTTGAATTTATAAAATCGCAAGTAAAAATATTAGATAGATCTACTTTAACTCGGACCGCATCCATAAGTAACAACAATAATAAAAATAATTCTTGTCGTAGCCAATCACGTGATAGTACAGTACATACATTTGTTGCTTGTGACAATAACCAAACTTGTATGTATTGTAGTAGCAAGGATCATTGGAAGCTTTATACCTGTCCAAACTTTCAAACAATATCGGCCGGTTCGCGTTTGGATTTTATTAAAAATAAACGTGGATGTGTAAACTGCCTTAGTACAACGCACACTGCCTCGCAGTGTAAATCTATACACACCTGTAGAACATGTAACAAAAAACATCATTCTCTTTTACATTTGGAACAAATTTCACAGCAGCGATCGATATCAGCTGACGCTTCCGCGCAGTCACAACAGGTGGCGCTTTGTGCATGTTCTCGCGTAGGAATAAAAACTCCACGTACTACGATTGTTTTGTCAACAGCACAAGTCTATGTTGATAACAAACATAACAAATCCGTTTCTGTAAGGTGCTTAATAGATAACGCTTCGCAAAATAATATAATTACTACAGCCTGTTGTAAAAAACTGCAATTAAATATTATACCGCTTTCAAATTCATTTATAAAGGGTGTAGGAACCTCTTCGCGGCCTATCATAGGTTACGTGGAGATAACAGTTACTGCAAAAAATAAAACAAATTCTTTTAAAATAACCGCTCTTGTTATTGATTGTATAACTGATAAATTACCATCTCACTTGGTTGACACCTCTGCTGTGCAACATTTATTCGAGTTACCGCTAGCCGACCCCCTGTGGCACGTGCCCGGTGAGGTTGAATTACTTCTAGGGGCAAAACTGTTTCCGTATTTATTACTTCATAACAGAATTCTCTCACCTACCGCGCCATCAGCTGTTGAAACCGTATTTGGATACATAATTATGGGTGAGATACCCTCTAGTTTATATAATAACAATAAAAGTCTCGACGATTTAAATACCGCTTCATGTTTTTCTACCGCGTTAACAGTAGATGATTCTCATTGTTTTTTGTCATTGGACGAATCTTTGCATAAATTTTGGAATATCGAAGAAATACCTTCAAAATCTTTTATGAGCCCCGCTGAACGGGAGTGTGAACAGCTGTACGCTTCTACTGTGTCACTTGACTCCAGTGGTAGGTACTGTGTTGCCTTACCATTCTGTAAAAATCCAGAATCACTCGGAAATTCATATGCTGTCGCTTATCGACGTTTAATTAATTTGGAAAAAACTAAGCTTCGCGACCCTTCTTTGCGCGCTAGTTATAACGAAATAATCCAAGAATATATCGATCAAAATTATTTAACTGAAACTACACCTAGTTCTGTTGATCAGACTATAGGATATTACATACCGCATCACCCTGTTATTAGGAATGATAAACAAACTACTAAGGTGCGCATTGTCCTTGATGCGAGCGCTAAGTCTCATAATGGCGTTTCATTGAATGACTTACTGCATACAGGTCCTAATTTACAGGCTGACATATTTTTATTACTTTTAAATTTCCGTTTGTTTCCTATTGCAGTTACAGCTGACATAAAACAGATGTATCTTCGAATTAAGGTTATTGAGGATCATCGAAAATATCAAAAAATATTGTTTCGATTTAATACTACTGAACCTGTTCGCGAATTTAAATTTAACCGTGTTGCCTTCGGTCTCAAGCCCAGTCCCTTTCTAGCCATGCGCACTGTGCGCCAGCTTTCAGAGGATGAAAAACATCGCTTCCCGCGCGCATCCATTGTCGCTTCTCATGAGCTTTACATGGATGACTTGGCTAACTCGACCCCTACTCTAGAAGAAGCCAAGATTCTCTCCGCTGAACTTATCGCCTTATTTAAAGCTGGGGGCTTTGACCTTACTAAATGGGCAAGTAATTCCTTGGAATTACTGGAGGTTATTCCACACTCCAACCGCTCTTCTATTAATTTCTCTGACGGGGATAATTTAAAAATCCTTGGACTCAAATGGATTCCTTCCGAGGACTGTTTCACCTTTACTACATCTGAGTTAGATAAAGGTTGTACTAAACGCGTCATACTTTCCACTATTGCCCGTCTGTGGGACGTTCTCGGTCTAGTGGCTCCTGTAGTTTTATTCGCGAAATTACTCATAAAAGAATTATGGAAATTAAACACAGATTGGGATGAAACTCCACCCGATTCTATCGTACTTCTCTTTCAAAAATTCAAAGAGCAACTGCCTCTACTTTCTTCTTTAAAATTGCCGCGTCATGTAGCCGTTACTATGGGTTGCGTGACAAATATAGTAGGTTTTGCTGACGCCAGCTTGAATGCGTATGGCTGCGTTATATACTTACATGTCACTGACACAAATGGTAATACACACGTAAATTTGGTGTGTGCTAAATCTAAAGTTGCACCTGTTAAGGTCGTATCTCTGGCTCGTCTAGAGCTTTGCGCCGCTGTTCTTTTGTCTAAACTAATTAAACTAGTTTATGACACTTACCGCTCTCGCACCGCTATTAATAAAATATTTGCCTTTTCCGATTCTACAATTACACTTTCATGGATTCATTCCTCACCGCACAAGTGGAACATTTTTGTTAGTAACCGCGTCGCTAAATGTCAAGAAAATCTTGATCCTAAACATTTTTACCATATTAACGGAAAAGAAAATCCTAGTGACTGTCTGTCTCGAGGTCTTCTACCCGAACAGTTACTAAACCATGATTTATGGTGGCATGGCCCTGAATGGCTTCTGCGACAAACTGATGAGTGGCCTATTACTCCGTTTGTTTCCTCATGCAGCGAGCAATTGCCTGAGTTTAAAAATAAATCTTTAACATTAGTATCTACCGTATCAGAACTTAACTTGATATATAGCCTTTCTCAAAAATTTACATCGTTACATAAAATATTGCGCATAATTGTATACATTTTGAGATTTTTGCATATTATTCCTTATGACAAGTCACATAAGACAATTACTGTCCGTGAATTGGTTGCCGCTGAAATTTATTTAATTCATTGTATTCAACAATTTCATTTTTTAGATATTTATGATGAGATTAAAAATAAAAAACTTCGCTCCCAGTTTAAGAAACTCGATCTATTTATAGACGAGCATAACATAATTAGAATTGGTGGCAGGTTGTCAAATGCGAACCTTCCTTATGAAGCTCAGCATCCCGCGCTTTTACCTAAACATGATAACTTTACACATGTTCTAATAGACTATTATCATCGCATTCATTGTCATGCCGGTGTAAACCTTCTTACCTCTCTGTTACGCCAAAAATATTGGATCATCTCTTCCAGAGGTGTCGTCAGACAAAGGGTACATGCTTGTAACTTTTGTTTCAAAGTTTCTCCTTCTCACCCCAGTCCAAAGATGGCTGATTTACCCGCTTGCCGCGTACAAGAGACTAAAGCTTTTGTTCATACTGGTGTGGATTACGCTGGTCCTATTAAAGTAACCTTATGTCGACGCAGAGGCCAAAGAAGTCAGAAGGCTGACATATGCTTATTCATTTGTTTCGTTACCAAAGCAGTTCATATTGAATTGGTTACCGACGTGTCATCGGACACCTTCATTTCAGCTTTTAAAAGATTCATTTCCCGCAGAGGCCCCGTCTCTTATTTATATTCTGATAACGGAACAAACTTCGTTGGAGCCAAGGCTCAATTACAAGAACTGCTTGCTAACCGCTACCGCATAGAGTGGAAAATGATTCCACCCCGCGCCCCCCACTTTGGAGGGCTGTGGGAATCAAATATTAAATCTACTAAAACGCATTTATATCGTGTTATCGGCTCTCAACTTCTTACTTATGAGGAGCTTTCGACTGTTCTCACTGAAATTGAGGCAGTTCTAAATTCCAGACCGCTCTGTGTCCTGAGTGAGGATCCGTACCCAGAACCGCTTACTCCCGCTCATTTTATAATGGCTTCTCCGTTAACTACGTTGCCTGTCGTGAACGTTCCCGAAACGACGAAACCTCTAACTTGCCGCAAAAAATTGCTTGACCAAATGGTTTGTAGCTTTTGGAGAAGGTGGCGTTTAGAATACTTACATAACTTGCAAGTTAGGCAAAAATGGTTGAATGCCGCCGACAATATTAAGATTGGTACAGTGGTTCTCATGCATCAGGATGATGTCCCTCCTCTACGTTGGCCAATGGGCATAATCACCGAGATTTTTCCCGGCAAGGATGGGATAACTCGCGTTGCCATGGTGAAGACATGCAGTGGCTCTTTCAAAAGACCCGTTGTTAAACTATGTCCTTTACCTTCTCAATAATACCACCGCGTAATTAAACATCTAATTTAGCTGTAGTTCACGTATTTTCATTATAACTTTTCTCTTTTGTCCAAGTTAATTTAATTTCAATCCGCTTTAATTTGACTCCTTACTTTTTGAGTATACTTCATATCCTCGAAAGCCGGGCAGAATGCTTACGCAAGCTAGCCCTATAAACATTTTTTGTATCATGTATCCAAACGCATCTCACACATTATAATCATTCATATTGGACGACAGTATTGAGCCAATCATACTCCAACTCCCCATATCCTCATATCCCATGCCGGCGAATGAGAAAGCTTGTTCGCCGCTAAGCCAATCAGGAACATTTCCGCCCGCTGCAAAAATGGTCGCCATTCTTTGGTTGACCGCTCTCTTCTGCTTCAAGACTCCATCCGCACAGCACCACCGCTAAAAGTAACCCGCTGATCCAGGAAACCCGCGGCGCCGCGGTGATCTAATATCTAATCGCTGAACCATAAACCTCCTAATTAACGTGTTGGCCGACACAAAGACACAGTGACGCAAAATATAACCGATCTGTTAATCGCGAGTGAGACCCTCCGAGAACACGTGTGAGTGTCGTCATCCACCCGGCAGTCCGTGCATCAACCTGGCTTCCAGATCTCCAAGTAAGTCACAATACTCTTCCCATACCTACTTTCCTTTAGTTCAATTTCTGTGTCCAATATAATATCGTCCAACGTAAAAATTATTTTCCCGCTAAACTTATACAACGCTTAATCTGGTCCTTCGAGAACCGCAATCCTAAACTTACCACTAATCATGTTACAGCTATTTACATGGCTGCAAAAAAAGAACCAAAAGAGATTGGGATCTTCAAAATCTCTAAATAATTATCATCAATAATTATTATGAAATTTTACTTTTTTTGTTTCTAGTCAAACCAACGAAAAGTGAGATACGAGACAGATTTTACCTTCTAAGAGTGATATAACAGATTAAGTAGGTGTTTCAGGCACCATTTCAGGAAAAATATTTTTTCAATTCACAATTTTGAATGTTAATTTTATGTGAATCTTAGTAACATGCATTTCATCCCTCCTCTTCACATGACCATACCAAGACAAACGATTTCCTTTCAACTTTTCTGCCACTGGCGCCACTTTCAAACTTCCTCTAATATACTCATTTCTTACTTTATCCATTCTTGTCACACCACACATCCATCTTAACATTCTCATCTCCGCTACATGCAATCTTTTCTCATCCATCTTTTTCACAGCCCAACATTCTGATCCATACAGTATGACAGGTCTTATCACGGACTTGTAGATTTTACCCTTCAACTTGACGGGCATCCGTGGATCGCGAGTTGTTCCTGTGACTTGTCGCCATTTCATCCATCCTGCGTTGATCCGATGTGTTACGTCTCGATCCACCTCACCATCTCCTTGGACAAGCGACCCGAGGTACCGAAAGTCGGAACAGATCGGTATGGGCGTCCCGGCGAGGGATAGAGGCAAAGGATTGGAGAGACCGCCGAAATCGCAGAACAAGTACTCCGTTTTGGTTCTACTCAATTTCAGGCCAACACTCTCCAATCTTTGCCACCACACCTCCAATCTGCTCTGGACCTCTAGGCCACTCTCGGCAACCAGCACAATGTCATCGGCAAACAGCATACACCAGAGGGCCTCCTCCTGAATGTCTAACGTCAAAGCGTCCATTATCAGCAGGAAGAGGTAGGGGCTGAGAGCCGACCCCTGATGTAGGCCGACCGCCACATTGAAATTGGCACTGGTGCCCACTGTGGACCGGACTTGGGTACTACATCGACTGTACATCGCTCGGATCAACTGCGCATACAAAGGTCACAAATACGCGTTTTTTGCGTATATCTCTGAAACAACGTGAGCTATCGAAAAATGGTTCAGGCAAAGTTTGTAGATTGTAAAATTGTCTACAAAAAAGATCTCGACACTTTTCTTCTATAAAGCATCGCTTTCGAGATATCGTGACTTTAGACCTCAGGAAAGTCGTATTTTAAGTGTAACAATCCCTGTAGTACTTAGCCTCAGCAGCAACTAAGTCATATTCATACTGAATGCGGGCAATGACACTACTTGCTAGCTCATCAGAACGAGTCTGAGCTTCCTTAAAGATGGTTTTCTTGAAGTCAAGGGTTGAAAGTTGAGGACACTCTTGGTCGAAGATGGTGCGCTTTTTTTTATTTCAGCCGTTTTATCTGCTTCATTGCCACAGAACAAACAGTATTTCGTCAAAAAGACGATTCACTACCTCGTGCTAGCACGAGGAGGACTAATCCCAGATGTGGTAGCTATCTCCGCCTCACGCTGTCTTTTAGCTGCAGCGATGCTGCTCTTCCGGGTGTATGCTTTACGACACTGCTTATGTATCGTTACAGATGGTTTGTCCTTCAAATATTCATCGAACCCATTATCCCTTAGTATGAGTGCATATTCGTATTTTCTACGTTTAAAATAGCCATAATTCGAGAACAGTGCACCGTAGAAGAAAAAGTGTCAAATCTTTTTTGTAGACAACTTTACGATCTACAAACTTTGCCTGAGCCATTTTTCGATAGCTCTCGTTGTTTTAGAGATATACGCAAAAAACGCGTATTTGTGACCTTTGACCTGGAATAAAAAACAACGCACAAGCGGGATCGATGGGGACTTTTGACATATCACTCGTAATGATGTATTCAAGGCCTGCACAAAAATCCAGCTTGTTGGGAATTAATGCAAACTGGAATGTCTATTTCTACTGGACTATCCAGTCAAGCCGGATTTAGCTGAATACCAGTATTTTACGAGGAGCGGCTGCCTACCAGACCTCCACAACCCATTAACTGGGGTAACACGGTACTTCATGGCAAGACTGGAGAGTCAGATTTACTGGCTTCTGACTATCGAATCAAAGATCTCCAAATGACAGCCGGGACCAACGGCTTAACGTGCTTTCTGAGGCACGGAGGAAACATGTTGTGTTAAGATGGTCACCCATCCACAGACCAACCTAGGCAAGCGTTGCTTAACCTTAAAGATCGACCCGTGCTGCTTTTTATTATCTAGCCACGAGCTCCTCATTATGATATCGATGATAACATAATTTCTTTTATTCTCTCCTTTCGTAGGTCTGTTGGAAGAAATTTCTTTGGGAATAAGAAGTCTCACCATCTAAGATTGCATCACTGCTTACCATCAGGTGGGATCGCAGTCAAGCACTAGCTTATACAATTTAAAAAAAAAAGTATTTTTGTACTAATGTCTATTTTGTATTATCTTTGTTCTGTTATTATGTGTACATAAATAGTAAAATAAATAAAGTAATACAGAAACAAAAATAAGTTGCTAAGCAATTTACTAGTTGCTCGTGGGCATCCTCCTTTAGTAAATTTTTACTGACTGCTAATAGAATATCAACTTTTCCAGATGCTATAATATCTATAATGAATCTTATAAAAAGAAAGAAAAAAAGTAACGCCTACTCCTTTAGTAATTCTACCTAGTACGTTCAATAACAGATTGCGAACAAAGTTTTACCAGGCGAAACCATTAGAAGGAAGATAAACGTGTATCTAGTTTTGTATCAAACTCTTTGCTAAGTGCTAGAGATACGGTTTCGCTGAGTACTTTGTGAAACTTAACTCACTACAACCTAAAATACCTTTTTGAGAGCATGTTTGTTTATTCAGGTACTTATTTTGCACAAAGGTAAAAAACTGGATTGAACGCCTTAGGTATTTTTTTTTTGGCTTTGACTTACAATTTGTAGGTCGTACTCAGGCAGGCGCTATAATGTTGTGTATTAATTACATATTGGTTGATGCCACATGTCATTGAATTTTTGGTTCGATTGCTTTTGCAAAACCCATTAAAAAATTATATCTAAAAATGGCGAGTGACAAAATGAAAGTTGCAGGCAACAACAAAGGGGTTGTTGCCTAAAGTATAAGCCCGCCTGGGTACCTTGGTTTTGCTAGAAGTTATAATAAATAAATAAAGTCTATGTACAAATAACTACTCGTATTTCAACGTTGACAATATATTGTAGTAAGATATTTTATGGAAATCGATTTACTTTATCAAAGAAACGGTTTATTAACAAAAGTTTCCCTTACCTAAATAAAACAAAACTGTAACCGTAAAAAAAGTCAACGTATTCGATTTTCAAATCTATGAAATAAATAGATACAGAGGTCACATCTTCTGAATACATTTCAAGCGTCAGTACAACACATTCTTATTTTGAAAATGTCTATGAAATATTTCAATATCAGATATTCTTGGCGTCAATGTAACGTGACATTTTGTGCATTTTGCTAAAACGTGATTTAAAATTCGATTTTGGACAGAAGAGCTTTGTAACTCTTTTACGTTACTTCTTTTAGCTTTGAATTAAACTAGGTATTTTTTAAAACCGATTTGCAAAATAAATATAATTTTTTACGTTGGGTAAGTTTGTCTATATTTTTCGTGGTAGGTTCGATTCCAAGTCGTGCAATCCTTTTTGGGATTTTTTCTAACTGCCTCAGAATGATAATTTTTTATTATGTACATATTATTTTTATACTTAAAAATATACAACATGTGTTGTAAATGCCTGAAAGCCAACATCTAAAAAAAACTAAAACCTGACTCATTTCAATTATAATTTAATAGATAATTAATATTTTTTTAGTAGGCAGGTAATCCTGCCTACTGATTTTCTTTGCTTCAAAAATATAATATAATTATCTGCTTTTAAAGTAAGTTTTCAAACGAACTAAATTTTTCACCGTTTATGAATAATCGCTTGACATCCATACCATTAAGCAACTTTATAATAACCTTATTACCCGATTTATATCCATCAAAGAGATCTAGCCCCTTTCAAGCTGAATTGTACTCTATCCTTCAAGCTTTTAAGTTTACATTCCTCTGTAACATTTTTAAAATAGGCTTTCCTACAAAGCTGAAGTACTGAGAAAGGCAATGGGCACATCTGGGTTCCGTAATAAAAGCAAGACAATAAGTACTAATACGTTTATTACAAGGTTTTTGTGTTTACTGCTTGTTTAAAGTATCCCTGTTTTGTTGAGTAATGGCTTGTAACCAACATCGTAACTGTTGTAATTTGGACCCGGTTTTTGTGCAAAAAGGGTCTTCGTTAAAGGTTTTATGAAGTCAGGGAAAAGGTGCTGAGAAATTGGAGTAGTTAACCTGCTTAATTAGAATTAGAAACAAAAATGTTACTTTGTTATTTATACGTTTATGCGTGTGTTTCTACCTGAATGAAATAAGAAAGGTGTATCTACCTCCCTAATAGAACCGTTAAAACACGTTGTCGTTTAAACTTGCTTAAAATATACAAAATGAAAAAAAACTTTGCTGCAAAACAAAAAAGAAAAATATATTTAGCAGGTAATAATTTTATCTAAAGGTCCCTAGTGAAGCGACATCTATCACTTAAAAAAAAAACTTAAAAAAATAAAGTTAATGAAAATCTTCCTTTCTTAGATTAAAATTGAATATCTTTCTGTTAACCAATAGGATCTGCCATTATGATACCTTTTTAGAATCGGTATTTAGTAGGCATATTTTATAATTCATGGGCACTGAGAGTATAGTACATTTTTTTTTACAAAAATCGCTCTTGAACTTGCAGATAATGTAAAAAATTTGGATTAAAAATAGAGAAGAATTGCTTTTTCTTCAAATTCTCGAAATGTACTTAATAAAAGACAATTATTCACGATAGTTCTAGTATTCAGCAGTTATTAACAGAAATCAGAACAAGAAAAAGATGTTTCTTTTTTTTAATACAACCAAATTTATAACAAAATGCAGAAATTTTATTAAAAAAAGAAAAAAAAATATATCTCCGGAACCCTTGGGTAAAAATGGTTCAAATTTTAGTAGGTTATAGTAAATTATCTGGTAAATCGAATCCTTAACGGTGGACCACTATTTACGCCACACCCTGTATATCTAGTTACTATTAAAAATTATAGATGTCGTTAGTAGTAGTGTTTACAATAATAATACACCATTGTTTAGAGTCAATAACCTTTAACAAATAATAATTTTGTTACTATCACAAGTCAATCCTTTTACTTACTCATCATCTGCCTAGCCTATTCCCAACTATATTGGGGTCGGCTTCCAGTCATGCCGGATTCAGCTGAATACTAGTATTTTACGAGGTACGGCTTAACGTGCTTTACGAGGCACGGAGGAAACTCGTTATGTTAAGATGGTCACCCATCCACAGTCCAACCTTGCTTAACCTTGAAGATCGACCTGTGTGGCTGTTATTATCTAGCCACGAGCTCCTCTAAGATTTTCACACACCTTTTACTTACTCATAAAAACTCAATATTATCTTGGTATTAACTGTAATGTTACTTACCTTATGCAACTTTCAACGCAAGTATTAGGTAGAAGTGATAAATTAAAAATTTCGACAATATTTCAGAGTAAAGTTCAAAATTTTAACTATTCACAAATTGATTCGTACTGGATATTGCGTTGACTTATAGATGTAGTTTCGTGTTTCATGTGTCTACGCTTTGGGCAATACGTAGATTTATTGAAACAGACGCAATCTCGGGAAATTGGAGTTGCAAATTTTATTGTAGTAGGTATTGAATACTTCGGAGATTACTAAGAAGGCCTCGGCTTTTTGTTTTGTTGCCAAATACTTCAAAAAACATCAGAATTTAGAATATTAGATTTTATAATAGAATGCAAATCATTCTATGGGAAAACCAAGTGACTATCTTAAATTTTACACTAGCTGCTGCCAACGGCTACGCCCACGTGATATTGAAATTTTTTCTGACGGGAACATACTCATCTGCCTAGCCTTTTCTCAACTATATTGGGGTCAGCTTCCAGTCAAGCCGGATTTAGCGGAATACCAGTATTTTACGAGAAGCGGTTGCCTACCAGACCTCCACAACCCATTAACTGGGGTAACACGGTACTTCATGGTAAGACTGGAGTCAGATTTACTGGCTTCTGACTATCCGTAATGACTGCCAAAGATCTACAAATGACAGCCGGGACCCACGGCTTAACGTGCTTTCCGAGGCACGGAGGAAACTCGTTATGTTAAGATGGTCACCCATCCACAGACCAACCTTGGCAAACGCTGTTTAACCTTGAATATCAACCCGTGCGGCTGTTATTATCTAGCCACGAGCTCCTCAACATACACATACACCCAAGAAAAAGTATCCTATTCCAGGAGTCTCTCCTATTTATGCTCTTCCAGGACATGAACTATATAGGTATATAGGTAATACTAAGTTTCATTAAAATTTATTCAATAGTTTTTGCGTAAAAAGGTATCAAACATTCATACATCGTAACTATCGCGTTTAAAATATTTGTAGGTTAAAAAAATAAAATATTTATTTTAAACTTTGAACAAGCTGAATGCACAAATCCTGTGAAAACAGAAGAAAAATAATTAGTACATTTCACTCTCAACGCGCAACTACTTACACTTCCTTAATTAATTACATTAAGACCTCCGTGTTTGAGTCCTCAAAACCATGTTTTAATCCATTCTCTCTTTAGCATAATTTACTTACTGAAACCGGTTTCTGTAATGCATTCATAGCTAGGCTTAACTCACACTGGCGCAGTGTTGAAACGTCGGCCGGGTTGTGCACTGTAATTGAATACTTACAACGCGTGACAATGCCAGTGCCGCAACTAGGGCGGTGCGAGCAGTGCCCAGGCACAGGGCGCAGACCCTGGAGGGGCGCAGAAATGACCAGACTGAGCCTGGTTAGAGCATTTTTCAGGGGCGCAGTTTTGAAAGCTCGCACCGGGTGCATAAAAGGCTAGTTACGGCACTGGACAATGCTCGCACTAGTATGCCTGGATTACAGTAGGTTCTGGACCAATTCAGAGCCTTGATCACTTGTGAATGACGTTCGTGCTTGTTGGCTAGCACGAGTAAAAGCTTGTTCAGAAGGGGGCCATTTCACTGCTAAAAGTTTTGAATTTATTCGCACGCGTGATATAGGTACATCACATACTCTTCGTCAGACTCTTGACTCTAGCTAGATTCGCGCGTATTGCGCGCAAGACGCACGTAACATATGTTCGCACGTTGGTACGTTCCTTCTAAACGCAACGGTTGCGCGTGATATGCTGAAAAAAATTGCGGTGAATTAGCTCTTTCTGGACAAACCCTACGTTACTGCGCACAAGTAACATAACATAACATAATATTAAACAACTTTCACACAACGCCATCTAGTCCCAAGCTAAGCAGAGCTTGTGTTATGGGTACTAGACAACTGATAAAGATACTTAAATACTTCTAAATATATACATATTATTATAGATAAATTACACCCAGACACAGAAAAAACCGGGCAAGTGCGAGTCGGACTCGCGCACTGAGGGTTTCGTACCAACCTACCTATAAAAACAGTTTAATTCTCGAATCGAGTCTTGAAGACTTTTCAATTTTTTTTTCTTGTGATGTAACTAAAAATTTTCAGTTTTCAGACTTTTCCCGATATAAGTGCTATAATACCTTGCTTCGTGAAAAATTTCAAGATTCTAGGTCAACGGGAAGCACCCTATGAGTTTTGATTCCTTTGACAGTGTCGAAATGTACTACGTTTTTTGCAACATAAACGGGCGTATCTTTTTTTTCCGTCAACTTACAAGTTTGATTTTTGCACAACTTCAAGGGACCGCGGATTTCAATATATGGTTTTAATTTCAACTTGATACCTTCACGCGTTCCTGAGAAAAAGGGTCTTGACAGACGGACGGACGGACAGACGGACAACAAAGTGATTTTTTTTTTTTTTTTTTTTTTATTATACATAGGCTCGCGTTTGACCACAATCTCACCTGATGGTAAGCGATGATGTGGCCGACGATGGAGCACGCCTGCCTAGAAGTAACCTATTCACTCTTGACTTGAAGACTCCTAAGTTGTAGCTATCAGGAAACACAGACCCCGGCAGGGAATTCCACTCCTTAGCTGTACGCATAATAAATGTGTTTCCAAACCGCTTTGTGCGTATGGGTGGAATGTTCACCATATACCGGTGACGCATCGCCGTACGCCTAGTGGTCCGATGATGGAAAGGACTTGACGGAATTAAATTGTGCAATTCCTGTGCACACTCCCCGAAGTGCAACCGATAGAAAACCGACAGGCTAGCAACTCGGCGCCGATGTCCAAGACTTTGGAGTTTCGACTCAACAAGTGCATCATTACCGATTATCTTCTTGGCTCGCTTCTCAATCGACTCAAGTGCATCAAGCTGGTATTTGGCAGACCCATCCCAAAGATGAGAGCAGTACTCCATACACGATCGAACTTGCGCTTTATACAGGTTGAGCAGCTGTTCCGGCGTAAAGTACCGTCTCACCTTTGCTAAGATCCCCAATTTTTTAGCAGCCAGCTGGGCTTTTGCCTCGATGTATGAGCCGAAATTGAGAGTAGACGAGAGTGTTACTCCAAGAAGCTCAAGGTGGTCGGTTATCGGAACGGTTACACCCCGGAAAGATGGAGCCGGGTGGAATTGACTCCGTTTAGCGGAGAAAAGACACGCCTGGGTTTTTGCAGCATTGAACTTCACCAGATTGGCATCGCCCCAATCAGAGACCGCCTTCAAGGACGAGTTCAAGCGCTCAACCACAGCCTCTCGGTAAGACTGGATCTGTGACCCACTAGCGCGTGCGTCGGACACGTATCTCTCAGCAACAGTGCTGTCGTCTGCATACCCAAAGGTACCGGGCTTAAGAAGATCATTTATGTGCAGCAAAAACAGTGTAGCCGAGAGCACCGACCCCTGAGGGACTCCGGCGTTAATAGACATTTGTCCGGAAGAGCAACCGTCAATAACTACTCGGATGGATCGATCCCTCAAGAAGTCGGCGATCCAATTACACAAGCCAGTGGGTAGACCAAAGGAAGGAAGCTTAGCAATAAGGTTTTCGTGCCAGACCCTATCAAAAGCCTTCGAGATATCAAGGGAGACTGCAAGCGCTTCCCCATGCTTCTCGATGGCTTCGCTCCAGATGTGACTGGCATACGCTAGAAGATCCCCAGTAGACCGATTTTGTCGAAAACCGTATTGCCGGTCACTGAGTATATCATTCGCTTCTAGGTATGCCAGGAGCTTCCTGTTGAGCACCCTTTCCATACTCTTACAGAGAATGGACGTGATGGATACAGGACGATAGTTCGCTGGGTCGGCTCGGCTACCCTTTTTGGGCACAGGCTGCACGTTAGCTTGCTTCCATGCAACCGGCACTTTTCCAGTCTCATATGAGAGGCGAAACAGGCGAGTCAAAATTGGAGACAATTCAGGCGCACAAGTTTTAAGCACGACCGCTGGTATCCCGTCAGGGCCACTAGCTTTGTTCACGTCGAGGTTACGCAAGACCCTACGAACGTCTTTCTGATGGATGCGTATGTCTGACATACTCGTCCCGAATCCATCCGGAGAAACGGGGGGCCGCGCGCCACGAGAGTCCAAACGCGAAGATTCCGCAAAAAGAGAGGCAAATAAATTTGCTTTCTCCTCCGCAGTGTGAGCCAGTGACCCATCGGGCCTCAGCAATGGTGGGAGTGAGGGACGGCAGAAGTTCGATTCAACCGACTTTGCCAGGGACCAAAATGCTTTACTCCCTGCAGGGTATGAAGCAAGTTTGTTCCCTATTCGGCTAATGTGGTCAAACCGAGACCTCCACAACACCTTCTTGCAGGACTTGGCAGCCTTGTTAAAGGCCTTCTTTTTTTGAGCCACGTCGCTTGCCTTGCATATACGCGCGTCGGACCAAGCACGGTATGCCGCGTGTTTAAGCGCGTCTGCGCGATCACACTCGGTGCTAAACCATGGACGAGCTTGGTCGGACATCGTTACGTCAGAGAATGGAATGTAGTACTCCATCCCCTGTCGCAACACATCCGCCACGGCATCTGCACACGACGAGGCATCATCCGAAGAGAAGCAAGTTGGCTGCCAAGGATAGCATGCGAAGAAAGACCGCAAGCCATCCCAATCCGCTGACTTGTATCGCCAAATCCGCCGGGTGCCTCTAGGGCTGGGGTCGGGCGGGGAGTAGACAGATACCGACTTAACCAGACAGTGGTCGGAGCTGCCAATTGGCGAACATATCGACACAGAGTAACGGTCTGGATCTGTTGTCAGCAGAAGGTCCAAGCAATTGGCTGTGTGCGTATCCACATCCGGCACCCTCGTTGCCCCCTGGACCAGCTGGGTGAGATCTAATGCTATCGCTAGCTTTCGCATCTCTCGACCAGCATGGTCTGTGCACTGGTACGGGAAAAGCCACTCTTGGTGGTGGGCATTAAAGTCCCCCAGTAACACTAATTGGGCAGAAGGGTACCGCTGCTGAGCCGCATCCGCTGCCTCACTCAGATGCTGTGTGAGCCCGGATGTCTCCTGATCTCCGCTGTGCGAGCGGTAGACACAAGCGTAGATAATTTTATCCAAGCCTGTGTCCACCAAAGTCCAAAGCGTCGAGAACCTGGAGTCCTCAAGGTTACGGAGACGCCGATAGCAAATGTCATCCCGGGCGTACATACATACACCCGCACGTGGTTTGAAATTGTGCTCCAAGGTATACCCTGGGTATAAAAGGTACGACACGTCGGACGGACATTTGATCTGCGTCTCCGAAAGGAATAAGAGAGCTGGTTTATTAGTCTCCAGATGGTGGTGGACTGCTACGAGATTGGAGTGCAGGCCTCGTATGTTAGTGAGGTGCACTTTGTGAGAGAGGGAGTGCTGCCGCTGTTTTGCAAAACTCTTTTTCTTATTCCTTTTCATTTTGGGTGAATGGGTGAGAGGAGAAGGAAGTGAAATGAGGTTCCACGCTGCTAACCTTCAGGCTCGCTCTGAAAGGACGATATCATTGGGGGACTAGCCTGGAGACTGCGGGGACGCCCGAGCCCCCCCGGGAATGTCCATCGGGCCCTCTCGTCTGGTCGCCAACCAGCACGATGGCGCATTCCGGGATTTTTCGCCAGTTGGCGGGGCAGCCTTTCATGTGTGGCTGGCACATTACTTGGGCCCCCAACTAACTGCGGTCGGCCAGCGGTGCACCGTGCCTCGGATCCCGCTACCCTCCGCGACTAGTCTCCCGATACCCTCATATCAGCACGAGCCAGGCTGGTCTGCATGCGTTGGAACAACTATTTCGACCCATCTCCTCTAGACTGGCTACACTGAGCATCATACCGGAACACGGCCAGGCCGCTTGGCGGTATGTCTTTGCTCAGTGTTGTGATCCTATAAGGGTTCCGTTTTTTCCTTTTGAGGTACGGAACCCTAAAAATGATCGTGCTCATCACACAAACATTTGTCCTGGGTGGGAATCGAACCCACGACCTCCGGCATAGCAGTCAGGGTCACTAACCACTAGACCAACAGGCACACGACCATACCTCAACGCGTAAGGGCGCGCGTCCATTCGCGAATCAATAATTGTATAAGTAACACATATAATGGGAAAATAAAGAGGTGTAAGTGTGCGTTGAGCTTTAGATTTAATCCGCTTAACAAATAGCGTAGTAGCATCATCTTACAGAAAATGAAATAAGAGAAGTTGAAAAGTTTCGCTCCAACCCTTCGGTTCTCGTTACGGAAAATGGAAACCAGTTCACAATTTAAATGTAGGCTTCTTTTCAGTTTTTAGAATTCTCGGTACTGGACGATTAAATGCTAAGGTTTCGGGATTGTTTGGAAAAACCACTGCGATCTTGGAACTAAAAGGGCAACTGGAAGGACATGGGTAGGTTTTAGTCAATAAAAGTCTGACGCACGCTCCTTCTCTCCTCTTCTCACACTTCGACATCCCCTTTAATTTTATTTAGTGTAGTAGCGGCAATAGAAACACACATTTTGTGATAATTTCGAATTCTCTACAGATAATAGTTTATGAGGTAGGTACAATCTATTGGCAGACTAACCGGCAAACAGACTGACGTACAGCGGAGACCTAGGGTTCCGTTGGCACTCTTCGCGTACGGAAAACTAATGGTATCATCATCATCTACCTAGCCTTTTCCCAACTATATTGGGGTCGGCTTCCAGTCAAGCCAGATTTAGCTGGATACCAGTATTTTACGAGGAGCGGCTACCTACCAGACCTCCACAACCCATTAACTAATGGTGTATTTTTTTAAATCATTTATTATTATCAATGTGATCAAGATAGTCACTCTGAGGTCACAGTACTCTCTGAAGGCTAATTTCAAAGAGGACTGTGACCTCTGAATTTGTGACGTTGTTTTAGAGGAGTCCATGTCATCTAATTTTGTGAGAACAACACAAAGCATTGTTAGTCTACAATTTGTTCAAATTAGCTCTCTTTGCGTTTCTAAACCAAGACAAAAAAAGAAACTAAATGCAATAAGATGTTTTAATTATAATATTGTAGATTAAGGCTGCTACACTAATGTATGAAGATATGTTTTATTTTTAAGTCTAATCAAATAATAATATTTCTTTACTAAATACTATGTTAAATTAAACTTCGTTTTGTTTTCATACTTATCAACATTTAATTAAAGATTTAAACGTACTAATTATGTAATAAAATACTTATCTAACTATAATTAAATCATTATTTCCCGATTATAGTGCTCGAACCAGCCTCGGAAACGATAAAAGGAATGGAAGAAGATCTTTGAACCAATCGTCAACTGGACCAATCACGCATCGGACCAAAAGCAAACGGAAATTATTGCAAATTGGACCAATCTTGTCTAAAGGGCATCGACCATTAATCGATGTAATGCTTTTGGCGTAATAATAGTCATACTGGCATTTGTTTCAGTGCAAGAATCAAACCTATGACACACAGCGCCGCCAAAAACTCAACCATTTGCGATCGGTGTCGACCGTCTTATAATGTTCCCAAGTCACGATTTGTCTGTATCTTTTTGCGTTGTCTTAAATTCATATAAGAAAAGAGAGTTAAAGAGTCACCATGGTCCTAAAAAGCAAAAAGAAACTTAAGAATAAATATGAATTTTAGTCAGTAACAATCTGACACAGCTGGTTCATCGGTTTAGAAATATTATGGTTTATGATAGCATATTTTTTTAAGTTGTAATTTATTCCAGTCTTAAAATTTTATAATATAACGTCTTTGTAGGTCGACAAAACATTGTCTTTCATATGTATTATACTCCCAGACATGCTTTTTTTCAAGTGTCATGTGTCAAGAATTATCAGAATGACTTCACTTGGGTGGAGCGGGAGGGCGATTCAGACTTTTAAATTACTTAGCCCATTCTAACCCATTCCTTTGCTGCCTTCGTTCTGGGGTCACGAGCTTCAATTTCGGAATCCGATCCATAATGGCTCCAGATACTCCCAGATATAGGATACTACATGTGTCTTCTTGATGTCATGATAAAATTAAAATAAAACAATAAGTACCTTTGTTCCAACTCGCGTTAACATCGATGTTAGCGCACCAACAGACGTTTCGAATTGTGTTGTCAGATTTTGCGCGGGAAGTCCCGATCTGTGTAAAATATATGTACATATAAGTACGCTATTATATTTCTATTTTCATATTTCAACATCTTTCAAACTTTTGCACTTATAAGTCTTGTATTACCGAATTTATGAAAAGAAATCTTAACCTTTCAGAGGTTAAGATTTTTTAGAGTGCAGTTTTTTAGGTAAATTTCGTGAAAAACGGCCTCATTTAGTTTGGCTGCTTCTACTACCGACTTTTTAACTCGCACTTGTTTTTGTGGCAATTATAGCCACAAAAACAAGTGCGAGTTGGACTCGTGCACTGAGGGTTCCGTACCAACTTACATAATGAAAACAGTACAATTCTCGAAGCAAGTCTTGGAGATTTTTCAATTTATTAACAATCAATTTACAGTTTTTAGAGTTTTTCTTATATTTGTACTGTAAATCCTTGCATAACGCCAAATTTCAAGATTCTAGGTCAACGGGAAGTACCCTATGAATTTTGATTCCTTTGACAGTGTCGAAATGTACGTTTTTTGAGACATAAACGGGCGTATCTTTTTTCCTGTCAATTTACAAGTTTGATTTTTGCACAGCTTCAGGGGTCCACGGACCACGAGCGGACAACGAAGTGATCCTACAAGGGTTTCGTTTTTTTCCTTTTGAAATACGGAACCCTAAAAAAGTTGAAATAGTTGGGGAAGGCCTTTGCCCAACAGTAGAAAAGTATAAGCGAGATAATAGTTTAAAAAAAACAGCTCGCTGCAGCAGGCCTAATTTGAAAACTAAAATCCCGGTCATTTTAATTTTTCATTCCTATTTTCACTTACTGGATCTGACAATACTAGTTCCGACAAGGCGTCCATCAACGATTTGTAGATTCTGAAAAAAAAATTAGGCCCGTTTTGACATTTGAAGAAATTGCATTCCAATTAGTACAATTTAATTAGCGATATTGACGTCAGTCGGAACGCGGCAAATATTACAAATATTGAACACGATGCAGATTTGTGTTGTTTTAATATTTCGTCACGCAGAAACATCTACACAAAAGTTACTTACTCATAACTTATAATATAAACAAATCAAATTATTCAAATCTGATAGTAAACAATGGCATGCATTATGACACTAATTCCCATTGCTGACACGATAATATTATTATGAATTTTGCATATTAATATTTTCGTTGGTTTAAGGTGTCAATGTTATAGTCATTATTTTAAGAGCATTAACTTATTTGTTTTGGGGCTATTACACTGGAAATCACACTAATATTATAAAGGAGAAAGTATGTGAGTGTGTCGGTATGGTTGTTACATCTTACGCTCGAATGGCTGAACGGATTTGGTTGAAATTTGACGCTTAGGTAGACACCATGGTGTATTTTAAATGTGAGGTATACTGTAAATATTTCATTGAGGTCCAGTAGGCGAGTTGCCCTTTGCTCGCCGTCCACAAACCCGCGCCTATGGAGGCCGGGAATCATCATACGTCGTTGACTGAGGCCTAAGGATGTTACCTCCCTCGCGGATACCAATTCTGACCTTAAATAAATTTGGAATAGAGATGAGATATAATAATTTTTACTCTATGTAGGTAAGTAATATTAAAACCAAGCAAAGTCGCGGCAGTCAGTCTGTTCTAATATAAATACATACTATTGTACTTATTGTTTTGATTTTTTTTTTACTTATTTATTTCCCAGTGGTTTCACAGTGACGTCAACGGCTTTTAATCCTAAGTTTCATGATTGTATAAATTAACAATTATTTTGTTGTTAATTAACAAAGTTATTTGATATCCCTTGAGTACTGTGTGGGTCGTATCTTATCATCACATATTTACATTATTTTAACCAAAAACCTTGCGACTGATGGACAAAGAGTGATCTTATAAAGGTACCTACAATTTTGTTTTTTTTTTATACTTTTCTTAAGCATAGCATAGATATAAGGAGCTCGTGGCTAGATAATAACAGCCGCACGGGTCGATCTTAAGGTTAAGCAGCGCTTGCCAAGGTTGGTCTGTGGATGGGTGACCATCTTAACATACCGAGTAAAATACTGGTAAGTATTCAGCTAAATCCGGCTTGACTGGAAGCCGACCTCAATATAATATAGTTGGGAAAAAGGCAAGTAGATGATGATTAAGCATAGCATAACATCATCATCCTCATCTGCCTAGCCTTTTCCCAACTATATTGGGGTCGGCTTCCAGTCAAGCCGGATTTAGCTGAATACCAGTATTTTACGAGGAGCGGCTGCCTACCAGACCTCCACAACCCATTAACTGGGGTAACACGGTTAAGCATAGCATAACTTCAGCCTTATAATGTTCCCACTGCTGGGACTCAGGTCTACTCTCTATGAGAAAGGATGGGCCGTAATCCACAACACGGGCCCAGTGCAGGTTGGTGGTTGTAACATGTCTTCGAATTTTTGGTTCTGGAACATGCTGGTTTCCTCACAATGTTTTCCTTCACCACAAGCAATGAAAGGATAATTGCTTAGCCAATATAACTTACATTTTAGTACCTACCCGTAAAGCGATTAAAACCACAAATTGCGGACATCACAAAATGCGAGCAAGCTAAAGTGGCACTGTTTGGGACACGTTTGCTGCGAGCCAGATGAATTATGAGCTAAATCTAACAGGCTACTGAGTACCAAGTAAGTATGCATGCGGGTACGTGCCTAAGTAGGTAGGGCAACGAAATATTCACACACTAGTGTTTAAATATGAATGTATGAATATTTGTGAACATTTTACCTATTGACTCGTATGATAAGTAAATAAATAGAATTCATTTATTTCACGCTAATTTCGGTGTTCATTTTATGTTAGTAATTAAAACTACGTTAGTACCTATAATATTCAAATGCATTTAATAAATTAATTAATGACTTAGACAATTATGTAGTTCATAAAAATAAATAAATGATTCCATCATTATGATGTTTTTCTATGCTGTAGGTAAAGTCTTCTCCAGCCCTACCATCAACATCATCATTATAATACAGCCAAAGGACATCCACTGTTGGATATAGACCTATCCTAAGTGTCGCCACAAAGAACGGTCCTTTGTATAATAACACAAAGATGGACCGATTACCTACCTGGTGAGGGTCGCAGGAATTCGATGGATGCGAGACGCACAAAACCGGTCATCGTGGCGATGCTTTGGTGAGACCTAAGTCCAGCAGTGGATGTCTTTCAGCTGTAATGATGATTCTGATATTGATTAATCTTAATGATCATCATCATCATCATCTCAGCCGAAAGACGTCCACTGCTGGACATAGGCCTCCCCCAAGCGTCGCCACAACGACCGGTCCTGTGCGTCTTGCATCCATCGGATTCCCGCGACCCTCGCCAGGTCGTCGGTCCACTTTGTGGGAGGCCTTCCAACGCTGCGTCTTCCGGTACGTGACCGCCACTCTAAAACCTTCCGTTCCCATCGACCATAATATGTTCTACGAGCAATGTACCCTGCCCACTGCCAGGGTTTAGCAATTCTTCGGGCTATGCCGGTAACCTTTGTTCTCTTGCGGATATCTTGTAGTATCTTAATGATACTTCTTTTTATTTCAATTATTTATTTAATGTGCTAACCTTGTCTACTTATCACGTCATCGAAAGACGTCCAAACACGTCCACTGTAGGACATAAGCTTCTTCTAAGTATCGCCATGTCGCCATAACGAACCGTTCTGTGCGTCTCGCACCTTTCGCATACCCGCGTCACTTTTCCAGGTCATCGGTTCACCTTGTAGAGACCGATAACCACTGATGTGACACTTCTACAAATAAACTTTAAATAAATAAAATAAAACTAAGAACGTCATCTGCTCACATATTTAAAATAGTCCGTAATATTTAAAGAACCATCTTCTTCAAGTATTCCCGTAGTAATCCATTTTATTCCAACGACTGGCGCTAAAATAGTCGGAGCCGCATACACCTTGCCTTAATTGCATTCCTAACTCGACTGGTCTCTTAAGTGCTGGCGGACTGGTCTTGGCACTATGGCATTTCTTACGTTTAATCCTTTTGGGAGACATGTACGAGGTTTATTTGTGCCGGAAGACAGTATGTACTGTATGAATTTCTCATACGGCAGAATGTGAGCTAGTGAGAATGGAATCAAATATTTCTACGAAGAATAAAGCCACCAGTCTTTCAATCTGATTATAATTAAGGTGTCTTCAAGACTAGAATTAATAGGCTCTAAACTAGTGCGCCTCACCATCAACGATTGCATCACTGCTTACTATCAGAAGGCAAGCAGTCAAGTATTAGTTTATGTCACAGAGGTTCTCAAAAGAACCTCCTTCTTTTTTGAAGTCGGTTAAAAATAAAGAGGCATTGTAAATCATAGAATTAGGGAAATTTTAAGTTTAAACAGCACTCAAAATCAAACATATTTTTATTATGTAATTTTTTGCTACGTATAATTTAAAAATACAATTGACTTTTAAAATATTGATCATGAATAACACCTTGTCATATTATGTGTATGTATATATGTATTAATCAATCACAACATCAAAATTGAGGTGTGGCGATGTAACATTACACTACATCCAATTTTAGTTTGAAACTATGTGGCAGATACTCGAGACGATTGGAATGGCCTGATTTATTCATTTTTAAAGGAAGCTTTATCGTTTTACTTATAGTTCGTTCGCATTAAGAATGCAGTAAAATCATCATTGTCCATCGGCCTAGCCCCTACTTTTATAAATTAATTAAACTTAATCTAATTGTCACAAGTTGAACGTGCCCTGAATGGCAATTCCTTCAGGACCCGTTCAGCCTGTCACGAAATCCATGAGAACATCCGAATCTGAAAAAGTCCTACACTTTTGCACCATCCAGAATGGAAAAAAATATTCTATTCGAACCCAAAACAAAAAAAAACGGTTTTATATACAAAGTTATGTGTGTATGTGTAATACACACGCATGTGCAATTATCTTAATTTACATTTTAAGTTTTCATTATATACACTGAATATAAAGCAGTCAATGAACTTACCGCTCGAGATACCAAGCAATTCTATCACCTTTATAATACTACCGGCCAGGGTTTCTTCACAAAAGCTAAAACTATCACTACGTATTAATTTTTACTTGACCGTTACTATTGTCAATAGCAAATGTCATCTTGTCAATGTCTTCATCCAAGTGACAACTAAATTAAAAGTCGACTAAAATGAAATTAGGAGATAAACGCAGTGAAACCTATACAATTTTGTCAAAATGGCAGTGACTTAGGATTTAACAGCCTTTCAATGAACAGCAAAGTTAAGGGCAAAAGTAACAGTAAAACTAACGGTTAAAATTGTGAAGAAACTAATTTAACCATTATTACGTTGCTTTGCCAGTTGTTTTTGATGAAGAAACTGGCTGTAAGTCGTTCACAGTTTAATCAATGCGTCTATGGAATGCTTTACCCGTGTCAGCCAGACAAATCTGTCTCCGTTGCCATTAAATAAATGTACATATTTATGTGCTTTCAATACACAAACATAATTCATGTTTATAATATATTTTTCATCGTCATTTACCATATTTCTCTGTCACATCCATCCGAAGTAAGTCTGTTAAAAAATGCTTAATGTTAAGCTCCTACTGTTTTTTTATGGTATATATTAAAGAGTTTACCTATCTATCTGTGTCTATGTACACATGTAGCTACTAGTATAAATATATTGGAGATGTATATAAATAGCCTATTGTGTTTTGAGTAGTGAGAGAGAAGCGTTGTTTGAAATTCAGGGGAATTTTAATAAATTGTAAGTTCTTGAATATATTTTCTTATTATATTTCATTTAATTTCTTCAATTATTAAAATTCATAAAATAACTTAATTACTCAGATACCCGCGAAACGAGACACAATAGTAAAACAATAACAGCGCGGTCTCATAGGACCGGTTGGGGATTCAAACGTAATAAAAAATTACGAACTATAAAAAAATCGAGCAAACATCATCAAGAGAGAGATGTGCTTGACACTTACCGGAGGGACCGGCCTGCAATGGCTAAGAATAGACGTGTGTGGAAAAGGGAGAGGTCTTTGCTCAGCAGTTTCACATAAAAGGCTAACTACTACTACATCACAATGTAGCTAGTAGTTTATCTTGAACTCTGCTCCCGAACCCATCAGACTATATTTTTTTAATATTTCGAATGTTATTTTTATACACATAAAAAAAAAACAAATTATATGTGCATCGATAGGAATAAAGGGATCAGTGCGACAAATTCATATACGAGTATAATAATAGCAATCAACAAAAATAACTTAATAATAATGATACATGAGCAATCCAAGACAATAATATCTGTATCATCAGTCAGATATTTTTTATTTTACGACGTCATACAAACAAATCTACCACATTTTATAATGGTTTCATTGACGTCGAGACATGAATTCATTAACATAACAATATAAACATTTTATTCCAATAAAAATCGTTAAGTTTTTTTTTAATTATTTGGTTTTACATAGTAGACTCTTTTAATTGTGACTAGCAATTGAATACAATTACTGCGTGATAACATAATGTTTAAAAACTTAAGTTTTGTATTTATTTTCAACGTTTGTCGTCTGCAATAAAGTTTCCTTCGTGTCTCGGAAAGCATGTTAAGCCGTAGGTCCCGGCTGTCATTTGTAGATCTTTGGCGGTCGTTACGGATAGTCAGAAGCCAGTAAATCTGACTCCAGTCTTGCCATGAAGTACCGTGTTACCCCAGGTAGTGGGTTGTGGAGGTTTCCTCGTAAAATACTGGTATTCAGCTAAATCCAACTTCACTGGAAGCCGACCCCAATATAGTTGGGAAAAGGCAAAGTAGATGATGACGTCGTCTGCAATTATGTGTTTATTTCATATTAGAATTTTAGAGCGGGAGAAGTCATTGGATGATTTACTACCTAAAAAGACCTTGATATGAATACTTGAAATTCTGAGCATAATTATTAATCATTCTTACATTAAAATATCTATTCTTTAAATATTCGTTAGGTTGGTAAAATAACAATTGTGGTTTTTTTTGAGTGGTTAATAATCCAAAGGTTTCTTCTACTGTGGGTGGAGTGGGAAGGCGTATCAGACTTTTGCTGTCTAAAAACCACTCCGGTTCCATCTTTGACCTCGATCTAGGGCCCCGGGGTTTTTCACATAACCCATGGCTCCAATAGGCTTCGACCCCGCTGCTACTTACGATTTGCTGACATCTCCTTGAAACGTGCGTGGAACACTACGCGCCGTTCATACTTCTAATCTGATTTCTAGTTGTAATGAATTGTAATTATTTAAAGCTCCCGGAATTATTAAGTCTGACCTTTCATAAATATTATAATTATGCGATTGAATCGGTATATGTTATAACTTGGTGCTTGCTTACCGTTTGTGTTCGAGAATTAGCTAACTAGAGTTTTAATTTTAAAACTACAGCCATTTCTTAGATTTTATACGAATATTTTTATTATTTAGGCATTTTTCAATTTAAACTAGTTTAATAGTATATATGTATTACAACAATTATTTATTAATATGTATTTTTTTTTGAGAGGCTAGCTTTTTAAATAACGTCGCTGCTCCAGTAAGTAAAGCAAAGTTCTCAACGCTCGCAGACCCAAAATATCTAAGTATCTGTAGGCTATATAAAGAACCTACATTTTTAGGTTCTGTGCGGAAGTCGAACCCGTGACGTGCAGCGTAGCAGTCAATCGCTAAGCCACTGCGCTAACTGAACTGTGCCTTCAGTCTGTACAAGACTAAAAGGCGTATTACACCACACTTTTTACGAATGGTCTTAGTATACGTCGCGTAGTGTAATAAGGGTAAGACGGTCTTACTTGTACGTAGACTCAACGACAGTACGTAGACCGCTCGGAAAAACGAGTGGTGTAATAGGCCTTTTATTCCACTGTGTGTTACGGGATATGTTTTCTGTTAAGGTCATTTTATACACAAACTTTCAATTGAATAAAATTTTATGATTACAGAGAGCCATGGATGCTGCTACAGCATTTAAGACGGTGGAGGTGTTGCAAGGAGCCTTCAAGATCATGGCTGCTTTACATCTCACCAACTATCTGTGGCCTCACCAAGCTGTCGTACGTGGTAAGTTCATCATCCACGCTGGTATTAAATAATAAGAGAATCTGTCTATCAACTTTACATTTAGAACTTTGTCGTCCTTAAGAATTAGCAAGAGTGGAGAGAGGACTTTGCATAAAGAGAAACTTACTATCACTACATATTATAAAACAAAGTCGCTTTTTCTGTCCCTATGTATGCTTAAATCTTTAAAACTACGCCACGGATTTTGATGCGGTTTTAAGGGTTCCGTAGCCAAATGGCAAAAACCGAACCCCTATAGTTTCGCCATGTCTGTCCGTCCGTCCTCGCTTAATCTCTGTGACCATTAACACTAGAAAGCTGAAATTTGCTAAAAATTGGAAAAAATGTTTTGTTATGGGGGCTCCCTACATGTAAAGTGGAAAGTGATTTTTTTTTTCATTTCAACCCTAACGATATTGTTGGATAAGTATTTAAAAATTAATAGGGGTTTACTAAAATCATTTTTCTAAATATCAATCATTTCGGAAATAATCGCTCCTAAAGTAAAAAGCAATGTGTCCCCCCCTCTAACTTTTGAACCATAAGTTTAGAAAATATGAAAAATATCTGGAAAGTAGAGGTATTATGGATACTTTCTAGGAAAATTATTTTGAACTTGATGGGGCGAACAGTTTTTGAAAAGTTGGGGACACTTATTGTGACGAACGGGAAACTACGGAATCCTACACAGAGCGTGTCCCGACACGCTCTTGGCCGGTTTTTTTAATAGATAGAGTGATTCAAGAGGAAGGTTTATATGTATAAAACATGTATAATAAACGGTAAAAGGTAAACACTGATAATAATTTTGCACCAGTGCGAAGCCGGGGCGGGTTGCTAGTAGTTAATAATACAGACTTAGTATAATGTATGTGTGATCAAAACTAAACTTCAACTGAATAGAAAATAATGGGTTCCTTTGTTTTGTCACGAGGGGTAAGAATAGGATTCACATCTCACTAAAACCAAACGGCTATGGCTGTAAGAGCTCAGGGCCTCAGGGTCTGCTATTACAATTGTTTTTGAATTGTTGATTATTGGCTTCATAGTTGTTGATTTCGACAAGTTTGGTATTGTTAACTTGTCAAAATCAACAATTGGACTGAAGCAAGCCTAAAGGCGATCACTTATTTTTGTATCCGAATATCCTCATTGATGTTCTATCAGACTCTAACACTCTAAAATAGAACGATTTTCTGTAGCTGCCTTTAGAAGTATTTCTGAAGTACTTGAGCAATATTGCTGTGGATTGTTATCTTTAAGATAGTTTTGGTAATATGCAGTACACAACTCTAAGAAAATAGTATGACGCGTGACCTGCAGGTGACGCCCTGTGCGTTGAAAGTCTCAGGACGATTCCAGGTTACTGCAGGCGCGTATACAACTGAAGTTCTTTTTGCTAAGTAACTAGTAGTTTATTTGGTTTATTTCTCTTAACACTACATGTTGTAGAAACAAACATTAAAAAAAATATCATGTCAACCAACCTTTGTCAGACTACAGCCTCTTATAACTCCCTCTCACAGAGAAACCGGTCCAAGTAATGGAAATATTATAGCCTAATTTCGCTTATACTATACTTACCTTGTTTACATTTTTTTAAGATGGCACCAATTTCGATTTCATCGTGGTCGGTGGTGGGACTGCTGGAAGCGTAATAGCTAATCGACTGTCAGAAATCGATCACGTCAACGTTCTGCTCATCGAAGCTGGTGGGGATCCGCCGTTCGAGTCTGATGTAAGTTAGAAACTTGTTATTGTCTTAACTGCCTTGTCCAAGTTTCTGTTTAAATTCATTATTGTATAACTAAGTTTAACTGTTGAGTTAATCTCAGTTACACAACTTACGAGTTGTAAGTCACGGGTTCAAACTCAGCCAGTCGTATTACTTTGTGTAATTTATTTCATCACCATTGCTCTCAAAAATGTTCTAGAACCAAAAATTAGAAAACATGAAATGACATACATCCATCAACCATCACTGGGCATGCGTGGAGGATTACAGCTCATTCCCTTTCTTAGCGAAGAGGCATAAGTCCCAGCAGTGGGAACATTATAAGACTATACGAAACAATAAATTGTGTATCGAATAATGAAGCTGTCTGTTATGTTCATGTTCTGCCAGTCAGACATGTTATACTATTGTTTTATGTCGAAAGGATCTTTATGCATTATATTTAACAAACCATTTTTTTTTTCTTTCAGCTTCCTGGTTTACCCGTTTTGATGAAGCGATCTCACTATGACTGGAACTTAACTTCGGAATTCAACGGATTGACAGATTCTTGTCGTCTTCAGTCTTTGTATGACTTTACACAGGGAAAAATGCTCGGTGGAACAAGTTCTCTTAATTACATGGTTTATCACAAAGGACAATCTCACGACTTCGATTCTTGGGCCGACATAACCAATGATGATTCTTGGAATTGGAAAAATGTTTTTCCATACTTCCTCAAGTATGAAAAGTTAGAAGATCCACAGCTACTTCAGTCAGTTGAGAAGAAATACTATGGAACCGAAGGATTTATTGGAATAACCAGAGACCACCGTGAAGAAATAGTGAACTTTTTAGACTCCTATCGAGAACTGGGGAATGATATAAATTTGGATTTCAGCGAGAATCATCCAGTTGGTTTTGCTGCACAGACTGTCACTATATCTGGAAAATCACGACAGAGTTCCGCTTATGCATTCTTATCTTCAGTTAAAGATCGTCGTAACTTACGTGTCTTAAAAAATACTCTTGTTACTAAAGTCTTATTTGAAGGGAGAAGGGCCATTGGAGTAGAAGTTCGTACAGAAGATGGCAAGACTCTTCATTTTAAAGCCAAAAAGGAAGTTATTGTCTCTGCTGGTGTATTTAACACGCCTAAATTGTTAATGTTGTCAGGCATCGGGCCTCAAGAACATTTGGAGTGTAAAAATATTGAAGTTATATCGAACTTACCTGTAGGAGAAAATTTACAAGAACATTATACCACAATTATTGTGCATAATATGGATAAAATAACTAAGCCTTTGCCAGAACCAAGCCCTTATGAACTGCCAGGAGCATCATTCACTGGTTTTGTTGCACTTAACAAATCTTCTACTTATCCAGATTATCAAGTGATAACTTATGTAGCTCCAGCAGAGACTGTACTTATCTATTGTTCATTTGGTTTTAGATTTAGCGATGAACTGTGCAACACTATTTACAAACAGGGTGTAAACAGATTGCAGGCGTTTAACGAAATTGTGAACATTGCCCCTAAATCAAGAGGCAAAGTACTATTGAATAGTAATGACCCAGAAGACCCTCCTCTTATACAAAATGGTTTTCTATCAGATAAAGATGATGTTGAAGCTTTTATTGATTACATATTAGATTTTGTTGCGGTGATAAATACTACTTACTATACAGACGTTGATGCTGTAATGGCAGATATTTCTACATGTAATGAGTTCGATAAGGATAGTCGGGAGTATTGGCGTTGTTACATCATGTGTTTTTCTAGTGGACTTAGTCACGTAACTAGTACATGTCCCATGGGTACTGTTGTAGATAGTCGATTGCGAGTGAAAGGCGTCTCAGGTCTACGTGTTGCCGATGCCAGTGTGATGCCGACAATTACTAGAGGAAATCCCGTTGGTCCTATTTTGATGATTGGAGAAAAAGCTGCCGACATGATCAAGCAGGATCATAATTTGATTTAGATTTACAGATGGTTCATTTACTTGGTTAGTTATAAGATATGATTGTATTGAATGAATATGTTCGCGAATAAATAAAGTCATGTCATTTAAGTAAATAAAAGATGTTTTGAAATGTGTATGTGTATCAAACATTTCCTCCAAAATACGAGTATAAATATGTTGATGTTTCTACTACAAAAACCAGTTTTGTAGTTAGATGGCTCTTTAGATTCTCATTTCTTATACATAATCAATTCCTGTTAAAGCAAGCCAAGCAAACAAGAAACAAATTTTAACTAGAAGTCTGTAGGATCAATTACTACCTTAGATTACCTGTTAAGGAGAAGTTTGAAGATGATCCAGCGGTTAAGGCCTTAAGCATAATGGACTAAAACTATACCTACATACAGTAAATGTATGTGGATGTAGATAAATGGAATGTCTTTGGTAAAAAAGATGGGACCAAACTGAAAAAACTGGGCAAGTGAGAGTCGGACTCACGCACTAAGGGTTCTATACAAGCTTAGAATTCCCGAATGGAGTCTTGAAAAATTCTCCTAATCCTAATTAATTTCCAAAATTCCTAGGGTACTCTATGAATTTTGATTCCAATGAGAATGTCGAAATACACGTTTTTTGCTACATAAACAGCCATACCTTTTCATTTCGTTAACTTAGCATTTTTCACAGCTTCAAGGGGCTGCAGACCTAAGTCTACTTATTTTACTTTGAACTCTTTACCTCCATGCGTTCCCGAGACAAACGGACAACAAAATGATCCTATAAGGGATACGTTTTTTTTCCTTTTGAGGCACCGTCCCCTAAAAACACCCGGACTTGCTTTATCGAAGTAAAATATCTTTGGCATAGGGCGATAAAGGCAACTTCTGTATTAGCTAATTGCTCAAGACGATCTGTTAGCGACATCTTGTTTATGTGACGTATATGACTATAAGTTTGTGGTTTACTTGACTCGCATAGGAAGATATGTAGGCGCTGCATCCAAACAAATGTATGTCGTAATGATGTCAGATAAGTTTTGTAGAATTGTCTTCCAGAATTTAGACAAGTCTGACTATTTTTCCTTAGTCGGCAAAAAATTAACTCTTATAAAATGCTTTACTGTTCGTCTTTAACGTTTGAATCCCCAACCGGTCCTATGAGACCGCGCTGTTATTGTTTTACTATTGTGTCTCGTTTCGCGGGTATCTGAGTAATTAAGTCTGTCCGTCTTTCAATACACTTTTTGCTAGGTTAAACTGATATCAATAAGGAATGTCTGTTTCTTCTTTGATCAGTAAAAAAATCAAGCTTGTAGCTCTAAATCACCGCAATTTAAAGACAATTTTATTCCATCTAGGTGTATATTCTTGTACTCGCAAGGAATTCAATAGGCTACTTTCCGTTTACCTAAAATCCTAAAATTAGGTAAGAAACAAGGTTTTTTAGCATAACAAAATATCTGGAAACCGTAAATAGATGCGGAAAACGGAGAACCGGATGTTGTAGTGCAGCTTAGGGAAGGCCTCCCAAGTTGCTTATTTCCACTGCCCACTGCCCACAGCTGGCCGTAGACTGAATTTTGCAAGTTTAGTTAGAACAACTTTTCTGAACAGTCGTTCCGTTTCGACCACAATATGTGAAGCAGAATTTCTATACCTATATCTTTCTTGAACTATCAAGATAAGTATGTATGTTTATTTGTTAAAAATAGACAGACAAATAAATCATGATTAGGAATCGGCCCAGTTTAATAAAGAAGTTTATTTGATTTTTTATTTAAGCATTCTAAATTAATGAACGGGTCACTTAAATGGAACAACAAATTAATGTTTTATAGCTGAAACATTATGTTTAAAAATGGACAGCGTATTTTGTAGAGAATTATTCAAATCGTCCATTTAATACTTGTAGCAGCCGGCGAGGATGTTTAACCCATTTATAGACATTAACTGTAATGGTTTTTTACTTTTTTAATACCAAACCCTTTAATAAATAGCTGTGAGTAATTTGACAGCTTACATCTGATAAAATGTTCTATTGTTTATTTTGTTTACTGTACTCTATTTACAATACGATTAGACATTTAAATAAACTTTTTTTACTGTCCGTCCAACCGAATTTGGCTTCCATTCCGTACACATCAACATCATCTGCCTAGCCTTTTCCTTACTATATTCCAGTCAATCCGGATTTAGCTGAATACCATTCCGTACACATAAGCAAAAAGTGGTTACGATACCAAAATAGCAACTATTTACTGCAGCCGTCATTTGTCATGCCAGCAACGCAAATAAAAGTCAAAACCGGTTGAAAAGACAGTAAAAAAGTTTGATTAAATATCTAATCTTATTGCAAATGCAGTATACTTGGAGCCAGCGGCTTCAGTCAATAGTAGAAAATTTTCCCAAGGTAAAATACTTCCAGGATAAAAAGAACCTTAATATATATGCTATTCCAGGACTCTTTTCGAGAAATGCCACATGACAGTTTCGGCTGATTTTTAGGGTTCCGTACCTCAAAAGGAAAAAACGGAACCCTTATAGGATCACTTTGTTGTCCGTCTGTCCGTCCGTCTGTCAAGACCCTTTTTCTCAGGAACGCGTGGAGGTATGAAGCTGAAATTTATATCAATTACTCAGGTCTACTGTCCCTTGAAGCTGTGAAAAAATCAAACTTCTAAGCCACCGCAATCTAAAGATACAGCCGTTTATGCCGCAAATTTTCGACACTTGCAAGGGAATCAAAACCTACAGGGTGCTTCCCGTGAACTCAGAATCTTGAAATTTGGTACGAAGCAACGTCTTATAGCATAAATAAAGGAAAAATTACGAAAACCATAAATTTTTAGTTACATCACATAATATATTTTTTTTTAATAATTTTAAACTTACTACCCATTTCCTCATAAACGCGTAGAGGTATTAAATTGAAATTCATACCAATTACTCAGGTCTATAATACCTTTAAGCTGTAACAAAATCAAACTTCTATGTCAACGCAATCAAAAGAAACAGCAATTTAAGCTGCATATTTTGAAACTCGCAAGTACTCGCAAGGGAATCAAAACCTAAAGGGTACTTCCAATCGACCTAGAATCTTGAAATTTGGCATGAAGCAACGTTTTATAGCACACATAAAGGAAAAATTCCGAAAACCTTAAATTTTTAGTTACATTACAAAATATATATTTATTTTTTAATAAATATAAACTTATTACTTTTTTTTCTTTGTAAAACTTGCAGGTTTGTACGGAACCCTCGGTGCGCGAGTCCGACTCGCACTTGGCCGGTTTTATAAAAATGTTGAGGGTTATTATATTTCTACCACTTGAGGTTCTCCGTAGCCGCAGTGGCATCTTGGACTCGGCCCGAACGATTACGGCGGCCAGACGGCGACCTACGCAGTGATCGTCGTCCACAAGCATGGCTGGAATTCCAGGACGGAATCCTGGCGGCAGCAACCGTCTCCTTTGTTAGCATTACTGCTACGCAGACGGAGGCGACTGCCTCCCGTTCTTCCTCGCTCCGAAACATGGCCAGTACCAGGGCCTGGCACCAACCCTTTGAGATTCTTACATTTCTGCTGTTCCTGTTTGAGGTTCTCCCCAGCCGCAGCGCCAGCACCAGCACAGCACGACGAAAACGTATCTATAAGTGGTTGATACATTAATAATATTATTAGCATTACCATTATCGGCGTTGTAATGTTCCCACTGTTGGGACTCAGGCCTCCACTCTAAGAGAGGGACTGTACTAATAATAATCACGATTACACTTCTATTAGCATTCTGTCATGGCTTCATTTTGCTTAATAACACCTCCAAGCGGTATCATTAGCTACTAATTAATTGAGTTAAAATGACTCAAAGTGGCTATTAGCAGTAAGTACGAGATTATTCTCTGCTTCCACGAACGTCTTTCCGGTGTAGGAAAATGTATTGAGAAAATAAAGTGCTCTGAAATTTTTGAGTAGCTGAAATACGGTTAGCTTTCTATGAAATGCTAGACCGTGATAACGCTGTAATTTTAATCTGTTTTTAACCGACAAGGAGGTTCTCAATTTAGTTGTACTTATTTATGTTAGTTACCTCAGACATGCTTTATAGTAAATTCAATTTAAATTCGCTAAGTATAGTAAATTAAATATTAACAATATAAATTAATGGATAAAGTTTTTTTTTATTTATATAAACTAGTGCTTGACTGCGATCCCACCTGATGGTAAACAGTGCTGCAATCGTAGGTGGGATATTTTATATCATATTTGATGTTGCGCATCTTTAATCAATACTGAACGCTTTACATTTACTCTGTATGTTCTAACTAATGATGATTTCTAAATTGGATGACATAGACGCGTTCCTAGCGGGACTATACCTATGAACTACGAATAGGAAAACACCAATGTTATATTTAAACGAGAGAAATGACCTGAGACTTTCCTAACGGGACTTTAGCGGCGGGGAATTACTTAGGAATCCTAAAAATACGAGTGCATTTCTAATATTTCGTTTAATTTTTAATTCTGAGACTGATAACATCAATTTGCCTGCTGCGGTCTTCTCGTCTGATGATAATTTAGGCGTCTTCAAGGGTAGAGTGAATAAGCTCTTAATAAACTAGTGCACCTTACCATTGATTAATGATTGCATCACTGGTTACCATCAGGTGGGATCGCAGTCAAGCACTAGTTTATATTACATTTTAAAAACAAACTCACAAAAAGTCAACTCCAGGACGCCAAAAGCATGTAATTTGGGAAATACCATTCGAATCGATCCTCCCTGAAAACACCACATTAACTTGTCCTTTATAAATCCTGGTACTTACTTAAATCTTTTTATCTTCTTCTTCTTCTTTTTCCTGCCCTTATCCCAAATTATACTTAAATCTTTTTATGATTGAATAAATTACCATTAAAAAAACTACACGCCGATAACATTTAAAAAAATATAACATAGCAATAGCATAAACGCAACTGGTTTTATGTCAAACTATTTAGACAACAATTTAATCTATAACTATTAATTTATCTTTAGTTTTCTCATTCATTCGCCCAGAAAAGTAGTTTTAAGCGTTTTTTTTTAAGCGTGATTTTTTCCTTATTGTTTAATATAATATTTAAATTTTGTTTTATTCGGTGTTTATAAACAAATGATAAAACACACGGTTTAAATTCAAACTGTTTTATTAAAACATGTGTTTTGAAACCACTTATTTTAATAATGCCAACCTTGATGGTTTTATAAAGTATAGCTAACGATAACAACTGCGTTATTTAGATGGAAAATCATCAAATTACTTATCCCGCTTTGAATGGAGTGAGAGGGATTGTCAGACTTTTACTGACTAAAACTCACCTGTGATCTTTGTGTTCCAGGGTCACGGTAACACTTACAAACAAACTTGTATCCCTAACATAGCTAAAATTCTTAAAACAGATTTTTCAGAACAGCAATGCTTAATGTTCTCTTTGATCTTAGAACTCATTTTTATTTTGTTTGACTAGATTCTTTAAACTGATTTTATATACATAATGGTTAATTATGTCGTGGCTAGATTTAGAATTGGTTACTTCATTACGTCACCCGTCATTTCATGATGTACCGGAAGACGCAGCGTCGAAGGGCCTCCCACAAGGTGGACCGACGACCTGGCGAGGGTCGCGGGAATCCGATGGATGCGAGACGCGCAGGACCGGTCGCTGTGGCGACGCTTGGGGGAGGCCTATGTCCAGCAGTGGACGTCTTTCGGCTGAGATGATGATGATGATGATGATAATAAGAAGTACGCTTTTGTTCTATTATATAAAAATTGTGCACTGAGATAAGCTTTTCTGGGTGGTTTAAAAAATATTGCCACGAAAGAGAGGGCTGGCTCACTCGACCCCGCCATCTCCTTCTAACCTAACTTGCCCGAGTTGGGGTGCCATGGACCCTTGATTGTAAAAAGTCCATTAATATTTGATTTAAAATAATTTTTTTTTTGAAGAATGAGATTTTTGATGCACAAAAATCTTACATTAATGATATGGCCAAACCCAGTTTTAGTTGGCCATATTTAATTTTGAAAATTTTTAATATCTTGCCACGACACAATATGTATTACGTTTTAACTCTTACAAATATAAATGCAATACTAATCTGAATCGAGATTACCATAATAATTAATACATAATACATAATTATTATGGTAATCTCGATTCAGATTAGTATTTTTTTTTTTTATTAAATACAGAGTTTACTAAAATGTTGCAAAAAATCTCAAAGATTAAATTAAGTATTTTCAAAAATTCAAATTAACATATTTATTATGTATTAAATACAGAGTTTACCACTACGTCGCAAAAAGTTCAAAAATTAAATTATTTTCAAAAAATAATATATAATATAACTTGATTTGTAGGTAAGAAGAGTTCCTAAAGTCGTTTTGAGACAAAGCATAAACCAAAATTAAATTGAATTCTATTTGTAATTTTATCATAATGTTTATTATAATGCTAATATTTGTGGGATTCTTATTCTTTTTTTGCATACTTAATTTGTCTGAAGTAAAGGTTTTTGCAGTGTAAATATCCATTTAATTTTATCTTAATGAATCAAGAGTTGTTGCTACATCAAATTTATGTATGTATTTATTGTGCAGAATACATACATAATTAACCACTACTGGGGTTCCATGGGACATTCGAACGGGAACCCCGGAACCCTGAGAGGCAACGCAAAGAAGGAAATAAGGAGTGGGTTTTAATCCTGCTTCACCCTCGAGCAAAATATTGGATGATTTCCCACCTAAAAAAAAACCTTACTATTTAGGTTGAGACAAAGCATGCAGCAATCAATATAACTAACACACCACAATTAAATACCACGCTAATTAGAAATCCATTGCACCTATATGTAAGGTACGATGCAAAATAGCATGCATACCTTAATGTCTATTTTCCCGTGAACGTTTGAGTTTAAGTGTTCGAAAAATACTCATCGCATCATTTCTCGCTTCATACGTATTTTTTCCTATACTATCCATGCAATTTTGCATCTGTCTGTACAAAGCATTTTATAGCTAAACACATTTATCGTGCACATAGCTAAGAACTGAAATTCCACTCCAATTGCAAATTAAATTACAATGAATTTTAACCTAAATGCACATCGGCAGTGTTTTTTTTTCAGCAATTATCTAGAATCTTATTGTTAGTTATTAACAAAAATGTATATCACCGCACTATATTGATAGTGTATCGGTATTGGTATCTACTACACAAATACACTCATACGCTAGTGACGCAATCGAGATTTATCAAAAACCAATCAAAATTGTTTATTTTTTATCCGACATGTTGTATAAAACGCGATTGAGATTGATCAAAAACCAATCGGAATATTTTTTTATTCGACGTATATAGCACGTGATAAAGTGGTAAAAAACAGTCTTAAAAGAACCTAAAGAGTAGTTACTCTCGGACTGCTCACAAAAGAAACAGATGAACGAGTATGTATTATGAGTGTGATGTGAAAGACACAGTGCTTGCAAAAAGCATCTTTGTGATTAATATATAGATTTTGAAATCTACTGATTTTATTATTAAACTAGCGACCCACCCCGGCTTCGCACGGGTACAAAATTATCAGTGTTACACTATATTATACCTACATGTATTATACATATAAACCTTCCTCTTGAATCACTCTATCTATTAAAAAAACGCATCAAAATCCGTTGCGTAGTTTTAAAGATTTAAGCATACATAGGGATATAGGGACAAAGAAAGCGACTTTGTTGAATACTATGTAATGATTAACGGTAAAACGTTGCTTGTAGAATAATTTGACAAACAATCAGTTTGATTACCTACATTATAAATATTAGTCGGATTTTTAATCGATAAAAGTATTTTTACATTTATGTTCGCTTATTTCGTCAAAGTGTATGCATAACAGCTGATTATTTTTTCTCGATTTCAGGTTTGGTCCCATAGTAAAAGTTGTTTATAATGATGAGTACAATGACCCTCCAAGAGGATGTGCGTTAATTATTTTACATGTTGTATAGGTCTACTATTGCGATACGTAGGTATGTATCTCAACAATTGACCTATTGAGATACATAAAATAATATTGTTTATTGCACTTATTTCTCTAGTAACACATGATTTTGCGTCATTGAAATCATTACGTGTTAATAAGTAGGTTAAAGTCCATGTAGCAATTATTATGAGGAGGTATGTTTACAATCAACATTTCTAACTGGCGACGAAATATGCTTTAACAGCAATATATAAAGGAACTGGTAAAGAATGCCACCTTGCATTACGTCGACATACGTTCCACAACTGTATATGAAGTAAAAATAAATAAACAAATATGATTATTTGCAAAACTTTGAATGGCTAAATAATGGTCATCGATGAAATAAGGTAAAATGTAAATAGATTGAAAAACATATATTTAATCTAATGTTTTTATCTTGCAGTTAAACTAATCGTGGGAAAATCATTTTTGAATAATTAATTTTCAGACAGTTTAGGGAGGAGGCGCGGGATCTTTGAATGATCTGAAATTATCGTCCTTACGTGACCTCTTTTAAATGTTTTTTTTTTGTTAATATTAACACCAGAAATTATTCCTGTATCATGGTTGCGTTCAAACATATAAATAAAAATAATCAAACTTAAAAGAATAAATTTGGTCCGCGTATGGTTTGAACACGCAGCCAATCATTTAACAGCAACAAACGGATCATGATTTAGACTTTCTGTTCACTTTTCACAAGACATTTCTGATCAAAATATACAATTTAGGGCAGAAATGTCATTATGATACAATTTATTATAGTTACTGCTTTCAGATTGTGGTTTTCTACGTTTTCTCGAACAGAGGCTCCAAACTTGTGTAATAAAATCTTCTTTCGATCTTGTGATATAACAGTACTGCTAAATAAAAAGTTTATTAACAAAGTTTATTAAAAGAAAATTGTCTATCTAAATCTATTCATGTTGATAAGGACTAACTGGCCAGCAATTCACGACTCTTATGAAAACATAGTATAGTCATATTTATTATATGGATATGTAATTTATAATTATTTATTGTATTTATTACTATTTATTTAACAATGCTTTTAATGTTTTGTTTTTGTTATATTGTAACGCATTGTACAATATAAAACCGTTCATATTTTATCTCAATACCTTATGGAGCAATTTTATAAAAACATGGTTGCTTAAAATGTGGAGCATATTGACCGATTCTTTTCAGTAGTTATCCTCCGCGGTTTCACCCTTGTCTTTGGTTACTGCTACGCTTCTATGACCTGTAGCCGAGATGTGAACTAACTTTGGATAAATTAGCTATCTAAAACTAAAAAACCGGCTAAGATCATGTCGGGCCACGCTCAGTGTAGGGTTCCGTAGTTTCCTGTTTTTGAAACAGATAAACAAAATTTTCAACTTTATAATATTTATTATTATTACAATTTACAATATGAATTTTAATAGCTATTCCAATTTGGAGAATCTTTAATTTTGGTTTTGTGAAAAATTTTAATACGGTTTTTCACCCAGTACCAAACAGCCCCAGTTTCCCCTTAAAAATATATGTTGTTATAAAATCATTTTATAATTTTAAGGTAATTTTACTGACAAAGCATTCTTTTTTCTTTCTCATGGTACCTATATATAGATGTATTACATTATTTGTTATTATTGTGTGTTTTAAGTGTTAGTGGTACGTCGTCACTAAACTGCTGGTACAAAAATGTTGTAAGTTGCATTTCTGTTACAATATTTTAAAAAGTTTTAATAATGATAGTTACGAAAAACATTTTCGAAACGGCCTTAATTTGAATGTTGTACATTGTGGGTTCGAATCCAGACATGCGCGTTAGTGTAATGTACATATGTATTTTGGTGAATCATGGCTCGTTCCCATCATCATCATCTGCCTAGCCTTTTCCCAACTATATTGGGGTCGGCTTCCAGTCAAGCCGGATTTAGCTGAATACCAGTATTTTACGAGGAGCGGCTGCCTACCAGACCTCCACAACCCATTAACTGGGGTAACACGGCTCGTTCCCATGCCCCAACAATAAGAATATTGTTGGGCACGCCACAATTAAGACTGCAAAGAGGCTTTGAGGAGTGGCTGAAAAGACATCACGGAGTCCTCACTGGTCATGGTAAGTTCAGGAGGTTCCTGCACCGATTTGTGCAGCAGAAACGCCCAGATGTTACCATTGTGTGCCTGTGTAGGCCACTTAAAGGACACGGTGGAGGTGAGCCTCACTTGGGCGGACCACAGCCGTGTCTTTATGGGGGTGATTGGTGGTAATGAACTCTCACGCCAGAAATGGACTTAAGGACGACGAGCATTGGTTAGCTCGCCGTTCAGCCCTCCAGTAACCGTCCGGATTGAAACCGAGGTGTCGACGGCGAGCAGTGTTCCTCCCGGTTCCCAAAGACATGTCAACAAAACCATAGGGCTCCAGATGTGCCAAAGCTTGTACACGTGGAACACTACGTGCCGTTGACTCGGACTTAATCCTTAGCGGACAAACAGACGACGAGATACCTATTGCTCGAAGCCTGCAATCCGCACCAACGGCACCCAGGAATCGCATTGTGTCTCCCGACGCCATTTCCTATTTCCCCTCGTTCGGGACTATGAACCGAACCAAGTGCGGATGCGAGAGGTCATCGCCGTTGGCCTCCACGAAGACACAGCGGTGCTTGGTCCAAGCAGAGCAGATTTCCACCACATGCTCCACTGTTCACCGGGCAATCTAAACAATGGCAATACCCCGGCGTTTCTTCCGCCTTAATTTGAAACAGAAACCTCCCAAACTGGTCAAATCTGGTGAGGAACTGCGTCAGGAGGAAAGTGAGTACGCCGTGGCGCCTATTTAATTAGGGATTTACTTAATCTCCAGAATTACAAATTTTGGATTCCCATACCTAAACTAGGTCATAGAACAACCAAATGAAAAACTCCAATTACCCAAATTAATCCTAGGAATTTTAAATAATGTTATAATTATTCATTTTATTGCGTTGTTTTCTTGATATTGACGTCGATTGTTGTTTTTAGGGTTCCATACCTCAAAAGGAAAAAACGGAACCCTTATAGGATCACTTTGTTGTCCGTCTGTCCGTCCGTCCGTCCGTCTGTCAAGACCCTTTTTCTCAGGAACGCGTGAAGGTATCAAGTTGAAATTAAAACCATATATTGAAATCCGCGGTCCCTTGAAGTTGTGCAAAAATCAAACTTGTAAGTTGACGGGAAAAAAAGATACGCCCGTGTATTTTGCAAAAAACGTACATTTCGACACTGTCAAAGGAATCAAAACTCATAGGGTGCTTCCCGTTGACCTAGAATCTTGAAATTTGGCACAAAGCAATGTATTATAGCACTAATATCGGGAAAAGTCTGAAAACTGAAAATTTTTAGTTACGTCACAAGAAAAAAAAATTGAAAAGTCTTCAAGACTCGATTCGAGAATTAAACTGTTTTTTAGGTAGGTTGGTACGAAACCCTCAGTGCGCGAGTCCGACTCGCACTTGCCCGGTTTTTTTTTTGTAAAAAGTTTTTTTTTAATGCAAAATATGCCATCATCTGCCTAGCCTTTTCCCAACTATATTGGGGTCGGCTTCCAGTCAAGCCGGATTTAGCTGAATACCAGTGTTTTACGAGGAGCGGCTGCCTACCAGACCTCCACAACCCATTAACTGGGGTAACACGGTACTTCATGGCAAGACTGGAGTCAGATTTACTGGCTTCTGACTATCCGTAACAACTGCCAAAGATCTCCAAATGACAGCCGGGACCAACGGCTTAACGTGCTTTCCGAGGCACGGAGGAAACTCGTTATGTTAAGAACCCATCCACAGACCAACCTAGGCAAGCGTTGCTTAACCTTGAAGATCGACCTGTGCGGCTGTTATTATTTAGCCACGAGCTCCTCTAATGCAAAATATGCCATTGTCACTAAATAATTAAGGTAGGCGATTCTAAAATTTCCCAACCTATCCAAGAACAGGTTTCACTAGATATTTTTTTAATCATGAAGTTGTAAAATGTGCAGAAAACTACGTTGTTACTAACTGGACACTTGATTCAATTCAATTTAGATAGTATGAATAGGCTCTTAATAAACTAGTGTTCAATCATTGATCGCATCACTGCTTACTACTAGGCGCGATTGCAGTCAAACACTGGTTTATATTGCTCTTTAAAAAGTTAAATACCAGTGTAGGTATGGTTTTCCGACCACCGTAGGCGCGGATTCGCGGACGACGAGCACTGGGTAGCTCGCCGTCTAGCAGTCTGGTAATAATCTGGACCGAGCCCAGTCGTCAACGGCGCGTTCTGTTCCACGCGCGCCTCAAGGAGATGTCAGCAAACTGTAGGGGCCCGTCAGGGCTGAAGCCTCTGGGGAACATGGAAAGTCCGAATGGTTGTCACCGTGTCCCCCAGATAGAAGGCAAAGAAGGAACGGGGCCCGCGTAGTGGATTACGGTCCATTCCCTCTCCTAGATTCCTCTGTATCACTCTACAGTAGGAACATTATAAGGCTGATGCTATTATATGCTATGCTATATGTTGCAATAACTAACTAACTAACGAATTCAAGTGGGATTTACAGTAAAAGTTCGACACGCCTTCCACTCATTGGATGATTTCCCACTTCAAATAAGACACCTTTACCTAGAAAATTAAATCACAGAGGACGTTGCAGGTGTTTTGTGTGATACGGCAGATAACCTGTAACACCTACCAATAAACCCTCCCACAAAATCCCTTTCAAATAAATTACTATGACTATAATAATATATGACTATAAATAAATCATTTGTTTATAGACCCACGAATGCTGCGGCGGCGTTCCGGACGATTCAGATCCTGCAAGGAGCCTTCAGGATAATGGGTTACTTGCACCTCACCAACTACTTGTGGCCACATCAAGCCAAAGTGCATGGTACGTGATATCATTTTACGTTTTTTTTTTATCCGGAATCAAATTACGGTTACAGGTAGTCTACAATAAGTCCATATGTAAAACGTACACATAATTAATTTTATGAGTTTTTTTTTTGTCAAATAACACCTTATTACACTAAAGTATATCTGGTAATTATTTTGTAAAGTCCATTTTTAGGAAAACTTGTTGCTGTATGATGATGAAATAACAAACCATATTATTGCCAACTAGATGTCCCCTGCGGTTTCACCCGCATTTTTCGGTATATAGCCTATAGCATTTCTCGATAAATGGGCTATCTAGCACTGAAAGAATTTTTCAAATCGGACCAGTAGTTCCAGAGATTACCCCCTACATACAAACTTACAAACTTACAAATTTTACCTCTTTATAATATTAGTATAGATTATTGGTAGTGTAGGTTGTTTTAAGATCGTGACGCCACGTGACATCGTTCTCAAACGTCACAAATCAGGCGTAGCCCACGTGCGCGTCGGTCTAACTTAGTTCCCGCTTTTGTCCCTCATTTAATAACCTTAATACTTATTAAATACTAATTTAATTTATGTTTGCAGATAACCAAAGTTACGACTTTATCGTGGTTGGTGCGGGAACAGCAGGCAGTCTCATTGCTAACAGGTTGTCAGAAATTGAGCATATCAACGTGTTGCTCATTGAGGCTGGTGGCGATCCGCCTTTTGAATCTGACGTAAGTACTTTTTTAAATTGTTGACTGCGATTCCACCTGATGGTAAGCAGTGATGCAATTGTAGATGGTGAGGCGCATTAGTTTATTCAAAGGCACTCTAACTACCTGATCTTCCTAACTACCTTAAGTACCGGCTTCCTGATCTAGAAGATGCTCACTAATCTTGTGAAGAATTGTCTCTCTCTAATGATGTATAGTGGTTAGAAACTAAACTATAATTTTACATCGGTTCTAAGACAAACGTGTACCGTGGATGCAGTATATGATTTGGACCTCCCCTACAACTGCTTACATGTGTTTTCTGTAAGTTTCTTACGCACACAAATAATCCAGAAATCTATTTTGTATCGCTGGCTGGTAAAGATGCTCAATATTTACCCCTTATTCTGCCTTGTTGTCTTAATTCTGTTGTGTTTTTCTAAATTTAATATTTTATTTTAGCTCCCTGGTTTACCCCTCCTGATGAAAAGATCTGGCTACGACTGGAATTACACTGCAGAATACGACGGCTACAAGGATACTTGCCACCTCCAGACCTACTACGAATTCACTCTTGGAAAAATGCTTGGTGGAACCAGTTCCCTTAACTACATGATCTATCATAAGGGCCAGCCTAGTGACTTCGATTCATGGGCTGAAGTAGCTAAAGATGAATCGTGGAAGTGGCAAAATGTTCTACCATATTTTCTAAAGACCGGAAGGCTAGAAGATCCACAACTACTCGCTACATCTGACAAAAAATTCTATGGAACTGATGGCAATATCGGAATCACAAGAGATCACCGCCCAGAAATTAACAAATTCTTGGATGCCTATCGCGAACTTGGAAACGACATAGTCTTAGATTTCAACGAACATCATCCTTTAGGTTATTCCGCACAGGCTGTCACTATATCTGGAAAATCTCGACAGAGCTCGGCATACGGATTCTTGTCTTCAGTTAAAGATCGTCACAATCTCCATGTCCTGAAAAATACTCTCGTTACTAAAATCCTTTTCGATGACAATAACAGAGCTATAGGAGTTGAAATTCTTACAGAAGACGGTAAAAAAATGAATCTGAAAGCGAAAAAAGAAGTTATAGTATCAGCTGGAACATTCAACACGCCAAAACTTCTCATGCTGTCTGGCGTGGGACCCGAAGAGCATTTGAAGAGTAAAAACATTGAAGTCATATCGAATTTGCCTGTTGGAGAAAATCTGCAAGAGCACGTATGCGTTGTCTTGATTCATAATTTGGATAAATTAACTGAACCTTTTCCACAACCAAGTCCATATGAGTTACCTGGATCATCTTTCACTGGTTTTGTTGCACTTAACAAATCTTCCAACTACCCTGACTACCAAGTGATAACCTACTTAGGTTCAGCAGAAGTAATGTTGTTCTACTGTACATTTGCTTTTAGATTCAGTAACGAAATATGCGACAATATGTATAAACAGGGAGTCGATAGACTTCAGGCGTTCAATGAAATTCTCAATATTCGACCGAAATCAAGAGGCAAGGTGTTGCTGAAAAGTACGAATCCGGAAGATCCTCCTGAGGTCTACAACGGCTTTTTCACAAACAAGGAAGATGTTGAAGATCTAATTGATTACATTTTAGATTTCAATCCAGTGATGAACACGACGTATTACAGAGAAGTAGAAGGGACTATGTCGGACGCTGATCCAGCTTGTGGTCAGTTTGGAGAAGGAACTCGGGAATACTGGCGTTGCTATGTCATGTGTGTATCTTCTGGACTCAGTCACATGACGAGTACGTGTCCCATGGGTACTGTAGTAGATGGCCGATTACGAGTAAATGGTGTAACACACTTGCGTATAGCTGATGCCAGTGTAATGCCGACCATCACAGCGGGTAACCCTGTAGGTTCTATTCTTATGATTGGAGAAAAGGCAGCCGACATGATCAAGGCGGATCATAATTTGATCTAGATCTATCGATTACCGATGTCAATGCGATTTTTTTTTAGTTTTAATGTTGATGTTTATTATTAAACTGTAAGATTATTTCCTAATAAAGCAACCTTGTTATTTTATCTTACTTTATTTATCTCTATCCTTTTTATTTATCTCAAAGGAAATTGGAACAGTTTAGATTGAGATAAAATTTACACAAACTCTGGTCAAATTAAAATATTCCACCCATTATTTGAATGCTGCTTAGTCGGATACCAAAGGATCAACGTGGAACATTTCCTATTAAAGCCCAACATACGAACCGATTGCCAATTACGATAGTTCAAATGAGAATGTTATCACGTCATCAATAACTATTCCACACAAACGCTCTCAAGTGAACATTTCGAATTTTAGAATTTTGGCACAAGTGTAATGGCGTTTGTTTGAATGTAGTTTTAAGAGTACCTCCTGTTACAACAGATGGTTTGTATAACTGTCTGGTTCGGGATTGTTCGAAAAAGATACTTTAGCACTGGAACGTTTAAAAAAAAACGGTCTAGGGTTAATGTACCTTTTTCTTTTTCGAAGGGTAAAAAATAAGGTTTAATAAAGTGATATTCTATGGCAATGTAGTCGTAGTAAATATTCAGCAACAGCTGTTTTGCAAGAGAATCAAGGTTACCGACATAGTCAGAAGAATGTAGGCAGCGGACATTGCTCATAGAGCTGATGGTCGATGGAGCCGATAGGTTCTGGAGTAGGTGCCATGTATCGGAAGATGCAGCATTGAAGGATCGGGTGCGGTCACGGGAAGCCTGTGGAATCGAGACAGAGGAGGAGAAGACCTAAAGCTAATGGTCGTCTGGGCTATTGAGGAAATCAATTTATTGAGATTTCGTGTTTTTGTATCTCACTGTTATATTTTAAAATTATAAAATCAATTGATTATTACTACTGCTCGCATATAAGTTTACTGTGGCCTTTTGTAGATGACTTTCACATCCGAACTAATTTAATATTCATAAACCAGCCAGTTAATCAATTAAACAAACTTCAAAAGACCATCCGTAACGAGGCCTAATTTCTCATCGAAACAACCTCTGGATTTTCATCTAATATTGTTTTAAAAGTAACGACCCGAGTAAAAGGATTTACTTAAACTTTGTTTTTATCCCCCTTAAGAAGCATACTCAAAGGCAACCAGTTTTTTTTGTCTTGAGTTTTTTTAAATTTGCATTAAACTAATGCGCTTCACCATCTACGTTTACGTCACTGCTTAACATCAGGTGGAATCGCCGTCAAGAACTAGATTACATCATTAAACGTCAGCAATCTACAGGTCAGAATCAAATTGTATGTTTATTGAAATATGATTATTGGACGTAATACGTATTTATTTACAGAATTATATCTTTAAAATCATGCCTCATACTAGGAACTACTCCAGCATCGTGGTTGCTATCACAAACCTGTGAAGTCGAATACAAGACACCCAGACCCGGGTGACCGGACATTTATTTATGTATTGGTTTATCCTTACAATGGAACGCCTTGTGGCAATTACACTTATGGAGCACAAGTCACGGCTGAATCTGCTACTTTCCAACAGCCTCCTTACAGCATATGCACGATGGACTGATGGGGTGGTAGTGGCTCTCCTCCAGGATTCCGTATCGCACACATTTTGAAATACTGAAGCTCTTTCGATGAATTTTTCTGATTTAAATTGAATAACATCTATCAGTAGGCCATACAATATATGATCCGTGCGGGTATCGGACCCACGAGACGCAGTGTAGCAGCCAATCACTCAACAACTCAACCAACTGTGCCGTAAAATATTATATTCAGTGACTTTTCATGAAATATCCATTCAATGGAATAAACCACCAATCATATTTGAACTAACATGTAATTTGACTTTGACTTGCGTCATAAAATAGGAGTGGGTTTTTAGTCAGTAGAAGTCTGACACGCTCTCTTGCTCCGCCATAGAGCAGGAGAAGTCATTAGATGATGTCGTATTTAAAATAAGAATTATAAGTAACTATTATATTTTTAGAGTTGGCTAATACAGGAAATCCTTATCATATACATATATTTTCTCTCTGGTAGGCAGCCGCTCCTCGTAAAATACTGGTATTCAGCTAAAATCCGGTTTGACTTGAAGCCTACCCGAATATGATTGGGATAAGGCTAGGTAGATGATGATGATAACATATTTCCTGCAGATAAAATTTTCTTTTCTTGCACTCTGCAGCAAACTCAAATACACTGATAATAAAGTTTCTTTAAGACGCTTTCAGCATAAAGTTTTCTGTTTCTCCTTGCAACCATTATCAAAACACCAATATAAATTCCGGAAAGATACGAGGGCAGTCCGTGTGCATACTAACTAGAGGTTAAGAGGCCATCTGATCCGTATGTACTGTTTTTACATAGTGCCGGATTAAGCCAGCGCGAGTTCTGTAGCAAATTCTACTAAGGATCCTGCTAAAGTTAAAACGTATTAAAATTCGTCCACTTTATTTTTCTTTCAGACCGCAGGACCTTTGGGTAGCGATAGTTCTTAAGTTGTGTTTATGTATAGTCCGGAACTGTTTAGATATCATATGATTTAGTTATAGGAGGTGTCCTGAATTGTTTTTGTATGTCCGACCGGGTCCCCCTTCGATGTGCGGAGCCCATAGCATTTGTTACTCTTAATACGTGGCTAATCTGCCAGTACTTGTACATCATAAGGCCCCTTTTACACACACGTTTTTCACCGTAATGTAAGGGCATAGTACTTTGTTTACGCACTTTTTTTTGTTACGGGAACTCAGCCGCTGTTTACGCACCTTTTTTATCAACAAACTTCTACAGTTATGCATAAAACACTGACGACCTTATCAACACGGCGAATCATCAATTCAATAGTTTTTTTATCAACAACTGTCTACAGTGCATGAAACACTGACGACTGGATCAACACAGTGAATCAATAGTATTATTATTTATTTATTTTATTTATTTATCTTTCTTACAAAAAGGGGTAAGTAACATTATAAACTAAGCCCCACAAAACCGTTACAATGGTTTGACTGGGTCAATGAGTCTCTGAACATTCAGTAGTATATACGTCAAAAAACATGTGTGTAGAAGCGGCTTAAGAACGGTATAATGAAGGATATTCTGTAGTAAAAAGTGCTTCGATTTTCGAAGGGAATAAAAAATTATGTGTATTGAAAATTTGATACGTTTTTAAAATGCAATATGTCACGGACTCGTAGTAATTTCGCGTTTCGTAAAAAGGATGTTTTTTTAGGTAGCTCGTTCGACGAACAATATTATTTTAAGACTTAATTAAAACTTAAATAAAGTATTCATCTCACTACTACACAGATGAGTTTCATTCTACTTCAATCTGCATACTTCCTCATCTTTTGTTTGTTCCCGAGTTTTCTCTTTACTTTTAAAATATCCCATTCAAACAAAATGTAACGTTAACGCCGCAGGCTTCCCTAAGGAATGGGAGCTTTTGTTTGTACATAGCTAGTTAATGAGAAGGAAATTATACAAATGTACACAGTTTGTGGACTCAGCTGCAGTCGAAGAGAACATTTACTTAATGATCCAACGTTGGTACAACACTAGTTTTTGGCTGTCAGTCTACTGGTGCAAAGTAGTGTGGAACTAGGACAACTTTTAAATAAAGTGCCTCAGATTTTCGTCTCCTTTACTTTAGTGGGAATTGTAGCAGCTGAGCGAAGATGACCTGTTTTTTGGGGGAAGGTATATTATGAGTATGTAGATTTATGCTTTTTTGGATTGCGAAGATCGGAGATGAGGAAAACGCTTATGAGTAATTAAACTGTAGGATTTATTTTAAACTCCATTTAGAATTTGAATTTAAACAACGTATTATTTTTATAACGATATGTATTTTTGAATGCTGTAAATCATTGTAAATAATTAATTTAATGACCTGATAATTTTATTAAATTTTTTCCTCCTTCTTTTTTTGTTCCTTTTTTACATACATTAGCAAATAAAATGATTATGTTTATTTTTCCTTATTTATAATAATTGCCATAAGTTCTCTTAAAAGAAAAATTTATGAAAGAGGTTGTACAGTATATGGTTTTGTTGCGCAGGGTACGCCAATATTTGTTTTTGCTCCATAGTTATCATCTGATATTTTGCTTATAGCACCTTTATGCTCTTTCATCACGCCTTCGTACCAGTGTCGCTGCCACTAGTATATATAGCTACACAGTGCTCCCTCGCTGTGTTTCAATGGACAAGCAGTCTTATCAAGTATGCTATGTTAGCTTAGTTTGTTGGATATGGTTCAATCGCAGCTAATAGTATTTCAGGAGGTGATAGAGAAGCGCCATGGTGACCATAGATCCTTGTCAACGTCAGGCAGTAGATAAGTGATTACGCTGTCCAGGGAAGACCTGTCATGGCCAGTTCAGAAGGCTTTTTTTTCGAATTCAAGCAGGGAAAAAACGTATGGGCATCACCATTGTGCCGATCGCCTGGAGAATACAGTAGAGCATATGGTGGAAGTCTGCCTCGCTTGGGCAGTGCACGGTCATTTCCTCGTGAAAGCGATCAGTGGCGGTGATTCTTCACGTCCGGATCTGATTCAGGCCATGGGCCAGAGCAAAAAAGATTGGGGAGAGGTCGTTACACTAGCAAGAAACTCCACTCTATTGCTGTACGCGAAGTGAATTATAGTGAATATGTTTCCTAAAGTTCAAAGGCTGCAAACAGACGTGAAAATGATGAGGACTATTTTAATCATGGAAATGAAGTCTTGTGGATATTATTTATCAGTACGACCATTTCTATCAAAGGGAAGACATACAGGTGCTGCCATGCCGCAACGAACCTGTCTGCGGAGTTCTTATCACTTTTTACAAATCTTCTCGAGATTGAGATGGCGTATCAGACTTTTACGAGCTTATAATAATAATGTTCGTGTTATTTTCAAGTACCCTTTCCTAAAAAGACAAAATTTACAAAATAATTTTAAACAATAATAAACTAACACATATAAGAACTTTATTCAACTTAGCATACGAGTTCGGTGGTGTTTCCTTGTCCTCGGAAACGTCAATCCTCCTCCTCCTCCTCGAGTCGTATTCCATATTTCAGAGGGAAACTTCAATATAGGACACCTTTCAGTCAGAAGCCCTCTCAAAACGGTCAGGAGCTAATCAGTTGGAACTCGTACCACGAATGACTCACCGTATCCCTTCAGTTGCCCTTTACGTTCCAGGGCCACGGTAACTTTTTTTACCATCCCGCCTCGTAACCTATATTCCTTCGTGAGCTATACAAAAAATAAAAGTAGTTTCTATAATCTTCATTCAAGAAACCCTGTACCAAAGATATGCGAATAAAACAGCCCCTTTTAACACCATAAAGAAAAAGGGTGAAATTTAATAAAAACCGTATCAACGGTACCTATTGTAGCAAATCGTAAATAATTTTGACAGATGTTGCCAACATAAAGCTAAAGGTAGGATTATATGAACGCCAATAAGGAGTATATACCTTTTCTCGTTTACTGAAATCGAAATCACTTTCTTCATGTGTGTTTATGATTTTCATTTCTTTGGCAACATAGGAGGGTGAAATATCTACGGAAAAAATAGTCAGTTCACTTTATCAACTACCTACCTGTATTACATTGGGTTAAAAAAATATAGGTACAATAGAGAGAAAGCAAGAAAATATACTTTTTTGGCGACAGATATAAATGACATGAAAAATTTAAAGACATAAATATAATTCGGTGTGCCTCAGGGCATAAATGTAAATTAATGTACCTATTTGGTATTATGTTGGCTGGTCTACACTATCCACTAATGCCTATTAATTATGTATTATGTCAATATGTATTAGTATTATGTAATAGTTCGATGACATTACATTATTGACATATTGGTATGTCTGTGGGCTAAGCACATTGCTTTTAGAACAAGTCGATGGAGCCGAAAGAATACGTTCGGATCAAATTTTAACATGTGACATTTCGTTGGAGTAGGTATGGGTTTTTTTTATAAGTTTTATTTTAAAGTTTTGAAATGTTTAGGTTAACCGGGTATAGCGGGAATGCGGGATACTTCCTGATTATTTCCATGTAAATGAACAATATTCTTCAAGAAAAAAATGATGATTTTAGAGTTATTGTATCCAAAGGGAAAAAATAGGACCCCACTATCCGTCTGTCTGTCAACAGGCTGTATCTGATGGACGGTATGAAAACCTTCGTCTGACTTGCACCTGGCCAATTTTTTAAGAATTGCCTATGACTTTCTTGGAGCTGATTTATATGGGTAAAAAAAAACAACAGTTTTAGAAATTTTACCACCGACAATAGTAATAAGTCAATACACAAAAACTTTCTTTATTTCAGAGAGACAAGAGAGAAACGAATTAACCATTTTATGGTTAATTCGTTTCTCTCTTGTGTTTCTATGTTTTCATTGAAGAATAACTCAACATAACTGAAATATGACTTTATTTGTTGCCATCAAGAAGAAAAACCTAACTGAAATATGATTTGTTTTGTCGACAAACAACCAGAATATTACCTCTATTGAATAGCGAAAGATTCTAACAGATACATAGTAGTATATTCTAAATTGAACAAACAGCGATCTTCTGTGACATTCTCAAGTTTGAAGCAAACACTGTTTGTCTTCAAACACGACGTGATTTTGTAAAATACGGGCACATTGTTAGACAAAATGACAATTCCAGTCTCTTTATTATGTTCAACGTTTTTTCTCTAAAGAAGTACAAACCATTTAGAACAAGGATTCGTACACAAAAAAATCATTTTCTGCTTTGACAATATTAGAAAGAAAGAGATTTATTTATGATTTGCATAGGATGAGCAACACAATAAAATAAATTACCCAAAAAAAAGTTAAATTAATTGAACTTGATTATGGATGCAAAAACCAAATTTAAAAAAAAGCTGGTTTGTTGAGGCCAAACTTGAGGACTTCTTACCATAAGTTGCGATATTTATATAATAACTAGCTTTTACCCGCGGCTTCGCTCCCGTCAAATGACTACCCTACATATCCTACGCTACCCTACCCTACCTTCCCTACCTACCCTACACTACCCTACCTACCCTACACTACACTACCCTACACTACACTACACTACCCTACACTACCCTATACTACCCTACACTACCCTACCTACCCTACACTACACTACCCTACACTACACTACACTACCCTACACTACCCTATACTACCCTACACTACCCTACACTACCCTACACTACCCTACACTACCCTATACTACCCTACACTACCCTACCTACCCTACTTTACCTAACTTTTTTTTTTTTAATTTTTCTCTCCGTAAGAACCATCATTGAACTTCAAGAAACATTAAAAAAAAAACAGCCAAATCGGTCAAGCCGTTTTCATGTTATGTCGTGACAACGGAAAACGGGTTTCATTTTTATATACATATATAGATAGATGTAGCGTTGATATCTAGAGTACTTATCTAGCAGCCACAGCTAACAATAGTTAAGATTGTTTTTTAATCTCTGAGACTAAAATGACATTATGATGGTTGTCACACCTGTTACACACAAAAGAACTGGCATCATTATTATTGTATGTTTGACATTTGCCTGTGTCAATTTAGTCTCAGGGTTAAAAAACTGACTTTTATATAACTGGCCAACCGACCTATTTCAAGATGTAATAAGTAAATGGCACAAGGCATTTTTATGAAGTAATAGAATAAGTAAGAAGAATAAACGAACACACAAAAACCAAGTTATCAGACTAATTCAAATTTTGAAAAGGGAAAATGATGAGAATTTTTAATAATTAGATTATGTCAGCAATTTAGGTTATTTGCTTATTATCTAAACAGTTGCAGTATTCAGTACCGAATGTCATGCATCGAGCGAGAGCATGTTTTTATTTTTGTAAAAACAGGCAGGTGTTTTTGGCACAATGGCATTATTACAAATGATTGGAATTGGAAACTTAGGGTCAGCATACACCGAGACGCGACGCGACGTGACGCTGCATGGACATTTTAATAGAGTGACTCAAAATAGAACTTTAATTACTACACGAAACGATACACATTTCATTGTGAGAATATTTAGAATAATAATAAGCGTCACGAGGCGCAGCGTTGCTTCATGCAGCGCTGCGCCTCGTGACGCCGCGCGGTGTCTCGCTGCGCAGCGGAACATTTTTACATTCACGACGTTGTGTTGCCAACGATTTTACTATGCGCTTCGCAACGTTGCGACGGGTCTCGCGGCGGCGCGCGCGGTGCGAAATCACCCGGCCTCTTCTTGCATCGTCGCGTGGCGTCGCGTCTCGGTGTGAACTGACCCTTACGCGTGTAATACGTCTCGTAGACCGGGTTCAATACGCTGTGCTGTTTAGGCTGCCTGGCGTGTTTTGAAACATCTATGAAGGTATGTTCATGGCTTTAGTCAAAAATAGTAAGTAAACTTTATCATTTTGATTTCATATGCCTGGTGGGGGCTACTTGGCGGCTAGCCAGATACAATGAATAAATTATGGCGAGTCTTAGCCACCGCAATGTTCCACACAGGTGCGAATTTCACCACTGCACTTTTGTACTACCAGGATTTCAAGAAAGTGTGTTGAAAACAATATTATCAACGCCTAAGTAGCCTATAAATAATTCTTCCATCTCCAAAGATACTTCTTAGCAACAAATATTTTCCATGGAAGTCATTTATTTTCGTCAGTCGTATACCATTTTGTTCCCACGAGAGTATTGAGTCACAATACAGGAAGACGATACCGCACCATTTGAAGCTTCAGAAAACAGGAAATGAGTATTTATTGTATTCCTTTCCCGAGACGTCTTATTTATACCTGTCGGCGTATCTGCAATCGGAACTTTGTCAGGACAAAGCAGCAGCTATACTTGTATTTGAATTTGGAATTCAAAATTATTACAAAATTTTGTAACAACCAACTTTATGTTTTAGGCGATAAAGTTCAAATTTATTTAAAACTCTTTACTAGTACTTTTTAGACCCGGTACAGAAAGCTCTACCTTAACATACCTGACCCGATGAACTTGAGTAATCGGTAGCAATATAGTGAAATTTCTCCGAATTTTAAATTCAATTGTACTGAGTAACTACCCAGATAAATACTGTAGCACATTTCGATGATTGAAATGGGAATATTTTGAGCACTGTTGATTGATTCAAAACAAACGAGCAACGATATCGGGAATTGCATCAAACAGCTGTAATTTCGCCGATCGGTTTTCAGCTCACTCAATAATCTCATTCGGGTAATGCGAGTCAGAATCATTGTAGAGTAGTTATCTGTTTCACAGACAGAGGCGATATTTTTGCCACCAAATGTTACTGCGAATTATGAAAAAATTGCGTTCTTGGAAGATATTTTATTTATTGACGAAAATCCTGTCTGTATTGGTTAATGTTAACTGGCCTTGCTGGTCTTAGTGATTAGTGACCCTGGCTACTATGCCAGAGGTCGTGGGTTCGATTGCCACCTAGGACAAATGTTTGTGTGTTGTAATTTATACCCATAATACAAGCTCTGCTTAGCTTGGGACTAGATGGCGTTGTGTGAAAAGTTGTGGGATTTGTTAATGGTTTTTTTTTTTTCGTTTACTAAACTGTTCTGCCTATCAAAGGGTTATACTGTGCTGGACTCAGTTTAAAAATAAAACTGTACTCTGTGGCTAAGCTAAGTACATTTAATCTAAGCTAAGTACATTTTGTAAAATTCGCAATATATTTGATCTACTGAATCGTCCGTTTCTAAACTCAATTTTGGTCTATTATTATGGATAACTACTGTCATGTTATTTCAATAGGACGATGCCACACGTCACACACCCACTAAAACAATAAATTTATTGCAAACCAAACTCGATCGCATAATTTCATGAAAATCAGCTGTTAAATGGCTGGCTCGATCATGTGATTTAACATCGAATTATTGTTTGTGCGATTATGTTTAAGATAGTCTGGGTATATAAAGCTAATAGAATCGATTGAAGCATTAAAACTTAAAATCCGTTACGAGATTAACGAAGTAGACCTGCCATTTCACCAAAAAGTTTAGCATTATCGGCCTTATAATGTTCCCAATGCTGGGACTCAGGCCTCCTCTCTAGGAGAGGGAATTGAAAATTTTGTTGAACTAATCGCCATGATCTATAAGCGTGATCGTGGTTAAGTCATTGGTCTGAATTTTTTTTTTTAATTTTGACAATTACGTCAAACATAACTCTTTTTAATAAACTTACTTAAATCATTGTCACCTTAAGTTTGTCTTGTTTTGTTTAAAAAACAAAGCTCTTATTGAAAATTCCTGTATTACAGTATATGTCAATGTCTACCTTAATGTATAGATAATTGAGCTAACCAACAAAAATAGTTTTATGGTCAAATAACAATTGTGTTTAAAGAAATACAAAATTAAATATTCTCATAGAAGACAAAAGTCACTTACATGAGAAACATGGTACAGTGCTCATTGTTTAAATTTTAGTCGTTTATTTTTTTTATAATGCATTCAACAATATCTAGCTAATACTTCAGTATTCAGTACTAGAGTTTTATTCTTCTTTGCAACTTAGGGCCATGTGCACCGACATAAGTTTAAGATAACCATCTGATTAACGTCAATAACCGACGATAAGGAACAGGAAATCTTGCTAAAACAGCCGTTTTAATATTAAAACAGTCGATTTGGTGTCGGTGAACATCGCCCTTAGCCTTGTAAATAGCTTGTGCATTTCCGTGCTTTATCTCCGTATTTCCGATGATATCAGCAAATACCCAATTCCAGACCACGTTTACTGCGTTATTGGTTTCACAAAGCTTTGGCGCGTTTGAACTCTTGTGCCTCAACGTGGAACGGGATATTTTCCTTTCCAAAATAAGAATTGTGCTACTTAATGTGAGAATTTGGTTCTTATTTACAGGCCTTTTTATAATTGTAACAAAAATGTAACCTTTTGACACGTGATGTGATACAATCCAAGTTAAATTTTGCAAAAAAATAATGAATTTACCTCTTTAATTTGAAATTTTCGTAAAAATCCGTACTTTCCAGAACAAATTTAAAAACAAATGAGACTTTGTGTAGATTTTCTGCAGGTAAAATTAATTTCCAACAGTGTCAAATACCATTGCCTTATCAGTAAAAGGGTAAGAACCACTTACTGATCTAGTGTTAGTCATAGGAGTAAACTGAGCGCTTGAATTTTTAAATTGATGTGCAACAGATACCTAATACCTACTTTCATCGTAGGTAGTTATTGCCTACGAAGTCTTGGGATTTTGTGGAATTAGCTGAAGCAGTTTTGCGGGTGAGGGACATAGTAGTTTGAAACAAATTTTAAAACAGGCATCCTTAAAGGAACAGTATCCCTTGAAGGATTTAAAAACCAGGGTGGTGGTTAAGCGGTTCTACTAGTGACCGCTCGCGTTCATACGCAGCTTCCAGCGACCGACAGGTTATTTCTAGACAAACCGTAGATTATGATTACTAGAAAACAATGCTCTGTCTGCTCCACGTTAGGGTCGGAGGGGGGGGGGGAGCAGTAATTACCACACAATAATATTATCAAGATTGACAAATATTAATCGTCTCGACTCAGCAGTTTAGTTGCTATGGCAGAACATAAGCAAGTACAGGAAACGTACAAACGTGAACATTGAACAGCTTTAATCTTAACATTTTTTTCATAAACCTAGGTCACGTACACACGGTGGCGGAGATTGGGTAGCAGGTCATAAATGTGTGCGTAAACGCTACCGCGTGAAACACAACAGGTATTATCGTTGTGTGCTACAAAGTAACTCGTCGTTTCTACACTCACACTCTTGCAAAAAGCAATTAGTAGCCGTACACAACTATGAAAGTACCTACAGCAAAAATTGGCTACTACTGTTATCGGCCCCATGGCGCAATGCGTATGATACGTGACTGACGAGTAAGAGGTCCTAAGTTCGATTCCAATCGTCTGGTGTAACAGAAAGTTTGCTTGTTTTTATTTTCTATTTGACCCTTTTTTTAATAGTAATGTTATAGTTACTCTCATAATAATTAAAATATTTTGAAAATATTGTGACAAAGAAAACTGCGATAACGATCCAACTATGTTTATTACAACTTATTAATTACATACATTAAACGGAATGGTCACAATTAACGAATCTGTTCATGATTATCCTTAATACAATATATAAAGTGAAAATATTCTAAGTCAGACAAGGATGGACGTCACTTTTTTTTAAGTTTTTTATTATATATTAGTGACATAAATCAACATGTTATCAAGAATGAATTATGATAGATATCGCAACTCTTGATCTCAATAACAATAACATCATGTCACATAATACAACAACAGTATAATTACCTACAGCTTACTTCTTAGTCTTTTTTTTTACTTATCAAAGTTATCAATTAACATGTTTTAAAAAATGAACTATGATAGGTATCGTAACTCTTGATGTCCAAGTAACCTTGACTGGTATTGCGACCCCCTACCTCAACTAACTCACCGGGACCCATCGATGACATCCAGCCCCAATAACCTAACGTAATGCGACCACTAGACCTGCATGGGAGAATATTTTTGTGATGGTAACGTTCTCCATTTTTTCTCCATAATATTTTACGCCCATCCTTATCTGACTTAAAACACTTTTCATCACTAAATATAACTATGTTATTGCACCAATCAAAATCTATAAATTTTCTTGCAAACCGCATCCTTTCTTCCTTATGCAACGCCGTCAGTAAAATATTTTTCGCGGGCTTGCGACATTTTTGGTGCTCGTAAGTGGCGTCGAACAATTGTCATAGACACGTCGTGCATAATTGCAGTGTTTCTTGTTGTAGCAAAGCCGTCAGCGCTATACGTAGCAACAATATTTCGATGGAGTGGGTTGGCATCCGTATATGCAATTGTTTTTGGACCCGGACGTTTGGCATCGATTGTCCCTTCAGCTGCATATCTATGCACCCAAAACTGCACAGTTTTCCTCTGTAAACAATCACAAAATTACGTTAAAACCTAACAAATATCAACAATGTTAAATTATTTTGCATTACCTATATTAATTACTCAGATACCCGCGAAACGAGACACAATACTAAAACAATAACAGCGCGGTCTTATAGGACCGGTTGGGGATTCAAACGTTAAGTTTGGATTTGTTACTTACCGGTAGCATTAATCTCTTCGAAATTTCACTTATGGATACATTTTGTTTATGTAATACTATTATCTCAGCCCTCAAAAGTGTAAACAAAATAATGAGACATGTTGTTTATTATTTGTAAAAAGTATCACTTTCCACAACGATTAATTATTTTTTGTCTCGGAGTAAGTTGTAGAACACACGATCGTGATAGGCAAAAGCGTTATGCCAGGTTAACTTATTATCCGACTCATTTCTTAGTAAATAACTAATGAAGTGGCTACCCACTTCATTAGTTATTTACTAGATGATAATATTCATACACTTAGTTTTTAATTACTCAGATACCCGCGAAACGAGACACGATAGTATAGCAATAACAGCGCGGTCTCATAGGACCGGTTGGGGATTCAAACGCTAAAGCAAATATTCTAAGTTTTAGTTTTATTAAACTTCGTTATCATTATACTACAATAAAGTAGAAAAAAAATGTTTTGTCAATGGCAAGGATCGAACTCGATACACCTTTAACGGCAAGCAAGCACTTAATAATCAGTGCTAAATTACCATCTAATGAATGAAGCGAATTTGTTTATCTGATTCGTAGCAAACACATATACAAATATGTGTGTGTGTATATCGAGTAGTAAACGAGTTTTATTTTGTTTACGAGTTGAGCTGGAGACATAATATTACTTGAATAGGTGAATTGGTTGGTGGTATGGTTTTACTTTATTTTTTATTTATACCCACAGCTACTTGATTATTGTGAACATTATTACTGATTACCTACCCATATCATAAAAATATACTTTCCAAAGATTAAGTGTAAGTGTTTGATGTTATTTTAAATAACTATAATAATTTCATAAGTGAATGTTTGCGAAAATAAAAAAAAAGTTGACAATGAAAGTATTGTCAACTAACAATAATTATAATAATAACGTATCTATTATTATATTACGTAAATAATATATGTATTATATATATATTATAAAATTATTTATATTACAAGTTATATACAAAAATTTTGTTAATTAATTTCGTAAATATACATAGTTTATAAATGTATAAAATTACAAAATTATATTTATCAGACGATAGGAATCGAACTTGGGACCTCTTACTCGTCAGACATGTATCGTACGCATTGCGCCACGACGCCGTTAACAACAGGGGCCAATTTCGTCTACTGTTTTGGAGATGAATAAAATACTTCTTCGATAGAATTTAGGCGTATAATCATGAGAATATAGTTTTTACAAAATTGCGTGTGCGTTTCGTTTACCGGTATAATGGCGGAATGACAGTGGCAGCGCGCGCGTAAGAAAACGGAACTAAGCCCCGCACTTCCCCTCTGGGCCGTCCAATCGTAGCGGCTTGCTGGGATGACGATGCGCAGACGAGTTAATTTGTAGCACACAACGATAATACCTGTTGTGTTTCACGCGCTTGCGTTTGACACACACATTTATCACATTAGTGTGGGGGTGCTACGCGAATTAAGTAAGAGAGTGTACAATGGTGTCGTTTTATCTACAGAAGCCGTTCTGTGAGTAAGCAATTTAATCCAGTCGGTGAAACCCTGCACTCTTTACGACAATTAGGCTACATCTTTTCCATGTTGATAAGCCTTAATCGTATTATGGTAGTAAACATTTTACATAAAACATCAATAGTAGTCGTCTGATTATATTTGAATTCTAAAATAATTGATGTTGGAATGTAGGTGAAATACGAATAAGTCACGACTTTAATTTGACGCGACATCATAAAGCGTTAGCCTTGAGGAATCAGCTATAGTTTCTTCCGTAAAAAAAACAATAAACAGAAAATAAAAAGTGCTAATTTTAACATATAATAGTAGATTATGTGACTAGGGAGTAAAGCAGTGTCTTTAAGGCGAGGGCGGCATGTTGAATTCCGAACAAAACGAAGGTTGCTAAGTTTTAATCCCGAACGTCAGTGAGGGATTTATATAATTAACTCCCGAGCATTGCGAGGGAGTTAATAGAGAAACCTGAGTGAAGTGAGGAATTAAAGCCGCCCAAGACAAAGACAGCTTTACTCCCGTGTTGGATACTCTACTTTTTACACCATGTGTGAGATAATTACAAGTCTACTGCGATTAATTAACTAGGTACTATATATCGTATAAAACAAATTATAAAGAAATTAAAAAATATGCAACATTATTTACACGTTAATCTCAACTCCAAATTAGAAGCAAACAAAATTCAATACTTCAATATTACTCTATAACTTTACTCTTTTTTAGAACCTCCTTAACCTTTTCCTCAGTATGTAACCACATTTATTATTCTTTTTTTTTTGTTAGTGGCCAGTTTCATTTTAGAATAAATTTGTTTGATGCACGTATATTTTAAATGACTGAAGGCGTATTTGACGTTCTAAATTAAAAAAAAAAACCATTATGCCCTAGGGATCGGCCATACTGTATTATCTCCCTAGGTGATAACGAGTTGCTTTAAGTGCAGGTTACAAGACACATAATAGGGTCATTATCGAGCAGGTGGTGTAAAAATACATTTATAAAATGAAAATAGATTACTTCTGCTTTATTTGTCTCTGGTCTCATCATCTAGGTTCGGGTCTTCTTGCAATTCCGAGCCAGGACAATTTGTCCTCGATTGTTGATTTTGGCAATTGGCGTTCTTGAAGTCCCTCTCGATGAACACTGTACAGACCTGATACTTATTGTATTTTAACTATTAAGACGCCCACGCAAAAATGTTATTAGTTCAAAACATTTTTGCGTTGTACCTTACGGCCTATTTCCACTTCTAGAGAGCAGGCTTCAATCCAAGCAGAGGGAGCAATATAAGGTTGATTATAACCTAAATAACTGTCCCATAACTGAACAAAGCTCTTTCCCAGACCATTACAATATTCGTCATATTTGGCCAATCTACCAGGAACAACTCCAAATCATGATTCACGCGGGCGTTTCTTCTATTGAGGTAGGTATCACACAATACCTCTTTATGGACCAATTGTACCTGTATCATCTCATTAATGGAAAGTATTCTTATAATATATATTTAGTATTTAGTATAAAGTATTAAGTGTATTTGGGGGAGGCCTATGTCCAGCAGTGGACGTCTTTCGGCTGAGATGATGATGATGATGATTAAGTGTATGTACACACTGTATAGGCAGTGCTTACATAAACTTTTGAATTACTTAAGGTCACAAAAAGTAAAAAAATAAACCATTTGCAAGTTCGAAAGCGTAGATATCTAAGGAGTAGAACATGCAAAAGCCTCCGAAGATAGAGACAAAGTCTTTTTACCCTAACTTCCAGCTGTTTTAGTCCAAATTTTAGTTATTTTAAGCAGGTAATCAAAACGAATTGAACTTAAGGTGGGAATTAAAGACCCATCATTTATTTCACCTCAAAGACGTCCTCTGCTGGATATAGGCCTCCCCCAAGCATCGCCACAACGACGAGTCCTGTGCGTCTCGCATCAATTGGAGTCCGGCAAACCTTACCAGGTCATCGGATTAAAGATCTTTATTCAAAGTTAATTATTGGGAAAGTATTGAAAGGTGCTGTTTTCCTACCTTTTTACCTTCACCTTTAGCCTTTTTTTGTAAAACAATAATAGGTATAGCTTACAAATGTAACCATTAATGTGAGTGCTGTCATTATAACGGCAATTTTGGTATTGTTTGTGGATCAATTGCTTCATTCCATTAAGTGTTGTGTAGGATACCTATAACTACAGCCCCTAAAAATAGTACCGTATAGACAATCATTCTAGTTAGGTAGTAATTAGTTCATAGATTAATCGATACTTTATTAAAGTATCACTTTCGTCATACAATCTCTTTACTTTTCTAAATATTAAAATTGTTGAAACTTTTACGGTTCGGACAAAGTTTTCGCCTATACCGCGGACATTGCACTGGAACAATTTGCCTGCTGCGGTCTGCCCGTCTAATTATATTTTTTTTTTCTTCAAGGCAAACAGTAACTGGTGCACTTCAACATCAACGATTGCATCACTGCTTTACTGCAGTTACCGTGAGGTAGAATCGCAGTCTAGTCTAGTTTATCTTCTTCTTCTTCTACCTGGCGTTAATCCCGGCCATTGCCAGGGTCCGCCTTCCGACTAAGTCTCCTCCACTTTGCCCGGTCGAAAACATCCTTCTCAGTAAGGCCATTGGCTCTCATGTCAGACTTGACGACGTCCAGCTAGCGCTTGCGGGGGCGACCACGGGACCTAGCCCCAAGGACAGCCATATCCATGCATCTCCGACCAACGTACTCCCTAGGGCGGCGCATGATGTGGCCATACCATCGCAGACGACACTCTTGCAGTTTTTCCCCCACGTCACGGACACCAAGACTACCTCGGATGTATGAATTGCGCATGCGATCGGATCGCGTTACGCCGCTCATCCACCTCAGCATCTTCATCTCCGTGAGGCGAAGCTCCTGGGTGTGTCTGCCCAGTGCTGGCCAACACTCGCCGCCGTAAAGAAGGACAGGCCGTATGATGCATTTATATATCTGCCCCTTGAGCTTCGGAGGCATTTTGCGGTCGCATACAACGCCCGTAACCTCGCGTCACTTCACCCAAGCCGCGCCTATGCGTGCTTGGACATCGTCGTCTACGTTGCCAGACTCGTGCAGCACGGATCCAAGTTACCTGAACTTATCGGACCTCTGAGTCTAGTCTAGTTTATATTATTTAAAAAACACGTGGAAGTAAAAGATTACTTTTAAATACATTAATATTATCTGTCTTATAACATGTTTCATATACTCGTAAAAAGTACTAAGTATTTACATCAACACTGATGTTTCCCAGGGTCTTGAATGAAAACGTAAACATTTCTCAGAGTTTATTAGTTAGTTTAGCAGGAAAAGTTAAATTTTCATTGAAATCTATGCAGTCATTCTCACGTAATGACGTCAATGACACAGCGACAGACACTAATTACTTGTAGACAGGTACCTATTGTATGTCATAAAATTAATTAATTACGTATTTGCTTTAATTATAGAAGAACTAGTTGAGCGGTGGTGAAACTTACATATGTACAATCCGGTCACATTAACTTGACGCATCTCTGAAATGTGACAATCCCCCTGCTTCCCACCGCATTTCCGTAGCTCACCCGGCAAGTGTCAGGTGTGGTCAGCATTTTTGTTATCGATTCCCGCGTCGATAATTTGGCTACTTCTCTGTTGTTGTTATATTGTTTTTGAACAATATTTCATCGACACATCGTCAATGTGACCAAGTTTTAGGTCTGGCGTGTATGTCTGTACCTAATTGGTTCTTATTGTTAAAAAACTACATTGCAAATCGTAATATTAAAGTATATTAAACTAGGTACTTACTTATGTACGAACTTTCTCGCGAGACCTCCCAAAATTCCGGACATTGTTTTCACCTCCAACTTAAGTACTAACTTTAAATTGCTGTTACATTTAAGTTTTAAAGTAAGTGCTGTGTAACATTCCCTGCAAATAAGTTTCTTTTCACTAAAACGTGAAGAAATTAAACACGGAAATAAATTCAATTTTTATTACAATCCAGGAGTAAATTAATCAAACTGTTGCAAGTCTAATATCCCCTTTAAATAAGGGCTCAAATTATTTTAAAGGGATATACAATCGTGAAAATAAACATATTCTAATGTCTGAAAGAACTTCTTAACATTAATTCTACTAAGTAAATTAATATTTAAAATATGAACAGTTACAGATATAATAATTTACAAATACTTATATACAAACGGACCAAGATATGTATGTACATATTAAGATTACATATTTGAAAGTTTTCGTTGGTTATCAATGATTCGTCCTAATTCGGTCAATTCACAAAACATTATTTACACACATACATATAGAAATCTAAAGTGCTATGCACTATCAACCTTTAAATATGTACACGAAACTACTCTACAATATTTGAAAGATATTTTACTATTTATGTAATATCATTATAATATTTCTGTATGCAAGAAGTGCACACTGAGATTCGTAATCATTTATTTTACATATACGATTTTTTTATTATCTTACTCGATCACTGCTAATACTCTACTTACGAATGAGTTAAAACATTTGAGCAAATCAGCATCATTCAGTATAAGCATAAAATTTTACAGTTACACAAACTGTGTTTGGCACGATCACGGTTTCATACAAAGTAATTTTTTGAAGGCTCTCCTGAAATCCATATTGAAAATGGTGTAAATGAGAGGATTGAGGGCAGAGTTGCAATATCCAAGCCAAGTGATAAAGTTGATGAACTTGTTCGACAAACAGCAACTTGCACAGAAAGGGATGACGAGGTAAATTACGAAGAAGGGCAACCAACAGACTACGAACACTCCCATTATTATGCCTAGAGTCCTAGCCGCGCGACGTTCGCGTGTCAACGAAATGCGCTGCTTTTCTTCAATGAATTGGTAAACTGCGCTTTGTTGGTTAGGTTTCGAAGCTCGCTTATGACTGGACTTCACTGGTACAGTCTCGCTAACTTCAATCAGGTCATCTTCATGAGTCTCCTTTGAATTACTTTCCGATGATGTGTTCCTGTTCTCCAAATTATCACCCATATCGGTAACAGAATTCTCATTCGATAATATTGGTATGATCAGTTTGTTTTGTGATTTGTCATCTTTGCTCCAGTATCGTCGCTTCGGTTTCTTTTTTGGCGTCAGTTTTCTGGTTCGTTTTTTCTTTTCACTATCTGCAACTAAGCGCGTCGCACCTTGGTGCTCATTCTGATTTGCTTCTGAACTTACAGAATCTTGATCATGGTGATCTTCCTTATTTGTGTATTTATTTTGACCGCTAGAAATGGTGCTGATTTTAGTAGCCTTTGCGCGATCTCTAAGTCTTTTTTTAGTGGCCAAATATATTTCAAAATAAACTACAGTCATTATAACTAATGGTATGTAAAAGGATCCAGATGAAGAGAAGATGACAAAGCCAGGTTGTGAAGTTAAGCGACAAGGCGTGTCGGGTTCAAACACTTCAGGCCAGTCGTTCCAGCCTAGCAATGGCGGAGAGCTTATTACTAATGAGAGAATCCAAACAACCCCAATCATTAGGAGCACGCGTTCTAAAGTTCTCTTTTGTGCGTAATTTATAGGATCTGTGATCGCCCAATATCTGTCTAATGCGATTGCACATAAATTTAAAATGGACGAAGTGCAGCACATTATGTCGCATGTCAGCCACATCTTGCACACATATATCCCGAATACCCATTGCCCGAGTATGGAGTACGCCACATTCAGTGGTAGCACCAATATTGCTACGGTCAAATCCGCTACAGCGAGTGATACTATGAAGAAGTTCTGGACGATCCGAAGGGGTTTGTACGTGAACACGCTGAGAATCACCAGAATATTTCCAACTATCGTTGAGATTATTATTAGTGTAAGTACTATTGCTGTACAGATTGCCTCCCATTCTGGCACCGCTAGTGTTATCCCGAAGCTACTCGGATATTTAGGATCATCAGCGACAGCGCAAGCGTCTCTATCATCCTCGATTACCTCATCAGTATAGTTTATTAATGTGTAGTTTGCATCAACTGTAGTAGCTGCTTGCCCCATTTTGAAGTCTTTGTGGCTATTACTTGGCTACATTTCACGTTGTACTGTAGGAAAGGACCGTGAGTCGCGAAATTCTTTCAAAGCATTTGGCAAGCAACCGTCGATAATTCTTCTTGGGCGAGACGGGTGCGTTTCCTTTATTCATCCTTTCATACTCCAATTTTCTGTAACAATAAATAACCCTTTCAATGCATAATTGAAATGTATTGTCGATTTTTTCCTATCAAAAAGGGTTGTGTAAAGGCGAACTAGCTAGTAACGTATAAATTACCTCCTGCTGGAAATCTTTACTAGGAAGTCCCATTTGTGTGACTTGTTCATTTTTTGATGCGTAAACGAATCTGTAACAAAGAGAACATATATCAGAGTCAGTCAGGTATGAAAAGTAAATATCTTTTACGAGGCAAGAATGTGAGGAGGTGATATCGCATCATGCGATCTCGAGGAGCATTCATCAGATAAATGTGTGATAGCGCGATGGATGGTTGCATACGTTAGAATTATTGCGTCGGTAATATTTTTACAAATGTATTTCAATTATAGTATTATTTATATAATAGTATTAATTATATTTTAGTAAGTTAGAGTCAAACTCCAGCATGAAAAGGTTTCTAACGTCCAAAAAATACCAAACTTCAGTTATAAAGTAAGACGCCTCTAAAATTTAGTTTTTCGATAATAATCTTATTTTCCCTAGGGCCACTTCTCTTTATAAAAAAATAAATCCCAGCGTGGCTTTGATATAACAATCACGGCAACAGAAAATGAAATAGGTACGTAATACGGTCCTTAATTCGATCATAATATTTTATTTCTACATTTTTGAAAAGAAATTGAAACATTGTGTGCGAGAAATTCAAGTTCATAGAAAAAAGTTGCCCTGACGTTATTCAATGTTGAAAATAATATTGCTTTTATATTAATAAATTGTCAAGTTTTTTCTTGAAATAAAAACGTAAAATCACCAATTAAACAGTAGGTTTTCATAAAAAGTAAAATATGAATCTCTAAATATATCTTAAAGGTTATTACCTTTTTTATTATTTCAGTAATAATTGAACCTAATTTGCATTAATCTGACATCTTAAAGAGATCTATTGTTGAGTAAGATGATAAATGCAATTGAATTGCCCAAAACACAATTATTATAATAACTAGCTTTTACCCGCGGCTTCGCTCCCGTCAAATGACTACCCTACATATCCTACGCTACCCCACCCTACCTTCCCTACCTACCCTACACTACCCTACACTACCCTGCAGGACCATACACTACACTACGCTACACTACACTACCCTACACTACCCTACTCTACCCTACACTACCCTACACTACCCTAAACTACCCTACACTAGCCTACACTAGCCTACACTACCCTACACTACCCTACACTACCCTACACTACCCTACACTACCCTACACTACCCTACACTACCCTACACTACCCTACACTACCCTACACTACCCTACACTACCCTACACTACCCTACACTACCCTACACTACCCTACACTACCCTACACTACCCTACACTACCCTACACTACCCTACACTACCCTACACTACCCTACACTACCCTACACTACCCTACACTACCCTACACTACCCTACACTACCCTACTTTACCTAACTTTTTTTTTTTAGATTTAAACTATCCTATCTCTCAAGTTGGATCGAACTGCACATGGTGTGCGAATTTATTATAATCGGTTAGGTTTAGGAGTCCATTGAGGACAAACATTGTGACACGAGATTTATATATATTAAGATTTAGTTTTAAAGTCACCTTAACATGCAAGTTAATGAAAAAATGAAGTTAGAATAAAGAATGTCAGTTAATGCCTTCAATAGCAATAAAAGACCAGTAATTCTTTTGCGAAATTGTAATATATTGAATTCTAGATTTTACAGAAGAAAAAGAATAAACGGAATGTAATGAGTTCATTGTTGTAATTTGCTAATTGCATTTTATTCAATCTTGCATCATGTTTATTTATGGATAAGAAGCGAATAAATAATAAAAGAATTAAACATTTTAATTGAGCATTTGCAGTTATTAATTAAAACTTAATGTGTGTAAGAAAAACAAAGTCGGAACTTTTTGTTTGCTTTTATTTTGACTACCTAGTATAATAATCCATTATGTATTGTTTAATTTTTTGTTTGAACAAACATTTGTTCAGTTTAGTTTTAAGTAGGATGTATTAATTCATATAAATCTCAGTGTTACTGTGCTATTATAGTTTCCGTCGTGTGATTTTTGAAAATTAGATTCATGGTGATCAGTGGTTTGTATGGTGACAGAGAAGTCTTAGTAATAAGGTCACATTTAACCCTTTGGGTACTACTTATAAATACTAACCCAACCCAAACAATAAAATAAGGTATATTTTTGGGTCTCGCCAAATCTACATTATCAAGTAAAGCAATGAGAACATTGCACTCGAGGCTGATGTGCCAAACCACTTCTGCTGCAAGATTCGTAAGTGCCTTAGTTTTAAAAATGCTGTTTTGTTACCACTTAAATTCGCAAGAATAAGGTTGAAGCACTTACGGGGAAGTGCTGTGGCGGTCAGTGAGTTAGGAAAACCACTACGTAAGCATTCTGGCCCGTAACAGTCTCAGGCCTCTTCTGGTTTGGAGAATAAAAGTGCATTTATATAAATTCATCTACAGTCATCTACCTAGCCTTTTTCCAACTATATTGGGGTCGGTTTCCAGTCAAGCTGGATTTAGCTGAGGCTTATGGTCAAAAGTAGACGTCTTTCAGTTGAAATAATGATGATGAAATTAGCTATTGGTCAGTTGTCCAGGACACACCTTCTGGTCACAGGATCCTTCCTTTTAAACAAAGATGTGCGGGACTCTAAGTATGTTTGGATGGTCACCCATCCATAAACCAACCTTGGCAAGCGCTGCTTAATCCTGAAGATTGACCTGAGTTGTTTTTTCTACCACTAGCTCACCTGGTGGTAAATAACGATGTGGTCGAGGATGGCGCGCTTACCTTGAAGCAAAAGAAAAACACGATTATCTGAATTAAAATTATTGGGGTGTGTGAATGAAGCCGATTTTAGCTACATTCAGAAACACCAATAATTTTAGTTCAGATATTCTGTTTTTCTTTTGTTTGATGACTTTGATGTAACAAATTGATAGAGTTGATTGATTGTTATATAATGTTCATAATGCCGGAATTTTCGTGACGTTTTCTACAATACCGTATATTAATGGTGTTTTAATGTATTCCGGGTTGATTATGTTATTTCTGGAAAAATATTCTGTGGTAAAATGGCAGCTTGTGGTAAAATTGGTATATTTTTGTTAAATGTTGTATTTTACAAAACCGAAATACTCGTACATTATTAAGTGTGAGAAATATCTCATCATTCTAACGGAAATTTTTGGAAGAAATACCGTGGTTCTGGAACGCCAAGGGCAACTGAAAGACACAGGTGGGTATAAAATATACATATCTCATGAGCAAGAGACGGATCCATATCAGATAAATAGCACTATCCTTAGCTCACACCAGAATTATAATGATTAGAAGATTTCATGGTAGGGAGGCAGATTTCAATAACATTTTCATAAGCAGATGGGTGGAATGCGGGATAGCCCGCCTCGCCTGTCCGATGCAGCTGTCGCCCCTTCACGTGAAGAATTATTTTCTTCTATAAACTGTCATAATGTAATAAATTATAGGTTGTTCTATTTTCTTATAGAGCAAGATGTCAAAGCTGCCAGATACGTTCATATGTTGATGGGTCAATAAAGAAAAAAGGATGGGTGTTTATTAGTAAGATCCTCATTTCCTCATCACCTTCTCGCTTCACCCAGAGCGGAAAAAATTGACATTTCTGAGCTATCGTTATACAGGAAAAGTTTTTAACCACTGCGTAAATTTTTTTTGGTGGCTCAGTGTAAGTAATAAAACACAAGTCGACTTCAAGGTTAAGAAACATTTGCCAAGGTTGGTCTGTGGATGGGTGACCATCTTAACATAACGAGTTTCCTCCGTTTTCAGAAAGCACGTTAAGCCGTAGGTCCCGGCTGTCATTTACAGTCGTTACGGATAGTCAGAAGCCAGTAAATCTGACTCCAGTCTTGCCATGAAGTACCCTTTTACCCCAGTTATTGGGTTGTGGAGGTCTGGTAGGCAGCCTGTGCTTTCCGAGGCACGGATGAAACTCGTTATGTTAAGATGGTCACCCATCCACAGATCAACCTTGGCAAGCGTTGCTTAACTTTGAAGATCGATCTGTGTTCTGTTATTTTCACAGAGCCACCAAAAAAAAATACGCAGTGGTTAAAAACTTTTCCTGTATATAAGACAGATTTTTTTTGGTTCTATTTAAAACGTTTTAGTGGACAATAAGGACATACAAAGAATTTATTCAAGTACCCAATAAATTGTTCACTTGACAGACTACAGATAAATTATTTGTACCCTACTCTCCATAGAAGAGGAATGTGAAACTGCTGCTTTTGAAGGTACTTATTTACAAAATCGCAACGTAGCGAATTCGCGACATAGGTATTTGCTTGCAAGTCTTTTTTCCGGCTAGGAATGCGGGATCCTGCTAAGGCTGCGAAATTATTTGAAAGAGTTGCTATGGTTCTGGAATGGCAAATGGAAACTGAAAGAACACAGGTGGGTTTTAGTAAGTAAAAGTGTCACACGACGTCTTGCTCCACCTAAAGTAGAGGCAGAAATTTGATGATTTCCCTACGTCAAAAAATGGTTATTATATTTTTTAAATATATTTTTTTATAAAAGCTCAACTTTGTTATTTGAAAGAGTTGTGTTACCAAATATTTGGTAACATCCCGCGTAATGTAGGTGTAGCGAATAAATAAAAGGAAAAATAAAACATTTTTTTAATGCGGATTCATAGTGTTTCAAAAATATATATCAGTTTTTATGCATTGAAAGTGAAATGAATATTTTTTAAATTACAGATACACTTATTACTCAACAGCACTCTGTTGAGTAAGGCACTCCTTAACCGTAATACTGGTTACAAAATAAGAAAACCAAGACCCTGATAAAACTAGTTCTAACACAAACTAGACTGAAGTGCAAGTTTTAATTGATACGGAGCCAAAGTAAATAAGACGGATCGTCTGCTCACGACACGTTGCTGACTATTAGTAGGATACTATCCACATTCTCACATAGCTTTGTTTTTTTAGGTGGGAAATTCTCTAATGACTTCTCCCGTTCTTACGGGTAAAAGTCTGACAGACTTTTACTGGCTAAAACTCGCTTTTGTACTGTTCTCTCTCCACTTTCATTCCATCTTTCGCAAAACTCATGGCCCCAATATTTTCAGTTAACTGACTTTTTATTAATTCAGATAGATTTTTTCAGGTGAAATGAACGACTTTTCCCGCTCTCACGTGTCAGACTTTTACTAAATAAAACCCGTTATTGTATTGTTATTTCTCTGCCTTCGTTCCAAGATCCCGAGGTACTCTTTCGCAAAACCTATGGCCCCAATATTTTCAGCTAACTGACTTTTTATCAATTTAAAACTTTGACTCAACCGCATTGATGGTGAGGTAAACATTCACAACGCAGGTAAATTATAAATAAGCTGTTGAGTCTCCAAATAAGTAAATAAATTATTTTATTTCACAGCCGTAAGATGTCAGACGCAAATGCCGGTTCTTCTCCATAGGAAACGACCAATTGGAACCGTGCACTGTGAATTGCCCGAATTGCCCTTTTATGCAATATGAAAATTAAGTTCACTTTATGCAAAGTAAAGTAACCTAAATTATCAGTTAATTGCCATAAATTATTATTGGATAATTATGTAGCTAAGTTTAATCTATCTTTCAATAACCGAATAGAAGCCATTCCTTACTAATTGTGTATGCCTGAAGTGATTATATTACTCGTAATAATCACTTCAGGCCTACAAACTTCTGAGTAAATATTTTTTTTTCTAAAATTACTGATTTTATATGACCTGTGATTAGTTTCGTGTCACTACATTTTTCCTACTTAAATGTTATATTTTCTCGGTATTTTAATAAAATTCTTAACCATTAAAACAAGATGGTAATCCGCTTTATTCGACTATTTTTTTCTTTTACTGTAGGTAAATAAATGGTAAGTAAGACCAAATTAACTTATATTAAAAACGTCTTTATAAGCTTTATTAGAAAATGGTTAACAAACTCTGTGTAGAACTTTTTCTCATTGTAAGGAAGAAAATTTATATCTATTTACATTTTCAGCATAAGCTGGGCTGCTCTACTTTTATAATGAAAGTTGTATACATGTATTGCGATCTCGAATATAATTACAAACACCGTAAGATTATAATAAATCTTGCGTGACTGTAAACTCTCAATAATTATGTTATGAATCCTTCAGCCAAGTCAAGCCATACAGTTTTTTTTTTATAATTTTTAATATAGTGGAGCATAAGCATAGCATAATCAGCCTTTTAATGTTCCCACTGCTGGATTCTCGTACCTCGTTTCTAGGAAAGGGGATTGGCCGTAATCCACTGTGTAGCCACAGTGCGGGTTGGTAAATGTCGCATATCTTAATCCAATATTTTCGAGAGTAACTGATAATAAATACTTCAAAATTTTACAGAATTTTTCATACCCGGGGAGACATGCAAAGTATTATTTTTGTATACATGTTGTGGTTAGCAGTTCAATACATTTATGTTGACCTATATGTGAGCACTAACTGGTCAAGATTTATTGAACTGCTGATTATTGTCGCGATTTTTGGTTTAGTCCCGTCGTAAAAGATATTCGTTATCATGAGTACAATAATTAAGTGTTGTGTATCGGTCACTAATTCCACTATAAATAAAAACATTGATAATTTTTACCGCAAACTAACATTTGGATTCAGTGACACCACATTTCCTAACGTGACAGTTACAGGAAGATTAATTAGCTCAAACCTTATGGTGTTACAAAAAACATTGCTAAAAAAACTGAGTCATCCTTCAATGTTAACGCTCTAGCCTCAGGCAACCTCCCCGGAGTCATAAGTACCTGGTACTCGGAACAGGAACCCTTGAGGGTTGTCGTGAACACTCGTGACTTCGTGAGTCGTGCGGTTGTGTGCTGCTGTTACCTGCGTACGTATATTGTTTGTTTCAAGGGTTATTTTATATTAAGGTGTTCTTGTATCAGATAGATGGGATTATTTGTACGTCGTTACAAAATTGTGATTAGTGACTCATAGGGCGTTATACTATACATACGTTTTGTCTTAGTTATCTACGTTTTTCTTCTTTTTAGCATGTCGCTGGCAAAACTAGTTGAATACCTTGGCTGACCGAGTATTCGGCCACAGCTATGCCGTCCACTGATACTGTCACTAGGTCCTTTTGTGAAAAGGTACTAGGGCACGTAATACAATAATGGAAGGTGGAACATAGACTGCCGAGAGACGACGCACAAACACTAAAGAATTATACTACAGCTTCAGTCAGCAGCAACGAGGCCAATGCCAAAGCCATACAGGTTGCCAAATTCTGGGCAGAAAAAGTTTGAGAGCATTGATACGAAAAGAAGAAGAAGAAGAAGTCAGCAGCTTTGCCCGCGTAATATTAAATATGTATAGCCTGTGTCACTCTGTCATTAAGGTAAAAAAATACCTTTAGAATGTCAATTCTAAAGGTATTTTTTTTAAGTCTCGTAGTTTTTGAGTTAGACACACTTCAAACCAAATTGCAAAACTTTTCTCTTTAAAACCAATCATATAAAATCTAGTACCACACTACAATCCTCCGAAACAGCTTGACCGATAGGTACAGTAGGTTTGGGAATAGAGCTCACAGTATTTTTCACCCCCTTTCCCCTACCGCCCATTTTTCAATAGCAATATTTCTTTGATATGGCAGAATAACAATTGCCAGTTCAGTTAGTACTATAGATTGAAGTCTATTAATCTCTGTACGAAGTAAGTGCTTAGAGCTGAGTAGGTACATTTCCGAGGAATGTGTGAACCTTACTTTAATATCCAAGTTTAAGAGGTTTTCAAACTAAAATTGGATTTAGCAAATAGGTATTCGTCTTCACATTCGTAATTCAAAAACTTCTCAGGGTTTTTGTATAGACTCATGAGTTGTATGATTTAATTTCTAGGTAGGTACCTACTCTTCGTGTATTCAAATGGGTTATCTATCTTTCTTATTTTTACGTACCGAATTAGTTTTTTTTTAATTCATAAACCTAGCTTCAGTGATGCAATTGTTGATGGTGAGACACAATAGTATATTAAGAGACTATTCACTCTAGCCTAGAAAACACCTAAATTATAAGCGAACCGGAAGACTGCAGCAGGCAAATTCTCACAGTTGTAAGCTCATTAATTAGTTTCCTTTTAAATAAATTGCTAATAAGGTTACGAATGTAAGGGGAAAAATCAACAGACACTCAAGTCAGAAGTGTTTAAAAATAGATCGCCACAATACTAAAATTAATCTCCCTGTTTTTATTTGAATAAAAAATCACCAAGCAGTTTCTTTCCCTCTGGGTAAAGCGAAAGGGATCGTCAGAATTTTACTAGCTAAAATCATCATGTTGCTTCAGTATAATTTTGCGCGAAATTCACGAGACAAACATCTATGAAGTTTGGCAGATATTATACTATAGATTAACTTACTGTGTAACAAAATGCGAATAATAAATAAAAATGGAAAAAAAAAACTGTTACTTTTTGCGTTAAAAACGCGAACAATTCCGGACACCTTCGTCCCTTAAATTAACAGAAAATTATGCCAAATCCAAGTAAAATACCAGAAAAATATAAAATCACATAAATAACTGAAACTACTCGTATCTAAATACAAAACAACACTAAACTCTTGGCTAAAATACCAAAATCCAAAACAAAATTACGTACATGATGATATATCAAGAACTTCGTACCTAAACAAACCACGGTAACTGTGCTCAAACAACTTGAGGCTGGAGTTGTTTGTCAATAACAATCCTACACTATTACCGCAAGATGCGGTCACACCTGCCCGTGACGATGGAGGACGCATGTCTTGACGTCCTTCATGGAATACGTGTGATTGTGGGCCAAGTTAAAGATATCTTTGCATTAACAGAGAACTATACCAAACCATATAAAATAAAAGAAAAATAAAATCACTGAACTAATTAAAATTATCTAAACACTAAACGACAATAACTCCTAACTAAAATATGGAGAGATGGAGGACGCATGTCTTGACGTCCTCCATGGAATACGTGATTGTAGGCCAAGTTATCGTGTTAGGTTGTTCTAATAACTGAGATTGTAGGTATATAGTAGTAAGTTTTTTTTTTTACTAGGAAGTCATCAAATAACTTCTTTCGCTCTGGGTGGAGTAAGAGGGTCAGACTGTCCTACCTACCGTGTTCCATCACTATACGACTAAACTATATAGTATTCCCCTTGCGGTCCCGGGCCACAATGACTCTATTAAACAATCTCGCTGCCCATTTTTATTAGGGTTCCGTAGCCAAATGGCAAAAACGGAACCTTTATAGTTTCGCCATGTCTGACCGAAAGTAAAATCTGGAAAGTAGAGCTCTATAAAGACTTTCTAGGAAAATTATTTTGAACTTGATGGGACGAACAGTTTTTGAAAAGTTGGGGACAGTTATTGTGACGGTCGGGAAATTACGGAACCCTACACTGAGCGTGGCCCGACACGCTTTTGGCCGGTTTTGTACCTTAAAACGTGATAGCTATGATAGGGTACTTTTTATTGCAGAAGTTTTTATTTTTCCGGGGGTTGTTTTAAGCGTGTACCCGGGTGAAAAGAGCTGTGAAAACGTTATGTTTAAAACAAACTGTCCTGCAATTTATTATTTTTAAATAGAGTTTCCCAGCCCGCCTATCGTCAGCGTGAGCATTGTTAAAAAACTTATTGTTTAATGCAACGCAGGGTTTAATAAAGTTTGAATTAATGAAGAAACAAAGCCAAAAATACTGACTTTTGAAATGCAAAGTTATTTTACACTTTTTGACGTTGAACTTGGTGGTATGTTTTTGTATTTTTTTTTTCATGTATATTATTAATAGGATCGCGTTTAGTCACTATTCCACCAGATGGTAAATGATGATGTGGTCGATAATTGATCACGTTTTCCTAGAAGTAGGTATCCTAATCACTCTTCTTGTAAGGACTGAAACAATTTACCTGCTTTGGTCTTCCCGTCCAATGATAATTTAGGTACCTTCAAGGCTAGAATAAATAGGCTCTTAATAAACAAGTGCGCTTCACAATCATGTTATAGTTTTCCATTTGAGCTACGTTACCGACTGAGGCACGCGTGTCTGGTTTACCATGTTTCCTTGGAAATATCTTCTATTTTCAAACGTGCGAAGTCGCTGACAAACGATATTTAAATAAATAGGACGCTCACTTGTGACTTTCACACCTTTATATCGCAGCGTGTGCGTCATTCTTCGTAAAGATATAAATATATTATAATCTTGCTTCACGGCATTGGATTATAATGTGTGGACGTTTTTTAACCGACTTCAAAAAAAGGAGGAGGTTATCAATTCGACTGTATTTTTTTTTTTATGTTTGTTACCTCATAACTTGCGACTGGGTGAACCGATTTACATGATTCTTTTTTTATTTGAAAGCTGGTGCTTCCCGTGTGGTCCCATTGTCACCATTTCAATATCTGATGATGGGATCTTGTAGAAATCGGGGGAACTCTTCAATAAATAACAGCAGATTAACCGCGATTGTTGCTATAGCATATCTAAGCATTGTTTACGCCATCACACAACATAATATCACGTCTGTACTCACTACAAAGGTTATAAAAACTATTTAAAAAAAAAATGTTTAAGGGCACTTACAACGTTTTACAAAAAACGCAATAGGTACTGAAACTAAAATAAACATAATTAGATGTTTGTTCTGATGAGATATTCGGTTATATGAGCAAAACTCTTCAAATTTCATACGTCCTAATTACGTTATCTGATCCGTGGTCGCGCTACTGTCCTTGGGTAACCGTGACCCTGGAACTTAAAGGGCTATTGAAGGAACACTGTGGATGAGTAGGTATGACAGTAGTATGACTGTCAGTATAAGTCTGATAGTCCCTCCCGCTCCACTCAGGGTGGGAGGACTCACTCGTTCTCTGGTAGTGTTCTACCATATGTTACTACTTCACACGACTGAAATTGTCCTCGAGTCAAGTTTCCTTTTTTGAAATAGGCAATTCTCCCTGTCTTCCTTTGTTTCATTTAAACGGCGCTGTCTCATATGAGCAGCGCGGTTTAGTAGGTCTACCCATACTCAAATAAATAATTAGTGTCCTTCAGATTCACTAAAAATCAAGAAATAAAAAACAATTTTAACAAAAAAAAACACCGACTTCAAAAATAAAACATTCCAAAACAAATTAATATGCACTAAAAAGTAAAAAAATAATTGCGTATTTTTGTAAGCAGGTACAATTATTGTTATTTTTGGAGTCGGTGTCAGCACTGTCAGCCAAGGAAACGCGAACAACCTAGCAATAATAATACGAAATTACTAACGTTCAACTACAGCTACTTACAACTGGTGTAAAACTGTGATGTTTTGTAGTGATAAGTACTATATAACAAACCTATCTTAGTTGGCTGACACCGACTCCAAAAATAACAATAATTGTACCTGCTTACAAAAATACGCAATTATTTTTTTACTTTTTAGTGCATATTAATTTGTTTTGGAATGTTTTATTTTTGAAGTCGGTGTTTTTTTTTTCTTTCGTCTGTTTTGTATTTGTTTATCCGTTGTGCATGATCGTCTTTACGTTATCTCAACTATATATAAGAACGCGTTTTAATAAGATATGTTCAAGTAAACCGAGTGTTCCAGGAGATGAAACCTGTAACAATTTTTTACCAAAACCAAACGAGGAAACCGGGTGGAATCTATAAACCACACGGAATCGTGCGATGAAACGATCCAGTGCATAAAATAAGCGGCTTAAGATATTCCGCAAACATCCCACGCACGTATTATTTTCATTTGAGATACGACTCATTTGTTTGGCGTGCGAGACTTTGCAACGACTAAAGCTTTTCCTATATCAGCGCTGTGATTACCTACTAGGGCCCTGGGTCGACGAAAGAAAAGCCCCCGGAACCCTGGAATTAATGCTAAGAAGTAACAGGAGTGGGTTTTAGACAGTAGAAGTCTGTCACGCTCTTCCGCTCCACCCAGAGCGGAAGAAGTCATTTTGCTGAACTACCTCTTTAAAAAAAATAAAAAAAACCCTGTTTCACTAGGTACTTCTATCATAAACCTCCATCACTACGTCTTCTACTTCGTCTTTAATGGAAACTCAAATCATTGGAATGTCAGTACTTTTTGCTGGTAAAATTCAGACCAAGTCCTAACAATCAAAAGTATTTTAATCCTAAATGAACCATCCTTCAGTTGCAGAAGAAAAACTTAACGAATGGATCTTAATTAAAAGCATATTTAATCATAATAAAACTTAAAGAAATATCTTTCTGAGGAAATTCTAAAGACTGAAACGCTAAAAGCAGAAATGGCGTGAGGACCGATTCTACCGACGATTTTCTCGTTTCCTTTTTATAGCACATTCCAGTTGCCAATTGAATAATGTTTAAAATTAAATATTAAACTGTAAAATAAGCTGGAGTATTGCGAGGATCATTTTAAGTTTAAAAGATCGGAATATTCGTTTAATGAATTACAGAAAATTAAATTCCATTGAAGTGGGAATACGGTTTTCGGAATTCTTTATTTATTTTTCAGATATTTATTGAAACTACCTACCTCGGCAGTTCTTGATATAAAACAAATAAATCGATTATTCACATTACGAGCAGTATTTTCCTAGTGCTTACAAATTGAAGGTCGTGAATTCAATCCCTTTGTATAATTTCCTTCATCACCAGTACTCTCAAAACCATAAAGGCCGGTTTCCTCGGGGTATATCCTTGAAAGAAAAATTCAAAATCATGTGACATCTTAAACTGTATTGGGACTGCGTGGTGGTTTACGGCGGATTCCTCTCTCTAGAAGAGGAGAAGGTAAGAGGCCTGAGTTTCAGCAGTAGAGACATTATAAGGCTGAGTTTACTAAGCTATGTTAAATTGCAAATACCTTTATGTCTGTAGGTAATATTCCCCAGGGTTATTTACAACTTTACATTCTAATTAATATTGAGTGACTCTTCAGTCTCTCATTAAAATGATTGATGGATTCATACTCTCGATTCATTAAATTCACGCATTCATACTTTGGAATGTGAAACTTCCTCCATTATAAATTACTTACTGGTTTCGCACGCGTGATAATAGAAAATTTTACCAAGGGAAAATGTTCGAGGACAAAATAAAACCTCTGTACTATTCCAGGACACACTCTATAGTTATGTGATTTCAAATTCCTTCAGCAGTATCAGCATGAAGGAATAACGAATGTACAAACATACTAACAATCTTAAGCCTTTATAATATTAGTCTGATTATACAGAGGTAAAAGTAAGTTTGTTTGTTCCCACCTACATTCCTACTTACTTTTACCTCTTTCCGACATTACTTCTCAGTATTGTCTGAAATTCAGATCCGATTCTGGGAATTCTTTCACCACTATAAATGTTGATGCCTTCGAAGGCTTCTAGTTTCATATGGGCAAAGCAGCTGCCAGAAACTTTATAATAGGTGTAGGATTGCTACTAATAAGAATTATAAAAGCGATAGTGAATCTGTCTCTATGTTTATTGGAAACCACTGTACCAAATAGATATAAATATTGGTATAGAGATAGATAGAACTTAGAGAAAGATGGGCCTCAACAGAAGGCTTTAGGTCACCAAATGACAACGGAGAGAATTATGCTCGAATTTTCCTTGCGTGATCGCATCAGGAATGTAAATATCCGCAAGAGAACGAAGTTTGCCGACATAGTTAAAAGAATTGCCACACTTCATGGGGCGTGGCAGGGCACACTTGCAGAATAGTGTGGAGTGACGTCCTCGTACCGGAAGATGCAGCATTGCAAGGCCTCCCGCAAGAAGAACCGATGACCTGGTGAGGGTCGCAGAAGAAATCCAATAGATGCGAGATGCACAGGTAATTAATCATTATCAGATGATATTAGAGAATAAGATTCTGATTTTTTTCAAGGGCCAGCGATCTCTTAAAATAATTTTCAACTTTTACACGAGCATAACCGTTAACAGAAACTAGTTTTATATAAATTCAAACATATTATCGTGATCCGAACTCACGGCTCAGTGGTTCATAATTAAATTGGATTGACGCGTGTGTTTAATTATAGGAATTTTCATATTGTTGGAAATAAATTTAAGATAGTATTCATCATTCATTTTCGTACTTATCTCAATTGAAAACGGCAATCGAATTGGAAATGAATGGCAAATGTAAGCGCTCGTACTTCAGAAGTGAAATGAGCTCTTAATGAAACAAAAGACGGAAAGTTATTCTTAGTAAGAAAAATCATAATAAATTTTAGATCATTTATATTAGAAAAGATGGATGGATTATGTGGGAAGTGATATTGATGAAAAGGGAGCTAGAGGTAGTGTTACGAGTGACAGGACAGAATGGAAGAAAGAAACGTCTTACGCCGACCGTAAATAAAACGAAACAAGGGCGGGAGGATGATTATGAAATTACAACAATAAGGGCCTGTTTCACAATATCCGAGTAGGCACTACTCACTGAATAAATTCAAAAATCTGACAGAATTTATATGAAATTATCTGTCAAGTAAGATACTCGAAGCTTAATCATAGGTGGTGAAACAGGCCCTAAGAATAATATTTGATTACTATAGTGAACATGCCAGTTAACAGTTTGTCATGTTCTGCCAAATGTCTCGCTCAATCTGTCATTGAGTTTCCCTCAAAATCTTTGAACTGAATAGTGCTGATACACGCATTAGATCTGACACAGAATGTCCCATCCGGAAATAATCACGGTGGCGTAGAATGTCCCATTGTAGAACCTTCCATTCGCAGAATATCCTATTCGCACAATATCCCATTTGAGAGTACCAGTCAAAAAAGTTAGCTGGTCCATACAAAGTATTTTATACCTACAAGTTAATCTGATGTTTATTCACAATATGACTGGTACCCCTATCCAGAAATATTCACGAAACTGAATGTAAAGAGTATGCCCTGACCATGAGATTTAGTCAGCGGCAGGATGCTATCTAAGCAAAATAAAAGTAGGTACTATTGCAAATTAATTCATAAGAGTCTGCGGTTTTCTAATTGCTCAAAGCTTCGCGCATTTCTATTTTGAACTCACATTTAATGCAGAAATGTTAGCTTCATAATCACATTAACGTTTTTGCTTTATTTGCATACGCGACTTCGCGGAATCATGATTTATATGTATGAGTATATAGCGTATACATGTAGCAGGCAGGCTGTTAGTAAATTCTCCCATTTTAGAGTAAGTTCAGGCATTTTGTAAATAACAGTACTCCGTCTTACTTTATTGCTAAAATATAGCAACATTATATGCCTTTAAATTGAAAAGTTTCTAATTTAGATAATAAGCAAAATGTACGTTTCTATTGGTTTCTATGTATCTAAGTATGGATTAATTATTTTACTTATTTCTTTTCAGTTTGTCCACTTATTAAGGTGGGCGCGACGTTAGAATTATCCATACAAACGTAATACCAAAATCATTTGCAATTTAAGCATATTTACACCATAATATGATGTTATTCGGATTTAGACAATAATTATCTAGGTTCCTACATCGTCTTTTTGTTGAAAAACTTACCCCAAACGAAATTTAAGCGAATTTAAATTTGCACATTTTCACAGCGAAAATGTCATGTTTTTATTTTGTTTTTTCTATATTATAAACAACAATATTTCAAAATATCTTTTCGTAGGAACACAGATATTATTATCAAGTTATAAATACTCGAAACAATATTGGAAATACATTAATTTTTCATTCATCATTTTTGGTATTACGGAACCTCTCCCAAATTTCCAATAGTTTGTATTGCTATCACAGCAAGCAACTGTCAGTGTGCGAATGATGACTTAACTCCAGTCGGTGTGTCCAAGAATTGTTTATACTATCTGGATTGCTTCCATCAACCTCAAAAACGTATTTTATTTCGTCTCAACTCGAGATAGCGCGCGGTCTCCGCAGGCCTCTTAAGTAACACCTGCCATGTTATGTGTCTGCACCACCCTAAGGTCGACGGGTAGAAGGCTTTAAGTTCTCCTTGTAAAGTGTTATTTACTTAAAGTTTCAATAAAAAAATAAAATTGCATGAATGAAAATAGCTGTAATCTGTTCTAAACCACAGTTTTATGAAAATGGCTTTTGTTTACTCTTCTAAAACACAAGCAAAATGTACGAACGCTCAACATAATTCCTAGACAATGTTTAGTCCTACAAACCGCCGTGGCTCCTTCGTAGCAAGGCTTTGTTAGCGGCACGTTAGCGCTACCATACGTGTGCTACGCCGCATGCATCATGTTACATACCTACATAGTTTGTTAACAAGAGCATCCGTGTGTTAGCAAATGTGTGTGCTACGCCAACTACATGACTAGACATACCTACTCGTACATAGTCAGCCAATAAGAATTCTCAGCGCAATGACATTGTGCTACGTAGCGCTACGCCAGAGGCAGGACGTAGCATTTCGTAGTTTACACTTGTACCTACATGTTCTGTCCGGCCATGGGTTTGCTTCTGAAAGGAACCCTGGAACGAAAGGCAAAGAAGTCACACACGAGTGAGTTTTAGTCAGCAAAAGTCTAATACGCCCTTCCGCTCCACCCAAGAGCGGGAGAACATTAAATGTATTCCCACCTAAAAACAAAAAAAAACATTTCTTAGAAGTCGAGTAAAAAAATCCTTACAAAACACAACTCCGAATAAACCTTATCTTCCAAACAAACAAAGTATGAATACAAGTGGCACCAATGTCTCATATTTATCACCATTTTCCCGATACAAAGTTGAATATATACGGCGTACATTACGTTCACGAGGACATAAACAAGTTAATGGTATCTTTGTGATAACAGTTTTGTATTTAAAAGATGTGTCTATATGTTATTCTTTTGTTGTTTATTGTAAACCATAACAACTCATATAAGTGGATAACAGATTTCATGTACATAGGCGAGCTTAACTAAAAGTTGAGTTTTCTTCTAGTAAACCATCGAGAGATAGAGAGAGATCATAATAGAGGGTTGGATCCACTGTAAGATTTTAAATAAAAATTATACGAATAAAATAAAAACCAGAGAAAGTGAGAGTTGTTTTATTTACTATTCTTCTAAAAGAACGTTTTTTGTAGTCAAAAATCATCAAACACCTTCCGTTCCGGGTGGAAAGAGAAGTGTCAGACTTTTACTAACTATAACCCACCTGTGTTAGCCACGATGATCTTATCGAACAATCTTACGACCCTGGCAGTAATTTAGCCCGGAGACCCGTCAATCATGTTGACATCTCTTTGAGGCGCGTGTGGAGCACAACGCGCCGTTGACCCGAACCCTAGGTCTTATTGGACAGCGGGGTAATACTGTATAACCATAACCTAACTTCACTCTAGAGTGGAAGGTTTCGATATCTATGTCTTTACGTTTAGTCTATCTACGAGTATTAAATGGTTTTTAAGACGACTCTGTGCGGTGAGACCTTTCATTATATCTACACATGTTTTTTTTAAATAATCCATTCTTTTCAAATCTCTTAGTAATTTCAGATAGTGCTATTGGGTATTCGCTGATAGATAAAATAAATCTAAAGATACTTTAAGCAGAGCTTTTTTATTACCCGGTATCTGATAAATATACTATTAGATGTATGCGAAACAGAGTGTAAAGTTCCACATACCTCCGTTGAAAGAAGAAATGATCGTACTCATCGCACAAATACATTTCTTGTCCAGGAATCGACCCCACGACTTCCGGCACAGCAGTCTGGGCCAGCCACTATAGCAACAGGCCAATAATAAAAAGCCATATAAAAGTAGCAGAAAAATATATTATATTGCAAAGAAATAGAAGATAAGTTTCAGTCTTAACATACAGTAATATAATATTGTTATACCATTTAGTTATTTCGTCTTTTATCTCCATTTCTTTGTTTTTTTTACCCTTCACAACAAGATATAAGAGTTTATTTAATTCTCGGAGGGGATCGCCTAATCTAAGCTAATGTAAAACAGAAAACATGTTGTTACGAAATAAAATTGTTTTTGTATTTGTTACGATAATCTCTCAAAGTACAGATCCGATTAGGTACTAAAACTCTTTCACTAATATTGTGCTAGAGTAATTGTTGAGTGCTATAATTCAATGATGCCTCTTACACACAAAGTTGTAACATGTTTTTTGAGTTATAATGTAGTAAATACAAATGTAAAGTTCCACAACATTTAATACTGTGCTATTGAACTGATTACAATATTATTATCACAAAACTTCAGTTAATAGTGTTACCAGTGCATTTTTTTTTCCTTACGCCCTTATGCATAGAAAGCACTGTTGCACATATTTGGTCTATGCTTGGGAACTCGTATGTATTTCATTCATAACCTTCATCACAACTCTCACCAGGTTGTCGGTTTGGGTTGTTAGTGACTTTCCTAAGATTCGTCTTGCGATACGCGGTTGCCATTCCAGAACCTTTCGACACATAAACCATCTGTTCTGCGAGCAATGTGCCCTACCTTCTGCCACTTAAGTTTAACGATTCCTTAAGAGTATTTGGTAATCAAGGTTCTCCTACGTATATCCTCATTCCTGATTCGATTACGCAAGGAAGCTTTAATTTAACGTTTTGAAGTCATACATTATCACTGGCAACAGGCACTGAGCATAGAATATTTTTCAGGAAAGCTCACTATGACGGTAGTATATTCCCATGGTAAGAAAACTTACGAGTAAAACCTAATACAAACTATATTCGATTAAGCTATACGTGCCTCAGCTCTGAAACTAATAAACAAAGTTAGGAACTTTGAACTATAGGAAGATTCTTCGGAACATTTGACGAATAAATTCAGTTACGCATAGTTTCTGTACACTTGGTGGGAAAAGGGTTTGTATGACTGAAAGTGATTTGAAATAATATTATTGTGCTTATGAGATTGAATGGTGTTAAAGAAATATTTTGCTCGTAATCAGTTGAGTACTTTCGGAGATTTTTAAAAAATAAAACTTTATTATAAGCACCATACATTCATAAACACTATAAAACACAGAAATCCATTTGTATCAACATCACCAGTATGTGATATTTTTATTTTGAATTTTTTCTAGATTTTTTTCAACCTGGCACTTTTGCCAACCTGGGATTATTACCTATAGAAACTCTTGCCCTGTTATTAGCGCCTTAGACCACTATTAACGAGCCATTTTGATATCACACTCATCATCTGCCTAACCTTTTCCCAACTATATTGGGGTCGGCTTCCAGTCAAGCCGGATTCAGCTGAATACCAGTATTTTACGAGGAGCGGCTGCCTGCCAGACCTCTACAACCCATTAACTGGGGTGACACGGTACTTCATGGCAAGACTGGAATAAGATTTACTGGCTTCTGATTATCCGTAACGACTGCCAAAGATCTTCAAATGACAGCCGGGACCAACGGCTTAACGTGCTTTCCGAGGCACGGAGGAAACTCGTTATGTTAAGATGGTCACCCATCCACAGACCAACCTAGGCAAGCGTTGCTTAACCTTGAAGATCGACCCGTGCGGCTGTTATTATCTAGCCACGAGCTCCTCGTGATATATATATTCATTTTGATATCACACTAATATTATAAAAACTAACCTTGGTAAAACTAACTACTAACTTTCGTGTATGCGTGTATGTTTGTTACTTCTTCACGCTCGAACGAGTCTGGATAAAATTTGGCTTTTTGTATCGAAAATAGGTATATTTGCTTGGGACAATTTACTATTGGGCGCATGACATTCACCAAATCGCACTAGGTCCGTGTGGTTGTTTACGGCCCATCTCTTCACCTGGAAAGGAGATGTGAGTCTCAGCCCTCCTCTCTAAGAGAGCGATATAAAGTTGATTATGCTCATGCTTACTCTACTTGCAGCAGATAGTGTTTTAAACATTAATTAGAATATTCCAAAACAGGATAGCTCAGGATAGCTACAGCTTCACATATCCTCGTCTAATTTCACAACCTGTACCAGCTGACCTTCCTGCCCTGACATTAATCACGTCTTCTCATGTATCCCGCCCCATTGATACCCGCTACCATACCGTAACGTCCGCGCTTCACTGCATCTGTCAACGTCAACATGGAGGTAACAGGTACAAAGTGCTTCCTGTGTTGCGGATGAATTATGGCTGGTTTCGCCTTATTTAAAAAATACCAGTCAAGTGCGAGCAGGAAGGGTTTTCGTACCGTTCGTAGCAACACAAGCCAAAAAAAAGGACTACAGGAGCCACACGTAATATTTATTTTGTTTTGTTTTTAGTATTTGTTATTATAGCGGCGATAAAAATAAACATCTGTGAAAATTTCAATTCTGTAGCTATCACGTTTCATTAGATACAAATTTGTGACAGGCAGACAGATAGCAGAGTCTAAGTAATAGGGTCCCGTAATTACTCTTTAGATACGGATAAATTGGCCTATTGGTCTAGTGGTTAATGGCTCTTACTGTTATGCCGGAGGTCGTGGTTTCACTTCTTACTAAAGACAAAATGTTTGTGTGACAAGCACGATCATTTAGTCTGTGTCTGGGTTTAATCTATACATATAATAAAATCGTAGGAAAGTCAAAACTGTACATTGAATATTTTTGTAAAAGAATACTTGGGGCGTGATCTACAATCGATACGGAAGCCAAAAATATAGTTTTTAGAATTCATGTCTGTTTGTCTGTTTGTCTGTTTGTCTGTTTATCTGTATGTCCGGGCTAAACTCAAAAAGTACTGCATGGATTTACTTCAAATTTAGCATGAATATTACTGAGAGGTCGGGAAAACAAATAGGCTACATATTATCACGCTATCACCTACGGGGGAGGAGCTCCTCCCCCGTAGGTGATAGCGTGCTCACAGCTGTGAATCTTTATTTTTCTTACGCATTATGTGGCAGCGTGTAATCTAACGACGCATATATAAAAGTTGTTTTTGAGTAAGCCATGCTATTATTTAGCTTTACAATATAAAAACTACGCCATTTAAGTAACTTGGGCAGAAAAACATAATTTAATGAATGTTAGTAATATAAAAGAAATTTTAAAGCAGCACCATCTATGACATTTCATAAAAATCAAATCAACTTACATATAACACTTTTTGGAAATTTATAATTAAAATTTTATCATGTTGGCAAGGTTAGTAGTTAGTTATTCTTAAAATTCATAGATGGCATTTTGCATTTTCTTCATAACAGTTGTATCGTATAGTTCGTTTGACAAATACAAGTTCCAACAAAACCCTCAAAATCTTGAGCAGAGTTGAGGAAGACAATTTAAAAAAATGCGGTGTTAAGTATTACAAAAAAGTGATGTTCATTGATGATGAAGTGACATTGAAGCTCATTTATCGCAAGAACGTGACAGAATCCAAGAGAACAGCGTGCGGTACGAATAGAATAAGATCGCCTGTGTCGTGACATAAATCAACTTTCGACATCTGATGATGAATCCACGGTTTACGATATCGAAGAGCAAACGGCTAAATAAAGAAGGAAGTGGATTTACCTACAATATCGTGATTAACTAAGCCGCCCATGGAGAGATATGGTTGCTTTAGAAGAAGTTTGTACCCACTGCCAAGCCCGCAAATGGAAAAGGGGACTAAATGGCGAGCATTCGAAGTCCAGCAATTTTTTTAAATACATTCGAGCTTATAACAGCGCCTTCCAGATGACTTCGTTTGGTGAACAACAAGCAAGTGTTGAAGTAGACACATCCTCAATTTGGTCTGGTCTGTTCAAAGGATTGCAAAGTATGTTGCATAACGTTAATTCAAAGCAGCCCTCGCGTCGGTGCCTGAGAACGAGCGCAACCACTTTAAGTTTGTCATCAGAGCAGATAGAAGGCCGATCACAGCCCATCCAGGGTGGTATAATGCTCCAACGACGAATAAGGTAGCTGTTGTGTTAGTCGATCAGGAGTGTGATAAAAGAGACACCGTTTTATGCACGCATGATGACCGGCTTCGAAGGATCAGCGAGACTCACCGTGCGTATGATTCTCTTCAATATCCTCTCATTTCAGTTCTGTCGCGGAGAGGTTGGCTACCATTTTGCCCACTATAATGTAGACCCCCAGACAGGCATCCCAAATCATAAAAAAAACATCCACCATGCATTTCTACAGCTTCTTGATCCAGCTGAGGGTAAACAATGGTTCTTATCTCTGCCATTATCGTACGCTCTTCACTCAGTTTCTTAGGACATGTACGCTAAAATTGAGACAGAGCGTTTGGTGTTTATAAGGTCCAACCAAAGAAATACTGTGAACAATGTATGTCATGAATAAAGTTTATTATTATTATTAAAGAAAGCTCAAAGCTGAGAACTACGTCTATCTCTATGCAGAATAATACAAATGCTCATTCATGGTCATTCTCCCCTCCACCTTCACAAATGGCCCGTGGTACATGCACGAGAAGACCCAAGATGCATTTTGTTACGTGCGAAAGTTTGGTCGCCCGGACCTCTTCACTATCATCACTACTACCCTAAAGTAGCCTGAAATAACAGCTCAACTCCTTGCAGGATAGGCTTCGTACGACAGGCACGACTTGATCTCTCGCGTATTCCACCTGAAGTAAAGTTCAATTAGAAATGCTAATTTTTAATGCTCAGCTTGGAGACAATGCACGTGTTCAGGAATTTTACGATGTCCTTCTAAGTCATGGCAAAAGCACACAAGAAGATAGAGGTGGACAGGTGGTGCTGCTAGAGTCTCTCGGTAGAGTGGTACACTCTCTTGGTAGAAGTACAGAAGCGGACTTAATGCCTTAGGCATTTTCTACCAGTCAACCTTTGGGTGATACAAAAAAATAGTATCCAGCTTAGAAGAACTCATTCGCTGTGTGTACGAGGATGTCAGTCGTATACTGCACCAGTAGAATTCTTGGCTGTGTGAGTAGGCCATTTAGATGCCCATAAATGATCAGGCTGCAGCAATTAACGAATGCATTCTCTGGGAAATTGAAAGGAATGATGTGGTCTACACCTCGATAAACACTGTTGTCGATCAAGATAACGCTACACATTATCCCGTGGAATTTCTGAACACCCTGTCAGCAAGTGGACTTTCAGTGCATATCACCCAGCTGAAGGTCAGTGTCCCAATTGTGCTTCTTCGGAACCTATCTCCTCCAGAGCTGTTTAACGAGACTCGCCTTAAAGTCGTCTCACTCCACAGACACACCATTGGAGCAGAAATTCTTATGGTTGTGGCATCGGCGAGGCAGCATTTATACCACGCATTTCCCCCCTACCTTACAACTTCCCGTTCCAGTTCAAGCGCGTACAGTTCTCAGGATGAGTTGCTTCTCACAAAGGCAACTGTACGGTGCTTGCTCCCACGTCACCAGTCCTGATTCTCTTTACATTTTGGCACCTGGCAACGTAATTTATAGGGAAGTGTTGTAAGGTACGATATCTTCGTACGTATTTTTACACTTTTGTGTCCTGGAATGGAATACATTCCACACATACATCACCATCATCTGCCTAGCCTTTGCTCAACTATATTGGGGTCGGCTTCCAGTCAAGCCGGATTTAGCTGAATACCAGTATTTTACGAGGAGCGGCGGCCTACCAGACCTCCACAACCCATTAACTGGGATAACACGGTACTTCATGGCAAGACTGATATTCCACACATACCTACATAATTTTCTCTATTTCCTTCAGTCACAACTTATGACTGAACTCAGCAGGATTCCCATATAATTCTCTAAACTTGCTTCGCTTGCAAAAAAAACATATATTTTAATGCTATTTTAAAAGTTGTTTACTTATAATGCTATAGCGACATCTTAAGTATTTTTGGTGCTGTAGAGCCTTCACGCAGACGACGTCGCGGGCAGCAGCTAGTTTGTCTATATAGTAAGTACGTATGTATTTAGAAATAGATAAGTATGTTTATCAGTAAGTTTTCTAGTACCCATGTAGAAGAAGTTGTGGAATAAAAAAAGTAAACATACTTATAGTGTGTAACTTTATTTATGCTCAAAGATCCTGATAGTCAAAGAGTAAGTATATGGCAGCGACTTTGACGCGTCGAGATATAGGTAACTTTACTTTATTTTACTGAAACGTATAAAAGGTCTTGACAGACAGACGAACAAGAAACTGATCCAATAAGGTTTTCGTTTTTTACAATACAGCAAAGTAAGTGTAAGTAAAAGTCAAGTCACTGTTTCTACAATGAAACGGACATCTATCCCATAATCCACCCAACAAACATTGGGGCCATGGATTGAATTCCGAAAGGGAAGCTCGTGACCCCAGAACGAAGGAATGGGGTGGAGTTTAGTCAGTAAAAGTCTGACACGCCCTCTCTCTCAAGACAAGAGCGGGAGAAGACATACTAATGATTCAACACTATAAAAAACCAACAAACATGAAACACAGATACACAGTTAATCTCCTTCCAGCATAAACCTTTTCTACACAATAGGAGGCAACTAGATGCACTGACACGTATAATTACAACGCGTTGCTACCAACATAATAGAAATGTACTTCGAAAGCGCGGTTTAGACGGGCGCCATCACGGATATTGAACGGAACGAATGAACGAACGAAGAATGAGTTTATTTGAACAGGAGAATGGGATGGTAAATAGACGTAATGAAGCCTGCTTTGTTAGAGTGGTGACAAGAGGATTGTCACGACTTATTTCCATGGATACTCGTGTGAACAGAATTCTGTGTGGCAATCAGCGATGCATTGTGCCCTAGAGTGCTTGTGGTTGAATTAAATTGAAAATGAACCAAAGAATGTGCTGCCAAATATTGGTGTAGCCTGATGAACTGTTCACATTTTGTCTTGAACCTGTCTTTTTTTTTACTTTTTTTATACACACAATCTTTTTAAGATTATTATAACTGTTTTTTTTTACTATTATTTTTAGTCTGTATGTGAGTGTGTTTGTGGCATCATAGGCCATATCAAAATACCAGGGATTTCATGAAACATAGGAGTTTTTCTGAAAGGAAACCTGTAGTCTTAGAACGCAAAAGGCAACGTAAGAACACTGATGTGTTTTTAATCAGTAAAAGTCTGACACGGCCTCCTGCTCCACCGAGCGGTAGAAGTCATTGAAGTACTAGTATTTGCACGTTTCCATCGTAATTATTTATTTATTTTATTTAGTCTTCATGCAACACAATGTACAAAGTTGGACTTAATGCCATGCCATGTCACACATTTAAGAGATGAATCATCCAGAACTTCGATTGGATACGTACAAAGTTACACAGAATAACTAAAATGTTTGCATCCGTCCTAATGAACTTAAAAATCGGCAATGATTAAAAATTCCATGTGACACAGTCAAACGTAGAGGAGCTGACATGGATAGGAATTTGGCGACTTTTAAGAAAATTAGTGAGAGCTTTTTGAGAATACCTAACACAATTTGAAAAGTAGGTATATGACGAATCTACCTGTAAACAATTATTATTTGGAAGCGTGGTCTATATTTCTACGCCTATAAGCTTGCCCCATCATTTTTGCTTGAGTCTACCGTAATATCGAAACATATTCAGATATCGATACACAAACAAATACCATGGATTCAGTACAAGAATCTGGACCCCTCAGTGGTGGAATTATTCGTCAGGTTTTTCTATTAGAAAAAAAATCAGGATTAAATATACGAGTATAATGGCCACTATAAATAACATTGCGACCAATAATATCTATTACCTAATACCAATTAGCTCTTATTTGGATGATCAGTATAATGTACCAATCAAACAAACCTTCTCATAATTGATGCTAAACATTAAATTTGTTTTCCCTTCTCAGCCATTTCAGTCCCAATAGAGTCGACCCTTTGATCAATTACCGCTGGACCTTAATGTTTGTTTTACTTATACGTAATTTTATGGTGATTGGTTTATATTAATTTACATGACAGTACATTAAATACACGTTCATTTAAATTTGCGAAACGACACGTATTTGATATTTGGCTTATTGGATCCTGGTTTTTAAAGTTTCCAGGAAAAACGGCGAAAATGAAATAATTTTCCGTTAAATCCGGCTTGACTGGAAGCCGACCCCAATATAGTTGGGAAAAGGCTAGGCAGATAATAATGATCTCGCATTTTATCATTATTAAGTAACATGCTTATTCCTGCGGCTACATTTCTGTGGCTTTTTCTTGAAATAAAAAGATGGAAGCTAGAAGTTAATAATATTATTATAAACAATGATAAGTAAATCTCTAAAGATATTTACTGACAGTAGCTTTATATCAGTAAAAAAAATTTGGTAGTTAGATTTGATGAGAAGGTATAGTAGAAATTACTTCGACAAAAACCTCATAACACAAAAATACCGAAAGACATAACGTGAACCAATAGACTCCCCATAAGGTGAACCAATAGAGTACCGGTCATCATTGCGACGCTAGAGAGGCTTAGCCCATCAGAACGTCTTTCAGCTGAAATTATGGTGACGATTATATCCCAAAAGCTTACATTAAGATAAGTCCCATATAATACAGAGCCAGTGTACAAGATTAACTGACCACACAACTATACAATTTGGGCACTACTAAGGGTGTCCCAAAAAGAAAAAACCCGAGACTCAGTATTAACGCTTACGACCTCTAGATCAAAGAGACAGTGTGATAAGCTTAGTAAACATAAAAAGCTTTTCATCAGTGAATACATACTACGATACTCATACAAAATTGAGCTGTATATAGCAGTCATTAATCATACTTTGAATATATGTGTCGACTTAGTTGGAATAAACTAAGATCACAGATCTAAGTGAGATATTTTATTTTGACGGTATTTTGTTTTGTCGCTGTGGTTAAGCGGCTGATGGTTTGGTCTATAACCCACGGTCTTCCTTCAATTGCCCTTGGCACTCCAGGACCAAGGGTGAAGGGAGCTCTTTCGAATAATCCCGCACTTGTTAATAATCTTGGTATTGTGCATAGCATGGCAGCAAAGGGCAGCCTACATTGATTTGACCACATTTTAACTGAAAAATCAAATTGAACCTTTTTTTTCACTAACTACTTGTCTTTTACAGTCAACGAGTTAAATTTTTTTTTAATGTGGTCCGTTGAAACTTCAAAGCGAATCAAAAAATAATCTTGTAACCGAAAAGGTGAAGGTACTACTTGACTGACACTTTTAATTTCCAGTTATTAAATAAAATCCGTGCAGCCCAAAATTGCTTTCCTTTCAGACAGAAAAAAGTGAGTTTTTAAATGTTACGGGGTCTAAATAGCCATATTACTACTATAATTATAGTTTTTAGTGAGGTTTTTAACGCTTCGTACCGCAGTAATAGAATAATACAGAAATAAGTGCTGTTGTCAAAGTAATAACCAGTGCGTAGTCAAGCAGGCAAGCATTACGAACTTTATAAATATAGCTCCGACAAACCGAATACGAAAAGGGGATGACCAGACAGTGTGTGTCTTGCGGTACAGCTTGAAATCAATAATCGATTGTTATTCCTAGGTCCAGCAAGAGAAAGTCGGACTAGATAGCTAGGCATAGTTTTATTTGAGTTATAGCTAGATTTTTTTTTTGCAAATTCGTTCACGTGAAGATTGGTTGTGAAGTTGAAGTTGAAGCTAGATAAGAAGTAGCCTGTAATCCTTCTTTAGGGTTCTAAATTACTCCGTACCAAATAACATCAAAGTGGATTTATTTAACCGCGAAAGCGCAACAGACAGACAGTTACTTTCACATTTACAATATTACTGACTGTACTCTTCAATAAAAAACCGAAATAACACGTACTAATTAATGTCCACACGATCGTATCACAGCGAAATACAATTGCATTTAATAGTTACGTTTAGTTACACAAAGCCTATCAAGTAATGCTGTCAAATCCCGCACAATCACATTGAAATATTAAAACGCCTAAATATTTGCATGTTATGTTGGAAATGCGGGTGACAATGTCATAAAATAACAATGTGATCACGAAATATGCAGTCCAACTAATTATTAATCCTGACAAAACCATTAACGTGAAAATTGTAAGCCAAGTACAATTATATAACATTGTGATATGATGTGCTTTTTGGCTCCACCGTCAAAAGAATTAAGACCTAAATGGGTGCCAAGTTTCGTAAGTTATTCTGAACTTAAAAACTTAATAATTAACTTGGCTAGCTTTTTTAACAACAAAACAAATATTGAGAAGAACATTACAATACGAAAACAATAACTTACTTAAAACATAAAGATAAGATCTTCAGCCAAATTTGTACATTTTTAAAAGCTAGTAAAAAGTGGATCGTGTAAATACTTGCCAGCTCTCTTTTGGTTTCAATTTGGCTCGAAACGCTCCCTCGTGCCTAGATAATATTGCACAACAACAGAGGAAATGGTAGCTAGGTAATTACATAGATACCTAAAACAAATTTAATATACACACTTGTATAAAATAACCATTATTATTTTCTTTTTTGCAAACAAGTAAGTAATCATCAAATTCAACATTCAACTTTTAGTGACTAAAACCCAGTGTTCCTCAAGTTGTTCTTTTTTTGAGGGCTACGGAACCTTTTTCAAACAATTTGTCACTTGCACTACACACGGCGGTAACGGCAGATAAGGTTGTGCCCCAAGCGGTACAGACCTCCTCCGTATTCCATCGTATCCCAAACAATAGTGACTCCTGGGAGTTTCTTCCCCTCGAATTCGATACTGTATCTTCCCATGATTAAATTGTATGTATTTCCAACTACTAACTCACTCAATTTTCTACATAGTTTTAAAACACACACACACAGTTTTAGTAGGCATAGTCTTGTTCACCATGTGCAATTTATTCGAATGAAAAAAAGAACGCATAAAGAACCATCTGTACATTTTCCCACGGATGCCTATCATTTAATTAAAGAAAAAAAAAGAGCCCGTATAATCAAATCTAATGAAAGAAGGGTCATAAACATAAACTTGCCTGCCTTTCGCTAGTTATAAGTTTTATAATAAAAGTAGCAAAACTATTTATTTATTTAAAAAACAATTGCTTGCTTTCTGAACAGTTTGCACAAAAGCGTGTAAATAGCAATAATTTTGTAAACTACTAGTTATTATTACCTGCGGCTTCGCTAATTGATAACGACATTGAAACAATTTGCCTGCTGCAGTCTTACCGTTCAAATACAATTTAAGTATCTTCGAGGGTAAAGTGAATAGGCTCTTAATAAAGTAGAGCGCTTTACCATCAACGATTGCTTCGCTGCTTACTATCAGGTAGGATCATAGTCAAACAAGTTTAAATTACTTAGAAAAACTTGTATAAAATCGCAGCTAAAACAGCATCGAAGCAAGAACTCAGTAACTGCATAATTAATTTCAAATGAATTCAATTAAAAACTTCTAAACCGTTTAAAAGTGTAAATATTTTCTACGTTTTTTTACAAAACACTAGCATGCTAATCGTTGGACCAATTTGCTTCGTTATTATAACAATAACTTTGAAAACTAATCAGCTATATTTGAATTCAATATTAAAGATAACCAACCCTGTATCAAGCAAGGCAAAGTTCAAATTCCATTGCAACCCGCTTGTTTTTATATCTTTTTCATACAAATAGTTACTTAAAATACTTGCACAAATAATTCTAAAGTTGAGTCTTGAGTTGGTAGCAATGGATGCAAAATGTCTAAAATTATATTCAAGTAGGTATAAAGTTTGATTAAAGTCATAAATATAATATATAAAGATACAAACATAATAAAGCCTTATAATGTAGAAACTCAAGACTCTTTTTAATACAAGAGGGCATGAACAGAGATGTGGAATGGAAGTCACATGTCTACAATATTTTGGTTCAAGTATTGGCGATCTTAACCGTTTCGAGAGCAGAGGTGATGAAATAAATTACACAAAGTAAAGCGTCATTTTTGGCTTAAACTGCACTAGTCGGAGCCAGGTCGCCATTTATAAAAATATTGAAAAGTATCAAAATTTTCAGGCTAAGTATATCGTTATACACCTATATGAACTCTAAACAGAAAGTAGTTACCTTTCTGTTTAGAATTTACATAGTTACTTTTAATTAGAGATTTGTTCGAAAACACGCCTAACTAACAAGGGAATTGAAAAGAGGCGAACAGAGATACATAAATATTTACCTAGCAGGCCAACATAAACGAGACGGATCCCTGTTAATTGGTCCCGCAGCGGGAATCAACATTAACCATCCTTTAGAATCTGGCCTAACAAATGGTCTGCTCGAGGAAAAGGAATAATTCCTCACTCAAACTAATGAGAAGCAAGTCTGGCCATTGACAAACGCTTCAATAATGTCTGCTGTGAAAATTAAATCCATTTCTTTACTTGAAGTTTGAGTAATCGGTTAGTTGTTCAGTAAATTAATTAATTTGGCGTGTTGGAATACTAATTACTGCTTATTTTGTTTGAACTATTTCAAATCGTCGTCTGTAATAACGCGCTTATAAACATCTATTCATGCTGTACTAAAGTGATTACTAACTACAAGAACCGTAGTTAGTACAGTATGTATTCAAATTACTGTAATTTTAGCGGCTTGACGACGCGATTTGTCAAGCCTAGATACTATGATGGAGTGTAAGATATCACAAGATACGACAGTGAATATTTTGCTATAATTATTTATAAACGTCAACAGCAAAGTCTTAAGTTATTGCCAAAGGTTTCACGTCAAAGAGAAGAGCATTTAATGGGCAGCTTAACAGAAAACCCTTTTCAATATTTCAGAAATAAATTACGAACTATTTCAAGTGAAAACTGAGACATTTTGCTTATTTATCGTTACTTCAGAAATGGAGTGTTGTCTCGTCAGACTGAACCTAATTCATACTTAATTCTCCGTAGTTGACGGGGCTTTAGGCATTTAATAAATATTCCTTGGACTAAATGACAAAATGCCCTCACTGCCTTTGATTAATAGATTCGCAAGTCACAATTTTTGTTTTTATTAGAACTTAGACCAAACCGAATTTTGTTTGTCCTAATTGAGTGATAAAAGCGTGTCATGCTTTTACGCAAATTAGGCTGTGATGTCATATCAGTGTAAATTTTGGAGCTAAAAATACGTGTGTACCTCGGATAGAAGTTTAAACATAGGTTAAGAAAACTTTAGTATTTCGTGGGGTACCGTGTACTACTGCGGGATTGTTTGAACGCAAAGGACCACTGAAAGATAATATTTTTTTTTACTGACTTAGTTAAATGGTTTTGAGTCAGTAAAAATTGAAGAAGTACGAGTTATTCATAACTCGTAAAATTGTAATAATTAAAGTTTGACGGAAAGGAATCATCGCCCCATATTTTTTTTTTAAGATTGTGGCGAAGTTTCTATCGCCATAGAATAAATTTATGATCTTGTATCGCGTTATCAGAGTTCTCTGCGCAATCAGAATAAATACGACGGAATCAACAATCGGGCAGTTATTCGGACCAGATACAACGACTGTCTAGTTGGAGGACTCTTCCTCTTCAATGGTGGTTTGCGTGACTTTACATACTATTCCGAGTACCTCTAAAAAGTTATCAGTAGGTGGGTACCTCGCGTGCTAACCTAATTTTTCAGTAAACAAATACCTAGTATTGTCATGATTTACTGGTAAACACTACTTAATTAAACAAACCTACATTTAATTACGAACCAACAGCAAAAGCCCAATATTTATCACATTGCTTAATTAAAAGTACCATTCATTTTAATGTGTTAATCTACGCATTCATTAATAACAAAATACATAATACTGAAAATATTTACATTACTAACCAATTTACGCCTGGAATAAAATAATTAATTAATAATTTTATCACAAAACATACATCAGTATCTCACTGACATAAATATTGTGGAAAATCCAGATTATTAAAATATGTGACGGAAATAAATTGAAGGGTACTAAATCAAGTAAAAACTTTACCTGATTTTGTGGGGGTCAATTTATCAATAGTGAAAAAGAAATCTGCCTAGCTGTTTCTCAGCTCAGTTGGGCTTCCAGACTAACAAAATGAAGGTGGCGAATGCCTCCACAGCCCGTGTCTGGGTAATATTGTAGCCCTCGGTAAGGCAGGACTGAGATTTTTAAAACGTTAAACGAAGAAGCCTAAAACGTTACCGTGTTTTCGAGAAAATTAATGGTCACCCATCCACAGACTGACCTCAGCAAGGTTAGCTTAACCTCGAGGCTGTTATTGTTTAACCGCAAATTCTGCGGATTATAATTATTAATGTTCAGATTACATTAATTTCCGCGAAAATTAATTGAAAGTATTAACTTGATCCGATTTTGTGGGAATCAATTTGTCAACAGTCAAAGTTTAGGTAAAGGGGATTAAGGCTCGAAGCCAAATAAGGCTTAAAGAGCTGATGTTAGGAAAGGAATTATCTGAAGAAAGAGTTGCTGGGTTGTTTCTTTTGGTATTGTATTTTTAAGGGATCAGATGTTATTATATTATAGTCTGTACGGAAAAAATCAGGAAAATGCGACAAAAACACTAATTTAATTATTTTTTTAATTCGGTTTTTAGTATTTGTTTTTATAACAGCAATAGAAAGACACCATCTTTGAAAATTTCAAGTGATTAACTATGATGGTTCATGGGATCCAGCCTAGTAACAGATGGATGGGTAGCAGAGTCATAGCAATAGGTCTCGTTTACCGTTTGGATATGAAGCCCTAAGAATAATCCGGGATAGTTCGAAAGAGTTACCGCGACTCTGGAACGCAAAGTAGGTAAATGAGATGGGTTTTAGTTAATAAAAGTCTGACTCTCCTTCTTGCTCGACCTACAGTGGAAAAAGTTATTTCATGATTTCACATCCTAAAAAGTATACTTTTATAACATGTATACTTTTTAGGGTGTGCAATGTGCAGTAACTACTAAGAGCGCATATGGCTCTTAGTAGTTACTCCCTAAAACTGTACTTTTCTTTTTCCGTAAACAAAATGAACCAACCTATAACAAAATTATTATGAATACTCATTCAGCCTCATTATTAAAAGTAAATAAACAACAAAGTGCATAACCCGCAACCATAGCTCGTAGAATTATAAGTTGGAGGCAGTGAACAAGAAACTTCTCAGTACTACTCATTAGCAACTTACTAACTTAGCTACAGACTCAGTTCTTGCCGACTTTATCAGTTCACGGTAACAAATGACTGCCGACTTGCATAAATCGTAGTTCAAGAAACACAAATGAGGCTAATGATTCTGTGGTATTCCAAAGTGGGTGATCGATGTATGAGCCTATACTGCGTTTTAAAGAACATCTATTTTACTTGCTGCTTGTTGATGCTTATCGACTAGTAAGTGAAACAATCGTATTGTAGTCGAATTGAAGTTAACCTGTCTTATTTGGAATCTGAAGGTTTGCGTTGTTTTGGTATAATAGCAAACCACTTCTTAACTAATGACTTGATTCACCAACCATGATGGACACGCGGTTTTAAACGACAGGCCGAGTAAAAAAACGTAGCAAACATGACGAGCCGCGAGCCAGGCTCGTCAATTCACAAAACCGGGGTATTGCAATGATACACCGGCGAGCTTTGCCGACTAGCCATAAGACTACAGTCTTCATCGATCATGTCCTTAAACATGACTTTGAAATTCGAACACCACAAAAATGAATGTGATTCAAATTTAAATTTAGAATGTCATGTCTTTGAGTGATTCTACATATTTCAACACTAGAATGCGACCTATTCAGTGCGGGTTTTGGCGGGATTTCTTCCAGTGAAGTTTAGTGACTATTTTAACTATTCGCATATTGATTCTTCGTGAATATTGTGATTTAAAATTGGCGTAGCTTTGTGTCTTTCAAGTGTCTGCGCAACTGGACAACATGTGGAAATATTGAAACGGGCGCGTTCTCGGTAAAATTGGATTGAGTATTTTATTGTAGTGTTGACTACCTTAGCGAATTTCACCGAGAAGGTTGACCTGTTACATTTTCTGCTAAATACTACAAAAACATTAGATGGTGTACATTTATATTCTAATGGTAAACATATTAACCAGAAAATATAAACATAAAACTAAGCAATCGCTCAAAAGTGTAGAGCCCTCCCTTAGGAGTAAATAAAAAAATAGAAAAAAAAGTTCAGTGCCTAGCTGGCTGGTTAAGTATATTTTTAGAACGTTCGTTTCACTTCGTTATTCATTAGATGACCTGCTAGCCAATAGGTTCTATCTACATAAGTTATCTGTTGGTACATACGTATTGTCTGTTTTTAATACCCTGAGACTAAAATGACATTACAACACAAAAAGGGTTGGCAACAATCCGATTGTAAGTTTGACATTACTTGTGTCAATTTAGTCTCAGGGTAACAGACGATAGCCTTTGTAATTTTGTCGAGTAATTTTAAAACAATTGGTACAATGTAGGTAATCTAGAAAGACAATACATGAAAACCGTCTCTCTCTAGTCTGGCAAATAGCCAATGGCCAATAAAAATTATTATTAAAACATGATTAATGAAGATAAGAACAGTGTTATTCGGCCATCTTTTTCCTAAAGCCGACCTATTTCGCGAAAAAATCTGAACGAAACAAAACTGAAAGCCTTTAAAAGCCCAACATAAAGGTTTTCTTAAAAATTTTATGAGTATCGCATAAAAAAAAAGGTCAGAGTCAGGTTCTGATTTATTATACGGTAATTTGAAGAAAACACTTTAATACTAGAGTCGAAGATTGATGGTTATTCTGTGAAATAAATTAAACAATCATCAAAATACGAGGTTCTGACTAGCATAGCATAGCATCAGCTTTATAATGTTCCCACTGCTGGGACTCTGGCTTCCTCTCTAGGATGGGCTGTAATCTACCACGCGAGCCCAGTGCGGGTTGGTGGATGTCACATGTTTTCGAATTTTTGGTTCTAGGACATGCCGATTTCCTCAAGATGTTTTCTTTCATCCTTTTGAGAACAGCGGTGATGAAATAAATTAAACATAGTAATGCGCCTGGCTGGGTTTGAACCTGTGACCTACGACTTGTAAGTCAGGCCCGTTACCACTGGGCCACCACTGCTCTCTAAATATCTGAATACAATCTGTGGTAAGAATTTAATAAAATTATTCACAAGTTTAAACTTTTGACATCATGTGCCGACAAAATGTTAATTTTCACGAACGTTTCCGAGCCACGTTCGGAAAGATCCGGTTTCTGAATTATTTCACGGATTTCTTTTGTTAAAAGTCGTGTGGCGGCAAACGTTCGAAATTCAAAATTGAATAAACGTGTTTTAAGAAACGTTTTGTTTTTGGAGTAATAATAAATAATAATAATAATAATATTCCACAACTTTCACACAACATCATCTAGTCCCAAACTAAGCAGAGCTTGTATTATGGGTACTAGACAACTGATAAACATACTTCATCTGCCTAGCCTTTTCCCAACTATATTGGGGTCGGCTTCCAGTCAAGCCGGATTTAGCTGAATACCAGTATTTTACGAGGAGCGGCTGCCTACCAGACCTCCACAACCCATTAACTGGGGTAACACGGTACTTCATGGCAAGACTGGAATCAGATTTACTGGCTTCTGACTACCGTAACGACTGCCAAAGATCTCCAAATGACAGCCGGGACCAACGGCTTAACGTGCTTTCCGAGGCACGGAGGAAACTCGTTATGTTAAGATGGTCACCCATCCACAGACCAACCTAGGCAAGCGTTGCTTAACCTTGAAGATCGACCCGTGCGGCTGTTATTATTTAGCCACGAGCTCCTCAAATTGATCAAAGAATATTTTCACTATACATGAGAAAACTTACAAACGATTTAGTGTTGCTTTCTTGTTGGTCCCAGCTTTGTTTTCCTAGTTTTGAATGAAATTGATTGCAGGCTTTAAATTCTCATACTTACAGACTATCCATCTATTTAATTAGCCTATTACAGTCCTCCTTTGTCTTTTAATCTAAAAAAAACACAATTTATTCTTCTCTGTCATTGGGGATCAGTCTTTCGATTGAAGTAAAGTTGCAATGTCTTATTTATTTTATCACTACCTATTATTTAATAAAAGCAATGTCCCAATAGAACTTACCCGCAGGATAAAAGGTCCTCCTATCTAGTCTATATATCCTATGTGCTAATTTAAGATATGGTTTACTCGTTTGCCAAATTTCATCCAAATCCGTTCATCCGTTCGAGCGTAAAGAAAAACAAACACAAACTTTCCCCTTTGTAACATGCTAGCATTGACTTGCTGCAGTAAATGCAACGGAAAATCTACATTTTTATGATCAGCATTTTCACCCAACTTAACAGCCCTCTATGTACAAAGTAACACTCTCTGAATCCCTGGAAACGTGATGTAAATTGGCACTTATCCTTCATTTTTATTTTATAGCATCCCGCTGCACAGACCAATAAAACTGAGGCAGTATCGATTGAGAGCGAGGCCACGGTCACGAATTAGGCTGCATACATAAGGTTCTAATCGATACAGAAATGCTTTATAAAATTGCTGGGATTTCACCGACATTCATCATCAAGTGGAAATCTTTCCACAGTGTCTTAACTTGTGGTGGACATAAGTCCCTGAACCCCATCGAAACTCGGGTGCAGATGTAAACCGTGGAGCAGAATCGCATGGTATGATTCATTTTTTATCCTTACATCCCTGAAAACCCTCAAAATCCGGGTCCAGATGTAAATGTGGAGCTGCATCACATTCTATGATCCACTTCCTATCCGTATATTTATGATATCCTTTTTACATATTATCACAAATTATGTAGGCAAATTGTCTTATGTGCTGCCACCAATGATACCAAGGCAAGATAAGAATTAAGATTGGGTCAACATTTGACTTACGTTCCTGCTAGCGATTCGAAAAAGGTAAGTATAGGGGAATGTGAAATAGGGTACAAAGATACACAATCCCTCCATTGAAAAGGGAAGAACCTCCGATCGACAGTCTTTACGGATAGTCACACCTCGGTTCGTTTGAATACCGGTCATACCAAGGGATATCGTATTACTTCCTTGCTGAACTTTAAAGGTCAGATACGTATTCACTCCAATTATAAAATCAACATTCTACAGTGTGGCCGGATGCAGCTGAAACTCAATGTACTCAACTGCATCCGGCTGTAAGCCTGCCTTAACATAGTTTGAAAAGCACTAGATTTACCTAGCTTTGCTGCGGTCTTCCCGTCCGTTTATAATTTAGGTGTCTTCAAAGCTCGAGTGAATAGGCTCTTAGTAAACTGCTGCAGCTCACCGTCAACGATTGCATCACTACTTACCATCAGGTAAGATCTAACATTATTCTTGATCTAACACTATTGATTAGTATCAGCAATCAAAGTACTACCTTCTATTAAAATTGATATAAACTAGTGCTTGACCGCGATCCCTCTTGATGGTAAGTAGTGATGCAGTCGTAGATGGTGAGGCGCACCTATTGTAATATAGGATTAGTGTTGGCAAAACACAATAAAATCACCTGATAATTCTTTCCAAAACTTCTATTTTTCTTCCTCATCAACAAGCTGGTCCGTAGATTTGCTTGTTGCACATTTGAAGTGTTTAACGCTTTTCAAAGCATCTGTCAGACATTTTTCACGTGCAGCGTATGGACAAGCTAAACACAGAAAGCCATCAATGCTCTTTGAGCCTCTACATCGCTTCGGGCAGTGATGGCTTCGCAGCGATCAGGCGTGAACGTGTTCAGTCTCCTGAATGTCATTACGGGCGAATTTGATGCTCCAATTAGTAGTGGTAGCGTTTATGTTTATGCTTACATAGTTATTAAAGTTTTATTTTTTTATTTACTAAAAATGTATGGGTTGAAATAAAGTTTTTGTTGTTTTATATATTTCTTTATTAATCTCAGAACCCAGGAGCATTGGAAGGCGTTGCACTTGTAGTTCGGTTATCTTTTTTTTTAAAGGTGAGTTAATTTTTACGTGGGCTCATCCAATTATGTCTCCCACTCTGGGGGGAGCGGGAGGGCGCGTCACACTTCTACTGACTATAACCTGTGTCCTTGACTTACCCTTTGCGTACTAAGACCACGGGTATCCTTTTCTCGCTGCCCTAGCGGTCATTGGGCCCACTGGGCCCCTACGGTTTGCTGACATCTTTTTGAGGAGCACGTGGAACCCTACGTGCTGTTAACGACTTGGGTTAAGTCCAGTCGATCACCGGACGCTGGACTACGAACTAGGTACCCATTTGCTCATCGTCTGCAAGCTCACGCCTACCTTGGTTACATTTCGAGTCAGGGACTTGGATTATCCTTGGCAGCTCACCAAAGGACAACCTCCGGTTGGTAAAAATGTATTGCCCCCCATGGAAACCCATATTAAGATAAACGATTCCCTTTCAACCTTCCAATATTCATTATTTTATTATAATTCTCATATAGTTACTCGAAAATATACCTAATATCGCATAAACACTCGTACGCGAAAATATAATATCGAATAATCGCCAAGCCATGTGGCCGTAACCTAAGAGAGTAAATACTTAGCGGTACCCATTAAAAATGCATGGCTTTAAATATTTCCTCTACTTGATTTTGTTTGCACTGTTTTTATCGCGAATTAATGTATTGATCGTTAAGGAAACTAAACGGTTATGGTGCACCCCAAGTCACCTTGAATTTGTTTAAATTAATAGCTGAAATTCGTGACTGTAAGAAATTAAAAAGCAATAAGAGTGCACGGTCTTGAGTTATTAATGCAACCTTTATGCAGTTTTTGCACTTGTTCAGAAAGGATTATAATTATTATTGTTTGGAATTATTCTGAACTACTACTTTACCAGCGACTTTGTTCGTGAGAATGTTTTCTTAAAAACTTTTACCCCCGTAAACGGTATTTTGAGGGTAGTTTTGAAAAATTTATGATGACAGTCGTTATTATTCATTTTAACTAGAATTTGTGCTAACTTTTAGGTGTATTGATCCGAGAAATGAAATTTTACATACAAATTTTCCCTCTTTTATTCCCACTGAGAAATACTTGTTCAAAAAAAAAACATTTTGGTGCGCTATGATAATTATGTAGGTAAGTCAGTCCAATTTTCCGAACAACTCGAAACAAATAAACAATGATGATTATAAATTCGCATCGCCTGAATTAATCATTATATTGGCTCAATCGGAATAAATTCCCGGACTACCTATTTCAACTAATTTCAATATTCTGACGAAAACCAGCTTTATTGTAGGATTTACATTTAAAATACTTCCACGTAGATAGAATTTTAAAACAGCATTTCTGTCGCCTCGCAAAATTCCAATAAGGCATCACAACCACGGTCAGCGGTAGCTTTAAATAATCAAATTGCTTCCTACTGACGATTAAATGCAAAGTGAACTTTATGTGCAAAGAATAGAGTCAAAATCACCTTGTGAAATAATCGTGAATAGCCAGCTCTAACATAAATAATTTTATCTTCACCATAAATGTTGTTATTAAAACGACAATATAAAAGGAATCCATTGTTTGGGAGGGATATATGGTACGTTTCCGTTATCAGGGCATGGTTTAGCGGTTCTTGAGAATAGTGCAAATTACAACACCCCCATAAGTTATTCAGCAGTGGGGATCTAACTGAAATAGGACAATTTGGGCAAGGAAGCTATTGAAAGTAACGATGGCATAAAATTTTAGTTATTTCCTCATAAGGAAAGTAGTAAAAACGAAGTGATTTTGTTTGGTTTGTAGAGAGAAGTGTGACCTTGTCTGTTATTGATTTTAAGGGGCTATAAAAAGATAGTGCATGAGGTATTGTTCCTATTGTAACTTTAAATGCGAATATTTTTCTAAAAGTCTTAAGAAGTATACTAGAATGATGTTAGACTCGGTTTTGTAATTTAAAACTAAGTTAAAGGTCTTCCTTTAACTTAGTTTTAAATTATTTAAATTCTAGATGGAAGATTACTAAGTGGCAGTGGGCAGGGCACATTACTTGCGGAACAAATTCTCAATGAGGTTGAAAGTTTCTGAAGTGGCGACCACGTCTGGCACGTGGTCGCAGCTTTGGAAGGCCTTCCACAAGACCGACAACATGGAAAAGATCACGGTAATCCGATAGATGCAAGACGCACAAGATCGGTCGTTTTGGTGACACTTGGAGGGGCCTATGTCCAACCATGGACGACCTTCGGCTAAAATGATGATGGTGAGAGGAAGACCATTTCTTGACTTAAAATTCAAATAGCGTATATTAGTTTTATCAATAGGGTTTTGCTGACTATTTTTCTAGTAGGGAATCATCAGAATGACTTCTCCTGCTCTTTCGAGTCAGACTGTTACTGACTAAACCCCATCCCGTTCCTTCCTCCGGGTTTTGCTGGTTGTATATCGCAAACCTAAACACAGGAATGTTGCAATAAACGACTGTGTACCTAACCCGAATGGTTTTATGGCCCACGATATTTTTACCACACATTAATCTTTTGGATGTAGACCAAAGACAAATGTGTCTAGTCCACTGATGTTATTTGCAAGCGTTTGTTGGGAAGTATGAATTAATCCATACACGTGGTAGTATAACATGTTAAACGCCATTGGGGACCATATGTATTTTGGGACTCACTCAGTAGATATGTGCTAGGTTAAAATACCGGTCTAGTAATTTTGCATAATTATAAGTTTTTATTCAATGTGTCAAATCACATGAAATAAATTGAATAAAAGTAATTTGAAACTTTATTTTACCTAAATAGCAATATGATATTCCAAGCACTGGAACACAGATCTATAGGGAGTGTTCATAGTAATACATCACACGCGGCTTCAGGACGTCTACTCTCTTTCTCCGAAATACGAAGTTTCATCCCAAATTTCGCGTGTTTCGTCAGTTTGCCGTTATCGAATAATCTTTTTGTTAAGACCATTTTTTCTTTATCGGAAAATTACTGATTAGAGTAGGTTTAGAGATACGATAGGATAGGTCGAAACATTTTTGTTCATTCAAAATTTTGGAACCATGGTAGAAAATACGCGAAACGAGTAGACGTCCTGTGCGGGTCGACGGCCTCCGAATTTTTGCTTCTAGCATGTCATATTTACGTTAGCCTTTACAGTAAATTAAACATATATCCTATTTTATTCAGCAAAAACTATAATGACTTTTTAATTCGATTAATGTGTCCACAAAAGCTTCACTTGGTTTGTGCCAGTTAAGAGTTAAAGCAAACCTGGTCGCAGAAATGACAGGATTCATTATAAAACGAGGAGCGGCGATGTGAGCGCCAAGTCGCACTTGACCCGTTTTGCTTTCGATTGTCGAGATGAACAATAAATGCAGTTATTCTCTTCTTATTCATATTATTTAAAAAAGGGTATTAAAATATGTAATCGTTTTTTTAAACTAGTGCTTGGCTGCGATCCCTAGTAAGTAGTGATACAATCGTTTACGGTTAAGTGCCTTGAAGACACCTAAATTATAATCGGACTAGAAGATCGCTGGCAAATTGTTCCAGTTTTTCGATGTACGCAGTATAAACAACGAGGCAAAACGCTTTGTGGGAACCGTAGAGGTTACAACAACGTAATGGTAGATACACGCCGTTCGTCGCATAGTCTTAAAGCTTATTTAAATAATGACACAAATCATATTTGGTTTATTATGTTGAAACTTTTTCAAGGCCTGTGTTAGGAATCCTGAATATTCTATACAGTACGACCCGTACCATTCCAAACCCCATAGCGGCTTAGCTAGGTCATTAAGTCAAAAAAATACTATGGTTTACTGCGTAACCAACAGTGGCCGGGTGAAGTAAACACCATAAGGGTACATGTATTTTATTTGCGGCGCAAACCGGCAGCCCGCCGTAGTGGCCTATTAAGCATGGGTCCAATAGTTTGTACATACAACAACATACGGACTACTGAACTTGACAAGTTTTATTCGTTTTCTCTGTTAGGATTACAGAGTAAAAGCTCGGGGTTTGAATATTCATAGAACCCACACACAGAATGCCTTCGAATTTTGGTAGTGTGACATTCCCAACCCGCAGAAAGCACGTAAAACCATCGATTCTGTATTTGATCTTTCTCCGGTCATGTCGGATTGTCTTTCTTCAAGACTATGACAGCAATGAAATAGAGAGTACACTTTGTGTTTGTGAACACACATGAGCACTATTATATCTTCTGTTTATATAATATTGTGGACAGGATAAACATTATTTTGTTAAAACTTAGTGTACAATGGGCGGCGTTATCGCACAGGGTAATCGCTTACATTAAAATTTAATCTTACGCGGTGTCCTGCGTGAGCGACGAACTCGACGCGACGCGACGCTGCGAACGCGACGAACGCGATCAACTCAACGGCACACCCTACATACGGCCTATATGACAGTCTGCGAAGAGACGCGACGTAACGCGTACTTGTTTTGAGGGCGACCAGATGCGACAAGACGAACTATAACATTTTCAAGCAAAATTGTACTGTATTTCTCCATGATTCGAGAAATAATGACCAAAATCACGTAGGACATTTTTCGCGTGTAGCATCGCGTCGCATTACGTCGCGCCGTGTTGCGTCGCGTCGCGTAGCGTTCGTCGCTCACGCAGGACACCGCGTTAGGATGAACTGAATGAAAGGATATAGATTTGGGGTGGATTTAATCGGCTAATATTCGTTGATATTGTCACCGTGATTAAAACCCAATTGGGAGGATTGATTACATAGGTATGCCTGAAAATATTTGCCGGGGATGTATGTGTAAGTAGTAGGCACTTACATTTACAAAAACATCCACAGTAGGCTGGACATATACCTCCCCTAAATATCGTCTCGCATCCATAGAATTCGATCATCATAGAATTCAGTTACACACAACTGTCAATTGAAACCTGCATCTCATTCACCGTATACAGAGTAGCGCTTGCAAACACAAGACCAATGAAACAGTCCAAAATTACATTTCCAGGTATTCCTGTAATGTCATTGGCATACAGCCTATTTAGTTCACTGTAGAGGCACAGCAGGGACGAAGCCTCTGTGGTCATGTGTGGGCTTCCGAAAGGAACCCCTGGGACCCTGGTGCGAAGGCAAAGAAAGAACGAAATGGGATTTAGTCAGTAAAAGTCTGACACGCCCTCCCGCTCTGCCCAAAAGCAGGAGAAGTCATTCTGATAATTCTCCACCTAAAAATGACCTATTTAATTCCACAACCCAATTTAGAAAAAGTATGGCCCAAAATGACAGTATCAAACACCCATCCCTCAATAGCAAATTATAGAGCATGACAAGCCTTTACACTTTATTACTACTCTTATATTCGTAACTACCAAAAATACAACTAATTGTTTAATATAGGCACACACCTAAAAACAGTAAAACAAACCATACATTTGCGTGATGTAGGTACTAGAATCCACCCAATTTAACCAGACACGCTAAAAGTGTATTGTATTTAACAACGTCCTTGGCTAGTTGGTACTGTCATAAAGTATCAAGATATAATGGTCACGGTATAGCAATAAAAAGACAGAATTTTCACTATCTCTACACTTCATCGCACGGGGAAATTTTGAAATTAACCTGTCATGGCGTTCTAACTGGCTTACAAACCACTTAAATAATCATTTAAAGCTAAATTGTTTTAACCTTACGTGGTAGAAATGGTAATAGTAGGAAGCGTTGAGCCCTTTTTCAGGTATTTTTGTTATTATTTTTAAAAGGAATTTAATCAAGTATGTACGTTCTAGACTTCATCATAAAATCATTACATATTATCTTCTATGAATTTTTTTCGAAGCTAAACATAATAACAGCCACATGAATCGAGTTTTGAGAGAACCATTTGAATATACCGAGATTACATGTCTCAGAAAGCACACCATGTCACATACGAGATAGCCGTTGATTCAGGCTGTTTTTTTTGTAGTTGTTTTCACAGTCCTTGAAAATCTGACACCTGCCGCCTTACCAAGGGATAATCGTCTAGTAATACCTAGTAACCGGACTGTGCAGATCACATAGGCAGTCGCTCAAAGTAAAATACTTTTAATATTGAAGAAAAAAAAACAACTCTTGCAAAAAAACACTAACTATCATTTACGATATTTTTCCTAAAATGGTCGATAGCATTCCGGTAGGCAGTGTTTAGACCAACTCGTCTTAGCTTCAACTCTCTCTCCTATAAATCTAGAAGTAGACTTCCACAAGCTTTCAGAACTTCTCAGAATGTTCCCGTAATGATGAGTTATGGTTTCGGCTGATTCTTCGCATGTAAAATATGGTGACAGGTTTTATAAAGCAAGAATTTTGCTCTAGGAAAATAAATTGTTGAGACAAGTAGTTTTTTTACCATTAATCTTTAGCTATCTTTGTGACCTTTTAAAGAGATGAGTATTATTTATAAACGGAAGTATAAGTAGGAATGTGATATTTATGGTTAATGAAAAAGCGATTTTCTTCAATATATAGAAGCTTCAAAAAATGTAATGGGGTTCAGAACACAATAATATCGAAATAACCTAAATTAAAAATGTCTTAGTGTTAGTAATTTTGTCTCAATAAAAATTTACAACACTTAAAAAATTGGAAAGAAAAGGCAAATAATATATTAAAATTGTTGGAATGAATGCAGGCATTAAGTCCGCTTCTTTACTTTTGTGTGCCTAAAGCATTTAATGAGTAAACAAAGAATAATAGATGAAGGCCTTTGCCAGTAGTGAGATAATAATATTATGGACTAGTATGTATTAATTATTTATTTATAGAATAGGATCGTCAACATTACGGATACTGGAATATAAAATACTTCCATTATTTTGAAATTATTCTAGTGTTTTACACCACAACATTACATTAATTTATCGTACATTTGATAAAAACCCGTGAGATTTATTGAATTGCTATTGTAATATGATTCAAATGAAATTATAATAATAAGGGTAACATAAGAGACTAGTTAAATAGTTAGGGGTGATTGGGGTCCGTTTACATCCTAAGGACCCAAGCCAACCTCACCTGCTAGCGGTGCACCCTGCTGTTCAACGGACGAGGCTCTGGCGATCCTGGTTTCCCTCTCGTAGGGTTGTGGGGGTCAGACGGCTGGTCGCCCCACGTAAAACCAAGTCACAGTCATATAAACATGGATGGCAAAGAATACAGTGGGTACTCGGGCTAGGGCGTCGCCGAACAACGACGCGCAGGAACATCGCCTTAAACCTGCGATAAGTGGGCTAGGGCTACCGTGTCAAGTACGGGCACGGCTAAAGACGTTAGTACCCAAAAAGAAGCTCCGCTTTGCCACTTGGAACATTGGCTCTCTAACTGGACGTTGCAGAGAACTTGCGGACGTACTTGCGAAGCGTCGAGTCCAGTGCGCCTTCCTTCAGGAGACGCGCTGGAAGGGGAATAAGTCCCGTGACATCGGGCAGGGGTACCGGCTAATGTACACCGGATCACCATCGGGCAGGAACGGAGTAGCCGTAGTACTGTCTAAGGACCTTCAGGATGGACTTCTTGAAGTAGACCGATACAGCGACCGGTTGATGCGAGTTAAGGTGCTGATCGAAGGGTCGGTAACGAACCTAGTCAGCGCCTATGCTCCTCAAACTGGCTGCTGTGAGTCTGAAAAGGAGGCCTTCTGGGATGAGTTCGAGGACGTACTGCGCGGTATTCCGAATTCTGAAGGTATTTTGGTTGGGGGGGATCTCAACGGTCACGTAGGACAGTGTGCTGGAGAGTTCGGACGTGTTCACGGTGGTTTTGGCTATGGCCAACTAAATGCAGAGGGAGTCAGCATACTCAGGACCTGCGCCGTGTCGGACCTAGCCATCGCGAATACGTTCTTTCAGAAGAGGCCCCAGCATCTTATTACGTACCGTGGTGGTTCATACTCAACCCAAATTGATTACCTGCTGGTGCGACGGTGCAACATTGGCAAGGTTACCAACTGTAAAGTTATCCCAGGCGAAAGCTTAACGGCCCAGCACCGCCTCCTTGTCATGGACTTGGCGATCGTAGCAAGGAAAAAAGTGACCCAGAAACGCAATCCCCGCACCAAGTGGTGGTTGCTGAATGGTCCTAAACTGTCGGAATTCATCGCGGAGGTCGAGCACCTCGAGATCAGTTCTCCGCATGAGTCCGCTCAAAAGATATGGAGTAGGATTCATTCAGCAATCACCGCCGCGGGTAAGCGCGTCCTTGGCACTTCTCGTGGTGGTCGCACCATGGACAGGGAGACGTGGTGGTGGGATGACGGGGTGCAGGAGGCGACCCGGAAGAAGAAGGTATTATTTAAGAAGTGGCAGGGGTCCAACTCTCCGGAGGACAGGGAGGCATATGGAGCGGCTAAGCGCGCTTGCAAAAAAGCAGTAGCCAGAGCCCGCAGCAAAAGTTTGGCGCCCTTGTACGACAAGCTGGAAACTGCGGAGGGGCAAAAGCTTATTTTTAAGCTGGCGCGTGCCCGGGAAAAAGCTACACGGGACATTAGCAAATGCCTCTGTGTAAGGGACGCCCAGGGTAAGCTGCTCTATGATACCTCCTCTGTTAAGGAGAGATGGTGCACATACTTCGAGGAGCTGTCTAACAAACAGCATCCCCATAACCTTCCTCCCGAACCGCCTCCTAACCTTGGACTTATTTCCCCTATTTCCCCCGACGAAACTCGCATTGCTCTTCGCCACATGAAGAACCGGAAATCGGTCGGGCCTGACAATGTGCCAATCGAAGTGTGGAAGGCGATGGGCTCACATGGTGTGGCCCTTCTGACTGATCTCTTTAACCGCATCCTGACCACCAAGGAAATGCCGAACCAGTGGCGATCAAGCCTTATTATTCCTGTGGCCGATAGCAGCCTTTTTTTATATTGCTTATGTTTTTATACCTTTTCACGTCTTGTCTATTTTCTATATTTATTCTTTTGTTATTTTTCATTATTGGTCAATATATTGCTGAAAAGAACGGTGAACTTTTTTTTCTTTGAATAAAATTAGCAATATCCAATAGTATTCAGTAACATAAGTGGTTCTTCTACCTATCGAACTAGTGTCTAGTAAGACTAGTCCACAGTAATTTTAAAATGGTTGTGACAAGGTCACAGACAAAACTACCACAAAATGACTCAGATATACCTACCCAGTCTAGTAGTGAGGCAGTTCCAGAACCCCCTACACATACTACCACAGGGAATTCACAGGTACGTTCTTCTGAGTTAGAGCCTAGCTCGAGCGCTCATTCTGTCGGCACACACAATAGCCGTACCAGTCGCACTTCCGTGATGATCACTGCCAGAAAATCAGCTGCGGAAGCGCAACACATTCATCGCGTAGCTCAGTTAGAAATTGCCCAAATGGAGGCAGAGATGCGCGCTAGGCAGGCGGCTCAGTTACAAATTGCCCAAATGGAGGCAGAGATGCGCGCTAGGCAGGCGGAATTAGACCGCAAAGCTGCCGACGCGGAATATCGGGCTGAGCTCGCTGCTATTGAAGCAGATTGTAGTAACCACGGTTCTCGCAGTGGGTGGAGCCGCGCCAGTGTCAAACAATGGTTAGATAGTACGGCCCTGCCTACTAAAATACCTTCGCATCAAGAGAGAGAGCCATCTGTAAAAGGTTTTCAATCTAACAGTAGATGTGAGGTAGGGGCTAATAATGCTACCGTTATCTTGTGTTCTCAGGAACTTCCACTACGTAACGATGATGTCGTTTCTCAGGGTATCGCAGCACAGAGTCCTGCACTATTACCTCAGCACAGTTTTAGCGGGGGTGACAGGGCTGCTGCCACTGATATTCACCGAGAAGACGTTACGCAGTTAGTGGGGGCCCTAAAGGCACTTGCGAAGAGTAACGGCCCCAACAACAATAAAAATTTTATAAAACTTCCGTGTTTTGATGGTAAATCTCCGCTTGATTGGCTTATGTTTAAGCGGGCCTTTCAGGATACGGTAGGTTCTTTCACAGATGCGGAAAACCTTGCACGCCTAAACCAAGCCCTAAAAGGTACGGCGCGTGAAGCTGTCAGCATGCTGTTAGTGTTGGCACCTCACGCCAACGACGTTATTGAAGCCCTGGATCGTCGCTATGGAAGGGCTGAGCAAATTGTACTACAGGAGGTGAGCGCAATCAAGGCTCTGCCCAAGCTTGGGACGGAGGTAAGAGATCTTCATGTTTTCACCACCCGTGTGAACAATTGTGTCGAAGTTGCTAAGTTATTACAGCACAGTGATTATTTGCGTTCTCCTGAACTATTTGGAGTGCTGTTTAGTAAACTGTCCCCATTGTTGCGCGTGCGGTGGTTAGATTTCGCTGCTAATCATGAGCATCTAAGCCGAGCTCGAGTGGAATTATTGTCGCTTTTCCTAAACCGTGAGGTCGATTTGGTGATGAAATTCGGTGCCATATTCGAGGTGACATCGTCTTCACCAACCCTTTCACAGAAACAGCGAGCGCATGCCGTTTCAGAGTCGGGAGCGGGGGCTTCACCTAAGAATTCTAAAACAAAGCCTGCAAAAACATCCAATCAGGAAAATGTTTGTTTATTTTGCAAAGGTGAACATCAGTTGTCAAAATGCCCGACATTCACATCTTTGACAGTCGATGACAGATGGAGTTTCGTCAAAGACAACAAAGTCTGTTATCGTTGTCTTCAAAAAGTTCCACACAATTTTAGGTTTTGTAACAAAAATAAGGCTAGTTGCACAATAGCTGATTGTAATCGTAGGCATCACACTATTTTGCATAATGATAAATTTGTAGCATTTGCTCATGTGAAGGAGGAAGTCGAACCTGAACCTAGGCCTAAAACTGATGCTGAAAAAACTGATCAGGTTCTCGTAGCTATCAACAACACTCAAATTGATCTTACACTTCGTCCACTATTAAAAGTAGCACCCGTCACAGTTTCCGGGCCGGCTGGGAGCGTAGACACATTCGCCCTTCTGGACGACGGTTCGACGGCTACCTTCATAGATGCCGACATTGCCTTCAAAATTGGTGTCGAGGGTCCCGAGGGCAACCTACATTTGGATTGTGTGGGAGGGCTATCTAGGGATAGTAGCGTGCAGTTTGTAGACTTTCAGATAAAAGGCCGATCAGCCTCACAGAGTTTCTTAATCCAGCGGGCAAGGGCAATTAAAAACTTAGGGTTGCAAAGCCAATCGGCCACGCGCGACTCTTTACGTCGCTACCCCTACCTGTCTGGTATAGTTGAGGAGATGTGTTACCCCGAAGCAAAGCCTACACTTTTGATAGGTATCGACAACTGGCACCTGATAACAGCATCCGAGGTCAGGAAAGGCACGAAGACCCAGCCTGTTGCCATTAGAACATTGCTAGGGTGGGTATTGTTCGGATTTACAAGCAGCCGGACATCTTTAGTGGAGACTGCCTGCCACGTATCCTTACGTGAGCGTCCGCAGCATGACCTGGAAGTCCTCATAAAGGAACAATATAGGTTAGACGCGATTGGTATCACGAAACATGAGCCTCGCAGCGCAGGCGATCAGCGCGCTCTTAGTATTCTAGAGAATACAGCCCAACGCCTACCAAATGGGCACTTCCAGGTCGGCTTATTGTGGAAGGCGGATGACCTTGCTGTTCCTGAGAGCTATCCATTGGCACTTTCTAGGTATAAAAGCCTCGAACTGAAAATGTCAAAGGATCTTAAATACGCCGAACGTTACAAGCTCAATATTCAAGACATGCTAGCTAAGGGTTATGCTGAGGAGTGTAGTAGACAGTCGCCCACATCGGTTTGTTGGTACTTGCCGCATTTTGGTGTGGTAAATCCCAACAAACCGACAAAACTTCGTGTTGTTCACGATGCGGCTGCTAAGGTACAGGATGTATCACTAAATACAATGCTTCTCTCGGGTCCTGATTTTTTACAACCACTATTAGGAATTTTGATGCGTTTTAGGGAGGGAAAAATTGCCTTGACCGCCGATATCAGGGAGATGTTCCCGCAGGTGAAAATACAAGAGTGTGACCGAGACGCTCAGCGATTTCTTTGGCGCGATGATCCTGCGGGACCAATAAAGACCTATCGTATGTCTTCTATGATTTTTGGGGCGTGCTGCAGCCCATCTACGGCTATTTATATCGTCAACCGAAACGCATCGGAATTTATAAGCGAGTTCCCACAAGCTGTGGAAGCTATTACGTCCGATACATACATGGATGACTTTATCGGAAGTGTAGATGTTTCCACGGAGGACGCAGCTCGTTTGGTAGCCGATATTGTTAAGATTCATAAGCGTGGAGGATTCGAGATGCGCGGTTGGGTATCAAATAATCCTGGCGCACTCAATCGATTGCCAAACGAGCTGTTGTCTGACGTTTCACTAGCCAATCGTTCTAGTGTAGAGTTGGGTAGTTTACCACTCTCGGCCACCTCAACACGGACTCTGGGTTTGATCTGGAAACCTGCTGAAGACTTCATAGGTTTCAACCCGGGCCTCAAGGACACTTCAGGCTATTTCACAAAACGCGTAGTCTTAGCCCAGGTCATGCGAATCTACGATCCACTTGGTATCTTAGCCCCCATTGTAGTGAGAGGTAGGATTATGTTTCAAAATTTGTGGCGTAAGAACCTTGACTGGGACGAGAGGCTTTCACAGACTGATGAGGAAACTTGGCTCGAATGGTTCGAATGCCTTAAATCGATTTCGGAATTGAGAGTTCCAAGGTGCTACAATTTATGCGGTTTCTCAGAACTGGAGCTGCACATGTTTTGTGATGCTAGCGAACTGGCACACGCCGCCGTTGCTTACTGGAGATTTGTGCTTCCCAACGGTGACGTGAAACTTGCACTAATAGCTAGCAAAGCACGTGTGTCTCCTTTGAAGCCAGTTTCGATCCCACGCCTGGAGCTCCAAGGCGCCTTGATAGCCACTCGACTTGCCGCTAAGATCTGCGAGGCCCATCGTTTTAAGCCTAACCGACGAGTTTTCTGGAGTGATTCCATGACCGTGCTGGGGTGGCTACGCAGCGATGCGAGAAACTATAAACCTTTTGTGGCTCATCGCGTAGGAGAGATTTTAGAATGCACTAGTTTAGATGAATGGCATTGGGTTCCAACCGAACTTAACGTGGCTGACGATGCGACGCGGGGGAAAGCCAGTATTGAACCACGCTGGGTATCTGGCCCAAATTTCCTCCTAGCTCCCAATTCTGAGTGGCCCTCAGAGCCCAAAGTCGCAACGCCAGTAACTTTTGCAGAGGAGGAGCTCAAGCCATCTCTTCGTCATTCAAAATCATTAAATCATCCATCACGTGTCGCAGAGTGTATTAATTTTATCAATTCACATCAGTTACCCTTACCAGTTGTAGCTGACATCACGCATTTTAGTTCTTGGATTAAGCTGGTCAGGGCAACAGCCAGGACTCATCAATTCATTGCCTCTATTTTTAAACATCGGGGTCATAATTTTCAAAATTTTTGGATTCGGGAAATTTATGATTCTGTAAATGCGCCGGAGCGTGATTCGCGGCCTGATTCTTCTTCTGCCACTGCTCCAGCGCCTTTAGTCTCAGAGGACATCATCCGCGCGGAACGGCACATTTTGGGGAGGAGCCAGATTAGCGCCTTCGGAGAGGAAATTCTTTATCTGAAACGTGGGCAGCCCGTTCCCAAGAAAAGTCGTCTAGCCATTTTGTCCCCAGAATTAAGAGACGGACTTTTACATCTCGCAGGAAGAACTTCTGCTGTTTCTGATAGGCAGCCCATTATTCTAGATGGCAAGGAGCCAGCTGTACGTCTTCTGATCAGCCATTACCACGTCAAGTTTGCTCACGCCAATACAGAAACTGTGATTAATGAATTGCGGCAGTCGTACTGGATCCTCGGATTGAGGAACGCCGTGCGGTCAGTGGTCCGTAGATGCCAGTTGTGCAAACTGTTGAAAAGCACAACCATGCAACCACCCATGGGAGATCTGCCAGAGGCGAGACTTGCTCATCATCGACGTGCTTTCACCTATACAGGTGTGGACTATTTCGGCCCCGTATTAGTTTCTATGGGACGCAGGCGGGAGAAGCGATGGGTCGCCCTATTTACGTGCATGGTAACCAGAGCTATCCACCTCGAGATCGTAGCCAGCTTATCCGCAGACTCTGCCATTATGTGCTTTCGACGCTTCATCGCTCGACGTGGTACGCCCAGTGAAATATTCTCCGACAACGGGACGTCGTTTGTGGGAGCAAACCGACAGCTAAAGGCTCTTTATGATGCCGCCGTTCCACAGTTTGCAGCAGATGAAAAAATAAAATGGCGTTTTATTCCCCCATCGGCGCCCTTCATGGGAGGGGCCTGGGAAAGACTGATTCGGTCAGTGAAGTCAGCTCTGAAGGTAACATTGAGAGAACGAGCTCCAAGAGAAGAGGTTCTGGCAACTTTACTAGTCGAAGCCGAGGCGGTGGTAAACTCACGCCCACTGACGCACATCTCCCCCGAAAGCAACTACCCGGAGGCGCTTACCCCTAACCATTTTTTGCTAGGAGACTCATCGGGCCGTCCGTTCCCAACTACAGACCTGACGGATGCCGCACTAATTGGCCGGAGCAGTTGGCGAAGGGCACTCCGGCTGTGTGATCATTTTTGGAGTCGTTGGGTCACCGAATATCTACCCACTTTGGCGCCCCGTCGCGTGCCGGGTGCAGATGTCGCCGTCAAAGTTGGAGACCCGGTTCTCATCGGTGACGGGAACTTGCCGAGGGGAACCTGGCCACGCGGCGTAGTCGCTGCTCTGCACCCGGGCCGTGATGGGGTGGTACGGGTGGTGGATATTCGGACACAAGCGGGCATTTTGAGACGGCCATTAAGGAAAGTCGTTCTTCTTTAAAAAAGGGGAGCATGTGGCCGATAGCAGCCTTTTTTTATATTGCTTATGTTTTTATACCTTTTCACGTCTTGTCTATTTTCTATATTTATTCTTTTGTTATTTTTCATTATTGGTCAATATATTGCTGAAAAGAACGGTGAACTTTTTTTTCTTTGAATAAAATTAGCAATATCCAATAGTATTCAGTAACAATTCCTATCTATAAAGGCAAAGGTAGTGTACAGGATTGTAGTAACTACCGCGGTATTAAGATCATGTGCCACACCATGAAGCTCTTCGAGCGGATCATTGATACACGGCTCCGTAGCGAGTGCACTGTCTCTGAGTGTCAATATGGCTTCCGGGCGGGTAACAGCACCATGGACGCAGTGTTCGCCCTGCGGACTCTGACTGAGGCTTACAGAGAGAGAAGGAGAGCTCTGCATATGGCCTTTTTAGACCTGCAGAAGGCCTTCGACTGTATTCCTCGGCAGTCCATCTGGTGGGCACTTCGCTTCAAGGGTGTGCCCGAGGCCTATATTGACATTATCAGAGACATGTATCGCGATTCCGTGTCCTCTGTCCAGACCGCTGTTGGCGAATCCAAAGTCTTTCCAATATCTGTTGGCGTTCACCAAGGATCGGCTCTTAGCCCGTTCTTGTTTAACGTGGTGCTCGATGTAGTTACGGCATACATCCAAGATCAGCCTCCATGGCTAATGATGTATGCCGATGACATCGCCCTCGTTAGCCAGAACAAAGCCCAACTTGAGCGGAAGGTCAACATTTGGAAGGACACGCTGGAAAACGGCGGTCTGAGACTAAATGTGGCGAAGACTGAGTACATGTCCTGTGGCAGCACGGATTCAAACACCATCCAAATAGGCTCGGACCGGATCACAAGCTCCGATACATTCAGGTACCTTGGATCCGTGCTGCACGAGTCTGGCAACGTGGACGACGATGTCCAAGCACGTATAGGTGCGGCTTGGGCGAAATGGCGAGAGGTTACGGGCGTTGTATGCGACCGCAAAATGCCTCCGAAGCTTAAGGGACAGATATATAAATGCATCATACGTCCTGTCCTCCTGTACGGCGGCGAGTGTTGGCCGGCACTAAGCAGACACACCCAGGAGCTTCGCGTCACGGAGATGAAGATGCTGAGGTGGATGAGCGGCGTAACGCGATCCGATCGCATACGCAACTCATTCATCCGAGGTAGTCTTGGTGTCCGTGACGTGGGGGAAAAACTGCAAGAATGTCGTCTGCGATGGTATGGCCACATCATGCGCCGCCCTACGGAGTACGTTGGCCGGAGATGCATGAATATGGCTGTCCTTGGCGCTAGGTCTCGTGGCCGCCCTCGCATGCGCTGGCTGGACGTCGTCAAGTCCGACATGAGAGCCAATGGCCTTACTGCCAAGGATGTTGAAGATCGGGCAAAATGGAGCAAGCTAAGCCGGAAGGCGGACCCTGGCAAAAGCCGGGACTAACGCCAAGTTGAAGAAGAAGAAGAAGAAGAGACTAGTTAAATGAAAAAATAAATTCAAAGAAACAAATCATATAATTCATTGTTTCATAATCATATAATTAATTTTATTGAATTAATAAGAGAATCCGTTTAAAATCACTTTTTGGTGTTGTTTATCGTTATTTTACGAGTAATTCCCTCTCTTTAACATAAACACATATGTCTGCTCGTGACTGTACCTACAGTTGTATGAATTTTGTATGAGTCAGGCCGCTTGTTTGATGTTTGTGAGCATTTGTAATAGCACGGCGGCACACGTACTAAATGGAAAGTAAATAGCGTTTGAAAAATAAAAAAAAAAACTTTATTAAAGTCTTCAGCGGCAGCGGTTGGTTTAATTTCAATTTCAAAAGAATAGATAATAACAGCCGCACGGGTCGATCTTAAACGATTGCTAAGGTTGGTCTGTGGAAGGGTGAACATCTTACCGAGTTTCCTCCGTGCCTCGGAAAGCAAGTTAAGCCGTAGGTCTCGGTTGTCGTTTGTAGATCTTTGGCAGTCGTTACGGATAGCCAGAAGCCAGTAAATCTGACTCCAGTCTTGCCATGTAGTACCGTGTTACACCAGTTAATGGGTTGTGGAGGTCTGGTAGGCAGCCGCTCCTTGTAAAATATTGGTATTCAGCTAAACCTGGCTTGACTGGAAGCCGACTCCAATATAGTTGGGAAAAGGCTAGGCAGATGATGATAATGATGAATATCTCTAGCCTTTTCCCAAGGTATTAGGATTAAATTCTATTTAAACTCTTTACAGCTGAATATCAGTATTTGAGATGGAGTGACTCCTACAACCCAACAATTGGGTATCACGGTACTCTTTTAAGTAGATAAGCCGTATTACACCACTTTTACATCATCTGTGGCTTTAAATTTTCAAAACAACATTAACGCTACAGTTGTGTCTGGTCTATTGGTCAGGTTTTTTTTCAGAAAGAATGACTTCTCCCGCTCTTGGGCGGAGCGGGAGGGCGTGTCATACTCTTATTGACTAAACCCCACGTCTATTGGTCAGGTGGATTGTCTCAAAGAGTAACGTAGATCGGTAACTGAATAAGAAAGAGAAGGAATACATGTAGGTTTTAGGTAGTAGTCTGAGTATAGATATGAGAGTCCCGTTCGCTCTACACAAACCGGGAGAAATTATTTGATGATAAAACTAATTGCGAACGAGAATCTTAAAAATAAATCTCAATTAAATATGTAGAAGGTTTAAATGTAAATTACTCATTTACATAAATCATGACATTATTCTAGACTTCATCATTCCCTGTCTATCGTTAACCACAGTATTCATAAATATTTAAATATGCTAAAATAAGTAAGGGTCACAGTTCTCATCAAAATTGTACCGTTATTTAAATAAACTATTAACCTTACCCCGAATTTACTTAATTAAGAATCGAGCTTTTTTGCAACTATGTAGTTGATATTTGTACTTTGTTATTAAATTTTGGCCTGACTTTGCTTTCTCATGACCTGATTCAAACCTGTATTTTCGGAGATAGTAAGTAATGTCGAGAGGAGCTCGTGGCTAGATAATAACAGGGTCAATCTTCAAGGTAAAGCAACGCTTGCCAAGGTTGGTCTGTGCATGGGTCACCATCTTAACATAACGAGTTTCCTCCGTGCCTCAGAAAGCACGTTAGGCTGTGGGTCCCGGCTGTCATTTGTAGATCTTTGGCAGTCGTTACGGTTAGACAGAAGCCAGTAAATCTGACTCCAGTCTTGCCATGAAGTACAGTGTTACCCCAGTTAATGGGTTGTTCAGGTCTGGTAGGCAGCCGCTCCTCATAAAATACTGGTATTCAGCTAAATCCGGCTTGACTGGAAGCCGACCCTAATATAGTTGGGAAAAGGCTAGGAAGATGACTAAGTAATGTCGACGTCTGTCGTTACGGTTCACCGTGGCGAAGGTTTCCCAATGACTTCTTCTTCTTGAAACTGTTTTTCTTTCTATTTTTCACTTTAGCGAACAGGATAGCATTTAAGACTTTTACGGAATAAAACTCACTTCTTCGTAAGAACATAGAAGTGAGTTTTTAGGTAAAGAAGGATCTTTACCTAGCGTTCTAGGACCCCGGGTTTTCCTTTCATAAACGAACATATGGCCCGGTAGGCTGCGAAGGTGGTATGACGGTCTGATCATGCTCTCTGCCAATGATCGCTTAAGATAGAGAGAGAAAAATTTGCCCAGCAGACAGGACACACTATAGCCTAATAAAAAGTAATAGGAGTAAGGAGGTAAAAAAATTGCTTCTGATAACATTAACAATTTTAAATACCTATTTATATGGTCATATTGCAGCTTTTATTTTGGTGAAGGAACTCAAGAGCTCCATTATCATTTAAACTCTATAGATACCGTCTTTAATTACCTCAACCTTGTGTAACGCACACATAGGCTCTGTTTTAATTACCAGCCAGTTTAATTCTCATAGAAAGGGCACTTGCGGTTTCCCCTTTGCCATTAAATATTAAGTTTTGCCCACAATTGCGTCGTTTACTTTGCTTCCGCGAATTCCTTCCTTGATTACCTACTCTTTGATCTTATTTTAGTTCAGTAGCAACTTTGTAAGATTGTTTTCTTCAATTTGTTGTTTTATTATTTCAAAACCAGTTAATAACCGTATGTGTTTACTTAAAGTTACCGTCAATTACTTGTAGTTCATCATATTGAAAGAAACAAAAAAAACTGAAGTATCATAGGCAAAATTATCTCCAACTTCATGCAGAGCGGGAGAAAACATTTGATGATTTACCACAGAAAAAATGGCAGCACTAAAACCCTCTTGAAATTCTGTTATAAACGTACATTCACAGTCAACCTAATAATTTAATTTACTACAGAAAATTACACTCACTGAGAAAAAGTATAAACAAAAGTTAAAAATATACATCATTTTGAAGAAAGTCTTCCTAATTACAATTTAAATAATCTCCCTGAGGGACGGTTATGAGTGCACAAAAAAATAATTAAGTTGGGAAACAGCCAAAAGGTGCTACGCGAAGCTAAAAATTTTGCATAATTACTCAGAATAAAATAAAAAGTCGGGGCAAACATTTTGATGCCGCATGAGAAACAGACCTCAATTTTAATTCGCCCCATATGCTGATGTAATGCGCCGTTTGTAAAAACATTACATTTCCATTATGGTTTTTTTTAAGGGGAAAAGTTTTGTGGGTGGTTAAGCGTTCCTTACGTGACAAGATTTAGGTCATGGTAAGGATGAATGAATTCCCTGTTCTGGAAGACGCAGGCCACGCGAGGCCTACTATAAGATGAACCGATGACGATTGATCCGAGGCCTATGTCGAATAGTGGACGTCTTTCGGCTGAAATTATAATGATAATGAATGAAACAGGCGAGCATAGCATGGTTGGATCTCAGCTAGGTAGATTGTCGTAGTTAAAAAAGTGACATGGAGAAATTCTGAATGCATTAGAGTAGGTTGATATGGTGTAGCATGAAAAAGGTCTGTGTTCAGTTATGGATTCTAGGTACTCATGTCATCCGCTTGGATTTATGGTCTGACACACCGTAAGTGATAAATTGGTATAGAGGTTTGAATATGTGGTTCATTCCTGAATGTAAGTACTTACTGATAATAGCAGAAGTTGTGATTGAAAAATATATTACCTGAAACCACATAAAAAGCACAAGATTAGATATTATACTTATTTTCATACTTATACAAACAATATGCATACATATATATCACGAAAATAATGTTTTTTTTTTCATAAATCCGTCATTTCTAATCCATGTGTGAGACGAAACACAACAAAGACACTGGGTACAAATTTGTTGGTATTTTCGTTGGTTTTGCATTCAAATGACTTAGAATCTTTATTCTTTGATAAATTGATAAAAGTGATTTCTACATCATAATTATAACTTTTATAATTAAATTCTAATCCGAAAAATTTTAACGACTGGCTGCCAGAGTTTCCAGCAAAAAACGTGATATTACTATCAAAATATTGGACAAAATTGTGGAAGCCCTCGAGTTCAAGCATCCGCAGATGCTTGAGTAGAAGGATTTCTTCAATTTATTTTAAACCAGATAACAAAAGGGTGTTCAATCTCATTTCTTCAGTATATATATATATGTATTCTTTCCATTTACCTGGCTGGTACAGAAACCGTTAGAAAACATGTGCTATATTTTCGATGGAAAACGTATCTGTCTTAACAGAAATAGTTTTTTTTTGTGCAAAGACAATAACTAACAATGTGTCAGGCGCATTCCGGTCTAATTGTGAGCATACTTTTTCTGTTTTCTTTCTATTATTTTCTTCAGTAACTTGCAATTAAGTATTCACAATAAGAATGATTTTTTTATTCGAATTACTATCTTTATCTTATATTTATAATTTTATTTTATTTTAGATTATAATTATAAGGACGATTTTGCCTCACGAGTAATCGCACAAAATCAATCGGAAATTATGGTAATGATTAGGATGCCTGTTAATCAACAGTCCCTGTAACATATCATGTAACAGCCTTACCACAACTTGCTACAGCAACTTTTCATAATGAAACATCTTTCACCATCCATCCGCAGAGTAATAAATCAAAGTCATAAGAGTACGATGATGAGGCTTACAAAAAAAATACGAGTTGAGCGAAAAGGTGAAGGAAGGTAGGTCACAAGAAAGCGCTGACCCAGAGACCATAAGCTCCATTAATTTAACCCTTCTCAATCGCTTCCTTACTTGTATGACATTGCATATTTTACCCATGGGCATAGGGATCAATTTTTGATTTTCGCTTTTGTCATAAAAAGGCGAAGGGAAGTAAGGGATCATGTTTAGGCAGCAGTTTCTAACGGTGCGCTAATGACGATAAACTGGGCTCAACTGTTGAGGTGATTTTGTAATATAAATCTGTCATTTTGGTAGTAATGACTATGATGAATGGGCGGGCAAGACTGAGAAGATGGCAGGAATAATAACTTGCCTAGTCTATCATCAATTTGTTAGACAGAAAAAGGTAGAGAATCACGTGATGGGCATTACCGAATCGCAAGTAAGCAGCACCCTGCCAATTTAACACTACTTCCACGGGTACTGTGTAAGTCCCGGAGACTTTCTGAAAAGGAAAATCCGTGGTCCTAGAACGCTAAGAGTAAATAAAAGCCAGGTGTGGTTTTAGTCAGTGATAGTCTAAAAAGTCTTTGCACTTCAAACTTCGAAATTAAGTCAAAATACAATTACGTATAGTCAGAAGCCAGAAAATCTGTATTACCTAATGACTGGAATGTGGAGGATAGATAGACAGATTTATGTTAAAAATAATATTCATCTTCTGGTTAGACCGACTCTTAGTCGGTCTCAGCAAAGATGAGAAAAGCCTCGACCAATTGATGTATTCTACAGAATCAATCAACATTAATAAGGTCACGTCTTTTATAAAAACGAAAGGCCTCAAATCAGACCCCAGCCGAACCCCAAATTGATACACCACATTCATTTACCGATAAATCAATCCTTGGACAACGACAATTTCTTGTTTCATTACTCCCATTCTTCCGAATGTCACAATAGTCCAAATAGTATAGATTTCTACAAAACATTACCTCGCTTCTATAATAAAGGGAGGGATAGCGTCAACGCAGCCGATAATTGCGATTCCTTTCAAACGAACAAACAAATAGAAGAATAGGCTCTCTGCACGGAAAGATCGTTGGAAACGAGCGACGTCGGGTGCAGACTGTTTACTTACAATGATTGTTGAATGTTAGAACTATTCTATTGAGTTTCAAGTGTTGTACGAAATGGAAGCTACTTTTACGTTCCGTGTGGAGGTGTTTGTATTGTGTTGCTTTGAAGTTCCCTGATAAAGGCTTTTGAGGATACTTGTATGGTTTGTTGGTGGCTTTGGGAAGCGACTCGGAATTGTTTGTTGTACTGTACCGGTTGGTACGGCTGAATGATTAATTACATTCTTTTCAATAGCACTACAGTATGTCTTGTACTTTGTCTAAAAACTCAAGCACTTATCGAAGAATGACATTAATAAAATCGATAAAACGATAAAATTCTAAAGCAAGGTACCTGAGTATAAGCGAAATTTGTTTTATAATATTTCCACGGCTAGGACTCAGACCTTTTCTCTCTAGAAGAGGAAATGGGCCGCAATCAATCACGCAGTCTCAGTGCGAGTCAGTGAATCGAATTTTGATTCTAGTACATACATGGTCGGTTTACTGCCGATGTATTATTTTAAAGAAATAAGTTACACAAAACCTGAGTTTGAAATCACGACTTATAACTATTTGTTAGTTGGGAGCATCAGTACCGGGCCTGCACTGCTCCCTAACCAAACAAAAACATGTATATTCCAAATTCTGCCCAAGCATTGGAGCCAACTTATCTGGCCAAGCCACAAACATTTTGACGATACCAAAAACGCTTCTCAACCTTACACTTCGACCCCTTTAGGGAGATATTCATAACGCTTTTGGTAGAATATTGCTACTAAAACTAGGCTTAGATAGGATAAAAGCGTATCTTGGCTAAACATTGTACCTACCCTGTGGAGTCCGGCCAACGTTCAATATTGACGGAGTGTTCATAATGTTAAATTTATGGCAGTACTGGCTTGGCTCTGTGCCGTCTATCTGGTCTTAGGAAATAATATAGTGTAAGCCAACTAATCATTTTGTTGTTTCTTTGTAATGAGTAATTAGTCTCTTGTATCGACAATACGAGTCGCAAACATTTTTCTATATCATAATGACGCTATCAAAATATAGTAAAAATTTTAGTCATCCTACTAATATTATAAACGTGAAAGTTTGTATGTATGATGATCATGATTATTACTTTTTTTACGCAAAGACTACCGAATTCATTTCAATGAAACTTGGTACACGTGTATACCATGTCTTGAAATAGAACATAGATTTTTTTTTAACCGGAGAGTAATATAATTTTCTAGTCCCATGCGGCAGCAGCTATTACTTCATATTGTTTAAAAGAACTACATCTGTCAACAAACAGCTTTACCGTTTGGGAGATGTATGTTTTTTGTGTAAACGATGTCACCATAATAAATATATGTTTTTTCATTTTGTTTTTCATGTTTGTTTCGGTGTCTAATATCTAACCGAAGCCAAATCTAAACGCAGTCAAAGTTTCGTTGGGAGGATTAACTTGAACCAAAAATCGTATTGCAGAAACAAGAATGCGATCGATAATTCTTATGCTTCTTTCATCTTCGTGTCCTAGTCCCTATAATATATTTTTTCTTCCATTCTATCCTGTCATACTATCACAAACTTTTTTTTCTGTCATATCATTCTTAGGCCGCTTTGCCGGGTAATAATATCTCAATTATGAAATGAAGTTGAATGAAAACTGTTTAGTTTATGAACTGAGATTCATGATACTTAATACTTTCAGTTGAAAGCAAACTCAAAACGACAAGATTGTAATTTAGAACAAGACATTTAAAATGTTTAGTGTTAACAAACTCCAGATCAAAAGCACTACTAACATTACAAACTCAGTACAATATTTTGACAGCAATAGTTTTCAAACTCCAACAAGATGATCTACTAAAGTCTACAGGCTCAGGTAGTCGTAAACAGACGATATTGTTTACCTTTAGTTTGACACCAGATATTATTCCAACAGTTTTGCTTTTAGCAGACTGTCTCAAATTCCCAGCATCAGTACACAATCTCATAATACTGAATCAATTAATCACTCTTCTCTACGAAGGAGTTTTTAATATAAATGGGAATTTTTCTCATAAAAATTTCTTATGTCGAAGAGGCAAGAATTTGTATTATGTTAATATAGTTTTTCTCATATGTGGGAGTACCAGTTAATAAAAAATATTGGCTACGGGTACGACCAAGAATGCAAAGTTTATTAACATTCTATCGAAAATAAGGAGCTTCTCATATCTTTACGATCTATGTATGTATGGAAAGGCTACCATTTTTCATTACATCAGCTCACGTCATACAATGCAGTTTCTATAAAGAAAAATTTTCATTATTATCGTCGTCAGTTTTTTTTATTTTTTGCAGACGCTTTTCTTCCGACGTTTACTCTTTGTTTTATTTTTGGAATTTGCTTTTTGCATTCCAAAGCCACGGTTACACTTTCGAGTAATCCCGCTGTCCTGACAGGCGTCAGCCCTGACAGGCCCCGTTATTTATGCAAACAGATCTTCGGTGCGCTCTAGCGGAAGCCATACGTCATTGGACTTAGTCCTATCAGACCATGAGCTACCAATTGCTCGCTGTCCGCAAGTTCGTAATACAGTGGCCGAAATCACTCTGTGTCTTTTTATACTCAGGGTGTCTTCTGCAGAGGCTCGTGCAACAAACCTTGCTCGCTGTCCGCAAGTTCGTAATACAGTGACCGAAATCACTCTGTGTCTTTTTATACTCAGGGTGTCTTCTGCAGAGGCTCGTGCAACAAACCTTCTAATTTCTCATGGTTTCCACCTCTTTTCTAGCTCGTAGAAGAAAGGAACTGCTTCCCTTGCCCTCTCACTCTGTACCATGACCAAGGCCGGATATTTTTTTTTGGAGGTGGGATGTCGTCGCTGCCGAACCCTTCAAATGGGGCACGCTGATACTCAACCCAAGCGGGGCAGATGCTGTTGTAGATAACAATTCATGGCACAGCACTCTGGCATCTCTCCAGTATTTTAAAAATCAAGACATCGATTACTATAAGAACGCTAACACATTGAAATATTACAGTCTGTATTTTAACCAAATAGGTTCTCAAAAGTCTTGAAGCAAATGTTTCGGTAAAGTGCTGTGCCAGCAAGCACATTATGAAAATAGCGATGTGAGAGAAATGGTTAAAGAACCATTATTTAGGTCTTCGCACCGAACATGTGGAAAATTCGTAAGTACTGTTGTAATGTCTTTATTTTTAAGAACGTAGATACAAAGTGTATTAGAAATCGGAGGGAGAGAAATCGAGCGTAAGATAATGATATACTTGGATTGCTTACTCAACGTCTCGTCTCGTTCGTCTCATTTTATTTAATGTTTTTAGAAACATTTCGGGAGTTAAGTAGGTTTTCCATAGAATTTTCGTTAAACAAGTTGATTATTAACAAAAGTCCTAAAAAAACTACTAAAATAAATTGATTGATACGAGTATATCAACGCATAACCGTAACTAATAAGACTAGGAGCGTGAAATTTTGCACAAAGCTTCCTTTAAGATGGCCTACATGCACTAAAATATTGCAGAAACGCCTTCAAAAACTCATTTTCAGAGTCTTTCTTACAGATTCATAATTTTTTCGAATAAATTTCAGTTATTACGTCCAATTTCAGTAGCTATTAGGAAAATAAGCAAGACATATATTATTATAGCGCACAATGTATTTGCGCGGATAGTGTGCATCCACTCTCATAGTTGGATGGGACGGAAATCCGACACGAACGGCGAGAAATCAAATACAACATCAACGGTTTTACGTGCTCTCCGTAAAACCGTACATCGTGTCACGCTACCGACTTACTGAGAAATTCCAAATGGAAAAACTCACTAGAAATTTTTATCCGAACTGGGAGTCAGACCCAAGACCAAGCGCTCTGCAGTAGCATTTTAATAATCATAATTATAATATCATAATCACAGTCAACATTTACGGCATTAAAACATACCATATACTGGTATATACCGAACAAAAAAAAACGAATAAATAAATAAAAGCTTCGAATAAACGAAAACTCTAATTTAAAGGAACGAAAACTGGTAATATAATTTACATGGGTGTGACTATCTGTTTCGTGGGTGTGACTACAGAATCGAAGGTGCAGAAGGTTGATCCAGTACAACATGTGAAAACATACGAACACGAACGTAAATAAACGCGGATATAAGTAGTTTTAAAAATATCCCTTTCGAAGGTTCCCAAGTGTAATGATCAGAGTGATAGAAAGAAAGTGACATAGTTACTGTGCACTTGAAAAACGACGATGATAATGTAAAAAAAATGAGTGTTGGCTGTTCGATGCAATAATGTTGACCCCACAGGTTTACACATTGTACACCAAAAGTGGAAATAACGCTCTATATGGCATTTTGCCAATCTTTGTACATATGTGCACTCTGTGGGTTGAATAAATACACGAATAGCATACAATGCCATCGCCCGCAAACCTGCGCCTACGGTAGCCGGGAATCGTCGTGCGTCTCTCGACAACCGGGGCATCTCCTATGGCAGCGTGAGGATGTCTGTTCCCTTAAGTTTGCGACCATTCCTTTCGCTAGCACTGCTTCGCAGAAGGAGGCGGCTGCATCACATTTCCTCTAACACCAAAAAAGTGTTTTAGCTTATCGTGTCAGTCACATGGACTGGCCCTTCTATACTAACCTACGTTGTGATGTGACGCAGCATTATCATACGGAGACAGCCAACATTCCCTCTGCTAAAGCATTGTACAGCGTACAACACAAGATGAGCTTTCTGAATATGCGAATTGTGTGACGGAAATTCATCTTCGTGTTGCCGACTGTACTGCATAAACAGACGTGCACAACTACGTTTATTTGAAAAACTTGAGCTTCAAAGAACTGCTTTAGTCTAACTTGAGTTATTAGGAAGTTTAGTTTGTATGGCGTGAGTAAGTTTCGTAATTTAGTAGACAAAGAAAATTCTGCCGTTGTTGCTGGAAACAGTTCATTTAATAATTTTGTGTTTTGTTAATTGAGTCAAAAATAGAAAGAGTCTGACTCTTGAAATCTCCACCATAAGCTTCACAAAGAAGATGATTAAACGATAAACGGGGATTTTCAAAATGAAATAACTTCTCCAATGAAACGAGATCCACGAGTGAGAGGGACAGACTTATACTAACTAAAACCAACATGTTCCTTCTGTTGCCTTTTGCATTCCAATGCCATGGTAACTCTTTTTCTCTAGTAAAGATCGAGTAAAAATCTCTGTTCTATAACCAGTTTATTTGTACTTAGATCTATATATACAAAGAGAAAAGTAACTGACTGACATATTGAAAGAAAGAGAAAGAAACACATCTATTATACACAATCAAAATTACTGAGACTAAAAGCGAGCAATTTTGCACAAGGGTTCCTTTTATGATGTAGGCGAGCACTAAGAGATGACTACAAAATTCAGCCTCTAAGAAAATAAAATGAAACGAGAATTCAAAGTCTGCATGGAGATACCTACCTACTTTCATGCGAGCGAAGCCACTAATAGAAACTAGTACGTAAATAACGAACACCAAAATAGGATCTATGTTAATGAAAACCCTCACTTTTCACTCTATCAAATAAATACGGACAGAAATAACAATATTAATTAATATTCTAATTATATACAAAATAAATTACGCAGATATTTTCAGTTTCAGTTTACTGAAACCTGCCATTATTATAATAATAATTATAATATCGTTGTTAATAGAATAGATATTATTAGAAACTTCATTATAACCAAATTGTGTAATTACTATGCTAATATAATATTTGTGGATGGATGGAGGAGGGGACGGAGGACTTAGAAAAAGATGGATAGATCGTTTTGAGACTGACATGAAAGAAAAATGAGTCATAGTTCAAAGAAAAGAAGTACAGATTTTTTTTATTAGAAAGAAATCACCAAAATTTCCCCCACTACCAATTTACACACGTAATATCTAACACAAGCGTATATGTCGTGTACTTCCTAGTGTGGGACATAAAAATTAACCAAACTTAAGTGGCGATGGGTGGGCACATTGCTCACAGAACAGATGGCCATTGTGCCGAAAAGTTCTGGAGTGGCGACCACGTACCGGATGAAGTTGCCGGGGTTGCGCGAATACGATGGGTGCGAGACGCGCAAGACCGTTCATTGTGGCTACAGTTGGATGAGGAACAACAGTGGACGTCTTTCAGCTGAAATGATAATTATGATGACATAAAAAAAACACTTAAAATCTCCACTATGCATGGAGACAATTTCTAGCAGAAACTAGATAAATTCGTTCCGATATACAGCCGGCCGGCTAGCGTCCAATATGTCAGTACTATGTATCAGCTTTCCACTTAGGCACCACAATCCTTTACGCTCTTTGACTCACATAGATTTTGGCAAGGTGGACTTGGCTAAAAGCCGCATATACGTCTTGATTGGGCTGCTGGCCAAGCTGACTCCAGACTTTTAACAAGCTCTTCATCCATTTCCGATCGTTGCTTTAGTGCCTAAAAATACCTCAAGTTAAATAAAAATTTATGTTTCTATCGTTTTATTGTTTAGGTTCTGTACGAATGTTCTTTAGTAATCAAATATTTTTGTTGGTTCTTATTTTTATATGATGTAAAACTTTTACTGCTTATTTAATTTAAAAGACAGTATCAATACGATTGAATAGTTCGTGAAGCGTTATTTAATGATTCATGTTTGGCTGAATCAGTCAACCCAGTTATGTAAAATAATTGCGACCGGAAATAAAGCCACATTTTATTTTACCATAGGTAAATAAACAAACTTAATAATAATTTAGTTATTCAATTTTATTCCAAATAGAATCAAGGACTGTTAATAATATATTTCTCAGTGTTTCAAGCATTCAATGAGCGTTCACCTTTCCAAGCTTAAAATAAAATGCTCACGACCGTTTTTCAAGAAAACGCTTTCACGATAAATCCGAAATCCGACAAAATTAAGGAAACGTCGACATTAAACATTAATACGTGGGTCTTATTACCTGACAGACGAGGGGTGTCGACTGTTACAAATCGGGGAATCAGGGCAATCACGACTCCCGACCGCATAAAGCTGCAGCCACATTGACGACCATCTATACGTGACTTTATCGTCACTTGCGCGACAAATGACTACGATTATGGCTTGAATTCTATTCTTAATCTGCAATAGCATCTTTTGATAGGAACATTTGAGCTTTTAATGCCTGGTTTGGATAAGGAAAATGGCTGAAATGTTTTGTTAATGACGATTTAATATGTTACAATATGTTTAAACTTTGGCGTCAACTAAGAGGTTTTTTAAGGTTTTATGTTTAAAATCATATCTTCCTTATCGTATATACTCGTACATTTGAGTTCCAAGGCAGCGAGATTTTTCGAAAATATGGCTCAGTAAGGAAAAGTATAGCTCAAGAAACACGGGTTGGTTTTAAGGTATGAAAATTCCTCTCGCTCCACCCAGAGCAGAAGATGTTAATAGACGACTTCCCACCCTAAAAACAAAAAAAATATTTAAGTGGATAAACATTTATCCGCCAATCCGCACTGCGCCCGCGTGGTGGATTGTGGCCCATTCCCTCTCCTAGAGAGGAGTCTGAGTCCCAGCAGTGGGAACATTACAAGGCCGATAATGCTACTGCTAAAAACATTTAAGCAAATCTAAAGCTGTTTTACCGGATTTAAAAGTTTTTACGAGCGCTCAGTCGTAAACATTGATTCAAGTTATCCTACTAAGCTTACCGACTCTTTATTGTTTCTGCTTACAAAAATAAGATTCGGCTCCGCTTATTTTTACGTAAGTGAAATTGGATTGCCTAAAGCTACTTCGTCAAAATATCTAAATTGCCTAAGGCCCGAGTTTCGATTGATTTGTGTGTCGGTAAACTTGTGCAAATAATACAGGCCTATGGACGTGTCTGTACCAATTTGTTTTACGCCCCACCGGTACAAACGAGCTGAGCGCGAAAATATAAAAAATGTTTTAGTATTTTATTTCTCCACATTATGAATAATAGGTACAGTTGGCTATGTTTGAAAGAGATATTGTTCTCATAAAATGCAAAGAGCAACTGAACGAAACGATACAGATGGGTTATAGTTAGTAAATTACTGAGACGCTCAAGTTTGACACGCCTTCTCTTTCTACCAAGAAGGAAAAGTCGATTAGAAAGGTGATTTTATACCTAAAAAAAAGTTTGCTCCGCTATATGGCAACGTCGGCTTATCCCCTGTCCAAGATAAAAAAGCCAGCCACGCGAACTCTCAACAAGGCGTTTAGACAAATCTTTATACAATTTATGAGCACTCAAACCCCAGGATGAGAGTATCAACCCCAAACAGTTCGAAAATATCCCAGTATATTGATATTTAATTGCCACATTTCGCACTTCTGATATTTTTTTACTTAATAATTTATTTTAAGGCTACTAAGGTAATTTATATCATCGTATCGTGTCCATATTTATGAGCGCGATATTTTAATCTGAATTTGTGATATGATCTCGTTATTTTAAATTGCGTGTATGTTTCATGTGACAAATTGGGTCATATACCCACTCTAGGTAGGTATCGTCAACGTAAATAAATTCGTTAACGTACAGAATCGTTGCAAACAAGTTTTAAAACTTAAAAAAACTTTGGCTGCCGCGTTGTGTATAGCGCGTTCAATTCCCGCACTAATCCTAATCGCCTACTGATAGTTGTTCTGCGTTTGTCTGTCTTGTGTAAGAAACTTGACATGTTTGGGAACGCACCCACTTAATTGGAGGAGTGGAGTGAGTGGTGGTCGCCTTCTTCCACCGGACCCCATCCAAGCCACCGTAGTCATGGGCTTGTGGAAGACGAGCAATCGGTAGCTCGCCACACCGCCGTTTGGTAACCGTCTGGACCAGGTCAAAGGCGTCGACGGCTCAAAGAGATGTCTGTACCGTAGTCGTAACCGCAGGGGCATAGCAGGGCCGAAGCATACAGGAGTTATGGATCGACTTCTGACCGACCGTCTTACTTCTTAGAAATTTAAAAGTACCTGTAACGCCGTGGCTACATTATCGGGTTTTGGCAAATATTGGCGTTATAGTAACAAATGTGGCAGAGTAGTTCGTAGAATCGCAAAGTATTCGACCGAACACGAATGTCTGTGGACATTTACGCAGCCGCGAAGAAAAGTGATTGACTGCTACAAATGTAGATATCATCGCGTCTACTCGAAAATAATATAATATTTTATCGAGACAACGCGACCCGAATATTCACCCGATAATGTAGCCCCAGCATGAATGATTTATTTGAAATAATTGTTTTAAATCTGAATAATATTAATTATACATTTACATAACTACTATAATCAATCAAATATATAAAACAAAGGCAATACAATATGATGCTATTGTAATGTCGTAAACGAATACCAATTTTATAATTGGAATATATCGGACCGATTGGCCGAATGATTCAACTCAGTTCATACAAAAAGTATTGGGCTTTCGAACTAATTGAAACTGAATCCTTCAGTCATTACGAAATTGTTATTCCAAAAGCATTATGTTTCTAAAAACAAAAGGTAAGCTATTCGATTGTGTATTCTATTCGCCTTTTCATTTTTAACAGGCTTTTACCCATAGCTTTGCTCCCGAGAACTGACTACTAACCCTACCTAACCAAGCCCAAAGCTACTGTACAGTAGGCAGGTAGGGTATATAAATGACCCCATCATACCTATTATATTAGTATTTAAACTTTCCCTGTATACAAACAAACAAAAAAAAGATTATTAAAATCTTTAAAAGTTTTAGCGAGACTAACGAATAGCAATACGGCTGTGCAATTTCAAAACCTAGTATCTGACAAAACTTAAAAAAAGCGTGTTTTTGCATTTTTCGACCTTATAGACTACTCTCCACATACTAGGATAGCAAAAACTCCCAAAAACAAGTCAAAAACGAAGTTACACAAAGTTGGAAACCTAGTATCTACAGTAAACGTTTTCAAAATGCAAAAATTACAAGATTAAAACATAGTATCTAACATCAACCATTTTAAAAACCTAGCAAGTGCTTGTAGTTACTTGGATATGAAATGGTTCCTGTAGATACTAAGTAGTAATGAAATGGTTGAAATAAACGTCAAGTCCCTACTCAGTATATTTTAGAATTAGATGAATACAAAGCAAGTGATCTTACTAGGTTTTCAAATTGTCACACTCAAAAAGTTGGTCTAAGAAAACAATGTTTTTGTTAGTACCTGCCCCTCTACGTACATATTTTGTGATAGACGCATTAAAACTAATTTTTTTTAAAGCCTGTTATGTACCTCAAATTTTGCAATGACTCCCAAGAAGATACGACTAATATTATTGAAACGGCAAGCTGTCAAAGATATGAAATCGTTTTTCGGCTCTCCTGTAAAATTTGGTTTTATGCAGATACTGGGTTTTGATATTTCACAGCCGAATAGATTTTCTATACATATAATAAAACAGTAAAATTGTGCATCGTTTGCCGCAAATGGCGCCAAAACTACTGAACCGATCCTGTTCAAATTTTGCATACATAATCCTTATAGGACCCTTAATGATTTAGGCTATATTTTATCACGCTATTTGCTATGGGGGGTGAGCAATATTGCATTTTGTCGGTTTTGAACGAGTTGCCCCGAGTTCGAATCCCACCTACAATTTATATTTCTGTCAATGTTTTATCTTATTGTTTTTGGAAAAAAAAATACTTTTACCATTTTTTCATAAAAAAATCAACATTCCTATTTGATTTTTCCCAAATATTTTGTAAAAACTAATCAAAACACGTTATAAAATCCAAACGTCCACGAAATTCACATACTACAATGTTACATTAGTCCATTTAGCTGCAAATTTATCTACTGAAATGAAAATCATCACGCTATCATCGACGAAGAGCGGGGCAGTCATTTATGACATTTATATGAGAACGTCTATTTTGCTTGGTCTTCATCGAACACTGCAGCGTGATTGATTAATGACTAGACTGGGACGTAACACGGTGGTGGTTCGAATCCCAGGAGGTGTTTTAGAAAAAGCTTTTTTTTTATTTTTGTATATTTTTTTTTCACATATTTTTGCATTCTCACAATTTTTTTAACAAAAATATTACCTAAAAATATTATTATTATTGTTTAACCAAAAAAAAACCATGGTGACAAATTTTACAACTGCGGAGTTGCACCCCGTTTTCAAAATACAAACAATGACATCCTTCTTCTTCTTCCTGCTCTTATCCCGTATTACTTGGGGTCGGCGCAACACGTTTTCTTCTTCCATTCTGTCCTGTCGTCCGTCACACTATCATCTGCCCTTTTCTTTCATGTCAGTCCTTACACAATCCATCCATCTTTTCTTTGGCCTTCCTCTCCTTCTCCATTCATCCACATGTAAATTCAGAACTCTTTTGGTAACGTGCTTTTAATCCCTCCTCTTCACATGACCATACTAAGACAAACGATTTCCTTTCAAAATACAAACTTCCATTTAATTTTTTTTAACTAAAGGCGATTTATATTTTAGGTGATTTCTTCCACTCTAGGAAGGAGCACGAGGGGATGTCAGACTTTCACTGACCAAAACCCACACCTTTGTATGTTCCTTCTTCACCTTGCATTCCAGGACTCCGGGTGGAGGTGATCAGCAGTAACGACCTCTCACGCCCGGTCCTGGTACAGAGAGAGAAGGTATGGAAAGCAGTCATCACTTCCTTCCGCTAATGAAGCGAAGAAGGTAGCAGAAAGCGCAAAGATGATGCCCTTGGCATTACGAGTCGCAGGGCGATTCCATGATACCGTTATCGCGGAGTTTTGGACGGTGCACTATTGGCATTTCGCTGTTGAATAAAGACTGGTCTTAGTCGACTGACGTTGCGTTATGTGCCACGCGCACCTAAAAGAGATACGCATAAGAGAACGGCCCTAACGGGCTTCGATAGCTGGAAAATTGTTCATATTCTAAAGGAACAAAGTGGGTATTTTTTACTGCTCTGCATGCTCTACCCGTAAAAATCGAGAGTTTGCAGACTGCGTTCGATCATCAGCATGTGAAGTCGACTAGGTGAAAATACTCGCACACAAGAATTCGTTTATTATTCTCACTAAAGAAAAACATTTATTTGGTGTATTAGGGTGTCAGTCAAATACCGCACCAGAAAATTCCTGCCTGAATAAACAGGTAATATAAACACAAAAAAATGATGGTGATCGGTAAACGCCCTATACATATGACACCTGGGAAGTGTCCAAGTGGCGATGGGAGGGGTCTAAGGATGTCCTGTTTCGCACGGTTTCAGCCACGTTGCTTCACTCTTGGAGGTGACTGCTTTCCATTCCTCCTCCCAGCTCATACCATGATCTGAACTAGGGTAGGAGGATTCTGATTTTGACCCGCAAACAGTACGGCGGTAATCCGCCCTAGCGGGGTAACTTCGATCGTAAGGTCCACCGTGTCTTCCCGCCGAATCCAAAACATCTACCTCCCGAAACACTCATGTTCGGTTAGGACCTGCGTAAAGCGCTTGCGCTTAGAGTGAATTTATAATAGTAATAATCATGGTGTGCCAATATTAGTCGCCCTAGAATGTAAATTGCAACTAAAAGAACACTGTGGAATTTAGTTGGTAAAAGTCTGATACTTTCTCTCGGTCCACCTAGAGTGGGAGAAGGTATTTGGTGGTTACCCAACAAAAAAAGAGGCAAATACTAAAGGCGATTATCGGCCCTAATTTGGTTTTTTGAAGAACAAATCATTTTCATTTTGGTTTTATCGCAATATGAAGTAAACTAACGACTTTACCCATAGAGTAGGCAATTAACTATTTAGAACGTGAACTCTGCGGCTCTGTGTTTCGTTGATGTTGATGTCGTGCGGAAGAAAAACCCGGGTGTTACCATTGGGTGGATCGCCCGGAGGACACGTTAGATCATAAAGCACTGGTGGGCCACGCTTAGGCGGAGCACCACCGTGTCCTTGTGGGGACGATCGGTGACAGCAACCTCTCGCGCTGGGCACTGGTACAGGCCATGATCCAGAGCGAGGAGTAGTGGCAAATAGTCCTCACGCCCCAGTCGCTGGGATTCCGACCCCGATTTAGAGCCACCGTAGGAGTGGCTTGCGAATGGCGAGCAATGGGTAGTTTACCATCTGGCTGTCCGGTAATGATCCAGACGGTCAACCGTGGGTATTGTTCCACGCGTGCTTCAAAGAGATGTCAGCAAACTGTAGGTGCCCAGCAGGTTCGAAGCCTCTGGGGCCATGGGTGAGCTTCCGAAAGGAAAACCCGGGAGCCTGGAACGAAGGCAAAGAAGGAACGGGGTGAGGTTTATTCAGTAAAAGTCTAACTCACCCTCTGAGAAGTCATTCTGATGATTTTCCACCTAAACAAGAAACCTGGGCACGCCGTCATTGCGGCGGTAAGTTCCCTCTTTGAGAAGTAGTTGGAAAGAGGTCCTCACGTTCCGTATGCCGCAGGTCCTCACCAGACACGGTAAGTTCGGGAGGCTCCTGCATCGGATTCAGGGGTAAAGGGCGCCCCAGCCAGACTTGGGCGCACTGTCTGGACCGCCCGGAGGACACGGTAGAGGTATTGCGGTCGCCTTCTTCTGCGAAGCAGTGATGGCAGCCAAGGAGGCGGCCGGCCGCGAGCGCGAAAGGGAACGACCCTCACGCCCCCGTCGTCAGGATCACGAGAACGATTTCCGACCACCGTAGGCGCAAGCTTGCGGACGGCGAACACTGGGTAGCTTGCCGTCCGGCAGTTCGGTAATAACCCGGACCGAGTCAAGTCGTCAACTGTTCCACGAGCGCCTCAAGGAGATGTCAGCAAACTGTAGGGCGCGGCAGGGCCGAAGCCTCTGAGCACGTGGATCTGTATTCCGAAAGATAAGCTCGGTGTCCCAAAATTGAAGGCAACACAGGAACGGGGGTAGCGTTTAGTCAGTAAAAGTCTGACATGCCCTCCCGCTCCATTTAAGAGCGGGAGAAGTCATTCTGATGATTACCCATCTGAATAAAAAAACCTAAACAAGAAACCTACTGGGGCTATGGTTTCGCTTCTGAAAGGGAGACCCTGGAACGTAAGGCAAGGAAGGAATATAGAAGTGAGTCTTATCCAGTAATAATCTGACACGCACTTCCGCTTCACACAAGAGCAAAAGTCATTAGATGATTTCCCAACTAAAAAAAGTACTAATTGGAGTTTTAACTTAAACAGTTTTATGTAAAATTAATTAATAAGATCTTTTCGGAAGTATAGGATTAGATACTTAGATTACTTTTGTGCAGTTTTACGAACTTAACGCGGACGAAGTCGCGGGCAACAGCTAGTTATATAATAAGTTGATACACATAATATTTTGTCAACTCAAATTAGGATGAAAAAAAAAACACATTCTCAAGAGTCCCAATACGGCCGCGGGAAAATTCGAAAGAGTTACCGTCGCCTAAGAACGCAAAGGGCGACTGATAGAAAAATGTTGAGTTTTATAATAGCCAGTAAAAGACTGGCACACTCCCTGGTTTTACTTAGAATAGGAAATACAATCATTAAAATTAATCAACATCCAAATCTAAAGCTGTTTTACTACTATTTTCTCTGCAACACCCAGATTATAATTGACTAGTAGAAAATGCCTAAGGCTAGTCCGCCTCTGTACCCTCATGACCATAAAGTATTTAATAAATAAATATGTAACCGCTCGTTCATTGAATCCAAACATCACTTGAATAAATATTTCATTTTAAATTGTAAAAAATATCAACACAGTTGAGTGAAGTTTTCTTTGAGTTTGATTCATCAATTGTTGCAACTTTTGATCAAAGCCCGGGTGTCGTGATGCGTTAAATTGCTGTAACATTGCGTTGCCGTTGCTCTGATTGCTTGTTATTATGACGCTCTTGCTAGCTGTTGTAGTTTATTTGAGTACGTAGATTTTTTTTTTTTGAGAATCTATTTTAGTGACATAGCCCGTAGAATCGCCAAATTTAAATGACAGTGGGCAGGCCACATTGCTCGTAGAACCCGTAGAACAGATGATCGATGGGGATGTAAAGTTCTGGAATGGCGGCCACGTGACGCAGCGTTGGGAGGCCTCCCACAAGGTGGACCCAAGACCTGGCGAAGGTCACGGGAATCCGATGGATAAGAGACGTACAGGACCGGTCATTATGGTGACGCTTATGTCCAGCAATGGACGTCTTTAGGCTGAGATGATGATGATGATATATTTATATTTACAAAAATTGTAACGACGCAAAACATGACTTACACATTGTAAGAGTGGACTTGCGGACGGTGAGTAATGAGTACTTAATGTCCGGTAAGGACTAAACCCGAGTCAACGACTCGTTTTGTTCTTAGCATTTTAAAGGGCAAATGAAGAAACGCAGGTCAAGTGCGAGTCGGACTCGCACACCAAGGGTTTAGTACATACTTATCTATGTATGTAATTAATTCAATTCACAAATCAAGTCCTGAAGTTTTTTTGATTCGCAAAAAGTACTCGTAATTATTTGTGACGTAACTACAAATTTTGTCATTTCCAGACATTTCCTTTATTTGTGCTACGAAACCCTGCTTCTGATCAGATTTCAGGATTCTAGGTCAACGGAAAATAAGTTATAGGTTTTGATTTCCTTGCGAGCGTCAAAATACGCTCCATAAATGAAGCATAAAAAGCCTAGCTTGTCTTTAGATTGATTTGACTAGAAGACTGAATTTTTCTTGCTGCTCCAAAGGAATAGCAAACTTGTATATTTGATATAAAATTTAGGTAAATAAGCCTAAGTGTCCCTGAAAAATGGGTATTAATAGACAGACAGATGGACATTAAAGTGATCATATAAGGATTCCTTTTTTCCGACAATGGAGGTTTAATCTATAAACGTGTAATAATTGATTTATTTAAGAACAAAACTGTCAAATACACACAAATACTAAAATTGAATCATTAATTCTTTGTCAAAATATTAATAATACTAAGTTAGACTCCACAAAAGAATCGTAGGCAATATAAAATTATCTGTCTCAAACTCAATTCAAGAGCACAATTTCTTCCTTTCAGACAAAAATAAATGAGATAGCATAAAATTGAGCCATGAGGTCGCATTGATTCACTGCCTTCTATTGTACCAAGGCTGAAAGAGATAGCTGCCCATCGGCTTAGGTTTTATAGCCGAAAGTCATTGAGACGAATACCTTTAAGGTCTCATTGGAAAACCCTGCGAATTCCAACTGTCTGCGGCTTATTGGAATACTAGCTGGTGTTAAATTAAAATTATCAGAAGGATATATTCCCTAGATAACTAGTATTCTTTGTGCTATTCTAGAACATAGTCTACCTGTGTATCATGGTAATTCCTTTCCTTCAGGCGTAAAGAAGTTACAATCACATAAATATCAACTCCTTTTAGGAAGTCATAAGCGACAATTTGTGATGATTGCAGGAATGAGTTTTTCTCCCCAAAACTAAAAGAGTTATTAGTATCCATGTGGATGGGTGGAGAAAAAGAGGGAAGCCTACGAAAAGATGGCAAGATTGTGAGAGGAGTGACATAAAAGAGAGTTAGTGATAGCATGACGGAAGATGGGATAGAATAAAAGAAAAAATCGTTTTGCGCCGTCCTCAGTTAAAATGAGTTCGGAGCAGGAAGTTGATGATGAATCAAGAACACAGGTAGCTGTTACAAAAGAAAGAGAAAAAGGTGAATATAAAAAAAAAAACAAATGAATCGTGGATACAATACAATGACATAATATATGCAGATATTAATAAACTAAATATACCAATAGACAAACAGAGAAACATTAACGTTGCAATAATACTACTGACAATTTCTTACGTATAATTAAAAATAATAAAATATAATTGAATTGAATAAATGTGATTCGATAAAAAATTATATTTAAATTCAAGAACTACTTTACTATTGCTAAGATCCTATTTATTCTAGATTTTTTATACCGAAAATGCTTTAATTTGCCTCGTGGGCGTACATCTTGGTACAAACCCTTATTTACATAGTAATTTATTTTTACTTTATCTTAATAAAATAAGAATATACCAAGGTTTTAGTGTACCCGGTGGGCGTATTCAAGAACCTATTACCGTTATTTATTATGAAAAAAGAAATGAAGAAAAGAAATTCAGTTTTTAAGGACGAAGGTCGTCTTTGAAGTTTAATCAGTTCACATGAGTCAAGTCTTTTGACGAAACGATGCCAAGTTTTTTGAGCGGCTTTTCGCATTCCAGCCTATGAGGCAGCCTGTGGCGGCCTTACTAAATTAAAGCCTTCAGCCAGAATTAACAAAACTTAGAACTAAGCAACTGCGCGAAAATGGCAACCCTTTTCTTCATGCCATTTATAATAACAAAATTTCACGGATAGTCTTCGATTCCTTGTCATAATTTTTTTTCACGCCATGACGGACATATGTTTTTCGCTTCAGTCATAACAGCACACTACTATGCTAACTTTCTGACTTTAAAAGCAAGCAATCCGAAGTAAACATTGGAACAAGTAAGCAAGTACTCACATATTTTAGCTCCTTCTTCCTCTTTAAAAACCAATCTGGGTTTGACATGGCTGAATGGTAAAGATTTGTCACTCTTCTTCTTATTCACGTATTTATATAGCGATAGATGACATAAATTAAAATGTTTGTCGCCTGCTTAACCGTAACAGCTTGTGGTAGCCTTACTATATTAAAGCCTTTATCCAGAATTTACAAAACTTAAAACTTAGCGACTGCACGAAAATGGCATCCCCTTCCTTCGTATCATAAAATATAACCTGAATCTAAACTAATATTACAAGTAAAAGACACCTTACCAGTAGGTAATTGATTTCTCCTTTCATGATTAAATGACATCTCAATCTGAGTGAAGTGAAAGGGAGTGTTGTCCGACTTTTATTGACTAAAACCTACCTGTATTTGTTCAGTTGTTGTTTGCTTTATACGAGCGATACTTTTTCGAACAATCCCGCAACCCTAGCAAGGATCGGCTTTATAGGGTGTGTTTTTTTTCGTCTAAATTTTGACTTGATGCTAAAATATAAATATTGTATTTACGCTTGATACTTTAAGTATCTGAATTCTCTTTTAAGCCGGGGTTGTGGCAGATCATGAAAGAGATAGCAGAACGAACTAGACCAATTTCGCCAGAGCTGGAAGGCTGAACGTGGGCCCGTGAAATATGGATGGAGTGGTAGGAGGCCTTTGCTCAGAACTGGGATTGATTAGGCTAAAAAATACTCTTTTATTTTAATTACTCAGATACCCGCGAAACGAGACACAATAGTAAAACAATAACAGCGCGGTCTCATAGGACCGGTCGGGGATTCAAACGTTAAGATTTTAGTAAAACATACATGTTGTTCAGGGGCTATAAATCAAATAATAATATTTAACTGTTTTTCTTGATAGAGTGTACGAGATAGAGTTTGATATATCTACTAATGAACTGAGTTTCGAAATTAAAGTTATCTTGTAATTTTAGTGTTTTTTTTACATTGTTTTTTTAATATTATATGAGGTTTGTATGTTCTTAAAATATCTTTGAACAATTTTGCTATCCATAAATATACAGCATTTTGAATATATTTCCAAAAGTAAAACAAAACGTTTTGATATAAACATTAATTTCAAAGAAGTAATTATCAAAGTTAAATAGAAAACCCACGCTTTACCGAAGTTGTTGTAAAACAATGTTCTGATAAATCTATAGAGGTAAAGATTTCATGGAGCGTACAGTTAAGGAGTGAAATTCCTTGCCGGAATCTATGTTTCTTGATAGCTTCAACCTAGGGATCTTTAGGTCAAGAGTGAATAGGTACTAGGCAAGCATGCTCCATCGTCGACTACACCATCGCTATCGCCACCACCAGGTTAAACGCGAGTCAATCTATATTAAAAAAATAATAAAGTAGTACGTGGTCGCCACTCCAAAATGCATAATACATATATTTGCTGAGTCCGTCCGTCGTCGTTTGTTGTCCGTCTGTCTGTCAAGATTTTATCTCGAGAACGCGTGGAGGTATCGAGTTTAAATTAAAACCATATATTCAGATATACGGTCCTCTATTGTTGTGAAAACGGACAAAGGAGGACAGAGGAGGCTTTGTAATAGAATCCCGCTGGCACCTTTCGGCTACGAAACCTTAAAGAATAAAAATATTTTTGTTTATATTTTTGACCTAAAAGGTCTTAAACTTTTGACTTTTTCAATATAACAACAGGAAAATAAGAAACTGTCAAGAATAATTGATCAGCCTAGATATTATAGTGAAAGGAATTTAAAGGAAAATTAAGATTGACATATTTTTAGGTTAAAACTTTTCCTTAGGCAACCGAAAAACCATTACAACGTCAATCAAGTAGCGTGTCTACTTACATAAAACAATTTATTAAACAATTTATTTACTTCTTATTTTTAATCTCAACATGTCGAAGATTGGCGGCGAAATTGTTCAAAAAGTCGCCGTGTGCCGTGATAAAGTTTAAGGCCACTAAAGAAACAGGTGGGGTTTAGCCAGTCTGTAATACTCTGACACTTCTTTTCAGTCTGTGTCAGAGTTTCAGAAGAAGCAATTTTATAATTTCATCATTATCATCATTTCAGCCGAAGGATGTCCACCTGTCACTGCTGAACATGAATGATAAATGATATTTATTTTGTAAGTAGGTTTTTAACAAACACTTATACACGTCAATTTTTTCTATCGTTATTTTGTATTTAGATGAGGCCGATATAGGTCTCCCTCAAGCGTCACCACAACGACTCACACATCACTTCTTGCAAATGTGATAGAAATGGCCGACTTATTTTGCCGTGTTTTTTCAGTCGTCCTTTGAGTTCCAGGGCCGCGGTTACTCTTTCCAGTAATGCCACAGTCTGAAAAGTCTGAGCGCTGAAATGTAAACATTATAAGCTGATTACATAAATTCCCCGTTTTATTTTAACAAAATTCTAATTGAGTTAATCTCCACTAGAGACTTTATACCCTAACATAAAATTAGATCCAAAGATCCCTTTGAAACCTACTAAAATTCCGTGAAAAACGAAAGATAAATTAATTCACGTGCTACCTGTATCCCTTAGTTAATGAGCTCATTAGGGATTGAGCAAAATGAATGAGAGCTATTCACAAGGAAATTAGATTTAATCCGAATCAGACATCTATTTCATATTGAATTTGGTAATTGATTAGAAATCGTCATCAGATAAACTCCACAACATATTCCTCTGGACGTATTCATCACTTTTCCATTTCCAGTCCGAAGATTTCAATGAAAATGGAATTTGAGGGTCTAATACTAATTGAATGATCGCATTAGTTAATTGAATAGATAACGGTTGGGCTGTGAACAGTTTTCGACCCTTTACAATTGAGCGGGTAGCATCGAAGGCTTCTTTTATAAAAAGGTGACCGGCTTGAGTTTATATTCGAAAGCATGGCATTCAAGATTTTTGTATAACCTTGACTATAAATATGCTTCAATATTCCATTATGAACCTGTAACTGTATTTGATTTTATCGTCTAGATTGTGTGTAAACTCACTAACATAAAGCTTACCAAAACAAAGACGCTTTGTCTATACTTTTAAGTACAGATTCATGAAAGATCCAACACACAAAGCAAAGGCCCACACAGGCTCAGAGAGTGAGAACTCTTTCTACCACCCGAGTGAATTCAGGAAAGACGGTGACATAGTGACGTACTGCTGTACTCAACGAGGCTCCAGGCAGAGGCTTTTTGCCGTCTCCTCATGGATATGCTCTGAAGGGCGTTGTATAGAGGGGTCCACATCGTTTGATATGTCACAGTGGTAAACTGGTTTTTTGTACAGATGCTGATCACATGGAAAGCGATGATGCGGTCGACAATGGAGCGTGCTTACCTAGAAGTAACCTATTCACTCTTGACTTAAAGATTCCTGGGTTGTAGCTATCAGGAAACACACAGACTCCAGCAGGGAATTCCACTCCTTGGCTGTACGACGTACAAAAAATATGTTCCCAAAACGTTTTGTGCGTATAGGGAGGGATGTCTACCAAAACACATCCTACACATCCGTACATCTCACACACTCTGATCTTTTCTCCATAAGTCCAGTCGTGTTTTGAAGGTTTGTCTCCGAAAACAAAACAAAACCTTTTTCCGTTCTACACATTGACATGGGATTGCAGATTTTTCAGTGTGAAAAGGTGACCAAAGCCAACGGTCATCTTTTACTACTGCCAACCTTTCCAATTACCAGAAATCGGCAATCATCCTCACAGGGCTTTGTCCGACAGCCGGAAAAGGCCTTTAGCTTCCTAATGGCCCCTTAATGGACCCACATCGGACCTGTCTTCATTATATTCCCGCTTCGATGAAACGGTCTCAATAAAGCAAATAATATCTCATTCATGATTTTGATAAGTTCAGTATCTTCTTCATAAAACCATTGTATCGGTTTGAATAGTTAAGGCGAGTTCATAGAATCTTTATAAAATCAAGTTGGGAAGAGCGCTGAGTGAGCAAGTTTACAATACAAACAAGAACTATTGAACCATTTTCATATTAAAAGTACTCGCTGTTAATAATAAAGTACATTTGTACTAAGTTTAACATCCAGAGCGATTGTTTGATTACAGAATGTTATAATGAAGTAAGAGAAGTTTCCGACCTCGTATAAATATGAAAGAAAAACAATAGTAATTTACGTTCTGTAACTTCCAAAACTTCCCTGAAAACGCCCAAAGTATTCTATGAATTGCCAAAAGAAATAATTAGCACTTATTTTCTAAGAACTTTAACTCACAAAGGACTTAATAGATTACGAGAAAAAGTGGGTATGTTCAAGTGCTTGAGAAGTTGTACAAAGTTTGCAGCTATTGGCAATCCCGCTGCAAGAATTGATAATATTCAGAAGTAGTTTCATATTTTCTGCATTTGAATGCGAGAAGTTTCTCCGCTGATAAGAATTCTGAAAACGTATGTCAAAGTGACTCAAATATAAGAGAAAAATAAGTTACATTTTTCTGATACAGAAAACTATATTTTGTATCTATGTTTAAGCAAAAAGCCAACATATCTTAACTTCATTTTAGTATTTCTCCCAGACTCACGTGAAAGTAAAAAAATATCCCAAGGAAACAGACTTTCTATTTGAGATCAAAACATTAAAGAGAAACTGAGCCCACGTATGTTACGCATTACGACATCTTGTCTCTTGAATTTGCTTGACAACAGCCAACTAAGAACTGTCCACGGAGTAGACCCGTATTCATCATTATGCTGTTGGTGCACCCCTGCGTGAAACTTACATACAAAACTATAAAACTATGTCAACGAAGCAGCAACGACCTACTGCCGCGTTGCAATGACGTACGGTAGTGTATATTTCTAAGACATCTATTTTCAAGCAAATTCCATAGTCTAAATTTAATAATGGGTATGCGGTGGCTCAGATGATCTTTAGCTTTATCCGAGCTGAGCCTAATCTGAATCTAAGAAAAAGCACATCCTTTTCCTCGACTGTGTTAGTCTACCTACACGTAAAATTATATTCAATTTCATGTGGTGCAGTGGTCAAGAATGGGGTAAGCATAAAGGAAGTAACAATAATATAGATATAGATAGAAACTTTTGCCTTTTTAATATTATAATTGGAGTGATTTATTATTTTTGAAAGTGAGCTTTTTTTACTCAGCTTTAAAACTTGCTTTTACTAAATTTTAGCAAACCTGTAATAGTAAATTAATAAGTATATTTTCGTTGGTACACTGCATAAGTTTTAAACTCTACATAAGTTTGACAATCTTAACCTTCAGCTGCAAATCACTGCTATAGGTTATTGAAAGCTTCAAATACAAACAATATTACAAAGGCGTTGAAAAGGTCAATAGAGCAGTATAAAAAAGGAATGACACAATGTTTCAAATTAATGTAAGTGTCAAGTTGACTGTCGTTTTTAGGTTGAAAAGCACATCCAGTTTGTACGCTGAGTCATCCCTATGAGGGCATCAGTCTTTATGTGTAACTAAAGGTATTACAATGGTTTCCAAATTTTAGTGAGACTGTCCAACAAAATGTTGGAAATTAAATGTGCATTACGCTGCCCACCCACGTCAGACTTTTTGTAGGACCAATAATCGTGACGTGTGCGTTGCACTATTGCTATCAGTGTGTTCTATTTTTTAACTACGAAAATCGGTCACCGATTATCGGTCGTGAGCGGGTAGCATAAACAGAATAGGTGTAAAACAAACGAGCGCGTGTGTATATGCATATTTGTTATTTCTTCATGCTCGGGTGGCTTTGGGTGAAATTTATCACACGGGTAACCCTGAAATAGCATATAGGATACTTTTTACCCCAGGAGTATATTCTGTTGCAACAATTTCTTTATCATGTGGGCAAAGCCGATGGTAGTACCTAGTAGTAGTACAGCGCATATCCACTAGGATATGCGCTGTTTTTTAGGACATGTTGGTAATTTCCTAAGAATATAATTCATTATAGGTAATATAGAATCTCTCTGAAATATGATCAAATAATATTCTGGCAGGAGGAAGCGCGGGCCCGCGAAAGATGGAAAGAGTGGAGGGAGGCCTTTGCCCAGGAGTGGGACAGAATAGGCTAGTAAAAAAAAAAAAAAAAATATTCTACTACGGACGTTAGCAATAATGGTAGGTACTCTTGTTACTAGAACCTTTACGTAAGTATCATCTTAGTTCCTTGAATATTTTTCTTATTTGTTTTTTCGACGTTATTCTTGCAACATAGGTACGGTTTTAAAACCTTTTGACAGTTTAATGCAATCAAAATACTTATTAAATATTGGTACCAAATCTCAACTTTACGTGCTATTGGCCACTGAGATTATCCACGGACGGACAGATTGACAGACAAACATGGCTATGCATGCTAAGGCCCATAAGCTGAGAATTTTAGTGTGTAGGTATTCCGTATTTATGCAAAAAAAAACATCAATTAAAAATTTAAAGAAATAATTTTTCAACAATAACTTAATCACTCCAAGACACCCACATTTTCCAGATCATTTATTTTACAAAACAAAGACCAAACGGCAAAATACGGGCATCCTTTGAACTCCACCCGCCCGAAAATTTGCTCGTCACCGATTAATTAATCATATTTCTTTGATAGAATATTGAATTGTTTAGATATTTTCAATACGCGTTCATATTCGAATATTTTGTTTTGGACTGTCAAATTGGATCAGATGTTTAGCAGAAACAATATGGCGGATTTAATTTGTACCTTTGTTTGATGGATGAGCCGTTGTTGGATGTATTTGTGGGTTTCCTTATTTATTATGGAATATTGATCATCTGTTGTCATTTTTAATCCTTGATACATTTTTTTTATTATTGTTGTGGATAGGCTAACGTTTGGGAGGATAATCCCCTTATGCGATTATGTAGGCGATGATGTAGCAATGATGTAGCACGCTTCCCTAAAAAGTAACCTATTCACTCTAAAGCCTGGGTTTTAGTTATCGGGAAACACGAGCAAATACTTACTGCATAAAAATTAAAATATATAAAAATATATATAAAACATAAAATATATATGGCCTTTACAGTATAAGCACTGCTGGGACTCAGGCCTCTTCTCTAAGAGAGGGAATAGACCGTTATCTATCAGTCCAGGCAAGTGCGCGTTGAAATTATGCTTTGGAAGTTGCAATCAGCATCATTTTTCTCAATGACTGTCTTCGTAACATTTTAAAACTGCCTGTATACACAAGCAAAACCAGTTACTTGAGTGTGTGTGTAAATGGTTTATTAATGAATGCTTGAAGAAATTTCAAGCATTCATTAATAAACCACAAAACAAAAAAAAAATATTACTCAAACAAAATCAAAATATTACTACCTCAAAGCTTTACCGTCTAAACTTACAGAATTCGTCTCTTCATTTCCTGTGCGGTCCAAGACATTTCACAGTATCACTACTAAACGACAACCTCATCGCTAAGACAGCCACCGTAGCGCATCCAATCTTGTAGTAATTGCGCTGTCATTAGACTACGTCAGTTTGTGGTTGATAGACTGTACTGTCAGCAAGAAAAGTTTCTATGAAAGTGCTCATTCAAGAGTATAAAGTTGCCGATAGCAAAACGAATGTTAAAATTGGTTTTTAATTATTATTTCGATTTATAATTGAATAGATTCACATTAAATTAAGCAATCAACAAAATAACTTCTCCCGCGGAGTGGGAGGGCGTGTCAGACTTTTACTGACTAAACCCCACTCCTGTTTCTTCTTTGCCCTAATTCCGGGGTCCTGGGGATCTCTTTCATCAACCCAGGCCAATTTATTATGTTCTTTGTTGTACTCCATCATCATCATCATCATCATCTGCCTAGCCTTTTCCCAACTATATTGGGGTCGGCTTCCAGTCAAGCCGGATTTAGAAAAAAAATGTATAAGAGAGGAATCTCCTACAGACTTTTGGATAAACTCAACAAAAAGACGTAGATTGCGCTGTCAATGTATTTGTATCAGAAATATCTAATACGAATAAGACATAATATTACAAAACGCAAACAATACCATTAACAAATAAAAATCAAATATATCATTGAGAGAGGAGACAAAAAATTAAAGTACAAGATTTTCCTTCACCATTTTATAAACGTTGGTAGCATTTGAGCACGTCTCACATCTTCTATAGCTAAGGCATTCCACACACGAGCAGCTTGAATTGTAAAAGATTTGTCAAAGAAGGAAGTGAAATGCATACGAATACTTTACAAGTTACATTTTCCAATAATCTGACCTAGAATTTGTGTCACAGAGAATCGGAAAACGATTTTTAGTAATAATCGTATTAATTTATTTATGCTAGCTAACTAAACTAATAAACAATAGTTAATAGGGTCTGCTGTACTAATTTTCAAAATATTTTTTTTCTTTCTTATCTTATTTTTAGATTTCATGGGGTTTTCTAGTACTGAAACTTTACTTGGTCTCTTTTTAACCTAAAGCAGTGCTACCATTCCTCAATTTCTCGTCTTTAGCTACATCTGGCTAATCGTAGGTAGAAGTCCTACCCGTTATGTCATGCCATCTTTTTCTGGGCCTGGCACTTAGCCGGTTTCTGTAGTTCAGAATCCAGTGACGTGTAGTAGATAATTATAAACTGTCCTTATAATTAATATAATAATAATAATTTTATTATTCCATAAAGCCAGATACAATTTCTCCATCTCAATCGAAAATGGAAACAATGAAGGACAATGCAACGCTATACAACACTTGAGACAGAGTGAACGTCTGTGTCCGTGCTAGTGTAAACTGTGTTACAGACACAGGCGCCTTCCCCTTACAGTTCATTCACAAAGCTGTGCTTTGTAGGAGTTCTTAAAATTTTGTTCAACATCAAAAACTCATTTAAATAAATGCAAACAAAAAAAAAAAATGGAAGTGTGTGGCGTGGTGTATGTGTGTGTAGTGTGTGGTGTATGGGTGTGTAGTGTTAGTGTGTGGTGTATGGGTGTGTAGTCTGTGGTGCTGTGGTGTATGTGTGTTTACGTTGTATTGTTAGTTAGACGAAAGAGTTGCTTATGTCTGCTCATGATTTTTTTTTTTAAATACTCTCTTGCTTTACTCAACACAAGCTTTCGTTGCTAACTGTACAAACGTTCAACACCTAGTAGGTTTTAGTCTAATAAATCATCAGCTGAGACAGTGTTCAAACACAAGCCTTTCAATTATTTGAAAAACAAAAATCAAGTTCTGCAAACGAGATTACAAATCTTATCTCCCCATTAATATTACATAGGTACTAACATCCTACTTCATAATCTGCTATTATTTACACACATGTTTTATTTGATAACAATGTATTTTCGCAGCTAAATATAGCCATTGAGATAAGTGTATTAATTTTACTAATAACTGGTGAAATCAGTGTGTTATTACTCGAGTAACGTTGTTTTGCCATACATACTGTATTTTCTGATCTTTAAGTTGTAGCTACAACTTAGGAACCTAGTTAAGAGTGAATAGGTCACTTCTAGGCAAGCGTGCTCCATTGTTGGTCACATCATCGATTACCATCAGGTGAGATAGTGGTCAAACGCGAGTCTAGGCATAGTATAAAAAGAATACAAATTATGAAAAGAAAAAATGAAGGGTAAAAAATAGTATACGACCTACCTATTGTAAGACTGTTTTCACATCATCCGATCCGATATCGGTATCGGACGCCGATATAAAGTAAAATGTATGAAATGCTGTGCTCCGATATCCGATATCGGGTCGGACAATATGAAAGACAGGTACATATCTCATACATTTACCTTACCCCGATATCGTATCGGCGTCCGATACCGATATCGGATCGGAAAATGTGAAAACGGTCTCAGACCTAGCAAATGTTGGTTTGGCGAAATACTTTGTTTTATGATAATGTAGGGATAGCATAGATTTATTTATTTTGATTGTGTGTCGGGTGACATGAAAAAAAAGGAGTCAGTTTAAGTATGACGGGTGATATGGGTTATAATATGGGATAAAGGTAGAAAGAAAAAGAAGAGTTATAAAGATTTATTTCATCGCCGTTTACGATACACTTCGATAACAATTATCTGAGAGTATTTAAACCTGATAAAATCCAACTACAGACTAACCAAAACCTTATCAAAATTTAATCACAGCTAACAAAATGAAAATGATCTTTATTTGTTAGTTCAGTTAAAAATCGAAGCTTCGAGCACACTTTTATTCGTAGTTTAAAAGCATCGCAGCAAGCAAGTGTAATCGGATAGAAGTGTTTGCAGAGCTTCGTACTTAACCGTTTGCCTTTTGACTTTACCAACTTCGAAGCAGTTTTCTGAATTAACCGTTGTTTTTTTGTACCGTTTTATTTTAGTTTCTTTACCTGTTACTTGTATGCCCATGGCTTATAAAATTCTCAATTGTACAATCTAGTATTCTTCTTTCGTGTCGATGTACTCTGACAAATTTTTTTCTGCCCTGTATTTGGCAATCTGTATGGCTCTGGTATTAGCTTCGTATAAATCCGGTAAAGCTACAACCTAGTATATATTACCTATAATGCTTCGATACATCTATATCTAGTAAAGTAAACTTAATTAGAGCTTTATTGTTGCGGACGGCGAGCAATGGGTAGTTCGTACCTAAACGCCTACAATGGCTAGAAATCGGGGTCGGGATCCGCCTCCTTTACAAGCATTACTGCTTTGCAAAACGAGGCGACCACCTGCCATTCCTCGTCGCTTCGGACCATGTCCTGTACCGAGAGAAGACGATACCGTAGATCGCCCGCACGAGGGCACGATGGTGCTCCGCCTAACCGGGGCACTTCTTTACCTTATGCACTACCGTGTCAGAGCGTTTCTTGCGTACAAATCTGGTGCAGGAACATCCTCAATTTTCTATGTTCGGTAAGGACCTGAGTCACGCGGAAGATGAGGAAACTGTGACGTCTTTCCAACCACTCCTCAAAGACCCTCTTTACTTACTTTTTTTAGCATTTTTTTTTCTTTTTAATTATGGCGCGCCCTTGAATTTAACATTACTAGTAGTATTTATTACTTTATCATTTAACATGTATATTATATATTATAGTTGTAGACTGCAAGTTAGATAGGTTTACAGGAGATAACACACACGCATTTTATTTAATTAAATTTTAATTAAGTATTTTTAATTTATCATGCACACCTACCACAATTGTAATCAAGGTTCACTGGTAGGAAAAGTTTTTTACATTAAGTCCACGTAGGTATAAACTTCTGTACATAAAGTTTACGTACTCGTAAATAAACAAAAAACATGGTTTATCATTACCATTCCACATTTTAATATAACTCCATTGGTTACATTTTGTACAGGCATGTGTATAACACAGTAAATAGGAACGCACCGTGCTTCCATTTCCTTCATAAAATACGTGCATGAACGCGAGGAAGGAACGCTTTATTTTCTAAGTCTCTTAAACAAAACGTGGCGTCTCCATCCCTTTTTATATTCGAATAAAAAGAAAAAAAGATAGAAAGGCACGAAGATTTATCTTCATTTTCTTCAGTTTTTTAACGTTACGGTTCCCTATGGAATCGGGGTCACGAAGTCAATTATTAATTGCTAGGTTTTTGTAGTATTCTCACAATAGGGAAGCTAGAGCTATATCGTCTAATTGAATGTCTTTTCCATTAGTCGTTCGTGTCAAGTCGAGTGATACGGTAATAGATTGTGTCATGGTAATAGATTAGTGAGTCTGCGAGGCTGTCAGCGAGCCAGCTAGACAGGTTTTTTTATAAACCTAAATATAGCTTCAGGGTGTAACGGAAATGTGTGGACACATTTTAGTCAGTGTCTAATGGGTTTCATTTAATTCCACATGACTGTGCGGTAAACTGTGGCGGTGATGACAGGGTGACCTTGAATTCTACCATAAAACATGTGAGTCGACAGTAAATTACGAATGAATAGACGAAGGAACAGTACAGGTTTAGTAATAGGGTTCGGTTGATGGAACCTTAAAAAGATGATAATTATACTATTAATACAAAGGTCAAAACTTATGGGTGTAGGTATGTTTATTTATTTATATATACTTTATTATTCACCAAGATAATAAATATTACAATTATGAGCTTTTTAATGGTTTTTTATGTTCAATTGCCACCAATCATATCACAATTAGTGGCAATTGCAATTGACTCTGAGCTTGTTGTTCGGGTACGCCATGTCCTGGACTAGCATGTAGGATAATTCTCTACTTTCTCGTGGACGAAGCCGCGGGCAGAAGCTTGTTTTAGATAATCATCGATTTAAATAGGAAACATCAGAAAATACTTTAAAATATTATGTTCACTTATCGATTTACTTTGAAGGACGCTAGGGTTTACTACGAAGGGACTTTGAGTAAAAAATATTACCATGCACCAACTCCTCCAAACCAATTAACCTCCATTACAAAAGGTCCAAACCATTTCAAAAGCGACAGAACTTTCAAACGACCACCATAATTACAAACTACACCATGATTATTAGGTTCACAATACATTATACGGAACCCGTCCTCCCTTCCATTTGTCACTGCCATAGCATCGGCCTACCAATTTTGAGCGCCAATAATTTAGCCCGGTGATGACGTCATGAGATAGACCGGGAAACGGACCGTGAAGTTGTCCTGTATTTGTTTACGTGAAAAATGTACAGATGCTGTTGTGGTTATGGGTACAAGTCCTTTGGGGAGCAAAGTCAACCCAAATTAGGTTTAATTTTTGATTTTGTTATTTATTTATATTAATTCATGAATCCCCGACCGGTCTCATAGGACCGCACTGTTATTGTCTTACTATTGTGTTCCGTTTCGCGGGTATTAAATGATAAATGATAAATTATATTTATTTTGCAAATAGGTTTCACGAAACACTTTTACACGTCAATTTTTTTTGTCATAATTATTAATCTAGATGAGGCCGGTGTTTCCTAACTGACTACCCTGAGAAGAAACACCGAAACAAACTCAGGGGTCACAGTCTCTTTTCAAAAAAAAATCCATACAAAATGTATTGGTCAAATCATATGCGAACTATGCAGATTGGTGTCTGAGATGGCCTTTTAAAGAAAGAACCATGCAGATTTGAGTGGACCTGTCCAGTCAGTGCAAGCATTTGTCATTCCCCGAAAAGCTCAACTCAGGACTACTAAGGAGCTCAACGATTTGACGAACAATACAAAGGAAAGGACATTTGGTTAGGCCGCAGAAAATACTCAAATTGCCAGACATAAGTTAAAGTGACTGAAACGAAAGGAAAAAGCAAGCTATCCACATAGTCCTCACATTCACAAAAAAAAAAAGGTATAAATAAAATTTACAAAAAGTAATACTTAACAAAGTAAATATTGTTGTCAAAAAAAAAAAAATATAAAAACAATGTCAGATTGTAAAAAAAGAGAATATCAATGTCAAAATGAAATATAAGTTGTGCACTTCTCCATTATATTTACAATGGAAAAAAATGCAATCAAAAACAAAATCCAAAAGAGTAAACGACAGTACAGTGAGTACTGGAGCAGGTCAATCCCAAGCCTTATTGTCCTCAACATAGGACTATGTGTGTTTATAGTATAAAAAGCCTTTTGGCAAAGTTTGCGCTTTACAAATGTTTTAAATTTATTGAGGCTTAGTTCTTGAATATGACTGGGAAGTTTATTATAGAAGTGTACACATTGACATCTAAATGAGCCCCCTATTTTTTTGAGCCTAGTTGCAGGAACTACAAATTTGTGCTTATTTCTAGTATTAAAATTATGTATATCACTGTATTTTTTAAACATGTTTTTGTTCTTATGGGCATACAGGATATTCTCATAATTTCATAAATATACTGTGAAGGCACAGTCATTACCTTGATCTCCTTAAATTTATCTCTGAGGGAGTATCTGGGACTTAAATTATAAATGGAACGAATAGCCCTTTTCTGTAAAACGAAAATTGTTTGGATATCGGCGGCATTTCTCCACAGTAGGATACCGTACGACATGACACTATGAAAATAGCTAAAATAAACTAAACGGGCTGTTTCTAAATCAGTTAAATTTCGAATTTTTCTTACTGCATATGCTGCAGAGCTAAGTTTTTTAGATAATTTGTCTATATGTGGGCCCCACTGAAGCTTAGCATCTAAAGTTATGCCCAAAAACACTGTAGTATCTTCAGGACTCAACTCCTTTCCATTGATAGGTTAAGCAGGCATTTAGTGTCTTTTATCTACCTTCAAAATATAACATAATTATTATCTAACTTCTGTTTATTGTAGATAGGCTCACGTTTGACCATTATCTCATCTGATGGAAAGCGACGATGTGGTCGACGATAGAGCGCGCTTGTTTTGACGTAACCTATTCACTCTTGACTTAAAGACATCCCTTGGTAGTAGGTAAAGCTAAAGTAAGTAAGTAGTAATAATAATGGACTTTGACTTAGATATAAGGTGAAAATGTAACATTGTTACAAGCCCAGTTTAGTACCCGCAACCTCATGTATAGGCCCAAGAGTAACCAAGGGCCATCCCGACCCTTTTTTTGTTCAAAGTACGAGTATGTATTTAAATTCCATCGGCACGTAATAAACTTAATTTAAATGGACCTCGTGACCTAAATATGAGCAGCCAGATTAGTTAACAACACAACTACGGAACGGAACTGTTTAATTATGTTAATCAGCTTTATACACAACGCTTCAGGAATGTAACGAGTGTCATCCCTATTAAGGTTTTATCGTTATTAATAGGTTTTTTACTTGCCTCTTAGGCTTGACTTATTACGGTGAAAAAAGTAGGAATACCTTTGCATAATCCATTTTTTTATTGTTACCTTTCGCGCTTGACCACTAATCTCTACGATTAAAGGTCACATTACTAAATTACTCATGCTGGGTAGAAATACATTAACACACTGAGGTTGCACTGATGTTCATTTATTTATTTATTAGATCCTTATGCAACATTTAGGCACACAGGCGGACTTAATACCGTAGGCATTCTCTACCAGTCAACGTAGGGTGGATGTTCATAGAAATTGGTGATTTTGAGGTCCTTCTCTATATGGGATCAGATGTTCAATAGATAGCGGTCTCTACCGCTTCTTTGTCTACAATAATTATTTAATTTATGATTTTTTTCTCATTAATCATTGTTTACAACGAAATCTAAGTTCTCTTTGAAAATGCGTGCAATAAAGCATCACAATTTATCTTTGGTTTAACATTATTTCATTTTAAACTTATTTGTACCGAGAATTTATTGTTACATATAAAATAAAATAATGCACATCACAATTACGATTAATCTCATTAAATACTATTGTATGTGCAGCGTACAAAAGATTAATAAAATTCTGTGAAGCAACTATTCAAGTGAACTCTTGATAGTAATTGAAAAGTTTTCTGCGAACCAGAGAAAAACTATTTTCATAAACATTTCTATTGAATTTGACCACTACAAGAGTCCAGTAAATCCACTTTTATATTCATTTTCTAGTAACGCCTTTTGCGAGCAACGTTCATCGAAGTCCTACAGTGATTTCCCCACTAACTTGATATTTTTCAGGCAATTTCCTTCTAAAATAGATTATTCCCGCGATTTCATAGATGAAGTAGGTAAAACTGTAAATGGATTTCGCTTCACTATTCGTCGGACGTTGTACTTTAAATCGATTTCAGTCTGACCAAGATTGAAAAGGGTAAAAATGTTGAAAAGTTTTTGATTGAAATGTACATAAAAAGATTCTTTGAGAATCATATTTTTTTTTAAAGAAATAGTATAAGCAATTGAGCTATTTAGAATTCATACTAGCAATAGGCTGGGTAGGTACTGGCACGGTAGATTGATTTATTCATAAAACCAGCCAATCAATAATGGCGGTCGTAGACTATAAAAGGTACCTGGAACAGAGTGGTTGCGATCGGACTAGGTTTTGTGGCGACTTAGGTGAGGCTTATATTCACCAGTAGACTGGCTATAAGCTAAATTGATTGAAATAATATTATCTATACTAACTGAAAAGTTTGTTCTTTGTTGGTTTTAATTCGCTAATCTTAGGAATTACGTGTCCTGGACCTAATCGATACTAACACAATTTAAATAAGTCAACTGTACCTACAGCCCAACAATACAAAAAAGATGTGCTATTTTAAACTTATATACAGTTGGTAAACTAACCGCGGCCTAAAGTGATTCAATGGGACAATAGTTTTTCAATTGCAAAGCTAAGTTGGTCCCTCAGTACAGTATATCTTTTTGTTAAATAAATGTTCGGTTCGATTATTACCGAACGTAAAAAGTGTGGTGACACGATTTTTTAAAGAAAGGAAAAAGAAACAAAAGAAGAAAGGATTCGGAATTCGAACTATTTACAGTAAGTTTTTACCCTTGATTTGTGAGTCCAATTCGCATTTGAATGGTTTGTTTGGAAAATTAATGCTCAATAGCCATAAAAAAAAATCTGCACCATTATGACTCATCAGAACACGTACTGGTCTTTTAAACAATCATTTACAAACGCCTAAAAAACCTAAGCACTCATTTGCCAGTCGGGTCTTAAATTTTAAGAAACAGGAAGAAACGGCCCGTGGCGTTTACACCAGCAATTTTGTCCGTCAGTTAGTGAGTGACGACCCTAATACTTCTTTATAGATGCCTAATAAACTGAGGCAGGCATTTTTATCGACGGCTACATAATTTACGTGTAGTTGTTTTGCAGTAAAATCTTGGCTCGTTTGGTTTCGTTTACGGGGCTCTTTTTTGTAAAGTAAACCTTTATTTCTGTGTACACGTTTTATAGCTTGCCCTTAAGTAGACCGCAATAGTAGCAATTGAATTGAACATAACTATATAGATCTACCTAGCCTTTTCCCAACTATATTGGGGTCGGCTTCCAGTTAAGCCGGATTTAGCTGAATACCAGTATCTTACGAGAAGCGGCTGCCTACCAGACCTCCACAACTCATTAATTGGGGAAACACTACTTTGTCTTCATGGCAAGACTGGAGTCAGATTTACTGGCTTTTGACTATCCGTAACGACTGCCAAAGATCTACAAATGACAGCCGGGACCTACGGCTTAACGTGCTATCCGAAGCACGGAGAAAACACGGTATGTTAAGATGGTCACCCATCCACAGACCAACCTTGGCAAGCGTAGCTTAACCTTGAAGATCGACCCGTGCGGCTGTTATTATCTAGCCACGAGCATAACTAGAAAAATAACTATGTGGTGTGAAAATGGGTTCGTTTCATATTTAAAGTGACAGAATAGAAATCCTTTAAAAATTATGTACAACTAAGTTTTTCCCAACTTTGTCCTCGTGAATGTCAGTTATTACAGAGTTGAAGGCAAAGTCAAAACGAGATAAAATTTAGCCCATGTCTTTCTTGGTGTTCAGGTTTACAAGACAGAAAAAGTTATTTTGAAATTAATAATCTGTGTAGGATCATCATCATCTGCCTAGCCTTTTCCCAACTGTATTGGGGTCGGCTTCCAGTCATAATCTGTGTAGGATATAAAAGGAAAAATTGACTGACATAACAATTTACAGCCGAAACTACTTATATAATACTAGAATTGTTAAATTTTGCACAAGGTTTCATAAATTATAAATGATATTTATTTTGCAAATAGGTTTTAACAAACACTTTTACACGTCAATTTTTTTAGGACTTTTTTTTACTCGATGAGGCCGGTTTTCTTTTGGATTCCTTTTTAAGACGTAGGCGAGTACTAAAAGGGAGTTTTTTCCAAAATTCACCCTCTAAGAGGATGAAACGAGTGTCCAAAGTTTATACAGCGAAGCTGCTGGTAGGAGCCATATAGTATGAATTAGCAATCCACCACTACCATATACGCTTACACGAGTTTCGTGGTATTTGTTACGGCAGTTGAATCATATCTGTCTTGAGGTCAATCAGGAAAGGGAACCGTACTTCAGTACGGTTTCCTCACTATAATAATACGGTACACCAAAAGCATACAGCAAGTGTTCTATATACCAGACTCATAGTAAACCACAAATAGCATGTCAACGAACTCATACAGTCTGGTCTGATGCACTTATCTGATATGATACTTCATGGAAAGCCACGGTCCCCCATTCAAAATGTTTTATTTGAGGCGAGTAGCTAGTACCGATACAGCTTTTGTCGATGCTGGTGAACTTTGAAGCTCTTGTGGAGAGGTAAAGTTTCGTTCAATAGATAACCAATAAACGAAACGTTACCTTTCTACTCGACACACACATACTGCCCCCGATAATTAAAAAGACGTAACTACCTATCAAAAAGTAAAAAGGGTGAAATTGTGAATGTTTTAATTAATGAATGAATGAATAAAGTACAGCCAGAAGCATTCGAAAAAAAGGATGCATGTAGCCATTTACGTCTATTCAATCGATTCAATTTCCTGTTTCATTAATTAAAACATTCACAATTTCACCGTTTTTTACTTTTTGTTAGATACGTCTTTTTAACTATTGGGGGCAGCATAAGCGTGTCCAGTTTTCTGACAGGCACCTCAATGGACTTTACCAACACACTAATCACGCACATAAACGGAAGAAAATTGTCGGCGTCAAAAAACGGTTCATGACTATATTTTTTTTATAATAGAGTTGGAGATCTAAACTCTATAACGAGCAAAGTTATTTAAATTATTCCTCACAAATTTACGCTGTTAAATACCTAGCGATCTCTCATTACCGACTACCCTGCGAACCCGTTTGGTAATTATCGTACCTTTATCAATTATACCTTTATTAAAGTATAAATAATAATGGATTATGCTAACAGCCCAAGACTGTATCATTAGTAAAGTACTTTGTTATTATTTACCGTGTTCAAGATCATTAGAAACATTCAGTTGATTCAGTAAACTCTGGTAGCTATTATAATATTTCTTATTCATTAAGCACTTTGAAGGTCAATTAGAAGTACGATCACAAGAAACATCGAAACGCTTAAGTACTACCTACTGCAAAATTACCCTTTAGTTATCATGTTCTCTGTATACATAAATAATTTATGGTGCTGCTATGCTGTTCGATTTCGCGACATATGTCTTCTATTCCACGCATATTAATCGCACTCAACGCTCTCTTAGAATCCAGCTTCGGATTAGTTTATTATTCGTTCGCTGATGAATGAAAGGAGATCATCATCTGCCTAGCCTTTTCCCAACTATATTGGGGTCGGCTTCCAGTCAAGCCGGATTTAGCTGAATACCAGTATTTTACGAGGAGCGGCTGCCTACCAGACCTCCACAACCCATTAACTGGGGTAATACGGTACTTCATGGCAAGACTGGAGTCAGATTTACTGGCTTCTGACTATCCGTAACGACTGCCAAAGATCTACAAATGACAGCCGGGACCAACAGCTTAACGTGCTTTCCGAGGCACGGAGGAAACTCGTTATGTTAAGATGGTCACCCATCCGCAGACCAACCTAGGCAAGCGTTGCTTAACCTCGAAGATTTACCTGTGCGGCTGTTATTATCTACCCACGAGCTCCTCAACACATGAATGAAAGGAGATACTGGTTGAATTTCTGGTGATTTGAAGACTAAGTGAGAAGCTTAAGTATGATTTTTTGTATTTGTACGGATCTGGCTTATAAAAATTGTACCTAATCAGTTTACTTATTATTTTCTCGATTTGTTTGATTAAGAAATGTATCCCTTAACTTTGAAGGTCTATTAGAAGTGCATTCACAAGAAACGTTGAAACGCTTAAGTAGTGCCTACTGCAAAATTACCCTTTAGTTATCATGTTCTCTATATACATTATTTATGGTGCTGTTATGCCGTTCGATTTCGCGATATATGTCTTCTATTCGACGCATGTTAATCGCACTCAACGCTCTCTTTGAAACCAGTCCCGGATTAAATTCGTTTGCTGATGAATGGAAGAAGATACCTACTGTTTGAATTTCTGGTGATTTGAAGACTGCGTGAGAAGCTTAAGTATGATTTTTATCGTGTATGTTTTTGGATTAGGTTTAAAAATTTGTACCTAATCAATGTACTTAATTATTATTTTCTCGATTTGTTTAATTAAGATTCCTTAAGCACTTTGGAGATCTATTCGAAGAACGATCACAAGAAACGTCGAAACGCTTAAGTAGTACCTATTGCAAAATTACTCTTTAGTTATCATGTTCTCTATATACATTATTTATGGTGCTGCTATGCCGTTCGATTTCACGACATATGTCTTCCATTCCATGCATGTTAATCGCACTCAACGCTTTCTTTGAATCAAGACTCGGATTAGTTTATTATTTGTTCGCTGATGAATGAAAGGAGATACTGGTTGAATTTCTGGTGATTTGGAGACTGAGTGAGAAGCTAAAGTATGTTTTTTTTTAACTTGTGTTGTTTTTTGGAACTGGTTTACATAATTCGTGTCTTATCTATCGTAATTAATATTTTGTCGTTCTAGTAACATAAAATAAAGCAATGATATGAAATTCATCGCTACTATATCCTATTAGCTACTGCCTGCGGTTTTGCCCGCGTGATAATAGAAAATTATCCCAAGGGAGTATGCTGCCGGGATAAGGAAGGTCATATGTGCTATTGCAAGACATGGTCTATCATGTTTCATTGAAATCCGTTGAGCAGTTTAAGCGTGAAGAAGTCATCATCATCTGCCTAGCCTTTTCCAAACTATATTGGGGTCGGCTTCCAGTCAAGCCGGATTTAGCTGAATACCAGTATTTTACGAGGAGCGGCTGCCTACCAGACCTCCACAACCCATTAACTGGGGTAATACGGTACTTAATGGCAAGACTGGAGTCAGATTTACTGGCTTCTGACTATCCGTAACGACTGCCAAAGATCTACAAATGACAGCCGGGACCAACAGCTTAACGTGCTTTCCGAGGCACGGAGGAAACTCGTTATGTTACTTTAAGCGTGAAGAAGTAACAAACATTATACACTCACAAACTTAAATTTTCCAAACCAATAAATAAGTCTAAAAGTTGTGGAGCATAGTGCTGTAGTGGCAAGTTTCCAGGTATGTCAAACGACGTTTTTCAATACACTCACGAAGGGAATAAATAAACGGAGGTTGACGCGCGACGCGAACGCACAGTGTTTGATTTCACTCAAAAAATTTCCCTATGCTGTTTGTCGCATAAATGAATCAAGGAATGCGTTTAAAATGGAAGAGTAGAACACCCACGTGTCAATTTCATATACTTTTTTTTATAAAAAATAATATCAATTTCATGACCTTGATCTAGAAAAATCAATAAATAAATTCTGTAAGCGTAACTAATTATGATAAATATATATTTTTAATATAGTTCCATGAAGGATCTTTTGGCGCTTATTCCCCAGTTTTGATTTTTGAAATAACACCTTTGGTCACTGAGTTATTATTATTTTTTCAGATTTTGTTTTTAATTTTTTTCTCTTAAATTACCTACTTAAAAATGCGGCTTGTGAGTAGCACTTAAAGATTGTTCTCAATTAGGTCTATCGTTGATAAAAAAAAACACGTTCCACTATCGCGGCGTTTCGCCATGGCGGTCATGAAATTGATATTATTTTTTATAAAAAAAAGTATATGAAATGGACACGTGGGTGTTCTACTCTTCCATTTTAAACGCATTCCTTGATTCATTTATGCGACAAACAGCATAGGGAAATGTTTTGAGTGAAATCAAACACTGTGGAACGGGAGAGGTCGCTTAGCGTCCAGCGTGATACGATAAATGGTGCTGGTGGAATTTTCCGCACTAGTTCACAAAACTGTAAATAACGTGACTAAAATCTGTAGGGATAAGACTGGGGTTCCGAATTAGTGTATTGAAAAAAAGGTATTGTACTCAGTTTGAAGAACGAGAAACATTTAAACTTTAAGTTAAACTGTCCATTACAGTAGTTCCCAAAGCAGACTCACGCAAATCAAGAATAAAAGTTTTGGATTCGGAACTTACTTCTTGGTTGAAGAAAATAAGGACTTTACCATCGTAGTTATAAACTACGATGTTGAAGTATTTTTACAACAGTCACGGGGGGGGGAAGGATAAAATATACCCTGTTTCCTATTCCAGGATATAAGTAGATAACCCGGTCGAATTCCATTCAAATCCATTCAGTGGTCTGAGCACATATTGAGTAACAAACATACGCTCACACATACGAACTTTCTTCTTTACATACATCATTATGCATTAGTAGGTAGTAGTATTACCTACTACGAAAGCAAGAATTTTAAGTCCCATAACGATTCTCTATATTCTCATAGAGATATGGGACTTAAAATTCTGCCAGATTGCAAGAGTCGTTAATGCACCTATATAACAGTACACAGTAACTGGACTGTAAGAAGTAGAAAGAAAACTGTACGTGTGTGTGTGTGTCTGTACGATAATTCTTTGGCTCGTTGCCAGTACAGAAGATTCTATAAACAGAAACAAACATTTTCGTCTAGTGGGCAACATTTGGCAAAAGTATCCTATTACAAGTTTAGATTTTTTGTTTTCCAGTTAGATACAGTAAATGAGTCTACAAAGTGTTGTAGAAAATGCGTAAAGTTTACTTGGTAACTTTGTTTTTACATAATGTATTGCCATTATTTAGATTGCCTACACATGTACCTATATATCGTTACCCCAGAACGAAGGGAAAGAAGGAAAGGGGTGGTTTAGTCAGTAAAAGTCTGACACGCCCTCCCGCTTCGCCCAAGAGCGGGAGAAGTAATTCTGATGATTCCCCATTTGACAAAAAAAATTACAATAAATGTAGGTATATTCTTAACATAATTATCTACATATACAAAATTTAACTGAAATAACGCTCACCCTTATAAGAGTACACCCCAATTAGGAAATTAAGTTACAATCATAATTTTAGCACTGAAATTTCATTTAAAAGCACTTAGATTCTGTTTTTGTAAGAAATATGTTAATTTAATTGTAGGCAAATATCATTGGTAGGGCATTGGTGTTGATATTTAAGTACAGAAATATGTTAGTGACGTAATCAAAATTTTATTAAAATAGATAATTTATTAAGATTATTTTTTTTTATAAAATAATTAGATGAAATTGATTCAGTAGGTGATTCTGAACACTTCTTTCAAAATGTGCGTTTATCGAATTACATATTGCATAAAAGGAGAAAGTGTCTGACTGACATGTCAACACATAGCCGAAACTACATACTTGGACTAGCTTGACAAAGCTTGACTCCATGACGTGACCAAGCACTAAGAGAGAATTTTCCAAAATTCGTCTTCTAAGGGGATGAAATGGCGGTCCAAAGTTTGTATGAAGAAACATACATTCTCGCTGGCGAAACCGCTGGCAGAAGCTAGTCCACTATTTATTTATGGTCTTCTAAGTGTTTTTATACAATATATTTTATTCAAGAAAAATATAACACTTTACTCATTATGACTTAGTTTTAAATAAGTCGATCCAACACCTGGTCTGCCCAGCTTAAGTAAATGCTTCTTCTGTGTTTTTTTCACTCAATACGAGCGTTGCTCTCGTCTATGTTATATTTAAATTGTCTTACCGCGGGACCTACCACTTCCTACTTTTCTATACATACAAAACATTTAAAAATTATTCTACTCACTCCGGACGTTATGAACCTATATCCTATGGCTATATCTTAGCGAATCATAAAATAAAATAAAATAACGACAATAAATATCTAGTTAAGGAACTACAGACTGATTACTTTTAACGACATTGTTAGTATCACAATCTTGAGACAGCTAACAACTTTAGATCAATGTAGCCAACATGATTAACGAAGCAAACTTCGGAAATTAACCGATACAATCAGTTTCAGCGAAGTTTACTAATACCTACCATTAGACTAATACCTATCTAGATACATTAGACTAATGCCTACCATCCCACATTAATTCAAAGCCCAAAAACTTGATAAGTTGCTTTCCAGGTGTTCTAAAGCACACGAGGTAAAATTAAGGCAGAAAATAATGTTATGTAAATTCTCGAGTGTAATATTATACCGCCTCGAAAGTATATCTACGAGGAATGACAACTATATACCTACCAGTGTAAAATACCCCACGCGTGGAATCATTAGAGAGTTCAACCGTGAATCAGCAGAGAATAATTTCCTCACAAACGTACAACCTACGCCTAAAACAAGGTCTAAGTTCACCAAAGGCGTAACTTACTTTTTACTAACTTACTTTCCAGGTGTAGCAAAGCACACGAGGCAAAATTAAGGCAGAAAATAATGTAATATAAATCCTCGAGTGTAATATTATACCGCCTCGAAAGTATACCGTGTACTAGTATGTATAGGTATACTACAAGTGTAAAATACCCCACGCGTCGAATCATTAGAGAGTTCAACCGTGAATCAGCAGAGAATAATTTCCTCCCAAACGTACAACCTACGCCTAAAACGCGGTCTAAGTTCACCAAAGGCGTTACCTCACCGCGGTCTCAGTAAATTTACCACAAAATTATTCAAGAATTTCTTAGGAATACTTTTTACCGTTCCTTAAATCGTTTGGTCGTTCCGAAATTGTAATCTGGATTGCTCAGTGACTGTATGATTTCTACGATTGCAAGGCATATTCATAAAGCGAGTAAAATATCTCAAGATATTTTTATTCGTAAAGCGATTTGAAAGTCGTGATGAAAAATATGTGGGAGACGATATAAAAATGTGAAAAGTATTTCGAAAAGTTGATCCAATATAATTTCTGCACTATTTTTATTAATATGGTTGTGACCTTATTTATTGCATTTTATAATTTTAGTACCATTTAGGATCGTAATTAATTTAAAATTTCTACAAAACTATTTTGCAGAGTACTTGTCCCTTCATTTAATTCTTAGTTTCCGCACGTCTAACTTCTTAGTTAAAAGACTTTTTAAAGTACCCAACGAGTTTTTTTAAGATTAAATTTCTTTATAATTACACTTACCTATTTAATGTTCGGTTCTGTTAAAAAAATGGTCATTGTACAGGACTGTTATACTCAGTTCACATACACGAAATCATTTCCATAGTTTTAAAACCAAAGTTTAAAATACCATAAAGTTATTTTTAATACTAAATTTAAAGTATTTATCACTTAAATTTATTACTATAGTTTTATTATTACTTTCACAATCACTAAGTCTAAAGTTGTCAAGCTATACTTTCGTAGCACTCTCGTAGTACATTCGTAGCAGGCCGTAGCGAGCGTACTCCGTAGCGACCGGCTATCAACTGCCGCTACGCGAGCTATCTACGCCGTAGTACACTTAGGCGGGAGCGACGACAAGGTTTTTTCTTTTTGTGCCTACTTGATTGACTTATACATTTTACTAATGTAATACATTTACGATGTCACATGCATGTTTTAATGTATGATTTGATAATGTATTAATGTATGATTTGATAATAGTCGTTTCGCAATGGTAGTTAGAACGGTACTTCAGGACACGGCTCGTATAATTGGAGGTTTCTTTCGCTGGAGTTCTGATAGCTTGGACCCTATTCCTGATACTGGTTTGTTTTTTATATTTTTAATGAAATATTTATAAATACAATTTATTAGTATTTACATAAATAAAGAGATAATAATAGATCTTGTGTGTGGTGTTTCGAATTTAAATTGTTATTTAAAGATTATTTCATAGTTCTCGACGTTAAGGTTTAGACATATAGTTTTTTTTTTATACAATACGCAGCTCCTATCATTGCTCTTCAAAGGCGTAAAATATTTTGAAGAGACATTTAACCTTTGTCGTCTCAACTACGTATAACTTATTACACTTACAAAGGGGGTGTACTATGCCAAATCGAATTACAAATAATCGAATATCAAATGATTGACCACTATTAATCGATCGTATAAATACTCGAACGTTCATAATATTGAATGGTTATTATATCGAACATTTAATACATCGCACACTCAATACATCGAGTGTTCAAAATATCGAATGCTTGTTTGATCGAGCGTTCAACGCGTCGCATATTCATTTTATAGAAAGATATTTTTTAAGAATACAACAAAAACAAAAATATCTACACTAATATAATATAGAGGTGAAGTTGGTTTTTTTATTTGTATGAGGTAATCTGTGGAAGTACTGGTCCGGTTGCTAAAATTTTTTCACCAATAGAAAGCTGCTGTATTCCTGAGTGACATAGCCTATATTTTATGTACGCGGGCGAAACTGCGGGCTAAAGCTAGTTACTTATTTTTGTTGTATTCTTAAAAAATATCTTTCTATAAAATGAATATGCGACGCGTTGAACGCTCGATCAAACAAGCATTCGATATTTTGAACACTCGATGTATTGAGTGTGCGATGTATTAAATGTTCGATATAATAACCATTCGATATTATGAACGTTCGAGTATTTATACGTTCGATTAATAGTGGTCGATCATTTGATATTCCATTATTTGTAATTCGATTTGGCATAGTACACCCTTACAAAGGCGATAGTTTGTATTTTTGTCTGTATATGTGTGAGTATGAGTACGTTTATTGCTACTTCACTCAAGTCAGTGAATGATTTGGAATGATATTTAGCAAACCGGTAGACTATGTCTTAGAATGGGGCATATGATACATTTTGTCCCAGGAGTATAAAATGTTCCCATAAGATAATTTGACAGATTTTTTTTTACAGATTTTCTGCATTTAAATAGACCAGTGGTTGTCAACCCTCGGTCTGCGGACCACGGGGGTTTCGCGAAGGTTAGAGCGACACTATAGCCTATGAAAGGTGTAAAAATTTCATACTTAAAAGTAACAATAATTCAAACTGATTTTAAAGTTCTCTTCAAAATTACTTTTTGTTTTATCACGGATCCCTAAAACAAAAGAAAAAATTCTTATTTCACGGAAAAACAATTCAAGTACGAACTTAAACAAAAAACTTAGCGCGATTATTAAGTAAGTACTCATCTTATCACAGTAAGAAAGTTTTGAGGAAGACGAAAAGATTTCAATTCTGAAATAAGTAAAATAAAATATTCTTAGTAGTCACGTAGAAGGAAAAAATTGAGGCTTTTCAATTAGGATGGGGTTTCTTGGAAAGCGGGGTTTAGAAAAAAAATCTTCAGAATTTTAAAAACTACTTTTTTTATTTATTTATCTTTATTACAAAAAGGTAAGTAATTTATAAGCTAAGCTCCACAAAACCGTTGCAATAGTTTGACTGTGGGGTCAATGAGTCTTTAAACATTCTTAATTACTCAGATACCCGCGAAACGAGACACAATAGTAAAACAATAACAGCAGTAATACATAACTAAATAATTATTTAACTTTTTTTTAAGGGAGGATTGGTGTAGTTGAGCGGTTCTTCTACATTGCGTGTCGTTTGATTATCTAGTTTGCTTACCCTCAACATGTTCCTACCTTTGTCCCGTATTATTTAAGGTTGCAGTGCAACATGTTTTTTACTCCATTTTGTCCTGTCATTTGTCTTAATATTACAAGCTCCTTTTTCTTTCATAAAAATTCTCATACAATCCATTCATTTTTTTGGTCACCCTCTCCCTCCTGCGCCATCCACATGTATACTCATAAATCTTTTGGTAACGTGCATTTCAACTCTTCTTTTTCACATCATGATCATACCAAGACAAACGATTCCCTTTAACTTTTTATCACTGGCGCCACTTTCGAACTTCCTCGAATAGTTACTCACTTTATTCATTTTTGTCACACTACACATCCGTCAAAACAAATATTTGTATGGCTTATAGATAGTTGTTCCAATTCTAGGTCTCTTTTATATGTGATTTTATATGTTTGTGAAGATGCACACACAATACAGACCAACGTAGGCGTGGGCTCGCTGTCTGTAAACCTACGCCCAGCCCTGGAACGAAGGCAAAGTAAGATCGTAGGAGTAGGTTTTAATCAGATAGAAGCGCCCTCCCACTCCGCCCTGGGATGGAAGAAGTCTGATAAGTTTCCTAGAAAAAAACATAATAAAGAAGAAATACATACAAAGGTTGGCAACGCAACGTTTAAAAAAAGACTTGTATTGTTTTTGACGTCTTCGTTTGTGATTATTTTTTTCCAGGGGTTTAAGACACTTATAACCCAAGACGCGATGTGGATATTGAAATTTCAGTTTCAAGATAATTTACATTACATTTAAATTAAATTACACTCAAAATGAAAGATTTTCTATTGCTCAGCCGCTTGCTACCATTGTTCATGTATAATTCAATTTTTTCGATATTTTTGATGGTTAAATATAACGTGATTTATTAATTATGCATGCAAAATGTATCTGTTTTGGTTTATTTTTGAGAACCACTCCATATTTATGAAGAGCACCCACATTGCATTAGCTATCGAAGAATGTTATAGCTTTAGATACATGTACGCCGTGAAAATAATAGCATAAAAGAAAGCTAAATTTGTAAAGAAAAAAGCAGTAGACTGCAGAATCTACTTGTAATTTACTGTCGGTAATTTTGTATGTACTATGCGGATAATGCAGTGGGCTGCAATATTGTCATTAACGTTTGTATTTTTTTTAATGTTTATATGCATATTGTGGCTGTTTATTGTCCCAGGAATAAATAAAACAAAATAAAATAATTAAAAAAAAATCCCGGTTAAAATCACCGCGATCAACACGAAGACCATCTAAAAACACACGGAGGTTTAAAAAGTTTGTATTCCATAACTTTCACTTTAATACGTGGCGTTTCATCTGGTCCCAAATTAAGGAGTGTTGCTGTAAGTACTTACTAGTATTAATTATATTTTGTAAATACATACATATCATACATACAAGTAAATCACATATGGACACAAAACAATTGATCCTGCTCACACAAACATTTGTCATAAGCGAGAATCGAACACAGAACCTCCGGCAAAGCAGTCAGACTACTACTAGACCAATACTCAACAGGTCACTCCTTTCCACATTTTCTAATATTACTTAACTACAAGTGTACTACACAACAAAACGTTTACCATCAATACACAATGCTAAAATTCTAGGCTACAGACAGCGAGGCACGGTTGCGGGGCAATGACCGAGAAGTGCTTGCTGGAAACGACACACTTATATCTCGGCCTGAGTAGACAGTGCATACGAACAAAATTATAGTATTCAGTACAGCTCTCTCTTAGACGTCTCGTCTAGCTAATGGAACATAAGATTCTGCCAGCAGTTCCGCCTTGAAAGTAGGTTTCTCCGTACAAATTTTGAACCCCCGTTTCAGCCCCTTAGGAGGCGAATTGTGAAAAATCCTCACTTACGGGATATCTTCCGTGATTGTTTATTGTTTTGAGTTCCGGATATTTCGACGCCGTTGCAAGCGCCATGATAGCGGGACGACAGGATGATGATTTTAAATTATGAAAAAAAAAACCGTGATAGCCTAAAACAGTGTTTGAAAAATCCTTTTTTAGTGCGTGCCTACGTAATAAAAATAAACTTTGTGCAAAATTATTTTTGTACGATTTCTCAGAATGGATAGTTATAACGTAAAATCTGAATCAATCCTAACACCTATACGAGTATAAAGCAACTTAGATAAATCAGACATCAAACATCCCACACTGCCTTACCGGGTAACCTGACCCCGCCATCACTAAGACCACATCTTCAAACACGATGACTGATCACTGGTAGGATTAAATCGTCAGCTGGGACTTCTCAGCTTCATTATAACTTTCGTTAGGCCGACGACGTGGCTACGTGACAGGAAACTAATCGTCGGCATTCGTCGGCATTCGGCGACATTCGTCGGCATCTCAATTCTTTGTTTTGTTTTGATTCGGGAACATATGTTTCTTCCCAAAAACAGTCGACATGTATTGGCTACTTTGTTAGCTTACAATATACACGCAGTTATTAATAATTTAACTGAGATTAGGTTAAGAGACGAATCGGTATTATCTAGTATACCTAATAATACTGATAATAATTCTTTAAACTCTTAGATACGACCAAAGGGAAGCCTATTAATAAAATTCTATTATTCCATCAGAATATAAATCGCTTCTCGGGTAAAATTCTAGATGTGGAAATGTTAATAGATAAATATCATATGGATATCTTATGTTTTTGTGAAACGTGGTTAAAACCAGATAGAATGCTTTTTAATGTTAATAATTTTTCAGTTGCCAGTGCGTACAACAGATCATCAATAGGGGGTGGTACCTTGATTTTATGTAGTAATTCCTTCAGATATAAGGAAAGAAAAGATATCACTGCTTGCTCTGTTGATCGCATATGTGAGGTAGCATGTGCAGAGGTGGAAGGCCAAACTTTCTTATGTGTTTACAGACCACCTGCATCAAACTTGACATCCTTTTTGATCACTATGGAAGAAATACTAAATAAACTCATTAGAGATAACAAGTTAGTTTTTGTTTGTGGGGATTTAAATATTGATCTATTATTGAATTCACCAGAAAAATGTAAACTTCTTTCGTTATTTAGTTCTTTTAATCTTAAATGTATATTTAATGAAGCTACAAGAATAACAGCTACTTCAGCTTCATGCATAGATAACATATTTACTAATTGTAATATAAAAGACTCATCCTTAATTAGTGGCGTGAGGTCTGACCATGCTGGTCAGCTCGTATCTTTTGAGTTAGTCAAGAAGTTTCAATTAGATTCAACTGCAGAGTTTAGACCGCTTACTAAAAATAAATTAAATTCTTTTAATAACAATGTTCTCAGTAGTCTCTCAACAGCCAATTTTGATTCGCAAGACCCCAATGTAAATTATGATACATTATTCTCTACAGTATGCCAAGAATTTAATAAGTCCTGTCCAATTAAAAAAGTTAAAATAAATAATAAATCCAAATTTAATGAATGGGCAACTGCTGGTATTAGAAAAAGCAGAGATACTTTATATCAGTTATACTATGAAAAATCATTGACGTCTGATCCTAACTTGCATAACCGCGTTAGACTTTATTCAAAGATATTCAAAAGAGTCTGCGCCCAAGCTAAATCTAAGTCAATAAGTAAGACAATAGGAAATTCCAATAATAAAATTAAATCTGTTTGGAAGGTAATAAACAAGGAAACTGGAAAGAGAAATCAACGAGATCGGAATGATTTGTCACTAAAAATTGATAATAGGATCATCTCAGATAAGTCAGAAGTGGCGGAGACATTAGAAAACTTTTTCACCAACATCCCAATAGAAGTTACGAAATCTCTCCCTTCTTCATCTTTGCTAGCTGAATCTTTTTTGAAAGAAAATTTCACTAAGGATATACCAACCTTTGAATTCAAGCGTATATCTATTGATACAATCAAGAAAACATTCCAAAGTCTTAACGTAAAAAACACTGAGGACTTGTGGGGTATATCCGTTAAGGTTCTTGGAGATATTATTGACACAATTGCTCCTATCCTAACAGGAATATTTAACCAATGTTTAGACAGTGGTACATTCCCTGATTTAATGAAACATAGTAAAGTAGTACCAATTTTCAAATCAGGAAGTAAGAGTGATCCCTCTAATTATAGACCGATATCTGTGCTTCCAGCATTGAGTAAAATCTATGAAAAAATCATGCTTGACCAGATGTTGTGTCATTTTAATTATAATAGGATCTTGCATAGTCATCAGTTTGGTTTCACGAAAGGAAGGTCAACGACAGATGCAGGAGTGAAACTCATCAGTCACATTTTGGAATCCTGGGAGAAGTCCCAGGATGCTATTGGCATATTCTGTGACCTGTCAAAAGCATTTGACTGTGTTGATCATAATACTCTGATCTGTAAATTACATCATTACGGAATTCGTGGACGAGCTACTGATCTTGTTTTTTCCTATTTATCTTACAGGCAGCAGAAAGTAACCATTAATGGGGCGACGTCCTCGGGGTCTTTAGTAAAGATGGGCGTGCCCCAGGGGTCAATTCTTGGCCCTTTTCTTTTCCTGGTTTATATTAATGACCTTCCTTACATGATGGCTAGTTTAGCTGATATAATTTTATTTGCTGACGACACTTCTCTTATTTTTAAAGTAGACAGAAAAGATGCGGATGTCTTGCATGTAAACGAAAGTCTGGCTGTTCTTTCGAAATGGTTCGCAGCTAATAACCTCTTACTAAATGCGAACAAAACTAAATGTATAAAGTTTTCACTACCAAATGTTCCTCAAGTGGGCCTTAATTTAATGCTTGACGGCAAAAAACTTGATACTATTACGGAAACTGTATTCTTAGGTTTAACTATTGATTCTAAACTTCAGTGGGGCACTCATATTAGAACTCTTTCAGGTAGATTAAGCTCAGCTGCGTATGCAGTAAGAAAAATAAGGCAATTGACAGATGTAGCTACAGCTAGATTAGTATACTATGCCTATTTCCACAGTATTATGTCGTACGGCGTCTTATTGTGGGGGTCTGCCGCTGATGTGGAATCAGTCTTCATACTGCAAAAGAGAGCAATCCGGGCTATCTATAAAATGGGTCCCCGTGAGTCCCTTAGAAATACGTTCGGAGAAATTGATATACTAACTCTGCCCTCGCTTTATATTCTGGAAAGTATATTGTATGTACGCAAAAACCTAGGACTTTTTAAAATTAGAAGCGATTTACATGACAAAAATACGCGTAGTAAACACCAAATCGTATTACCAAAATGGAGACTAGCTAAGACCAGTAAGTCATTCCTTGTCAATAGTATACGCTTTTATAATAAGTTGCCCAAGTCGGTTATTGAACTTAGCGAGGGAAAGTTCAAAACCCATATTAAGCGTGTCCTAACCAAAAAAGCATATTACAAGGTTAGAGACTATGTCGAAGACGCGCTTGTTTGGAAATAACTGCTTCTGCACATGTGGCCCCCTGGTAACATTATTGTGTAAATTTGTCTATTAACTGCTCCATGTTTGTTTTATTTCATAAAATATTATTACTCATAAATTTATTTTTTACTCAACACGTTGCTTTTGCAATATTTTTATATTATTTGGATATTAATCACCTTAATTTCATTAAGTCGTGATTTCATTTTGATAAAAACTAATTTGTTGATAGGTTTGATTTCTTTTCTCTCATATTTATATAGCCTCTCTCTTAAAGTGTGAATGAGAGAACACTGTAGACTACGAATTTTAATTACTACTTAATTCAACCCAGTTTTTGATTGAATCTATTTTTATTTGGGTTACAATTTTGATTGGTCTACACTGTCCTCGCATATGTGTCTGTTTTGTAATGTGAAAATATTGTAAACCCAATCATTTTTTTTGAAAAGAGTAACCATGGAGTTTCTTGCCGGTTCTTCTCCATAGGAAACGACCAATTTGGAACCGTGCACTAGCTTCGACTTTTTATAAGTGCCTATGTAGGCCTATGTAAAATAAAAACATTTTTTATTTTTTTTATTTTCCGTCACCAAGTTTTTAATATTAAAATTTTTGACATTTACACAAATGGCCACCGTTAGGTGTTCGGTGTCGTCCTGTTTTAATGATAAAAGTTTTTTATTGAGATCTTTGAGTGGTGTTCGGAAAACAGAAGTTACTTTTCGAGTTGTTTGCTTGTCAGTTGTCACGTTTTAGTAACAGGCTCTTGAATTGAAAATTATTTTGTTGATCTTTTCAAATCTAAAATTTTAAATGAGTTAGAAAATGAACATTGTTTATGTGACGCAATAATTATATGTTTTAAAATATTATTTTCTGTTTCTCTATGCAGGTATGCATACTTTTAATGGACAAAAATTCCATATGAAACGAAAACTATAATATTTGTAATTTCTGAAGCAGTTAAATGGCATGTAGTTTTCTGTCATACGTAAAAAAAAAGTAAAAAAAAGTGAACATTTTAAAATGAGCTATTTCGGTCTCCAACGAGAGTTATCAAGCAGATTAAGGGCCTATTTCACCACCTATGATTAAGTTTCGAGTATCTTACTTGACAGATAATTTCATACAAATTCTGTCACATTTTTGAATTTATTCAGTGAGTAGTGCCTACTCGGACATTGTGAAACAGGCCCTTAACCTTACATTATAAGCAACTGAAATGATATAATAAAATAGAAACAAAAGCCCGTCTACAACCCTCATCTTTTGAAGTAAGTTCAACAATAGGGGTTAATAACATTTCATACTTCAAAATTAACTCATAAACTAGTGCGTAAAACTAGAGTACCTTATTAAAAATCACATTTACAACCTAATTTCATCCTACTTAAATATAACCTACCTCTACTACGTCCTCGAATTAAATACACAAAATTATGTACACAATTAAAAATTTACGCACCGCTCAAAATTTTATGAAGGGACATCACAAAGTTTAAACATGAAATAGGAAAGATACGTAGCCGTCAAATTTTCTCGGCCGTTTAATAAATTTAGCGAAATATTTGACGATATTTTGGTGTAAATGACAGAAAGATGGATCACGTACCGTCGAAACTTTAGTCTCTTATAATGTCTAGGATATAAAGCTGCGTCTTCAGGAGATCGTGGTTTAACACATTCAATGTCAGATACAAGATATTACGTAGACGATTATTTTTCAGATACAGTCTACGAAAAATGTCTTTCCTTACGAGTTTTTTCTATATGGTATAAGAAAGTAACAATAATTATGACTGGTACGAGATACCTTGTGTATGTTTATGTAATCTTTCGTATATGGGCACCCAGCTCTCATGTTTCTCTCATAGGTTGACGATGTATGGTGGGAACTGAATTGGACTCCTTGAAATACTTGCTATTAAAATTTAATATGTTAATATCAGCGGCGAGTTGATCTTTAAGGTCAAGCAATGCTGGCCAGTCTGCCGTTCTTAGGCTTAGCTTAAAGCACGTAAAGGTGTTATTTCCAGTTGCCATTTGTAACTCTGCGACAGTCATTAATGTTTGTCATAAACAAGAAAATCTGACACCAGTGTTGCCTTTGGGAATTGTGTTACCTACCTGCCAACCTGACACATTCATAGTAACTGAATTATAGTCAGATGGGCAGTTAATGTATGTAAATAATTATTTTTGAGGTAGGAAATCATTATTATTATTATAACATCCCCCGCTTATTATGATACTTTTACTGATTAGAACCCTCCTGTGTTTCTTTAATTGCCTTTTGCGTTCAAGAGATACAGTTATTCTTTCAAAAATACCTACAGATGCTGGTGAAATGAAACTGCATCTTTCCTGAGCAAGCTAGCCACAGAACAAGCACAAATTCTCTTGGCAAAGCGTACACTTTCAAGGCTATATTATAAGAAGAGATTTTGTAGTTTTTTGCACCTTCTTCTCCATAGTAATCTACGCTTTTCTGACTCACTGACTTTTTGGCAATTAAAAACACAATAATTGCTAGTCAAAGGATTTATGGAAAATAAAAATGGTATGAATTCATTGGCTTCCGACTTCTTCTAACTCCGTCTACGCTACACGACTTTTCGCTCTTGCTCGGCCTACCTAGAGTAATCGCAGCCTTAAACCCGCTAAAATCTGAGACAGTAAATTCTTCGTTAAATTACACAGTTGACTAATAGAGACATTTATAAATTATTCATCATTTTCGCGACGTAAAAGGAAACTTTTTAACGAACATAGATTCAGTGCTTTCGGAATATCAAAGTGGATTTTTTGCCATTTATAAATGTAGGTAACTACGAATTGCCGGAGCGTTAAGCCCAAATCTTTATAGCACAAAGTGAGATAATAATATAACATGCCTATTTGGTATTTTTAGAAATTTTATTTACCGTTATAGCCCAAAATCACCAAACATAAGTGGCAGTGGACAGTATTGCTCGCAAAGCAGATGGTCGGTGGGGCCGAAAGGTTCTGGAGTGACGACTTTGTACAATAAGACACAGCGATGGTAGTCCTCCCAAATTGGACCGATAACCTAGCAGGGTTCGCGGGAATCCGATGTATGCAAAACTCATCAGACCGGTCATTGTGGCGATACAGCTCCATGGTACCTGTGTAAATATGGTACCAAGAACAGCATCTGATGATAAAATTGTATAGTGGCTATATTACTACTGAGAGCAATAGAGTAAACCCTACTCTCTGCAGCTGAGGTCTTGATGAGCATCGTGTGACACACAGAGTTGGTTAATTGTTAGTTTTATTTATGTTTATTTTTAAGCACATACCAAAATGTTTTTCTTTTAAATAAAACATTTTTTTCTTTCTTTCATGAGTAGTAACTATATCGCACGGTTAAGCATCAGCTTTTATTGTTCGTTGTGAAAATTTTAAATTAAAAAAATGATAAACGAATCATTCGTATAACTAAAAACATTTCAATATACTTACCTGAATTTTCATTGAAGAAATTTGAAAAGCGTAGTTCTTAGTAGCACTTGGAAAATATTTCTATTCATATTAATATGAACGAATTTCATTATTTGTTTTATTGAGTTTTAGGGCCTGTTTCACCACCTATGATTAAGTTTCGAGTATCTTACTTGACAGATAATTTCATACAAATACTGTCAAATTTTTGAATTTATTCAGTGAGTAGTGCTTACTCGGACATTGTGAAACAGGCCCTTATACTTATTATTTTTTAGTAATATAAAACAGTGCTACACTGTGATCCCACCTAAGCAGTGCTGCAATTGTTTATGGTGAAGTCCACTAGTTTATTAATAGCCTTTTCACTCAAGCCTTAAAATTATAATTCTTACATTTTATAAAAACATGAACAAAAATGCAATGTGTATTTGAAATCAAACACCAAATGACTACTAAAACGTTATTGTATTTGCTCTTGAACTGATTGGCTCGGTAATCACCGCCAACTTCCCATAAATAGAATGCACAGAATTAGCCCCGTTCGATAGTGACTAGACAGTCATGCAACACTGACAACTTTTAAAATACCTGTGGAAGGTGTGGTGTGAAATTTTTGAAGAAGTAATTTTAGAGAAGCTTTTTTAGCCATTAATTAAATTTTATCTAAACAATAAATAGTTTTGTTTGTTCGATATATTTTGCTTACCAGCTTCTGCCACCGGCTTCACCCACGTGGTAGTAGAAAATTATCCCAAGGAAAGTATCCCATGTCCTATATTTCAGTACCAACCGGTAAATCAAGATTCATTGAAAGCCGTTCAAGAGTGAAGAATTAACAAAGTGTACGTTTTTCACCTTTATAATATTAGGGTAATAGTTAAATAAACAAATAGTAAACGCCAGTATCGACGCTAATGGGTAGCAAGAACTTTATTTACCATCCATAACACCAACAGAAAACTCAGACACGTAGTCATTATTCTCACAAAAATCCCACAGACTCCTACCTCAAAATAATCAGCTCAAACCGCTAAGAGCACTGCACACATAAATCATAGTTTTAATCCCATTCGTATTAAGCCACGACCGCTAATTCTCCCGCAAAGCTGACCACACGAATATTTGCAGTTGGTCCTACGAAAACTTCGCCTCTATAAATAAATCTGGTGGACAAACATGACTCGTTCCGGCATCGGATGATAGATTCCGATTGTTTTTTGTTGCTCCACTTCTGTTATGTTTTCCTAGTAGGCAAATGTAATTTATGGTTTCGGTTTGGGAAATGCAGACAGTTTTTTTCGGGCAAGATGACAACTACTTTATTTTCTTGCCTATCTTTTCTGATATCTGTCTCTAGTAAGGAACAATCAGCAGCCTTTTTCTTTTTTTTTTTTCACTGTGCGTACGGCTATGGAGTAGGATTCCCTGCCGTAGTCTGTGTTACTGTTGACTACAACCTGAAATCTTAAGTCAAGAGTGAATATGTTACTTCTAGGTAAGCGCGCTCCATCGTCCACCCCTCGTCGTTTTCCATCAGGTATAAAAGCGGTCAAGCGCAAACTTATCAAAGATTAAATAAAATAAATAAATAATAACTCAAAGAAGCAACTCTTGTCGACCATTACTTACTCTGTCCTGGAGTATCCTGTAATGGTCCAGTTTCCTAATGCAAGGCTTTCTGGTCATTAGCAGCTGCGCAAGACTTTTTGCATGCTGTGATGTCTTCTAGCTGTAAAGGTTCATTAGTAGGATGGTTTCTAGATATTTTCTGTAAATGTTTCAGTTGGTTTTATTATTACGCAGAATCATAGATTTTTCTTTCTACTTAGAACCTTTTGACAATATAATAAAGGACCAGGTGTAATTGACTTGAGACAAGAAATCAGTTCTATGGGTCACTTTCACTCTATGTACGAGTATGTACAAGTATTCCTCAAGTAACAATGCAGCAAAGTTTGTTGATTTTTTTCCGGTTCGGGCCGATTTTTTATTTTTAACTGTAGACCAATCGTTTCGCTTGTCTGATGATAATTTTAGTAACTCAAGGGTACTATACAGTTATATAGTTCAAGTCCCGTTATAGTTAACCAAAAGCCGTATCGTGTGTTAAGAGCACTTTGTATGCATTGAATTGTCCGCCAATGAGAATTCTTGAAACACGACCTTTTTAATTAAATGTTTTGACTTGCCAATTCAAATTCTTGCCAAAACGTCAAATCCCCATAACGATTACGGGGATTGCATAGTTTTCAATCTATAAAGTAACTAAAAGTCTGAAAGTATGCAATGTTGTATTTATCATAGCTTTTTATTGGTCTAAATAGAACGATATTGCCCCAAAATTCATTAGGTTTTATATAGTCCGTCTAATGAAAGCGCGACCTGAGAAAAAGAAGTTAAATCCAAAAATTTTGTATGTGGTATTACTAACTATAGTAGGAGAATGATGTTTTGACACTTTACAATTTTTTTATTTTCTACAATTGCGGCTGAATAATGTTGCTAATTATATTTTAAAAAAAAACTCCAGGTCGCGCTTTCATTAGACGCACTAATGCGTTATAAAACATTGATTTTCAATACAACCACAAATAGGATTCCAACCTCTTATTTACGAAAAGGGTAGTGGATGAAAACAATAAGTATACTAAAAACTATTCCAATTATCAACTAAAGCGCGCTTCACTGAATCCTGAAACTTCAGTAAACTAAAACAATACCACAAAATTTTCGTTCAACCAATGTACATTATATTCAAAGAAATCGATGTTATTCAAATATCTGAAATCGACAGGGTCATGAATTATTTGTACTACTCGTAGCAAACCGCCAATTTAGAAATGGGTATATGTCAAAGTTGGGACATTTGTTAATTGTTTATCCATACCCATTACTCATATCACACTAATGTTATCGATATAAACCCGAAAGTTTATCTATTTGTATTTTTGATACGTGTTGACATTCGACGACCTGAGGAGCTCGTGGCTAGATAATAACAGCCGCACAGGTCGATCTTCAAGGTTAAGCAACGCTTGCCTAGGTTGGTCTGTGGATGGGTGACCATCTTAACATAACGAGTTCCCTCCGTGCCTCGGAAAGCACGTTAAGCCGTTGGTCCCGGCTGTCATTTGTAGATCTTTGGCAGTCGTTACGGATAGTCAGAAGCCAGTAAATCTGAATCCAGTCTTGTCATGAAGTACCGTGTTACCCCAGTTAATGGGTTGTGGAGGTCTGGTAGGCAGCCGCTCCTCGTAAAATACTGGTATTCAGCTAAATCCGGCTTGACTGGAAGCCGACCCCAATATAGTTGGGAAAAGGCTAGGCAGATGATGACGTTGATGTTGACCTGGCGATGGTCGCGATGGTTGCGAGACGCACAAGACCGGTCGTTGTGGCGACGCTTGGGGGAGGCCTATCCTATATCCAGCAGTAGACGTCTTTCGGCTGAGATTATTATACATAGATTCCGATGAAACTTGTTACACGGATAAAACATAGAATATTTTTTAATCCTGACAGTATGTTGCTTAAGGATAGTATTGTACTATCATGCGGACAAAGCCGCTGACAGAAACTTTAAGGGCCTGTTTCACAATGTCCGAGTAGGCACTACTCACTGAATAAATTCAAAAATTTGACAGAATTTGTATGAAATTATCTGTCAAGTAAGATACTCGAAACTTAATCATAGGTGGTGAAATAGGCCCTTACACAGATTACCTATAAATGTTAGTTGTAAATGTTAGCTGTTGTTAAAAAAATGCTGTATGTTTATCTCAACAATTTGGATGAATTCTGGTTGTGGTTTTCGGTTTTGGATTTGAGGGATGTTTTTAGGATGGAAGACGTAAGATAGTTTTATCCCCGGAATATGGTCCCATCGGAAATTTTTCCCCTTTTACGCGTGCCAAGTCACTGAAAAAACCTGAAATGGGCAGAAAGTTTTGATCCAATACCGATTTTCTAACTAGAAAAAGTGACACTATCGTTAAGTATTTTAGACATATGCGGAACAGGGTGTAAAGTTCCGCAATTCTTCATTGAAAAGGGATACTACTCTAGTCAGAGAGATTTTCTGTTTGGTCCGGATGGCCCATATGGCCCATTAGTTGTGTTGTTGTGTTGTATTCTTATTTCAATAGTATTGTACTTACATAATTTGCACGTGTGCGAAGCCGGATTCAGCTCGCTAGTAAATTACATATATTTTCGGGATGATAAATAATTTTATTACATAGATAAACGGTTTTAAACCGTAGGTAATTTTAATAGGTTATATGGGCGGGGTAAAGTCTATTTGTCTGGTACTATTTATAGTTTAAGGTGACCTTTAAAGATGTCAGTTCTAGCGAAATGATTTTCTGAAGTGTTTACTGTTGAAGCTATGTCATCTTTGTGTAGGAGTAACAGAAGTGACCTTGCTTTGTCTTCGCATTAATACTTACCACCGCAAATTAAAAATGCACGCGTGCTGATGTGTGCGAGTTAGAATATTATCCATGGAGTTTCTTGGAGTTTCTTGCCGGTTCTTCTCCATAGGAAACGACCAATTTGGAACCGTGCACTAGCTTCGACTTTTTATAAGTGCCCATGTAGGCCTATGTAAAAAAAAAAAAAAAAATCCCAAGGGAACATACTCCCGATATAAAAAGCATCCATGTGTCACTCATGATGTAGTATATATTATGTAAACTTGTACATTACATAAAAAAAAAATATTATTATTTTTAGAGGATATTGTCTTCCCTTGTACAAAATTTTTACCAGATCCGTTCAATCATTTGAGCGTGAAGGACTAACAAACATACATTCATTTTTCAGGCTTTATAAGTGTACAAACAGCATTCCTACAATTACGAACAACTCATAAAATACTACGAATACAATTTAACAGTTCAATCACGATTCTAACGATACGTGTAGTGACGTGATAGTGCCATCTAGCGTCTTAACGTTTGAATCCCCAACCGGTCCTATGAGACCGCGCTGTTATTGTTTTACTATTGTCTCGTTTCGCGGGTATCTGAGTAACTACGACAGTAATGACAATCAAAAGTTTGTGTTATTTTCCTCAAAAACTGTATTTTTTCAGTTGAAAGGTATTCTATGAGTATGAAACTTAATTTCCCTATGTATATTATTAGTTAGAATAGTTAGAATTTAACGATTTTGTTTCTGTAGTTTATACAGAAAATGAAATAGGTATTTACGCAAATGACATGGCCGGAATTGGTAGAGAGCTTTGCCCAAGAAAAAAATATCATGTACACAGACATAAAGTACCACGTATTAAAGCTTAGAATTATGGCTTTACAATAGTTTAAGTTTTATGATCAGAAAAGAAGCGAGAGACACTATAAATAACATCCAAAAAATACCATAATTGTCATTCAAAATGTGACCATTTTGAATAACAATTATGTCGCTATAGTAACACGTTACGTTACACACCAAGGATCTTGTATACCCTACGTACTAACTGCATTAATTACGAAGCAATATTATACATTCTAAAGTGTGCTTTATTTTCATTTTTGTGAAGTTCATAATTTTTATTCACAAGCAAAAGGGAAAAAATGTACCCAGCAAGACAACGAGAAAGAGGTAGTGTGTCCCTTTCTTACTAGTATATAGACACTAGTAGAAAGAGGTAATACGTTACGGTGCGTTTTTGAAATTGACGTAATCAATCCAGATACTATAAAAAATATCTTTGACTACACAGACAGTTTTGACAGTTTAGTTTAAAAAGCAGAAACGCCAAAACAACTTTAAGACGTTTGGATTCACACTCGTGAAAATATGGTCGATTCTTAATATGTAGCGTGTGTCATCAAGACGCGTGGCAGTTCGAAAAGTGTTTTTGGCGATAGTCGTGAACCTACCTTAACGACGAACCTCAGCAATACAATTCTGGTATTCAGGAGTGGCCGCCACTCCAGAACCTTCCGTCCCCATCGACCATCCGTTCTACGAGCAATGTGCCCTGCCCACTACCACTTAAGTTTGGCGATTCTTCGGGCTATGTCGGTAGCCTTGGTTCTCTTGCGGATAACTTCAATTCTGATGTGATCACGCAAGGAAACTCCCGAGCATAGCCCTTTCCATTGCTTTTTGGGTGACTCTAAGTCTTCTGATGAGGCCCATTATGAGAGACCACGTTTCCGAGCCATATGTCATCACTGGCAACACACACTGGTCATAGACTTTCGTCTTCAGACACTGTGGTATGTTGGACGAGAAAATACCATGCAGCTTCCCGAACGCCACCCAGCCGAGATCGGATTCGACAGTTGACCTCTTTCTCGAAGCCAACCTACCCAACTGGACCGTCTGTCCTAGGTAGACGTAGTTATCCACAACTTCGAGTGTAGAGTCCCCGATCTTGGTAGGAGTGGGTGCTACATCGATGTTTACCATGACTTTGATTTTATCCATGTTCATTTTAAGTCCCACTCTTTCGGAAGATCTACTGAGATCACCGAGCATTGTACTGAGCTCCTCCTTAGTCTCAGCCAAGACTACTATGTCATCGGCAAATCGAAGGTGAGTGATGTACTCGCCATTGACATTAATACCTCGCCCTCTCCATTCCAGAACCTTGAAGACATCCTCTAATGCGGCCGTAAACAGTTTCGAAGAAATAACGTCTCCCTGCCTCACACCCCGCTGTAAGAGGATAGGTTTCGAGGTCTGGTCCTGAAGTCGGACAGACGTGGTGACGTTTTCGTACAAACATTTCAGCACTTCGATGTACCGATAGTCAATCTGGCACCGTTGGAGAGACTGCACTGCACTACAGCCCAAGTCTCGATCGAATCAAAGGCTTTCTCGTAGTCCACAAACGCTAAGCAGAGAGGCAGGTTATACTCCTCCGTCTTCTGTATAACCTGCCGCAGCGTATGTCTGTGGTTTACGGTGTTTGTACTGAAGCCTTTTCGAAAACCGGCTTGTTCGGGAGGCTGGAAGTCGTCGAACCTGCGCGCTAGACGATTCGTGATGACTCTGGAAAACAACTTGTAGACATGGCTCAGAAGTGAGATAGGCCTGTAGTTCTTAAGCAGGGCATTGTCGCCCTTCTTACAGAATAGTACCACCACACCTCTGTTCCATGCCTGTGGCGTTTTTCCCTCGCGTATGACGGAATCAAATAGCTTCTGTAGGGCCTTAAGGATCGGTTTTCTACCCACCTTCAGAAGTTCGACCGTAATTCCGTTCTCACCCAGCGCCTTGTTGTTTTTGAGCTGCTTCAGAGCCATCCTAATCTCGTACAGGCTGACGTCCGGGATATCTTCGGTATAGTGTAGGGTCAATCTAGCTTTTGGGTCGTTCGCTAGATTTACCGTGGGTTTAGAGATAGACGTGTATAACTGTCCATAGAATGCCTCTATCTCTCCCAGGAGCTCGGATTTGACATCCATCGTCAGTCTTCAGTTTCGTGAGCTGACTCTGCCCAATAGACAGATCTCTCTCAAAGACTTTGGAGCCCTTATTCCGCTCTATCGCGTCCTTAACCCTTTCGGAATTAAAGTGGCGAAGACCGCGTTTTAAGGACTTCAAAATCGGTCTATTGAGCTGCCGGTATCCGCACACATCGTTTGAAGACTGCAAAATCATCTCGTGCCTCTTCCTCATGAGCTCGAGAGTTTTATTAGACAGCTTCTTGTTCCTATTTGTACGGTGGGTCTTGAAAAACTTAGACCCAACCGTACCGGAAGACGTAGCGTTGGAAGGCCTCCCACAAGGTGGACCGACGACCTGGTGAGTGTTGCGGGAATCCGACGAATGCGAGACGCACAGGACCGGTCATTATGGCGACGCTTGGGGGGGGGGGCTTATGTCCAGCAGTGGAAATCTTTCGGCTGAAATGATGATGATGATTCAGGAGTGTTTTATATTTTTGTCTAAACTTTAGGCGTACTACAGATAAGCACAGTATTTGTCTTATGCGTGTATCCAAACGTAGATTTGATTACAAATCAACCATGATTGCAATGACAGCAAACGACCCAAAAAACAATTAACGCACATATTTTTTTGAGATTTTTTCTCGCTTCCTCTAGAGATATGTAATTGATGCAATATATTTTTATTTATTTTAGAAGTAATTTTTATATAATAATAATTAATGTACATTATAAATTCTAAAATTGGGCAGGATCCGGCCATGTCATTTATGAATCCCGACAACCAGAGAACGACGCGAAAATTCGTTTAAAAAAATATATATAAAGGTCGACTGGTAAAAAATGCCTAAGGCATTAAGTCCGACTTTGTACGTTAACTTGTGCATGAGGTTTTTAAAATAAATAAACCACAATATAACAAGTTTTGCAAGACTGTGCTTTCGTATCACTTTACGTTGTTTGTGGGAGTCATTAAACAATCATGTCAATAATTCCTCACGATGTTTTCTTTCACTGGTTTGAGAAACCGGTATATTTTAGAACCAAAAATTCGAAGACATGTGACATCCATCAACCCGTACTTAGCCCGCAAATTACCTATCCTAAAGAGGAGTCCTGAGTCCCATCAGTGGGAACATTATAAGGCTGATGCTATGTCAATTATTTAAAATAATTAGAATATTAGTGCAACATAAATATTTATATACACTACGTAGTGCAATAAAAACTAAATTTTTCACTAAGCTTCATTAAAAACTTTTTACTTATTATACTTTCAAAATCGTCGTTAGCGTATTTTCCTTTTCAAAGCTATGAAACTTTTACAGCTAATGATTCTAGCATTAGCTAATGAGAGTCTACAATTTTATATAAAAATGTAACTTGGAGAGTAGAAACTTTACCCTTCAAATGCAACTTTGTTTTTAACATTATAATAGATAATTTTTAATTAATAATATTTAGATAATATAAGTTAGTACCAGCTAGAGTAGACTCTGAACACGTGGTATTCCTAAAGGTTGACACCGAGTCCCCCCCAGAACGAAGGCAACGAAGGAACGGGATAGGGGTTTAGTCAGTAAGAGTCTGACACGCCCTCCCGCTCCACCCAAGAGCGGGGGAAGTCATTCTGATGATTCCCATACCAGAAAAAAAAAAGCTAGAGTAGACTCTGCAATTTTGTTCAGTCATAAAATTATAAAGGAATAAATGGGGCATGGAATAGGGAGAGTAAAACATAGTGTACAAAATATTCTCAGACCTATCAAATATACCCAAAAAATTTCATAAAATTGATCAAGCCGTTTTGAGACAAACACTGTGGCAGGAGGTTAAAGTAGCTGAGTAGTATTGTTCTGGCAATATAAATTATGAAAAAATAGGGATGGAGATAGGAGGATAAAACATAGTCTACGTCCTTTTCTAAGCTAATGATTATACACACAAAATTTCATAAGAGTCGGTCAAGCCGTTGTGTAGGAGTTTTGTTATAAATACTGTGATCTGAGAATTTTAAATGTTAGATATAAAAATCTTGTGTCACAGTGGTTGTTGTGTCGCCATGTCGTAAGTTATTTTTGTAAAGTAAAGGCCGAAAAACATTTTTGGGGTTGGAAATCATCAACATTTCAAAAGTCAGTTTTCATAGTATGATTAAAAATAAAAAGTAGTACCAAAATGTAGACTGAGCCACTAATTGAATTACACAAAATTACTTCAGCGTATCAACTTTGCTTACATAGTTTTGGAAACGTTCATTACCAGAAACATGTCATTAAAAATACTAGGAGTAGTTATAAAAACACGCACTTAAACATGCTGCCAAAATGTTTGAAAAGAACTTGTTCCACTAACTGAGCACTTGTACTTTGCAAAAAACAAAAAACGAGAGGCAGTCACTTTACTTAAAACTGCCAAAATTACTGCTACATAACATGGATACGACGTAATGAATAAATAATAAGAAGTAATGAATGGCTTTGCTGATTTTAATACTTTAGATGATGGTCCATTCAGAATGTATGCTTTGTACCTACTATAATCACAAAAGAAAAATACATTGTGATTTTTATTCTGCTCGACTTGGGATTTGACAGTTTATATTTCATTGATATCGTTACGATCAGGTGGGTTCAGAATGTTTTAAATTAAAAAGCTTTAACAGCGTCAAAAACTTCTAACTAGTCGAAATGAGTCGTTACTGAATAGTAATAGCGTTGCTAAGTAAATGGCCTGCTGTAGTTCATGTGTGCCAAGTTCTATCAAAATCTGTTTAGCTAAAATTAAAACATGCAAAAAATACAGACAGATTCATTATCCTAACTATTAATATAAATTTTCTTAACGTAATTTTCTACGAAAGTCATGTCTTTTAAACAACAGCACTTGTCTGTGTAAGTTTTCAAGTGTGGCTTCTTCTAATTTCCCATGTGGTTTTCTTGCGCATCACTGCATTTTTCAGTTGTCTCATTTTGCAGTTTTGCAACTTTAAAATCTTTGTCGCTCGATATTTATCTAGATTTTGCAGACAGTAATATTACTGCCAAACTTATAGATATAACTTATACAAGACTCTAAAACTTATACAAGTTTACATGGCTGTGAAAAAAATTATAAACAACCAGACAAGTGCAAATCGGACTAGTGCACGAGGTTCTCTAGCTTCCGTAGCAAATATGGCAAAAAACTGTTTTTTTTATGGGACCCCCACTTAAGTATTTATTCTGTTATAGCGGCAACAGAAATACATCATCTGTGAAAATTTTATTTGTCTAGCTATCACTGTTCACAAGACATAGCCTGGTGACAGACGGACAAACAGACAGACAGATGGATAAACAGACAGACAGATGGACAAACAGACAGACAGACGGACAGAGAGCAGTGTCTTAGTAATAAGAACCCACTTTAGCCTTTAGTTACGGAGCCCTAGAAAAATCCTTACACAAATTTAAAAATAAACCTTTGCTCCTATTTTTAGACCCTGCTAGCTGCTCTCTAATTGAACTGAAACAAAACGATTTCATATTTACGTGAGAATCCTAAACTGCATGCAATGAAACTGATCATTAAGTTTAATTGATCAATTTGACCATCCAATTAGGCGTAGAGCAACGATCGCTGGTCCGATTTGCTGTTATGTTTTTAAATTGCTAAATAACATTTTGTACATCGCGTTTTTGTGTGTATATTATTTGCTTTATAAATTTTAATTGCATTGATTAAAATCGTTTAATATTCTATTTGTGGTCTTTATTTTATTAACAGTATATTATGTAATTAAAGAGTTTTCATTCGAAAATACGTTTATTCCTGAACGAGTATGTACAAATAAATATTGTAGTAAATTTGTTTATCTACATATTTTAAAATGACTTACCTTATTATGGTTTAAAATACCTACAATTATTCCATATTATTTGCCGGCACTAAAATACCATCGAATAACTTCTCTGGCTATGAATAAAATAAAAGGAAGTGTCAAACTTTTTCTAATTTAAACATACCCGTATTCCTTCAGTTGCCAAAAACCGCGCCTCGAAACAGTGACTGTGAAGCCCACTATTTCCGCCTACTAACATATTTCTCTTTGATGATCATAAATTAATGAAAACAGATCCTACGCGAACCGTTTGATCACCTAAATTGAACTGTTAAAGGGATGGAGCAATATAAGGTGTACCTATTAATAGTTAGTAGTATTAATAGTTAGTACTCGAAAAGTGAGTGCGCTGAATGGGTCAAGTTTTCGGCTAGTTATGATTGTTTTGTGACGTATGTTGTCGAACACAAACTAGATTTAAGACATATAATTATGTTCTCAAGTAAGTGACATGTTATGTTTTTTATTGAGAGTAAAGTTTCTTTAAACCTAATAGTTCTATAATTTTATCTTTTTTTTTTGGTAAGGCCCTAGTTTTTTCTACTCTAACCTTACCACAATATTTACATGGAAATTACTTTCACAATTTTTTAAAACACACTACCTTTTAAATCAAACGAATTAGTCTAGCAGCCTCCATGACGAAGGCACGTCTGTTCTTTTCTCACGGGCTGAGCCGACCTACTTGTGACGTCACCACGGGGAAAATATCACAACCAGGTCACGGCAGACAGCCCGGAGCTACACAAACCCCTGCCTTAGTACAAACAAACGAACGGGGTAATCAGAGAAAAAATTGTAATTAAATCAAGTAATAAACAAAAAGAAATAATTAAATTAGGTTTTCTACGATGTGCGGTGTAATGCATGTCTCGGGTAATCTAAGATATCTAGAAAGGAATTTTTGATACGATAGAAACTTAAACAGAGAGTCAATAATGCGGTTCATCATCATCATTTCAGCTGGAAGACGTCTACTGCTGGCCATAGGTCTCCTCCAAGCGTCGCCACAACGATCGGTCTTGTGCGTCTCGCATCCATCGGATCCCCCCTCATCAAGTAATCGGTCCACGTTGTGGTAAGACTTACAACGTCTTCCGGTATTTGGTCGCCACTCTAGAACCTTTCGTTCACATCGACCACGACTCCACGTGCAATTTGCCCCGCCCACGTTTGGCGATTCTTCAGGCTATTTCGGTAACCTTGCTTTTGGAAACTAAATAAAAAATGAAGTCGGTTAATAACAGTAGCTTCCACACATTTGACCTTTTGATCGCCTTAGATGAAAAATGTCCATCTTAATTTTGCCCACTGAAGGTGATTGTTCTAAGGTATCCCGCGAAATTCCAATTTCCGACGCGGCTTCCTTGGAGTGGTAAACCTTTAGAGAGGTTTATGTTTCCAGGGTAAGAGAAGCTCGTGGCTAGATAATAACAGCCGCACAGGTCGATCTTCAAGGTTAAGCAACGCTTGCCTAGGTTGGTCTGTGGATGGGTGACCATCTTAACATAACGAGTTTCCTCCGTGCCTCGGAAAGCACGTTAAGCCGTTGGTCCCGGCTGTCATTTGGAGATCTTTGGCAGTCGTTACGGATAGTCAGAAGCCAGTAAATCTGAATCCAGTCTTGCCATGAAGTATCGTGTTACCCCAGTTAATGGGTTGTGGAGGTCTGGCAGGCAGCCGCTCCTCATAAAATACTGGTATTCAGCTAAATCCGGCTTGACTGGAAGCCGACCCCAATATAGTTGGGAAAAGGCTAGGCAGATGATGATGTTTCCAGGGTAATAGCTTCATTGCATAAAAATGAGCAACCTAACAACGATAGGTCCTCGAACCGTAGGTGTGAGTCTGTCAAAAAAACGGAAATAAAAGTAAATTAGAGAGGTGTTTACATGCAAGCTAAGCTGATCAAAGTACCTATCACAAATATTTTTTTTATGCCTATATATTTGTCACTGGAAAACGGAAATATTTGAAAAAAGTATTATATCAAACGTTTTGCCTTGTAAACCACAAACTTTAAATAGCGTGCCAGAAATGGGCAGGAGTATTCACGTAAATCACATTGACAAATCAGTCTAGCAAGATCAGACTTAGATTATGTCGATATTGTAAAAGCTAGATAATAATGTAAAAAAAAAACAATGAAGGTCTCCAAATAGGTACTCAATGTTTGCTGGAGGCACAGATCTTCGTATTTTGCTCCAGACAAGCCCAAAGCGACAATCAATCATATTATTATTTACCTCGAAGCAAATATATGTACATACATGACGCGTAATTCGGCAAACGAAGCTCCCTATGTTATGATAAAAACAATAAACATTTCGGTTTTCCTTAAGAAACTGGGAGCCATTTTTCGATAAAACACTGCTATCTACCAGTGGATTTGCTCTGTGAAAGCCTTTAGGTACAAATTACTTCTAATTGTCCCAAAACAAAAAAAAAAGTATTTTTTATAATATGCCAGGACATGGTCTACCTGTATGCCAAATATCATACAAAACCGTTCAGCTGTTAGAGCGTGACGGAGTTACAAACATACACATTTACATGCAAACTACTCGTACTTATCTAACTAATTAAATCTAATTAACAGAGGGCTCTTTTATTTGATTTCAACCGTCTTCCAAAAGAGGAAGAAGTTCTCAATTCGACATTTTATTTTGGTATTGTTCAGTGATATCTTCGCCACATGTAAACCGATATCGACTATTCTATTTTTTTATGTAGAAGAGTTTATTTGCCAAATGGTGCTTTTACTTACTAATGGTGCTTTATCAATGTAAGATTTATTTGTGTATTTTTTCTATGGACCTTAGATGCCTGATAATAAAGGATATATATTATTATTATTATTATTATAAGGCTAGATTACAAAGAGAAGTTAGTTTTTAACAAACATATTACCTAAGTTTTTTAAGGCTGCTGCCTTTTATCACAGTATTTTACGATTTTGCTTATAATAAACGTGACTGAATTTCATTTAAAAAACACATAAAAGTTCAAAATAACTTTTGTTCTGAAAAACGGTCTTAAGTAACAAAGAAAGAAACCCAGAAACACTTCCGAATATTATTCTAACAAAATCGCTATATAAAAATATATCTTTATTTGAGCAGTTTCATCAATTCCTCTTGGATCCATCAAAAGTGATGTGATGAAAGATTTTAATAAAAATGGCACCAATCCGGAAGTATTAATCTTTCCAAATAAAAAATCAATTTTCCAAATCAGTTCAAATACCTACGGCGAGTATAAGTTTTTCACTGGATTTTTTTTGCAACGGCTATTATATTTATTCGCAAATTGATTCCCAGTGGATGTAGGATATTGTGTTGTAAAATTGGTGTAGTTTTGTATTTCAAGTGTCAACACAACTGGACAATATATAGAATCATTGAAACAAGTTTGCCTAGTAGGCCGATCCGATACATTTGCTACCAAATACTGCAAAAAACATTCTCATAGAATAATGATGATGATGCGGTTTAGCCGATTTCGGCCACAGCGACGCATTCTTTGGCTCTGAGCTCAGATGTGCGTCTCTGTTATGTGATTTGCATAACCAACTGTGGTGAAAAACATACAATACAAAGTAACTTTCATCATCAACAAGCCTTTTCCCAACTTTATTGGGGTTGGCTTCCAGTCAAGCCGGATTTAGCTGAATACCAGTATTTTACGAGGAGCGGCTGCCTACCAGACCTCAACAACCCATTAACTGAGGTAACACGGTACTTCAAGGCAAGACTGGAGTCAGATTTACTGGCTTCTGACTATCCGTAACGACTGCCAAAGATCTACAAATGACAGCCGGGACCTACTGCTTAACGTGCTTTCCGAGGCACGGAGGAAACTCGTTATGTTAAGGTGGTCAGTTGGTCACCTATCCACAACTTTTTTGTATAAAAAATAAAATAATTAAAAATAAAAAATCTGGCCAAGAGCGTGTCGGGCCACGCTTAGTGTAGGGTTCCGTAGTTTCCCGTCCGTCACAATAAGTGTCCCCAACTTTTCAAAAACTGTTGGTCCCATCAAGTTCAAAATAATTTTCCTAGAAAGTCTTTATAAAGTTCTACTTTCCAGATTTTTTTCATATTTTCTAAACTTATGGTTCAAAAGTTAGAGGGGGGGGACGCATTGTTTTTTAGTTTTGGAGCGATTATTTCCGAAATTATTGATATTGTCAAAAAATGATTTCAGTAAACCCCTATTCATTTTTGAATAGCTATCCAACAATATATAACACGTTAGGGTTGAAATAAAAAAAAAATCGCTTTTTACTTTACATGTGGGGGGGCTACCCTATTAAAACACTTTTTTACAATTTTTATTTTTGCACTTTGTCGGTGTGATTGACATACATATTGGTACCAAATTTCAGCTTTCTAGAGCTAAAGGTCACAGAGATTAAGCGAGGACGGACGGACAGACATGGCGAAACTATAAGCGTTCCGTTTTTGCCAATTGGCTACGGAACCCTAATAAAAACGAGTTTGGCTGAATGCACAAAACATGCGATTAAAAAAGAAACAAAATACAAAGATCTGAGGTACCAAATTATTTGGTTGATTCAAAATGTATCACACAAGTTTCAGCGTGCTAATAAGATCCCGTCAAAATTCGCCTTGAGAGTAATGCATTTTTACGTACCTACCAGAAAGATTACAAAATATTCGTGCTTTTACCGCTGCTATTATATATTACACTCTACATCACAATACGAGTAAGATAGAAATAATGTGGTAGGTCCATTACCTAAATAATTTGAAATATCCGTTTGACATCATGCAGACCTAAGCTTAGAGATGCGAAATAAATATGTTTGGAAGGAAGCAAGCCTTTCCTGAAATAGGGTAAAAAGACTGAAACAAATCAGTCAATCTTCTTCTTCTTCCTGCCCTTATTCCATATTACTTGTGGTCGGCGCAACACATTTCCTTCTTCCATTCTGTCCTGTCGTCCGTCACACTATCACTAACTCCCTTCTCTTCCATATCGGTCCTTACACAATCCATCCATCTTTTCTTTGGCCTAAACAAAGTAATCAATATTGAAAATATTATATTGCACTCCTTTTTTTGAGGTGGGAAATCATCTAATGACTTCTGCCACTTTGGGCGGAGCGGAACGGCGTGTCAGACCTTTACTGACTAAAACCCACTCCTATTCCTTTCTTGCCTTCCTTTCAGGGCCCCGGTATTATCACATAACCCATGGCATATTGAATACGTATAGTAGTATACTGTAGAATACCCACGTGAAAAAAATTACGAATCATCATCATTTCAGCCAAAAGACTGTCACTGCTGGACATTCTGGCTGGTTGCTGGGCTTCACCAAAAGGAATTACGAATATGAATATATTTAAACAACAATATCTCAAGAACTGGATAATATGTCTTTAATCTATAATCAAAATTGATTATAAGAATCACATGGCAAAGTCTTTCCAACCAATTTTTTTTTTATCTCAGCACTGGTCCAATTTTAGTGTCCACCAACCACTTTTTACTACGGTCGTGCTCATGTTACCACGGTAAGAGAAGAAACCTTATTACATTAAAAGCAAATGCATTAAATAATCAAATAACATTGACGAAAACAGTAGTGTCCTACACACAGTGTGTCATTGTACTAAGTTAATTTATGTACACATCTGGATATGAGCAAATACCTCGAGTAATGATGCAGTTAATTAATTAGGCACTATGTGCGGAATTACAAGCGTATGTGTCTAGTCAATTGGATGCTTTCTGTGATTGTGGACTGTGTTTATTATGACAGATATTTGGTTGTGCACACTTGCATAGTTATCAGCATTCTCTACATCCTACTGCTGAGCATCATCATCGTTTCAGCTGAAAGACTTTCATTACGTCCCCCAAGTGTTGTCACAACTGCCAGTCCGTCTTCTTCTCGAAGCCAAGGCAATCTTTCTCTTGGATTTTTTAGGCCCAATAGATTGCCACGTTTGTAGCGCCGGTGTTAGCGCCAGGTCTTCAGGTCCTCCAAAGTGCAGATAATAATTATCATCTGCCTAGCCTTTTCCCAACTATATTGGGGTCGGCTTCCAGTCAAGTCGGATTTAGCTGAATACCAGTATTTTACGAGGAGCGGCTGCCTACCAGACCTCCACAACCCATTAACTGGGGTAACACGGTACTTCATGGCAAGACTGGAGTCAGATTTACTGGCTTCTGACTATCCGTAACGACTGCCAAAGATCTACAAATGACTGCCGGGACTTACGGTTTAACGTGCTTTCCGTGGCACGGAGGAAACTTGTTATGTTAAGATCGTCACCCATCCACAGACCAGCCTTTCCAAGCGTTGCTTAACCTTGAAGATCGATTTGTACGGCTGTTATTATCTAGCCCCGAGCTCCTCTAATCTCTTGATAATATAGGGACATTTGAATACTTTAATAAGTGGGGCATCGTCTGGTCAGGAACACAGCGCAAGAGGAGAGAGGTGAACTAACGATTAGTGCAACTCGCACTAATCGGATTCGCGCAGCTTTCACGTGGTCATCAGTCCAACTTGTGTAAGAATTTCCAATGCTGCTGAGCATAAGCCTTTATTTATATATTTATTATTATTATTTATTCATATGTCAGATTACATGATCCATTGGTTAGTACAACAGGAGCTTAAAATCTATGTTAGTAGGTGCACAAATATTTATGTGCACACTATTTATGTCTTTAATTGGTATTACCATTTTAAGTTTTAACTTAAAAAAAAAGTCCAAATACGTAAGTAAATAGTAAGTTAGGCTCTGCGAATTTTGACGCTTGAAAACTCGTACAAAAATAAAGGTTTTTAAAAAAAGAAATGCTATTTGCAGTTGTTATTGCTGTTAAAAACTGTAATTGGTATTTTTTTTTTAAACCTTTATTTTTGTACGAGTTTTCAAACACTAAAATTTGCAGAGCCTAACTTCAGACTCGCCAACTTATACAAATAACACATAATACATACAAAGGTACTGCTTATTTCATTTCATCTGCTGCAAGTATATCTTATTAATTACGTATGTAATAACATACTATAATTGTTAATTAAATTTCAGTCAACTAGAACAAATTATTATCGGTCAACCATAAACCAGTTTTTTTTAATAAGTTCATTTCTCATTTAATCATTTTCACATCACGAAGCTTTGTTTATGATCGACAGACCAACAAAAGGTTAGATTTAATTTATTTTACCGTTCAATAAATCTAAAACGGAATAGAACTCTTTTATCTTGATTGCAGTGGAGGGTGACTGGTCCCATTTATTGTGTTGCTAACTCTGTGGTATAGATATAGAAAAGTGCAGAAGACCAAGTTGGTACAATGGCTGAAAACACAAGTACACAGACAGTAAGACACATAATACACACATAGAAATGCGTCTTTAAGTATTCTTTTTACTGTGTGGGAATAACTACTCCTTTAAGTAGAGCGATAAATATTATCAGATTTTTACATATTAAAGCCTACCTGCGTTCCTGCAGTTTCCCTTTAAGTACCAGGCTCACAGTAAATTTTTACCCACATTAATCGTGTATGCATTTACACCGTGTATTCGGAATAAAATTTAGTGCCTCGGAAAGCACGTTAAGCTGTTGGTCCCGGCTGCCATTTGTAGATCTTTGGCAGTCGTTACGGATAGTCAGAAGCCAGTGAATCTGACTCCAGTCTTGCCATGAAGTACCGTGTTACCCCAGTGAATGGGTTGTGGAGGTCTGGTAGGCAGCCGCTCCTCGTAAAATACTGGTATTCAGCTAAATCCGGCTTGACTGGAAGCCGACCCCAATATAGTTGGGAAAAGGCTAGGAAGATGATGAAGATGATGATTCGGAATAAAATTTAGTCACTCTCCTTTCTATTTCTTTGGAGATGAACTTACCAAATCTTATCTACAGCATTTTTAGCACCAAATATGCTTAGACGACTTTTTGACTTACCAAAAAATTGCCAAGGCAGTCTTGGATCTCTGAATAACTTTAATGAGAAAAAAACAGACACCTAGGAAGCGTATAAAAACATGATGTTCACTTCTCTACTTTTCTATTATGAGACGTAGTGGGCGTTTACAACTGGAATTAAGCCTGATCGACATTACTACTCTTGACTGAATAGCGCAACTAACATTTGTTTGACATGCATATGTCGCAGGTTTTTGATAAAATTAGGTTTTTGATGAAAAACCGGAATATGAATCATATTAAACTCAATTTCATCATAAACCTGTATCAATCCGGATTTTTGATCAAAAACCTGAACTAGTTTAGGTTTATGATAAAGTTGTTGTCAAAACCACAGTTTAGCTTTGTTTTATGACAAATAAATCAATTTAAATGAAATAAATAAAACAATCCATCATCATTTGCAACTTAGTAGAAAGAAAACAATTGTTTATTTATCAAAAATGGTCCATGGGATGTTACTTTGTCCAATTTAAAAAAAAACTCTTCCTTTCATAGGACCATTCAAAGAACACCATATAAGGCTTTGTTGGGCACAGAGTCTAAAATAGGACTGAAAACACACGTTCCAACAGACTTATTAGAGAAATTTATTACGGACGAGGAATTTTATCATAATCCCAAACTAGTTCAGATTTTTGATCAAAAATCTGGATTGACGCAGGTTTATGATGAAATTGAGTATATGGGTCATCTTCCGGTTTTTCATCAAAAACCTAGGTTTTTGATCAAAAACCTAATTTTATGAAAAACCTGCGACACATACATAGTTTTAGCTTGTCAAAATGGCACCATAGGCGTAGGTACAAAAATGTTGTTTGCATTTTAGCTCCATGTATGAAGTTAGGCTTCTGAACCCATCTATTCTATGACTCTATCGTCGGTCAGCGGTATTGGAGTTAATGGAAAAGCCAATGGAAGCTTCTTTATCCCACCAGATTCTGTTACCTGTTGCCCACGATAGCGGCTATTCCGTTGTCGCGTTGAATTTATATTTTGAGGTGTCGATTTGAACAATAGCAGTGAAAGCTTTTGTTGTACTGTAGTATTCCTCGAAGAGCTGTGTAAAAATGTTTGTTTACAAAAATATTGCCTACCATAATAGCGAGCGAACTCAAACTCTCGAGCCAGTATAGAGAAACATTTGAAACTTGGACCTATATTAAGGTTTTCTGGTACATACGAGTATACTCGTAGCTGTCAGTGATAAGACCGCCATTGTATCCATAGATTTAAGATTCTATAAAACTGTTACTATTTTGATGTATAATAAAATTTATTGTTGTCTATTCTATAGGTCATAGTTAGATTTAATAGCAAGCCGAATAATAGAGAGCTCAGAGTTGGTTCTCTGCTCGCCCATCGACTGATTGCAGGGAAGACGGTGGAACAGTTAGAGAAACTTGTAAAATCTCTTGAGGAATGTGGCTCAACCAACATTGCACTGAAAGGGTTCCCGAATGGTCTTTTGAAAGATAGCAGGGCCCGTTCTATATGCTGACGTTCATCACCGGTATGGTTTTACTCAGATAAAACTCCCACACTCTCCAAATTTATCCTCAAAGTCTGAACGCCTTTAGAAGGTTTATTTATTTATTTATTAAAACTTCATGCAACATCAATAGTACACAGGCGGACTTAATGCGGACTTTTTTTTTTCAGGTGGACTTTTTTGTTTTTGGTTTCCTCTCGAAAATAAAAACAAAGTTCAGTAGCCCAAGCACGAATATTTGCGAAAAGTTATTCGTATCGAAATCGAGTAACATTTGTATGAGAATTGTACAGCGCCCCTATCGGATATAAAAGGTACCAAAATATGGCAGCACGAATGATTTTAGCGCGCTCTGGTAATCGAAATCGAAACGACATGGTAAACGAAACTCGAAACTTATAAACAATTGTGAGATTTTTGATAGCACGAACATCGTTTTGACGTACGGTAACGTAAAGTCTCGAAGGCTGGCTAACGAGTATGCTCGAAACATTTTTCACTTGAAAATAGTCGGTGAGAAAGGTTTCGAAAAGTGTAAAAATAAAGTTTTAACCGTGTTTATGTTTTGTTTAGTGTTTAGTTCTGTGAATAAAAGTATTTTAAAATTATTGTTAAGTTATTGGAACAATTATAATAGACCCAAAATAATTTAAAATGCAAAGACCGCCACTGTATGAACGTAGTAGGTACCAATATTATTTTTTGGCGGCAAAACTAGAAAATTATGGATATCAGTCACGATTTGCGTACCTATAGAACTAATGTGTTTGAAAAAAAATTGAGTTGCTTATATGTTTTTTTTTTATCATTATAGAGAAATTGCGCGCAGAGCAAAACTAAGCGGAGGAATAGAATTAACCCACTGGACATAAATGAAACCAAATTTAAAAATAGATATAAAGCTTTATTTGTTAATTAGAAGAATTTATTTGTTACTTCCTTCCATTTCATTTGTATGAAAATTCCGACCTCGTGGGCCGCCTGAAGGTTTAGACAAATCTCCATTTTTGGAATAGAAATAGCATTGCACTTTAAAATACTTCACACTAAAGTTTATGCCACTCAACAGTTCTCATAATTAATTATTCACTTATAAGCACTTAATTATTTATAGAAAAAAAAAACAGGAATACTTTTGTTGTGGACGTGTCATAAAACATAAACAAACTTAGCGACTTAGCCTTCTTAGCGCCCTCACGCGTCGGATGTCAAAATCAAAAATGTCAAGTGGGTGCGTTCGGTACCCGTATTTTTTATTAAATAAAATCTCCGAAACTATGTTATATTGCTTAAGATAATGCTACTTTACTATGTCTAATAATTAACTTTGGATCTCTTCTTTATAAAACATTCAGTTTTTATTTAAATTTAATAATAATAAAACGTTTAATCGACGGAGAAAAAAATATTAACAACTTGATTTAGTTTTCGAACGCAAAGATTCATTCAACAATCGTTCATTTTGCTCACTATGGCGCGTCTCTATTTACATTAGCATGACGTCACCTTCAAATTTGAATCGAGTGTTCGATAATGCTTCGAATGTGCTTCGTGCTGCCTACTATCGACAGACTCTGTTTTTGAATCGAGGCGTCGATACATTTTCGATTCGAATTCGTTAGATATTCGTGCTTGGCCTACTGGTAAATTAAACGTACGATCATTACAAGTTTTTTTTTTTTTTAATTATTGATAGGCTTGCGCTTGACCACATTTCACCTGATGGTAAGCGATCATGTGGTCGACGATGGAGCACGCTTGCCTAGAAGCAACCTATTCACTCTTGACTTAAAGACCCCAAGGTTGTAGCTATCAGGAAACACAGACCCCGGGAATTCCACTCTTTAGCTGTGCGCATAATAAATGTACTCCCAAAACGCTTTGTACGTATGGGTGGGATGTTCACCATGTACCGGTGGCGCATTGCCGTACATCTAGTGGTCCGATGATGAAACGGGCTTGAAGGAATCAAGTTGTGCAGTTCCTGTGCACACTCTGCGAAATGCAGCCGATAGAAAACCGACAGGCTAGCAACTCGTCGTCGATGTTCCAGACTTTGAAGCTTCGACTCGAAGAGTGCATCATTACCTATGATCTTCTTGGCTCGCCTCTCAATTGACTCTAGCGCCTCAAGCTGGTACTTGGCAGATCCGTCCCAAAGATGAGAGCAGTACTCCATACATGATCGAACTTGTGCTTTATAGAGGTTGAGCAACTGTTCCGGCGTGAAGTATTGTCTCACCTTAGCCAGAATCCCCAGTTTTTTGGCAGCCAGTTGAGCTTTCGCCTCTATATAGCAACCGAAATTGAGAGTGGATGATAGTGTTACGCCAAAAAGCTCAAGATGGTCGGTAATCGGTACGGTCACATCCCGAAAAGATGGAGCTGGGTGGAATTGGCTCCGTTTAGCAGAGAAAAGATACACCTGAGTTTTAGCAGCATTGAACTTGACCAGATTGGCATCGCCCCAATCGGAGACCGCCTGCAAGGACAAGTTCAAGCGCTCAACCATAGCCTCTCGGAGAGACTGGACCTGTGACCCACTAGCACGTGCGTCGGATACGTATCTCTCAGCCACAGTGCTGTCGTCTGCATACCCAAAGGGGCTTAAGAAGGTCATTAATATGCAGCAAGAACAGAGTGGCCGAGAGCACCGACCCCTGGGGGACTCCGGCATTGATACCCAGTTGACCGGACGAGCTGCCGTCGATGACCACTCGAATGGACCTATCCCTCAGAAAGTCCGCAATCCAATTACACAGACCAGTGGGTAAACCGAAGGAACAAGTGAACCTGACCAGTTGTTGGACTATCTCACTGTCTCGTGAACACGATTGTAAATACTTCTCTGAAGTAACAAGCATTCTAGGAAGCAAATGGCATACAACTTAACTAGACATCGTATGGACTGCACAGCATGACAGTTACTTACTCTAGCCGTCAACTAGCATGTACGAGTAAGCTACCGTTCCGACACGAGTCTGTAAAACAAAATTTTACAGACACGTGTAAAACAAAGTTCTAGACACGTGTATCTCTGCTTTCATTTATGTTAATTATTTATTATTCTTAAACTTAATACTCGTACAACGTGTGGTATATTGAGAAGAACAAGTGAGAAATTAGTACATTCGAGGAAGTTTGAAAGTTGTGCCGGTGGCTGAAAAGGCTTAAGTTAGCAGTGGGCACATTGCTCGTAGAATAGATGATCGATGCGGACGGAAGGTTCTGGAGTGGCGGCCACGTACCGGACGGCGCAGCGTTGGAAGGCCTCCCACAAGGTGGACCAACGACCTGACGAGGTTCTCGGGAATCCGATGGATGCAAGACGCACAAGACCGGTCGCCGCGCGCCGTGGTAACGCTTGGGGGTGGCCTATATCCAGCAGTGGACGTCGTTCGGCTGAGATGATGATGATGACTGAAAAAGGGAAAAGATTTCCTTTTCCGTTTGTCTGAAGAGAGATGAAACGCACATGATATGTGAGTGAGAAGAAGGCCAAAAAAGAGATAAATTCATTAATAATAATAATAATAATTTACTCTTTATTGTACACCAAAGAAATACATTTTCATTTTTTCATTGTGCAAGAAGTGATGAAAAAGAGGGAATTAGTGTGAAGGGTGACAAAACAGAATGGAAAAAAAAATGTTACACCGACCCCAAATAACCCAGGTCAATGGCAAATATTCTGAAACTTAATTATTTTCATTTGTTTCAATTATATAAACCAATTTTGCTTGACTTGAGCTATCTTATTATTCATTAATCTGTCCAATATAAGACAAATGAGTTTTTCTAAGATCTCCATTTAAACTTAATTCGACAAAAAACGTTTAGTAAAATTATTTATTAGTTTTTTGCATAACCACTTTATGTTTATTGCAATACTACGAAAATATAAATTCAAAAGTTTCACAGACAATAAATATTTTTATGTTACATATTTTATTTATGTACCCCTTTGTTTTAGAGCAATGACTTTTAAATCTATTCTTGCTTATAAATTATTTTAACAAAAACCTAATAACTTTTAGTGCTTGTAACATCCATATTTTATGACTTACAAATGGGTTTAATGGATAATGCATAAAGGGTGATTTAGCTAAAGATCCCTCCATCATTTTTGCATTTATTATCTTTATGTTCAACAAGCTTACGCCTGTGACTCCACCCGCATGAAACTTTTTTTCACCTCTTTAATGGTTGAATTTTAAAAAACCGCTCTCATGTTAATTGTAAAAAAAAACATTTTTGTAGTTCCATAAATCCAGACTAGGCGTTGATGAGTCCGCGAGCCAGGCTTTTTTATAGAGTTATTTAATTAAATAAGCAGTTTTTACTTTTTTGAGTCTGTGGCTATGTTATCTGCAACATATAAGTGGTACTCGTTAATTCCTCCAAAGCGCAGGAGTAGTGGCACTTGGGGCACTCCGACGTTTGATTATGTTCTGAAGAGAGAACGCACTCTTATTGGGTACCTATCCAAGATTGGATTTTTTATTATACATATTTGTGTCAATAAGTAATTTTATCCAAATCTATTCAAAATTAAGTAAGTTTCCCCTGCCACCAAGTTTGAAAGATTTATGCTTTCAAACTTGGTGGCAGGGGAAACTATCAAATCTCAGAAAAAAGTATTACGCGAGTACAAAAAAGAGATAACGAAATGTTACCACCATGCTCTTACTCAATTATCAATATTTTAAAAGCTTATTTCTGCTTCATTCAATAACTAAGTTTAGGGCAATTCAGAAAAAGATTTCTTTTCAGTGCTATTCATTATTGTTTATTAAATATCGCACAAAAAGGAACGCAGGAATACAGCACTAATACAATTACCTACATTCTCCTCATTATACTTACCCTTAGGGTATCCAGGCGATACGCTATACTATTTAAATAATATTATGATAACGACTGCGAAAACTTTTTCTAGTTTCTATTCTTGTGTATTTCTCTTATGTTTATAGTTATGGTAATTGTGAATCAACCACCGTACGAGTATAAGGGCCGTTGAAGTATTGTATACAGAAAGACAGGATTGGTAGATTTTTTTTTATTATTGTGAGGCTCACATATAAACACTATCTTACTTGATAATAAACGATGATGTGGCCTGTCCCACTCCACTCTTGACTCTTAGATTGTAAACATAAAAAAAAACACAGAGTCCAACAGGGAATTCCACTCCTCGGCAGTACGCATGACAAATTAATGTGTTCTTTAAATTTTTTTAACGTATGAGTGGGGTGTCCAGCATATACTTTTGTTTGTCTTGTGGTCCGATGATGGAATGGGCTTAGCGGAATTAAATAGGGAAATTTTACTGCGGGTCAGCAACTCGGCGTCGATGCAAGACTGTGTGATTTTGTCTCAATGAGTGCATCATTGCCGAAGATATTCTTAACTAGCTGATTTGTAGGAGGAATGGCACGAAGCTCTAATGCTAGCGAAGGAGGCGGTCGCACGCGTGGTACTGGAACGAACGTAAAGTAGTTATTCCTACTTTTCCTACGAATGCAGTTTAGTCAGTAAAAGTCTGACACGCCCTCCTGCTCCGATTTCTTACCCAAAAAAAAACTCTAAACTGCAAACTAATTTGGCAACTCAGTGGAGGTCTGTGTCCAGCAAAGGAAGTAAATTGATAATAAAATGAAGATGATGATTGTGTACTAAATAGCTGTTACAGATAAAACACAAAGTTACAATACAAACGATAAAATATATCTTTTGGATACGGTAATAAGAGATTTTGTTTTATGGTGCTATAAAATCAGCAGTATAGGAAATCGCTTGGACCGTCGTAAAACATGAATAGTACTTTTTTCCCTATTTCCTCAACGTTGTTTGTGGTTTACGGGGTAATCGAGTCATCGGTTAGAATGGGGGGATATATCGGTGTTGGTAAAATGTATTTCATCACGTAGTATACAGTTAGTTGCAAAATTGCACAGGACAGTACAGGAAAAAATTGGTGTGAACCGAGAAATAACGCGATGAGTATTTTTCGAACACTTGAACTCAAACGTTTACGGGAAAATAGACATTAAAGTATCTATGATATTAAGGGCCTATTTCACCACCTATGATTAAGTTTCGAGTATCTTACTTGACAGATAATTTCATACAAATTCTGTCAAATTTTTGAATTTATTCAGTGAGTAGTGCCTACTCGGACATTGTGAAACAGGCCCTAAGCATCGCACCTTATAAGCATAAATTGAGTTCATATGGCAAATAATGTATAACATTTCTGCAAATCAGTAATGCTAGCAAGAAGAAATGGTCGCAACTGCGAGGGAACGTATGGTCTTACGCCCCAGCCGCCCGGGGCAAAGGAAGTATCAGGGCGATCTCAGCCAGCCGCTGTTTGTGCGGGCAATTGAGAGTTAGTAATCTGGCCGTCCGATAAGGATCAAACCCGACTCATCAATGGCATGTAGGGTTCAAAGCGTGCCTCAAAGAGATGACATGTCAGCAAAACTATAGGGGCCCAGCAAAGTAGTTACTTGCTAAGGCGACGAATAATCACAGTGCGCCAGCGAGCGATTATGTGGTCGATGATACAGCACGCTTGCCTAGAAGTAATCTATTCACTTTTGATTTGCCCTCAGGTAATATTATAGATATCAGGAAATATTAAGAAATAAGATCAGTAATTCCGAAAAACCCACAAACAAACGGGTTATTGTAAACTCGTCACATTTTCATTTCAATTTCATTCGCCGGTGCAAAGTTAAAAAACAAAAACAAGGGTTAATTTAAGTTTGGATTTAAAGTAAGCATATAGCTTGTTATAATATCCCTGAGTTATATAAATATTAAAATATTATTTTATCTTTGTTACTTCAGTTTATCTTAATATATTAAACTTCTAACTTTGTTCAAGAATATGATGGAAATTTATGAAAATCTTCAAAACAACATGAAATTGTTCCAGACGGAAACTGCGACTATTCCTTTACTTGGGAACGGGAATATATTCTTATGTGCATCATAATACCTACATTCGGATAATCTCTACGACTCGAGTGAAATATCTTTTCATGCATGCTATGCTGTCACAGAATAAGGATTGATGCACGCTAGACTGTAGCAAGCGTGAACAAACGCGCGGGTAAAAGTAATGTTCGTAGGGTAGTTTAATAATAATTTCGTTTATTTTTTTATGATTCTCTTCCACTTGTATAATAAGTGCTCACAATGCGTCTAACATAAGTGAAAAATGATCACACCAGATATTTCTTGTGTTAAACGAACAATATGAATAGTTCTTGTAATTTTTAACTTCAAATTAGAGTCTTCAAATATGCGTATCAAACTAAATACCAGAAAAAAATATAGAAAAAAAACACAAAATATAAATCCAAACATTTTTGACATTGGACAATTGGTATTGATGATTTACCTATGGGCTTTACCCAAAGACAGACTTTTACTTTCGGCACAGGATAAGTATTGCCATATAGCGCGGCAATGCTGTTATTATGTTGAGCAAATTATCAGTCGACCACAATACCTATACGTTTTTGACACCATATTTTAGACCGTTTTAATTAGTAAAGGGTTTTTTATTTTTTTTATAGTAGTTTAAGTATTAACAAATTCGTAGGTGGTAATACTCATATATCACTTTTTCTAGAGTCCGTCCGTTTTCGTAAAATCGGCTAGAGTGCGTCTAATGAAAGCCAGGAGCCACCAGGAGTTTTTTTTAAATTTAATTGCCAACATTATTCAGCCGCAATCGTAGGAAATAAAAAAAATGTGAAGTGTCAAGACAGGATTCTCCTACTAGATAATAATACCGCATACAAAATTTTTGGATTTAACCCTTCGATCGTACATTGTTGATCGAAGATTTAACCTCTTTTTCTCAGGTCGTGCTTTCATTAGACGCACTCTAGTCACGCGACCTTGTTACAATCCAACATGCATCAACCCTAACACTGCCCGGACGTCTTGGAAGCCCTCACGCCACACACCACATGTTGAAAGGTATTTGCATCTACTTATGTTCGTGTGTTCATTCAGGACTGGCGCTTAGCGTAATAATATGCATAGATAGGGCTGCCACATACTTGTGTACGAATTTCACACATAGTCTTCATAAATCGTGTACGAGTGAAGATGAGAAAATATTGTTTTGTTTTGTGTAAGGGGTGACACTGAAGTTCTTTGTAGGAAACCTTTGCCTAAGGAGGTAAGTAAGATAAGCTATATGTGCTCTTTTAACAACCACCTTTTTTTTGTTTTTAATTTAATTTCTAGATTTTAATCAGTTTTTTAAGTCAAATAACCGGACGAAGTGCTTCGCATCGTCGTTTATACCGCATACATCGAAGGACTGGAATAATATGCCTGCTGCGGTCTTCTCGTCCGATTATAATTTGGGTGTCTTCAAGGCTTGAGTGAATATGAGTGGTGGGATCACTGTCAACCACTAGTTTATGTTATATATAAAAAAAAACAACACTAAAAGAAGAAGAAGATTAGTTTTACTATAATTTTGGTTTAAATTGTTCTCACACAATAGAAGCGACAAGAAATATGTAACCAAGATACTTGTGAGAAACAGCGTTCATGCAGTTTCTTGCACATTCGTCTCTAAAGAGATCTACTCTTTAGAACGTGCAATCTTGACAATGCAAATGTGCCTGTAAATGGTTGTTTTAAATAAATGTTTTTATTTAAACATGTTGGTGTTTTGAGCCAATAAGTAAAAGAAGGTTTTTAATACAATGGAATACTTAAATGAAAGCCGCAATTGTTGTCGAATCGATATACAATACCCTGTTAAAAAAACACTTACCTAACTTAAACTACCATAAATGGAGAATCATTTAATTTTCACGACAGATTTAAATCAAAATTAAAAAAAGAAACCGTTATTTTTTTGTTGTTGGACGAAAGTATGTGCAGCTGACGAAAACCGCAAAAAGTTACTCGCGACTTCCATCCGCACAATTATTTCGCAATAAAAATCTCAAACTGACATAAAACTTCATAACTCCGCGGCAAAATGCTCCCCTAACACTACATCGTTCAGAAATCAGTTTCAAACTTTTCGAACAAAATTCGCATCCAACACCAAAGACGTACTTTAGTGGTGATATGAACAAAGTTACCGACGGGGTTGCCAGCGACAATAATAATGACTTTATTTGCCTACTCCCCCATTATTATCTTGTGTTACGCTAACCCACTTTCGTGGCCTATATTTTTGAGTATGTTGTTACGACTGTGACGTAATGGTTGCGAAAAACGGCTTTCGTATTGTTTTCGTCTGGGATTTGGTTTTTTTTTTGTGAATGGGAGTGAAAGATCTTAGTACTTTAGGCACTTTTAGTGCTGTTAACCTTTGCCTTTTTTGTTATTTTGTCGTGAAAGTGGGCTACAACGTTGCAGTTGCCAAGTTTTCGATGTTGCCCACAGAACGCGATAGATATTGGAAATGATAGGTTCTTTATCGCCATCGCATCATTTTTAAATTTTTATTTTGGTGTAAGCATTTTCTTAGTAGACCATTATTATTAGGTACTTAAGACCTTCATCGTAGTCTCCTCAGGGATGTGCCCTAACAGACTCTCCGTAGAGGGGGTTCCAGAATGTTCTTAATGGTCAGGAAACGGTACCCCTTCTATGTGCTGATGGTGATCACTGGGGTGGTTTAAGTGAGGTGAAAATTCCACATTCACCGGAATTATGCCCAAAAGTCGGGCCGCCTTAAGAAACACGCTTCGAAAACAAAAAAAAAAGGTAGTTAGGACCGATTCACATCAGATTAGTAGCGGACAACGAAACGAAGATGCCGAGTATAACGTATCGTGTGAACGCTGACAGAAACGTTGGTAAAACACGCGTGACTGGTTGACTGCGCTCGTTCCCTTTTTGAAGCTTTCAAGCGAAACTGGTCTTTCAAGGATGAAGAGTTTAAAATTATTTCACTGTAAAAGCGCTCGCTGCACTGCTACAGCGGTATGAAGCGGCCCTTAGATATATTTTGTTAGTGAAATATTTTTTTTACTTGTGAAGTATAATTAATTTTATTTATCAAATACTATTTACATAAAACATAGGCGGAAGAATAATAACCTTGTTGGCAGTTATATTTTCAGACATTTGTGGTTGAAACTTTCTGTTTGTGGGGTCCGAGTGCTTATAAATTGGTACAAAGATCTTTCTAAATACCTTGTTGACACTTCGTAAGACCCAAAGACTGTCTTTTAACTTAGACAGAGGCAAATAAATGTAAACATTGTCATAAAGCGTGGCAACACTGCCAGATTTTTGGGCTCATTTATTACTGGTTGACAGCGATGCTGAGAAATTTTTGACAATTTGCTAAAAGCTTTTATCTTCGAGTTATAACATGTACCTGTTACAACTGGAATAATGCACACTTTTATAGGTATACCTAAATAAGAAATTAAATTACAACCAACCTGAAATTTTGCTTAATTCATGAATCCCCGACCGGTCTCATTGGACCGCGCTGTTATTGTTTTACTATTGTGTCTCGTTTCGTGGGTATTGATAGGTTAAATACACTTACTACGCGTGTATTGGTATCTACGCACGCACATACAAACACTAGTGACGCAAATAAGATTGATTTTCGTAGACATTATGCCTATTCCATAACTTACGTTTATTGAACATAGGCTACCACCAAGCGTCACCATATTATAGATATCATATACAAGGTGTAAAAAGACCGATCACAAAGCCGATAACTACACATTCTGTACGTGTAATTAAGTAACTTGGACCAAAAAATATTGCTGGGAAAAAAACTTTTTTTTTTCATCTTTAAAAAATAATTAATTAATAATAATTCCGATCAGCTGCGCGTTCGGCCGCTCGCGCTTGGTCATTGAACCGTCCGCACGCTTGTGTGTATGAGGCGCTCGTTGTGTTTAGTTTTCAATGCATTTTAGTAACTTCAAATGCGTAATTGACTATGAAAAATTGATAATTTTGATAACGTTTGTTCAGAAGAAAGTTTACTAATGATTATTGGAATACGATTTTGAAAAAAAAACGAAAAAAAAATGTTGACTTTGACCTTCAATATCTCCAGAATCAGTGAATTCCCAGGTATGGTCTAGAAAAAAAAAAGTATCCTAGTGATGAGTAGAATATGGGGTTTTCGTTTTCGTTAAGGGTCTTTTTACACCCTTTATAGCGCCAACACAGATCGATCAAGTTCTCGCATAGCACACCCCACACTACGTTATACCTTGTTCCACCTTATGGAAGACCTTCAAAAGCTAAATCTTCCATCATGTGGTATGCTTTCTAGAATCTGTCGAGCTGACTTGTCAGAATACGCGCGTTTGAGTTCAGAATAGGTCCTAGAATAGAGGTAGGTTCAAGGAACCGGCTACATTGTTTCTGAAATCAGTAAACTGTTGTCGTAGCATAAAATAGTAACATACCCTAAATAACAAACCTTATAATAATGTTCCCACAACTGGGACTCAGGCCTCCTTTTTAGGAAAGGTAATGAGACGAAATCCAGTACGCAGGGCACATGTCTTCGAATTTTCAGATCTAGGATCATGCCGGTTTCTTCGCGAAGTTTTCCGTCACCGATTTAAGAGTAGTGATGAAGAAACATAACTGCCAGCGACCTACAACTCGTAAGTCGGGGCGATACCAATGGGCCACCACTGCTCTACTAAGTTATTTGTTGAGAGCGGACGAAACAGTTGTGGCGAGTCCGTAGGTACAAACCCTTATCCAAATAAGTATTACAGACTTTTAATGAAAACGAAGTTCAATTAATTTGTACGCTAAACGCGTAATTCGTTCACAAATATATAATGAGCAAAATGCGGCTCTAATATTTTATTAATCCCGTCTAGACATGGGTTAATTTAATTTGAATGAGCATTTGAAACCTCTGAGCAAATATGAATGGCTGCAGATTATCGTTCCAATTGTTTAAGGCTCATTTTGCTAAGTGTTTCATGAGTGCTTACATGAGCTGATTAATATAATTAGTAAAAGGATTTTTAGTGAAATATAGACGCCATTAACTACGAAGTCTCTTGGTAGTGCTTAGGTGGTGTGCGGAAATGATATACTGGATGCAATTAGTGTCGCATATGTTTTCTTTTTTATTTAAGTAGGAAGTCATCGATGCAAAGAGGTGATCGCCTGCCGTCCCATCTCGCTCCGGGCCACAGCATGTACCCGAGTTGGTCGCGAGAGGTTGCTGTCGCCGATTGCCTCCATGAATACACAGTGGTTTCTTTTTGCTTTATTTACTTTCTATACATCGTCTGGTAACCATCCGAAACGAATCTGAGTCATTGACCGCGTATAGTATTCCACGCGTGCCTCAAAGAGATGTAAGCAAAAGTTGGGTTCCAGCAGGACCGAAACAGACACTCAGAGTTCTGGAACGCTAGGCAAAGAAGAAACATAGGTGTGCTTTTAGTAAGTTAAAGTCTGATACGCCCCCTTACTCTGCCTTAGAGCTGGATAAGTTATTTCATGAATTTTCACTTATAAATAAAAGAAATTCATATCATCATCCCAACTACCTACATACACATTTACCTATTACGCCAACACATTTAACTACAAAATTAGATTAAACTTTCAACAACAATAATTAAAATCACGCTAATTAATTACACTACGGAATTCCGCCTGCATTAGCGATCGAATTCGCACTAAAATTCCACATGTTAGTCATTAGTATTTAGACAAAACTTCCATCAGTTAATAGATATTTCAGTAATGAGTAATGATGTGGTTTGACGTGAGAGCATACGCATTTACTACTATATACGAAAATTGAATCAAAATACAGATGTACTATTAACTTAATGTAATGCATGGAATAATACAGTATTGACTAGTAAATAGTAAGGATCCATGCACCACACCACGCGGATGACGCGCGTTTATAGCAATAAAGACGCGATACGCAAGCGACTCTGAACAGCGTGTAGATCTTCTGTAGGATAAAAGAAGGCTGTTGACGTACGTTTCAAAAACGCGCGCGTTTAAAACTCGTAGTGTGTACAGACCACAGACGCGTAGCTGCATAGACGCATATTCCTCATTATACGCTTGGTGTATACCTGCGTGAAGCCTGCATACAAAACTGTGAAACTCTATCGACAAAACAGCCACGACACGACGGCACGTCGGTCGTTACTGCATTAAACACCAAGCGTATAATAGCTACGCGCTAGTCTTTGAAGCTACGCGCCACCGCGAATAGACTTCATAGTCTAATGTTCTTTTATTGATGGTAAGAGCGTTTTCGCATTATCCGATCCGATATCGGTGTCGGACGCCGATACGATATCGGGGTCAGACCGTTTTCACGTTTTCCGATCCGATATCGGTATCGGACGCCGATACGATATCGGGGTAAGTAAAATGTATGAAATATGTACCTGTCTTTCATATTGTCCGGCCCTACTTACTCCGATATCGTATCGGCTTCCGACACCGATATCGTATCGGATAATGTGAAAACGCTCTTAGTAAAATGTATGAAATGCCGTGCTCCGATATCCGATATCGGGCCGGACAATGTGAAAGACAGGTACATATTGCATACATTTTACTTACCCCGGTATCGTATCGGCTTCCGACACCGATATCGGATCGGATAATGTGAAAACGCTCTAAGGAATAATTTTTCCGACGATAGACGCTTGCCTATTTATAACCTATCAACTCTTGACTTAAAGACTTCGCAGGTTGTACGTAGTAATCAGGAAACAGAGACTCCTTGTGTGAATGTACGCACTATAATGTACCATCATCTTCAACAATATTATCATCATGCAATATCATGAACCTCAGTGGTGCATCGCCGTATGTCTAGTGGCACGATCAAATGGAACTGGGTTGACAGAATTGGCTTATGCAATTCTGACTACTTCTGTTATTTCTGGTATTAGTTTGGCTTGGCTACTTATTGCTCACTTCGAAAAATTAACTTTGTAAATAGACGTAGTACCCAATCTTTTATCTTGCTTGGTCAGATAAATTGTAGTCACATAATGGTTATATTTCAGAAGGACTCACGACTCATGAATATTAGTAATTTACATTATCGACTCTAGAAAACCATTAATTTACCTTCACTTTTGTAATCACGTGGCCAATAAACTTGACAAAAATCTCCCTCTTACCTCAGCTCCATCGTGTTAATGTTGAGCGCCCCTGATTGCCCATAACGATAACATTAACAAAATGAACTGAGTGAGTTGCTAATCGCCACCCGAGTGAAAGAAATCATTTGTTACCCCTGCCCTTTGAGTAAAAGTCTTTCCTTAAAGGTACAGGTAGTTCTTTAAAGGTCATGTAGGTCCAGTCTTAGGTGATGTATGAACCCTAGATATGTAATTTAAATCTAGCCCCCACTCAGTTGATAGCCTAGAATGTTTTGAGGTATTAATTCATGAATCCCCGACCGGTCCTATGAGACCGCGCTGTTATTGTTTTACTATTGTGTCTCGTTTCGCGGGTATTGATAGGTTAAAATATAAAAAAGTCATTTTATAAGTAAAAAAAACCGGCCAAGAGCGTGTCGCGCCACGCTCAGTGTAGGGTTCCGTAGTTTCCCATCCGTCACAATAAGTGTCCAACTTTTCAAAAACTGTTCGTCCCATCAAGTTCAAAATAATTTTCCTAGAAAGTCTTCATAAAGCTCTACTTTCCAGATTTTTTTCATATTTTCTAAACTTATGGTTCAAAAGTTAGAGGAGGGGCACATTGTTTTTTACTTTTGGAGCGATTATTTCAGAAATTATTGATATTATCAAAAAATGTTTTCGGTAAACCCCTATTCATTTTTTAATACCTATCCAACAATATATCACACGTCAGGGTTGAAATTAAAAAAAAAAACACTTTCCACTTTACATGTACACCCTAATAAAACATTTTTTTTCAATTTCTATTTTACTACTTTGTCGGCGTGATTGATGTACATATTGCTACCAAATTTCAGCTTTCTAGTGCTAACGGTCACAGAGATTAAGCGAGGACAGACGGACGGACAGACATGGCGAAACTATAAGGGTTCCGTTTTTGCCATTTGGCTACGGAACACTAAAAAGCTATTTTATAAGTAAAAAAATGTAACTTACGGTATTTAGATAGTATTTAAGAACTGTTTAATCCATCAGTCTTGGCCTCAACTTCTAGGTACCAAATGTGAAAATGTTCTTCGTTACAGAAATTAAATACACACTGCCGGTCATAAGCCAAGTGTCACCACAACGATCACTTCAGAACCTATATATTGAGAAATCCGCTGGACAGGACTAGTTTTAGTCACATATTTGTCTACAACCAGTCTTGTCCGGTGGGGTGCGATATCGGTGGACAAGACTAAAGATAGCCACGAAAAATGCATTCTCGCCCTTTCTAACTAGTTAATAATGCTATTATCAGGCAGGTTAACTGTTTTGTTTCCTCATTAGTCTAGCGTGACGTGGCCTCCGGTGGTACTATCAGGTAAATACAGACCTAAACAATTTTAAAACAAAATCCTTTGCATAGATGATGGTCGATGAGAAACAAACGAGAAACGAACCGGCCAGGCAGTGCAAGCAATAATTACCCTTAAAGGTGTCCAGGTCTATATTATCCTGATAGTACACCCCGCAAGATCAGCAAATACTCTGCGCTCCACCCTTGTAGCAGAGCAACCTAACCTATGAGCGAGTCTGAACGCGTTAAACACCTAAAAATCTTTTGTCAAAATTTAAGAAAAAGAAAATGCCACTAAGAAAGCCTCTTCAAATTGATTCCAAGATGGCGTGGTTCCTTATTATTATGCAAAGGAAAATGAAAAGAATCGGAAACGTGACCTTTTGAAGTTCGTTAGAAAGTAATCATGCTGCCACCCGTCGGTTATAAGATTACCTACCACTTGTTATTTTTACAGCGAGAAAGTGATGAATAGCTGTACTTTACTCGTTTGTAAAGTAATGTGATATTAATCGGTATTTTATTAAAAAAGCCACTCGTTGAGCGATATACGGTCATGTGTAGAGGATTCATTAAACGTATGTTGCTAAAGGAGTTTTAAGGGAATCCTGCTACGAGGCTCTTATTTCTGTCTGCAAGGATTAGAGGCCCCTAACATGAAAGAAATGACGGGATCTTTGTACACTCGCGTTGCTAACTCATTCTCCCAATACATGTGGATCTAGCAGAGGCTACTTCTCCTTTTATATTATATTAAAAGAAAAAACTGACTGACATATTATCGATGCACATCCTGGGACTAGGAACGTCAAATTTTACACGATGATCATGACGTAGGCTAGCACTAAGAGAGGGTTTCCTTTCATGGCGTAGGCGAGCACCAAGAGATAATTTTCCAAAATTCACACCATATAAATAAAAGAATACAAGTAAATTCGAGTTAAAAAATATAATATGTCAGGCAGATAGGCGCAAATAAGCAAAGTCCGCCCAAAGGTACACCTCTATGTGCATAAAGAATTAGATAAATAATAAACTAGAGTCATTTGATAGATCAAAATAAATCTTAAAATTGTTCGTTCATCAGACTTTTTACTATCTCCGGTCCTCAAAATATTTACTGAAACCCAAAACAATACATCCTAAGTTAAACTACATTTCAGAAACTACATATAATCAGTTTGAAAGTCCTATTTGCACTTGTACTGTACGAGTAAGTTATGTAGAACTAAGTTAAAGTGTGAATAATAAAGGGACGAGCCGGTTTTTGCGGTAATGTTCGCAACTTTTGGCGCTAGGCGCAAACCACTCTGAATCTGTAGTCACCTTAGTACGTAGACAAATGAACAGAAGGTAAAAGTAGGTGAAAATCTAAAAAATAAAAGGATAAACATAAACCTGAAAATATATATAAGGATGATGTCGGCGTCTGTGTTTCCTGATAACTATAACTACCTAGGAGTCTTTAAGTCTAGAGTGAATAAAAAAACTTCTTGTCAAGCGTACTCCATCGTCGCTCACATCATCGCTAACCATCGGATAAGATAGTGGTCAAACAAGAGCCTATCGAACAAAAAGGATCCCTTTTGTTAATTATCAATATTTTTACCTTTTGAACACACCGTAGGGCTAAGCAGGGTCGAAGCCACTGGGGCCATGGATTCGCTTCTGAAAGGAAAACCCTGAAATGAAGGCAAGGAACAAAGGAGTGGAGTTTTAGTCAGTGAAAGTTTGACAAGACCTCCCACTCCGCCCAAGAGTGGGAGAAATCATTCAAAGCGCAGTCATAACGCTAATAAATCTTATAAGAAAGTATTGTCTTTCTTAATAGTGTTTAATTAAATTGCTGAATAACACGTTGACGACTTGACGCCGAGAGCACATGGCCAAAAATTTACTTAAGGTTTGAACATAAAAATTGTTAGAAAAAATCGGTTTCTTTCATTTATTTTAATAATTCATGGGACAATAAACAGCCAAAATATACAAAGAAACATAAAAAAGGGAATTTTATATAATGATTTCTCCTAACATTAATTTAGGTTTCCATAACGATAAAGTATAGGGAACAGCTTTTTTTATAAAGTTCAACACACAGCAATATAGACTTACATAACCTACGTATTTTACAGCTTTGTAGGCGCAGCAACCTTCATCAATCAATCTAGCCATCATCAATCAATCAATTTAACTTTTCATGACTTTTATCATTTTTCATTTTAATGATTCTCGATTATAATTTACATTAACTGAATGCGCTTATTGCTTGGTAAGTTTGCTCATTTTTCTCATGTATTGTTATATAGCATGTTTCGTTTACATATAGGTTAGGTGCACTGTAGTCTAATTTCATAAATCTATTCTTTTACAGTAATCGATGCGCGATGGTGAAAATAATTTAAAAAAAAATGCCCCTTCGAACCTTGTTTAGGGTAGGAGGTCTTGTGTATATTATGTTACTGTAAATGCCCGAACTACGGTAAATCTTAGGTTTTACCAGTAAATCTTAGGGTTTACCAACACGAGTCGGTAAATGTAAGAATATGTAAAAAAGAAACGATTTAATCGGGCTTTTACCATTAGAATTTGGTACATGCTAGGTCTTACCGGTGAGGGTTGGTAAATGTTGGTTTTGGATATTTTTTATCGTAGATAGGTTCGCGCTTGACCGCTATCTCACCTCACTCTTGACTTAAAGATTCCTGAGTTGTAGCTGCAGAAAACATAGACTCCGGCAGCGAATTCCACTCCTTGGCTGTACGTACAATAAATGTGTTCCAAAAACGTTTTGTGCGTATAGGAGGGATGTCTATCATGTACCGGTGGCGAATCGCCGTACGCCTAGTGGTCCGATGATGGAACGGGCTAGGCGGAATTAGGTTATGCAATTCCGACGCACACTCCTTAAAAATGCAACCGGTAGAAAACCGACAGGCTAGCGACTCAGCGTCGATGCTCAAGACTTTGAAGCCTCGACTCAACGAGTGCATCATTACCAATGATCCTCTTGGCTCTCCTTTCAATTACTTCAAGTGCTTTAAGCTGATTGATATCGGGCAATAAAGTGTGAGCAGCTGTTCCGGCGTGAAGTACTATCTCACCTTTCCAAGGATTCCTAGCTTTTATGGAGAAAAGTTGAGAGTCGACGTCAACGTAACATCAAGAAGATCAAGATGTTCGGTTACTGGCACGGTTGCACCCATGAAAGTAGGAGGAGGACTGAATTGTCTCATTTTAGCGGAAACCAGACACGTCTGGGTTTTAGCAGCATTGAATTTGGCCAAATTGGCATCGCCCCATTCAGTGACTGCCCCCAAGGACCAATTCAAGCACTCAATTTTAGCCACTCGGAGAGACTGGATCTGTGACCCACTAGTTCGTGCACTGGATATGTATCTCTCAGTAACAGTACTGTCGTCTGTATACCCAAAGGTACCAGGCTTAGGCCTCACTCCAGGTACGGATGGTACACGCTAGAAGATCATTAGCTGACCAATTTCAGCGAAAGCCGTATTGACGATCACTTAGGAAGTCATAAGTTTTTAGGTAGCTTAGTGTTAAGTACAGGGTCCATAGTCTTACAGAATAATGCATAATTTTTAATCAATTATTTTAATTAATAATTATTCAAATCCTTACGTACCTATGAGTAATTATTAAACATTAAGTACTACTAATCAGTCAAATCGTTACCTATCTATTGATAATGTTTATCTCAACATTTACCGTGTCTTTGAGGTAAATCCTAAGATTTACCAAGTGAATGGTAGTAAAAGTTCGAAATAAACGATGATCATAGAATGGTTCGGACTTATACCATGAAGAGTTAGTAAATCTTAGGATTTACTGGAAAATCGTAGGATTTACCGTAGCTCGGGCTTTTACAGTAACATAATTATATAAGTTTACTTGTTTATGAAAGCATCCATGATACAGAAGTAATTCCTGGTGTGTAGCAAATATTTATACCTACTTAAAAAGGGAATATAAAATGATTTAGCTGCAGTGCATCTGAATACATACCTTTTTATATGAACCTTCTCTTCAGCCTTTGTCTCGTGGCTTGAGTGAATACTGTAATTTTTCTGGTGAATTACAGTGAGAAAAGTTTAAGGCACTAGTGCGTCAAATATTTCATTACGTACATACGGCTCATTTGTTACTTAGTTTTATGGAGTGTGCGATAGTAGGTTTTGTTGAGTGAAATAAAAAGTGGTTTTATACAGCGCACTATCTGGGGAGTACTAGGGAAAAGCCTTTTAGAATCCATGTTAATATCACCGTACAACAGAGACCGTCATTGTAGTTTTTTCTTTTTTTACGTGTGATTTCGTCAAATGACAATCGTCAAAATCACGCTAACTAACGCCCGTTTTCAATAAGCTATCTATCATATATCGGAGATAGAAAAACAAATGAAACAACAGAAACATGTCAAATTTTTGTATTGGATCTTTTGTTTTATTGTCTCCAGTACCTATGCTAAAACCGGAGGTAGATAGCTTATTGAAAACGGGCGTAAACCAATATCAAAATACTGTGACATCTACGGAGATTACATGAGTTATTTTTCTTAATACCTAGCGGGCTGGCTAGGTAAATATTATGATTTTAAGGATTTTGCATGCTTAAAATAGGTTTGAAAATAGGTAGATAAAATAGAAGAATTGTCTCTCTTGTTTTAGTAGTGAAGTGATTTTTGGTTAAAATATATGTAAATACTTTTGAAGGATAAAGAAATTTACATTATTAGCTTCGGTCGGCAGGGTCACCCGAGGGTAGGTTTCTACCTTGGACTACCGTTTTATCCTCTAACGCCCATTTTCAATAAGCTACCTATCTAAAGTTGGAGCTACTAAAGATAAACAAATCTATCCTTTTGCCCTTACTTGCTTTCCTATAACCTACCGACCGGTTATCATTTCCTACCAAAAGTTGTGATATTGACAACTGAATCTTACTGTTTATCGGAGATAGCTATCTATTTATGAACTGCGGTAGGTTATTGAAAACGGGCGTAAAGGGGTGAATTTTGGGAAATCCTCTCTAAGTGTTCGCTTACATCATAAATGGAAACCTTGTGCAAAATATTACGCTTCTAATTCTGCTAGTTTAAGCTGTGCGTTGATATATCAGTCAGTCAGTTTCTCCTTTTATGTACCTATATATAGGATCACAAAAAGGTAGGCCTGCCTAGCCTACGAGAGCTAAGTTACCACAATACCTAAAATCACAACTAATGTCATAACACACAAAGATTGTTGGTTGTACGTCAACCAGTAACTATTTTAATATACTTAACAGTTGGCCAGAAAGCACATACTTCGGTTACAGTTTAGGCTTTGTACCTTGAAACTGAATATAACAAGTTTTCTTACAAGTTCGCCTTTGGGTAAGGATTCGCGAGTTAGTTTCTCATATCTCCTAATCTTGGTTTACGTCTAAACTTATGTAACTAGTAAGGCGTTTAGTGGCTTTTAGATTGTAGAGGATGGGAAACGTGTTCTGTCCCCATTTCGTCCAATGTTGGTTTAGATTTTCTGATTTAAAAAATCTTTGTAACCATCCGGAAACTGTGTAGTGGTATTTCCGTGTGATTTTATATGACAGTCGTTACGTAAATTACATGTTTCTGAATAAAGCCAACAGGCTCACCTACCTATCTTTTATTATTAATCACAGAATTATACTGATTTAAACCCGTCCCGTATTGTGGAGTGTCTCATATATCTACAAGAGGCAGGCGTAAATCATTACGCGCGTGTTTTTTATATTGGTATCATCCAATGACTTCTTTTGCTCTTGGTGAAGCGGGAGGGTGTGTCAGACTTTTAACGACGGTAACCATACCTGTGTCTTTAGCATTACTGCTTCTTGAAGGAGGCCACCATCTACCATTCCTCCTTGCTCCGGACAATAAATCATTGGTAAGATTTTCTGCCTTCTGACTACACGTTAAAAATATCTAGATCGGTCCTTTGCTATAGCTTTACATGAAAAACGATGAAGTTATTGATAATTGAATAAAAGATCTATAGTGTTTGCATCAATTGCCGTGTATTACGTAAATTTTGTCAATGGCAATCGACCATTTCGAGCATCCATTCAGATCTACGAATTATAGGCGAAACCAACGGCTTAACGTGACTTCCGAGGCACGAAAACCATCGATATGAAATGAATTAGCACCTATTCACGAATCGTCCTCAAGCTATCGTTGCTCGAGTGGACGGCCTACGAGCGTGCATTGCATTGATGCAACGATGCAACCAAGCGTGATTTTATTGAAATATAATAATTATATACTCGTGTAGGTAGGAACTACATATCAGTACTCCAATACGACCACTTATTACTAAGTACGTTTTTTTCACTACATTTTGATGTATGTTTTGGTTTTTTTTTCCTGCTGGACCCTATTGATTCGCTGACATTTCTGTGATTAGCGCGTGGAATACTACACGCTCTCTATGATATAGAACGGTCGGACGTTGGGGAATTACTCGTCGTTTAAAATCCTGTACCTGCTGGCAGTCGGTGTTTGGATGTCCGATCCCTCACTTGTGCGACCGTTCTCCTACGCTAGCATTATTACTTAGTAGAAGAAGCCGACCATCTACCACTCCCTCTTGCTCCGGACCATGGCCTGAACCAGGGTCCACCGTGAGTAGTCACTGCCACCGATCGCCCTCACGAAGATATGGCGGTGCTCCGCCCAAGCACACCTCCATCATAATTAATGCTCTACCGTATCCTCTGAGTGGTCCATAATTGGTGAAACCCGGGCGTTTCATCCATCTGAATCCAGTGCAGGAAACTTCTCAACTTATTCTGTCCGGAGAATAAGTTCAGAAGAAGAAGACCTTCATAATCTGAAAAATGAGGACACGCTAAAATATATTTATGGAAACCTTGCACATTAAATTGGAATTATGAATATCCAATTTCCAATTAATTTTATGCTTTAAAAAATAAACGTATGCTGCAATAAATTTTATATTTATGTCCCATATTATAGTGAACGGAGGAAGTTGTCGAATGCCTACCGATCGTTCGAGCGCTATTTATTTTTTCGTGTTGCCTCTTCATCAAACATTGCGTAGGATGAAACAACAAGCTTTTCAATTACACTCACATTGATGACAGAAGAACTGGAAAGGCTCTCTTACCGTAACTTTTTTATGAGTGTAAATTACAAACATTCCCAAACAGGTAGTAGTGACCTGACCTTAACCGTGTAACCTTGGCAACTCCATAATTTCCCGCGGGCGATATAAAAACGGCCAAAGGATCGGAGAGCAGAAGTTAACTGAAAACAAATAATTAATACGTCGCTCACTATTTATGCTGTCAGCATAAACGTTGGTTTGGGGAAAAATAATTAAGAGAAAAGAAACGGTCCATTTTGATACAAGTGGATAAAGTTTGTCATTGCGATCGAAGAGAAATTTGCCCGAGTCGTAAGCGGGGGTGTTATGAAGCCAAGTAAGTACTGCAGTGACAAATTTCCACGTGTATCAAACGATGTTTTTCTTACGAAAAAATTTATAAACGGAAGTTACCCGGTGACTCATGGGAATTCCTTGATGACCAGCCTGATACGATAAATGCAATAAATTGTAGCAAGGACGAGCTCGCGCACGTTGCTGCACTAGTGTGGAAAACAGTAAAGGTAGAACTATATTACGCCCACGTGAGCCACGTACGCCGGGTACGTCTCTGTTTGATATAATTGTTTTCTGGTTTTACAAATGTTATAATTATTTCTCTACCTTCCTTTACAATCGAATCGTTCAAATATTTTCACACATCACAAAACGGAAAACCTTTATCAACTTCCGTGTATGAGGAAAAAACAAAAGACAGACTTTATTATACCTTCAAATATATCCACAATCGTTTCTACACCCCCCTTATTCATAGCGACAAGTTTCTGCATAGATTTGAACAAGTTTGTAAGAAGACAACTCTGAGATTTTCTGTGCTGATGGTACAAAGCTGGGCTTACATTGACGTAGCAGTTTTTATTACTTTACACTTTGAGAATAACTGACTGGTTGCCTTGTTGGCTTTCTGAACAACGTGGAGGAAGGCGCGGTGTGAAGTTTCAAGGATAGTTATCGAGTTAGATGCTTCAGTTATTTTTCTCTGGAGAAAGGTGTAAGAAATTAACTGCTTTGAAGGAGATTTATTTTATTCAGCGGTACAAATACATGATTTTACGTTTCCTTTATAATTTTTTCTAGGAGTAGGTAATCAGTTTTTATTATATTTTTTTATTTAAACAAAAAGCCCATCCAATTACTGCTTCCGCTTAGTGAGAGGGAAAGTCGGACTATTACCTACTGTCAAACCCACCAGTGTTTTTTCAGTAACCCTAACCTTTGGATCTAGAACGCTGAAATACTGCTGTATCTTATGACGTTTACAAAGAGTAAGAAAGAATTGCCCAAAACTAACACCCTAAAAGAATGAAATGGGGGTTCAAAGTTTGTATAGAGAAGCCTACTTTCGCACAGGCAAAACTGCTGGCAGAAACTTTTCACACATAAACTCCCACAAGAATCTTAAAACTATCCAAACACTAAGTACACAATCCACCTAATTCCCACACTAAAGTTAACAAATAAATTCGCACACAACAGCCAAACAACCGAAATCATTGTCTAAACACAACTCATTACTAGCATCTCGTCAAATGCCCGCCTCACAGATGCATCAGCGAGTCATCAACATGATTCTGAATCAGTATTTACACACCAATCGAATGCATTGTTTGTCAATCTAACGCAATTAGCGGGGATGTTGAATTCCAAATGTGGTAAGCTATTTTGGTGTATTGGATTTGTAGTGAGTAATATCTGTTGTAACTGGGAGTGGGATCGTTATGTGTATCAATATAGTTGTATAAGTTAAGCGTGAGATAAATATGGAATAACGGTCATTGACTCTCCTACGTTTATTATATTCAAAATTGCAAAAATAGAAATATAGACACAAGGCAGTCATAAATCGACATCTAACGCAATCCTTTACATTTTATTGTTTACAGTTAATTGTTTATTTTTCTGGTACTGACGCAGGGGTATAAGCAAAAGGTCAGGTCAGATATTTTATTCAAAGTTTATATGGCACCTTGTGTAGTTTTCAAATATTAATGGTTCCCATAGATATATTTACTTTAGACCGCCGTAACTTCAAGCAATCCTTAGAAAGTAGCATGGAACCATGTTTGTAATTAATAGTAGATAGTTTATTTTTTAAACTAGTTATTATAGTATTAATTCAATTTAGATTAAGTACTATTTATTTAGTGTATGTAGTGTTCACGTTGTTTAAATAGTTTTCATTTAATTAATTATAAATTAATCAATCAGTATTTGTGATGTAGTTTTGTACCTCAATTGTTTACACAACTAGATAATAAGTAGAATCATTAACACAAATGCGATATTTGGCAGTGTTGTATGATAATTTTTGGTAGTGTTGACAACCTCACCAAAATTTGCCAAGGAGCCTAACTCGATACACTTGCTATCAAATACTATGAAAACATTAGAATCCGTTACATCCTAATTTCAATGGTGAATAAAGTAACTCTATTTAATTAAAGCAAAGACTCAACCTACAAGCACAGATTACTAAATAGTTACTACCTACAAGTCTCAGTTACCAGCTCATAAAATCACAAACAAAAACAACCTCTCATAAATTTAAAATACTCCAGTCACTTAGGTAACCAAGGCCAAACCTAGTATACTCGTGCCCTAAAAACGATTTGAAAGTCACTCGCATCGCCTCTATTGTTTTACGTAGGTATGTTGAACAGAAGCGTCTTCCTTTGACGACACAACTCTATGGATCTTTTGTTGCGCCGTCGCTTGTTCACGTTAAAACACTGTTTGTCTTTTGATACGCGCTCGAATAATGAAGACGTGGAGTGGAATTGTTAATATAAAGTTGTGTTATTCAAATATTTGTGAAGCTTTTGTGGAGGTTTTTTATTTTATTTTTAAAACTCAAAGGGTTTAAGAATGTCTGCGCCATTCGCATTATATTATCTGTACCTCATTATAAAAGCATAAACACATACTTGCAACATTATATTACACTTCACTCAATAACTCATTCGAGAAGGATTTCCTATCCAAAATCCATTCGTTCCTTTTTCTCCCATTCCCCCTCTCTGTCCTGTGCGTTCTTACTGGTGACACGTATATCGTGCGCTCGCGCTCCCTCTAAAACAAAAACTCTAAAAAAAGTGAAAAATATCGGTGCTGTGTGGTGAACACCTAAAACCCTCGTCTCGCGTGAAGCTTGGAGGAAATATCGCCTGAACCGGCGCACTGTGAAGGCAGCTATCGAAGAACTACGCATTTTCCTGTAAGTCCTTTTCCTTCCAAGTTTTCTGGTCCTTCTCACCCAATAAAAAACGCAATATCTACTACGCATCTACGCTACACTCATCACACACATCATATTTATCATTTATTCGCATAAAAACGCTAAAAACGCACAATTACGCATCCGCCATTACTCGTCTACGTGATACACGAGGCGCGCCCAATAGGGCACATTTCCCGCTCAATCTCATCAACGCTTAGTTGTTTTTACAAAAACGCATCGTATTTCAATATAAAGACGCATTATCTAAAGTATTATAATTATATTTTAGTCATCTCACGCATATTTTCGCATATTTCTCAAAATACAACGCACACGGGCGAGTCCATTTTTGCTCACGCACGCTCGAGTACATTCACTCACTCATCTATTTTATTACACGGTTAAAAACTCGAGTAGGTACTTCCTAACGCTAAAAATGACTTCTACGCGTAGTAAGGGTAGGGAATCTGATAAAGAATCCTATGAAGATCCTAAAGTTCTTCTATTAGAGTCTAAAAAAGAAAATTTATTTCATATGGTGCAATCCATTTACGATCTCGGCCTACAAGTTTCCGTGAATGGTTCATTAAAATCGCAATTTCTAGCTCGAATTGGCTCCCTTGAGCAAATTAGAACAAACTTTATGGAAACTCTTGATGCTTATAATTTAGCATTATTAGAAAGTGGTTCGACGACAAAACCGAATTACTCCTCACTATCCGCATTTGATGAAATCTATTGTGAAATAAAAGCAATAGAATCTAACATTCAGAAGTCACAAAATACGAGTAATGATAGCACTAGTAATAAATTCGAGTTTTTAAATCGTAAACTACCGCCTTTAAAACTTGCTTCATTTGATGGCACGCCCAGCAAATGGACAACTTTTCATGAAAACTTCAAAAGTCTTATTCATGATAATTCGCATCTTACTGACGCCGAAAAGGTTCAGTATTTAATAAGTTGTTTATCGGGCAAAGCATTAACTGTTTGCTCAGGCATCATACCTACCGCTAATAATTACCTACTCATTTGGAATGATTTAATAGAAAAATATCACGATACGCGCGTACAAGCTTCCATGTATTTACATCAAATGATTCAATTTAAACCTTATCAACCTATCGATTCGTTTCTCGAGCAATTTCATTCGGCACAAGCCGCTTTACGTCGCTTAGACATAAAAGATTTGTCAGATTTTATAATAACTGATATTGCACTCAGTAAACTAGATAAAGAGGTCGTTAACCTTTTCGAACAATCGCATAGGCATATTACAATACCTACTTTCGATCATCTTTCGCTATTTCTAAAAGAACAAAGTAAAATAATAACGCTTCGTAGTCACTCTAATCCCTCTAAAGTTCGTAATAATAACGAAAATAATAAATCCTCATTTAAACCTAGAAACAGTCAAGCCTTCGCGAGTACCTATCAGAACACCCCAGTGCGTTCCTGCAAGGTATGTGGATCCCCTGATTCACATCCACTTTATAGATGTTCTCATTTTATGAATCAAAACGTAAAAGATAGATCAGATCTTGTAAACAAACATAAGTTTTGTCGTAACTGTTTAGGATTTCATAATATTAAAATGTGCAAGTCATTAAATACGTGTTCGATTTGCCACCGTAAACATCATTCGCTATTACATCTAGACAACTTTAACTTTTCCAACAATCGGGTAGTTAAACAAGAACATAGCTTCGCTCCGCCGTCGGTAGAGGACGGCGCCGGCGCGCCCCGCGTGCCCGCCTCCGCGCCTTCGCCGACTGCCACTCCCGCGACACTCGACTCGCCACGCGTATCGACAGGTGATAACAATGCGCGCGAAAATTCAAACGCTCCTTATTTATCACTGACTTCGGCTACCTCGAGCGTTGAAAATAATACAACTGTTTTGTTGCCTACCGCTTCCGTATACGCTTATAATAATAATAAACCTTATACTCTCCGCGTTTTTCTTGATACAGGCTCAATGAGTCATTTTATTACTAAGGCTTGCTGTAAACGTTTAAACTTAGAAATTACTCCTGACAAATCTTCTATTTTCGGTATAAGTCACGCAAAAATACCCACGTATGGTACTACAACATTTAAAATATTTTCTCGCTTTGATCACCGCTGTTGTTATACAATTCACGCTCGGGTTTTAGATCGTATTACTGACGACTTGCCCAACATATTAGTAGATATCACAAATCTCACTCCATTACGTAATTTACCTATGGCTGATGACGCGTTCCATGTTCCCGGTGAGATTGATTGCCTCCTCGGCAATGAACTTTTCCCGCTTTTGTTGGGAAGTGGAAGGGTAACTTTACCTGGCTCCGCGGTTGTCGCTGTAGAAACCACTCTTGGTTACATAGCCATGGGTCGGGCTGATTGTCAACCTCGCATAACTTCGCGCTCTCGCCCCGCTCAAATAAATAAAAATAAAAGCGAGCAAACTTTTCTGTGCGCTACTAGCACGCTCAGCTTAGACACGCTAACGCAACGCTTTTGGGAGCTGGAAAGCGTACCTAATAAGGTTCACATGAGTCCTGATGATCAGGCGTGTGAACAAATATTTAATTCAACTTACTCTCGCGATGAAACAGGTAGATACGCAGTGCAGCTACCATTTAAGGCTCCGTGTACCGACTTAGGAAATTCGTACTCAACGGCGATGCGTCGCCTCATTAATTTAGAAAAAAAGTTAGATTCTGATCCCGAGATCAGAACTAATTACAACGCTACGCTTCAAGATTATCTTGACAAAGGTTATTTAGCCAAGGTCAAAGATCCCTCTCTCAATATCCCGCATTATTATATTCCGCACCGTGCTGTTTACCGCCCGGATAAACAGTCCAGTAAAACTCGCATCGTGCTTGACGCTAGCTGTAAAACTAGCTCAGGTAAATCGCTAAATGATCTCCTCTACGTAGGTCCGAATCTACAAAGTAACATTTTTGATTTATTAATTAATCTTCGCATGTTTTCCGTTGCTGTAGTTGCAGACATCGAAAAAATGTATTTTCAACTTAATCTTCATTCAGATCATCACGCATTTCAACGCATTTTATACAGATTCGATAAAGATTCTGAGATTTCAACTTTTGAATTTAACCGCGTTTCTTTCGGTGTCTCAAGCTCACCTTATTTAGCTATGAGGATAGTTCGCCAACTCGCATCTGATAGTCGGGATAATTACCCGCTCGCGGCTTACGAGGCCGAAAACCATATGTATATGGATGACTACATATGTTCGCTAGATGGCGTTGACATAGCTGAGCTTACATATCTAGAAATGGTCGCCATGTTCAGGTCAGGCGGTTTCAACCTTGTAAAGTGGATCTCTAATAGTTCCGAACTCTTAAATAAAATTCCTTCAACTCATTTAAGTTCGCAAAATATTGAGTTTGACGCGGACGCCAATAATAATACTAAAATTGTAGGTATGCAGTGGAAAGGATTAGAGGTGTGTGGGTGGTGGAGTGGAGTAGAGGACTCTTTTCAATTTAAAATAAATTATAATTCTCTTAAATGTACGAAACGTACCGTTTTATCCGCAACCGCACGGCTGTTTGACCCCTTAGGCCTTATAGGTCCAGTTACCGCGTTTATGAAAGTTTTAGTTCAGGAATGCTGGAAGCATGACCTTGATTGGGACGACGCTGTACCAGCTTACATTGAAAATAAATTTAATCAATTTCACAAAGAACTTTCCTATCTCGAACAAATAAAATTCCCGCGACATGTAGGTATCACCTCGGTTTCTCATGTCACTCTCCTCGGATTCGCAGACGCCAGTGAGCGCTGTTATGGTGCCGCTGTTTACATAAGGGTTAGTTATAATGACGAAGATAACGGATCAGTCCTCTTACTTACTTCTAAATCACGCGTCGCTCCGCTTAAAAATACGCCCTTAGCTCGCCTCGAGTTATGTGCTGCTCTTCTCTTAGCAAATTTAATTAATTCAGTTGTAGAAGTTTTAAGTAAACGCTGCAAAATTAATAATATTTTTGCTTTTTCTGATTCAACAGTCACGCTCACCTGGATCCACTCGCCCTCGCATAGATTTCATACATTTGTTGCAAATCGCATTGTTGAAATTAATTCAAAATTACCTGCTAAACATTGGTTTCACATCGATGGAACTGAAAATCCCGCTGATATAGTTTCTCGTCCCGTAACGCCTAAACAATTATTAGATTTAACTCTGTGGTTTAACGCTCCGCATTGGTTTTCATTCCCCTTAAATCAGTGGCCAATCAAGCCATTTAAGGTCAATTTAAATAAAAATACTTCAGAAGTAATGGAAACTAAAAATATCGCTCTCGCAGTTAAAGTTACGCAAGAAATTTCTCAACCTATTCAATCTTTAATTGACCGCATTTCTAAATATTCTATTTTACTACGTAGCCTGGTTTTAATATTACGTTTCTGCAAGATATTAACTTCGCATGGTTCCATCACCGTTTCCGATTTAGAAGCCGCGGAAATACACCTTATACGTTACGTACAAGGTAGATATTTCTCTGAAGAAATGGACGCTTTAAAATCAAATAAAAAAATAAATAAAAGTCTCGCTAAACTCAACCCCTTTCTGGATTCAAATAATATTCTCAGAGTAGGTGGAAGGTTAACTCATTCTCAACTTGATTATGGTCAAAAGCACCCCATTCTAATTCCAACTAAATCACGTTTTACCCAACTCGTAATTGACTTTTATCATGTAACTAATTTACATACAGGTCCCGCTCTTTTGTTATCTCTCATTAGACAAAAATTTTGGATTTTATCCGCTCGTAATATTGTAAGACAACGCGTACATAGTTGCAACAAATGTTTTAAACTTAAACCTCAAAATACTTACCCTCCTATGGGTGATCTACCCGACTTTCGCGTTTCACAAGCGAAAGCGTTTGTTAATACCGCTGTGGACTATTGTGGCCCCTTTTATATTACTCATATCCGAAAACGCGGAATTAAGAGCCACAAAGCTTACATTTGTGTGTTCGTGTGTCTAACAACTAAGGCAGTACACTTAGAGTTAGTCACTGACCTTAGTTCAGATTTATTTCTCGCCGCTTTTAAGCGTTTCATTTCTCGTAGAGGCCCTGTTGCTATGATTTATAGTGATGGAGGCACAAACTTCATTGGCGCAAAGCGCAAATTGAATGAAATTTACGCCCTAATTCAATCCAAATCTCATATAAATTACATAGGTGATCAACTAGCTGAAAATCGCATACAATTTAAACATAGCCCGCCATACGGTCCTCATTTTAATGGACTCAGCGAAGTTACTGTTCGTTGTGTCAAAACTCATCTTTTTAAAGTAATTGGTTCTCAAATATTAACTTACGAGGAGTTTAGTACCGTGCTTGTTCAAATTGAATGTCTTTTAAACAACCGACCTCTAAGCATTTTAAGCTCCGACCCGTCTGATATTAGTGCTTTAACGCCTAATCATTTTCTAAACGTAACTCCGCTTAAGTATTTACCTGCTGAAGACGTCACAGACATTTCAGACAATCGCTTATCGCGTTATCAACTTCTTAATAAAATAACTCATTCCTTCTGGAATCGTTGGAGCCAGGAGTACCTCACTTCCTTGCAACAGCGTGAAAAGTGGAACACACCGTCAAAGCCTATTGAAGTAGGTACGATTGTTGTTATCAAAGACAACAACGCTCACCCGCTTTGCTGGCCTTTAGGTGTCATAGATGCGACTTATCCTGGAAAGGATAATATAGTTAGGACTGTGAAAGTTAGAACTGCTTCCGGTTCCTACATACGCCCGGTAGTGCGGCTTTGTCGTCTACCTACTCAATAATTACTTTACAATTGCGCTTAACTCTATTTTTAATTAAATTCATTTTTTTTTAATTTAAGTTCTCATAAAATTGTAATTTAGAGGAAAACCTCTAGGCCGGGGGAGTTGTCTGCGCCATTCGCATTATATTATCTGTACCTCATTATAAAAGCATAAACACATACTTGCAACATTATATTACACTTCACTCAATAACTCATTCGAGAAGGATTTCCTATCCAAAATCCATTCGTTCCTTTTTCTCCCATTCCCCCTCTCTGTCCTGTGCGTTCTTACTGGTGACACGTATATCGTGCGCTCGCGCTCCCTCTAAAACAAAAACTCTAAAAAAAGTGAAAAATATCGGTGCTGTGTGGTGAACACCTAAAACCCTCGTCTCGCGTGAAGCTTGGAGGAAATATCGCCTGAACCGGCGCACTGTGAAGGCAGCTATCGAAGAACTACGCATTTTCCTGTAAGTCCTTTTCCTTCCAAAGAATATATTTTATATGTAACGTTGCTCATTCAACTGATGGTGCCATCTATAGTTGATTCCTTGGCATAAGCTAGATGCCAAGAAATCAGCTAGATAGCATCATCACTTTAATGTGCAACATTATATATTTTAAACAAAACATTAGACATACTTTTTAATAAAAATAAATAGTAGATTTCAAATGTAGTTTTATTGTCGCCATTTACTAAAACACACCGCAAATAAGATACCAATCAGCTCCAAATAACTAACGGTACCATTTGGCACAAACAGGTGTATTGTTTAGGAAGTTGAACAATAATTTCTTAAACTACTAAATTATACCTCTGTAGATGCACCATATCGATAATTTGGCTCTGTTCTTATCGCGGTCTTGTGGTATTACCAAACCTCTATCTATCTGTGTAATAATGGCCTAACTTGACAACATGCTTCAAAATATATCGCCTAGATACCTATATCTTATTACGTGCTTGTTCAGTTATAGACGATTAGTTGCTTAATAAATTATTATTGTTACTAATCAGTGTTTAATAGGTGTTTGGAATATTAATGCCCTTGGTATGTTAGGCCGTGTTGTTCAGTAGGATTGTTTAAAAGGGTTACCGCGGTCCTGAAATGCAATTATGCAAAAGGTAACTCAAGCAACACAGATGGGTTTTAGTCAATGAAAGTCTGATCTTCAGCTCTAACCAGGTTAGGATCAGAGAAGATATTTAACAATTTGCTTCCCTCAAAACAACCTTCAGTTTTCGAAGGCCCATAGCGTTCCATGTACGCCTCAGAGATCTCAACATCTGTATAACACAGATCATGTCTTTATGGTATGGTCTTTAGATACTTAATCTAAATCCATCTGTTTTTTTTTCCCTCAAACGTTTTTTCTAAGACCATTCATATTAATAAGCTGAAGTTTTTCCTCTTAAGAGCGTCCAACCCGAGATACATTTCCAAACAGCCGCCCTTACAAACTTATAACGATATTCCACCTCTTTTTCTATATATTTTGAAAACACATGATTTTTTTTTAAGTGAGGAATCATCAAAATGACTTCTACTGCTCGACGCTCTGGGGGGAGAAAACACATGTTATCTTAATTTCTATTGAATTCAAAACTTAAATTAGTATTAAACTTATTCAGTAAAGACCTGCCTGAAAGTCTTCTATTGTGCGTTTCGGCCCTTCATAGTATTCCCAAGTATTATAAATATAAAATCTTTCCACACGTCTAATCAAGATTCTGAATAATGATTTTTTTCCAAGTAACACGCCTTAGAACAAGTTTTGAGAAATATTCGAGTGAATTACAGAAAGTCAACAGAGCGTTCAAGTGTTATCTCTCTTGTTCCACATTGTCATGTCAACAAATGCATTAGATTACGTTGAATGCAACGTACAGTTGAGGGCCCTTCTCGAATAGATTCCCGATGGCTTGAGAAGGGCGCTCTTAACTCATAAAGTGATCATAATAAGGAAAACAAACAACAGCCAATTACTTGATTAAATCTGCAGGACAGCACACTCAAGGACTGTATGGAAGATACCCGGATTTATATAAATATATCGATCAATAAATCCCCTAGCTTGTTCCTTATTAAACTTGTGGTCAGTCCTTCTGATAAAATAACGCTATTCTAGGCAATTTTGCGTCATTTCAGGTGTTAATACCATTATCAGTAGGTCGTTTTGGACAGTTCATCCCTGGTAGTCGACCTCGTCCTAATGCCCTGTTGTATGACTAAAACACGTCGGGTCATGTGGTTCTCGTTTCTGCTCATTACATGCCAAGCATATCCATCACAAACGACTTTTCTACATCTTATGCTGTATTTCAACTTGATTATTAATTTTAAAGCTGTCTACTATAGTATATTTTATTTAATATCGAAATTTTAATAGCGTACCGGAAGAGGCAGCGTTGAAGGGCCTCCTACAAGTTGGACCGATGGTTAGGGTCGCGATAATCCAATGGATGCCAGACGCACAGGACCGGTCGTTGTGGCGACGCTTAGGACAGGCCTACGTCCAGTTGTGGAAGTCTTTCGGCTGAAATGATAATAATATAAAATATTCCTCAACTTTCACACAACGCCATCTGGTCCCAAGCTAAGCAATGATAATAATAATGATGAAAATGATAATACCTAATTTTACACATCAATGAGAGCCCAAATTCATGTCCAGGTAATTACATTCTATTTCAAGTTACCTGAAGAAGATCGAGAAGCGAAATGAAGCCGTTCATTGTTTGTGTAGTTTTTAGTTTCTTTTTATGTTCGGTGTGCAACAACGTTTATGACACTATAAAGGCGAAATTTTGTTGTTACTATGTTTGTTACTCCTTCACGCTTACACGCGAGTAGTCCGTTGAAGTCTTCTGGGGTCATAAGTAATGTGAAAGAGCTTCATTAACTTCGGGCCCTGGGCCGAAGGCAATGAAGGAACAAAAGAGTGTGTTTTAGTCAAAGTCTGACATGCCCTTTCACTACGGCCAAGAATGGGAGAAATCATTCGATAATTTTCGACCTCAAAAAAATGCTTAATCATTTGAAAAGTTTCGATGAAATGTGGCACATGGGTAAACCTCATCTTTTTAAAATAGGACATAGGTTACTGATTTTATCAAATAGTTTTGTTTGTGATAATTTTCTACTTTCATTCAGGCGAAGCCACCAACAGTAGCCTTACCATGAGTTTGTAAAAACGTTCTCGCTATCGAAAACTATCGCTTTGTCCCTGTCATTGTGGTGCACGTGAAAGAGACAAAGCTATAGTTTTCGATAGCGAGAACGTTTTTTCAAACTCATGGTAAGGCCACTGAAGCTAGTAATGTATTCTGAATTTATCAAAAAACAATAAACTGTTTAACTCTCATCAAATCAAGCCTCAATTAGATACAAACAACAAACAAAAACAATTGAACAATTTCGAGTCATTAAAACAAAACAATTTACAATTGAAATCTCTAACGCTGTCCATTTATCAAAACATTTCCAATCATTAAAATAATCGCTCTGACGAATTTCAACAAGCCTTTGACAAAAAAATAACAATTTGTTTATTCTAAAAGTAATTTTGAAAATGCTTCAATCGATAGGCTAATAACTGAAGCTTAAGTTAAGACTAACAATGAACTTTTTGATTAAAATAAAGTTCAACGGATTAACCCCAATCATTTAAGTGTTTAGATATTTACGATTTCGAAACTTGCAGGGATATTGTTAGATGGTTTTTATATTATTTTTATTACTTACGTAGAAATGATTTTGAACAATAAACTTATATTTTTGTAAGTTAATACTAACGTTTAGTGGACGACGCAGCGCTGGAAGGCCTCCAATAACTTATGATTATGATGTTAATAATAATAATTCAACTATCATTACTCAGTTTCAGTTAGCGATATCTGTCTATAGTTGAATCTGGCAATTGGTTGCTTCTAAACAAGCATGATCCATAGTTGACTATGTACTCAACATGGCTAACCATAAAAAACGCGAAAAACGCGAAACTATCGATCCAAGTATAAATAAGTATAGTGGAGCCATGGGTTATGTGAAAATAAACCCCCTTGGGGTGCCCTGGAACGAAACCTTGACGAAAGTGATTTCCCACCTAAAGAAAAGTAAAAACATTACATGAGTATAAGAAAAATCACCAAACTTTAAAACATCCTTTCAACACAATCTAGTAAGCCAACCCTAAATGCTGCAAAACCCAAGATCTCAAACTTACATGTTAAATTACATTGCAAACTCCCATAAAGCTAAGTTCCAAAACAAACCTCATTAAAGTTAGAACTATTTTCATGAAAACATTATATTCCAGCACTCACGAAGTAACCTTGACTGACCCTGACCCCAACTTGAACACGGGAAGTATGTCAGGTATGGTGAGCAAGATTTTGTAAAGGAATATTCTTATTTTGAAGAGTTTTAAAAGTGGTGAAGTTAACTAAAAACTACTTCTAATGTATGTAGGTTTTTTTAGGTGGGATATCATCAAACGACTGCTCTTGTATTAGAGTGGAGCGGGGAGGGCGTGTCGGGTTTATACTGAGTAAAAGTACCTTCTTTGCTTTGCATTTCAGGACTGATGTGTGTGCTGTTGATAGCTACATTCAGTGTTGGGTTCATGGAAAAGACTATGCCCGGAGTATTTTCGACGTGATCGAATCAGAAATAAAGATATCCTCAGGAAAATCAAGACATGTCCCGATTAATCACCAAACTACCGCGGTCTGGCCGTAGGCTGAGTATATGACTCGCAGCAGATGGTCGTACATACATAATCAAACATACAAAAACAAAATACACTCAGGGGAATAAATACCTACTCCTACGCTCCTTGCTGTTATCTGGTAAAGTGCATCGAACATTGGCAGTATTGCCAAATTGAGTGAAAATTCTAAAACTTTGAGCGGGGCCAGCCCTCTAGACACACAGTATCATACAATTAAAAATAAATAAGCCACAAACATTTTCAAAATCATCATCACAATTTCAAATTATTTATACTGCAACAGAACATTTTGGCCCAACTAATGCAATAAAGGTGTACATAATATTTAGGAAGGTTATTAGCGTTACCGCAATTCTAATTACGAACACCATTAAAATTAGGTAGTAATTAGGCTAGTTAGAGAATAATTTAGTATTGTGATTTTGTAATTAAAATTCAAAATTATAATATTTGGAGCTTTTATATTTGGTACATATTATTATTGAGAAAACCTCAAATAACGTCAGTCACTCTGGGTGGAGTGAGAGAACATATCAGACTTTTACGCACAGTGCTATTTCGATTGCTTTTTATCATTAGCATTTAGCATTATCGACCTTGTAATGTTGCCACTGTTGTGATTCAGGCCTTCTCACTAGGAGAGGGTATGGGTAGTAATTCAGCATGCGGGCCCAGTGCGGATTGGTGGTCATCGAATTTCTGATTCTGAGACATGCCGGTTTCCTCACGATGTTTTTTGCGACGCATTATATTTTAGTAACCCTTCTCAAAGCCACCCACAAGAAACCTTCACTTATGAAGCTTTTGTAAAACCATAGGTATGTACTTATTTTGATACAAATTTATGCAAATACGCTTAGGGCCCATTTCCTTTCCTAGAAATACTGCCTTAGGCCTCCGCCTAAGTTCCAGCGGAGGGGATTACTGGGCTCGTTATGTTAAGCTTATATACTAAAATAATATGCTTAGATAAGTTAACATATAACAATTTTCTTCGACTATCTCTAAATCGACACATCTGACGCCGCTCCTTTACTATTTGAAGGGTTTAAGTCGTAAGTGGCATTTAAGGGAAATGAGATTGTGATGTTCTATCGCGATAAGGCACTAATATACCCTGAAAGTAATAGTTCGCTTAACAAAAGGCTAATTCTATGATAGTCTTTATAAAGTTAACCGCCTAATCGAATTTATATAGCAAAATAATGGAAAGAGTTTGTGCCGTGCAAATTTTTTACTGACTAAAACTCACTTCTATTCCTTCTTTGCCATAGTTCCAGGGCCCTGGGGTTGAAAGAGTAATCAGTTATCAATCGACATCTATCAAGATCTTCAGTATTTTTTTAAACTTTTATTTAATTTGCAATGTTTGCTTGTCTGTGTGTTTGTTTAGATCCGATCTTGCTAATGAATTTTCAAACGGCTACTTACCGACGACGCCTGATGCAGTAGATTTTGTTTCTAAATGGCTTGGGTGTAAATGTACTTATAATTATTATTATCATTCTAAATCTAATATAGCAATCTTTTGAACATCATGAAAACGAAACTACTACAAATTTAATAAACGCTAAAGTTTTACGATTATTGTTTTAGAGACTTGACAAAAGCATCATTTTTAGTGTCTAAAACAGGACTTAAAACTGTCCACAAAGACGAATGCTTTATTTATCTCTCAAGTATGCTGAAACCAAGGACCTACTTAGCCATAAAACTTTTACTATCCATTCTTCTTCCGTCTGTTTAATCCTAGATAAGCTGTTTCTGGGTTTTATAGTTTATTTAATATCCCGAAAATATTTTATTTACAAGAACGGGCAAGTTAGGAAATACATAAAATTCTTTTCGATCATAAAAATTTAGTATCAAGGGCAGTCGTAAAATACTATTGTAGTGGAACCTTGGCCTTAAATTTACATGGTCTACATACAACGGAACACGCGTGCGTACAGTTAAGGAGTGGAATTCCCTACTGGAGTTTGTGTTTACTGATAATTACAAGCCTGGGGGACCAGGCTGTAGCTTTAAGCTAAGAGTGAATAGGTGACTTCTAGGCAAACGTGCTATGTTGTCGACTACATCAGGTAAGATAGTACTTAAGAGCGAGCCTATCTTTACTATAAAGAGCAAGTTACAGAATTTATGATTTTTTAGCGAAGTTTTTTAGTAAACTGGAAGCAAACAGCATCTTTTCAATTATTTCGGTCCTTAGTTCCCAATTTACGACCAAACTAAATAAATAAACCATATTTTTGAGCTTCGCAACTATTTTTTATTAAAATAATTGATATAAAAAAGCCGTAGCATCATCCTCCTATTCCAACTTTACCTATATCTTAGAAATGTCTATTTATTATAGAGGAGCTCGTGGCCAGATAATAACAGCCGCACAGGTCGATCTTCAAAGTTAAGCAACGCTTGCCTAGGTTGGTCTGTGGATGGGTAACCATCTTAACATAACGAGTTTCCTCCGTGCCTCGGAAAGCACGTTAAGCCGTAGATCCCGGTTGTCATTTGTAGATCTTTGGCAGTCGTTACGGATAGTCAGAAGCCAGTAAATCTGACTCCAGTCTTGCTTAATGGGTTGTGGAGGTCTGGTAGGCAGCCACTCCTCGTAAAATACTGGTATTCAGCTAAATCCGGCTTCACTGGAAGCCGACCCCAATATAGTTGGGAAAAGGCTAGGTAGATGATGATGATGATGTCTATTTATTAATTGTATATTTAATTTACTCGCCAATTATTATTAATAATAATAATTTTACAAAAGAAAACCACCACAACGGCAGAAAACCGACAACAAAACCGAATCGCTCGCTGATTTAACACGATAAACTGAAAATGATTGAAATAAAACCAAAGCTTACGGGCCAATGGATATGAAAAGCGGTAGAAACACAAGCCTTTTGAAGAAATCACCTACAATTACGAGTCTATTTTACAGGACTAGCGGTAAATAATGGTGCTTCTGGAGCAGACAGAATTGATTGTTATTTAGATATTGATTGTACCCGGGTTTTGTAGGTGTGGCTATGAAAACTGCAATCGATTTTATGAGCTGTGGAAAAGAGCGAGTATTTTGTCGTACGATAAGTACGTGGTATTTCAGTTGTGAACAATGTAGTTTTGCCTCCCATTAGTTACCCATTCTGTAACGTTAAATTGTTTTTAAGCTTAGCTATAGTGATGAAAAGTACAAGTACCAAGTAGATACTCTCGCACAGTGCTAAGAGCCGATATCTTAAGAGGCCTGCGGAGACCGCGCGCTATCTCGAGTTGAGACGCAAAAAAATACGTTTTTGAGGTTGATGGAAGCAATCCAGATAGTATAAACAATTCTTGGACACACCGACTGGAGTACAGTCATCATCCGCACACTGACAGCTGTTGCTTGCTGTGATAGCAATACAAACTATTGGAAATTTGGGAGAGGTTCCGTAATACCAAAAATGATGAATGAAAAATTAATGTATTTCCAATATTGTTTCGAGTATTTATAATTTGATAATAATATCTGTGTTCCTACGGAAAGATATTTTGAAATATTGTTGTTATAATATAGAAAAAAAACGAATAAAAACATGACATTTTCGCTGTGAAAATGTGCAAATTTAAATTCGCTTAAATTTCGTTTGGGGTAAGTTTTTCAACAAAAAGACGATGTAGGAACCTAGATAATTATTGTCTGAATCCGAATAACATCATATTATGGTGTAAATATGCTTAAATTTCAAATGATTTTGGTATTACGTTTGTATGGATAATTCTAACGTCGCGCCCACCTTAAATTATTATATGAAATCACTGAAACACCATGTTAGTCGTCAGACAGTTTTATTTGGGCGGAATGTCATAGCAACAAAGTCACTATGCCAGTCACTATGTGACAGATTACGCACCATGAAGTATTATCAACCTCCAACAGATCCTTGAAACTTTAAGGTCCACTGTCTACGAACGTGTAACTTCACATTGCAACTTCGTCAACAAAGCTTCATAGTTTTGTATGAAAGCTTTATGCAGGCATACACCAAGTATAATTATAATGATGAATACGCGTCTATGAAGCTACGCGTCCGTGGCTATACTCTATTTACTATAAGAAAAGAAAACAAAAGAAACTTAATATGTTACTGTCCGTTCAACCGATTTTGACTTCCATTCCGTAGACATAAGGATGACATTAAAAGCAAAACAAGTGGTTACAATACCAACTTTTTCTGCAGTCATCATTAATTGTCATGTCGCCAACGCGTCAAAATCGGTTGAACGGACGGTAAAACAAGTTTCTTTAAATTTCTTTTCTTATAGATAGAGTATAGTAGTTCTTACTCATTCAATGAGCAAGATCTCAAGGCGACCAAAGAATGTTTTTGTATATTATTAGTATAGTGCAATAATAAAACACTATAGCTGTATTATAAGAACAGTCAAAAGTGAGAATTTTCGTGTCCCCAAATTCACGAAGACTTCTAAACTTTAAATTACGGCCAATTTTAGTTGCGTCCTACGACTAGTAATATAACGATGATAATATTGCCAATAAACTGTTGCCCCTAGCTATTTTCATGGCTCCTACCCGAGAACGGTACGAGTAAGTAAACACCATAGTACCTCTGTTTTGTTCCAACAGGAATTGTTACCGGCTGATTGCGAGCCGGGCGTTCAAGATGTATAAGTAGGTTACCCGTATCACAATGCTCTGTACATGTTACACTGTAGCTTACACGTATAATACTGCTTAGTACGACTGAGCGGTGTGGGAGTCCTTTCAGATGTACCAGGGTTACATGTTTGTAAACAAGTGATTGTGCCGAAAATGTCGTTCAAAACCAAATATACAGTACATTAATTCCTCTTCAAATATTCAACGTAATTATTTCCAGACGTATGTATGTTACTGAGACCATGGGTTGTCAGAACCCCGGGTTTCCCCTGCTCTGGATTGTAACCAGAGAAGAAAGACAGGAGTGGGTTTTAGTCAGTAAAAGTCTGACACACCCTCCCATTCTGCCCTAGAGCAAACTAAGTCATTAGATGACTTCCTACCTAAAAAAAGTTGTTAAAAACATTTAATATAACAATATTACCTGCCCTGTCTTAGGCTGTTAAATTATGTTTCAATATCACATACTTTAAAATAGTTTTGTCATGCAATGTCTCATCTCTTAGTACGTCAAGTTCGAGGTAAGATAATTGCTAAAACTTTTAAGTAAATTAAATAACTTACCTTCAATTCTGTACTGATCTTGGACAGTTTTTCAACTTGTAATTACATAAAAAACGCTGAAAAAAGGCCTGTTTTTTAGTTCATTTATTTCTAATGAATTTATAGTTGTTTTTCTTTTAGTTAAAAAACTTGTGTTTTTTTCGTATCGATAATTAACAATAATGATAAATTATGTCATCCAAGTAATCAAATCATCGATTATTTATCATCCAAAAGTCTTTATTTGTGTTTTTTGTTTAGAAAATAGTATCCTACTTTTGAAAAGTAAATGTTCTTACAAAACACACAAAAACAGAGATTACCTATGTAAATGTGTAATATGAATTTAAGAAGATTATAAAAGCTAATGTAATGTTTATGTTTGTTTGATCCGTATTTAAGGGACATTCCGTGGGTTTGTTCCACCCCAAGAGAACCACATATCTGTGCAAATATTTACATTGCAACCTTTGAAAACACTGTTTCAGGAAACAGATTGCCTACTGGGGTCTCGTAGGAGCTTACAAGGTTACCGGAAATTCTTTAAAATTCTCCGGTATTCTCTAATTCACCTGTGTACGGTTGAAGGAAACCGTCTGGTACTTAGTACTATGATTATTACCCGTAACTTTGATTATACAAAGTTACGGGTAATAATCATAGTTTAGTAGAGAGCTTTTGGACTTTGGGTCCGTAATAGTATTCGTTTTTAGCTTTGTAAGCAGACTTTACTGGTGTGATAGTAGATAATATATTTTATTTCAGCTTCATGTACAGTCGTGGTACATAGGCGGACCTAATGTAATAAGGCATTCTCTTCCAGTCAACTTTTGGGTTAGAAAAGACAACATGTGGAATACCACATGTTGTTGTGTGTGGAGTACCAATTAATTCATTTATTTATTTATTAACAAAAACACATTTGATTTGGTCCTTATGATTGATCCTATCGATCGATACCATAAAAGTGCAGGTATTAATTTGCTTGATAGCGGCCTTAATCTGGTCAGTTCATTTCATTGATGATCTGCCACGTGGCCTGGTGCCTACAACTATTCTGCACTACGAGATGCTCTATGGAGCTGTTAGTCGAAGAAGGTAAGCGCCATCTGATGCCGAGATATTTTAATATGGGATCATTTTTCCGAAACACTGTCACAATACTCTTAGCATCCTTTTCCAGCACCACATTTCCAATGTGTCAACATTCTTCTTCTCAATAAACTCTTACATTATTCATTCTACTCCCTAAGGCATAAAAGGCGTAGCACACATTCTTCCGAGTTCACTCTATGTTTGGCTCTCGAACATAATGGACGTATTTTTGTAACGTTATAGTGTTATTTAACCTATCGCATACCCACAAAACGAGACACAATAGTAAAACAATAACACCGCGGTCTCATAGGACCGGTCGGGGATTCATGAATTAAGAATAAATTGTGATATGATTATTTCGACTTGTGCAGTGATATTAGTTATGAATGTACTTCTTATTGTAAATCGTTTGTAAGTAATAAAACTTTCTTGGTTGATAAGGTTTCCTTTAAATAATTCCTAATCTATATCTATACTAATATTATAAAGTTAGAGTTTGTTTGTGTGAACGCACTAATCTCAGGAACTACTGGTCCGATTTGAAAAATTCTTTCAGTGAAAGATAGCCCATTTATCGAGGAAGGCTATAGGCTATACATATATTATCACGCAAAGACTAAACTAACTCTACATGCGGGCGAAGCCGCTGGCAGAAGCTAGTAATAGTATAAGAGAAATGCCGAGAATTTGAATTCCTAACACCTACACCTAGCTAGTTTCGATAGTTTGTTATCATTAGTAGACTATTATAAGAAAATAAACAATACCATTAATTAAACAATAGTGAACAAAAGCTTTGTCTAGTTATTTGTTCAGTATTAAGTACATCGTTACAAGGTTATTTTCTTAATATAACATAAATCCTTTTACGAGGCGAGATATTGTTATTAAGTTACGACTTAGTTTTGTTTTCGTCTTTGTTAGATAACTTTAACACCTGAATTTAGTGTTGTTCTATTAATTCTTGAACAAAGGTTTAGGGTTGGGTAATAAACACTTTTATTCCGGTGGAAAATAATCGAATAAATTGTGCCTCTCTGGGTGGAGCAAGAAAGAGAGTGAGGGTTAGTGAGTGAGAGGGTTACTTACTAAAAACCAATCTGAAAGGAAAAAAGAAAAAAATATTTGGCGTCACTAGGATGACTAGGATCACATAAAAAACACTCTGTTTTTCAGTTGCATTTTGCGTACCAGGGTCACGGGGACTATGTCGAAGAATCGGGGTAAGTAATAATGCCCGAAAAAAAATTGACACGCTCAACGTACCTATAAAAAAAGAAGGTAAAAATAAAAGCTCTTATACATTTTTTCCAGGAAAGTTATGAATGATCGATTTCAAACAATCTCAATCTACGAACATTAATCATTTATTCCTAGGAACCAGTTTATTACTCAACGACTTTCCTTTTCCTTTTGTTTTCCTCAAAGGAACTTGACGTAAAAAAACAAAAACATCGTCTTATTAAATGGACAAGTCAAAACAACACTACAGAAATAGCAATAAAGGCCCAAGACACAGCCATAAAGTACCAGCGAAAGAACTGAATATAAAAATAGCTAGCATTTGTAAGCCTAAGAAAAGATGGTAGACTCGTTGTGATCTATCTAAATAAATATACAATAGGAGTTTGACAGAGAATAATACGGAGCCAAGGAATCAATACACGAGCAACAAAGCCTTTTCTCTGAGAAATTTTGGTATATTAGCTTTGTACCGAACGAGCCTATTTTTGTATTGAAGCCTCAAGACTTAACGAACGCGTCGGTTGAAATTAAATCTTCGCTTTGGGAAGAGGTCGTCTTGAATAATCGTAATACTTTTATCAAAACTGGGTATTTTTTTTGGTTTCATCCGGATTATGTTTTTATTCAGTGTCGAGTTTAGAAAGTATTTCTCTTTTTGATAGACTTATAGTTATAATTATCTTCTATTGGAATGTGGATGTCCTCCTTCTTCTTCTTATGTCTCATTCCTTAAAGCTGAGGGTTGTGACTCTGCGTCATAACTTTCTCTTTTATGATTTTCCTCCTAGTTTTCTGTCTCTAGAAGGGCCTTGTATACCGTAGAATCAAGAGCGGAGCGGATCTGATCGAAGACTGGTGAGGCTTTTGCCCAACACTGCCTCCTAAGATACCGTATCATCCTAGTTTAGGAATCAAAGTTTACATTTTGTATTCACTGCACGTCTATCTAAAAAAAGAATAAAAGTAATTTAACCTAAAATTCCTGGAACATTGAATTTTGCTCTAAATTGACTTTCAAAATCTTAGGCTTTTAGCTCTGAGTTTAGAGTGGTGAAAAAGACCCAAATTATGAGTTAGAAATACGAGAGATACTCGTAAATAGACAGGACTCATAGCATAAGTAATGTTCCCACAGCTAGGACTTAAGCAACCTCTATCAGTCACCACTTCAACACTTGGTCTTTATGTCAAAGAGAAAGAATTTCTTGCACATTTTTCACAAATTATAATTTTCACTCTAACTCTGATCTCTTTCATTCAAAGGGTGCAAGACGTAGGGTTAAATAAAACACACACTCTGACCCAAATACATACCAATGTATGTGGGTCAGTCTCACATAATAAGGACAATGACTTGCATATTTAAATGTTGTTTTCCTAATGAAACGAGATGCTACACTCTGCTAAAACGAGTGTCTTCACCACTCTCGTATCTTCAGAATTATTTCTTTAAATTTTTACTCGCTTTAAAAACTTTGTAAGACTAAAATATAATACCCATGCCCTGTGGATTTTTTATTCACAGGACATGGGTAGTGTTCAGGGGTCTGAAAGGATAGCAGATGACCCTTACCTACAGTCGACCAATTTCACACACGATGCACTAAACACCCTGTATATTTTTTAAAGTGGGAAATCAACAGAATAACTTCTCCCGCGTTTAGGCGGAGTAGGAGGCATGTCAGACTTTTCTGACTAAAACCCATTCCGTTCCTTCTTTGCCTTCGTTTCAGAGTTCGGGGTTTTCCTTTCAGAAGCCAACCCACGGCCCTAGATACTAAAATATATGAAGGTAATATATTCCTCCGAGTAATCTCTAGGTACAACAGGTAGCTCTAGGTCTAAATCAAGGCAATGTCTAAACTGTGTCTACATTGTAAATTAGATTAGGACAATTTATGGGCGTGTTAACAACAACAATACGCAGGTTATAATGTAATACATTATTACATAGTAACACAGCTTGAAATATGACTTGAAAATTGTCACAGTAAACAATAATAGGTATTTATTTTATAACATGTTTATTTCTTTGAAGTGTTGGAAATCATTAAATAACTCTTTCCGCTCTGAGTGGACATGAGAGGGACTGTTGGACGTTAACTGACCAAAAACCAACTGTGTTTCATTCAGTTACTCTTTGCGTTTCAGGACCATGAATATTCTTTCATACAATCCCCAAGCTCAGGGTTGAAGCAAATCCAAAGATGGGATTATTTGGTTTAGGTGAGGGTTATATAAACAGCATTTACATATAAAAGAGCATTATAGAGCAGGTAGAGTAAAAAAACAATAATTTTAATCATTTTAGTTCATGAATCCCCGACCGGTCTCATGCTACCGCGCTGTTATTGTCTTACTATTATGTCTCGTTTCGCGGGTATTGATAGGTTAATAGACGTTGTATAATTAGTCTTACCCACGTAACTTTATGTTATAACTTAATTGTATAAGAAAATAATAGTTGGTTCCAATGACTAAAAAAGACGGTGTAGGATTACACCCTACACGCTGATGAAACAAGAATGCATTTACATACCATTATAGATCGTTTATTTCAATCTTTTAATTATTAATACAGATAAAAGCATTCCAAAGAATTCTGTCAGGTGACAATGTTACTAAAATATATTCGAATAATATTCAAGACTCTATTGTACCTAAGAGATGGCGCGCACTTAAGATTTTTGTTTGCGACATACCACTGCTATTTGAGAAACAGAGAATAGTGCTTTATTTTAGTAGCGTCTGCGAATAATTAATGCAGTTACGAGACGTGCACGTTTGAAGTAACGGGCTGAATTTTTTAAATGTGGAACACGGACCATGATTTATTTTAAACTTAAATAATATGTGTAATTTAGTAAGTAAGTGTAGTTCACTGTATGATGCCATTAATTTTAAACTATTTGTAAAGCTTACTCAATGTTCGACTGCGATTGCAGCAAAATGTGCACAAAGCGTAAAACTGATTTCATTTTTTGGAACATTGATCGCTGTTTTTCTATCAAGAATTCTATGATGAAAGAGACTCACAAAATTTTATATACAATCATCTTATATCTAAAGCGAGCTATGAAAATAAATGAGATCGGTTCACTAAACATAAAAAAGATGCTTTAAACATACGTAACACAGAACACAACGCGTTACCATTCTTCATACATCGATCACTATACTAGGCAGAACTATCTGAATTTTTATGATCAAGATCGTGATTTTCCACCTTCACACATCAAAAAAATGTTATATTTTTAGGGTTTTGGGTATGGAACCAAAAGGAAAAACGAGACCCTATCACTAAGATTCCGCGGTCCACCCGTCTGTCTATCTGTCCATCTGTTTGACCGTCTGTTATTTTTGAAATTTTCACAGGTGATATAATTTTGCTGCCGCTATAACAACAAATACTAAAAACAAAATAAAATAAATATTATTTAAGTGGGGCTCTCATAAAACACACGATTTATTGTCGATTTTTTTATACGGACGGTTCAGCACCCTTCCTGTGAGAGTCCGACTCGCACTTGCTGGTATTTTTTATCTAGGTCATTGTTTTTCCCAGCTCGCAATTTTCTACTAATGAAAATCGAGTATTTTACTTGGCCATTCGTACAGGTTGAATATAACAAGATTCAACCTGTACGAATGGCAAAGTAATAGGTACATCAATTATGAGGATAAGTTGAACGTAAGAATCAATCAATTGGAGATTGGGCAAGTTTAGTGATACTACACATAATCTATTTATATTCATTATAAATGTTGTACACACAGGTTGTACATATATACGTACGATACGATGCATCCTCTGTGATTGTGCTTTAGAATACGAACAATTTTCCAGCTATCGAAGCCCGTTAGGGCCGTTCTCTTATGCGTATCTACTAACTACTATAACTTCATGTACAGCGGTGGTACAGTCAGCACCAAATGTCGATGAACAGAATCAACATAACAAAACACCTGTTCGCAATAAAATGTGTTTCATCTGTTCACAATAAAATGTTTTGTTATGTTGATTCTGTTCATCGACTTTTGGTGCTGACTGTGCATAGGCGGACTTAATGCATCAAGGCATTCTCTACTAGTCAACCTAAGGGTTAAAAAGACAACACTGTGGTAGATCTGCACAATAAATAAATAACAGATATTTAAAATAGATGTTTTATCAATAAACTATTTTATATTTAATGAATTGCTCGTTGGTGCCGAGAGCTCATTTTTGCTGATGTGATATAGAGCCCTAAAGGTAAAAAAAGAATTATATTATTATTATTAATATATTTATTTCAGATATCATTATCCATACAGAATCACAAATAAAGAAAACATTAAAACACAATAAATTAAACAAAACATTAATTAAAATTAAAAGATATAAATTATTTAACTAGCGCCTAGAACAATACGCCTCCATTTATTCTGGATTGGGCAATCCGTTCGAGACGAAATCATCTGCAGAATACCGTTGCTACTGCCTCGCACACGCTGCCACAGGGATGCTACTCTCTTGCGTATAATCGCATGATACCCGTCCGTCCGTGCTTCCGCAAACATGCCGGACGCACTACAGTAGCGAGGCAGCCGCATCAGCATCCTGAAGATATTATTGTATTGGACACGCAAAGCACTAGCAGCCCGAAGGGTATAATTCACCCACAAGCTGCTCGAGTAAAGCGATTGGCAATACGCTTTAAAAAGAGTTATCTTCACTTCCCTCGAGCAACGCGCAAACCGACGTGCAATCATGTTCCCCCGAACTGCCAGCGCTCTACGTTCCCTCTCTATATCTGCATCATCCTGCAGCTTGTCAGTCACAATGTGTCCAAGATATTTAAAACTTGTCACTACCTGCAGAGCCACACCATTAATCATGATAGGCGGAACATGGACTGGACCACGTTTTCCACTTTTGAAGACAAGAACTTCACTCTTTTTAGTGTTGTATCTCAATCCATGATCCGCCGCAAATGTTTCACAAATGGCAACAAGTTTACGAACTGACCCCACCGAGGGGCCCAGCAGCACCATGTCATCTGCATAACTGATGTTATTCAAGCAAACTCCGTCAACATAACAACCCACATGTGTGCTGCTGAGCTCACCGATGAGGTCATTAACATACAGGTTGAAGAGCAGAGGAGAGGTGATGCCCCCCTGCCGCACACCACACTCCATGCTGTATTCATCGGATAGAGCCCCCGCCCATCGAACCTGATTCCGCTGACAACTATACCAGTGTTGTAACAACGACACAATTTCCGTCGGCACACCCGCGCCCCGAAGCTTTCTCCAAAGCTTCCCATACAAAACAGTATCGAAAGCTCTAGACAAATCCAGGAAGCACGCATATACCGGCGTGTCCCTGTCAGTGTAGTATCGGACAGCCTGCTTAAGACAAAATATAGCGCTCTCTGTCGAAAGCCCACTCCTAAAACCAAATTGGGCGTCGTGCAGGTCTAGGTACGTGCTAAGGGAGTTATTAAGCAGGCTGTCAAACACCTTAGCCAATACAGTGGCCAGCGAAATAGGTCGATAGTTACCCTCATCCGACAAATCCCCAGTTTTGTTCTTCACAACTGGAACAACTATTGTTCTCGTGAGATCATTGGGCACATACCCATGACACAAACACAGATTGAAAAACATGGAGAGCACGCGCGGCAGATGAACACCCGCATATTTCAGATGTTCAATACTGAGACTGTCGCAACCGGGGGACTTCCCACGCTGCATACTGTGAATTATTTGGCGCACTTGCTTGGCTGAAAATTTAACAAGTCGCTTCTGTGCAACAGTCTCAGCATCATCACATTCGATCGAGGAGGAAAAACCTTGTGCGGAAGAATCAGAACACGGAGCCACTTTAAAATGGTCTCTAAAGAGATTGGCTATCAATTTGTGATCATCGACGCCATTCACGCTCGCAGGAAAGCCAGACCTATTATTCATTTTTCCGGTTTGTTTCCAAAACAATTTAAAATCCTTACTAGTATGGTGAGTAGCCATAATGTCCATTTTTATCTGGTCCTGCCTTGTCTGACACCAAATCAGCTGCTTTTTAAATGCTTTTCGGCTGTCACGCATATTGCAATAAACCTGACCACTTATTGGTTTTCCAGCTTGGACCCATAAAAAGAATTTCCGTCTGGCTTCCCTGTGACAACCAGCTACATGCTTATTCCACCCCGCTACATATCCACCCCTCCTCCGCTCCCTCCCTCGCTCATAGGAAGCAATGGCGGCATCTGATAGGATAGACACGACTTTCAGATACATGGTCCCTAACAAGGCCTTATGGGCACTATTGCTACAGTGACCATCACAACATTGTGAAAACTCTTCAGGAATAGTTATTTGTGCAACAAGAGAGCAAAGTTGGTTTTTGCCGCGAGTGTTGATTTTGAATCCCGAGTAAGCGAAGGATTCTATATTTGAATCACGAGCGTAGCGAGTGATTCTAGGTTAGAATCCTGAGTGCAGCGAGGGATTCAAAGACACGAGATGCAAATAACTTTGGTCTCGTGTAGCACATACAACTTTTCACTTCAGCAGCGAGAACAAATAATGTAAAGGTAATAAAAAATACAACTTGGTAATATTTAAACCACATGTATATTTGTAAAAATTAAAAGTAAAAATATTGCAGTTTTGCAAATTAAAAGTAACAGTTTTATTTGGAACCGATATAAAATAATAATATCCAACGTGTATCGCACTTTGTAGCTAGCGAACAGAAGAAGAAAACAATAAAAAATTATGGCCCGCTATTTTTTAAAGATGCGTTCGGAAATTGCACTATTACTAAATTATTCTGTCACAATAAAGATTGTTAAAACTTTAAATAATTATGTAGATACATGATAAACTTCGTATTTTTTAATTCAACATCTCTTTATTTGATCATAAAAAAATATAATTCGACTATTAAGAGAAAAGTATAATAATTACATTTAAACCTTGATTTGCAATTTTATAGGTGACGTGTTTCCGAACGTTTTATTGTTGGTTTCTTTTTTGAGCCTATTATATATGGAATTTGAAAATCGAACTTTGAATCGACTTGTTTCTATCTCTCGCTCTTTTCGTATCGAAGTGAAAGTGACAGAACAAAGTGAAGTTTAAATCTTTCGAATGTTGTGAGTAGACCCAGCACTGACTCGGCATTTAAAAAAAATAATTAAAAAGTTACTTTGTCTCACGCTCGCAGCAAAATCGAATTTTGCTCACTGTCTTTAAACTGCAAAACATACTTGTTTGAGGTGCTGAGGTGAAAAATCTATTTCCCGCAGCTGAGAGTGACAATGATGATGATAGGACTTGATTTGATCTGCGGTTCGCTCCCCCCACACAACCTTGTTGGCCGAAGTTACGAACGGCGCCTCTTTACAAATTAACCTACCCAGATCACACTCAACAAAAAGTGGGAAATGGTCAGACCAGTGCACATCATAATCAACAAAAACTTTATTAACAGACGGTAAGGCAGCCCCAGTGACGACACAATGGTCTAACCATCTCGCACACCCATGCGCCTCACTTACAAACGTAAATGTTTCAGACTTATCACCTAAAAATTTTACATCCGCGCATGTCCAATCACGATCATTACAAAAATTAACTAATTCAGACCAAAACAGTTCACCCAAGTGGGCATTATAGTCTCCTAATATATAAATTGCTTCTGTATCACTGTTATCTTCAACAATCGCATTCACATTACTCAAACATTGCGTAAATTCTGGTAGATTCGCTACACAATCAGTTGGCATGTAAATGGAGAAAATTAACAAAAATTTGTCACATACCCCAACTTTCACAGCGGAAATGCGCACATCATCACAATCTATCACTTTAACTGACTGAAACACACTTTTTCTCCACAATATGGCAACCCCACCATAGGGCCTCCCACGCAGTAGACCAGACAGAAGTGACCAGACAGAAGTGTCCACAGCCGATGTCCCAGTTCCTCCAAATTCGTCATCTATGTCATTCAGCAGTGGTAAGTCATGCGGTAACAACCAAGTCTCCTGTAGTGCTATAATATCGCCCATTTTGCATAATCCTCTTACACCTTCAATAGAACGCTTCAGAGATTTGCAATTAAAAGATACTAAATCACAAAGCGTTTTACTGACCATCAAGAGGAGTATTCGATAGCCTCTGTGTTTGCCTCTCATTGCCCGCATAGTTTCTATCTCTCATGTGGACAAAACGCCTAAAAGAAATGCCTTCCGGCCAAAGGCTGTCATCAAGAAATACACCCAGGCTCGATTTGCTCACATAAAATTTGTAGGCGTTATAATTTCGTTGTCTTACCATTTTTATCTTTATAGGCGATATTTTCTCTTTCGTTTTATTTAAAATATACTCAGTAATAACAGCCTCAGAAACATCTCTGTGCACATTCGTAATAAACAGAGGTATTTTATAGTCCGCAGCTTTAAACTTACAATTTTGTTCCAGACAGGCTTTCCCTTTACTCGACGAGAATTTATTGGTGAAACGCTTACGCTGAACTGTTTTCCATTCATTGTCCTTTACTGGTGTATGCCACACTCCTCCTTTACTCACATCTGCATATGAGTTATTCACCAAATGCGACGACTTCTGTTCATCAACATCATCCATAACAATAACATCCTGGGACGACCCACATTTGTCTTTAATCGTTCGATAGCTATTCAAACATTTTGTCTCAGTACCTACATTATCGCCGAGACGCGCCGTTTTTGTTTCACTCTCACATTGTGTCAGGTTGCTCTCGCGCTCACCGCCAGCCGTTGACATTTGTTGAGCGAGGGTAGACTGCGTATTTACCGTTGGTTCGTTAAATGACTCAGGTAACGGAGACGCAATCGCCTGAGGCCCACTATTTAGATAATATGCACCGCGACAGTGTTTATTTACAAACGGATCACTATCGATGCGCTTTGGAGATTTAATTATCGAGTCATATTTATTACTGTACAATTTATATTCCATTTCTCGTAACTTATCTATTGTGACATAGGTGTTTTTGATGTCGTCCAATTGTGTGCGCATAGCAGTTATTTGTTTGAGAATCGACGTCACATCAACGTGATCAAAGGTCACGGGCGGTATCTTATACAAATCCTTCGCCACGAAAATTGGGAGTTTTTCTGGATCTACACTTTTAAGCACTGTTATGATGTCCACTATGTCTTTTTGTATTTTGCCTTCACTACTTTTTTTTCTATTTACTTTTCTTATATCTGTAGCCACCGAGTCAAAGAGTAAATTCTTTGACTTTTCCACATCTTCCACTTTGAAAGCAGAGCGACAGATACGTAACAAACTTTCTTGGTCCATCACATCAATTGTGTTAGTTAAAAACGCTAACACTTCGTCAATAACAACATTGCAGTTGGCACATTTTACCGTACACGACGACATTATTATTATATAAATTATCAATCTTTGTATATCTATCATATCTAATCTTCACTATTTAGTCCGGTCAATTTAGACATCCAAGGTTACAATAATTCGCACTTGGCTGAAAATTGGTAGGATTGTTCAATACACTATTATAAAGGAAATGTGAAAAGTCCTCATCGATCCGTACGTGCAAAAAAAAAATACACGTGGTCAAAGGTCACAAAAATGGGTTTTTCGCGATTTTCAGCAAAATGGTAAGTTTTATCATAAAATTAGCTCAGACAAAAATTGTAGATCGGACAATTATCTATAAAAAGGTCTAACTACTTTTTTTCCTAAGAGCCACCGTTTTTGAGATATAACGATTCAAAAAGTTGAAACTGTAGCAAGCGCAACCTGAGAAAAAGAGGTTGAATCCAAAAATTTTGTATGTGGTATTACTAACTAGTAGTTGTGAAGTGTCAAGACATGATTCTTCATGTCTTGACACTTCACAACTTTTTTTGTTGCGGACAATTGTGGCTGAATAATGTGGCCCATTAAATCAAAAACTCCAGGTCGTTCTATCATATCACCGTTTTTGAGATATAACGATTCAAAAAGTTGAAACTGTAGCAAGCGCAACCTGAGAAAAAGAGGTTGAATCCAAAAATTTTGTATGTGGTATTACTAACTAGTAGTTGTGAAGTGTCAAGACATGATTCTTCATGTCTTGACACTTCACAACTTTTTTTGTTGCGGACAATTGTGGCTGAATAATGTGGCCCATTAAATCAAAAACTCCAGGTCGTTCTATCATTACACGCACTCTAATAGCATTGAATGTATTCGGCATAGTAAAATAAAGCAGGTATACGACCCTAGCCACGCAGACAATTGAATGGGAGGCAGATGTTGCTGAAGGTTACACTGGCGTAGAAGATAATTGAATGGGTTTTTTTTTACCCCAAATTTTCATATTTTATATGTGTTAGTCACACTGACCGATAGAACGATATTTTTGCTTGTATTACGGCTTCAGTGATGTACGAGTATATACGTGGTGTAGGTACTTATTCATATTTTGACGATTACAACTCTTTCAATATTTTGAATCGTTATATCTAAAAACGGTGGCTCTTAGGAAAAAATTATTTAGACATATTTATAGGTAATTGTCTGATCTATAATTTTTGTCTGAGCTAATTTTATGATAAAACTTACCATTTTGCTTAATAACGCCAAAAACCCATTTTTGTGACCTTTGACCGCGTGTATATTTTTTTGCACGTGCCGGATCGATGAGGACTTTTCACATTTCCTTTATAATAGTGTATTGAACAAACCTACCAATTTTCAGCCAAGTGCGAATTATTGTAACCTCACCCCAATTAATTAGTCTATTTTGACCGGACTAATTTGTTTTTAAGCTTTTATTTGACTAGATAATTGTTAATTTACTCGCCAATTATTATTAATAATAATAATTTTACAAAAGAAAACCACCACAACGGCAGAAAACCGACAACAAAACCGAATCGCTCGCTGATTTAACACGATAAACTGAAAATGATTGAAATAAAACCAAAGCGTACGGGCCAATGGATATGAAAAGCGGCAGAAACACAAGCCTTTTGAAGAAATCACCTCCAATTACGAGTCTATTTTACAGGACTAGCGGTAAATAATGGTGCTTCTGAAGCAGACAGAATTGATTGTTATTTATACATATATTGATTGTACCCGGGTTTTGTAAGTGTGGCTATGAAAACAGCAATCATTTTTATAGGCAGTATGTAAATAAGTGATTCTTTTTTTCGAGTGATTTTATAGTACGTGGTATTTCAGTTGTCAACAATGTGGCTTTGCCTCCCGTTAGTTATGAATTCATCATCATCATCATTTCAGCCGAAAGACGTCCACTGATGGACATAGGCCTCTCCCAAGCGCCGCCACAACGACCGATCCTCTGCGTCTCGCATCCATCGGATTCCCGCAACCATCGCCAGGTCGCTCGTCTGTAATGCATTCTGTAACGTTAAATTGTTTTTAAGCTTAGCTATAGTTACAGATCCTTGAAACTTTAAGGTCCACTGTCTACGAACGTGTAACTTCAGATTGCAACTTCGTCAACAAAGTTTCATAATTTTGTGTGAAAGCTTCATGCAGGCGTACACCAAGTATAATTATAATGATGAATAGCTATGTCCACACTGTGCCCTTTTTTGTTCAACAAGGGCATGCGTCATAGCGCAGTCAACAGCGCAAGTCGGGCATTGCCTTTGACGCAAGTGCAATGACAGTTGAAAGTGTTGCGCGCGCAGTGATACATGTCATTCCACGTCAGATGGATAATGCGTTCCATAACGCATTCAATAGTTGAAAGCAACTAACGAAAGTTTAATAGACAGATGAAGATGAAAGTTGAAGATGAAAGGGCACAGTGTGGACATAGCTATTACGCATCTATGAAGCTACGCGTCCGTGGCTATACTCTATTTACTATAAGAAAAGAAAACGAAAGAAACTAAATATGTTACTGTCCGTTCAACCGATTTTGACTTCCATTCCGTAGACATAAGGATGACATTAAAAGCAAAACAAGTGGTTACAATACCAACTTTTTCTGCAGCCGTCATTAATTGTCATGTCGCCAACGCGTCAAAATCGGTTGAATGAACGGTAAAACAAGTTTCTTTAAATTTCTTTTCTTATAGATAGAGTATAGTAGTTCTTACTCATTCAATGAGCAAGATCTCAAGGCGACCAAAGAATGTTTTTGTATAGTATAGTGCAATAATAAAACACTATAGCTGTATTATAAGAACAGTCAAAAGTGAGAGTTTTCGTGCCCCCAAATTCACGAAGACTTCTAAACTTTAAATTACGGCCAATTTTAGTTGCGTCCTACGACTAGTAATATAACGATGAAAATATTGCCAATAAACTGTAGCCCCTATTTTCATGGCTTCTCGAGAATGGTACGAGTAAGTAAACACCATAGTACCTCTGTTTTGTTCCAACAGGAATTGTTACCGGCTGATTGCGAGCCGGGCGTTCAAGATGTATAAGTAGGTTACCCGTATCACAATGCTCGGTACATGTTACACTGTTGCTTACACGTATAATACTGCTTACTACGGCTGAGCGGTGTGGGAATCCTTTCAGAGGTAGGTACCAGGGTTACATGTTTGTAAACAAGTGATTGTGCCGAAATTGTCGTTCAAAACCAAATATACGGTATTATTTCCTCTTCAATTATTCAGAGGAACCTAATTGTTTCCAGACGTATGTATGTTACTAAGATCATGGGTTATCAAAACCCTGTCCTTCCAGGTCCCTGGGATGTAACCAGAGAAGAAACAAAGGAGTGGGTTTTAGTCAGAAAAAGTCTGACACACCCTCCCACTCTGCCCTAGAGCAAACTTAATCATTAGATGACTTCCTACCTAAAAAAAGTTGTTAAAAACATTTAATAATTATATTAATATTGCCTGCCCCGTCTTAGGCTGTTAAATTATGTTTCAATATCACATACTTTAAAATAGTTTTAAGTCATGCAATGTCTCATCTCTAAGTACGTCAAGTACGAGGTAAGATATTGGTAAAACTTTTAAGTAAATTAAATAACTTACCTTCAATTCTGTACTGATCTTGGACAGTTTTTCAACTTGTAATTACATAAAAAACGCTGAAAAAAGGACTGTTTTTTAGTTCATTTATTTCTAATGAATTTATAGTTGTTTTTCTTTTAGTTAAAAAACTTGTGTTTTTTTCGTATCGATAATTAACAATAATGATAAATTATGTCGTCCAAGGAACCATCAATTATTTATCATTAAAAAGTCTTTATTAGTGTTTTTTGTTTAGAAAATAGTATCCACTCTTTTGAAAAGTAAATGTTCGTCCAAAAACACACAAAGTACAACAGAGATTACCTATGTAAATGTGTAATATGAATTTAAGAAGATTATAAAAGCTAATGTAATGTTTATGTTTGTTTGATCCGTATTTAAGGGACATTCCGTGGGTTTGTTCCACCCCAAGAGAACCACATAGCTCTGTAAATATTTACATTGCAACCTTTGAAAACAATGTTTCAGGAAACAGATTACCTACTGGGGTTTCATAGGAGCTTACAAGGTTGCCGGAAATTCTTTAAAATTCTCCGGTATTCTCCAATTCGCCTTTATACGGATGAAGGAAACAGTTTGGTATTTAGAACTGGGTTTATGATTATTACCCGTAACATTGCATAATGTTTAGTAAAAAGTTTTTAGACTTTAGGTAATCAATAGTATTTTTTTTAGCTTTGTGTCTAGGCTAATGTTTAATATGGAATTATTTTTCCGAAACTCTGTCACAATACTCTTAGCATACGTTTCTAGCACCACATTTCAAATGTGTCAACTTTCTTCTTCTCAATATAATTATGTATACAATCTTACATTATTCATTTTACTCCCTAGGGCATAATAGGCGTAGCACACATCGTTGAAATCGTTCCGAGTTCACTCTGTGTTTGGCTCTCGGACACAATGGACGTATTTGAGTGACGTTACAGTGTTATTTAAGAATTGTGATCTGATTTGATTATTTTGACTTGTGTAACTCGGTCAGTGATACTGATTAAGAATGTACTTTTTGTTGTCAATCGTTTGTAAGTAATAAAACTTCCTTGACTGATGATAAGTCAATTTGTTTCCTTTAAATAATAACCACTTCTGGTCCTTAACCATAGTATAACAGAAAAGCCAAAAATTTGAATTTGTGACACCTACGCCTAGCTAGTTTCGATAGTTTATTATCATTAGTAGACATTATAACAAAATAAACAAAACCATTAATTAAAGTATTGTTTAACTATGTTCACTTTAGTGAACAAAAGCTTTGTCTAGTTATTTGTTCAGTATTAAGCACGTCGTTACAAGGTTATTTTCTTAATATAACATAAATCCTTTTACGAGGCGAGATATTGTTATTAAGTTACGACTTAGTTTTGTTTTCGTCTTTGTTAGATAACTTTAACACCTGAATTTAGTGTTGTTCTATTAATTCTTGAACAAAAGGATAGGGATGGGTAATAAACACTTTTATTCCGGTGGAAAACAATCGAATAATTTTTGCCGCTCTGGGTGGAGCAAGATAGAGAGTGAGGTCGCCATGCCACCCTGAGATCCCGCCGGAACTCTGTCCGCCATACCGCGACTTGTCGTGGCAGCGGAGTTTCGCCCCGGCGTTGCATCTCCACGCGCAAATCGTGCATGCGTGCAAGGACTAAACAAAAGGTTAGGGCTGGGTAACAAATACTTTTATTCCGGTGGAAAATAATCGAATAACTTCTGCCGCTCTGGGTGGAGTAAGAAAGAGAGTGAGAGTGAGAGTGAGTGAGAGGGTGACTGACTAAAACCAATCTGGAAGGAAAAATGAAAAAAATATATGGCAACTGTCACTAGGATCACACAAAAAAAAACTGTGTTTTTCAGTTGCATTTTGTTTACCAGCGTAAAGGTTTTTTTTTTTTTTTTTTTTTTTTTTCTGGTAGGGGAATCATCAGAATGACTTCCCCCGCTCTTGGGCGGAGCGGGAGGGCGTGTCAGACTCTTACTGACTAAACCCCTACCCCGTTCCTTCGTTGCCTTCGTTCTGGGGGGGGACTCGGTATCAACCGTTAGGAATACCACATGTTCCCCCCAGAGGCTTCGGCCCTACCGGGCCCCTACAGTTTGCTGACATCTCCTTGAGGCGCGCGTGGAACAGAACGCGCCGTTGACGACTGGGCTCGGTCCAGATTATTTCCAGACTGCCGGACAGCGAGCTACCCAGTGCTCGCCGTCCGCGAACCCGCGCCTACGGTGGTCGGAAATCGGGATCGGGATCTCGGCGGCGGCGGCGTGAGGACCGTTCCCTCACGCGCTCGCGGTCAGCAGCCTCCTTCACGAGCATTACTGCTTCGCAGAAGGAGGCGACCGCATGCCAACCCTCCTCGCTCCGGACCATGGCCTGAACCAGGGCCCGGCGCGAGAGGTCGCCGCTCCCGATAGTCTCCACGAGGACACGGCGGTGCTCCGCCCAAGCGGGGCACACTTCTACCGTGTGCTCCACCGTGTCCTCCGGGCGGTCCACACAGTGGCGACACCCGGGCGTCCTCTCCTGCTTGATTCGATGCAGGAACCTCCCGAACTTACCGTGTCCGGTGAGGACCTGCGTCACACGGAAAGAGAGGACGCCGTGACCTCTTTCCAACCACTCCTCAAAGAGGGGCCTAACCGCCTCAATGACGGCGTGCCCAGCACTGGGTTGCGACAGTCGCAGTCGCCATGCCACCCTAAGATCCCGCCGGAACTCTGTCCGCCATGCCGCGACTTGTCGCGGCAGCGGAGTTTCGCCCCGGCGTTGCATCTCCACGCGCAAATCGTGCATGCGTGCAAGGACTGTTGCCTCCAGATCCCACGGTGGCAGGCCAGCGAGGAGGCTCGCCGCTTCGCGGGAGATCGTGCGGTATCCCCGCACCATCCGGATGGCCATGACCCTCTGGCAAGCGTTCAGCTTGGCCGCCGGTCGCTTACCTAGCGACGGCGCCCAAACCGGCGCCCCGTAAAGGGCCATGGACCGAACGATCCCCGCGTAAAGCCTCCGGCAGGGGGCGTCTGGACCCCCTAGGTTGGGCAGGAGCCGCTTCAGAGCGGCCCCAGACCTGTCCAGTTTGGGGGACCAGCGTAAAGGTGACTATTTCGGAGAATTGGGGTTAATAATAACGCCCGAAAAAAATTTGTTACGCTCAACGTACCTATAAAAAAGAAAGGTAAAATTAAAAGCTCTCATACATCTTTTCCAGGAAAGTTATGAATGATCGATTTCAAACAATCTCAATCTACCAACATTAATCATTTATTTCCAGGAACCAGTTTATTACTCAACGACTTTCCTTTTCCTTTTGTTTTCCTCAAAGGAACTTCACGTAAAAAACAAAAACATCGTCTTATTAAATGGACAAGTCAAAACAACACTACAGAAATAGCAATAAAGGCCCAAGACACAGCAATAAAGTACCAGCGAAAGAACTGAATATAAAAATAGCTAGCATTTGTAAGCCTAAGAAAAGATGGTAGACTCGTTGTGATCTATCTAAATAAATATACAATAGGAGTTTGACAGAGAATAATACGGAGCCAAGGAATCAATACACGAGCAACAAAGCCTTTTCTCTGAGAAATTTTGGTATATTAGCTTTGTACCGAACGAGCCTATTTTTGTACTGAAGCCTCAAGACTTAACGAACGCGTCGGTTGAAATTAAATCTTCGCTTTGGGAAGAGGTCGTCTTGAATAATCGTAATACTTTTATCAAAACTGGGTATTTTTTTTTGGTTTCATCCGGATTATGTTTTTATTCAGTGTCGAGTTTAGAAAGTATTTCTTTTTTTGATGGGCGTACAGTTATAATATCTTCTGTTGGACTGTGGATGTCCTCCTTCTTCTTCTTACGTCGTATTCCTCTATGCTGAGGGTTGTGATTCTGCGTCATGACTTTCTCTTTTATGATTTTCCTCCTAGTTTCTTCTAGAAGGGTCTTGTATACCGTAGAGTCAAGAGCGGGGCGGATCTGGTTGGACCAACGTATTGGATGGCGAAGCTTTTTCCCACCACTGCCTCCTAAGATACAGGATCAGCCTAGTTTAGGAATCAAAGTTCAAATTTTGTATTCACTACATGTCTATGTAAAAAATTAAATATAAAAATTAACCTTCAAAAGATTAGGCTTTTACTCTGAGTTTAGAGTGGTGAAAAAAAGACCCAAATTATAGGTAAATCATCGGCTCATAGCAAAAGTAATATTCCCACGGCTAGGACTCAAGCAGCCTCTACAATATGTAAACACTTTGAAGACTTTCTTGCTCATTTTACACAAATTGCAATTTTCACTTAAACTCAGATCTCTTTCGTTCAAAGGATGCAAGATGTAGGGTTAAATAAAACACACACTCTGACCCAAATACATACCAATGTATGTGGGTCAGTCTCACATAATAAGGACAATGACTTGCATATTTAAACGTTGTTTTCCTAATGAAACGAGACGCTACACTCTAGTAAAACGACTTTGTGTGTCTTTACCACACTCGTATCTTTAAAATTGTTTCTTTAAATTTTTACTCGCTTTAAAAACATTGTAAGACTAAAATATAATACCCATGCCCTGTGGATTTTTTATTCACAGGACATGGGTAGTGTTTAGGGGTCTGAAAGGATAGCAGATGACCCTTACCTACAGTCGACCAATTTCACACACGATGCACTAAACACCCTGTATATTTTTTTAAAGTGGGAAATCATCAGAATAACTTCTCCCGCTTTTAGGCGGAGTGGTATGGCATGTCAGACTTTTCTGACTAAAACTAACTCCGTTCCTTCTTTGCCTTCGTTCCAGAGTCCCGGGTTTTCCTTTCAAAAGCCAACCCATGGCCCCAGATACTAAAATATTGTAAAGGTAATATATTCCTCCAAGTAATCTCTAGGTACAACAGGTAGCTCTAGGTCTAAATCAAGGCAACGTCTAAACTGTGTCTACATTGTAAATTAGATTAGGACAATTTATGGACGTGTTAACAACAACAATACGCAGGTTATAATGTAATACATTATTACATAGTAACAGGTATAAACAGCTTGAAATATGACTTGAAAATGGTCTCAGTAAGCATGAATATTTATTTTATGACATGTTTATTTCTTTTAACTGAGTGAAATCATTAAGGCGATACTATTTGCCAGCGACCTTGCGCGATCGGGCCGTAGCTAGCACCCGCGTCCCGCGACCGCGCATGCACCCCTCTTCGTACGCTCGTTTCGTCAGTTTCGTAGGGTAACCATCCGTTTCAAATAGAAAGGAATTTACTGCCGGATTTTTTATAGCTACCTAACATTTTTTTATAATCTACTTATTTTCTTAGTTACATATTTTTACAAGTAAATAATATCTCATAATAATAAGTTAAAACCTAAAAATATATACATAATTATATTTTATTATTTACCTCTAAAATACGGAGTAGTTTAAAACCAAAATTGTGTGTTTCAAGTGCAATTACTTAAAAGAAGTAAAATTAGTAGGTACGTAAGGATCGTAATGCTGGAACTTGACTTGACGAAATATTCGCAGTGTTAAAATAGAATAGAATAAACTTTATTGTACTTACACCAAAATAAGTAGTAGCAATGTTATCGGGATAAAGTTCATTTTATATACCACTTATAGCTTTACAAAGCATGCCTCGTTAAAACCCCATGGGATGTCACGTTCCCAACTTCCATACTCCAGACTGCTACTAAGAATCATTATCATCATAATTATTCATCATCATTTCACCCAACAGACGTCCATTGTTGGACCACAAAACCGTAGTTGCCCAGCAGGGTCGAAGTTTATTGGGGTTATGTAAAAATGAACCCCGGAGCCCTGGATCGAAGGCAAAGAAGGAATAAGAGTTTTTTTTTTCAAGTGATTAATCATCAGAATGACTTCCCCACTCTTGGGCGGAGCGGGAGGGCGTGTCGGACTCTTATCGACTAAAACGCACCCCGTTCCTTCGTTGCCTTTGATCTGGGGGACACGGGCTCACCTTTCGGAATTACCGTATTCCCCAGACGCTTTTGGCCCTACGTGCCCCTACAGTTTGATGACATCTCCTTGAGGCGCGCGTGGAACAAAACGCGCCGTTGACGACAAGGCTCGGTCCAGGTTATTACCAGACTGCCGGATGGCGAGCTACCTAGTGCTCACCGTCCGCGAGCCCGCGTCTACCTGGTTCCTGGTATCCTGGTTGGAAATCGGAATCGGGATCTAGGCGTCGGTAGCGTGAGTGCCGTTCACACGTTTGCAGCACTGGGTTGCGACAGTCTAAAAAGGCAATGAAAATATACAGGCAGTGAAACAGACTTCAATATGAAATAATTTATTTTGTTAAGAGTATAAAGGTACAAAAAATGGCTCAATCTAGAGGCTAAATGACTTTTGCTTAGATTCAGGTTTTAGACAAAAAATAGTTATTGTGACATAAAAAAAATGTTGTGCAAAGTTATAGTATATTTTTTTTTTTTATCAACAATATTTTTATCACACGATGTAAGGAGATTTAAAGGTAATTTATTTACACTTTATCTTATTACAGCTTTTGTACGGAACCCTATTGTTTTTTTTTAAATAACATATAATCAGAGTCATAAACTAATTTTCTACTACTGATAAATGATATTTATTTTGCAAGTTGGTTTTTCCACTTTTCACGTCATTGTTTTTTGTCAGTTTATATGTACTAGATGAGGCCGGTGTTTCCTAGCTAACTACCCTGAGAAGGAACACCGAAACAAACTAAGGGGTCACAGTCTCTTATAAAGTCCATACAAAATGTACCTAATGGTCAAATCACATTAATTTCCTTAAATTTATCTGTGAGGGAGTATCCGGGACTTAATTTATAAATTGAATTAATAGCCATTTTCTGTAAATATCACGGCTTTTGTTCAAACTACTGTATATTTAAAAATCCTTAAAATTGAGCACTGTCACACACACAGAATCATTTGATTGATGTGGTGTCTCTTGATTGTTATCGCAAAGTGGTTTTTGCTTTTTTGGAAATTCTTGTGTGACTTGACAGACAGACTTCTTGACAGACAGACGGACAACAAAGTCATACGGAACCCTAAAAACTGAATTTTTGTACGCGATTTTCATCAAATCGGTAAGTTTTACATAAAATTAGTAAGTACATACAAAAATTACACAGTACAGATAATTATCTACAAAAACGTCTAAAAACATTTTTCCTAAGTGCCACCGTTTTATTTTATTTTTCACATTTTAGGAAGGCTTACAGACTAATAACAACATAATGACTATAGTAGGTAATTACATTGCTTAATTACAAGCTTCCTCATGTACCTATGTAGTTATAATGACAACAAAAAAAAGTTTTTGAGATATAACGATTTCAAAAGTTGAAAGAATTGTAATTCTTATCACTAATTTGATATATAATGTATATGATAAAACTTACCGTTTTGCTGAAAATTGCAAAAACTGGAATAACCAAAAACTACTCTGTAACAACCAATAACAGCTCACAACGCAGAAAACACCAACACTATGCAACAACAACACCTACTACAAGTCAATAAAAAATTAATAATAACCAACAACAAACAACAACAACATCCAACAGTAACTCAATATTAACCAACTACAACTAAACAACAGTCACCTACTACTCTACAGCCAACACAATCCAGTCAACTACACAACAGCCAACAACAACTCACTAACAACAACAACAACTCATTCATTTCAGTAGCTTAACTGATATGGTGGAAAACACAGAACACGTTCATAGACTGTAAAAATGATGAAATTCAGTTTTTCCCCGGACACCCAGAAAAAAAATATTACAATAAAAATAAAATGTATTCAATTAATTACTCAGATACCCGCGAAACGAGACACAATAGTAAAACAATAAAAGCGCGGTCTCATAGGACCGGTTGGGGATTCAAACGTTAAGCAGCTTGTTTGCTAGTTATTTATCAACCGTCATCGGCTATTTTGAAGCGTCGCCGTCGGAGTTAGCTTAGTTGCGGTTACCAAGAATTTTTAACTAAAATTTGTTTAGATATCGCTTATCTTTTAATTAATCGGGAATGCCCCTGACACTAAAAGCGTCCGGGTTTCACCCGGACACTTTTTGAAACCCCGCCCGGACGCTCCCTGGACGCCCTCTAAACTAGGACAAATCCGGGGAAACCCGGACGGATGGCAGCCCTATCTTCACATATCTTTGGAGTGCATTCTTTCTGTTTGTGTCTTTTATCACTTTACGCGACTTTTTTCGCCTGCGTTGTTTATTGCCCATTATAATTTATAACTGAAAAGCAACAAATTCTCAAAAAGAGATGATTTGGTGCGCGTAGTTGTCGCTGAAGAAATTGACACAGGTCCGTCGTCGACAAGCGCCAGCGCGCGACTGAACGGACCTGTCTGAGCCGCCGCGACCGCTTTTAATTCTTATTAAAACATAGTAATTAAGAAAATCATTTTATCAATTCAAACTCTGCGAATTTGTTTGTAACTAATTAGTTTCTTTATTATAGTACAAAAATGAAACGTAACAAATCAGTAATATAGTCATAATATTGAAAAAACGTTTTAAAAAGGGGTAACTTTGCGATTTTTTTCTATCGAGTGAAGTTCATCAGGTCTTGCAACTGAATGCGATTTTAACTAGATAAGATCCTTAACTAAAACATATATTTTTTTTTTAATTTAAAACACTGTAGTTTTTGTCTCAGATTGTTTTAAAAAACTAAAATTTGGGCCCTAATCTGAAGTGGCGCCTTAACTCCTTCCGTTATGAGTGGAGTGAGAAGGAGTATTGGACTTTTACTGACTGAATCCCACCCATGTTTCCTTCAGTTACTCTATGCGTTCCAGGACACCGAAAAGTCTTTCAAACAATCCCGAAGCTCAAGTTTGAAACCAGTCCGAAGACAGGATTAATTGCCTTAGGTGAGGGTTATATAAACATTATTTACATATAAAAAAGCATTATAGAGCAGGTAGAGTAAAAAAATAAATTATTTGGGTTATTTTTGGTATATTTAAGTATAGTTAAAAATTAATAGTAACAACAATATGGACGTTATATAATAAATAGTTTTACCCTCGTAATTTTATGTTATAACTTAATTGTTTCAGAAAATAATAGTTGGTTCCAAGGACCAAAACAGGCATCCTCAATCCTACACGCTGACAAAACAAGAATGTATTAACATACCATTCAAATCGTTTATTAGAAAGTTTTCAATTATTAATACAGATAAAAGCATTTCAAAGAATTCTATTACATGACAATCTTACTGAAAATGTATTCGAACAATATTCAACACTCAGAGATCCTTAGAGATGGAGCGCACTTAAGATTTTTGTTGCGACATACCACTGCTATTTGAGAAACAGAGAATAGTGCTTTATTTTAGTAGCGTCTGCGAATAATTAATGCAGTTACGAGACGTGCACGTTTGAAGTAACGGGCTGAATTTTTTAAATGTGGATCACGGGCCATGATTTATTTTAAACTTAAATAAATATGTGTAATTTAGTAAGTAAATGTAGTTCACTGTCAGATGCAATTACTTTTAAACTATTTTTAAAGCTCTCTGTTCGACTGCGATTGCAGCAAAATGTGCACAAAGCGTAAAACTGATTTCATTTTTTGGAACATTGATCGCTGTTTTTCTATCAAGAATTCTATGATGAAAGAGACTCACAAAATTTTATATACATCTTATATCTAAAGCGAGCTATGAAAATAAATGAGATAGGTGCACTAAACATAAAAAAGATGCTTTAAACATACATAACACAGTATATATCGCGTTACTAACATCGATCACTATACTTACTAGGCAGAACTATCTGAATTTTCATGATCAAGATAATGATTTTCTACCTTTACGCATAATAAAATGTTATATTTTTAGGGATCCATACCCAAAAGGTAAAACGGGACCCTATTGCTAAGACTTCGCTGTCTTTCTGTCTGTCTGTCCGTTTTTTCTATCTCATGAATTGTGATAGCTAGGCAGTTGAAATTTTCAGAGCTGATGTTATTTTGTTGCCGCTATAACAACAAATACTAAAAACAAAATAAAAAAAAATATATATTTTAGTGGGGCTCTTATAAAACAAACGTGATTTTTAAGCCGTTTTTTGATACGGACGGTACAGCACCCATTCTGCGCGAGTCCGACTCGCACTTGACCGGTACTTTTTTATCTAGGTCATTGTTTCCCCAGCTCATAATGTTCGACTAACGAAGATCGAGTGTTTTACTTTGCCATTCATATACGAATAGGTTGAGTAATACATTGTTAATACATCAATTATGAGGATAAGTTGAATACAAGAATCCTTCAATTGGAGATTGGGCAAATTGGGTGGTATTACATATCACACACACACGGGTCACACGGGTTCACTTTCTGTGTTCCTCCATGTACGTATCAATCAATCAATCACAGAGGCTTTATTTGTTGTCTTTCTTTTAAGGGGTATTTTTTGGTGTAATTATCTAATGACATCTCCCGCTCTTTGGCGGAGTTTGAGGGCGTGTCAGACTTTATTGAGTAAAACCCACTCTTGTTCCTTCTTAGGCTTCGCAGCTTCGGTTCAGGGCCCTTTGGTACAATTACGACTTACTTGCTAACTTACAAAAAGAATTCCTTACATCGTTACACATAACTATCATATTTTTCTTCTTCTTCCTGCCCTTATCCCATATTATTTGGGGTCGGCGCAACATGGTATTTTCTTCCATTCTGTCCTGTCACCCGTCATGCTATCATCTACTCCCTTTTCTGTTATATCAGTCCTCATACAATCCATGCATCCCACATAACTATCATAATATTATTAACGTTTGAATCCCCAATCGGTCCTATGAGACCGCGCTGTTATTGTTTTACTATTGTGTCTCGTTTCGTGGGTATCTGAGTAATTAAAATACTTTCTTCATGGAAAACCAAGACTTCATCAATATTCCAGTGACCAGTTGACCCTACAAGTGATGAGGCTATAATTCTATTTATTAGCAAATACCCATTAACGGTCAACTGGCATACTCTTGTCCAGGTATTCAGGCACATTTTTACGAAGGTTTTTGTAGGACTAAGGTCCAACACGTAGTGGGCCCTTTGTAAGAAGAATTTAATCAAAAGGTAATGGATCGAGGCCATTGTGGATTCCCTTTGAACATAACCTACGTAGTACGTAAAGTATTTACCCAGTCAGATTTCAACAAGTGTTTTACCAACTACTTACCATTTTAATTATCGGAGATAAAAGCTGTTGTGTTTAAGCTTTTTTTGTAGTAGTTAAATTAAGATTATTCCTTAATAATTAAAGTATTCTCTGAAATAGAAGTAGGAGGCAAAAGTTTGTGAGCAAATCGCTAATTAGTTCATCTTATACTCGTAGCATTTTTTTAGTAAACATCATCATCATTTTAGCCGAAGACGTCCACTGTTGGACGTACTCATAGGCCTCACCCAAGTGTCTCGCATCCAGTAAAGCAACCACAATAGTACATTATGATACAAGTGTGTAATGTGGGTCATTATCGTCGCGGTGGTATTAAGACCCGAGCCATGGCGAGGGTCTTAAGAGAACCAAGAACGATAATAATGACCAATTACTCACGTGTATCATACGACGTTTTTCGACACACTTGCGAAGAAAATAAATTAAAAATCAACTTTATTTAGTAGGTACATACAGGGTGTAAAAAGACCGATCACAAAGCCGATAACTACACATTCTGTACATGTAATTAAGTAACTTAGACCAAAAAATATTGCTGGGAAAAAACTTTTTTTTTCATGTTTAAAAAATAATTAATTAATAATAACTTCTATCAGCTGAGCGTTCGGCCGCTCGCGCTTGGTCATTGAACCTACCATACGCTTGTGTGTGTGAGGCGCTCGTTGTGTTTAGTTTTCGTTGCATTTTTCTAACTTCAAACGCGTAATTTGTTATGAAAAATTGATAATTTTCATAATGTTTGTTCGGAAGAAAGTTTACTAATGATACTTGGAATACGATTTTGAAAAAAAAAACTATCAAAAATTGTTGACTTTGACCTTCAATATCTCCAGAACCAGTGAATTCCCAGGTATGTCCAAGAAGAAAAAAAGTATCCCAGTGATGAGTAGAATATGGGGTTTTCGTTTTCGTTAAGGGTCTTTTTACACCCTTTATATGAAAAGTTTATCTAAAGAAATAGTTCGTAAATGTGCAGTCAATAAAGTTATAATTAACTATTTTGACTGTATAGTGGTCCCATGACATAGATTTTCTTGCGTACCTACAGCACAAATCATTTTCCTCATAAATAGTTGTGGTAGACATATTTATAAAATCTGTATTTTATTTTTAAATATGGCGGCTAAAAAATTGACTTTTCTTAAACGCGCGCATGCGCGAAAAATGGCGGCCATAGACTAGCTACTCTAGCTGTTGGTATAAAAAAAATAAGAATGAGGTTGCATATAAACAGAAAATAAAAATTTGATAAAAGATTTAATTAATTAAATATGTAAAATTTTAAATAGTTTATTTAAACACGAAATGGCATGAAATAAGTAAGTAAAACACTAATTTATGCTATTAATTAACGCAATACATTTTTTTATTTATTTTGTCTTAAAACTCTTTTTGACAAAAAAGAGGTTAAACAAAAAGGTTCTAACTACATTACCGCACATGTGCATAATAGTAATCAAAATGTCACAGTTTGGTAACGAGCCCCTTTATATACCTAAGTGCAGTGCAATAACAGCCACTTTATGAGCAAGTGTGTCGAAAAATTACTTATATGGTTTTAAAAGAAGAAAAAGTATTCGTTAAAAAGTTAATGCATTATCTGTGCAGAATTTAACGGCAAATTGAGAACTTTTGTCTTTTTAAATACCTGCATTAACATTTGAGCAGAATGGACTCATTCGACTTAAAAAATGTACCGGAAAATTGAGTCATTAATCACTTGAGTCGGTCAATCAATTACCGGGTTGCGACAATCGTATCGGTTAATGATCGGTAAAGAACGCCTCATAATTTATATGATCTGTTCTTTAATTACTTTAAAAGGTAGCAGTACAAATATGGAACTGTTTACGAAAGAAAGTGTTTCACTGAGATAATTAAGACAAAAGAAAACAGATTCTAGAAGTGTCTCGATTCTTCACGAGACGCAGCACATGGACGACCCATGGCCTCAGTAAACTTCGGCCTTGCTGTTCCTCTACGGTTTGCTGACATCTCTTTGATGTGCGCATGGAACACAACGCGCCATGGACGACTGGGGCTCGCAAGCTCACTCCGGTAACCTGTGTCCTTAAGTTCCCCATTCCGTTTTAGGACCACGGATTTCGTTTTCAGAAATTCCCCTTGGCAGCTTGTCTCAGCTACGTGCTTCGTGACTCAGTGCAGCGCAGCGGACCCCAGCATGGCATACCGCAGAGCAGTGTTATGTACCAGAATCACACCTCCGAATTCGAAAACATCCTGCCACTTTCCGAAGCGCCTCACGTTGTCAAGATACTCAATTATTATACTGATTACTGCTGAATAACTTTTTCTTTACGCAAATTGGTTTCATCGTATGTTTACGGCTTTTAAGTCCGCCAGTAGTTTGGAGTAATTATTTTAATCGTATTAAGGTATTTTGGGAGGTTCGCGGTTCACGTGAACTCATCAAGTGTGTATGACTAGCTATATCTACGTGTAGGTAATCATTGGAAGTAGTGATAAGGACGGAGTGTATGGTAGTTACGAGTGACTAAACCTTACACGTCTGCTTCCTGTTGCCCTTTGCATTTTTGGCCTCATTCATCATCATCATCTGCCTAGCCTTTTCCCAACTATATTGGGGTCGGCTTCCAGTCAAGCCGGATTTAGCTGAATACCAGTATTTTACGAGGAGCGGCTGCCTACCAGACCTCCACAACCCATTAACTGGGGTAACACGGTACTTCATGGCAAGACTGGAGTCAGATTTACTGGCTTCTGACTATCCGTAACGACTGCCAAAGATCTCCAAATGACAGCCGGGACCAACGGCTTAACGTGCTTTCCGAGGCACGGAGGAAACTCGTTATGTTAAGATGGTCACCCATCCACAGACCAACCTAGGCAAGCGTTGCTTAACCTTGAAGATCGACCTGTGCTGTGCGTTGTTGTTGTGATTTTGGCCTCATTAACTCTTTCAAATCGTGCCGCTGCCCTGGCAGGCATTAACCCTAGCAGCTCGTCAATAATGTCGACAGCTCTTTGTGGCGCGCATGGAAAATGTAAAGCCAGACCTGTCCTGGTCCTTAACGAAGAAAGAACAAAATCGTTTAGTCGTGCCTCACACAATTGTACAAACTAAAAATATGCTATGAATGACAAAGTTTTAATCAGTGTTAAGCTACAAAGACTTATCAGACGAGATGTTACCCACTAAACTACCTAAAATTATGATGGTAGAATTTTCCACAGCATTTTAGCAGTTTTAAATTATTTACATTAGTTAAAAAATAAGTCAAGTTTTTTGTTCTACTTTTTCTGGTTTGATATAGTTACTTAAGTGTAAAAAAAAATCAGATCCTACACACAAAACACCACCAACTTGGGCCCAGGTATTCTGGAGTCTTTAAGTGAATTATGAATGGGTTACCTGTAGGTAAACGTACTTCACCGTTAACCACATCGTCTCTTTCTATCAGGTGAGATAGTGGTCAAGGGTGAGTTTATCAATAATACAAAAAATAACATATCTAATCTTTGACAAAAATACAGTGAAAATAACTAGAAAGTCTCGTTTAAAGTAAACAAACTTAACAATAATAAGCGTAGTTTTAACCCGAACCACTCTGCCCTTATTCAATTCCGTGACAGCGTGATGATAAACGAGGATAATAAAACAGAGATAAGGTAACGGATGGGTCATATCAAAAGGACATTATGATTCTTGGATGTTTCCATTTTCCTGGTCCTTCGAGCCGGATGCGAATGTTTTGTATGGGGGATAAACGACATCAAAGTGGAGCAAAAACGATGACAATTTTGGAAATTTATTATAAACTTCTTTGTTTACAGTCTAATTTCCAAACATATCTAATAATTTTAATTATGAGCAATTAAATAACACTAATACATATACGCAACATAATGTCCTATTTCGAAATAACTAAACTTCTTACGTCAATGTCCTTAGTTATAGGAGTTGTAACTATAATACAAACTTTGAGTTTAAAATAGGTAATACAATACTCGTAAACCAATTTTAGTCCCTTTTGAAAAATGTGACATTAGTCATTTTGCATGTACCAAGACGGTATATAGAAATAAAAGGCATTCGAACAATAAAAAGTAGAATTACTAATAGAAATTGGCGTCTAACTAACTCCACACAAGCATAACAAAACATTGATAAAACCACAGACTTAGGACTTACTCAACTACTTAAAGATTCAAACTGTAAACTTTGATAAACTTGATAATGGAGTTCATTTAAATTTTGGTTCATTTAAAATTGGAGAAAAGTGTCTTATCTAATTTAATTTTGATTTCAATCAAGATACCACTTCTTTCAAGATCAAAGGTTTTAAAACTTAAAGTTTTGTTATTTAAAAAGTAAATGTCAACGTGATTTAATTTTTAATTTGTAAATGCGTTTCTGTTTTAAAAGATTTAAGTTTCTTTTTAGATTCTATCATTTAAATTTCAATGTCCAAATTAATCTTTAATTTGTCATGGATAAGATTTTTAAAAGTAATGTTTCTTCTGCCAATAATAATTTTGCCCGATAGTACCTGATGAAATGGTTATTGTTGTCGGGCTTATTACGGACGGCAAGCAATGGTTAGTTCGACGCACAATATGAACCAAGCATGAGTCGACGGTGCATTGTGTTCCACGTGCGCCTCAAGAAGCTGTCAGCATTATTACAGGATTCGGGGATGGTTCAAAATGCGGTCCTGGAATACTAAGATGAACTACAAAAACATGGTGGATTAAGTCAATTGTTAGGACATGCCTTGCGGATCCCCATTAAGACAGTCGTCGGTGCAATAACAATCATGTCACGTTTCGCAAGCAACGCATTAATATTCTAGTAGCTAAGTGATATAATTTAGCAGTGTGATTTGTATGTTTTAATTAATTTATTAATACAATGGACTTTGCCACAAACAGCAAGTTCTGTGTACCACTTATCCTCATGGACACCGGTCTCAGTATTGTAGCCTAGGAACGCAAAGGGCAACTAAAAGAAGATTGATTGATTTATTTGATTGATTGATTAAAAAAACAATTTCCTGACGAATTGATTAAAAAAAAATACTAAAATCTTGCAAACAAAATGGCGGGTTTCAGTTAGTACTAAGTCTTACTTACTCTCGCTCTACCTAGAACGGAGAAATTTCAAGCTTTACTTCTGAATATTTGCTATATACTAACTTAGAGATGAAAAAAAACTCATTTAATCAGCACATTTAACAGTGTACACATTCCTATGTAGTTAGAGTTAAAGTAACGTAAAGGACTTCATTCCGAGTAGGAGAAAATTGTTTCAAACAATTTAATGTACTCTCAGTACTTAACATAAGTACTCTCACATTATATAAAAGCTAATTCCCGAGAAATCCTGTTTTGAGGAATTCATGTTCCAGTCTTAACATTTATTTAATGAGAATATTTAAGTCTATAAAAAATAATCTATTTTTTTTCTGAATCTATTTTTTATAAATGATACAAGTTACTATTTCAGATACAATTACAGATATATGTTTATATTTAAAAAAGTAACTTAATTCAAATAAAAAAAGAAATCTTTGCTAGAAATTTTGCTGCGACCATCAAAAAATACATTTTCAAATAGCTTAACTGATTCCATTCTATATTAATTATTATTAAACTGGCTGTTTGAATTAATTCCATAAGTATCTTAGATGGAGCAGAGGGCGTCTACAATTGTCTTCCATCGCGAAAAGTTTTGGGCCTCATGCTTTTTTTTAAGTTGGGATATCATCAGAATGACTTCTCCCGCTCAGGACGGAACGGGAGGGTGTCAGACTTTTACTGACTAAAACTCACTCCGTTCTTGCTTTATATTCGTTCCAGGTTCCCGGGTTACCCTTTCAGAAGAGTCTCACGCTTCAACTCGCTCCATGTTAAGGGAAACATGTTCCCGAGACAAAAAGCCCTATCTCCTTTTATAAGACATGGCCTACTCGTATGCTATACAAATCTGTTTAGCTGTCTTAGCGTAAAGGCGAAGCACTATCACAGGTAAAAACTTTTATTTAGCATTAACAGCCTTGTAATGTTCCCAGTGCTGGGACTTAAGCCTCCTCTCTAGGAGAGGGAATGGACCGTAATCTACCAGGCAGACTGGATGTCAAATGTCTTCGAATTTTTGGTTGTAGGACATGCCGGTTTCCTCACGACGTTTTCCTTCACCTTTTTGAGAGCATTGATGATGACACAAAGTAATACGCCTATTTAGGTTTGATCCCGCGACCTATGACTTACAAGTCGGGGCAGTTACCACTACGCCACCACTGCTCCCAAAACTTAAAAACTTTCTTCTTAATAAAATTAGTGCAATATTTCAGCAATCAAAATGAATGTTATTCCCTCAATCAAATTGGCATTTCACCGTCATCAATAATTCAATGCAAATATTCATCCATTTTCCTACATTATTGGCACATTTTCCTCCAAGCTTTTCCGAAAATTTCACCATAATAATAATTCATCTGAAACTTTCTCCCTTATCACGTTTTGTGGGTAAAAAGAGAAAGTAAAAGCCCGTTTTTAATTTGGACCTAAAAGTTTGTGAAGGAATTTCGCAAAGTTCAACAATATTAGGAAATTAATATAATGTTCAAGTGTTGTTAACACACACAAATAGGTTTGTAGGCGATGTTACCACATAATCAAATAATAAGAGGAACTTTCCTTTTTCAAATTTGTTATTAAAATAAGGGTTATTTTAATTATTTAATACCAGTTCTGCATTTCGTTAAACAGTGTTAACTCATAAACAAATCAAAGAACTAAGTTTTTTTTTTCATTGGGAATTCATCAGATGAGGCCTCCCGCTTTGGATGGAGCGAGATTGTCACACCTTTTTTTAAAGTAGGAAATCATGTAATAACTTCTCTCACTCTAGGTCCACCCTGGAGCGAGAGAATTGATTGGACGATTTTCTGCGCGACGAATTTTACTCCACGTGTGTAACCACCTTTGTTGTTCAATTGCCCTTTAATTTCTAGAGCCAAGGGTTTCAGTTTCAGAAAATCTACTCTTTTACTGGTATACTGGTTTAGAGACACTGAACAGAAATTACACGTAGGTAAGTAACAAAATCTAAAAACAAAAATTATAGATATAGTTTGGTTCTAAGCGTTTACGATAAAGGTTCTAGAGTCTAGAAATAACGCACCGACCACAACTGCTATCTTCCAAAACTAGAGACATAACCCGCACTCTAACAATGTATTGCGCATACCTATGATAAGTACACTACGCGTATTTGGTACACTTTACTAAAAGCTGTACTTAGTGGCCTTCGAAATAGTTGCTCTTGGAAGCTTTGACGCTGCGCACTTACCAACCGCTTACTCTGGTATACAAGAAGTAATATAATAAACACATATTCTGAAAGTAGAGTATCCATTAAGGTACTGAATCGATTTCAGTTTGTCCTTAAATAGGGAATAATTTATACCACAATAGTCACAACACACCACAGGACAGCCCATGAAATGGCGAGACGAACTAAATAGATTTTGCCAGAACTGAAAAAGGAAGTGCTGATCGAAGAAAGATAGAAACAGCGACGGAGGCCTTTGCTCAGGAGTAGGATAGAAAAGGTTATCAAAAAAATACTCATTGTAAAGAATTATTCTATTGCAGTATAATTTTAGGTTTAAAAAAAAGCCACCATTCACGTTTGAATAATAATATAATTGTAAAAAAGTCAGTCAGAAAAATAATGTTAACTGCACATTTCAAATCGCAGATCTCTATGGAGAATGGGAAGAAACTCCCTAGAAACTCTTTTAAATCATCAAATGCGAAATGCATTCGATGATCCCAAAAAGATGGGCACATCAGGTCCGGTCCACGCAGGACACCCAATTGCACGTCGCTTTTCATGACGTCAAGATCCGTTACAGATGGTGAGCCACCATCAGTAAGAAGCTAATCCAGAAGAAACTTCACGACGCTCTGTGATGAATACGACTCAAGGAGGGGGAGAAATTAGGTATTCCAAATACCTTCGTCAGTTCTATTTAATTACAAAAATGAGAACATTAATTATATCATAATATCAACCTGCTAATTAGCGAATGAAGTTTCGTATTCAGTAATTTTATAACACTTCACTATTTTAATTACACTGAAACCTGAGTGGTTGTGAAACAATGTACTCACACAATAATTTGTAAATAATACTGTTGAAGAGATAATGATTTTAATAAAACATTATTCGCTCCTGTTTTAATGATCGAATAAGTGATTGTATTGTTTCTTTTTGATATCAGCAGAATACTTAATTTATTAAATTGTCTTGGAACGGGGTGGGTCGTTTTTAACTCACTGGCATCATTCAGGGACTCACCGTACAAATATTAAGTTTTCAATCACTTTGAGTTACTTTCCGTAACGAGTTCCATTAGAACACGGTTATAACATTCTAATAATATGTTTGCAATAACTATTTGGCAGCAAATGTATCGAGTCAGCCTTCATGGCAAGCCTCGCTATGGTAGTCAATACTAAAATAATTCTAGGCTCCATTTTACTGTGATCGCGCCTGTATCAATGATTCCACATAATATTATCCAGCTGTGTTCATACTTGAGATACAAAAATACACCAACACTACCACTAGGAATCACTTTGCAAATAACTAAAATAGCCTCTGTACTTCACTTGGTGGTGTTTGAATTGTTTAATATTGATTTGTGTCTGAGTATAGTGGCATAGCATCGGCCTTATAATGTTCCCACTGCTGGGTCTCAGGCCTCCTCTCTAGGAGAGGGAATAGGCTGTATTCCACCACGCGGGCCCAGTGCGGGTTGGTGGATGTCACATGTCTTAGAAGTTTTGGTTCTAGGACATGCCGGTCTCCTCACGATGTAAAACATAACGGTGAAGGAAGTTTAGTATCTATATTCCCCAAAATTAAGACGGTTCTGAGTATCGTATTTCTTGGAATTTTATACAGTATATTTAGTATGGATGACATATAAGTACCTACCTCTCTCCAACTTTGTGTATTCATTCATTCTGTTTGTTCGTCACATCTCAAGGCATCCGTACGCGATGTATGTAAATAAACTAAGCGGGTACATAAGAAAACTCATTAGCGCCGGCACGACCCAATGAACTCAACTTACATGACGAGACTCGCTCTCACTTAACGAGTATTTGACTTAATATAAATTCGCTAAGTTGCTAATCTTAGCAGCTGTGTGATATTTGTATAACTAAGGCAGGAGGAGTGATGGCCCAAAATATCGAAAGGAAACCGATGTCCTAGGATCATATGTTTTTTAAATAATATAAGTTCTTGACTGCGATCCCACCTAACAGTAAATAGTGATGCAATCGTTGATGTAGAGTCGTAATAGTATGAATTATAATTTGAAGACATTTACCAATTCGCACTGGGCCCGCATGGTGGATTATCCAGCCCATTCCCTATCTTAGAAAAGGCGCCTGAGTCCCAGCAGTGGAAACATTAAAAAGGTTGATGAATATGCTTATATTCATAAGCAAATTTGCTTTCGAAAAATAAAAAGGATAAATAATCTAAGTATACAACCTTTACTGTGGCCCTGAAACGCATAAGACAACGAAATAACATTGTGCGTTTTAGTCTGAAAAAGTGTGTTATACTCTCTCACTCCACTCAGTGCAGTAGGAGTTATTTTATGATTTCCCACCTGAAAAAAGCATATGGTAGTACTAGTACTTTATCTATACTAAATAAAAAGGGAAACATCTTTGTTTTCTCTTATGAACAAAGCAAATGTAGGTCACGTTTATGCAAACGAAGCTATAGAATAACCCAGCTTAGAAAATTCCAAGTTACCAATACAGAACACGGTTCTAACAAGTTTTATATTACAAGCATTTGAGCAACATTATTTCGGACCCATATGCTTTACTTCGACACATTTTATCTCGAGTATTCCTCGTTTAGGGTCAGCTCACACCGAGACGCGACGCGACGTGACGCTGCGCGCACATTGCAATAGAGTGACTCAAAATAGGACTTTATAGACTACGCAAAAAGATACACATTTCATTGTGAGAATTTAGAATACGTTGCTTCATGCAGCGCTGCGCCTCGTGATGCCGCGCGGCGTATCGCTGCGCAGGGGAACGTTTTTACATTCGCGACCGCGTCGTATTGCCAACGAGTGCTCCTCGCAACGTTGCGATGCATCTCGCAGTGGCGCGCGGCGCAGCGCGAAATCACTGGCCTCTTCCAGTAACGTCGCGTCGCATCTCGGTGTGAACTAACCCTTAGCTGCCAAACAAACTCTCAAGCATGACACCTGTGTTAGCGCAAATGATCACCAAGGGATCTATTCGGAAAAGTTTCAATCCAATGGGACTTTTGAGGAAAAAACAAGATGAGACCCTGGAATGAAATTAGTTGGAATGTTACTCGTATAAGCCTTGTAAAAAATAATGTGCCATATTTTGTTTTTAATAGGCTCGTAACATAACTTTGTTTTTGTGTTCTTCGAAAGGTTAGGTGGAGAAGCACCTATTTTTGGGGTTGAAAATCATCAAATAACTTCTGTTTTATGTGGGCCGAGAGGGAGCATTAATTTTTTTACTACTCACCCATGTTCTTTAATTTGCTCTTTGCATTTCATTGCTGCCGTGACTCTTTCAAACAACCCCCCAGCCATGGTAGGCATAAACCCTGTCAGGCCAACATCTCTTTGAGATGAGCGTGGAACACTAAGCGCCGTTGACCCGTGCCTGGTCCTTATTAGATGGTAATCTTCGCGTTGCCCGCCGTCCGCCATTCCGTACAGGACAGGACGATTCTCAGCCATCGCATAGCCTTCCTTGTGGAGGCTATCGGCGGCGGTGACCTCTCGCGCCGGGCCCTGGTACAGGCCATGGTCCGGAGCGAGGAGGGGTGGCAGGCAGTCGCCTCCTTCTGCGAAGCAGTAATGTTAGCGAAGGAGGCTGCCGACCGCGTGAGGCAACGGAACTCACGCCGCCGCCGCCGAGATCCCGATCCCGATTTCCGACCACCGTAGGCGCGGGCTCGCGGATAGCGAGCACTGGGTAGCTCGCCGTCCGGCAGTCTAGTAATAATCTGGACCGAGCCTAGTCGTCGACGGCGCGTTCTGTTCCACGCGCGCCTCAAGGAGATGTCAGCAAACTGTAGGGGCCCGGTAGGGCCGAAGCCTCTGGGGAACACGGTATCCGAAAGGTTGTCACCGTGTCCCCCAGATCGATGGCAACAAAGGAACGGGGTAGGGGTTTAGTCAGTAAGAGTCTGACACGCCCTCCCGCTCCGCCCAAGAGTGGGAGAAGTCATTCTGATGATTCCACTACCGGAAAAAAACAAAAAAAAAAAAGCCATCGCATAGCCTAGAATCGTCCTGCAACTCCCAAAGCCAAGTCCGATAAATTTATGGCAACAGAATCAATTTTATGATAGACGATATATCTTTTAATCAATTTCCACTGCTATATGAGACCATACCTTACCTTTCCGAATGTAACTTTGCACGATATTTTTCTGCTCGTGTATGTCAAGCAAATCTTGTTTAATTGCCTAATACGTACCCAGGATTTACTTTGACGCCTTGATTGATAAAAGCAAAAGTCGACGACGATCTCCGAGCTACAAATTTGTACTAACAACTTTGTGACTTTCCAATCAGAGGCTCTGAAAAAGAAAACAAATATAAAAAAGTGGTATGACGGATTGGATTACTCTGTAGCTGTACTAGAAGTTTTACAGAAATTATAGCAAATGTAATCAAAGCAAATTCTTTAGGTCTTTATTTTGTAAACAGGTTTAAAAAAAACACTTTATGTCAAATTTTTCATTAGTATGAACTAGTTATTTAATCTAATCTCGTCATCGGTAGTCAACTAAAAAACATGGTATCGGTGTTTTTGTTGAAATGCCGAAACAAACTCAAAGGTCAAAGTCTCTTTTAAAGTCCATACAGCTAATATAATGGGATATGAGAAACATACAGATTCGAGTTCGAGATAAACATTGATAAAAGAACCACACAGATTTGAATGGACCTGTCCAGTAGTGTCCAGTCAGTACAAGAGCATTAATTAAAAACTGACTCTATTTTCAGCAAGACGGGCTGGAATAAAATAAAAGACGAGAGGTCTACAAAAGCTGAAAGCCTACTTTAGTTTTACTTGGAAACTAGCTAATCCATACCCACTTTTGGTAATGGTAAATGATTTATTTTTTAATATCGGTTCAGTAATTTTAGACGTTATGTACTACAAACCAACTGACGATCCAAAAAACTTTACCTCTTTATAATATTAGTGAGGTATGGGTTGAAGAATACAAAATGGTTTCATCCACGTAAAATTGTACATATCAATATCTTTAAATCATGCAAATAATCAAAACCGAATTTTCTTCCGATAATTCCTGACATTTCCCTCAAGATTATACGTCAAAATTATTTTTTACGCCTCTTAGTCTCTCATTAGCCTATCACTCGCGCCGCCGTTGATTCCATATCCACCACACCCAATTTTCCTACAATTTCCGACCGTATTTTTTCTGTCGGGCACCCAATACGAGGAGATGTTTTTTTGATGTTACATTATACACAGACACTGTTTTCGCCTAAAGGTTTAGAATTTATTCAGCGTATAATATGACCGAACTATCTCATTATAATACTTTTAACCCTCTGCGATTTAGTTTTAGGACTAGGGCCATAAGATAACAGCCTTCATGTAATAAAATTCAAATAGGGTACATTTCAGCCATTTTTACAACAGGGCTTGTATTCGCAAAGTATCTTTTCGCGACATTTACTGAGGGTACAATATGACACCACTTACTTCGGCAAATATGTTGGTGTGATCCCGCATATAAATGTTTGGAACTTAAATCTTAAGCCCTTAATGGACCCAGTCCATTTAAAGCTTGGACGCAATAAGGTTTCATTAACAAAGTTGAAAAAACTCTGCAATTTTTTGTCATTCGAAAATGGTAGTCTGAATAAATGATATTACCTTACTGTGTTATCAGAATGTATTTTTTTTGAGACTGAGTAACGAGATGGTGAACGGAATATACGGACATGAAAAGTATCTAGGGATTAGTTGATCCCCAGACACTATTCTTGTTTAAGAGTAGGAAAGTATTGTTTTTTATAGTATTATAACTTTTTATAATTTTTGATTACAAAAAGAAAACTTCGTTGAACCCAATGATTGTAGAATGTATAATCTAGGTACTATTCTTACTATTTTTTTCTGTTCTCACATTATCAGAAACACATAATTCACAAACATAAATCGCTTACCCTCACGTCGTCAAAAACCATCAGAGCTTCCTAAAAGATAACTCTGAAACTCGTACAAAATAAAAATATCTCTTCTTAATTATCTTTTCTACGCCATCCAAACTTATGGGGAACAATAAAAATATGCCATAAATATCGAAACTAGTGCTATTAGCAGAGATTAGAGTTGAACAACTTATGGCGCGGATGGGCAATGCTGTCGATAGCTGTTTGGATTGAGTTGTGTGGTTTCTATAACAGGAAGGAAAATTGGGAAAATAGATAACAGCCAATATTTTTTCGTGTTTAAGTAGCTACTGGGATTGACTATCAGTTCACCTTGAGAGTGAAGCGTGGAGCAATACAGATTTAATAATAATTATTTATTTATTTCTTATCATAAATAACAGAGACAGTTAGTAAACAATCTGTAGACACAATTATGTAATTGATTTGTGAAAGACTGGTGTCTCAACTAAGTACCTATCAATACCCACGAAACGAGACACAATAGTAAGACAATAACAGCGCGGTCCAATGAGACCGGTCGGGGATTCATGAATTAATTCAGTAGAGACGATGTGATTCAAATAATTATAATGTAAAAAAGTCATTTATTATTTTTCATAAGATTTCTAATAGTTCAAGAAATTTCAAAATGGATCTTTACTTTTTTTATGTTTTGAACAACTTGCTTTTTCTAACTTCGTCCGTATCCAGGAAAGGTAGCGTAAGTCTTTTCTTGGAATTTAAGGTTATTCTGTACCAAATTTCATCTAAATCCGATCAACCGTTCAAGCAAAAGTAACAAACATCGAAACAATCACCAACTTCCACCTTTATAATATTATTTTGATATAATGTGATTAGCAAATGGTAGGGGAGCCCCAGAAGGGATTTCGGGATTTACTAAAGCGCGGCAGATTAATATACAGGGGGATACCTTGCACCCAGTTAAGTACCTCCACCAAATATGAGGCCCATATATAAAGCCGCCCGTGAAGGATACAGGATCAGATTAGTAAAAAAAAAATGACCCTCAGACATTCTCGAGCGCGTCAGATTAAGGTAGGGTGAGTTAATTATATCTTAAAAAGTGTATATTCCACTAATCTGACAATTTGAGAGAGACGTAAAGAAAGGGGAGGGCAGCAAAGTTGTAAAAAAAAAACGTCATCTCGACATTCTCGAGCGTAGCTAATTTTTTTTTTATTTTGAAGGAAATAATTCAAGAATAATGAAAAATATATAATCTGACGATTTCCGCAAGCCGAAATAACAAAAAATCGTCGATAAAGTTAAATGCGTGCAGTTGTGTGATGGCTACATTTCCTTCTCCGGTTTTCTAAAGAGTTCCCTCAAAATTAGATTTCGTGGGAATTTGAACTGATTCGGACCGTTAGATTTTGAGAAATTTTGAAAAATCTCAAAAAAATAAGTTTTATATTTTGAAAGTGGATTTTTTTAAATAACTTTTAAACGGCTTTATCGATCAACTTCAAAAACTAATCCGCCTTTGAGCTTGAAAAACCACGTCGATCGCTACCAAGCTGGTCAAAATCGGTTGATTCGTTCGAGAGATATCGTGAACGAAAGAAACCCGAAAAAGTGATTTTTCGGGATTACTCCGAAATTTTTGGTTCGATAAATTAAAACTAGAAAATAACTTATGAGGATGATAAAACTGCGTTGAATGCGGCAAACCGCGTGAAAATTACTTGATCCGTTCAAAAGTTATTGCGGTTTGAAGATTCCAAAAATAGTCTTCTATGAAACTTTTATCTGACTTTCGAGCTGGGAGAGCTCAAATATTATCTCTTTGAACTCAGCGAGCTCAAAATATCACATAAAATATATTTTGAGCTCAAAAATGATATAAGTACAATTTTAAGCGCCCAGGAATGGAATTAGCTGGAAATTGCAGGGGTTTTTTTGTCAGATCAGGCGAATCCCTCTAGATAATCGTCAGATTATGAGACAGTACGTTTAGAACATAAAGATGAACCATATATATCTTAATCTGACGCGCTTGAGTATTTCAAAATGGCGAATTTTTTTTGCACTTTATGAAAGTGGCCACGAGTTTGCGTCCCATCGAAACGGTCAGATTAGTGAATGAGATCTTTTTTTTTGGTGCACTTAACACTCCCTTAGAAAATCTGACGCGCTCGATTAAATTATTTTTATTTCCATTTTCAACCCCTCCATACAACCACCCCCATCATGCAAACGATCAGATTAACATACGTACATTATTAAAAATACGTAGGGCATTGATGCTATCAATATCTGACGCGCTCGAGGATGTCCATGCAACAGTTTTTTTTTACATATTTAAAAATCTATAGCTGCTTCCCCCACCGATGAAAAGGTATAATCATAGAACATTTTTTTCTTCTTATCATCTAAGCTTTGTAACCCAATAGGTCTCTACGACGCTCGAGTAAATCCCCATTTAGCATCGTGGCCTCCCCTACTAAAAGGTCAGAAAACTCAAAACACAAAATAAAATACATCAAAATTAAATCAAAATACCTTTTTATACTGATACAGCACCTCTTGTCAACTAGTAAACAGAAAACATGTTATTCACTGACATTCAAATGTCATCTTTAACTCGATGTAAATTGAATTCCCGTTCCCTTCGTACGGAAGTATTCCTGTATCATATTGAATGACATTATGCAAAACCGTGAACAAAACAAAGTAACGGACATTTTATTGACTTTTTGAAATGCCGTGGCATTCAACTTCTCTTTTTGATTTTAGAAATAAATTTAATTGTAATGCTCTGTCTTGTGTCTGATAAATATTTGTTTTGTTATTTTCATAATTATTACAATTTATGTGCATTAATTTTTGTCCAGCAGTGGACGTCTTTCGGCTGAGATGATGATGATGATGTGCATTACAAATATAAATACACTAGATTAAAAAATACCTTAGAACTAACTGAAATTAACCTAAAATGGCGTCTAAAAACTCCTCCGCATCGCTGTCGCCTGGTAATGTACCCAATAGGCTGGTAGCATTGCCACGCTATATGGCAATGCTTATAGGAATAAAACAGCAAAGCAAGTTACAATTAATTGTAACATTATTAATTGTAACTTGCTTTGCTGTAGTTTACAATTAATTATGTTACAATTAATTGTAACTAACCACTCCACCGATACGTAAACCATGCCGTCAAAAATACCCAGTAAAAAAAAACCTCATACTCATTGGCTAAACCTCTTCAACATGTTTATCTGAGAGCTCTTGACTGTTGTCATCATCATCTGCCTAGCCTTTTCCCAACTATATTGGGGTCGGCTTCCAGTCAAGCCGGATTTAGCTGAATACTAGTATTTTACGAGGAGCGGCTGCCTACTAGACCTCCACAACCCATTAACTGGGGTAAGTAACACGATATTTCATGGCAAGACTGGAGTCAGATTTTCTGGCTTCTGACTAGCCGTAACGACTGCCAAAGATCTACAAATGACAGCCCGGACCTACGGCTTAACGTGCTTTCCGAGGCATGGAGCTCCACCGATGCGTCAACCGTGCCGTCAAAAATACCTAGTCAAAAAAAACATCTAAACTCATTGGCAAAACCTCTTTAACATGTTTATCTCAGAGCTCTTGACTGTTGTATTTCCTTAAATTCTGGTTACATTTCGTCCTTATCCTTGCAACTTGACATGCCACAAACATGATAACGTGTGTGGAAACTGAAACCAAAACACAATGCAATCAGCATTAAATTAGCAAAAATGTCATGTCTTCTTCTTCTATAGGTACATATAAAGGGACAAACACACTGTCGGGTCTAAGAAAAACAAACTATTGGTTCTAGGAACGTGAAATTTGGCACGAATCTTGCTTGTAAGACGTAGGCGAGCATTAAAACGAGGTTTCTTGGAAATTCAACCTATAAAGGGTCAAATAGGGGGAATTTCGATTGTATGCAAAATCTCTTGTCGTGTTTTAATATACTTGCCAATATCGTGGTTTAATATGCTATAACCAATGTCCTAAATAATAATGGCTATTATTATTTGTCTGTTAAAATTAGCCCGTTGATTTCAAAACTTCCCTCAAAATACGGTTTATGCAAACATTTGTAACGGACAAAACCGCAGGCAAATTGCGAGTTGCACATAAAAACCTAGTAACTTACATTTTTACATCACAAGAACATAATCTTGATACGAAACTACTGACAATGCATTACATGATAAAAGGACCAGCGTAGAAAGACCCCATTCCCTCTCTCTGTAACTAAAAGTTGTAGGAAGAAATAATAGTATAAGACAGTGTTGGAGGTCAAGATAAAATGGGAGAGTAAAGAGGAAAAGCGGACCTCTCATAAGATACAGCTAATGACGTAGAAGAATCAACGTCGATTAAACTGGGTCCTTTCATGGGTAGAAATATGACTGTTTTTATTTCTTGTTTGTAAGGACGTGAAGGCATGTAGAAGGAAATAAAATATCGAAGCATTACCATACGCTTTAGAGCAGTCACGTAATCTTTTTATTGCTGATAGTAAGATTGGTTAAAAGGGTTCTGATATGGGGTGTGTATGGATATGCAGATTTTTTTTTACATTCTATTCTTATTCGGTTTCACTGTTATACATGTTTTTGTTGAAACTACTACTATTGGTTTAGCCAGGCCCTATTCTAGGCCTTGATCCAGAATGATAGGAATGGAAAACAGTCACCTCCTTCAAACTTCTATCAAAGCAGGGTAAAAGCCAAAGCACTTTAACACAAACTAATTTTGGGACTACCACTTTTTTTTGGAGGTGGAAAATCGTCAAATTACTTCTTCCGCTCTTGTAAGGAGTTCGTTATTGTTCTTCTCAGATTTTCTCATTCATTTTAATTTTTTTTAAGTTTTACATTGTTGAACATGAGCGGTTGAAATTAGAGTGAGAGGGCGTGTCAGTCCTTTAGTGACTTAAACCTACCTGTATCTTTCAGTTGCCCTTTGCGTTCCAGGGCTACAAAAACTCTTTCGAAAACTCCTGCAGCTCTAGTGGTTCTCGGCTTTATTGAGCCCATGTAATTTTGCTAACATATCTTTGAAGTGCGTGACACACTTTGGGATACTACCTGACCTTTGAACGTTCCATTTAACCGTTTTTGGTAGTGCAACATTGTCATTGTAATTAATACCATTTTATTGGAGTCAAACGATTTTATTGAAGCACATGACGTTAATAATAAAAAGTGTCTGCAATTTTTATTGTATGACCAATTTGACAAGAGGATTTGTGTGTCTGAAACCGTGTGTCGATGCACTTCAGTCAATTGACGCTCCCGACAAAAGTCTGATGAATCTGGATTGAATTATTTCAAGTGTATTCTTGGAAAAAGATGGCGGGTTCGGAGTTGATTACACAGAAATAGATATACTGTTTTTTATTAGCACGGAAAATATCGACATAACGCGATGAATCACCAAACTTGCAATGGGCAGTTATTAGATATTGCTCGCAGAACAGACCGTCTGTGAGCAATATGCTTATGTGATGGGAAGATGCAGCCTTGAGAGTTGCCGCCTAGAGACCTATGTCTCTCACCGGCCTTGTGAGGGTTGCAGGAATCTGATGGATACACAGTTATTGACACACAGGTTATTGTTAAAATAATGATGATGTGATGATGACAGAAATACGGCTCAAATGTTGATTCTTCGGATTGATTCAAAATAGTAACCACGGCCCTGTAACGCAAAGGGCCATTGAAGGAAGGTAGGTTTAACTTTTTACATAGAGCGAGAGAAGTTATTTGACCCAAAGAAGGATTCGACGCTATTTAATCAAATAAAGTTATACATGCACTAAACTTTATCTTAGTAAATATCTATGCTATGCTCTCTAAAAGTCATTAAAAGTTAATAATAATGTACCCGGAAAACAGAAATTAGGCCAAACTTCGCTATTCAATCTCAATAAACCGTTGGCATAATTACGGTCATGCATTATTGCTATGATATAAATTCGAGGAGTTCCTACCAGTTACAATCAGGCCTTTGAATCTGCTACGTGACTTGGAATTATCAAGTTGCATCAGATATAGATTCGTACAGAAGGTTGGTTTCATACACAACGGGTGAAAATAGATGCACACATTTCTACACGCATTCATAATTATGTACATCTATCTCATGCAAAATGTTGGGTGACCATCTTAACATAACGAGTTTCCTCCGTGCCTCGGAAAGCACATTAAGCCGTAGGTCCCAGCTGTCATTTGTAGATCTTTGACAGTAGTTACGGATAGTCAGAAGCCAGTAAATCTGACTCCAGTCTTTCCATGAAGTACCATGTTACCCCAGTTAATGGGTTGTGGAATTCTGGTAGGCAGCGGCCGCTCCTCGTAAAATACTGGTATTCAGCTAAATCCGGCTAGACTGGAAGCCGACCCCAATATAGTTGGGAAAAGGCTAGGCAGATGATGTCCATCAAGTGAGATAGTAGTAAAGCCTATCAATAACAATAAAAAATCAATCAGTACAGATAAGATGATCGATCAATACAGAAAAGTGTGACGAAGCTGTATTTTGTCTACTCTAAAATGGTACAGTTTTAGGAACACAATCACTAAATTTTTAACAATTTTCGATTTTTTAACGCGAACGCAACACTTTAGAAATCAATCATATAACACCATTGCATGGAAGCTTCATTCCATATTCTAAATTCATTCGTTGGAAAGCTATTATAGCTATAAAAGAATAAAGATAAGGATTATCAAAAGCCAAAAAATAAATTTATTGGTATACAGAATCAACTGAGCCGATTCGTCCTTCTGTAATATTCTTTTCTTTAATCATGTAAACACGTGCGTATTAAGTTTACACTTCAGTACCCAATACTTTGTTGTTCTACGGGTCCCGTAGGCGGAATTGAATACTGCTTGGCAAGTTTATGGGGTCGTTATAGTGTGTAGTTCAGATGCGTCCTTAAGTACCGTTGATTCAGTAATATGGTTTGGGTAAGTGATGTTCAACTTTGTCGTTAGGAAGTTGTGTTTACCAACGGTAACTAAATGGCTTTAAATGGCAGGGATATTTCCGGACAACATATTTATTCCTATAGTGACCAAATTTTTGCTGCTAACTATTCTTTAAAAACCAGCAAAGTGCAATTTAGATCTAGCATATGGTATTACTTTAGTATTATGAGGGAAAAATTTGTAGGATTAGAAGAAAAACTCCATATTATGTGAAATCAGTTCTTCCATACATCACTATAATTCACAGTTTGAAATCGCAAAAAATATGAGATAAAACTAGAAATTCGGAACTTTCTGACAAACTCTAAGTATCTGTTTATTATGTTGACTTTAAAATTTAACTTTTTATTTTAAACTTCAAGGGACTTCAGATAAGTTATTAATTTCAACTTGATATCAAACTTGACAATGTTATGCTAATGAGATCGAACGTGCGGAGTCATCTATAGGTCTTAAGAGACAGACAGACGGACAACGCAGTGATCTGAGGCGTGATGTGTGAATAAGATGAGTAATTTTTTTTCTTTTGAGTTCACAAAAAAATTAAAAATTTAGCAATAGATGGAAGCAAACGAAAATAAAAACTCCCCGTTTCTAAAAGGAACCCTAAGATTTTACGGTTTACGAACACGAACCCAAACAAAATACAGAGGTGAAAGGTACCCGCGTTAAGGGTTAGCCGTACATAATGTAATCTACGCGAAATGTTCCCTAACAAAGTTTCTAAGGCTGTAAAGGTATTTACAAAATTTAGAGGCCAAAAGTTTAGAAATGTCTGTAAGTTGTGATTTTTGGCTTTTAAGAAGTTTTTGATTCTCTTTAGACTTACCTGAAGTTAACAGATATTTTAGCATTTATGTTTATTTTAGCTTCTAAAAATAGTTAAATATTTAATTATTGAGCACACCTACCAGTGTTCTTTTTCAACCCGAAGGTTGACTGGTAGAGATTGCCTCGTTGCATGAAGTTCGCTTATGTATAACTACTGTATATGAAGTGTAAATAAGTAAATAATTGTCAAAAATTGTATAGAAATAATCAGCACTCTAATAAAAGATCACATGGACAATGCAAGACATTTTTCATTACAACAGTCGCCATGACTGATGGTAAGTCAAGGTCAAATTAAAAATGTATAGAAAAAAAATAGCAATTTAGTGAATTCTCACATAAATTTTGTATAAACTCCAAAAGATCCTTAAGAAAACAAGAGAAATTCAGCAAAAAAACATTGTCTATCCAAGACAGCCCTTTGTAGGTTGAATTCATACATACAAAAAACCACACCATTGTTAGGTATTACACACACAAACACACACATTTAATAAGTTGCCATTTAATAAGATCCGCTTACGCTAGCGACAATGTCTTCAACAACATATGAAACCATAATAGATAGTGCCGAAAATCTCGTTATCAACATTGCTGCAGTCGGTCTGCCACATATCGATGTCATGTCTATCTCAAACTACCAACTAACAAAGTTGACGAAACTAACATGAAACTATGTAACCTGTTATTGACGAAATGTTGAGAACAAAGTCGTGTAATAAAACCGCACCGTTATTTGTTACTTTATCAAAATTGCAACAATAAAGTTAAATTGATTAAAATAAAATTTATTTAAATTCTAATAAATGCGTGCATCACCTGCTATCTGTCCATGCTGCACAAACACCTGCTTTTTTCAAGATAGAAGATAAACGAGGTCAATCGAGATCGAGGTCAGAATAAGTAAGAGTACCTACATCGACACGAAAAGAAGAAAAACTGTAATTACAAGGTTTCAAAAGCCGTCACCAGCCATTTAGGAGGAAAATCTGACAGCTTAAATTCAAGTTCTTTTTTTTTAGCACAGACTATAAAACATCGACGTTATGTCTCGCAAATAATCGGTTGCAATAAATATACAAATAATAATATTCTCAATTACAAAAACAGTGTTAATAATCGGATTACAGACCAACACTTATATACCAACATTTATACACGTGTCAAGTCTATGTTTAGTACTATACTCAGTAGACTGTTTGCGTGTTTCCAATCTAGTTTAGCCAGCAAGTGTGACTGTCTCCACTTAAATATTCTCTTAGATCTTTGACGGTCCAGTTGACTTAATTGAGCCACTTTAAATGCAAACTACTATAGCACTTTGCCATGCGAGTTAGTGCAAAGACGGTACACCTGAATATAGCATTAAAGCAATCTGCCAAATATATACACAGAAACATAGAATGTCAACAACATACAGGTTAACCATTCCTAAAAGGAATGGTTAACCTTAAACACCTACAAAAACAAGGACTTGGTAGCTCATTAGGCTGTAAAACCATAAATAATTAATATCTTTAAGTCAACAGTGAAGAGATTACTCACGGGCAAGCGTGCGTGTTAAATCGTCGGCCACATCATCGCTTACCATCAGGTGAGATAATGGTCAAACTTGACCCTGTATCATCATCATGATTATCTCAGCCAAAAAACATCCACTGCTGTACGCAGGCCTCCCCTAAGTGTCGTCACAACGACTGGCCTGAACCTGTATAATAAAAAAATGTTTTTAATTTAAACGTTGGAAACTAGAGTATAAGTAATTATTATGTTTAAAACACTGCAACTTGCACTCGTTACGTAGAATTAGATATAGTGCGATGTGTGCGATGATTAAAATATTTGACCTGAAGAACCGGTTTTAAATTAAAATTTAAAATTACAACTTCATCCAACCAATCGGCAACGAATAAACTAACCGATAAATTACTTCAGGCAACATCAGGTTGCAAGCAAAGGTCAAGAAAGTTTTCTAGGTGAAGTATTTAGAGCAATTACGAGTTACACCTTGCGATCGAAAACTGAATGAATAATCGTTCAGAACACCTAGTAGGTAGTATAATGACACATTTACTTTTTCCTTATTTTACAGAAATTATATTAAATAAAATTTTACAAATGTTTGAAACATAGTTATGAGTTTATTTTAAATTTTATCACGGATTTTATGGTTTTAGCCTAATACCTTACCTTACCTTTACCTTAATAGATCCATAGGGAAAAATCCAGTTCAGGTTTCCAGGAGTTACTTCATAAAAGTCAAAGAACGGAATCCAAAAACTCAATTTTTTCTTTTTTTGTAAATGTGCCATTATACTGCTAGGTGAGCGTAACACATATAATATAATGAACTAGCGAATATATAATATGAATGCCATCTAACGCTGACGGTCACGTCATTTGTTTCTACTTAGGGATAGTCGTTTCAGAAAGTATAATTAATTCATAGGTTGATGTGATTGAAATAAATGATTATTTACATTCATAGAGTGAAAGAGATATCATTTAGTTCATTTAAAATAAATTAATTACATGCTTTGACATGTATCTCATTAAGGAGATTACAGAAGTTAATCGCGAGTTTAATAATGCGCAAAATATAATGATCCGCCGCAGTTAACAAAATCAGATTTTTTTTGTTAGTCTTCAGGATAATTCCTAAGAATTAAGAATATTTTTTTTGTCACTATCACACACTATCTATCTAAACAGAAACAAGTAAATAATGAAGATGCCGTTTAAAAATATTTTTTTTTTTATTTAAGACCGGACTAATCTACGCTTAACATTTTGAATGAATACGAGTATATTATCATTATACTGTTGTTGATTTTAAAATCAAATCCGGGGATTTTTAGTAAATCATTAAAATACCTACTTCATATTTTTTTTGAGTCCTGTAATCCTCTTTAACAGTAAAATTGTTGAATTTGGATCAAAAAGCTTTGTTCAAGACCAGTAACGTTTTACCTTTGATCATGTTATGCACCTTTGATCATAAAGCGTATAAGTACTTCTTATAACACCCGGCAAGCGATCATCTTTGAACCAACCGATCCGAATAATCTGGCCACCTTTGACCCCCTGACGAACACTTGAGTCCTATTAAATTATGTAAACTGGAACGCTTCCCAATCTCCCCAGTTTCCTTCCCAGTTCGCCCATACATTTGAATTTAGGAGAACGCTTTTAAAAATTTGTTTTCGAACAAATCTGTTCATGTTTTAATGAAACGGCGGGATTATTTTTATGCGCATCCCAATATTTTTTCGTTTATATCTTTTGGGTTTCCTGAATGTGAACGGTTATGCGATACCGTGGTGTCCAATTTATGGTTACGAACAAGGGTATTGTCAATTTATTCAAGTTATGTGCGCTGCAAAGGGGAGATTCGCCTTTGCAATATAGTACATAATAAATGTTACACCGGAAATGTAGTTTAATCAAAGTTTGAAAGCTAGACAGTGGTACTGTCTCGTTAAAATAGTTTTTATGCGTACAACTGAATATGAAACATAATGTTTAATAACACATATCACTAAATTAACGTACTAATTAAAATATTAAATAAATTAATGTTACTTAAAATTACTAAAAAATGTTGATAAAATATTTAAAGAGTTTGGTGCACCGAACCATGTAAGTGAACTTGCTGTAAAGTACGTGTAATTTACGTGATGATACAGCAATTCTACTTTTACCAGATTTGCAGTAATTGCTAACTAGGCCTAATATGCTGCCCGTACAAATAATATTAACAAAAGGCAACAAATCATTGTTCCCAGAATTAAATTTTGACTGAAATATGTCTAACTTTGTTTGAATATCAGATATTTCGATACCACTAATGAAAACGCAGTGATGAAAACTAATAACACAAGTTAATTGCTGAACAACGATTTTAATAACAAAATTGGAAACTACGTAAACACTGTTAGAGTTATTATTAATTTTGCCGCACATACTAGGCAACAAAATTTTGACATCGTAACGTTAACGGAGTTACCACCAATAGAACACTTGAGATTAATGAGGACGTACTTGAGAAAACTTTAGCGAGATGTAGTGAACGAAGGATAATTGGATTTTGAACAATATTTAGGCTTATATTGAATTTGTTATCATTTTGGAACCTTTGACAATTAGTAACACCTTGTGTCTCGGAAAACCGTTGGTTCCGGTTGTCATTTGTAGATCTTTAACATTCGTTACAAGTAGACACTAGAAAGTCTGACCATCAGTCTCTATCCAAGGTATATAGTGATGCTCAGATACTGGATTGTTGAAGCTTGATAGGCAGTCGCGTTATTTAAAATACGGGTATTCAGCTGCATCCTCCTGATAGGCTAGGAAAATTATGATGATGAAATACACAAACTTTTAATTCCTAAGCACGAGAAAATTGGATTACTATTCCACAAACCAGCTTTAGAGATACAAATCATCATCATCATCGTCATTTCATCCAAAAGATATCCTATATAATTATATAACTATTAGACTCAGGCCGCGTCCTTTCGATTAACTCGACATTTACAAGGTCATTGGTAGAGACATCAATATTGGTACTAAAATAATACACGAAATTGATAATTAAGCTCTCGAAGTTATTGTTTTAAAACAATGCAAAATCAAAGCAAGTAATTCACGTCACATAAACACAGCTGAATCGTTAAATTAATTCTAACAATTTACATTCTAATTGAGGGTGGACCAAAATACTAGACGCACACGCTAGTGCCGCCTGAACATGGGTTGGGACGAAGTATTCCCGTTTCGGTACCCAAATTTTGAGCACCAAAATTTTTGCCACCCAATCTATTACCGAGTCGGCCCCAATAAGTATTTTAGATTGAAATTTTGTATTGGATACTACCATCCAAAATATCTATTATTGCCGAATCGGGAATAGTTTGAGTGTCGAAACTTTTGGTGCCAAAAATATGGGTACCGAAATGGGAATACTTCGTTGCGACACATTAACATACAACCAGAGTGAGGTGGGCAGCTACTTCACTTTTAGGATTAACACCTATTTTCACGGACTTATTCTTCTTCCTCCTTTTGTTGTTTGTGACTAACAAGATGTTTAACTTGTTTTAGCCTGAAAATTTTCCAACCAATGTTTGAAAAAAGCTAGCCAAAAATGTTGTTTATTTCTGGTTTTGCTTCCTTTCTTTATTCTTTTCAATGACTGATGTCAACTCTAACTCTAGCGTTGAGATCTTATTGTTATAACAGTTATGTTCAACGTTATCATAATCTAAGAGACCTAAAAATACTTTTCAATCATTACTACTTTTTAACTTTAAATATGTTTTACTTTCTTGGACATTTAATAGTTAAGTGTTTTAGTCTTAAATATTGAATACTATTTTGCAGTTGAGTCTAACAAAGCACAATTGAATATAAGCCAATATAACACGACCATAAGTTCGAACATGACCAGTCGCCTCGATTAACGCCATCTGGTGTAATATTTCAAAGTGCATCCTAAGTTATTCCGAAGTCTCAAGTTGTTAGCTGAAGTAAACATTTTATTGGAGTTGACGCGTTGGCACCCAACTTGGGCCAATATGGCTCACGACTGCAGAAACTTAGATAAGTCTTTAAAGACTTTACGGAAAGCGGGTCTTTGTTAAACGAAACTAATCCTCAACTAAACACTGATGTCGTCTTATTTCTTTTTCTTCGTATTTAATCAGAATTCTTCCTGTTGGAATATTTGCTTTAAAGAATTGGAAGAGTACCTATTAAATAAATTATTTGTAAAATATAAGTTAGAAAAAGATGTTCATTCACAAGAGTGTTTATTTCAAGTTACTAGACAATACAAGTCTGCATAACAGAGATTACTTATCTACAACACTTACCTCCTACTTGATTCGTGTTGTTTGATACTCATCATCATCATTATCTTCCAGCCTTTGTCCCGTGTTATTTGGGATTAACGTTCACTCGTCATGCTATTACTAACTTCCTTTTCTTTCCTATCAAGCTTAAAATATATTTTTTTATTTTTTCTTTGGGGACCCTCTCCCTTTCAACCCATCCACATGACGTATACTAGGAGTATACTCTTCTGTAGTTCACTCATATTATACCTAATAAAAAAATATTATAACTTAATCTAGATACAACATCATTATCCTCTTACTCTTCGAGGTCAGTGCAGCATGTCTCTTATGTCTACTTTATACAGAGTCGAGTCCTGTCAAAATCATTTGATTGGCAATATTTGAAAAAAAAAAGGAGATTGACAGGGTGTGGACCAAGTGCTGCCCAGAATGAAGACCTAGTGCATTTTGTTCCTCAGGCCAATACTAATCATTAAACCGAAGCGTATCAAAATCGGCTCCTGGAGTCAAGAAAAAAAAGGATTTTTCTAACCTAACCTAACCTAAGTAAGTTAAAAATCGTTTTGTAGAAGTTTGACCAAGTGCTGCCCAGAATGAACACCTAGTCAATACTAATCATTAAACCGAAGTGCATCAAAATCGGCTCCTGAAGTCAAGAAAAAAAGGGTTTTTCTAACCTGACCTAACCTAAGTTAAAAATCTTTGTGTGGAAGTTTGACCAAGTGCTGCCCAGAATGAACACCTAGTGCATTTTGTTCCTCAGGCTAAAACTAATCATTAAACCGAAGCACATTAAAATCGGCTCCTGGAGTCAAGAAAAAAAAGGGTTTTTCTAACCTAACCTAACCTAAGTTAAAAATCTTTGTGTGGAAGTTTGACCAAGTGCTGCCCAGAATGAACACCTAGTGCATTTTGTTCCTCAGGCCAATACTAATCATTAAAACAAAGCGCTTCAAAATCGGCTCCTGGAGTCAAGAAAAAAAACTGGTTTTCTAACCTAACCTATGTAAGTTAAAAATCTTATTGTAGAAGTTTGATCAAGGACTGCCCAGAATGAACACCTAGTGCATTTTGTTCCTCAGGCCAATAGTAATCATTAAACCGAAGTGCATCAAAATCGGCTCCTAGAAATAAGAAAAAAAAAAGGTTTTTCTAACCTAACCTAACCTAACTTAAAAATCTTTCTGTAATCACTCCTCGGACCAATACTAATAATTAGTATTTTACTGATTAGTATTGGTCTGAGGAACAAAATGCACTAGGTGTTCATTCTGGGCAGCACTTGGTTAAACTTCCACACAAAGATTTTTAACTTAGGTTAGGTTAGGTTAGAAAAACCCTTTTTACTTGACTCCAGGAACCGATTTTGATGCATTTCGGTTTAATGATTAGTATTGGCCTGAGGAACAAAATGCACTTGGTGTTCATTCTGGGCAGTCCTTGGTCAAACTTCTACAAAAAGATTTTTAACTTACATAGGTTAGGTTAGGTTAGAAAAACAGTTTTTTTTCTTGACTCCAGGAGCCGATTTTGAAGCGCTTTGGTTTAATGATTAGTATTGGCCTGAGGAACAAAATGCACTAGGTGTTAATTCTGGGCAGTCCTTGGTCAAACTTCCACAAAAAGATTTTTAACTTACATAGGTTAGGTTAGGTTAGAAAAACAGTTTTTTTTCTTGACTCCAGGAGCCGATTTTGAAGCGCTTTGGTTTAATGATTAGTATTGGCCTGAGGAACAAAATGCACTAGGTGTTCATTCTGGGCAGCACTTGGTCAAACTTCCACACAAAGATTTTTAACTTAGGTTAGGTTAGGTTAGAAAAACCCTTTTTTTTCTTGACTCCAAGAGCCGATTTTGATGCGCTTCGGTTTAATGATTAGTATTGGCCTGAGGAACCAAATGCACTAGGTCTTCATTCTGGGCAGCACTTAGTCCAACTCCCATACAAGGATTGGCAATGTCCTTTGTCAAGCCTCACACTCATTCGCCATCAAAAATTGTGAGATCTTACATCGAGCCACATTGAGTGTTCTAGATACTTTCACTGTACGTCGATAATTAAGTCCATATGTTTTTATCCTTAATTTACCTTCGATCCATGTTTTACTTGGATTACAAAGTAACCTGCGTATCTATGCTCCTTTTAAGTAAATTCCATCCACAGGTTGTCTGTAAAAAATCGCTGTTAGCGATAAGACCGCCCATTGTACCAACCACCCCTACTAATCTGAAGCTCCTTATAAAAAAATGTATTTTTATGGTGTAGAATAAGGAGTATATAAATAAATATATAACATACAGATTGTGTGTCTTCTAGAAGTACTTAGAATTTTTATGATCGGTGATTTGTTAGACCATTGTGTCCCACTGCTGGGCGAAGGCCTCCCTCTCCCTTTTCCACACACGTCTATCTTCAGCCATTACGGATCGGTGATTGAGTAAGTGAAAAAAAAAACTAGATACTTTGACTTACTTAGACTGTTTTAAACTACAAAATATGTCTGTATTCCCTCTTAATAACAGAAAGTAAAAGTATCGCCAAGTCAAGCACTAGTTTATATTTATTTTTTTAAGTTCTGGTTTCTATGTTACCTCACAACGTAGTTATAGGAGCACGAAAATATCCTAAATGGTTTCAAAGAAACGATGTTACGGTTGTGCCTTTTTGCTCGAATTAGAGGGGACACCATGCCCTGCGATTTACGAATAGCAATTTTACTTTAGCCATCTATCAACGGGTTTTAATTAAACCGTTCATTTCAACATTTTATGCAAATGCAAAGCTTCTAATTTTAAACCCATACTTGACCTTTACGATTCTTTAAATACTTAAACTGACTTAAATAAGAGGCGTCGCAAACGGTCCTTCAACACATAAAGCTCATTGGGATTCCAACAAGATCCCGGCTTCGCTTGCAATGTTCAATGTTCCCGAATTACGCCCCGCCTATTCATTTACATAATAGTTGGAACTCAATGTAAATGTAGGCTTAATCATCTGAGAAAATACATTGAGAACTCCAAACTTCTCTTAATGGATTGACGAAATGAAATTCTTAAAAATACTTTTGAAACTATGCTGTCCAATTTCTTTCTTTCACTCATATTTTTTTTACTAAGAATTTCTGTTTTGCATTTCTATTTTTATGTTATTTACAATCTGTTAAATCAACATGCTTCTGTTTCATAGCATTTATAATATCTGGAAAGTATATTCTTTTTTTTGCAAAACGAAATAAAATACTCAGCCTTCGAATATTTTAGTTATTCAAATGGAATTTTTACGAAATAGAATATCTTTTCTATTACGCTACTCCCATGGGATTTGGATTGTATTGTTTGGATTTTTAGGGTTCCGTACCTCAAAAGGAAAAAACGGAACCCTTATAGGATCACTTTGTTGTTCGTCTGTCCGTCCGTCTGTCAAGACCCTTTTTCTCAGGAACGCGTGAAGGTATCAAGTTGAAATTAAAACCATATATTGAAATCCGCGGTCCCTTGAAGTTGTGCAAAAATCAAACTTGTAAGTTGACGGGAAAAAAAGATACGCCCGTTTATGTTGCAAAAAACGTACATTTCGACACTGTCAAAGGAATCAAAACTCATAGAATGCTTCCCGTTGACCTAGAATCTTGAAATTTGGCACGAAGCAAGGTATTATAGCACTAATATCGGGAAAAGTCCGAAAACTGAAAATTTTTAGTTACGTCACAAGAAAAAAAAATTGAAAAGTCTTCAAGACTCGATTCGAGAATTAAACTGTTTTTATAGGTAGGTTGGTACGAAACCCTCAGTGCGCGAGTCCGACTCGCACTTGCCCGGTTTTGTTTTGCTGATATTGTTATTATCGATTTGATTCGAAAAAAATGTTTATGCTTTAAATACAACATTAAAAAGGTTGATTCGATGGTTACGAGACAACCGGGACCGGTACGGAACGGTAGTTGTGGCGATGCTTGGGGGGAGGAGGGGGGGCTTTGTCCAGCAGTGGAAGTTTTGCGACGTAATGTAATGGTATGTGTGTATGTTTGTTGGTCTTTCACGCTCAAACGGATTTGCCAACCAAATTATAAAAATGTCCTGGAATAAGACATAGGATACAGTTTTTAACTTGGTATTGTTTTTCCTTTGGGAAATTATCACGTAGGCGAAACCACTGAGAGACGTATGTTTATAGTAAAGAGGTACCAAAAAAGGTTGGCACAAGTAATTTTGACAAGTTTTCGAGAATCGCAGGACTAGTCCTGGCCACCGTAGGCGCGGACTTGAAATTCAACTGAATAAACGTGGTTTTGTTTTTTATTCAGTAAAAATCTGACACTATCGCTCCACTCTGGATGGAAGAACTTATTTAATGATGTTCCATAAAAAAGTCATTTAGGTAGAAAATTAATAAAAAATACGGTTAGATAGATATTTCTAGAGCTGCTGTATGACGTGTGGTAAAGATAACCTACGTATTAAATCGAAGTTGATAAGTATTTTTTTTTGCATTTCAACAAGGCGTAACAATGTTTTGTAAGCTAAGTCAGCCGATGTAAGACTCACTGATAAATCTAAATATATCCTTTTCATTACGCAATATTTTGTAAATAAAAACGATAATAGTTTTACGCACAATGCCGAAAAAACATTACCATTAAATAGTCCAGTCATTATAGTACTTTCACCTCGGAATTCGAGATACCCAGCTGTAAGTCTGTAAATACTTGTATATTGACACCCTAAAAGTAGTCTCAAAACCTACATATGGTAGGGTGTGCGCAACTATGAAATTTCAAGGTTAAAGGGCCCAAAAATCGTTTTTTTGCGCTTTTTTGGTAAATATCTCATTTCCTAAAGGTTTTTTGCTATTTGTATATTTAACAATATTGTAGAATACAAAATTCTCTACAAATTTTGTATAAAAAACTTTTTCCTACGGTGAACCGTTTTCGAGATAGAGAGCGGAGAGCGCACGGTCACAGCATCACTTCAGGTCAACTGGTTCCTCCGGTCGAAAACGCGCCATATAAGTTGATACTATCGATAAATCAATGATTATAAATATTTGTCAATTTTTATTAACTATTATATTATATTTCATGATTTTTTTTTCTAACCTATCCACTTTTTATTCAGTATTCATTTATTTAACAACACTTACCTGGCGTGTCAGACGTTTACTGACTAAAGCCCACTCCTGTTCCTTCTTTGCCTTTGTTCTAGGGCCCCAGTCAGTGTACCCTTTCACATACCGCATAGCCCCAGTGGATTTCGACCCTGCTGGGCCCCTACGATTTTCTGAAATGTTCTTGAAGTACGCATAGATCATTACGCGTCGTCGATGACTTGAGCGCAATCCGGATGGTACGAGTAATTGGACGACAGGACGGCGATCTACGCATTACTCGTCGTCCGCCGTCGCCAGCATGGGCTTGTGAACGGATGTACGATGGAAAGGAGCAGTGCGTACTGAACTGAACTCACTTACTGAGAATAATTAGTTTCTCTTACTATGCTATGTTTTTTTTAACTTAAATATCTCTATCTTGCTTTAATTTTCAAAGTAAATAACTAGGGTATGTCATTCATTAATAGAAATTGTAGCAAGAACCTATTTTGGGCACGTAGGAAAAGTGATTACTGTTAACAATAATTTAAGAAATTAGTTTCTTGTATGGATATTATTTTTTTGTGGCTGGTTTTAATAAAGTAGTATACCATTTTGGAATCTTGATTAGTTGCACCAATTTTTAAAAAAACTTGCCATAGTAGTGTTCATACTTTTTTTTACACCAGGACAAGCTAAAGTTGGCTAAAAGTAAAAATCTTCAATAAATTTGGGTAATCACATAAGTTTCATTCATTTTTGTGAAAAATCTAGAGGAATTCTGGATTTTTTAAGAATATCAGTAGATAGCAGTTTTATTCAGGTGGTCGCTACAAAAAAAAGAACAGCAATATTTAAACAACTGTGGTAATGGTAGAGGAAAATATCACAACAGATCTAAATTTTAAAAGAATTGATTTGTGTTATTTCACTTATTACTTAAAAAATATTTGTGTGATATTTTTTTTGTATTTTTCTCCGAATAGTCACGACTATTCAGACAAATATTTATAATCATTGATTTATCGATAGTTCATTAACTATAATATGGCGCGTTTTCGACCGGAGGCACCAGTTGACCTAAAGTGATGCTGTGACCGCGCGGTCTCCGCCCTATATCTCGAAAACGGTTCACCGCAGGAAAAAGTTTTCTGAACAAAAATTGTAGAGAATTTTATATTCTACAATATTGTTAAATATACAAATAACAAAAAACCTATAGGAAATGAGATATTTACAAAAAAAGCGCAAAAACCCGATTTTTGTGACCCCCGACCACGAAATTTAATAGTTGCGTACACCCTACCATATGTAGGTTTTGAGACAACTTTTAGGGTGTCAATATACAACTATTTACAAACTTACAGCTGGGTATCTCGAATTCCGAGATTCTTACCTTAATTGAGCTAATTTGACTGGACTAGGTAAGATATTGTTACGAACGTGAGTAATTAAATGCCGGTTTACTAGCAGATAACTTTATTCACCACGAAACAATGACAAATTAGTCCAATCAACAAATAACCAATCACTATAAACACTCAGAGTTCCGTTTAGTATCGCTTAGGTCGCTAGGTATCACTTCAAACACTTAGGTAGTTCGCTCTGTATCGCTGACGAAATCAAACTGACCCGCTTCTAGCCGGGGCCCCGTATTTATATGCGAAGCCATCGAAACTTCTCGACACCGACGTTTCAAGGACATTCTAGCACAAAATAGTCGCATCGGGAGGCCATAAATCATTATTATTACTCTCGTAAGCAGGTACTTATCTACCACCTTACATGCGAATTTCGACTCTATTGTTAACACCGGAAGGTACAAATTCCCTTATCCACCCACATAACTACCTACTGAATGTTATCTAATAATAATAGCGTATGTCGGACTTTTCTGGAATTTGCCAGGCCTGAGTATGTACTCCTATTCTCGAAGCTTCGCACAGCAATGCGTTTTAATTATTTGATGCCACTCTTGGTTCCGTCGAAGATATAGCGTACTCAAGTTTCACGGCGTAACAGTGCCCCCCTCTTAGTCATGCTCGTCCCGAGCATTATTAGATCCGTGATACGGCGCCAATCTATCCACGTGGACTACCTTAGGTTTCCCTCGTAACCCTTTCTTGATGCGGTAGGTAACGTCGTTGATCCTTTTTATCACGGTGTAGGGTCCCTCCCATCGAGCTTGAAGTTTCGGCGACTTCCCTTTTCGTCGAAGTGGGTTGTGGAGCCAAACCAGTGCACCTTCCTCAAATCCCTTGGCGTTGGCATTGCGGTCGTATCTAGTTTTCATTTTAACGCTGGTGTGCAGGCTATTCTCACGCACTCGTTTATGCACTTCATCCAATTGATCTTGGAGGTCACTTACGAAGTCCGTAACTGGCTTAGTCTTGTCAGGTGGCACGCCGGTTATGGTATCGACTGGAAGTCTCATCTCCCTGCCGAAATTCACCCTTGCTGGGGTATGGCCCGTGCTATCATGCACTGCTGATCGATAAGACATCAGAAATAGTGGAATATACCGGTCCCAATCTTTCTGATGGTCATCGACAACCTTAGCCAGGTGATTCTCCAGGGTCTGGTTAAACCTCTCCACCATTCCGTCCGACTGTGGGTGCGCAGGTGTCGTGCGTGTCTTGTAAATCCCCAGAAGAGTGCACATTTCCTGGAACAGCGCAGATTCGAAGTTGCGGCCTTGATCGGAATGGATCTCCAAAGGTGCGCCATACCGACATACTACTTCTTCGACCACCTTTTTCGCCACTGTCGTCGCTTCCTGATTGGGTATGGCGAAAACTTCAGGCCACTTTGTGAAATAGTCCTGTATCACCACTATGTATTTGTTTCCGTCATCTGTCACTGGGAAAGGTCCAGCAACGTCGATGGCAATGCGTTCCCATGGGGCTCCTACATTGTACAACTGAAGCTTGCCCCTGCTCCTAGTCTGTGGTCCTTTCACGGATGCGCACGCTGTACATTTCCGACACCATTGCTCTATGTCTTCTCTACAATTGAGCCAGTAATACCGCTGTCTCACTTTCAGTAGAGTTTTCTTGATTCCCAGGTGTCCACCAGAAGCGCCATCGTGTATCTCCTGAAGCAGGGGGACCACTTCACGTCGTGGTACTATCACTTGTGTGGTCACCTCCTTGCCATCGTTCGATTCCCATTTCCTACAAAGCACGTCATTTTCTAGGACTAAACTGTCCCACTGTGCCCAGTAGCTCTTTGTGACAGGACTATGTGACGATACTTCATTCCACTGAGGCCTAGTTCCACTACGCTTCCAGTCCAGTATAGGTCGAATATCGTCATCTTCTTCCTGGGACTTCTTAAAGTTGCCTTCAGCCCTAATTAAGTTCACGTGTTCCCGGGCTTCATTTTGCTGGCAATGTCTACAGTCCTCATTACATGGACGTCGTGACAGGGCGTCAGCATTGCTATGCCCTTTTCCACTACGATGTTCCGTCACAAAGTTGAACTCCTGCAGCTGCTCTAGCCATCTTGCAACTTGACCCTCAGGGTTTTTGAATTGTAGAAGCCATTTCAATGCAGCGTGGTCCGTCCTCAACGTAAACTGTCTCCCTATGAGGTACTTGTGGAAATGTTGCAAAGTTTTTACAACAGCCAGTAGTTCTCGTCGAGTCACGCAGTAGTTCCTTTCTGGTTTTGAAAGTGCCTTACTGAAGTAAGCGATCACGACTTGCCTATCTTCTTGCACCTGCGACAGCACTCCACCAATTCCTGTGTTGCTGGCGTCGGTATCGACGACAAATCTTCCATCTCTGCTCGGATACCCCAGTATAGGCGCTTCACATAGCCGTTGCTTTAGTTCATTGAATGCTGACTCACAGTTCTTGTCCCAGATAAAATCTCGTTTATCCTCAGTCAGCTGATGTAAAGGTTTTGCAATGTCCGAAAAACTCATAACAAACCGTCTGTAGTATGTGCACAACCCCAGAAATGCACGTACTTCTGTTTTGTTCTTTGGAGCCGGCCACTGTTGGACAGCCTTTATCTTCTCAGGATCGGTTCTCACTCCATCGGCGCAGATGACATGTCCTAGGTAGCTGACCTCCTTCTTGAACAGGGCACACTTCTTTGGGCTTAGTTTTAGGTTAGCCCCCCGTATCCTGGTGAATACTTTCTCCATATTTCTCAGGTGTTCCTTAAAAGTGCGGCCCATTATAATGACGTCATCCAAATATACCAGACAGACGTCACCAAGAAGGCCCACCATGACTCTATCCATGAGGCGTTCAAACGTCGCTGGAGCGTTGCACAACCCAAAAGGCATGACGTTAAATTGCCACAGGCCGTTGCCAATTCCTGTACTGAACGCTGTCTTTTCCTTATCTTTCTCGCTAATTTCCACTTGCCAGTAGCCACTTTTCAAGTCAATGGTTGAAAACCACTTCATACCACTGAGCATATCCAGTGTGTCGTCTATCCTAGGCAAGGGATAACTGTCCTTCTTCGTTACATCATTCAGCATTCTGTAGTCTACACAGAATCTGGTACTGCCGTCCTTCTTCTTCACCAGAACGACAGGAGAAGACCATGGGCTCGTAGAAGGTTCAATTATTCCGCCATCAGCCATATCCTTTACCATTTCTGCTACCTCAGTTTCTTTAGCCCAGGGTATGCGGCGCGGTCTCTGTTTAATTGGTCTAGCATCACCTGTATCTATCTCATGCTTGACGAGACCTGTTCTTCCGCAATCTTTTCCCGTTGCAAAGATATCCCGGAACCGTAGCAGAAATTCCTTGGCTTGCTGTAGTTCCGAAACTGATAAATTGCTCTTAGAATTTTCCAGAAGTTGCTGGATGTGATCAGGTTCACCCTTTATTGCGTCTTGTTTTACTGAAGATGTGTTGATTTGGCGGAGATACTTCACTTCTTCACATCTTCCAACAACACTGTTTTTCTTCAACTGGATCTCCTTTTTCCCAAGATTTACAATCCTGATCTTGGATCTTCCTTTCGTCATAACTAATGTCCTCGCGGTGATAAGTTCCGGGTGCCGGCCAATGTCTTCAACCATAACACATCTGCGTTGCCTAATTTTCTTAGGAAATTTAACTTCGACTAAGGTTTCCGTTCTTGGAGCCAATGTGGTATCCTTTAAGCAATAGAGGTTGCATGTGTTAATTCCTTGCAGGAAGACTTCTTGGTCTGGGAATTTCAATACTCCTTTATCGATATCTAAAACACATCGGTAATTCCGCAGGAAGTCGAGACCCAGTATGCAATCGTCGGTAATATTCGCAATTAACGCTGAATGAGTGTACACTTGATCACCGATTTTAAACTCGATTTCTGTATCACCGAGGACGGAGACTGGCTGGCCGGTGGCTGTCAGAAGTCGGTAGGCTGGGGTTTTTGTTTGCCACAAGATGGTGCGTTTCAGCAACTCAGGTCTTATAATAGTCCGTGACGCCCCGGTGTCAACGGTGAAATTGCAAGCACGTTGATTCAGCGTTCCCTCGATGATCAAACTATTTCCGTTGTGGACTTGATTGATGGTGATGGTTGGGGCCTTCAGTTGACCAGCCAGCACCCGCCCTGCGGCCCTGTTTAACGACTCCTCGTTAACTTGAGTTCCGGAGTCCACACTTCCCCTCTTCCTCTTGGGGCAATCGGTACGAATGTGCCCTTTTTCTCCACATCCATAACACGTCGGAATATAGCGGGACTTTGCCGACGAAGCCACTTCTCGGTGACGTGGTTGTACTGAAGGTGAGACCACCACTTCCCGAACTCTGTGCGTACGTGAGTCTTGTCGTACGGCTTCCACTTCCAAAGCGTGGGCCATCGCACTCTTCAGAGTTTGGTGGTGTCCGAGTCGCACCGTAGCCCTGACTTCAGTATCCCGTAGACCGTCGATGAATGCTTGCACCAGATTTACTTCCACCATCTCCGGTGTCATCGACATGTATGCCCGCCGGACCAGCCGTTCAACCTCTACTCCCCACTGCTGCAGGCTCTCGTTCGACCTCTGCGTTCTCTCGCGAAGTTGCGCGCGGAAAACATGTTCGAGGTGCTTGTCACCATAGCGAGTGTCTAGTCCCTCCATTAGACGCTCCAACGTCCTGCCGTCTGGAGGAAGGTTCTCTAGGACCAGCAGAGCGTCCCCTCGTAGGGCCAAAGTTAACGCCGCGAAAGACTGGTCATCATCCCAGCGGTTCGTCTTGACCAGTGTTTGGAATTGGTACTTAAAAGCCGTCCAGGACGACGTGCCATCAAAACGCGGCATATCAAATTTTGCGGCTGATGGTGCGCTAACAGCAACGGGTTCGCGTGCTTCGAGCTTGACAATCTTTTTGTTGATGTCCAGCAGGCGATCTTCGTGGTCATCAATTCTGGTTTCGAGGCTATCAGCTCGGGCGGAAACCTCCTTGACCTCTAAGGTGAGATTTTTCACTTTCTCGCCCAACGTGACGAGGCCGTGATCGATTTTTTCGAGGATCAGGTTCTGCTTAGCCTCTTGATCCCGGCGGGCAGCTTCCTGTTCGCGGCGGGCTTCTTCCTGGTTAGCTGCGATTAGATCCTGGAGCTTACGTTGGTTAGCCTCTTGTTCGCGGCGGGCTTCTTCCTGGTTAGCCGCGATTAGATCCTGGAGCTTACGTTGGTTAGCCTCTTGTTCGCGGCGGGCAGCTTCCATACTAGCTGGCATGGAGGCTAACACTGCGGCGAGGTTCATTTCCGAGGATGGCCCTGTTGGCGCCTCAGTAGCTGCCGTTGCTCCCATACCAGCCCGATCTTCCGCTTCCAGACGTTGACGTGCAGCATCCATCTCCACTTGCCTCCTTGTTCGTGGTCCCTGTTCGTCGTCCCTCTGTAGTAATGGCATCCCACTTCTGACACCAGTTGTTACGAACGTGAGTAATTAAATGCCGGTTTACTAGCAGATAACTTTATTCACCACGAAACAATGACAAATTAGTCCAATCAACAAATAACCAATCACTATAAACACTCAGAGTTCCGTTTAGTATCGCTTAGGTCGCTAGGTATCACTTCAAACACTTAGGTAGTTCGCTCTGTATCGCTGACGAAATCAAACTGACCCGCTTCTAGCCGGGGCCCCGTATTTATATGCGAAGCCATCGAAACTTCTCGACACCGACGTTTCAAGGACATTCTAGCACAAAATAGTCGCATCGGGAGGCCATAAATCATTATTATTACTCTCGTAAGCAGGTACTTATCTACCACCTTACATGCGAATTTCGACTCTATTGTTAACACCGGAAGGTACAAATTCCCTTATCCACCCACATAACTACCTACTGAATGTTATCTAATAATAATAGCGTATGTCGGACTTTTCTGGAATTTGCCAGGCCTGAGTATGTACTCCTATTCTCGAAGCTTCGCACAGCAATGCGTTTTAATTATTTGATGCCACTCTTGGTTCCGTCGAAGATATAGCGTACTCAAGTTTCACGGCGTAACAATATGAATAAAAGTAAACTTATAATCAGCGTCATCACTTACCAACTTGTGAGATAGCGGTCAAGTGGCGCCTATAAATAATGACAATCATTTTACTAAAAATCGGCCTTGCGCACGACGGGTTCTGTACCGTGTGTAGCAAAAAACTATTAAAAAAAAATGTTTGTTTCATGGAAAGCCCACTTAAATATTTATTTTGTTTCGTATTTATTGTCTTATAGGCAGAAATAAACCATCTGTGAGAATTTTAACTGTCTAGCTATCACGGTTTATGAGACAAAGGCTGGTGACAGACAGATAAACAATGGACTCTTAGGCTTACTCCACATTAGGTTTGCGCGTTTTCCGGGCGCGCTGCGTGAGTGTCGCGTTTTACTGCGCCACGCGTAGGTACCTACACAGCGCCCGCGTCTCACACGCCCAAGGAACGCGCACGCTTAATCTGGGGGACGCCATGGTCCCATCTCTACTTCCTGTGGGTACGGAACCCTGAAAATTGCAACGCATTATATTGACGTCAATTTTCACATCTTTATCTCATGACCCGTTCGATACATAGGTACGTATTTAAAATGTTATCATTGTTTTAAAACTTTGAATGTTTTTCCTATCCTGGTTTTATCTTATAAAAACAAATATTGTATTTTGTTTTTGGTAAAGGTGAAAAGGTTGCGCACACCCCCACTGTACCTAATGTTTTTTAAAAACTTATTATGATTTGAAATAGAACTTCCATCGACATACAGTATTTGAGGTTAACAAGTTAAATAATAATATCGGTGCAGACTTAATAACTATAAAATATATTATGTTTTACGACTAGCAGAATGTCTGATATGAATATTTTTAATATTATATTATTATGATTGACTTACGTAGATTGTAAAGTAAAAGTTAAACTTACAAAACTTTCCGTGATTATGCGAAAGAATTAGGTAGTGCGTACCAAGAACGCAGGAAAGGGACACAGGTGGGTTTTAGTTTATCTTCTTTAAATTACTAGTCAGAACTTCCTCTTGCTCCCCCAGAGCGTGAGGAAGTTTTTATTGGCTTCCCATCTCAAGAAAAGTATTGACCATTTTTTTTTAACCCGAATGTTATGTTATGTTGAAGACATAAAACCGCGAACGTGAACATTGCACATGTTATCGAAAAGAAAAAGATTTATCTTGTTGACTATAGTGTGGCCATTAGTGCTGTGCACTCCCTGAGGTATGTGCGCGGCGAGACTGGGGGGGAGAATTGACTGCTGCGCTCTGTCAGTGCGCCGTCAACGCTCGTGGCGGCAGGTAGTGTTATCTGTATCGGACTGTCTATGTCAGACGCACATGGGATAAATATTCAAAGATGGGTCGTGCGTTATCTCGTGATATAAAGACTGCCATTTTTAAGGTGGCTGAATATTTTATGAAAAGAAAAGCAGACAAAGAAAGCTTTGAATTTAAAAATGATGTGAATATTGCCAAAATCGTTGCGGAGGCTACGGGGTACAGCAAAAGAACCGTGCATAATGTGATTTCTGCGGGTTATTTATCAATTGAAAATTCAAGCCAATTAAAATTTCAATTTCCAAAAAAACCAAAAGTTCTAAAGAAAAAACACGTTGTGGATGATTTTGACCTTGGAGTTATCAGAAGAAAAATTCATCAGTTTTACGAAGTTGACAAAAAAATACCAAGTGTCCGTAAGTTACTATCAAGTTTGAGAAAGGATGGCATATTGACTTGTGGACGGGAATATTTAAGACAGCTTTTACACAAAATGGGCTACCGTTTCAAAAAATGCAAATCAAAGAGACTTCTTCTTATAGAGCAGCCTAATATTACAGTGTGGCGGAAAAAATATCTAACACAAATCAGAAATTACAGAACGCAAAACCGCAACATATATTTTCTTGATGAAACATAGTTACATCAACGCCGGTCACCATGCCAGCAAATGTTGGCAATCATCGTCAGAACCCGGAATTCATGCTGATATTGGGAAAGGACGGCGATTGGTAATTCTTCACGCTGGTTGTCGAAATGGCTTATTGGATGATGCATTGACTATATTCAAATCAGATGCTAGAACCGGTGACTATCATGGAGATATGAGCGGACCTACTTTTTATAAGTGGGTAGATGAAAAGTTAAAAGATAATTTGCTGCCGAATTCTGTAGTTGTAATGGACAACGCGTCTTACCACAGCGTTCAAGTTGAGAAGAAACCAACTATATCAAGCCTCAAAAGTGAAATGCAGAACTGGTTGCTACGCCATAATGTAGAATTTTCAGGAACCATGACAAAGGCTCAACTGCTACTTCTTATCAAAAATACACAAAAAGAACCCGTGTATAGAATTGACGAACTCCTGAAAGCCAGTGGACACACTGTTCTGCGTTTACCTCCGTACCATCCGGATTTAAATCCAATTGAGTTGGTCTGGGCTGATATTAAAAACAACATAGCCTAAAACTATATTAATTCTTCTCTAGACGAAAAAATAATCTTATTGGATAAATTGTTTTCGGAATTCACGGCGGAAAAATGGCAGAGATGCGACGATCATGTCCAGAAAAATGAAAACGATTACTGGAGTCGCGATAGTAGGTTCGATAATGTTATCGATTCATTCATAATAAATTTGCAAGACTCTGATTCAAGTTCCGGTGGCGAAGTGGAAGATGAAGATGATGACGAAATCGAAGATGAAGTTGAAACGGAATCTATGTCAGAATAACTTTCGTTAGAATATATAATTGTTTGTTAATATAAAAAAGTCCTGCTTTGAATTATAAGTTTAGTTCTTATTTGTCACCTGCACATTTTTAATAAAATAGGAGTATATTTGGGTTATATTTTAATCAACTAAGTAAGTATAATATATTACAGATAGCCTCCGACCGTCGTCCCGCCCCAAGTCTTGCTTTAGAAATGCACACTGAAATCGTAAGATCTGTCCGACATGTATCGATCTCATGTGAACTCATGCACTTTTTTCTTCGCCTCCCACCTCGCCGCGCATACCTCAGGCAGTGCACAGCACTAATGGCCACACTATACTATTATACTATATTCCAAGAATAATCCAAGTGTCCTATTAGCATAAAGTTTAAATTCAGTTTCGACTATTCTTTTCCTAGATTAATACAATTACAATAGAATGTCAGCACAACAATAGACTGACAGCAGTCGTAGAGCCAAGTCAGAGACCTTCTGGTGGCTTGAAAACTCTGACACCAGGTTGGCCACTAACAGTACGATAGGAAGAAGAAGAAGAAGAATAGAATGTTAAAGTTACAACTGGGCATTTTTTAAAATCTGGACACGTGGCCTAGCATTTACATAAAGGGTGTAAAAAGACCCTTAACGAAAACGAAAACCCCATATTCTACTCATCACTAGGATTGGTTTTTTCTTCTAGACCATACCTGGGAATTCACTAGTTCTAGAGATATTGAAGGTCAAAGTCAACATTTTTTTTTCCTTTTTTTTTCAAAATCGTATTCCAAGTATCATTAGTAAACTTTCTTCCGAACAAACGTTATCAAAATTATCAATTTTTCATAGTCAATTACGCATTTGAAGTTACTAAAATGCATTGAAAACTAAACACAACGAGCGCCTCACACACACAAGCGTGCGGTCGGTTCAACGACCAAGCGCGAGCGGCCGAACGCGCAGCTGATCGGAATTATTATTAATTAATTATTTTTTAAAGATGAAAAAAAAAAGTTTTTTCCCAGCAATATTTTTTGGTCCAAGTTACTTAATTACACGTACAGAATGTGTAGTTATCGGCTTTGTGATCGGTCTTTTTACACCCTGTATACCATCACATGACAATGGTATATTTTTTTTCAGAAAAACAGAATAATACTTTCGCACCGACGCGCGACGCACGGAAGGAACATTTTATTCAGATTTTACGTTTTAGTGTTTGGGATGTTGCCAGAGTTTTTGTTAGTAAAATGGCGAAAACGGAATTATGTATAAAAAGAGGTGCCATATTCTTGTGGTTTCGTCACAAAAAATACTGAGGCATTTTCGTGATTCCTTTTTTAGTACACAGGTGAATGTTTATCTTGGCATCAACTTTTACCGGTTTCTTTAAAACAAGCATCTACTAAACTTACCTTCAGTAACAATGAGATCACCACTTCATCGTTTAGTTGACACATTAACCTATCACATACCCACAAAACGAGACACAATAGTAAAACAATAAACGCGCTGTCTCATAGGACCGGTCGGGGATTCATGAACTAAATAATATTTCCTACATATATTTACATCCTTACAAATGTTACGCTATATAAACCAATTATATTTTAATTATAATTCAATTAATCGACTTTCCTTTCCTTTGTAAAAATTAATTTACTTTTGTTGGTTGCTTGAAGAAAGATAGAAGAGGAAATTATCGTAGTATAATTTAAATTATTATAGTATAATTATAATAACGCAATGTGAAATAATGAAATATTTATTTTAAAATACAGATATTAGATCCCAGAGCAATTACTTACTAGTCTTGTACAGATATTGTATCTATGTTAATAACTAGTTTAAAATACTGAAAATAGTAATCTGTAGAGAAGGTAGTGGTATTCATAATTGTTTTATTTGTATGGATGTTTGTTATTCTTTCACGCAAAAAGTACTTTGTAAACACCAAGTTTCATTGAAATCCGTTCTGTCAACCCATGTCCACCTGTTTAAGTAGACCAAATGCTTGAATATTACGTGGTATACTATATCCCGGTGATTAGTTTTCTTGGATAGTTTTCTACTATTTATTTATCCTTCAAATCTTCATGCAACCAAAAGATAAAAAGGCGGACTTAATACCTCAAGCATTCTCTACTCGTCAACCTTAAATAATATTTAGAAAACAAGTATTACAAAACATCTTTTTGTAAGACTAAAAATAAACATACATAAATGGATACAGTAAAGTATCACTAACTACTACTAAACTAGCCGGGTGAAGCCGCAGGCAGCAGCTAGTTTAATATATTTTTAAATGGTTTCTATTTCCATTTAAAGTTACAAACAAAGTAATTTATTATTTAATTAAATCAAAACTAGGAAGGTATATTTTAGTATTCTACTAATTAACAGTGAATTTTCATATCTATTTTTGCAATAGGTAATTCGATTCTCTTGCTTAATTAGTTTCATCAGTAGTTCTGTTCATTTTCAGTTTCTTGGTAATTAAAATTACAAAGGGAGTAATGGTTTGTTTGTATCTAGTTGTGCAATTTGTAGCTGAGCTGCATGTCGCGGGATTGGTTCCCGCACGGAGCAAATATTTGTATTGTATAGGCTACAGATAGTAAGTAATTGTTCCAAGCCCTAGTTTACATTTTTGTAAAGCACGCACAAAACGGGAGTATCAAATTCCTGGTGTGGGAGTATGTAGGTAGGTACCATGTGGGGTAAAGTTTTATTCATATAGAAAAATAAAATTTTGCTGCTGATCCAATTCCAATGATCAAATCTTTACATATTTCAGGGTACAGGCGAAGAACATGGGACGTTACAGTTTTTGTATGTTTTATTTTGTACATAACGTCTTTGTTTTATTCGCAACTACAAGTCTCCACAAAAACGCAACACATCTCGCTACAAATTTTGATCTCAATAAAAATAATTAAACTTCAAATGTGTTTTTCTAAAAATGAGTTTATGAGAGAACATTACCAGTTATTTACGTCTTGTGCTCTTCATATTCTGATATATTTCTGTTTGCATTGATATAGAATGATAATGATGTATGTGTCTACATTAAGATAGACTCATATTCACTGTAACCTGATAAAAATGAAGTCTGTAAAATGATTATTATTCAAGTAAATACAAACATTTTTCTAGAAAACAATACTGAAACACAACACAAACAATCTCAAACGCACAGCGATTTCCGCGCGACCCAACAAACACAATTGTTTACAAAATTTAATAAGCTACTGATGTGCCACATCACTGGCCATTTCCCACAATAACCGCTGTTAATCAACACCAGCATTTGACAGCCAAACACATACATATTTCACAAAATATCCGGCCTTTTGAAATTTTGGTAATGTTCATTTTAACAATATCAATGGTGTATCGAAAGGACAATAGACGGAGTTCATGAATTGCAATTTTCGATAAATTCTGTTTAAATTGTTCTCGGTTATTCTATGTAACTTTGAATTTTACTTCAAAACTTTGACTATAGCATTTGAGCAACAGATTTGAGAACTAATACTTTGCCAGCGACTGTTCACGAGAATGTTTTCATAAAGAACTATCTCACTCCTTTAATTATTTTTTTTTAATCTCTTCCTAATGCTCGCTCCCATCATAAAAGATTTTCGGCAATGCGTTTAAATTGTCAGTCAGTTTCGCCTTTTTATCTAAAGACTAGTTGCTGCCAGCGACTTCATCCACGTGATATTAGAAAATTATCCCAGGGAAACATACTGCCAGGATAAAAAGTATCCTATGTGTTTTTTCAGAACATGGTCTACTGCTGCTCTACTGTAACTACAACAAGTTTCATCGAAAGCCATTGAATTTTGCGTTAAAGAATAACAAACAACCATACATACAAACTTTCTTGTTTACAATATTAGTAGCATACAGTTGAATTGTCATAGTTTGTATTGTTTATTGTGATCTATTTTCTACGTTACTCATACTCATTGTACTTTATTCTAGTTCCCATTTTCGAAAGTTCCACTTAAGCCCTTAAAAGCATTACGTCATAAATTTCTTCTAAAAAATCATTCCCCGCGAAAAACTAAGTGAAGAAGAAAAATACGAGGCTTACGAGAAAAACTCAATCCACTTCAATGATCGTTCCATTGACGGATTGGTTTGAATCTACCACTGAAATTCAGTTTCACATAATCCCTAGGCCCACATATAAAAGGCGCCAGAATTGTAGGAAATGCCTACAAAGTTGATGAATCCTCTTCGTAGGAACACAATTTGGTATTTTGACAGGCGAGATCAAACTCTAATGCGCGAACTGGGGGACTTGAGTACTTTAAACGATTGCTATATTATTCAGTGGAATTGTTTTCATTTAATTGTGACAGTGTTTTTAGGACAAGACAAAGAACAGGTATTTCTGTTTTGACGGTAACATGTTCGTAATTTCCGCTGCTATGAATACATTATCGAGTTAAGAGGGCCTAAAATGAATGTGACTTCTCATCAGTGACGACTTTCAAAGAGTAAAATGTCTCGTGAATTTTCTTACATTAATTGCTGATGCTGATAGGTTAGTATATCGTATGTGCATAATATTGATAACAGTAGCTGGATATTTAATTCTGAGTATGAATTCAGGCCAAGAGTGAATCCTATTATGATACAAAGTAGAACTTGACTGCGATCCCACCTCATGTTTAGTAGGTTAGTAGTTTTGCACTGGTATATGAATTCAATCCAAAATGAATTCTATTTATCATTGTGTTACGCCGTGAAACTTGAGTACGCTATATCTTCGACGGAACCAAGGGTAGCATCAAATAATTAAAACGCATTGCTGTGCGAAGCTTCGAGAATAGGAGTACATACTCAGGCCTGGCAAATTCCAGAAAAGTCCGACATACACTATTATTATTACATAAGTATCAGTAGGTAGTTATGTGGGTGGATAAAGGAATTTGTACCTTCCGGTATTAGCAATAGAGTCGAAATTCGCATGTAAGGTGGTAGATAAGTACCTACTTACGAGAGTAATAATAATGATTTATGGCCTCCCGATGCGACTATTTTGTGCTAGAATGTCCTTGAAACGTCGGTATCGAGAAATTTCGATGACTTCGCATATAAATACGGGTCCCCGGCTAGAAACAGTTTAGTTTGATTTCGTCAGCGATACAGAGCGAACTACCTAAGTGTGTGAAGTGATACCTAGCGACCTAAGCGATACTAAACGGAACTCTGAGTGTTTATAGTGATTGGTTATTTGTTGATTGGACTAATTTGTCATTGTTTGTGGTGAATAAAGTTCTCTGCTAGTAAACCGGCATTTAATTACTCACGTTCGTAACAATTGATAAAACTAGATGTTATTATTCAATCCTGAATATTAAATCAGGCCAAAAGTAATCTTCTACATCGCCCATGAAGGTCAAAATGTGGAATGAGAAATTTATACCACAGTCCAAAGCCTGTCCCTAGACTAGAATAAGGTTCTCGGGTCGTCTCACTAACTCCAGTTACCCTGTAGATGAAGTACTAATTCCACTTTCCCTCGACGTCTTATAATATGTCGGCGACATAATACTTGCAAGAAGGTACGTCTCACAGGAGGTATATTATAATTAAGACAAAGGAACTCAAACTATCTACAAGTGTACTATAACTTTGCCTACCCGTATTTGCCCACCAAGGGAACCATTAAACTGATTTTGATGGAGTTTTGAAGCCATACAACTTGAAGGCAAAGTTGGGTTTGTGGCTTGTCCGGATATTTTGTTGAGTGTTGCAAAGTTAATTAGCAACTCAGAAATTAAGTTTGAAGGGAAGGAATGCTTGTAAATAAGAAATGAGGATCATCGTGCCTACAAGACTTGCTTCTGGTTGATTTTATGATTGGAGGTTTTTCTTGAAAGCTTTTTCATAGTTTATCAAGTAATTAAATTAACATAATTAATAAAAAAAAGTTTTGAAGCCTACCTTCACAATTCGCCTTATGATTTTACAGCTAGCGGGCAAAACCCACGTAAAAGTAATAAATTATCCTAAGAGAATATTGTCCCGGACAAAAAAATCCTAAAGTCTGTTTCTTAATCCCTGAGACTAAACTGACGCAGGTAAATGTCAAACTTACAATAATAATGATGCCAATTCTTTTCAATTTGTGTTGTGAGAAGTGTGACAACCCACGTAAAAAACCGACTGTATGTGCTGTAAGGACATGGTCTACCTGTACGTTGGTCCTTTCATCTAAAACTCTTTTGCGTTTTGACTTGAAGGAATTATAAACACACGCCTGTATATTAGTGTGAAAAAGTTGAATCAATTGAGCATAAACAATTTGAAAATGAGCTCTTTTCTAAGCGTGGTTTAGGAAATGACATACCTCTTTTGACTATGTATCATAGACAAAGTTGAAACTATCCATGTAAAGCTTCATATTTTAGTACTACGTTTATTTTATACTACTTATTTCCCGCGACTTTGCCCGCGTCAAGCTCGTAAACCTGCACCGAAGCAACTGGTGTTTCAAGTTTCTGCATACCCCATGGGAAAAGATGTCAGTTTATGTATGGTCATAGTTTACATACAACAAGGTTGTTGTATGGTTTTAAAACGATTTGTCCCACAAAATAAAAATATTCTAACACACAAAGTTTACATGCAATACTAGTTAAATAGAAGTTATTTAAAGTAGTTTGTAAAAAAAAAGTGTCTGTATGCTTTTTTTTTCCGGTAGGGGAATCATCAGAATGACTTCTCCCACTCTTGGGCGGAGCGGGAGGGCGTGTCAGACTCTTACTGACTAAACCCCTACCCCGTTCCTTCGTTGCCATCGATCTGGGGGACACGGTGACAACCTTTCGGATACCGTGTTCCCTAGAGGCTTCGGCCCTACCGGGGCCCTACAGTTTGCTGACATCTCCTTGAGGCGCGCGTGGAACAGAACGCGCCGTCGACGACTAGGCTCGGTCCAGATTATTACCAGACTGCCGGACGGCGAGCTACCCAGCGCTCGCTATCCGCGAGCCCGCGCCTACGGTGGTCGGAAATCGGGATCGGGATCTCGGCGGCGCGGGCGGCGGCGTGAGTTCCGTTACCTCACGCGGTCGGCAGCCTCCTTCGCTAACATTACTGCTTCGCAGAAGGAGGCGACTGCTTGCCACCCCTCCTCGCTCCGGACCATGGCCTCTACCAGGGCCCGCCGCGAGAGGTCACCGCCGCCGATAGCCTCCACAAGGACACGGCGGTGCTCCGCCCAAGCGGGGCACACCTCTACCGTGTGCTCCACCGTGTCCTCCGGGCGGTCCACACAGTGGCGACACCCGGGCGTCCTTTCCTCCCGAACTTACCGTGTCCGCTGAGGACCTGCGTCATACGGAACGAGAGGACGCCGTGACCTCTTTCCAACCACTCCTCAAAGAGGGGACTTACCGCCGCAATGACGGCATGCCCAGCACTGGGTTGCGACAGTCGCAGTCGCCATGCCACCCTGAGATCCCGCCGGAACTCTGTCCGCCATACCGCGACTTGTCGTGGCAGCGGAGTTTCGCCCCGGCGTTGCATCTCCACGCGCAAATCGTGCATGCGTGCAAGGACTGTTGCCTCCAAATCCCACGGTGGCAGGCCAAGTGTCTGTATGCTACGAGTATTTTTTTATTGTTGATAGTTTCGCGCTTGACCGCTATCTCACCTATCTATCTGTTATTTTCAGTAGCTAAAATGTATAGAAACCTCGAAAACTGAACCTCGATACTCACATTCTTAAGTAATAACTTGTTTATGATTGTTGCAAGCATATTATACTCACCGGGAACATACGAGTACACGCAGAAATGGAAGGGTTAATTATAATGGAAGGGTTAATTATAAAGACTAAGACCTACTGTCCACGGACACGTAGCTTCATAGACACGTATTTGTCATTATACGCTTAGTGTAAGCCTGCGTGCAATGGAAAGATCATGATCACATCAAAAATGGTTACCGACATAGCCCTAAGAATCGTTAAACTTATGTGGCAGTGGGCAGGGCACATTGCTCGTAGAACGGATGGTCGATGGGGACGGAAGGTTCTGGAGAGGCGGCCACGTACCGGAAGACGTAGCGTTGGAAGGCCTCCCAAAAGGTGGACCGACGACCTGGCGAGGGTAGCGGGAATCCGATGGATGCGAAACGCATAGGACCGGTCGTTGTGGGGACGCTTGGGGGAGGCCTATCTCCAGCAGTGGACGTCTTTCAGCTGAAATAATGATGATGAAGCCTGCGTGAAGTTTACACATAAAACTATGAAACTGTAAACGAAGTGGCAAACGATGGCACGACGTTTATGGACAGTAAGCCTTAGTAATAAACATTATTAAAATAGCTTTGCAAAACTACAGCCCATAAGAATTTTTGCTTCGATGATAATTTTTATTTTATATCGGTTTTATTTTTCCTTTCTTTTATTGCACCTACCACTAATGTTCTCTGCATTACCCAAAGGTTGACTGGTAGAAAATGCCTAAGGCATTAAGTCCGCCTTTGTACCTTTTTGTGCAAAAAGTATTAAATAAAATAAAAATAATAAATAAATATTTCTTTCAAAAATAACTGTAGCTGAGGACGAACTCGTGGTAAATTGTAAGTAAAAGTAAAACGAAATAAAATGAAATATTGCTCAGCTACCATAGTAAATAGCGGCATAATTTATAGCCTTTAAACATTGTGTTTGCAAACTGTTAACACATTCAGTTTGGTAGTATTAGCGCCAATTGGAAACATAGCTCCACATTTTTTTTTTATTATATGTAATTTTATAAGATTGTTTACAACAAACAAAAGAAAATTAGGTAAACATGTGGAGTTAATAGAGTGTAAATAGCTGTGTAGTGGTATCTTATATATGATATTGTGCCTGTAAAATATTGTTTCAGTGTAAGTACTAAGTACCTAGCCTTCAGCAATATATTAGTTTACCTATGCACACCTGACTAAGCTGAAATATATTGTAAACTAAATAGTCTATACATACAGGTACAGTACTGTACGGTTAGATATAATATCTGGCAGTTTTGAGTACATAGGTAAGCCCTTTCCTTGGTATTTATTAATCGGAAAATTATTGAGGTTCTTGAGTTGAGCTACAGGAATACTGACTAATGGTTGTACTAACTTGACGAGTTCACTCAAATTTGTGTGATACTCTCCTCAAAAGACCATCTCAGACATCTATCTGCATGTTTCTTATATTATGATTTGATCATTACTACATTACATTATTACCCATTAATTAATTTTTACTTTTACTGTGTTCTTTAATTAAAGGAGACTTTGACCCCTCAGTTTGTTTCGGTGTTTCATCTCAGGGTAGTCAGCTAGGAAACACTGGTCTCACCTACCTATCACATACCCGCAAAACGAGACACAATAGTAAAACAATAACAGCGCGGTCTCATAGGACCGGTCGGGGATTCATGAATTAAACTGACGAAAAAATTGACATAAAAAGTGTTTTAATAAAAATAGTTATATTTACAAAAATAAATTAACATTTTCGTTGGCTGGTGATTATGTCAATATTACTTTTAATATTCGTCTATTGTCTATGGCTCTGTAAATGCTGTACCACCCCACGTTTATGGATGGTTTTTCCCCGTTTATTTATTAGGCTTTTCAGTCTTTAACTCCAATTTTCCTTACGATGTTTTCCCTTACCGCAAATAGGTAATTGTATAAAGTTGGTTCTGAACAACATTAGTACTGGCTAATAAAATTAATCATGACAGGTTTTGTATTCATTGTTTCTTAATAATTCGGTTCTTATAATTTCAGCCGAAATAGGTATACCTTTGGACATTATGTAGGCCTCCCCCGAGCCTGGTCACATGTGGTCATCATCAGTACTTTGACCATTAATAATAATAATAATAGGGAGGTTCCTTTCCCTGAAGCCCTGACCACCGGTAGCTTGGACCCTGTTCCCGATACCGGTGGGCTACTATTTTTTATATTTTTGAATGTTTTTTTTTATTTTTTAATGAAATATTTAAAAATGTAATTTATAATGTTTATAAAGAAATTGAATAAAGAGATAATAATAAACTTGGTTTTCCTGTGAATCTTTGCATTTCTGATTGGATCACGCAAGTAAACACCGAGCATAACCTTCTTCGTGGCTCTTTGGGTGTCTTTAAGCAAGTGAACAGAGTCTAAAGTTCCGCAAACCTCTTTTTTTGCTGTTCATAGGTTCGGGCTTGACCACTATCTCACCTGATGGAAAACGACGATACGATCTACGATGAAGCGCGCTTACTTGAAAGTTACTTATTTACTTCTGACTAAAAGAATTCCGGGTTCTAGCTAACAAAAAACATAGACAACAATTTATTCTGTTCTGATTCGGAATTGACGGTATATCGTACCAAATCCGGGCAACCGCCCGATAGTTGATTACGAGCTCTTGTTTATGTTTTAATCGCAAGGAATGTTCTCGAAGTCGCTACATTTTTATTATCATTAAAGCTCCAGATGTTTCTGTTACGCAAAAATATAATGATAGCAACAGATAGTATGATTCGGATGTTTTATTAATACATAGATAACAATTATTATTTATATATGTTCTTATATTATTGCGTTGAGTTCATTGTCCATCGCAGTATCTAATAACGGTTGCAACTCGAAGATAAGTCTTCGTAAGTCCTTGATACAGTACAAGTGTTGACATAATTTGTTTTTGTTTTATTACCGTTTAATATTTGATATGATTTTTGTAGGATTTTGCAAGATAGAGAATGATTTGCGACTTGTAAACCTGCCCGCTTGACAAAAAATGACATGAATGAATCTTGAAGAAATTAAAAAATAATAAGTTAAATTTTACTTGGTTAATTCAGGTACTTTTGTAAATATTTTAAGAATATATGTACTGTGTAAAAAAGACAGTCTTCTTTCTTTTGAAATCAAGATTTAGAACTTAATTAACTAAGATTTAATGAAAGCATTAAGGCTGCAGACAAGTGGAATTGTCGGTACTATTCTTAAAGTGTTTCTTTATTAAACTTCATGTACTGTGGTGGTACCAGGTGGTACATAGGTACCATTCCCGTTCCCGTTGCCGATCTATATAGGTATTATCATCAACGTGATTCCTAAAAGCTATTTTTTATTATAGTTATTTCGTCCAATGTAATCCAATGCAATTTTCGGTAAAAAAAGTAACGTGAAAAAAGAGAGATAACGCCTGAACATTCTGTTGGAATTCAGTAATTCCGTCACTCACTCGAATATTTCATATAACTTGTTCCAGGAACTACGTGTGTTTTCGGGAAAAAAAATTCGTTGTTCAGAGTCCCGATTAAATGTGCAGTTTCTGTGAATACCATACTTGATTTTTTTTCAATTTATGAGTACCTATTCAGTCTTGCCATAGAGTACCGTGTTACCCCAGTTAATGGGTTGTGAAGGTCTGGTAGGCAGCCACTTCTCGTAAAATACTCAACTGGTATTCAGCTATATCATGCCGGATTTAGCTGAATAGATATAGACTGGAAGCTGACCCCAATATAGTTGTGAAAAGGCTAGGTAGATGATGATGATGACGAGTATCTATTCTTTCAGAGGTCTATACTGGATTAATTTTCCACAAAGTTTTGATGAAGAAATCTACGTTTCCAAATTATCTAGAGAAAAATAAGTAATGACGTCAAAATCACTTAAAAGCAGTTATATGTAAACGTATGTCGGGTTGGCAGCTCTTAACTCAAGAACATTCTAGAACATAGTCTTTAATCTGTCACAAATTTACGCGACCCAGATTGAAAAAGTGGTCGTCTACTGCAGAAAAATAGGTTAGAAACAAATTATTATCAACAGTACGAGTATGTCAATGCTATGAACTATTTGGTTTTGTAACCCACTTTCCTTTATCTTGTTGATATTACCTATCCGTGATTTTACAAACAATATAATGCATACTGACTATATTAATTGACATAGTAATTTGGGCTGTTGATAAAAGTATAGGGGGTCTTGGTTTATGTAAACAAGTAAATAATAAGTGATTAGTGAGGCCTACGGATTCGAATTACCTAAGGCTTACTGTTAACGGACGCGTCTCTTCAAAGATGTGTAATTGTGTCATCATCATCATCTGCCTAGCCTTTTCCCAACTATATTGGGGTCGGCTTCCAATCAAGCCAAATTTAGCTAAATACCAGTATTTTACGAGGAGCGGCTGCCTACCAGACCTCCGCAACCCATTAACTGGGGTAACACGGTACTTCATGGCAAGACTGGAGTCAGATTTACTGGCTTCTGACTATCCGTAACGACTGCCAAAGATCTACAAATGACAGCCGGGACGTACGGCCCGACCGGTCGGGGATTCATGAATTAATTCATGAATCCCCGACCGGTCCTATGAGACCGCGCTGTTATTGTTTTACTATTGTGTCTCGTTTCGTGGGTATGTGATAGGTTAACGTGCTTTCCGAGGCACGGAGGCAACTCGTTATGTTAAGATGGTCACCCATCCACAGAACAACCTAAGCAAGCGTTGCTTAACCTTGAAGATCGACCAATGCGGCTGTTATTATCTAGCCACGACCTCGTAATTGTGTATTCATCATTATACTAACCATCGGTACCTTGGACTCTGCTGTCGATACCGGAGGACTACTACTCGTACGTTTGGTATATACCTGCGTGAAGCTTACATACAATACTATGTAACTGTGTCTAATTAACTTAGGTGCAGGCCAGACAGTAGAGACGTAAGACGAGGTCGCGTCGCGGGCAGGCGCAAATGTATAAGCGTTGCGCCCGCGCCTCGTCTCTTCTGTATGTTTTGCGTCGCGACGCTTCTATACATTTTGTATGAAAGGAACGAGGTAGAGACAAATGTCCGCCCCCCGTCTGCGTCCTACGTCTTTTCTGTGTGTCCAGCTCCTTAGGTTTACTGTCCACGGACGCACCGCTTCATACACGCGTATTCGTCATTATACTAACCTGACCTAACCACCAGTAGCTTCGACCCTGCTCCCGATGCTGGGGGAGCACTAGTCGTACGCTTAGTGTACCTGCGTGAAACTGACATACAAAACTATGGAACTGTGTCGATGAATCGGCAGCGGTGTGACGTCGTGTCTTTGTAGCTTCATTGACACAGTTTAATAGTTTTATATGTAGGTTTCACGCAGGCGTATACCATGCGTACAATGACGTATACGCATCTAGGAAGCAAGTCACTCATAGACAGCAGTATTAATAGTAATATCCGTAGGTATCACTATGAGGAGCTCGTGGCTAAATAATAACAGCCGCACAGGTCGATCTTCAAGATTAAGCAACGCTTGCCTAGGTTGGTCTATGGATGGGTGACCATCTTAACATAACGAGTTTCCTTCGTGCCTCGGAAAGCACGTTAAGCCGTTGGTCCCGGCTGTCATTTGTAGATCTTTGGCAGTCGTTACGGATAGTCAGAAGCCAGTAAATCTGACTCCAGTCTTGCCATGAAGTACCGTGTTACCCCAGTTAATGGGTTGTGGAGGTCTGATAGGCAGCCGCTCCTTGTAAAATACTGGTATTCAGCTAAATCCGGCTTGACTGGAAGAATACCCCAATATAGTTGGGAAAAGGCTAGGCAGATGATGATGATGATGATCCGTAGGTATCACTATCACTCATTACTTACTCCTTCTTGGCGTGTCGATGGCAAAAGTTAAAAAAGAAACCCAGAAAATTATTTACTTGTCGAAACAAATCCAGAGCCCATATACTTTTATCAGTACCCTTAGGTCTAAGTGATCACAACAAGTGGGTTGACATTCACCAAATAATACAGCACAAATATTAAACTCAAGCAAATAAATAATAATATTGACCTACTTAAATATTACATAATATTTAACTTACCTAATAATGGTAAAAAAGATAAACAACGTGATTGATTATTACAATTAATTAGGAAATGAATGGACTTTGTAATCGACACCCATTTAGCAATAGATTTGTTTATCTGAAAAATAATATCATTTTTTTTTAATTCATAGTAGTTTCTAAACATAGGTAGGTATAGGTACTCATTTTTCACAACAAATCTCTTCACAGAAAATGAATGCGTGAAATGTCTGACAAGTATATTTTAGCAGTAAGTTTTCTTTTTTTCATAGATTATTTCCCAAAATTAATATATATAATTGTTTGGAAGCCGACCCCAATACAGTTGGGAAAAGGCTAGGCAGGCAGGCAATATATATAATTGTTTAATTGCATCACTGCTTATCTTGAGAATATGTTCCCTTGAGATATTATTTACTATACAGAAGAAAAAAGAAATGGAGTAACCTTAGTATAATATGCCGATTTTTTTGCGCTAAATAGAGTAAATTTCATGATTTTAAAAATACTGACTAGTTAATTAACTTAATTTCTTATAAAGAGTCAAAGTTATTTATTTCATACAATCTTGGACCTGGGGGTTATAAGATAAAAGTTCTATAAAGTATTTATCAACTAATTTCTAGAAATCCAGTGACTTTATCAATCTGAGCAGAGCTTATAAGAGATTTAGTAACAGTGAAAGTTTCGCAAAAAGCCGCCTACAATCGGTACAAAGTCTAAAGAAATTACTTAGTTTAACTTTTATCTAAGCTAAAAGAAGCTAGTTGAAATTATGCTAGAAATTCGATAATGAACTGGTTAAATCTTCGATCTATATACTAAGTATATTTATCAATTAATTTACTGTATTTTTATATTTTCTTTGTACACACTTCAAGGAAAGTGATCAAGCTACGTTGTTCGTTAGTTCTGATAGTCAGTCGCTTCATATATAACACAAATATTTAGCACATCCGAATAGACTGGAAACTAACCCCAAGTAAGTTTAGGAACATGAATCGGTATTTCGAAAGGTAAGCTTGGTGCCCCCAGATCGAAAGCAATGAAGGAACGGGGTGAGGTTCAATCAGTAAAAGTTTGACACGCCCTTCGACTCTGATTAAGAGCCGGAGAAGTCATTCTGATGATTCCCCACTTGGAAAAAAAGCCCAAGTAAGTCGGGAAAAGGTTAATGAGATGATGTAATAATCTTGTACCATTGTGTGCTATATTATGTTTATAAATCAACTAGACTATTGAATTATTTGCTGCGTAATTCTATGAAACGATACCCTTATAGAGATGCACTGTATGATTGACAGAAGGTGATTACCACTTGGTATAGTACCCTTAGGGCACAGGTTATCGTTACTGCACTATAGGGGGTCTGTGCTTCAACAACGTGAGTAGGTATTCATTGGTCATTGATAGTATTTGTCAGTCACTTCTTACAAAGCCATGTAATATTACTATCAGTTAAAATGTGAAAAGTCAGTTCGTTGATAGAAAAAATGCATTCTTGTGCCTTTTATCGTCTTTAGAGTTCCGTATCTAGTTCAGCAAAAACTGAACCCTTATAGGATCATTTTGCTGCCCATTTTTCAAGGACTTTTTCTCAAATACACGTAGAGGCATGAAGCTGACATTAATATCAAATACTCAGGTTTGCTAGCCCGACCCCAATATAGTTGGGAAAAGGTTAGGTAGATGATGATGATGACTCAGATTTGCTAGCCCAAGAAGCAGTGTAAGGTTAATCTTCTAAATCAACGCAATTTAAAAATAAGGCCGTTTATTCTCCATTTAGGCATAGCATATTACGACACTAAAAAATAAATTAAAAAGAAAGATTATAAAGTATTTTCCGTTAACCCACAATCCTGGAAGTAGGCATACAACAAGCTTTCATAGCACAATTACGGCGCCAAAAAAACACTTTTTCGTTATTCGGTAAAATCTTCGTATCTTGAATTGGGAAGTATCTTGAAAAGAACCCACGGTGCGCGAGTCCAACTCGCACTTGTTTAGCGTTTTAAAACGTGGCTACTAGGCTTCGAGTGTCATTAAAGTTTAAGAAACTTCCATCTTTCATTAGCCGAAGGTTTATGAATCAATTAAAAGTTTGATGACATACTTTCTTGGTCATAATGTCTCATTGTGGTCTCTTAATCCTTCTATTTTTTTAAAATACTTAAGTTAATGACTATGGTCTATTGGTTTAGGTAATTAACTAAATTATATATAACTATTTATAACATATTATTTTTGTTTTTTTTCCAATATGTCTTTGTTTTTGTGTGTTTGTAAGTGTTTGCTGGTACAAAATGTTGCAGTCAAATAAATTATTATTATTATTATTATTATTATTATTAAATGTAAACAATCTTGGCATGTCTTTTTATCTAAAAGTTGTCTAAAAATTGTATGTAAAAATCTTTATAACTAGGAATTTACCTAAATCGATGTTGGCTAATAAATTAAATTTAAATAATCTTTGTGTATATTATATACGACCTCATAAATATAAAAAGATCGTTTACCTTTAGTAAACCACCTAAACCGATAGATTATAGTCATGAAACATAAATGTATTGTATTTTTTTGTTTATATTTCGATAACTTACAAAAAATTAAAAAACGATCACGTTCTTGAGCGATAGAGGGCTTACAGTAACATTTATAGGTAGTAGCAAAAAAAATCCCAACGTCATAATGTCACTATACAAAACTTTCGCAGTAACCTACATAGCATTACCATTGTAGGAATATCAATCACAGAAAAAAAATACATTAACGCTTTCAACGCCAAAAATACTTAATAATTTGTTCGTATGCCCACTACCTACCCCCCGATTGTTATTACAATCTATTGTTCACTTGTGTTCATGTCCAAAACACGAATAGTGGTTCCGAACTATATTTTTCAATTATTGTGTGACCCATATGCTAGGTCTAAGGTAGTGATACTGTTAAAGTAATAAATCAAGAAAAGAATATTTTTAGGGTTCCGTACCTCAAAAGGAAAAAACGGAACCCTTATAGGATCACTTTGTTGTCCGTCTGTCCGTCCGTCTGTCAAGACGCTTTTTCTCAGGAACGCGTGGAGGTATGAAGCTGAAATTTATATCAATTACTCAAGTCTACTGTCCCTTGAAGCTGTGAAAAAATCAAACTTCTAAGCCAACGCAATCAAAAGATACAGCCGTTTATGCCGCAAATTTTCGACACTTGCAAGGGAATCAAAACCTACAGGGTGCTTCCCGTAAACTCAGAATCTTGAAATTTGGTACGAAGCAACGTCTTATAGCATAGATAAAGGAAAAATTACGAAAACCATAAATTTTTAGTTACATCACATAATATATTTTTTTTAATAATTTTAAACTTACTACCCATTTCCTCATAAACGCGTAGAGGTATTAAATTGAAATTCATACCAAATACTTAAGTCTATAATACCTTTAAGCTGTAACAAAATCAAACTTCTATGTCAACGCAATCAAAAGAAACAGCAATTTAAGCTGCATATTTTGAAACTCGCAAGTACTCGCAAGGGAATCAAAACCTAAAGGGTACTTCCAGTCGACCTAGAATCTTGAAATTTGGCATGAAGCAACGTTTTATAGCACACATAAAGGAAAAATTACGAAAACCTTAAATTTTTAGTTACATTACAAGATTTTCTTTTTTGTAAAATCTTTAAGACTCGATTCGAGAATTGAACTGTTTTCATCTTGATAAATTGGTACGGAACGCTCAGTGTGCGAGTCCGACTCGCACTTGCCCGGTTTTTTTTTCTTTTAACTCTACTAGGTAGAAAGATAACCTTGCGCATGACTATTATCCAATCTGATGGAAAGCGAAAATGTAGTCGACGATGAAGCCTAGACGTAACCTATTCACTCTTCATTTAATGACTTGTTGCTAGCAGGAAACACAGACTCCGGCAGGAAATTCCACTCCTTAGCTGCACGCACACAAAACGTGTTACACCGACTCCAAATAAAACTCGACAAGGGTAGGAAGATTATGATGATGAGCTGTACGCATAGTGAATGTGTTCCCAAACCGTTTTTGCGTGTGGATGCCATTCGCGAGTAGAATAAAAAATAAGCATTTACAACTAACTATAATTACACAATTCACATTACAGAATAAAAAATACAATACTCATCATCTGCCTAGCCTTTTCCCAACTATATTGGGGTCGGCTTCCAGTCAAGCCGGATTTAGCTGAATACCAGTATTTTACGAGGAGCGGCTGCCTACCAGACCTCCACAACCCATTAACTGGGATAACACGGTACTTCATGGCAAGACTGGAGTCAGATTTACTGGCTTCTGACTATCCGTAACGACTGCCAAAGATCTACAAATGACAGCCGGGACCTACGGCTTAACGTGCTTTCCGAGGCACGGAGGAAACTCGTTATCTTAAGATGGTCACCCATCCACAGACCAACCTAGGCAAGCGTTGCTTAACCTTGAAGATCGACCTGTGCGGCTGTTATTATCTAGCCACGAGCTCCTCTAAAAAAAAATACAATACAAGCTTCGAGAAATATTGATGAAATAACCCTAGTACAAACTCATAGCCAAATTCTAGACTGACTCCATTTACATTACCATACTAAAAAGACACATTTATTTACTTTAAATAATTACACCACGTCTCAGAGTAGTTTATGTTTGTCTTCTTCAAATTAAATAAAATCACTTTCAGTAAATCCTTCGATCGCAAATCTTTTGCAGGCTATCCCCAGAGGCATTTGTAAAATTGTTGAGCCGTAATGGTCGTTCTCATTATCAAGGGTAGGACTGTAGGCGTTTGGTAGAACGTTGGGCGAGATGTTTAAGGTTTAGATTTTTACTTTAGTTATTACTAAAGTAGCGTATACTTTAGTAATGTGTGACCTACGGCTCATAAAATAAAAACATTCATTGGACCTGCCAAAGTTTAAATAGGAAGAATACATTGCAATACCTTCTTTCTTATTTTGTTGTAGAAATATGTAATATTTATTTGTAACCTTACAGAGTGTAATATTGTATATTCGCCCTAGCGAAAAAGCTCTTTAAATAAAGATTTTAAAAAATCGTGATGTAACGCAGATGTAGTGCGCGGCTGCTTATACATACCTCTTGGGATAACGTTTATTTTTGACTGAAATATTATTATACTTTCATTCTTTTTTGGTCTTCGTGTCCCGACTTGCGAGTTGTAGCAGGTACAATCTAGCCAAGTGCGGTTTTGTTGTGTGTTAATGTATTTCATCGCCATTGCTTTCGAAATGGTGAAGGAAAACATCGCGTCGTTAGAAAACTGTCATGTCCTAGAACCAAAAAATTCGAAGACATGTGACATTCATGCTCATAGAGAGAAGACTTACTGAATGCCAGTGGTGTGAACCATGTAAGGTTGATTATGCACATATGCTATGTTTTGGGTAAAGCGTATTAGACTTTTACCGGCTAAGACCCATCCGTGTTTCATGAGTTGCCTTATCCCAGCCGACCCAAGAAAAACCTAAGAATACCGACTTAAGATTGATGGTCCTCTAATAATCATCTTCAGCATAGTAGGAGGATATTTGGCCACTTTTTCTGAGAGGCTTGCTCCAAATTACAGTCGTTCAATGACACCAATCCACGACCAAACGAATGTGGATGTGATTTTGACACATTTTTGTTTGTGTTTTTTTTGCAGTCACTTTATACTTTTGCACTATTTCACTATTGAATACTCTATGATCGGGTCAACCAACTTATGTAAATAATCCTTGACTGCAAATGAATGAAGTGGCAAGAACCGTAACTGGTCGATAGTTACCTTGACCGTCACACTACAATAATATGTGTGAAGGTACCGATAAAACAATGTTTAAGCTTTATCAAAAAAAGTTTTTATTTCGTATAGTTAATATCGATACAAAATAACACGTTTCTATGCCAATAAGTACTTCTGAACCGATTTAGATCCTTATTGGGTTCCTAGGTTTATTAATTTGAGTTTCAGAATTGTCTTGAGTTTGTATTGTCTTTGAAAACTAATTACCATTGGTATCCTACCATTGGTTTGCTAGCTTGAATGATCACAGACTTCAGTGTTTCTAAGGCAGCTATAAATTCAAAGTCATTGATCATTGATTATCAAAATAAATTAATAGTCTCTTTGAACTATTGTCTGTTAGAATAGCTGCTGAATATAAATAAGTTTTTAGGAGAAATTGGATCAATAGAAGATGTAATCAAGCTCTATTCAAGAGCTTTGTAAGGACTGTAAGTAAATACACTAGATTTTACGCAAGAAACTAACAATTTCCTGTGACTATTTAGTGATAAATGATCAGGGTAAAGCTTTAGGAGACAAATCAAAGAAATAGATAGTTATAAAAATAAATGTATTTTTTGTACATTACGGTGATTTCACTCGGCACATCACGGCATACAAAACCACAATCACTGGTACTTATAATATAAACTTACATATAAATGATACTAAGATCTATCACAGTCATAATACGATGGGTTGTTTTTCTCTTTCTTCTAATTGTACCTTTCTCGTACTCTCGCGAACATTTCCGCACTGTCGACTTTGTTAGGACCCTCGTTCTTGCCGAAGAAGGTCATCCTTGTGGTCTTCACGAGTCCCTTGCCCGTCTCCGCGGACTTCCTCCAGTAGACCGTCTGCACAGCATTCCTGCCGGCGATGTACCTCGTGGCGCTGCCGATGAGTTGCCTTTTGTCCATTGTCGAAGCAGAAGATGTCTAGTAGGCAGAGTATACAGCACAGCTTAGCAGCTGGTGGTATAACTTAACGTAGAGTTGCTTTGAGAGCTCTGACTATGTGTTGAGCAGTCGAGAACTGGTTGTGGTATGATGTTTTGGTTCGTAGCGTCCGCTTATATAGTGGGAGGCACGTGTATAGCGTCTGACTGATAAAAGTACACAGCGTCGTTGTCGACGTACAGCTGTATCGGTGACACACTTACGTGTGTATGTGTAGGTAAACTTTGCACTTCGCGAACGCGTGCCGTAATACATACTCGTAGATTAGCTCTAACTAGACCTATAGATCTAGTCATCTGTGTAAATGATCCGTAGCGTACAGATAAGAGTTTCATCCATTACTTAGTTTGTATACAGTATTTTTATTTGAAAAACGAACAAACTCTTCAATGAACATCAATTTCGTTAATTTATTTTACATCTGAGTCATAGTTTGGGTACAGACACTTTTATGGCATGCAATTTAAGGCAACAGATTGTATTTGTTCAGTTTTTGTTTGTTTTGCGTGTATGCTTGACAAATAAGATGTAATAATCTTAATGGTTATTGTTACAGAAATTAAAATAAATATTTATTTTGTAAATTATTTCTCGTAACTGTTTATTATGCTGTGTGTACATTAAAACGTAAGTACATTATGTAAATAAAAATTCATTGATTGATAAAGTGATCAGGAATTTTCAATCAATCAGTGTTTGAATACAATTAAAGGCTAGACTTTGGACCTTGAACCGAGCACGTTTAAAAATAGCTTGGTTTATTATTGCCTTAAGTAGGAGCAATTTATTTATACCTTATTGATATCAATACTGCGGAGTATATGGTGACAGTTTTCCGGTTACTAATTGAAATTGTAGATAGCGCTATCTTGTTGCATTTATAATTCGCAATTTATTTATTATGTAATATAAATAATAATAAATTAATATTTAAAACATTTTTTAAAAAATATTGTACCTGGTCCTACCTAAAATGGGGTCAGGGGACCTAAAGAGAGGATATTTTTTCTAGAGGTTTGAGCCATAATCACTCTCATTTACAATTATTATTGGCTTTATAAGTAACAGCCTGCGGATACAAGGAAGTTCGCAGTTATAGTAGTACTGAAAACTTCCAACTGGAAAAACACTGCCCACTTCAGATACCACAATCAGGTCTCACAACGGTCACCACGCGGCCCCGTGCGGATGAATGTCACACGTCTTTGGTTCTAGGACATCATCATCATCTACCTAGCCTTTTCTCAACTATATTGGGGATGGTTTCCAGTCAAGCCGGATTTAGCTGAATACCAGTATTTTTGGTTCTAGGACAAGACGGAAAAAGATGGCATGTTTTGTCGACGTTTTTTGGGTGAAGCGAGACAGTAAGATTTCTAGTGCTTAAAACCCACCTGTGTACCCTCAGTTGCACTTTGCATCCAATCCCTCAGCCCATGTTATGCTTTCCTCAAATAAAATTAGAAACAAATGACGATGTCAAATTCGTAACATCTATTCGTTTGGATGATCCAATGACCGTCAAAATGTCAGCACATCATTTTATGATGAAACGTCAACGGTTTACGACTCATTGTAAAATTCTTACAATACACATTTTACGGTATATTTGTTTAGTGCGAGATTTATTAAGATAAGTATTATACGTTGTTTGCTTTTTAATAAATAAGACCAGACTTGCTGGAAGTATTTTATTTGTTTTGTCTGGCGATAATTACTGCAGTTACTATGCGGTAGGATAATTACTAATGAGCAATTAGTGTATGTGAGTGGATTTATCGAAACAACACGTGTGGTTATCATAATAGCTTTTGGATTAAATATTAATAACTAGCTTTAGCCCGCAGCTTCGCCCGCGTACATAAAATATAGCCTATGTCACTCAGGAATACAGCAGCTTTCTATTGGCGAAAATTTTTTTAGCTATAGGACCGTACTTCCACAGATTACCTCATACAAACAAAAAAACAAGCTTTACCTTTATTATATTAGTGTAGATTATTGCGTGGTTAGTCACATTGGGCCTAATCAGTAGGTTTAAAGTCACCCAAAGAGCAATGAAAGGGATTTGCTCAGACTTTCGTTGCGTGTACGCATCAGATATGAATATATCTGCAGGAGAATCCAGGTTACTAGCATAGTTTAATTAACTGGATTATATTTTAAGCGCACTATCTAACTAGCATTTATCCTGAAGCATATTTTGTTTCTGATTCTGGTTTTTCCGCATAATAAAACTCGTGATTACCTTCTGTAGTCTTCTCCAAGATGAAGCAAAACAGCCTCCTTACGACTCTCAGTAAAAATGGAGAAAAACCAGATGCTGTTTATTATTTTGATGATGATTGATATGACAGACAAAAAACAAATCAATCATGAAACGGACAATCGAATACTCCCATAATTTTGAAATGGAAAAAATATGCTGATCAGATGACAGTGATGTTGAGGGGTACTTCGACCCCTATTTGTATTTTGTTTTTGCATATACATATGGACGTAGTGATATATTGTTTTAATTGTTATAAACTAGTGCTTGAAAGCAATCCCACCTGATGGTAAGCAGTGATGCAATCGTTAATGGTGAGGCGCACTAGCTTATTCACTCTAGCCTTGAAGATACCTGAATTATAGTCGGACGGGAAAACCGCAGCCGGCAAATTGTTCCAGTCCCTCGATGTACGTGGTCTAAATGACGAAGCAAAACGCTTAGTCCAGACCGTAGAGGTTTCGACAACGTAAGGGTGGATACTCGCCGTACGACGGTTTGTCCGATGGTAGAACGGGGAAATATATATATTCATACATGTGAATGTTGGTATAATTTAAGCTAATAACTGCCAAATATTATTTTTTCGAAAGACTTCCTCCAAGTCCTTCCAAAGAGAAAGAAAACCCTGGAATTAGGGCAAAGAAGAAACGGGAATTGGTTTTAGTCAGTAGAAGTCTTTACTAGCGCTCTGGGCGAAGCGGGGGACGCCCCCCGGAGCGGAGTCATTTTGATGATCGCCTACCTTTAAAAAAAGTCAGACCAGACATTTTTCTTCCACGGCATCTCAAACCAGTAATCGTGGTAGGCGTTTAGATCATCTCGTCACCACGCTGAAAATTGCTTGTTTAGCTTTTAGACCAAATTACTTTCTGTCAGCAAAAAAACTAAAACAAAATTATTTTTGTTTTAATCAACCCTCATTAAGAATAACTGCTGTATCGAGGGTGAGTTCAGAAACATGTCATCATCTACCTAGCCTTTTCCTATAGTATTTTTTTTTTTTTTTCTGGTAGGGGAATCATCAGAATGACTTCCCCCGCTCTTGGGCGGAGCGGGAGGGCGTGTCAGACTCTTACTGACTAAACCCCTACCCCGTTCCTTCGTTGCCTTCGTTCTGGGGGGAACTCGGTATCAACCGTTAGGAACACCACATGTTCCCCCCAGAGGCTTCGGCCCTACCGGGCCCCTACAGTTTGCTGACATCTCCTTGAGGCGCGCGTGGAACAGAACGCGCCGTTGACGACTGGGCTCGGTCCAGATTATTTCCAGACTGCCGGACAGCGAGCTACCCAGTGCTCGCCGTCCGCGAACCCGCGCCTACGGTGGTCGGAAATCGGGATCGGGATCTCGGCGGCGGCGGCGTGAGGACCGTTCCCTCACGCGCTCGCGGTCAGCAGCCTCCTTCACGAGCATCACTGCTTCGCAGAAGGAGGCGACCGCATGCCAACCCTCCTCGCTCCGGACCATGGCCTGAACCAGGGCCCGGCGCGAGAGACCTCCACAACTCATTAACTGGGGTAACACGGTACTTAATGGCAAGACTGGAGTCAGATTTACTGGCTTCTGACTATCCATAACGACTGCCACAGATCTACAAATGACAGCCGGTACCTACAGCTTTTGGAGGCACGGAGGAAGCTCGGTTTGTTAAGATGGTCACCCATCCACAGACCAATCTTGGCAAGCGTTGCTTAACCTTAAAGATCGACCCGTACGGCAGATATTATCTAGCCACGAGGTCCTCAAGTTCACATACATGTAAAGTCACTTAAGACACTCACACCCGGAAACGTACACAAGACACCCCCCTAAAACGACTATTTGTAGGCCATACAAATATTTGGATTCGTGCGGTCAATCAACACGTGTTTCAGTAGTACGTCAATCACAGGGCCGGTCACAGTGGCAACAATTGAAGGGCCTATGTGTACCGCAACTGTACGTCTTTCGGTAGAAATGCTGATGTCCGTTAAACAATTACTTTTGTAACTACTTCAACATCCACTTTCCATGTGGAGAATTGTCTTCTTCTTCCAGGGTCCACCTTCCGACTGAGCTTAATCTACTTTCTGTACTACTCACTCGATCTTTTGTATCCATTTCAGTCATTCCATTGGCTCTCATATCGGACTTGACGACGTCCAGCCAGCGACTATGGGACCTAGCCTATTGGCTAGGTCCCATAGTCGCCCCCGCAAGCGCTCTGAATTATTTTGCTGTTATATTTCTTGTGTTGTTAGCTGTAAGCCACCCAAATAAAATAAAATATTTTGAATTTTTACACAATCTTTATCTAGCCGTCTCCAGACAAAAAATTGATGGATTGTGTGAAAAATGTTAGGAAAGACAAGGGAGTTAGAGATAGCGTGGGGTGACAGGATAGAAACTAAAATAAATGCTGCCTGTACATAGTACACAAGACTGGAAGATGATACAATCAATGCCGCTAAATATAATGTCACTTTTTCTAGGGTCTTTTTACGACGTTTTTTGTAGATATTAGCTATAGAATTTAAAAAATCTGTATGTTTTTATTTTACATAGCCTGTATAGGCACGCATAAAATGTCAGAAGCTAGGTCCAGTTAGTCGTTTCCTATGGAAAATGTTTCATTTTACTTCAATATAAAAAAAAACTACTGTACTTGCTGATTAACTATTTGGGTTTAGGACACGCTTTAACAGAAATACTGTTAGATTTATAGAATAGAATAAACTTTATTGTAAACCAAAGGGATATACATGCTTAGATGATTGTATATTTATATCAACACATCACGCACATTACTAATTAGTGTCTGAATACCTTCCCCATAGAGGGTAGGTAGGGAAGGATAGGTACTCAGACACTAATTAGTGATGAAATTCACATAAATGATGCAATAAATCATGTCAGAGGTCTTAGACAAAACACTGTAAACTATTATCATAGACGTAGAAAACCACAAATAATAATAGTTTTAATACTATGATAACACTTATCAATAGTTTAGTTATGTTTGTTTTTTGCGCACTTCGCAAAAAAACGTACGTCGTACGTGATAAAGGGCTTTTAATTAACGTAACTACTTTATTTTACAATGTGATGATTGTTTCAGTTGTTTTTTTATTAAAGTAAGTACTCTTGATATCGTAGAATTTGTTATGGAGATAATAAGTTTTGTGATTGTAATGGTAGGGTTGTTGATCAATTGGTAATTAGTCTTTCTATAAATGAAAATAAAAGATGGTTTTCGCTTATACGTTTTTTAAGTTTAGCCACAGATTGATCGTTCAAAGTAAAATCGTTTAATCAGCAAAATTACAAGCAGAAACAAACAAGATATCGATAAAAGAATAATCATGCAGTCTTCAAAATCAGACCTGTAACTATTTTTTTTTGTAACCGCCAATTCTTGCTCTAAAAAATGTTAAAATTCAAAGCGCAATATCGTCTAATTCTTAACCATTTTCAAAAGCTTTTAACATTTTAAAGATATCTAAGAGATGTGGCTTTGACAAAATTTAACTGGGATACGAATGCAAGAATTCCTAAAAACACAAGACCTCACCTTACCTTGTGATACTTAAACTGAAATCTATTACCAACTACAGCTGACAATACTTGTTATTTTTGCTGTCAGGAAAGAATATTTTAGCTAAAGTGAATCTGATGCTTACACATGCACTACCATTTAAAACAATGCACGTGCATTTGTCATCAGCGTAATGAAGTGTAAAGTGAGCAATGTATATTAATAACGAGAGACTAGAAAAGCACGTGTTACAACTCGTGGCATTGTTTTACTGCACTTTTGAATAAAAGAGAAAAGAAAACATTTTACAATAAACACAGAAAAGCGAGAGGTGCCAAGGAACGAAGTTCCTCTCGTATATTTATTTTTGTTAAAGTAAAAAAGTCTGACTCCAGTCTTACCATGAAGTACCATGTTACCCCAGTTAATGGGTTGTGGAGGTCTGGTAGGCAGCCACTCCTCGTAAAATACTGGTATTCAGCTAAATCCGGCTTGACTGGAAGCCGACCCCAATATAATTGGGAAAAGGCTAGGCAGAGAGAAAGTTAAAGTAAAAAAGTATTATTCAATCAACATAGAAAATGTTTTAATTTGAGATAAACAAAGTGTTTTTTTAACTAACATTGTCAAACAAACGAGAATCAATCAGACTATCACGATGCTTTCAATCACACTGGCCACTTAGACGCCACATTTAAAATTTAAATAGCGAACAAACTTGTCTGAAGTGTGACTAACGATAGAGATCTTTGTTCGAATAAGAGCGTTTCCGCATTATCCGATCCGATATCGGTATCGGACGCCGATACGATATCGGGGTAAGGTAAATGTATGAAATATGTACCTGTCTTTCATATTGTCCGGCCCGATATCGGATATCGGAGCACGGTATTTCATACATTTTACTTATCCCGATATCGTATCGGCGTCCGATACCGATATCGGGGTAAGGTAAATGTATGAGATATGTACCTGTCTTTCATATTGTCCGACCCGATATCGGATATCGGAGCACAGCATTTCATACATTTTACTTACCCCGATATCGTATCGGCGTCCGATACCGATATCGGATCGGATAATGTGAAAACGGTCTTAGAATGGAAGAAGCTATGTTCACACTGTGCCCTTTCATGTTCAACTTTCGTCTTCATCTTTCTAATCAGCTTTCGTTAGTTGATTTCAACAATTGAATGCGTTAAGGAACGCAACGCCAATATTGTCATTTAGTTCAGTCGTAGTTTGTCAGCTTGTGGAAACATGTGTGACGACAACACTTTACTTAGTGGAAAATGTGCTGCTTATTTGGTCATAAGAAATTCCAGAAAAAAAAGAATCAAGCGCTACACTTTCAACCGTCATTGCACATGCGTCAAAGGCATGCCCGACTTGCGCTGTTGACTGCGCTATGACGCATGCCCTTGTTGAACAAAAAAGGGCACAGTGTGGACATAGCTATAGCCAGAATTAAATAGAATTAGAACTGAGCTGGGACATACCAACTCAACATTTGTTGGGCATTAAAAACCCAGCACTGGTTTTTGCAGTCACTAAGACGAGAACAAATGACAGACGTGAAATATTTACAAGTCGCAGTGCAAAGGTTACAAAAGCACGTGTTGCTTCTGTATGCAGTGCAAGCGTGTTCTTTATAGTTGGTACTCTGATTTGTATACTCAATTAACTTCTATTGACTCCGGCAATGTGCTCGGAAGTCAGGAAATCAATGCTTATTTATAAGCTACAATAACTATCAGCTATTGTTTATATGTTTGGTAAGAATAATTGTTATAGAATCTATACAGGGGAACAAGGAAAATCGCTAAGGTATTATTTAAATTTAGGGTTTTCAAGGTGGGAACCAAAC